>OZ022312.1:3861915-5149220 GCA_963989215.1 Hedychridium roseum | reverse complement strand
GCTGATAGATACGTTGGATGATTTTGCAGCTGCTAGGGGGTTGAAGCGGCGCGAAACGACGGAAAGGGGGCCGATAGGACGGTATGTTGGTCGGCTGACAGAACCTATCGAACCGTTCTCTTTACAGCTTCCGAAATTCCGGGCCGAATTCAACGAATCCGCATACATCTGACCCCACCAACCGACCTATTACTACTCACCCGACGGCACCAGCTTCCGGATATAAACACGTCGGCAACTTATGTTTACGACAGTGCTTCTTAAACTTTATTTCAAAACATACCGCGCCTCGACAAAGTCATTTGGCCATTGTCAATCGTAAATGCTGCGCGTGGCATAAAGCTTCAATTCCACGATCTAGTGCGAAGTTGAAATTTTGCAAAATTAAAGGAATAATTAGATGGGGAGAAATGACTTTTTCGTTTATACGATATATCGGAAAAATGTCATCATTCGTTTGTGTCCTGCTATCTCATTTCACTGCTATTGTTTCTGTTCGCATAAGAAATACGCGAAACAAGTGCGACCATTACCCCTACGGTGATTTACAGTTGATAAATGCGATTACAGGTGCACAAAAGGAAGCAAACGTGTAGCGTGTTAACGCGATTGGAAAGTACAACGAGAGCGTGTTTCAAACTGCAACGTGTAGATTATCACCGTCGTCCCGGGAAAATGTATATACGCAATTTTGTCGTCTCGCATTTACGCACCTGTCCCGCCATTAATTGCGCGTTAATGCTAATTCGCAGAATTCACAGAATTTCGCGAAAGACCGCGATATGTATGCAATTAGAATAGAACGCGTGGTTTACCGTCCGGTATTTAATCTTTATTACACGTTTGTTTGTTCTCTACTTTAATGCGCGTTTCTGCCGGGGGTAGATAGTAAACGAAATCTGACACTAATTTGCCCTGGCCGTGGCAAGCCTGAAACAACCGGCTAACAGTGTTTCGTTCATCTAAAAAACAAACACGAAACGTCCCGGTGAGCGGTAAAGAGAGAGCTGGAAACGAGTGAGAAAAGATTACTAATTAGAGCAAATGGACGAAAAAGCTAGAGACACCAAGCCATCTGCCAATGACTGTCGCGCTAATCCACATCGAATCGGAACTCACGCGAAAATTCAAAACTCATGCAGCTTATTTCTTAAAATCATTGAAACACGAAACTATTATCAGGGGGAAACAAGTGATTAATAAATTCTCGAGATTAATTTTTAATGTATTTGTCTAATCGTCATGTACACAAACAGTATGATAGAAGTATTGTTTGTTTTGTAAGCTGAATATCACTCAGTAGAGATGTTGTTAGAAGATCAAAATAGGAACCTATGCCTGTGTGAATGGTCGTTACAATGTGGAGCAAAGTTGACAGTAGGGGTGAACTTGTCGTGACGCCGCAGGGCGAAAAGCAGTATTCTATTTGGATGCCAACAGCAAGGACCCATTGCATCGACCTGTCGACACGTCGTCCGTCGAAGAACGTCCGGAAGGCCCTAGGCAGGTCCCAATTTTCCCATAAAAATGCATTACCGGGTTAACATAATCTCAAGAAAATCTGAACAAAAACAGAACGTCCGCGATATCTGTAGGTAATGCCCGAAAAAATATTGTTCTCGATCAACGGCACGCGAGATTTTTTCCGGTACTTTTATTCTGCGGAATGTAAAAAGGTTCCTCGTGGAGCTTTCATTCGTCCGCGTTGAAGGAAGCTTTTCGACAGTTTCCAGCGAGTCTGTTTAAAAAAGAAAGACGAATGAGAAACTAAATGCACGGGACAGGGGGACGATGTCCAAAGATGTACAAGCCCGGGGGAGAAAAGCGGTATGGCGATGATTGTGAAAAGCGGGAGGAAGGGGGGGGGGGGAGCAAGAGGGCGGACGGATTGGGTCGTAGCCCGAGGGCGGCAATATGTGGCGATTGTCCTCTCATCTTTCATAGCACGACAGGGCGAACTCGACGGGGTCAATGGCGAGGTGGCAGATAGAAAGCTCTCTCGCGAAACCTGTCGCCGTAAAATAGATACAGCCGGCCTATACCCGAACTCCCCTCACCTTCCCCCGTTTCCTCTCCTTTGCTCTTCGTCTACCTTTGACGCAACATCCCCTTCCACCCACCCACGTTCATCCTCTTCCCACGTCCACTCCGAGCACTCCGTAGCGATTCAATTTCGCGTGCCATCGATCGACCTTTATTGCACTTGAAAGAATCAATATTTGCCCCTTTGACTTGGAACATGTCGCAAATGAATAAATTCCCGGCATTCCGCAGATTTATCCAACGTAGGTTTATCATAATTTGTAATTCTCTCGAGGGCGAAATGTCGGCCCGATCTTTTTGGATAATATAGCTTCCGCGAGCACCCAGATGGGAGGTGTGACACGCGTTTTCTCGTTGAAGGAACTCGCGACGAAGGGATAAATTTACGTCTTAATATTCGTCCTTCATCCAATGCCCAGGAGAAATCATCTTTCAAAAATTCAAACTCTATACATTATTCCCTTGCTGGAGGGTCCGGAGAAGCGGAATGATTAATACTGGTGCGCTTTCTTTCGGCGCGACCCTTTCATGAAGAGCACGGATTCCCTTTTTGAAGATTATCGTGATGAATCCATCTAGTTGTAGATCGGCGTGACAGTTGTACCTTTTACTTCATCACCATCCTATTCTTTCTATCTACTTTGTGTCTTATAAAAAAATGTTATATTATGCTTATATTTGTTTGCAAAAATTCAATTACGCGCACAATCGTCGACTATTGAATTTCTGAGGAAAATATTTGCAACGGCACACGTGGAAGATAGTCCATAAATCATATACGTAGAGCCTTGGGTTGTGTAAATCAAAATACCCTTAAGGTACCGATTTCGATACGCGAGCCCGCGGGCTACGGACGTGGAAACACGTCATTGGCCCAAGAATTATGACACCGCCTGAATTTCCGGAGTTCAGAAACGAACGTCCAAAGGATAAAGAACGACAGATAAAACGTGTATAAATCTTACCTTCGACAGGACTGGAATCACTGTGAAATCAGATCAGGAATGTCGAATAGTTTAAGTCTACTTCTCTTAGAATGACTGATGATTTATAGTCAGTTCGTTGATGAATAATCTCAACAAAAGCATGTCCTGGCATAGAATCTTATAATAGCATACTTTGTTAATATGCGTTATTCTGCTTTACGCATCTTGTAGATGCAAGGATCGCGTGATAGGATACGATCTCACGTCATGCGATATGAGCTTTAGGTCGGTTTCATACAAGGGTGTGTGTGTGGTATAACGTAATATGGTATTACAGACAGATGGAAATTGTATCATGGGTAGAAATACATTGCTGTCAGTATGTACTCTCTCGCATAGAAGAAAATTATAACATCGTAATACCCCACACGAAACACAAAATTCTGAAACTGCATAGGAGAAACTAAACTTAACGCAAACATATAAAATCTGTTTGGTTTTTGTTTTTTATACTACATAACTCGAATGTGAACTTATTATTTTGTTTGTTTATTTTCCAATAGAATGCAATTTTTTAATTATAAGTTAATGCACAGATGAACCGATTTGTTGTTTAGGTGCCATGAGCTAGTCGAAGATTTGGCTGTGCTGGGCCCAAGTCGCTTGGGCTCGAGTCACTCGAGTTTCTTCGACAACATAGGAATTTTCGGCACTTTGGACGTCAGCACCGGCCGGCAATGTCGTTCCTGCCAAGCCGTGGTGGTCGGAAGGGGCCCATTATCTGCCTCGTGGCACTTCTCTTCGTTTTCGCCCTGTACCAGCTGGGTATCATCTGTGGAACGAAGGAATCGCCAAACTCAATGATGATCGCTAAGGAGGTAAGAATGAAGTATCAACCAGTAGAAAATAATAGAGGAAAAAAAGGGGTGGAGATCCAGGTAAATTCCTTATCGGTTCAGCGCAAGTTTCAAGCAAGTTCTGAGTATGCTTTAAGCAAGTTCCAAGTCGGTCCCTAACACAGTAGGGAAGTGTATATAATACCCGCCAAATTTGGGCGCAACGCAAGTCGTGAAGGGCATTAAATTAAAACTTCATTAAAAGATTAAGAGCCTATGTTCGACTTTTTGTGGTAACGTGTTCCTTGAGATAGACAAGGTGTGAATTTTCCGGATTCTTAAATCTGCGTGCAGACGCAATTAGAAAGACCTATACCACGAGATTCTTAACCCAATCGTCGATTGAGAGCTGCCAATTACTGCGCAAGTAAGAAGGATGGGGAAGTAATTGAAGCTCGTGAAATGCGGACGGCTGGCTGTATTAATGAACTCAATAACATCCGAGCTATAAAAATAATCAGAAAACTAATAGTGTTATATTTGAAAAAATATAAAAAAAATGCACGACTTCGCGAACCATTTGTGAGTTATCATTTAAAAGACGAATAATGGCATTGAGTAATAAAAATATTTAGTATGACGATATCTCCGACCCGAGGATATCGATCACTCGTCTTTTACCCCAAGAAACTATTATTTCACCCTAAGAATGATCGACGAGACATCTCGAGAGACTTGCTCGCCGTAATGAACGATCGCTTCGCCCTCGAAAGCTCTTTTCTCTGCGTAAACTTTTCGCCTTTTCTGGCCTCATCGGGCGACCACTGTGACTATCTTTCCAGCCACTTTTCACTCGCTTTTCCCGGCCTCCCCCTCAACAACCGGCACAAGTAAAAATCCGAGATACAAAAGAACGACGAGGTTCCTGTCGTCTTTATTACACGCAGGAGATTACGACGTTAAAAGGAATATTGTTTAGGAAGACGTTGACGACGCATTAATCTCTTGAGCGGGAAACAAAGCGCGGCGCAGCGTAAATATCTGAACAGTCATCTCTGCTATTACGCGTGAAAGCGGCGATCGTTACGCGAAACCTTTCAGCGTTCTCCAAGGGGGACATTTTTTCACCAACTCGTCGGCTATTCGCGGCCGAGGGGGGGAAAAAAGGCGAGGACGAGGGCGAGCACGCATGGACACGGTGAAAAAGCACGTACTGTACATAACGCGTTGGTCTTGCTCGACACGGCGAGCAAGCGGAAGAGAAACGAGCCTCCGTCGGGCTTGCCCTTCGCAGTCTGTGCGACATAAATCGCGTTACTCGCGTTTTACGCGCGCTTTTTTTCCCCGTCCTTCCGGCCGGGGGGTGAAGATACGCCGGCAGAAATCCACGGCACGACGATGCCCATGTAAAGTTTTTATTAACGGCAACCCCCGGGCGAAATTGTCGACGGGAAACGTTTCTCGATTGTTTCGTCAATTATTTCCGCGATGCAATTAAGGTAACTGCCACGATTAACGATGGCGAAACTATCATTCAGCAGACCCACTTGTTTCCATCGTATTCCGCCAAGGTAATCGCCCTAAAAGTAGTCTGTAATTGGTTCGCTATCGGAACTGGCACAGATCCTTTAAACACATCCATTTCAGCTATTACTTCATTTACCGTTTAACGACTGGCAGGACAATTCATTTATCTTTATTGCTGCATATTACGAATGTCTAAATGAGAATGATTTACCAAGCATTGAATTGCAATTAAAAGTAAAAATGTATTTCATTAAAATCGTTACTGTAAAATTTGACAAATTTAAGCATACATTTTCGGGTACCAGCCATTTAAGTGGAAAATGTAGCGATCGGTTAGAGAACATTCTAACTGTCAAGTGGAGTTGTATTTATAGACACCTTCGCGCAGATTTCTCCGAACTTTTTCCATAGATTTCTTCTCATGGGAAATTACAGAACCCGTTTGTTTTCTTCGCCGGAAACTTCGTAGGTTCTCGACTTTTCCCGGTCAGACCGCATTTCGAATAACACTGCGAAAAAAGAGATGAAAATCGAGCGATAATACCTTTTACCCGGATCCGGAGGTCGCCTGATCAAATAAAACTAATTAGCAGCGTAATGAATACCCAATTACGTATCCGCGCGAAATCGCATGACCCATATTTTTCCATGGCTGCATAATTTTTAGGATCGTTAAGTTTCTGTGCTGAGAAATGAAAGTTCTTGCATGTCGGCCAATAATTTCTGTATTCATGGCTTGCAGAAATACGTTGTCGGGCCGATAGATCACAAGGAATATACTTACGACCGTAATATGCCGCTAATTTTCATCGGGGGAGTTCCACGTTCAGGCACAACTCTGATGCGCGCTATGCTGGATGCTCATCCAGACGTGAGGTGAGAATTCTTGTTATTAAATTAGTCAGTCCTAATTTTGCTAATAGCTCTGCTGAAGTAATAATAAATTCTACTGATAATGAACATCAGTCCTTCCGTCGACCGCCTACGGTAACCTTTTTCCAGAGTCCGAAGAAAAGTGTATTTATTACTTACGGCTTCATGTATAATTCATCTTTTAGATGCGGACAAGAAACCAGAGTAATCCCACGGATCTTGCAAATGAGGTCGCACTGGTTGAAATCAGAAAGGGAAAACATGAGACTTATAGAAGCAGGAATCTCCAAAGACGTAAGAACAAGAGCAATTACCGAAATATAGTACACTTGAAATTCATTCCAAGTATCGTCAAAACTCATTATTCCTTGGGAAACTGATTATGATTACTACGGTTATACAGTGCACTATTAATTCCTTGTTATGAGTATTTGTATTTACGTTCAGGTAATGGACAGCGCTATAGCAGCCTTCTGTTTAGAAGTTATAGCACGGCACGGCGAACCTGCGCCACGTTTGTGCAACAAAGACCCCCTAACTCTGAAAATGGGATCTTACGTACTGGAACTTTTCCCAAACGCCAAGTTCCTCTTCATGATCCGCGACGGACGAGCCACGGTGCATTCCATAATATCCAGGAAAGTACGTGGCGTAGTTTTTCAACTTTCCCATATTTGCCATGTCGGCAAAGTTACAGACATTAGGATGTTGATTTCTAATGAAATTCAAGAGTAAAATACTTGCGCCTAGAGTATCTGTAATTTATTCCAATATACAGATGATCGGAAATACAGAGTCGAATGTTTTTTAACGTTAAATAGGTAACCATAACGGGTTTCGACCTATCGTCGTATCGACAGTGTCTGGTCAAATGGAATCATGCGATTTCTGTGATGCACGGTCAGTGCAAAGAAGTGGGACCTGACCGATGCTTGATGGTTCCTTACGAGCAGCTAGTTCTACATCCCCGAGATTGGATGAAAAGAATCCTTAGCTTTCTCGACGTACCTTGGAACGAATCCGTTTTACATCACGAGGAATTTATCAATAAACCCGGCGGAGTGCCTCTCAGCAAGTAAGACAATATTCACAATGAAGTTATTGAAAATTAAAAAAGAATTTACCACATATTTTTCACAGTAAGTGAAATGTAAATCAGAAATTCTGAAGTTGTTAAAGGTGTTTATAACTCTTATCAGCGACTACTAAGAATGAAGTTATGCCATTTTCAGAGTGGAGCGTTCATCGGATCAAGTCATAAAGCCGGTTAATCTTGAGGCACTGACAAAGTGGGTGGGCAACATTCCAGACGACGTAGTCAGAGACATGCCTGACATCGCCCCGATGCTTTCCGTCCTCGGATACGATCCCTACGCCAACCCGCCCGTCTACGGTGCGCCTGACAATTTTGTCAGCGAAAACACAAGGAGGTATGTGCGTTAAATGCGTGTCGGAGCTATTGATAATAGCACGCAATTTCGTAATTGTCTTATTCTAAAAAACTGTACACGTAGAGCCAGTTGATATATTTGTAAAAAACAAGAATAAAAGCGCCAGATATCATACCTACTTGATTTCTGTTTGTATAGGGTCCTAGCGGACGGTGACATTTGGGTCGAGAAAGCCCGGCAATTTGACCTTCGTGTACGAACAGTAAGCAACGAAGAAGACACCACCGATGCACCGGTGAACGCGTGACCCTGGATTCACTTTCTTCTAGGCATGCGAAACTTCCAACTATACAATTATAAGATGTAATGACACTCTTCGTACCTAGGAAGACAGAAGACAACGTATCGCGGTCATCAGCTTCGCCAATGACTCCTGCGGACTCATCATTCATTTGATCAATAATCAGCACCGCCTTGACGTCATTGAATCTCGAAGCTGAAGGACAATGGTTCATCGATTATTATTTAATCGACGGACCATCTCTTTGTCGACTAATGAAGAAAACTATTTATTTTTAATCTCTCAGTTTATAACGAAAATTGTAAAAGGAATACCTATTATGAGTAATCGATTTGGGTGACTCATCTTTTGAACGTATTTCCAATGCTTCAGCAAAATTTCGAACAAAATTAGAATAATGTACTCACCGATCTGATAAGAAGATGTGATGTACGTTTTGAATATCTTGAAAATCTTCTAACCAAGGATAGTCCAAGTATTATCGTAAGTCATCGCGTTCTTAAAATTGTTCTAATAGTGAACATTTTCTATGGCCAATTATTTTTATATAATGACCGCACAAGTTCTTATCACTAGTTATTATGAATTACTATGATTTTCACGTGCATTAAATTTACGCGCAAGTGCTTTTTATGTTATGTATGTCCTTTTTGCTGAAATGAGGAATGATGGTGTGAAATATATGAAATACTTGAAAGTGATTATGGTGCGGACATCAAGGCGTACTTTTGTTCTGACATTTCTGTCATACGGTTTATTGCGCCACCTCTGCTTCGGGTAGATGTCGATTTTGACACATTGTATTTACATCTTACAATGGCCAGTATAAAGCACATGACGAGAAAAGTAATACCGTCGTTCGTGCACTATCTATTTAACTCGTAAATGAGCTAAGTCGTCTTTGAAGACTCAAGTTTGAGTTAATAAAGCCTATGACACTTGAGCTCTGATGAAAGACACTTAGAACTACTTGTTTAAGGTACTTATTTTAGCCCTCTTCTCGTTAAGATTGACAGTAAATTCCGTTGAACGGATGCACTTACATTTGCCATATCTTTTTTATTCATTAAGATCATTAGTGCTCGAAAACTTTTTATAAATAAAAGGTTAAATGTTAAGTAATTTATGTATACATTTCGGAGTTCTGTAAAAAAACTCCGATACAAAATACCCGGTAATGGAAAATTAAACGAATGCGATAAGATCCTATAAAATATATTAGCTCGAGCAAAATGTAAAATATATCAGATCGTGTTGATTATTAAAGAAACGGGTTTGTTTTTGTGCTGATATTCAAAGATATGTCTATGAAATTTTTGAGTAAGCTCTTTTACAGAGTTCCCGGCGGGTATCAATGTAAGTCTCCGTTTTATGTTTTTTAATCCCTAATTAGAAAAATGTGCTGGAAGACTTTTGAGTAAACTACGAAGAAAATACCCAACGAAATCTTGATGTAAATTTACACCATATGTGTCAGCCATGTCTATCGAATTATGCAATTAAATTATTTTAATATTAAAAACATCTCTACTCCATTTTCCTAGTGTATTATTGTTTTTGTTCTATGTTCAAAGGGCAGATACTAAGAAGTAGAAGTTGGTTGGACACAAAGGATGGTAAAGAATTAGTATTACGTTAATAATATTTATGAATCTTTATGAGAGTTGTACCCAATTTTTAATACTGATCTGTATGGAATTGAATTCGGTATTAGTTACATAAAATAAATACACCACGCGGCGAAATTAAAGCAGTAGATAACGCTGTTTTGGACCCAAGTAGTGAGTGATGCAATTATTTCAAGCACAGACGAGATATACTTTTTCAATATAACTTTTCAGTCACATTCATGGGAGCCATTTGACCCCTTTACCATTTTAGTGTCACGCTCTATGTTACCAAAGCAGCTTGAAAATGTATAGCCACCGGTATAGCAGCGCTATTTCTGGTGGGAATAAAAATGACGAATTATGGAATGAATTAGAATTAAAGTCTATTCACTGAGGTGAGATAAGCTAGCGCCGAACTAGAAGTTCCCAGAATAATAATTAAATTTTCGATGTTTTAAGAGAACCGCTTTTACTGGTGTTAGTTTCATGTTTCCAAACTGGCGGCGCTGCTGTCGTTTTTCAAGGCTTTAAAACATCGAAAATTTAATTATTATTTTTAATTCAAAAAACGTAAACAAAACGCAAATAAAAAGGTGGGGGAGTAATGAGCAAATTGATCGCAATTTTTTCAGCCCAGAAAAGATCCCGTTCGTAATCGGATAACTTAGAAAACGTGAAATTAGTGTTTGTTACGAAATTGTTTAATAACTTTTTTTTATAATTGCTACCGCTAGAGCAATTTTATATTTTTAATGAGCAAATTGCGAGCAATTTTTTTAGATATAATTTATTAAGATTGCTTCTAGTTCGGCGCTAGCTTACTTCATCTATCCTACATCTTGTCGGTGTTCTAACTCATTCCCTAATTCATAATTCCATAACTCATTCCATAGTAAGCGGGCCGCATGGCCCCAAAAGTGTAGCCGAAAAATTGTATTGGATGTTAGGTCTATTCTATATCTCGTCTGCGGTTTCGAGCAATTGTCGATATCGGATAAATATTTGACAACGGATTGTTGTCCGCGTACTTTTTTATCAAGCGCAAAATATATAACGAAATACAATGCAAAGCCAGGTTCTCAATTTTTTTATGTACAAAAAATGTTCCGAAAAAACGGTGACTATATGATGACATTCACTTCTTAAAAATGCCTGACCAGATACTGACTTTTATTACTTAAGCAAATACGAGCGAATTGAAGCGAACAGACACGAACACAAGCGAAAATGAGCGGTCAGAAACAAATACAAACGTTAAAGATTTCCCTTAAGTCAATAATAATTTCGAACGGTTGCTGTCACGTTCTAATCTTGGTTCATACGTCATGTTCTCTTTTGGTGCAGTGCCAACAATTACAAAACAGTGAACTACAGCGATGGGTACTGTCTTCGTTTGCCTCTCTGACTATTCTCTGCTTTTCTACGACCAGTTTCAGCTTTCTCTTTATATATAAATTATCTATCTAATTTCACCGCAAGAAGGTGTGAGTAAACAACGTAAGTTTGCACGTTACACGAAATTTTAGTGAAATATTTTATGGAGAATACCGTACACAATGGAATTTATCATGTAGGGATTGGTAACTTTGAAATTTTGAAAGCACGGTGTGTTCTTACAATGTGAGAATATTCATTAAAGCAATTATTTTTATAAACATAGTTGTCACTCAAAAACAATATAAGGGGCAAACTCTAAGGTATTTTGACTATGTAGAAATACAAATAAGTTTTCATATCTCGTAAACACGCGATATATTTTACGCCAAATTCATTTTAAGGTTATGAACCACTGAACATTACAACCTTTTGTATATGCATTTGTTTGATGTAATGTAAATTGGCCAATACTTGAACGAAACATAGTACAGGAACATTCTTTGATTACATGTGAATGCAATATTTTTTCTTTTTTTTGGTGTACAGAATGAAGTGGACATCACAGCAAATTGTACTACCAATAGTGATTGGGTTAACAGGGGCCAGCATTGCCTTGGTTTACTTGTTGTACAAAAAGGTAACTTAATTTTTTTATGTCAGAAGTAATACACTTGTTATTAACTCTTGTAGACACAATGGTGTTCTTTGATATACCTTCGTTTGAATTTGACATTACTTTTCAAAATACAGGATGAAGAAGATGACAATCCAAGAAAAACTGTTCTTGTAAAAACACAACAGAAAACACTAGAAGTCAGTGTACCAAAGCAATTTGTTCCTGCCATCATTGGAAGAGGGGGTGCAATTATAAAAGACTTACAGAACAAAACTAACACACGTATAAACTTCCTTGAAGACAATATTGATAATCCAAATAAAATATGTAAAATAAAAGGAAGTGATGAAGGCATTCACTTAGCAGAAGAAATGATCAAAAGCATAATCGAAAATCAGCCAGTAATTGAAACCTATGAAATGTTTATTCCCCAACGTGCATGTGGAAAATTAATAGAAAAAGGCTATGACACAATTCGATACATACAACACACTTCAAATTCAAAAATCATAGTGGACAAGAGTACTGCTTCCTCTGATCAAAGTATGTATAAGTAAATATTACTTATAGGATTATCTGTCTTGAAAACATAGTTCTCTAGATGATAAATTATAGTTGATAATACAAATATGTTTATCTAGATGCTGACAGAAGAATCATAATAAGGGGTACTGCAGAGCAAATAGCTAATGCATTATCTCAGATTGAAGATTTAGTTCGTAAAGAGAATAGGGCTTTATCTGAGATGAAAGATAGTCTACACTGTAGGGTACCAAGAGGAAAGATTTCTCCTTGTGAAACTCCTGATAATAGATCAGAAAATTCGTTACAATTTAAAGAACTACCAGCTATCCAAGGTACTATAAATTGCAGATGTAAAGGAGATTGTATTGATTTAAATCTAATATCTTGAGAACAATAGTATAATTTTGTAATAATTTTAATTAGCAGTTGATGGTTTAATGGATGTCTACGTTTCTGCAATGGAGAGTCCTAATCAGTTTTGGATTCAAGTGGTTGGACCTGGTACTACATCCCTTGACAATTTAGTTGCCGAAATGACTGCATATTATAGTATCGACGAAAATAGAGAACTGCATGTTTTGAAAAACGTAAGTAAAGAACAACACTTTTACAATAGCACTGGAAGCAAATTACGGATAGTATTAAAAAATGCTGCATTTATTATTGTAGATAACTGTGGGTCAAATCGTAGCGGCGAAGTTTATTGATAATCGATGGTATCGAGCAGAAGTTTTGACCGTTGTAGATGACGGTAGCTGTGTGGTTTACTTTGTCGATTATGGTGATCAACAAACGTGTGCCAACAGTGATATAGAAGACGGCATTCTCCTGCTCGAACTTCGTACAGACTTCTTGAGCCTCCGGCAACAAGCTATTGAATGTTCTTTAGCTAATGTCAAACCACGGTAAGTCTATTCACATATTGATAACGTAACGGGTAAGTAACACTTCAAAATAGCTTTACTATACGTCACAGACATGTTTATATCACAATCATTACAACATTATTTAATAATCATATGAACAGTCATTGAAAAAATACAAAAACTTAAAGCTTTCGTAATTATGTGTAATTATGTGTAAAATTAATTTTTATACAGCAGAATTATTATGTACGTATCCCGCATATACCATCACGTAATGATAAATGAGAGGAAATATGGACGTCTGAATTAGTGGAATAACCGCGTTTAATCATGCAGGTCATATTTCCTTCCATCGCCATTTACATTTGTGCCTTAATTACTTAATTCACTGTCATCCATGTTACTTGAACGAGAACTTCCGATTCCAGCTTCGCAGACTTCATTAAATAATTCAGGATTCACTTGTTCCATTATTTTCCAAGCAAAACTTTTATGCAGTATCATCAGATTCTCCTCACAGTATGCCATACCTGCTCGCTTGAGAGAATCGCAACCAAATTCATCTGCGAGTAAAAGTCTGCTTGCTATATTCTCGTGCGTAATAGTTTCAATTAGATTCCTTTCGCAAAGTTCTTTTAATCCTGTAAATAGGACACAATACGTTATTATAAAAATGCAAATTATAAACATGGGTTTTTACACCAAAACGGAAAAGGTGTTTATTATTACCGTGTAAAGCAAATCGCTCTGCCAGGGACAACAGTTGTGGAGCTAAATTGTCTAAATTGTCTACGTGATCACTGTAGATGTAACGTAGCAATTCATCTGTTACATCTTTAGAAAGGTCGAATAATTCCAATGAAAAATTATAGGCTTCCTACAAAATATATTAAAGATTTATTAATAATAATTAAAATGATATTAATTTCTTTTTTACTTTCACGCAGAAACATTTACTGACCTGCCAAATACTTAAAGTTGTTTGTCATTCGATTCTAATATCATATTCAGCTTTGAATCTTTAAGCGAGAGCACAAACATTTTACAATTAATCACACAGTAATTAATAAAGAAAAATATACACAGAAAACTCGTCAAAAGTCTTGTTTTGTGACCATCCAAACTGTAAACTTTAATAAATCCGTTACGCAAAATGAATTTATGACATTATCAGTGAAACTCCGCGTTGTAGTTAAATGAAGCAAAAATCAAAAAGTAAGCTAAGCTCTGCATGCACAAATTGTGTACTTAAAAATTGCGAAAATTGACTGACCGGCCAATTAAAGGGAAAAAACGTAGACACAAATTGTCATATAGATTGCATAAGCTCACAGTCAATGCACACGCAAACACTTGTTCACGAAGAATATTCATCGTGCGACACTGGTACAGAGTATCGTCTCCGACGTACTTCCGCATATTTATTTTCTTGATTAGACGACGCATTTTCTTCATCGTTCGTAAGTTTTTCCTGCACGCTATTACGCCTTCCCATTGTCGTAACTGCCATCATCTCTGCCAAAACGGGACTGCGAGCAGCTAATATCGTGCTATGAACTGGAATTTCAGTCTTGTTCATACCACCGCATGTTAATTTCGTATCCGCTCCACGTGGATGCTTTAATAATCTAGCCATGTCCTGTTAATAAGCATAAAGTCATAATGTGATGTTTGGAGGAACGATGGACATCATTCTAATTAAAACCCTCAGCTAATCCTAGTTATTCGCGTGATTCTATTTACACACCTGCGACAAGTTGTGTTTTTCACTCTCGCATTGAATAATCTGTATTTTCACCATTAAATCGACTTCTCCATTTTCCTTGAAGTGTCTGTCAACAATAGACAAATCTCTGTATCCTAAGGAAAGTATTTCTGAAGTGGATTTGAGTTCCAACACTGTTCGACTAACGTGGCAGTATTCCCAGTGCTTGACGTCTGCATTGAAAACTGCGAATTGAAATCGTATTTTTGCCTGCTCCACTTCTTCCACTGTGCAATTCAGTATATTCAAACACAGCACCACGGGATTCGACAGTCTTTTACCTGATGTATACAGAAATTCTCTTTTTATTTAAAGCAAATTCTCCATTAACAGCTAATTAATGCAATTAAAAAAGGATTAGTTTATCTCGAGTCCAATGAGAATTTTATTCACGTACAAATTTTTAACATACCTTCGGGACCCTTCCAAAACCTTATAGACAAATTCCACGTACTGCGAATGCCATTTACGTTGAGATCAAAAGAGGGACTGTCGATCAGACTACTTTTCGAAATAGTTTTCTTGTAATTCGAGATTGGCCAAGTGTATTTGAAGACAATATCGGAAACCGTTGGCACTAGCAGCTCCATTTTGCTATCGTTTTAGACTTACAAGCACCTGGCAATTAATTATCTCTTACAAGATCGTATATTACTATTATCGTATCTTATGTTTACGGATGATAAATGAGAGTTATGTTGAACGCCGCGCGAATAATCACTAGCAGGCAATTACGACTGTACCTCTTGAGAAACTAACAACGCAATTGCAAGTATTAGCATCTTACAGAATATCAAGCGGCTGCGGTGACTTCTAGAAATCGCAGTGACTTTGCCCTCGCGATTAAATTGCGATTAAAATTAATTCAAACCATCACTAACTGCAAAACCTTTTTCCGAATATTTCACAAATGAGGACTAACCATGGCAAAGGGTGAAAGTGTCAAAAACAAAACGTATCGATAAGAGCTTATTTAGGATATTGATGATTATATTTTACGATATTTACTAGCAACAATCGGCGCAAAATACCTGCGAGTGGTTAAACTTGTGATAATACGTATGTGTGAAAGACAGACAAAGTTTGCGTTATAAATCTGAGATTAAACATCTGGCCCTGTGCAACTGGCTGCGCGCCAATTCACATTCTTAATTCGTTTCCGCTCAACACGGTGTCTGTTCCCCACGGCAGTCGATAGGTGTTGCGTACATTTCTCGGCGGACAAACCATATGAAAAGAATCTACTTAGTACATTTGTTAGAAATGAAATGAAGGAAAACATGGCAATGTAATTCTGTTCAGAGAGTATATTTTCCTGAGCAAAAAATGCTTCATATTTTTCGACTGTGTTTTACGCAAAGAGAAGTATAATTTACTTTGACTGTCCGCTTTCGTTAAGCTCACTATGTGCATACTTTCACGGGGCACACTGGAGGAAATTCATGTGGACCGAGAAGACTATTGAGAGATTTGAAATTTGCAGCACAATGTAGAAAGTCCGAGCGTAAAAGAGCGAAGGCCTCGTAAATGTCAGAAGTGTAAATATACGCAAGGTGTAACTTTCGTGAAAAGAATGTCGCGGTAAATAGCATTGATATACGCGAGATACTATACCTCACATTGTACGGATGTGTTTTTAGCGTGGAGAATTTTGTGGGTTCTAATCCAGGGCGTCTAAAGTGCGTCAATGTACTTTCTTGTGATCTCACACCGACAGAAAAGACTTCACGAACGACTTCAACGGTTTTGAAGAGTACTCGTAGAAAGGTCGACGGTCGAATGAACGAACGAGCCTTTGAACGTCAAGCAGGGTTTAACGACGTGACGAACAACTGACAGCTAAGTGCAGAGAGTTCCTGCTCGAGTAAAGGACCGTAGATGACTGGGAGAGTCTTGAAAGCCAACAGACTAGATCGCCACTTTGTCCGCTTAGGTTTCTCAGGCACGTGGATCATTTATAAATGGAACACAACGTCCCTAAAGTGCGATTCACGTAGGATCGTCCCGACCAGTGCATAAATATTATACCATTGCGCTGTACTGAGTATTTCGACTGCATGTCTCTTCCGTCCGCGAGTCTTTGCTGTCAAGTATTTTGCAACGACGAAGTTGTGAAAAATGCAAAACACGTTTAATCTGCAGTGTAATCATTTTAAATCTCAAACACGTATTTTCATATTCGGTGTCCATGTATTACACTTCCACGGTTGTCTTTATCTTTTCACAGTAAATGTTGGACATTGAACGCTTTGTTAAGGAAATCCAATGTTATCAAGTAGTATTGGTGGAATAATACAAAACTGTCCTGCTCGTCGCACGTTTATATTGTTTTCCCTTGCCGGTAGACTTTTACGGAAGCGCATGTAATCTTTATTTTCCGTGCGTCACGCTGAAGAGTCGATAATATTGTTATTTTAATCTTTGGCATGCGATGGCGCGGAACCGCGGCTGAGGGTGTATAATAGTAAAACTTGTTTACGGCACAGACCAACGACCCAACTGCGGTTGATCCGCGTTTCACGGCAGCAATGCATGAGAAACGATAAAATTTTCCATTTGTGCGTTTGTCTGAAGCAACAATGCCTACCCAACAGTTTAATGTTTCGAAAGTTTCACTCTGTACTTAATACCGATAATGTTACCGAAACTGTGCTGATAGGAAATATCCTTCAATTTAGTGAACGTAAAGGAAACAGGGAATATTCCACTGAGATTCTATTTTCACGACACGACATAAATTGGAAGATCGCTCTAGGGTTTATATTCGGTTGCCAAATACCTAGTTTGTTTACCGTTGTGCGCGAAATAATATCGTAATTCAGAAAACGTTGCCGCCAGTTTGAACGCGGATATGTCCAGGGAGATAATTTATCTAGAAAGCCATTCAGAATTACGTCGGAAAATCTAGAAACGCAATTTATCCGTTTTTCAGCGACGGCCAATGGAGCGAGGAGACCCTTGACAGATTCGCCGAGCTCACTTGGTTGGCTCAATGGAAAGTTCTCGTTGCTAAAGTTAGGGGCTACAAAGAGCGAATTCTCAGCTGTGGAAAGTCCCGACGGGAAGGATCGCCAATACCTTGCGTTGATCTTTACGATCAGAGCGAAAATAAGGTAATACCCACAGATTCTTAACAACAATCTCTACAATGAGAAATACATTTGTTAACGAAATCCTCCTAGTGATTAATCATCAGACTCGAAATCAGAATGAAAGTCATCCACGAAGATGGAACACGCTTTCAGTCTTGAGACTTGTTTAAAGCATGTTATTGCTATTTTATCGGGATGCTTGGGTTTGTAGGATATGAATGTCGGAAAGATACTGGTGGAGGAAGGTCTTGCGGAAGCCGAAGAAGGCGGCTGGTCCGCGGCCAGCTCGACCTTGTCGTTATCTAAACGTAATCACGACTTTTCAATATCACCGACGTCGATCACTCCCACATCGAACACACCTACGGCGAGACGAGCTCTTAGCCCTGAGATGACAGAAGTCGACGTCACAACGTCGCGCGTGAGTACAATAGTTCATTTCCCCTTCCATAACTAGCAAATTTATAATTACCCTACTCCGTTTTCGGATTCTTTCCAGAAACCCAAGCACGAACCGATCGAAGTAATCGATCTGGTGACACCTGTGAAGAACGAAGAAAAAGCCTTCATGAAAAATGGTTCAATGTACACATCAGGACAGCTAAGACAAGAAGGAAAACCGAAGAACATCGCGCCCGCTGGATACGAGAGCGATGTTTCTGCGGATTCGGATGAACTAGAGTTGGGATAAATCATAAACTTCCTGCTGTACTTGTGGCATATTGCATATCCTACTTGATCGGTTTAATAGAAAACGATTAAAATGTTTTTGTGATTTGCAGAAGCTTCTCTAGGATCGTGGGTAATTTTTTTATTTTCGTCACATGCAGAATCATTATCATGTTTTTCAGTTTATCATAGACTACGCATTACTTCTTTCTTAGTTGTATGTACCTTGCAACGAAAGAATGAAAAGGGAACTGATAAAGTATAATATAAACACGTTAAATTTTTTTTTTATAGAAAATAGGACGTTACATAATGACTATCGGGAGAATATGAACATACATAACTATTAATGTTATTATTTTAGATACTCTGTGCAAACTTATAGGTATCTCGGAGGATAACTTTGAACTTTCTATGACGTTGTAAGGTTCTTCTATCATTACTTTTTTCTTTTTTTTATACTTCATTTACATCCACATTATTTGCAACGGTGTTCAAATTCACTGTGACATATTTTTATAGAGCTATATTTTTAGTAATAACGTCAGTTTTTATGCTCATGCTTTTTCGTAAATTATTCTTTTAGACCTTTAGTAACACATTCTCATAAATATACCATGTGCCTTAAGCTTCGTTAAACGCGATTATCTTTGAATGTAGTTAACAGTGAGATATCGCGTACTTAAATGTTGGAGTTTGTGGGATATACATGGAAATAAATATATTAATGTTCAAAGTATATTAAGAAGGAAAACAAATAACTATGATATTTTTATAAGGCACCTATCGCATATTTGTTCTTTTCATGAGGTTTCATAACATGTTATTATAAGAAATATTTAAGACAAGGGAATTAGCATATTAGGTATAGAATACAATTGTTATTTAAATGCAGAATAGTATAAAATGCATATTGACGAAAAGAGCATCGCTTTGCAAAACACACTGTGCTGTATGTAGTTTATTATTGTTATTTTGAGATTTAAAAAGTTATACTGCCGTTAATGCGGGTCATTTAAACATATTATTTTTATATCAATAAATGAATAATATAAGTGAATAGCAACTACGCCCATCTGCATCAGTCTCGCTGAAAGCTTCAGGACTTGTATCCAGCGCTCGCGTATTATTTGTAACTATAAGCCGGATTATCTTTCTCCATAAATAAAATGGGTTTTACAAAAAACTAGGAAATATTATGACACGTAGTTGCTTCGCCTATAGTAAGAGAGAATACTCAACGATGAAAAAACAACGTAGCGCAACTTATTTGCGTAATCAGTATTTCTTACCGAACTAGTGTGGCTTCTTAAATGCGCGTAGAATGTTCTGTAAAAAAGACAATACTGTAAGTGACGAAAAAAAGGAATAAAAATGACAAGTGTTGAATCATTTCTTCCCGCAAAAACCTTCGGACCATAGATCCCGCGGGTCTTTCTCACTTTCCGCCGCTTTTACCGTGGTCCCCTACTTTCTCGCGCCTCGCCGAAGGAAACACGATTTCGGGGTTTCTTGCGCGGAAGTAAAAGTCCGGCTTACGACCGCAAGAATCGAGGAAACGACGGTGGGCTTGGCGGAGGGACGCGAAAACGTGATCGACGTTTTCGCGCCGTTATCCGGTGCGTCTATGCGCGAGGAAGGAGTTGTCGAGATAAACGCCGTGCAAGAAGTAACCAGAAGTAATTGCACGTGGGCAGGTGACACCGGGGACAGGCGAGAAAGCTGCGGCCAACCGAAACCGTATAAAACCGCGCCGACGCCGCCACTCTCTTCAGTTCCTACGGCCGTACACGAATTTCATCTCCACCATGGCGACGATTCACGTTTTGGTAAATAATGCCGTAATAAGATAATTACAAAGCCGGCCAAGTAAACAGCCTTAACGAATTATTCGGGACCGGAAGGAACTAATAAGAAAAGTCTCGAAGGAATTTCAATCGTAATCCATCTACTAAGATTCATGTTTTCACCGTGGACAATGCCTTTAAAATTAACAATGTCAAGAACACTTGAACCGTAATCGATTTACCACTCGTGTTAACATTCTTCTTCTCTTGAAATTGCGACTTTGAACGGATCGTTGAAAACAAGAAACTAACTAACAGAATTAGAGCTATAATTACTTATTAAGTTCATTTGTAGATGTTAATTCTCCGTGGGTTGAGTTTGGCTCGCGTTTCAGCCTATGGATTAATTGCCCGGTGCTCTCGTTACGGAAGAACACGGTGTAATTGGACCCATTAACGGAATGGCTAAGCACCGGGATATATAGAGACACACATCCGCGGCTCGATTATATCGCGCACTTGGATCGGGAGTACCCACTAATTGCTGCGTCGTAGAATAACGAATCGCTCGTAAAATTTAGCCGTCGTTCGGTGTTATTAAGGGTGACATACCGTTAACAGCTGGTTGGAGAGATCGTAGAAAATTACAGTATGTTTACACCCAACGGGTTTTCGTTTACTACCGTGGGAGGAAATAAAGTTCTAACGATCCAGCTGATAACCCATAAAAACAGAGAATTCTATTACCAATACAAGATTATAGTAGACATTAATTTTGATGGAAGACAAAACCAATAAATTTCATGTCAAACGTTACTCGCGTCAACTTTACGATACGTTACGATTTTATAAAAATTGTACCTTATTTGTATGTTCATTGAAAACATTACTATTTGGACAACTTAATTACTCTTCCAAAGCAGCATATTACCCAGAACAAATCCGCAAATATATTACTTCAGCCGAAGCAACTTGAATCGCTTGCTATAGATCTATACGAATGGGAAACGTCTATGTACTATATTACAGCAACAAACCGACTCCGAAGCACGATTTGTTTGAAAGCGGAGAATGTGTATACTACCACCATAGCACAGACGGGCTTAGCGTTTCGGGTATTCGCATATTCAGGGCGATACTGGTCGAATATCGAACGCTCTACTCGCTATGTTGGGCATTCGTCTATTGTGCAATACGCTGCAGAATAATAGCACAAAATTTCTCCGGGACAATAAACTTTATTAACAAAATTTCCAGAGCCGTCGTGCGACGATACAATCGCTGGAAATTTCAAAATAAGCGTTATTGTAATCGTGATCCTTGGGAATATTAGCATTTCATTAAAACGCATGCAAAATAATTTTTATACGGGTAGTTCATTTCGAGCAGTATTAAAGTTTGTTGTGCGAAGACAGTGTCACTGAAATGAAGAAAATGTTGATAATTGAAGCACATCAATTTGTATGATCTTTCCATTCAATCGCTGTAACTCACCTCCACCTTAATCACTGCGTTTTATCGATTGCAGAGCCTGGCTTTGATGTTGCTTTGCGGCATGTGCAGCACTTTGGCGGCTCGCCGTTATATCGCCATACCGATTGACGGGGTCGACATAATCGAATTAAATGCGATCAGTCCACCTACGCCGCGAATACCTCGTCAAACAGAGACCTACGTTCCCATAGCCATCGCCGGCATTCAAAACGAAGAGATCCTCGATAATCCACGCCCGGAAAGGTCGGCCGGCAACGTTTTCGACTATGTAGATTTCGGAGGTCACACAGGTGCAAATGGTGCGTACAGCTGGTACGCAGATTATCCGTCGCATCGTTAAATATTTGGCAAACGTTTGAAAAAATCGGACACCCATTGATTTCGCCAAAATTTTCAATCTGGGGATTAGTTTGTTAAATTCGATAAAATAATTTTCTAAACAAGTACGTCCTGTCGGACGGAGAAACTTGGGTGATGTTGATTAATCAGCAAATTTGATAATCATTGTTATCTTCATGATTATTAAAGAAGATTTCTTTGAGGTTTCGATTGTGGTGATCGTAATAAGATTGGTCTACGGGCAATTTTGCTATGAGCAGAACCTTATATAAACATTTATAGAGATACCAAAGGATTGTGAATAACAGAATATTATTATATAATTATGATATACCGATTCGAGCGATTTGTTAATGCATTATTTTAAGTGGCGTCCAAACACACTGAATTAACTTACAATAATTTAACTCAATACAATTTATTGAACGTTCTTGTCTTCTCGTTACGTTCTGACATAGTTAATAAATACGCTCTCCAAACCAACAAAAACTGCAATCCATCGTATACCTATTTTCCTAATTCACGGTAATGACACTTAAACATACAAGTAATTACAGTGACTGACACCGATCAACGTTATATCTTCTATAATTTGACCTTATCGGTTTGTTATGTTGTACACTTATCCGTTCTGCATGGAAAAACACAAATCGACAAATCGATGAACCGTCCCGTAGACACACAGCCGGACAAATAATCCCAATACCCCGAGGAGAAAAGTTATCCGTTTCACGAATCGGTGCGTTTAATTCAACATCTTATAAATGTAATAAAATAATTTCACTGGCTGTATATCGAAGAAACGTTGCATCGACCCAGTCCTTTTCCCTTCGTGCACTTTCCCCATACTTATAAGTACATATATTTATTTTACATCGATTCTTCACAGAAATCGCGAATGAATGCTTCGACTATCGAGGCCGACGTCGAACGGACATTTTCTACTCGGCAACGAAAGCGCCGGTTTCTCAGTTGTCTATACGACAGAGTAAATCTACACGGCCGCTTACTTTTTGTCACGACCAATAAATTCCTCATTGTAGGTACACACTGTGTTCGGAGAAAGTTTACTTTTCGCGGCAATATCCCTTCGGCGCGCTCGGAGTTCGAAGTGTACAAAAGATACACTCTGGATTTAACTAAAAAGTTTATCGAACATACAAAATAGTTTTTTAACAAATTTGTTGTAGAGTTTTCGGTTTTGTGGCTAATTAAAAGAGTCGTATGTATAACGTAATGTATTAGAATCGATTTTTATATATGTGTTTACGAATGTTTAATGTATATAAAAATCACAAACATTATTTATGTAGTATCGCGTCTTTAGAAGCTAATATTGTGCAAAATTAATGCAGCGGGTTTTGTTGATTTTATATAATGGTTTTAGCGTTGCGTTAAAAAAACATGTGCTAACGTACACAGCAAACTGATAATCACGTAATTTCAGAAACTAGTTAACTGGTCTATACTCAAGTTTTATCCTATTTGCTATTCATTTGATTGTATTGTCTGTCTGTGTCAATTCTGCGGGAAGTCAATGGAAATATTCATAAAGCATTCATAAGTACACGATTTGATCCACAATGAAATATCGAATCTCATATTAGTTTGCAACAAACGTGATGATATTTAAATAAATATTTTATCAACAACTGTACGCTTTTCGCGAAGTTAAATAATATCACTATTATAATCGATATGTAATGTTCTAATTTAATAATAACGACACAAAAGAAGTTTTAATTTGTACGAACAATATTCCTAATGACTTAATCGGACAGTTAAATACATAACCGAAAACGGTCTTTAAACATAAATGATATACGTTACTTGCTATTACAGAAATTTGGCAGTAACACAAATCTTAATAAAACGCTATCGATGCATTGCGATAAATTTTGGTGATAAACAGTTAGTCCGATGTCATTTTATGATATCGCGCGAAAGACAGAACCCATTATACTTGAAATTTGTCTCCGTGTATGAGAATCTATATGAAAGATAAAGACAGAAGTGAACTTACATTATATAATACAGGTACAGCCATTTTTGAAGATCATCAAGCGATACAAGACTGATTTCTTAGCCCTTGGTCCTGAATGGACCGCCATCGAAGGAGAATAAACAATCGCTTTACACGAAAAAATGCAAAATTTCTTACTCGTGATTGTACGCAGCGAAGAAAGGGTCGCGCAAAAAAAACGATAAATCGTCAACGTCGCAGGCACTCATTTCAATACGTGTAAATAAGTTTCATAGCGATGCAGCATTGATAATATTCCTGGGATGTCCAGCAGTCGATTATTCGTTCAAAACAGTCGAAATATAACAGCTGGTTCATGTCAACAACGTGTTCGCACCGTTTCTTACCGACGACAATTATTTCTACCGCGAATTCATCGCCATGCAGTTAATCTGTGCGACTTTTGAATTATTCCGAACATCCTGCGGAATGTTTCGTATGTACCGATGCAAATTGAACACCAGTAAATATCATATTTCTTACTCCTATCGCGGAAAATATTGCGCGTAGCACGAATATCCTTCCTTGTTTTCAACGTGACAGCAATTCCATGAAGATTACGAGTTACAGAGATCGATTACAGCTACGTTATCGCTAATTATCTGCAGACAATCGCGTGCAGGTACAAACAGAATATTCTCCGCAAAAAAGTCACAAAAGTCGTGAGTCCTCTGCGGTTTGCTCGGGCATACACACCTTGTTTTCCACATAATTAACGGCGCGGTAAATAAATCAGTATTTATTCACGGTGCGAGATTCGCCGTATAACTAGATTCGTCAGCCGTTTTACACGAAAACCGGAAGATAAACATCGTGATTTTACACGATGCTGTTAATACACTTGCAGTTCATCAATTTCAATTCTCCCCATTGAAATCGTTTATACAATTTACAGCCTCTGGATATGGTTCTCTTAATTTTTTACAGAAATTCCAATAATTCCAACGCACTTCTATTATCCACATACGCGTCTTCGCAATATAATATTTATATATATAGGTAACATATACATATATATTTGTAAGATAATATTTCATGTACGCCCTTTAAATTTTTGTCTTGTGGAAAGCTTCCAACTGGCTCTTTGAACATCAAGACATTCATGTTTAGACTTATAGCCGAATCGAATATACGTCGTGAGGCTCACGACGAACTCCACATCCATCGAAGAAAGAACTCATTGTATCACAATAAAAATAAATAAATGTAATACTGAACAATCAATTAGAACGCAGTACGAAATTTATTTTCGCCAATTCCCACAATACTTTTACTAATGATGAAATACGTTTTCATTAGTTTAGAGAAGAGGTGAATAATTTCGTGTCTTTGAAAACCCGACACGTTGACTATAATAATAGCAAAACAAATAAGATACAACACAAAAAAGACTGACATCTTTAAAGCTTGAAAAATTCAACAATAAATACGTTTCTGAAAACATGGAAGCCCAAACTGAAGCTGTAAAAAGGCTTACGTACGAACTCAATGTTCGGGCATTTGAGAATTGAAACGTAGCTGAAAAATGATCGAAACCTTATAGCATCGACTGCCTCCGAGTACGCGAGAAGAAAACAAAAAAAAAGTACAAGAGAATGTATTTCCGACACCTCGATTGTAGACATTGCCGCGTGGAAATGTGAATCTATATGGGTTGGGGAATATTCATAAATTTTGACGAGTAGAACGACGACGATTAGCGCTGAACATTGACGACTGCCAGTCGACGGGACGTGAAGATGTCCTTCGACAATTTTCTCGGCCGACCGGCAAATCGGCCGCATCCGACATTCGCGAATTACGCACTCACGGGTCGCAGCATTCTCACATGGTGTATTGGGATCGCAAAGTTCGACGAGCCTGCACCGACGCCGAGGAGGAAGTCGTCAGGTCGGCCGCACGGCAGGGTCAAGTGGTGCACCAGGCAAGCACCACCTTCTTAAACGGAACGAAGATGGCTCGGTCCGGTTCGCTGGAATCAAATTCAACAACGAATGCTATTAGACGTTGTAGGAAAAATTAAGTAAAACAGCAGCTTTCAAACTTTTCAATTTTTTTTTGTTAACATTAACGATAACGAAATTTCATTTGTGAAGAAGTGGAGATATTTATGAAAATTTCGTAGGGATATCTGGTCCATGAATCCTGGTGACCATGAAATAGGACACGGCTATGTCAAGCCAGAACGATCGTTCGTATCCTCCGTGCTGGATTTATGGCTATGAAGGCTTAGTAATCGACGATTAATTAAAGCAGCACGATTGTTGACTGCGTTCCCGTGGCCGAGAATGTACTAGAGTCCTCGGTCGATCACGCAAAGGCGGCGGCACTAGCGTGATGGAAATCTAAAGAGTTGCACTTTCAGGGACGACGATGGACCGTCACGCAAACGGCTTGTCGTCGCTATTCAAAGTCCCCCGATTCACATGGGACCAGCTGTGATAGCGAAACAATCTCTCAAGACGACTATCGCTGTGACAAGAACGTCATATACGACCGCCTCGAACCCTCGTATCTCCGCGAACCCAATTCCATCTCGACGAACCCTCCCCTTTTCAGTATGCATTAAACAAAGAAGTTTTGAATAAATAGCAATGAAAAATGGGGACGTTACATCGAATGCGCTTGTAGAATGCTACGTAAGGGGGATCTTCAGTGGCTGTGAAATATTGCGGTGTATTTTCCAGGTTCCCTCGTGACTCGTCGCCCACAATGTCGTCAACTCGCACGCCTAATTACTTTGTTCTCCGTCGACGAGTTAATGCAACGTCTTCTCCACATTAATCGTTTCATAACATGGTTGTTCGACAGAGGAAGAGATTGCTCTAAAGTCGCGAGATTTCTCAGAGATTACAGAAATATTTATCCTCAAAACTACACAGATATTGTTTCGTCAAAGAAAATGTTTAAACATCGACTTCCAACAGGTCAGGAACTTTTGTAATTTCTCATGAACAGGATAGTCCTCTTAAAGATGCACATTTCGCAAGGAGTAAAGTAGCTGACAGAAAATTGTACAAAGCAACGCGATTATTATCGAGCGACGGATATATCCAGCGGGCTGATGAAAAGCCAGTAAATTTCTTTTCCTCCCCAGTGTTCCCGTGTGCACGTGCACACGCATTGTACAGCTGCAGAATCGACTCGCTCTGTCTGGCACGCACGGCCGGAGTTATCGCGCGCGGAATTGCTTTTGTCACGCAGCTCGTACCGTGGCCCATTACCACGAAAACATGCTGCAATTACGAAATGAAATACGCCAGGAGGATTCGGAAAACACTCGCTTCTTCTGGCAGCCCTCGATTTCATCTCGATTCTTTCGTCGCGTTTTCAGACTCGACATTATTGCCCGCAGGTGCGAGTAAACGCGCGTTCGCCTCTGCAGACAAGGAGAAAGGAAGGAGAATGGGTAGGTAAATTTTCCTCGGGCAAGTGCCACCGACCGATCACGAAACCTCTCTTATGAACGAGCGAAATGATCGTCAATTACGCGAATACGGAGCGCCAAGTCGAGGAGAAGGTGAACGACGCTTTCGTCACGATCAACTTCAGAATCTTATATTCAAAGCCGGCGAAATGGCAGATGAAACGAATAAAAAGAAATCTATGCGCCGAACACGATAGCTTGGCGTGTTGAAATTCAATGATTCACCTAATTTGCTATAAACGGTAGGCGATATACGAGCTCCCCGAGAGATCGCCATTCAGGAAATGGTAGAATGATAGAATTATAGAGATACTAGGATCGTAGGAATACAAGCTATGCGGCTATCGGACTCACCAGTCGAAGAATCTTCTACCGTGGAATGTGCCGTCTGAGGACCCATTATCGTACGGCAGTTCTACCCCTACGTGCACGTCCTCCCGTCCTAAAACAGGCCCGACGTATCTCACACGCCCTTGGAGGACACTTCCTTCCGGCGATATAACTTTCACGAGGTGATCTACCTTCAGATCTCCTGGTATCTGTAAAATACATTGCACCGGGCCATCACCTAAGGCAATTCTTTACATAGCTACTAAAATGAAACACGCTTACGGGCAAACGGAATTTCAAAATGATTCTTATTTGACAGAACACGTGTATCAACAGTTGGAAATATTTGAGAATACTCGGGAAAATGTTTAGGAAGTTTGTGGGAAACAAGGTGGCGTAATAGTGGGAAAAGTTACCTTTGGCAGATAGGGTCTAGCGTCCTGCGATGGATTCCATTGGCGGACGAGATCAGGTTCGGAATGCCGTCGTGTTCTTCTACGTCTGTAGGCGGTCTGAGCGTTCCAGTAATCCATGCTGGAGATCGTTAACATCGAGTCGATGCTTCGTCTCAGATAATCCTCGGCTTCGTCAATCAGCGACTCAGTGGATCCTCCACTGTTGTCACCGGTAGCCAGGTCCGAGCGCAAATTTGGAACGCTTCCCCGCGTCATTGGACAGTCTGGATAACAATATCGGACAAAAAATAAAGTACGGACACGTCAAACAAAAGTCTTATACGCGGTAAGAAATTTTCATTTTTTGTTAGAAATTTGGAAAGATTGGAATATCGTTAAAATGTTGTAACCCTGCGGAAGGGCAATTTACTGAGGTAGGATTTGTAGTAAAGAATTTCCAACTTACCTTGAAAAGTGATTTTTGAACGTGTCCGTTTGGGTAGATTTTTGGCCGTTTTTGTGGACGTCGAGGGGGGATGCACGTGGGTCGGTGAGGAGGGCATGGATGACCAAGTCGGCCTGGCACGGGCTGTAGTGGTGGGAACAGGAACTCTCCAGGTGTCGAAAGACGCAGCGTTCGCCCTCCAAGAATGCCGCCGCGGGGGTCCACCGACGACCTCCAATCCCGGCGACGGAATTGACGACAACGAGCCGCGGTATCGCGAGGAATAAAGGTCCGTGTTTACCCGGCAATCGCACGGGCTCGGTAAACCCGTGCCCAGGTTGCAACGTGGCCAATATCCCGCGTGCGATCCAAGAGATTCGCGACGATGAACTTCCGGTGTGCGAAGACCACATCCACGTGAATTGAAGCATGTCTAAAACAACAAACGATCACCTTGACGATTGTTTAGGGCAACGTCAGTGACAGTTTCAAACCCTGATTCACTTCAATTCAGGATAATGTAATAATTTACAATATTCCCTTAAACTGTTCGGTAAATTTGTGATTGGAGATTAATGTACATCGATGCATTAAGAGTGATTATCGAAGTGACAAAATAGCACTTTTACGCTTTCTTCTGTTAAATCCTGTCGAGCTGCGTACAACTGCAGTTGTTCCTAACAAATCTGTTAGTATTTTTACGACGGTTGACCGTGCAGTGACGTAACTGATTCGCCGGAAAGACTGGGGATTACGAGGAGAAGTATCTACGGTAATTAGTAATTCCCGTGGAAATTGCAATTGCGGCGAATACACAAAGTTAGTTGCGTTAGCGTCATTAGTTCGACCTTCTGGCCGTACGGTAAGCATTTCCGTGCGTGCGGCCAAGCAGCACATGCTGAATTAATCAAGCCACGGCGTTTACGTTTCACGAACTCCGCCGGCAAAGGACGCTTTCCTGACATGAAAAGGCGATAGAACGTGGAACGCTAAAAGGAGAAGTGTGCCAGACGTTTTACTATTTATTTACCCGTATTCTGCTTTCAAACACGTGCGAAGAAAAACAAACCGAAACTCTTCTGAAATAACATCCATTGATTCGCAATGAAAAGTTGTGTAAAACAGACAATTTTCCGTTTTATTATTTCTTGATTTTGCTAATTCGTCATTAATCACCTTTGAAATATCGAGTACCTAATACGATACAGGGCCTAACTTCTGTCATCAAACTTATCTCCCCGCGTAATAGTGTTACCTTCGCGGTCCAGTTTAAAAATGTTTCGTTGAAAAACTTCCGTCATCGAGTTAGTGCGATCTTCCGATTTGGGGCATCAAGCCGAGGAAACTCTCGCGCGAATCGCTATTCCCTGCATCGCCGTCATTATAACTTTACAGCCTGCTTTCATTACGTAGCGCACGAAAAGACCCATTTGTGTCGATGAAACACACATAGGAATAATGTACATTGTAATACAAGGATTTATACACGTGGGAGATACAATCTGCATAGGACCATATTCGTCAGTAATAAACGGAATACTACACACTTAATTACGCGAATTCGCATCTCACACCTTAACAATGTGTGCCTGAAGATTACATAAAATTTCTCGATTACTAATGAAAAACCTTAACGAAATTGTTAGAAAAGAATCTTTACTTCGTGCCCTGAATGTATACGCAACTGAAATACAGGACTTGAGAAACTAATTCAAGACAATTGGTATCCCTATTAATCCTACCTGTGCGTGGGGTTCGTGGCACAGATGATCCGCGCTTCTTGACAGTTCTGGAACCATGCTGGTGAAGCTGATGTCGGAAAGCATGACGCGTCGAGCCTCCCGGGTTTTGTCGGAAAGTCGAAGTCGACCTGGCACACCGGCGGGCAAGGCGAATTTGCTCGGCAGGGTGGTGAACGTATGCGCGACCTTGTGGGCCAGGTAGCTCTCTGAACGCCATTGGGCCGGCAACGCCGAAATATCGGTCTGCGCCCCCGATTCCCGCCTCGCCCCGCAACTGCGGTCCATCACGGGACGTAGAGGGGCGGAACTCTTCCGGCGACCTCCGGCCAAAGCTTCTCGGTGGATAATCGGCCTGCAAAAGTCGCCACCGAATCGTCTTATCCCCGAGAAAGTACCTTATTGTCCCATGCCCTTTGTTAGTAAATACTGATGTTAACTATTCGATGTTGATTTATTAGTTAATTAATAAAACTGATTAATGAATCCTACGAACGTGACGAACGTCGTCTCTTTTCCGTCCGTTCTTTAGTACGGTAAATATTAATTTTCTCTTGTTTGCGGACAATTAAAGTTCTCTGGAAACTGTGCACATGGCAGACATTCATGAATCTGTAACGTCTGAAGTGAATAACGCCGGGAAAGAACAGGTGTGTAGTACATACCGGAAAGATACGTGCAACGATAATCCGTACATTGAAGGGTGTTACCGTCACAGCGTAACTGTTTAAAGTATCTCCATAAAGAACACAAATATGTTCGAATAGTATCGATAGATAAAATCTAATGGTGGCAAAGTGTCTCACGATAACGTAAGAGCAGATTGTTTAGGAGATACGATTGTATAATGCTTAACCAGGCGGAAACAGATTTCCATTGACCACACCTATTAAAAATAGGAAAATAAAGATTCGAAAGTTCCGCAAAGTTTACTTTAACTGCAAAAAAGTCAGAAAAAATAAATGGATACCGCAAAGATCTAAGCGTTTATCATTTGAAAACAGTATGCTTTCGATCAATTTAAAAACCAGTTTTACAATGTTCTTTTATGTCGTCAATATATCACATTTGAGGAGTATAGTGTACACACACGCAGATTTGGTGGCACAGACATAGCATCGCAACTATCTACGCTACATATGTAGGTACTTTCGAACGAATCGAACAGTTCAAGTACGTATCCCCTCGCGTAAATGCTACTCGTAGCCAATAATTTTCTATAACATTCGAGGTATAAGAGTCGAATGTGTAATGCTGGATATCGAGCGATTCGATTTGCAGTCCGACAAAACGCCGCTTCTGTATTGAAATCAACATGGAAACGCGTTGCATCAGCAAGCCCGATAATATTAGACGTACTTGTACACGCCTAATCAGACGGCCGTGTAAACCATTTACATGAAAATACACACTTCCTGCAAACGAGATGGAACTGACTCAACGGCGTGTGAAAACATTTGCGTAAATACAGTTCCACGCCTACGAGGTCTCGTGGTAGAAATAGAAAAAAATATCCAGACTAAAAGGAAATGTTTTAGCCTCGGTAATAATCCTCTCGCGCAATTTTTCCAAGCAGAAAAATGCTGTATAAATTCTCGGGATCGTATTTAATTTTGCCGTCTGTGCCGTGGTTAGTGGCAATGCTGCAGCTGCAGTTGCCAATGTACACGTGCATCATTACCGTAAGATCCACCGACGCTGACAAAATTGCACGCAATATAGCTTGCTTGTTGTGAAACTAATATCCTACCACGGTAATAACTACGTACTAAAGATCATGTATGAAAAGCCATTTTAGACAAACGATCCGTACGTGGTTGAAAGCATAGGACATGCTAATGAGCAGTTTCAAAGATGTAAGTAGTATGTTTGCACGAGGGACAAAAAAATAGTGAGAGTTAGAGTGGGTGAAGGATTACCTGTAAGCTGTGGGGGGTGCGGCGAGAGTGTTTCTCCTGGCATATTTCGAGGAATTTTCGGTTTCCTCGACGACGCCACACTTGCTGATATCGGTTTCCACGAGCACGGAGCACTGGGACCACATTTTGTTGAGTCTCGTGCTGGAACTTTCGTCGAACCTGTCGACACTCTCCTCGCGATCGATGCTCGAACTTTGCGAGGAAACGGCTTCCTCAACAGAGCTCGTTTTGTCGCCGTTGCAGACGAGAGTCTCACCCTCCGGTGATTTCGTGTACTTAAGAAGAACCGGCTGACCAGGAACGTTGTTCTGTTGCCAATTTTCCGTTTCCGTGATGGAAACGAGGTCCTCCTGCAGGCCCAAATCCCGGCAGGTTTCATCCGTGGTGAAAATCAGTTCGATATCATCGAGCTCCTCCGATTCATTCTCCGACTGATCGTTCGGTTTGCTGTGCTCGACGGACAGATGTTGCTGCTGTTGCAACGACTTGTGCTGCAGGGGTTCTTGGTTGTCGCTGAACACGGAATTGTCGCCCTCGGAGATCGATTTGAAGCTCAAATCCTCCTGGTCCTTGTCGGGCACGTCCAGGTGGTCAACCACGGTGACAGGACTGACGACATGCTGATTCTGGAGTTCGTGCGGGAAGTCAAATCGAGTTTCTACCTCGGACAGGCTCGAACGACCTTTCCAATCCGCCGATGAACCTTTGCCGTCATCCTCCCGTTCATTCCGGTTGGCGGAAGTGACGAATCCGCTGGGTTCTTCAGCTCCGGCCGTGTCCAACGACTCTTCTGCCGGCTTTTCCTTGGGACTGCTGGTTACCTTTTGGGGGGACGACAGACTGCCGGATGGCGAGTGCTCCGACGAGGAAACCTCCTGACGACGAGGAGGGACACTCACTCGAGACTGCGACTCATCCGCGCACTCTGGGTCCTCGGTCTCCTCGGTGGTCGGTTGCTTAATTACCTCGCTGGGCTTCTGCACACTAACTTTATCCCCCGTCGTCTCCATGACGGCCGCTCCAGTCGACTCTGATGGACTGTCAAGTGCAACAGAGTGAGTCAGACGCGTCGGACGTGACTGGCGAGCCGCTTATTAATAGAACTATTCACTCTTTACGTACTCTCTAGCTACAAATCTAAATCATTCCGACCTTATGCTCGCGGTCGAGTGAACGCGAAAGATGAAAGCCCACCCCATCAACGTCGATGAAAGACTGACAAGTGCAACAGGGTGGTTTGATGGGGATGCAGCGAGATGTGACTCGCGCAGTTATTAATAGATTCGATATTGCACTTTGCTTTTTCCATTTTTTCCATTTATCATTCGCGCAGTATTCGATTACGTGATATGCCGATGTTCAATTGATGAATCTGATGGGCGATAGGCAATCTCTCTGAGTTCCAAAGATTAAGTTCCTTTTACGAATAATACAGAACCGTATGAATTCTATCTGCAGATCGGAACGTATATCGCTTGGTTACTTTTCAAGGAAATCTAGAAGGATTCAATCTATTCGATATACAAGATTACTGAAGCCTCATGATTCTCAAAGATCACGTGTGGCGATATTAATGTCACCCTAAGTAAAATCAATAATTTGATAGCTCTTAACGGTCTAATTCAATGAACCTAAAAGGCAGTAAACATTTGACATCGTGACCGGTCATTTTATCGGGTATAATTTGTCACCAGAGCGGAGATAAATAGGGAATCACAGAGAGAAGTGTTTTTCGGCGAAGCGAAGGCGTAATCACGGTTGGTGGTCGGTTAATTAATCGAGTTTATCGATCGATAAGAGTACCAGCCTTGACATAATTAACTCACACTTCTTGCTCGTCTATTTCGGGTGGGAGAAGACGCAGCTGGGCCACTGGACTCGTAGCTGCATCACTGGAGAGCTCGGCACTCTTGCTGAGGATTCTTCGCCTTAGAACGTGATTCTCAAGAGCCAGTCTTTCGACGGTCTCGGCGTAGCTCTCGCCTGAGAACTCTCCGATGCTCTCCTTTAAGCGGCGGAGCTCTTCTTTCGACGAGTCCAAGGCGGTGCGCAGCGATATTACGGTCTACATTGCGAAATTATGCTCTTAAATGTTTGCCTAGCTACCAGGACGTTTTGTCCCATCATCTTTCTCTTTTTGTAAACACTTAAGCCGATTTTAATATACACACAAGGTCTTTGCGCAGTTTCCCTGCGGTTTACCCGCAAATTTGCCATGAGACTTTTTGCGGTAAAACCAACTTAAGCATTCTTTCAAGTAAGCGATCTCATTATTAGCGGCCTCGAGAAACTTGCGGTAAAGATAGATCAAGTATACAGAGCTTGTATTAAAAGAAAGGGGCCAACATGTCGGACAATCGAATGATTCGATAAATTCCTTAACCAGTGTGTATATTATGTTGCCTATAATTATTAAACTACCTTTTATAGTTTTTTATTATTTTCAGTATTTTATTTTCTGTATTTTCAGGAGAGTATTCTATTCATGATTTATGACGTTTGCTACTGAAACTCGATTAACGGCAGTTGCACATTGAGAGCCACTTCTTCCTAACACGAAGATAAAGCTAATCTACACTCCACTTGGAGTACGTCGACGTCTTCTGCCTGAAGTGTGTAATCGCCTTAATCCAAACAATGACGTTCAAGGAAAGTGGTACTACGAAACGTACGGTTCAAAGTATGTACATTTACAGCCTATTATCGATTGAATAATCTCAGTAACACTATTATTTTTTGACTTGACACCCACGTGTAAATACAAGACCCTGAAGTAAACAACTAATCTTTATCAAATTGTTCGTCGATGAAAGTAAATAGTAACAGCTCTAAGAATTGTATACATGAAAAATGTTTATATTTGATCTAGTTAAACGTGCATGTTTTTACATGTCATTGAATTAATGTGGGTATGAAAGGCTTTCAAGTATTCCATGCTCCACATCTTCAAACAGAATGAAATTGCGACGTTATTCACGATTTCTGTGATATAACATGGGACGTTGGCGCAGGTCATAGTTTGTCGGATGGGCGAGGAAATGGGAAAAGGGTGGGGGAGGGGAAGGAAATCGGATTATGCAAAGTGAGGAAGAAGTGATTAAGGACCTGGTGCAAGGCTCTCACGACGTCCAGTCCGGGAATACCCGGGTCCGGTGGGTCGAGCTGCAGCCCCTGATGATGAGTTCTCCTGAGACGAGCTTCAGCTTCCATGCCTCCTCCGCCCCTCCCAATGTTTCTAACGAGCTTTTATCGTCGCCACAGGTCATACCGAACCGTCTTCCGTTCTCGGTCTGCCGTTTCACTTTCCACACGGTTTCACTCGATAAACGCCGCTCGCGCTCACCGTTCCTCCCGGAAATGGAAGCAGCGTCTAACGATCCGAGCTCTCGCCCTGATTCTCCACAGGAACGCACGATTTTCAGTTCGTTTTTCAACGTAATACTACGTACAACATCTCGTCAACCGATGCTCAAAGTTTAACGTTCTTCCTTCGCCCTTGGACCGCCGGTGATAACGCCGTACAATTTCGATCCTGTATCGTCATATTCTGTGTATGAAATGTTCAAAATCGTATTTGCCCGCTACGCTATAGCACATTCAATGCTTAAATTTTATGATTCGTAAAAGGGTATTCTGACATTTAAGTCCTGAAGGATTATTATGAATGGCATAGATAGCATTAATAGATTTCATATAAATGACACCTACAAGAAATTTCGGAAGATTGTAGTGGGGCATTTGCAATTGCCTTCTGTAAACTATCAGAACGGAAAGGGGATTAACTACTCAAAACATTGATTTTTCCCCGGGCGACTATTGACATGTGATTCTATTTGGAGTAAAATGTAATTCCTTCCACGAAATTTGTTCTTGAATCAAGAAAGGGACACTTATGTTTGCTAATTCATATTACAACGCAAACTAAACTAAACAATTTTGTAACTAATTTTTCATACTAATCATTTGTCAAAAAAGTTAATTTTATTGTAATGAAAATGTAGAAATAATGGATACACGTCTGGAAACTCGTTGGATTGAGTGTTGGAGGAAACACGCAATTTCCACTCCTCCCCCGCAAACTGTAAAGTTGCGAAAGCAGCTAAGGCGGACAGTAATCTATAGCGGAAATTGATGCACTTTGTTAGAAAGTGACGCCGCGATCAACGCGCAATACCATACGGATTGATTCCATTTTACACGCGTACATTATCGTCCATCGTCGAGAGTGTAATACCACCTACATCCTCCTGGACTTATGTTCGCGCTGTAAATCTGGACAACGGAATACATTATAAACGGATAAGGGCTTAATACGTAAGAGAAAACAACGCGCAAACGTATTAAAATTATAATTACAAACCAAATATTCCGCGATTTCCACGCCCGACGCAATCTGCAGGCACTATCTTAGTCCCACTACCTATTATACTGATTAAAGTTTGATCGCGTTGTTTTTACCGTTTGTATGCATTCGCCGTGAATCGACCACAAACACACGTTCATCTCCGACCGTACGACGCTCCTATCTCACTCACAGCTGATCACCAATACGACTTTTCACAAACGCGACACCACAGCACTCAGCATTTACGCGGATGTCAACAATTATAGCCCGAGCTGTCACTTGCCCTTTAATGCAGACGACGAGTGGAAATACATAACTAAGTTCGCAGCCGTGCCAACCTTACTATACGCTCAAAATAAAGTGTCATTTTCATCGAAATACAAGTCACAATAAAAGTCCCTACCTAACCCCAAAGTTCGCATCTACCCTAACTTCAAATATAAAATCACAAAGATGAATACAATTATTTATGAAAATAAGTAATGCATGTCACACTCAGATGTGGAATAAATATTAAACTATTCTTTTCCGGTGCTACTTGTTTCTTGCATTCTGATTGGGCAGAGCATGGTGCAGTAGCTTCAGTTAATGCACTTACCATACGATGACGCTTACTTGTAAACGATAGTGCTTTAGAGTGCTCGCTTGTGTAGGCTCTTTTCGCGCAAAGTTCGGTTACGTATATGACGTTGACATTGTCGGCGAATAAAAACAATAGAAAAAGATAAGCAAAAAGAAGAAGGACGTGCCGCAGAGGGGCGATCAGATGGGATGCGTCCCGGAAGAAATAAGTCGTAAATGATATTGTGGTGATAATACACGAGGATGGAGTGCACTAACAGTTCGAACAATATTTTATTCATGTTAATTTTCAATTTACTGCTGATAAACTGTGTTAGCTCATCGGTAACTTACTCCGATGATGTTTTTCCCGGACCAAACGAAGCGGTGCCTCGTATTAGCTGGTTGTTCAGCGGATCTGCTGACATTTCTAGTAAAAAGGTTAAAAGAGGTGTTCTTCACTACCCACAAACACATGTGGCTAAATTACTAAGTGACATGCCCGGTAAATGTCGGGACAATTTAAATCGTCTTTGTGATGGCATTGAGAAGAAGGACGATGAATTATTGCTTTTAGAATGCGTTCAAACGTTCAAGGTAAGTTTGATATAAAAGTTAAAAAGATTGATTCTATTTGTAAATCAATTTGATGTTGTGATACTTTCTTCATATGCTGTTTATAACGTTGTTCTATTATTTTCTAGCCAGCTGAAGTTTCTGTGATTGACACAGATTGTCAACAAGCCATTTGGAACTATATCGTAAATATAACTAATAATGAGAACATACAAAGGTTAGCGAAAAAAGCATGTGGCGCAGAAGTAGATGGATTAGGGTGTTCAACTTCTGGTAATGCCCGAGGTGCATACTTATCTTGCCTAATAGACAAAAGGGATATTGTCAAACATTCATCCTGCATTGCATATATTCGAAGACTAGAATGGATTGCTATGAGTGACTTTCGTATCATTACACCATTTTCAACAGATTGTCAAGAAGACATTAACAGATTCAAATGTGACAAAATACAGCCGTATCGAGATATGTCACAAGGTCAAGTGCTGGCTTGTTTGCAAGAACATATTAATGAATTGCAGGCAGAGTGTAAGAGGCACATATTTCATGTATCCGAAATACAAGCTGATAGTGTTCAATTAGATCGACAGTTATATATGGCCTGTACAAATGACCACGTACTATTCTGTTCTAATATTAGCCCAGGTAGTGGTCAAGTGTACAAATGTCTGATGGCACATAAAATGGATAGAAGAATGTCTGCAAAGTGTCAAGAACAGTTAATCAGAAGAGAAAAGCTTATAGCATCTGATTATAGGGTCAGCAAAGGGCTAGTTAAAGCCTGCAAAGAAGATATCAGAAATAATCACTGTAGAAGATCTGTTTCCAGTGATAAAGATATTAGACTTGCACAGATTCTGTTGTGTCTTGAATCAGCTATAAAAAATGGTAGTAAAATTGATGGTAATTGCCAATCAGAAATGTTTGACCATCGAAAACTCTTGATGGAAGATTATAGATTATCTCCTGAAATAGTTGATGGTTGTGCTAGTGATATCACAGCCTTTTGTAGTAGCTTAGAGGCTGGTGGTAAAACCATCCACTGTTTAATGGAACACACAAGAACAAGAAAGAAAAAATCTAGGGTATCCCCAAAATGTCAAAGAGCAGTATGTTAATAGAGTAAATTTTGCCATGATTTATGTTTAACATAATTCAAATACATATCAAAATCTATTTTTTCAGTTGGAAGAACTTATTAAAGAGGCTGATGCTGGAGAAGATTGGAGAGTTGACCCTGTTTTGCAAGAAGCCTGTCAACCAGTTGTAGATAATTCATGTACACATGTATGCCTTAATTTTCATTAAAAAAATATATATCTATACAATTACTATAAACAATTTGGCTATGAAACAAATAATAATAATGTTTAATTCTAACACAGGTACTTGGTGGAGATGCTAGAGTTATATCTTGTCTCATGGAACAGCTAGGAACAGACAGAATGAAAGCAAGTTGTGAAATAGCTTTAGTCCAAATACAGTATTTTATAGCAAGAGATTTTAAGTTGGATCCACAATTGTATCGGGCTTGTAAGTCCGATGCCGTACGGTTATGTCACGCAAGAAATGTTTGGTACAGTGATGGAAAACAGATGGATCCGGAAAGAGGACCCCTTGTATTACCGTGTTTATATAGGCATGCCTATCATCCACAAAAAAATATGACTGTAAGAGTGTGCTGTTTTATATATACTTTGTATTATTGTTTTGTAACCTTTATTGTGACATCGAAATATTACAGTTGAAAACCGAATGTTTGGAAGAAATTAGACGTGTTATGAGACAACGAGCGGTTAATGTCGATTTACAACCGGAAATCGAAGAAGTCTGTTTAAAAGAATTGGGTTCTTTTTGTTATGTTAAAACAGCAAAAGGAGAAGAAATCTTATGCCTTCAAGACAATTTAGATAAGTAGGTGTATACGTGATGAAAATTACTCAGTACATACACCACCACTAATTGGTTAAATTCTACTTATTTGCAGTCTAGGGAAAGAGTGTAAACTGGCGGTTGGTAATTTCACGGAGGAACAAGCCGAACGAGTTGAATTGAATCCCATAATTTCTGCAGCCTGTCAACATATTATGGAACGTCACTGTGAGGTAGGCAGATCTATTTCGCTGTGACTTATATCTTAAATTTTATATTGTTACGGTGTTTCATACTTAACTTACTTTCAGGAAGTGTTAAAATACGGAAAAGATGAAGGCGACATGATGGAATGTCTAATTGAACATAAAAATGTTTTGGATGCGCATTCTGATTACAAATGCAAAGCAGCAGTAGAGCATTTCCAGTTAATAACACTGAAAAACTATCACTTTACTTATAAGTTTAAAGAAGCATGCCGACCTTACGTTAAAAGGTTTTGCCCCAAGTAAGCTTTCCAATTTTCTCGAAAGAATTTTACTTATACAAAGACAAACGTTCATTTATACATACGTATTTTAGTTCGAAAACGAAAGCAGATGTTATTGAATGTCTTAGCACAATTGTGCAAGAAGACATAATGAAGGATACTCAACATCATATACAAAAGGATTGCAGACAACAACTGAAGAACCAGCTGTACCAACAAAGAGAAAATATTCAACTCGACCCTGTTTTACAGAGACTGTGTACCGAAGATATTAAGCAACTTTGTTTTGATGTTGAACCGGGAAATTCACAGGTAATACTAGATATTTTTATAACATCGCTAAAAACTATCACTGAGTGTTTATAGTAAATCTTTATTGCTTCAGATCCTGGAATGCTTAGCTTCGAAAAAAGGAAAATTAAGCGATGCGTGTCATAAGCAGCTGTTTAAAGTGAGAAAACAAGAGTTCCAAGATAGCTCCAGTGACTTTGCATTGCTTAATACTTGCCGTTCTATGGTGAGACAGTTTTGTCATGACGAAAGTCGATCCAAAATGCTCGATTGCCTGAAGAGATACAAAGATGAACCTACATTTGATGATAAATGCAAAAATATCGTTATCAAGCGGATGATAGAACAAAATACCGATTACAGATTCAATACTGCTCTACAAACAGCTTGCTCACTGGACATTGATCGACATTGCAAAGAGGTATCACTTTACAAGATCAAAATGAAAAATTTTAATAAAGTACTCTCACGAAGAATATGTATTAATGTGTGATTATTTTTATTTGAATCGATCATTTAGATGTTAAAGCGTACACCTGCTGATAAAGAACTTGAGGGAAAGGTCATAAAATGTCTAAAAAATCGTTTCCGGGAATCGAAACTTACGACAAAGTGTGAACATCAAATGGCCAATATACTTAGAGAAGCTGCTCTTAATTATCACTTAAATCCCCTTTTAGCTACAATGTGTGCACATGAGGTATTGCAATATTTCCTATCACTTTGTAATGTTTCATCAATATAACATATTAAATTAACACTAACATGATTTGTAACCTCAGATTGAGACAATATGTAGAGCTGATGAAAGTGACCCTGGTGCTGTTGAAGAATGCCTTAAAACCGAATTCAATGCTGGTAACAGAGATATGCGGGAAGAATGTCGGTTAGAAGTAGTTGCTCTTATAGAACAAAGAAAAGCTGATATCAATGCAGACCCGCTCCTACAGAAGGCATGCGCTATTGATGTTACTAAATACTGCAGCGAAATATCACAAGGAGCAGGAAGACGTAAGTATACAATTCACACATTAACAACACACACAACAAATAGATACATTGATTAAAAACATTTATCTGACCTTCTAGACATTACGTGTCTTCAAAATGTATTACAAGACAGTAATAAATCCTTACAACTAGATTGTTATAAGATGTTAACAACAAGAATGGAAATGTTCAAAAATGCAGCTAAGGTAAAAACAATACAATGTATGAAACTTTTCGAACTATATAAGAATAACAAAATGTGTTATTTAAATTACAGTTAATAGCACCAAACAGCATAGAAGAATTGTACTCTACAGTAAATCGTTCTCCAGCTAGAAGATACTTTATAATTGTTGCATTTACAATGATAGGTCTTATTTTCATTGTCGGTATGTTTTGTGGAAGAGTAACAAGGCGCACGATGATAATGAAAAACAAATGATGATTTATAATGGAGACAGTCCGTCCACAAATAAAAACGCTCAGTACTTTGAGGACGATAAGTCGCAAAGTATGCGAGAAAGTACATGATCGATTCAAAACAAAATGATAGCATCTTGGGTAACGTAGGTTCTTCCATAAAAAATATGAGTGGCAAATATGTGGCATGGACCTTTTTATACCTTCTTTTACGAATTGTTGTATAATGACCTTAGTCTTAAACAATGCTGCAGTGTCAAACGAATCGATTTTATCATCCGGAATTTTAATCTTTGTCATACGTGTATATGCGTAATATACAGTGCGTAAGTGGTGAATCCCAAGCGGATGAAAGACAGCTAGATTTTAATAAATCGCTTCAGAAGGTAGGACATTAGTGCCGAAATGTGTACTTATGTCACCTTCTATAGGCTGTACATTACAAAATGATATCAAGAGCACTCGCTTGATAAACTTCTTTTATACACTCAAACCCTTATTGGGTGCACATCACATTCATCTTCCATCTTGAATTATGAAATTGCCCGAAACTAAGAATATAATAAATGCTCTGTATCAAACCTTAATATATATTACATACTCTAAAATGTACAAATTACATGGCTGATTTCCAAACGTACAGCTGACTATTGAGAATATAATGTTATGAATGCGATAATGAATGCATACATTTGTAATGTATGTAAACATTCTTTGTATCGTTTCTATAGGATCTATCGATAAAATTCTCTGTAAAGTACTCTCTTACAATTTACGATTAAGGGAGGTGAAGTGATAACTTCAATTCAATAAATTTCAGTCCGGTAAATTTTAAAGAATAGATGTATTATAAAAATTGACTCTTTGTATAGAAAATTTCGACAATAATAATATCTTAATCTTAACTGGAATCTTTGAAAACCAAAATTTGGAAATCAATCTAATTTCCTTAAGAGTAGACTCAGTGTCTTCACATTCAAAAATGTATTGTATGTATACGCATTTAGTAAAAGTGTAAGAAATTTTTAATATCATAAAGATGAAATTGTAAATAGAGCATGTATGTGTGCATGAAAAATATATAACATTGATACAGTATTAGGTTGTATAAGTAAATTTTTTTCCGTAACATTTTAACGCCAAGTATGTATATTGTGATGAAACCAAAGAAGAATTAACAATAACTGTTTCGATTAATTCAATAGTATAAATATTTTTCGTACAGTTTTGTTCCTGTCGTCATGGTCAAAGTACATGTATGTATAAATTTTGAATGATTTAAATTTGAATGGACTTGGCGCAACGGTTAAAGCGAACAGTACGTAATTGTTCCGCGCTGGGGCGCTCAGTCTCTGGCTACCAGAATCCACCTAAAAATACAGCAAAACTAGCCATGTTCAGAGCCCCTACCTATGTTTGTATTCGAGGCAAAGGACAGTGCATCTGTGTGCCGCACGTAGAATTTCGTGACGCTCAACCGCGAGTTTACGTGCGGAACGTCAACGATCAGACTCATGAAAACGTCACGCTCGCGGTGAAATACATTAAAAAGCGCATGGCCGTGGCCCTGGCAGAAGCCGTAGACACTAAAAGAGCGCATTATCGCGCCAATAGGAAAAGTTAATCGTGTAAAAGATAAACGCGGAAGATCTTGTCGCGAAATCACCGGGGAGCGAAGGTCCGTCCGCCAACGAAACGGCCTCGATGAGGCACGTTCGGAAACCTCAACGACGACGCGTATCGAATCACGATCGTCGCTCGACGAGGATGTAGGTGTGGCGTGTGAATTTCATGCGTGTGCAACGGATCATACGTGTGTGCTGAAAACTTTGGGTTGGAATGAAGACGGCGGAGCGGTGCCAGACTATCCTTTCACGATCGCATTACCGGTACGATCGCTGATCACGCAGAACGCGACAATCTATCATATAAAACAAGATCAAGCGTACGGGTACATCCGCGATCAACGTCAGCTGTAGTTATACGCGTTTGAACAACCGTGGACCAGGCAATGCTCCGTGAATGTTGTTTTAAATCCCGACAACGAGCATCGTGGGACCTTGTCTTGCAAAGTCTCTGGACCCATTGATTCGATCGTAAAAAACGAGGCTTGCGTGGACAATTCTGGTGCTTTACGAGTCTCAAGACGCACATATTGCCGAAAAACAGGGAGGCGAAAGAACTGTCTGGTATTCCCCTGGCCTGACATATATTTCACAGTGGGTGAGTGTGCGTGAGTGCTCGTGCCCGCGCGTATGCTATCCCGTCTACCGTATCGTGGCGAATTTCGAAGTGGTGGGAGAGAGGTGCCGGCGGCGGCGACAGCAGCAGCAACAACCACTGGAGGGGAGATTTCGTACGTCGCTTGAGTGAGCGAGTTATGCGCGCGTGTGCGTGCAAAGCGCGTGTACCCTTCCTCTCTCTCTCACACAATCACGTCCCCCCTTCCGGCACCATCTCGCTCTTTCATTCTTCCGTTCGTCCGTGAGCGTGCATATGTGTCTGTGTATACCCCGCGCGCGCATCTACGGAATTCACGATCGGGCACGCAGGGACTCTCAACAAATGTTTAAATGGACGCATCGTCCATTATCACCCAAGTGTCGCGGGATGACGAGCTAGGCCAGTACAATAACGAGAAAGGTAAGTACATGGGCCGCATGGAAATTCCATTCTGCGCCTTTTCAATTGCGTTTTTCGTCCAGATGCTGGACGGAATCTGCACCTGTTACGGGAACTGCACCGCGCTTCTCCTCACCTTGCCTCGCCTGACTTCTTCGCCTCTTTCGTCTCCACCTCTGTACGGTTCTGCTCCTCCCTCGTTCCCGCCTCGATTCTCGTCTTCATTCTCGTCTGGCCTCGCCTCATCAACCGTGCCTACGGCTCAAGTCCCCTTCCCCTTCTCCCCTTACCTTCCCACTATGCCTTTGCCGTGTGCAAATCATTTTAGTATTACGTATCTTTACCTTCGATTCTTCAATCCCATTTACACCATGCTTCAGGAAAATACATTTATGAGGGAATGCTACCAAGTATTTCCCGGCTTCCTATTTCATCCTTGGAACTCCGTATCGGCTATATATAAAAAAAAACAATATGTCAAAGTTCGCACCCTAATCGCTGACACTAATCCTAGTTATGAAAGAGATAATATTTTAAGACTCTGAAGTCGTTCTGTGGCTTTTCCGTTATTCATAGAACGTGATTACAGCCAAATTATTGCAACTCTGTTTTTTCATAATTACATGATAGAGTAATTGGCATAGACATGTACACCACTGTCTCTTAAAAATGGAATATAGTTGACACAAATTTGTATTAAACCAATTAACAAGTTAATAAGAAACATACCATTTTTAAACTATAAATTATGTAGTTTGAGTTTAAATAATGAATTTTTTTTGTTTCTTAATTTTAAACGTTTTCTAAGAATTTAATAAATCAATGTGTATATGTAAAAGTATTACTTTTTAAACAGCTCAGTTACCACAAGAGAATGATACAGCCAGCAATGGTGCGACTGGTAGCAAGAAGCCAAGAGGGCGTGGATTGTTACGCTCTCTACTCTGCTGTCTTGGCAGAGGACGAGGGGGTAGCTCAAAGAGTTCAAAGGCCAGTTCTCTGCAAGGAGATGGACGTGGTTCACCACCTCCTGGCATTGGATCCCCACGGTTTCTTCTTCCACCTGTCAGGCATCAGGATATGCACAAGAAGTGCATGGTGATTGACCTGGATGAGACTTTAGTGCACAGTTCTTTCAAGCCAATTAACAATGCAGATTTTGTGGTACCAGTGGAGATTGATGGAACAGTACATCAAGTGTACGTTTTAAAGAGGCCTTATGTAGATGAGTTTCTACAAAGAATGGGTGAACTCTATGAATGCATATTATTCACAGCAAGTTTGGCAAAGGTATGTTTTTGTTTCATTATAGTAAGCACCTCAATATGTATTTGTACACTTGACAACAAAAAATACTTGTGTTTTGCTTGCCAACATCAGTTGTACTTCTATCATTCAGACCAGAGCAGAAGTAAACATATATAAAAACTTTGATTAATGTGAAAATCTGTTATCCTTGACACAGTTAACTTGCTCTATTTCTACTCAGAATCTTTGATGATATCAGTGTTTGGTGTACTGTCTTTTAACATTGGACTTGTATTTAATGTTTCAGTATGCTGATCCAGTTGCAGATCTACTTGACAGATGGGGTGTCTTCAGGGCCAGATTATTCAGAGAATCATGTGTCTTTCACAGAGGAAACTATGTAAAAGATTTGAACAAACTAGGACGTGATCTGCAACAAATTATAATTGTTGATAATAGTCCTGCCAGCTATATTTTTCACCCAGACAACGCAGTAAGACGTTAATCTATTATATTAAACTAAAACCCGCGATGTAAATGTTTACAGTACTTATAATAACTGCCCCTTTAGGTTCCAGTGGCATCTTGGTTTGATGATATGACAGATTCTGAGTTGCTGGATCTGATTCCATTCTTTGAGAAGCTCAGTAGTGTGGAAAACATTTATACAGTCTTGTGCAACAGTAATCACCCTTATAATCAAGTACCTGCAACGGTACAAAACAGCCCTAGCCCAGGATCAGGTTCACTTGGTGCTTCCTAGCCCCACCTAAATTCTGGTCGATCGACCAGTCTTGTTATCCCTCGATGCACCTTACAAAGGATTCTCTGCGAACTGCTTCACGTTCCACGTTTTACGTGTTGCGGCGGACAACCGAGTATATCCAGCTAGACTTTCAGATCTAGAGCCCGAATACATCCGGCAGTAGAGGTGAAAGTGCTTTAAAACGTCCCGTGTATAATTCGATATTTGCGATGCAATGACCTGCAGCTGCGTTTTCGTTGCCTCAAGAGCTTCCCAAACAGCAGCAAGAATATAACATAAATTTACTATACTGTGACAGCCAACGGCGTACTCGACGCAGTCTAACTGTCCGATGGGATTGATTACAAACAATGACTACAGATGTTGGTCAGGATATTCTTTCAACTTTGAATGGACAAGGAAATCGATAAGCTTCGAAGAACCCTCTCACTTAGCAGGCCAAAGCGCGTGTTCCGGTAGTTGACACACTTCAAACACGAAGATACGATAACATCCATTTTAGTGAGATTGAAAAAAATGACGTGTGTTTGATATTCGGTAAGTGAAGTTAAGACAACCTTGATCAACCTTGATCAAAATGGAGTACTTCGGAAGATATCTGCAAAGCGAGTTGAACTTTGATTTAAGCGAGTTAAGAAAATCTTAAGTAATATAAGCAAAAACATGATTTATATTTCGCTTTGTTTGACGGGTTGCACCATTTTTCCTTTCTTTTTATACTTCTAATGATTTTCACTGAATCCGCATTTCGTTTTATAAGCATTGTGTACAAATAAATCAGGGCTTCTTTGAATATACCAATCAAATAGCATTTACCAGACATGTTTGACAACATAATCTGCAAAATTATGATATAAAATTATCATAACTGATTAGAAGACTAAGCACTCTTGTATTTTTTTATGAAATAGTGATGCTAATCTTCTGCAAGAATATTCGGTGATTCATAAAGGAAACATGGTATAACTTAACCAGAAAGTGATATAAATTTTAGATCAAGCCAATGCATATCATTCTCTGCCTACAGCCAATCGTATGGGTAATGAGTCCCTCTATTAATGAAATAAATTTAATAACCCTATTAAAAACTTCCAATTATACAAAGCCTTAAACCAACATTTCGCTTTCACGCGTAAACCAAAAAATGCTCACAAGTGCTGAGTAATTATTCACTCCCAACGAGGTGTGTATAGATGTATTAAAATATTACAAACGTTGAACTTTACTCATTGCTATACATCTTTACTGCTATATCTAGAATACTATCGTTATCTTCATTGTCGTTTTTGTTAGTGCAATATGCTATCGATATTTTGGGTTGTAATTGTAACATAATGAATAGGCAATGCCATTAATTAACGATCGACGCCTGAGATGATAATTTTCGATTTACCTCATTATCATTATGACTGGCTGGAAGTTATTCATTGTACGTTCATATCATTTTTCGCCGTCACTATCATTATTATCTTTATTATTACTACTATAATTAATACTATTTTCATCAAGCTGGTTTCAAGTATTATGTATTATCTTTAACATTGTGCATTCATCATTGTTAAGCTGATTTTAAGTAGATATAGAATACGTAGTCCCAAATCGTCTACAAACAAATGAAAGAGAGTTTCTAAAAATCACTCTTAATAGTCCGTGGTCTCCGCTTTCGCCATTTACTTCGGACATCTGTAATGTGCGGAAATTTTTGCTACACAGTCTCGGCAAATTAATGGTTCAGCAAAAAAGTAATTAACATTACCCTAAAAAGCTGTTGACAACGGACTAATAAAACTGAACTGGTAAAAATGGGTCCCAAATATGCGAAAAGTATTAACTATAAATTAACGGAAAAATGGCTATTTTTTCACAATTATTCAGAGTATGTACTTTTATACACTTAAAAAAATCATACTTTGTGTCCCTACTTACAAGTGTATGATACACTAGTATGGCCAAATTCAGTTTTATTAATGTCGATAGCTTTTATCCACGGCGTTTCAATAACTTTTTTGTTTGCACTATCATTTGACCAGACCATCGAGAAAACTTCCCTAAAGACGTTTGCCGTTATAATCATCGTTTCGAGGTTCTATCGGATTATCGTCAGTTATTGTGGCTAATCGTATGCGTTTCGATGAGCGACATTGTCTTAAAAAGCGTTTGTACTTAGTGAATGTCCCTTGTTCATGTACCGATGAGAGTTGTCGACATCGATCACCGCGTTGCGGGAAGAAACGATCAGATTGTGGAATGTACATGCTGGCGGGAAATATTAAGAATCACGATATAATAGCTGTGGTAGAGCTACTTGTCATAATTCATAACTCCTGCTTTTTACAAAACGTTTAATGTGACATTAATGATTAGGAAAATTTGGTGAGAGGGAACTGAACAATCAAAACTCGAGGAAATTTTCCGGTGATTATGTATTCGTTGGCAATTGTTGTCTGAGTTTTCATGGAAGAATCGTGTTTGTAGAAAAAATATCGTCTCTCTACATGCCGTTCAGTGAAAGGATTCCGCAAAACAATGCTACTTGCAAAAGATAAGTAAAAGGTTTTGGATTCCCTGCCAAATCGCACTCGATATTTGTCAAAACATATACTTCTTAAACGATTTCCTTCAATGAACCTGAAGTTCGCAAGCTGTAAAAAATATATAACTTTGGACAATTTTGTAAAGCCAATTGACTGATCCCAAGTGATTAGATCGTGATTTTATATGAGGGTTTATTTTCCTCAATGCTTGAAGTCGTTTATTGCGAAGCTTCCTAATACTTGCAAGCGTTGGTTTTATCGTATCTTTGTACGAATATACACGTGGCAAAGTCAAAATTTTATTTTTATTCGAAACACAACGGGTTCCGCACGACCCCAGTCGCTCGTTAAAGACATAATATCTCGGCGTGTCTTTTGAACGGACAGAATTTTGCAAAGCGCCTCGACGGACGCGGGCGACGTTGAATTCGCAATCGATAAGTTTACAAGTTCAACGTTAAGCGCGACCGTAAACAAGCGACTGTGTAGCATTAAAACGAAGTCGGTAGTTCCCTAAATAAATATATCGATCGACGCTGTGAACGTACGGCTTTTAACCAATATAAGGACAGCCGATTTCTTCCTTTTTATTAAACGCCGTACGCTGCGATTCTTTTCTTAAGTGCAAAACTTCCCGAATATTTTTTATTCTGTATATGACTGGAAACGCAAGGAAAATGCGGTGGATACTCGTGAGTTGTAAACATGCACTCACGTGCGATAGAATATAAGATGTTATTGTGTATACGTGCACGGGGAAAATTGTTATTTACCAAGTAAAAGGAACAGGTATGCCAAAACACTCGTTTTCCAGAGAGAACTGACTTTTGTGGCATCGTTGCTGATTAGGAAGTATCTTTACGAAGAAAAATTAAAGATGATAGAACGTACCAACCATTTTAGCTTTTAATTACAACACAATTGGATTAATGCACTAATTAATACAACCATTCTTTGTCGGCCGACTTATGAGAAGTCATTGTGCAATGGATGAACTTATTGTTCCTTCCATTGACAATTATTTTCCCAATATTCAACAAATATAGAAGGTAGCATATTCTTATCTGCAAAGAATTTTTCGAGAGATTGGCTGTTACGCTGCATCTCGTTTAATTTAAACAGTACAGATTACTATCTTGTATCATGTGTACGACTTTATACACGTTATCTACATCTTCCAGAGAGTCAATGTGCAGGCCTCGCGTTCCTTCCACCGTTTTAAAGGCGCGTGCCTTTTCAGCAGATAACGTCCCTGTTTAAAGTAGGTTTCTTCGCTTTATGAGTAAACTGGTGTGGTTCTAGGTTTCAAGATAGCAATCTTTCTCCTTGACCGAGTCATGCCAATCGTCGACACAGATCCTACATTGCTCTTCGCAATTCCAAGAATTTCTTCTATACAGGCTTTAAATATCAATATATTTTATAATTCAAGAGCGCATTATATGTATGAACATCATGTCTCATACGATCTTAGTTGTCTTAATTGCTCACGCACATATTTGCCATCGTTTGGAGGGTCGTGTACGAAGTGTGATTCCATTTTTAGCATAGAATGCCACGTCTCAAATCCAGTTAAAAATAACATGTATGCGTTCACCAAAGAAAATTCCACGAATTATTCTTCAATGACATCGTCTGGAGCTACGTTTAAATATTGTGTGACGAAAAACATTAATAAAGTTGGTCAATCTTTGGGAGAAGTTATTTATAGTCTCCATTCGGTTGGGCAAATGATTTTAGAGCGCGTATAATAGTCTAACACAACTGTACGGCTTGCGACTGAAAATCATTTGCTAATGTTTCATGATCATATTGTACAGAAATTTCCACTGCCAAAATATCCGCCAATTTCAGTCCTGTACGTAAATACGTCTTGATAACATTTTTCTCCGTGCAATATATCATTATTTCAGTCAGCCATGCTGCGTAGCGAATTGGTTTCATATGTAAAAGTTACACACATTGTAAGAAAAATGAGAGCTGAAGAGTATGTGTGAGGTGTGTCGGTATGCGTGTATGTGTGTAGTAATAAAAAAGAAATAGCAAAACCGTTCGCCGAGCGACGGTTGCAGGCCCGAAGTCGAGACTTTTTATAACGCAAACAGTTTTTCTTAAGAAAACCAAAAGGAAAAATAACTAGAGAGAATGAGCCGCGAGATCCAAGAGTCGCGTGATCGTAAAAAGATGATCATTACTATATTAATTATATAAATATATATATTGTACAAAATTCGTCACAAAGAAAGGGATTTTTAAATGGAATCCGAGTATTGTTGGACGCGGAACGAATAAAAAGAGAGGCACGATTACGCATGTAAACATAATTAACAATATTGCCTTGATTTGTAAATAAAATTTAATTACTTCCACTAATAACAAAACTTTCCCTGTAAAAAATGCCGGTTCAGAAATCAAATAATAATCGATTAAAAAGACTCGAAAAGCCAAGTTGCCAATTGGCATGAATTTCACGGCCCTTGAGAATTGGAATGTGACGAAAATCATGGCTTCAGAACTGAAAAAAGTATTAGAGAAATTCGAACGAATCCTAACGAGTTTGGACTTTATCTTTTCAATGAGACCTGACAAAAATAGCGGAATAAAATTGGTTTTACAATATTCTTCTTAATCGATTCTTTTTTACAGGGTTCTCTGCGAATACAGTATCACGCAAACCGTGGGCGATTTCCGCTGTCCCCTCCCAAAGAATTTCATATGTTTTTTTACCGAAGCTATACGCAGATTTTCTAACGACGTAAATTTTGTACAGCTCTACCGAAATGAGAGTGAGGGAACCTCGTACATCGCACACGGCTTCGATCAGTCGGAATACATGTAACATCTCCCGCCCCTTCGACAAGTCCAGATTGCTCTGTGATTCTGTGTTTAATAAAAAAAGGAAAAATATATGTATATATACATACGTTTGATAAATTTCAGAATTGTAAGAGTCGTTCTTGCACAGACCCTGCATGATACATCAATAGTACGCTACTGCCATGTTAATTCGAATAGTAGCGTAGTGTGATATTTAGGTCAACCTGCTTTATCACAGACGATTGCTCTCGATATTGGAGACTTTATGTGGGCAAATGTCATCAGTGACGCGTTAATGCACTCAATTGCGGATCGTTGCAGCACGTGCATATACAGACGGTAGAGTAATGCATTTGTAGCAAGGTAGGGCCGTATAAACAGCTCTAGAGAACGGTGACAACCTTGCTAAAAGTTCATAGGTCCTTGAGTCAATCCGATTTAGAACCTCATTGGAATTCTTCTCTCCAAACAAGAACTAGTCGGTTCAAATGAAGCCAAATCTGGCAAATAGCTGACGGTACAACTTCGTATCCAATTTATTTACAACGCAACACTGATTGCCAGTTTCAGAAATTACTCGAGGCAACATAAAGATCGTTAACTTTGAATTTAACATGTCATTTATGACACGTTATTGGATTCATTTACAATAAGACGTGCAGACCGACTATAAAACGAAATCGTTACGTGTGAAGTTTTAGGAAACGACATTAGCATTGTTGAAAGTTCAAAGGGTCTTGAGTTAATCCAATTTAGTATCTCATTGATATTCTTGTTTTCTAACTGCAACCGTCTAGCTAACTAAAGTCAAACCTGCCAACCGATTCTGATCATTTCATAAGCAATTTATTTACTCCTTATAGAAATAATCGCAAATCGTACAAATTGGTCAAGGTAAAATTTGAATTCAAGCTTATGACGTTGGAATTTAGTAGTTTAGAACATTATACCAATAGTAAATTATAGACTTTCATTATCTGTTATTACGTTACTCAATAAAATTTAATATATCGAAACATTATAAGTATAGAGAATTCTTATCGTATTTAGAAGTTCTTGAATAGTCAATAACAAGATTTCTATTTACGATATTTACAATACTGTGTAGATCCTTCCTTTGTTTCCCTCGTTGACTGTTTGTTTACTTTAAACATAGTCAAGGTGTGAGCATACCACACTCGTAAATGCTGCTTTCGAAGTTTGAATCTTCGTAGTCATGTCGCGTTTGAGAAAACCTTCCATTATAATAGAATTTTGCGGGCAAATTATAATACAAACGACCGATCGAAAAGAACCAATGTCCGGCCCGCTAGTCAAAAATGGCTGACCTCTGAATTTTGTCTATACCGCGTAACCAATCCACGAAAATTTGCTAAAGAACGCGTTTAACCTAAAAAAACCCGCCCGGTTTGGACGACGCGCAGGAACATGCCGCGCGTTAAAGCATCTCCTAAGAAATGTGTTAAAACAGGAAATTCACATCCAGCAACAAATACCTGGGTCTTTCTTATGAAAGGTAAGTTCCTAAATCAATATAACAATCCCTTGTTATGAAGTAAGATATTACGTCTGAGGACTATACCCTACCGGCATTCGCATTAGCTTGTGTTTTTTCACGAACTTTTAACTCATCTAGTTGTTATGATTTTGCAAAACGTGGAGTATAATCTGGTTTGTAACTTTTTGAATCTGTTATTAAGTCTGTGCATAAAACACGTTATTTCTGACTATTCACGTATGTAATAAAATGGTGAACAGAGTTGAACAGTGCTCTTGTCAACTGATTTTCAAAGCAGAGGACTAATCAAACTGACTATGTGCTTACTAGATTGACACAACATACTAATTAATTTCATTTTGTCATAAGCATATGTAAGTTTTTGTTTTTCTACTACCCTTAGGCGAAGGTCTGGAAAGTACAGATGGAAGTGTACCTGATGTAGTCAAACTCAGGCATCCAGCTACAAATCAGCCTGCAATGTTTGTTTTTAGTCCTAAAAATCTTACAGTACAAGAAGTATTAACATTTGATGAAAATAAAAGATCCTGGTTCATAGATGACAATGTGAAGTCTGATGGTAAAATGTATCTGTCAACACCAATAGATCCTATTTTTTTAGTGCTACCTTATTTGAGAAAGGTAATGATCTAAAAATTTCTGTTTTACTTAAAAAAATATATACCAATAGGAATATCAAAGTGACCTTTTCTGTTATCATGTAGTCACAACAGACACAGCCACTTGACCAATGTCTGTGGGATGAAGATTACCCAGAAACTTCACGGCTTATGCGTTGCCAAAATCTGAAACTTTCATTAGTTGCTGATCGTAAAGGAGATGAGTCATTACAAGCATTTAAATTTAATGAAGAGAAGACTCTTAGTTGGTTACAAAAAAAGGTTGAGCGTGTAGTTGAGGTTCTTAAACAGAAGGGTATACATGTTTCCCAAGGAGCAGTGAGTGCTACATATGTACGAAGCAGTAAACATGACTCTGGCAGTGAAATAGGTAAACAAACAGATCAAGTTACTGATGAAGAGAATAGAAAGAATATTTTCAGGACATATTGTTAGTTGATTTCTAATAAATCTTTGTGATTGGTAGAATATACAAAATATGCTCACGGAATAGTATCGGAATATCTTGCCGAAGACTTGTCCAAAAAGTTGGCACAATATTTAAATATCCCAGAAGAAACAGATAGTAAGAAACGTAAATTAAGTAGTCCAAAAGATGTTACCGAAGAAAAAAAACTTAAGAAAGATGTTCTCGACGATGATACAGTACCGCGAACAAAAGCACTGGATCTAACAAAATCAGAAAAGGTATACTTTTGTCTGAGAATTACATTACTCTTTAAAAACCGGAAATATGCTTGTTCCAATCTGATATTTCGATTTGTTTTGGTTTACAGCCACAAAAACCTGCTTCTGTTACAAAGAAAGAATTAGCAAGACAAAAGGCAGCAACGGGATCTAAGAGTATTACAAGCTTTTTCAAAAAGAAATAAACTTTCATAGTCCATTTACAATATTCAAACTTTGGGCATTCATGTTAAAGTACATACTCCAATAATTATCTATGTTCCTACTGAAGTTATTCTTAGGGTCAAAGTAAGAAATTTACGTACGAATTTTAAAGAACTATTTCAGAATTGTCCATCAGAACTCTGCAGAACATTATTTTTTCTAATTATATAACTAGTTGACATAGTGACATATCGTTACGCGTTTCCAAAGAAAAAGACTGCTAAATACTTCTCGCCTGGATAATAATCACACTCGCAAAACTAAAATGAAGAACCCATTAAAAGATTAAAAAAATTCTATCAACATAGAGCAAAATCAGTGAATAATATTTTACATTAAACCGTATATAATTATTTAATGTTTTATGAAATAATCTGCTTATGGATGACATAGATTTTAAATTATTGCCGATGAAGACTGTAACGTCCGTTTTAATGAATATCCATATTTTAATTCAATATTTGTACATATTTTGTATATTTAAAAGTTAGATGTAATAATATTACATATTTTAAGACTTTGTTTTGTTATAGTTTTCTCAATTAGGAATATACTGTACTTAATCTTAAGTCTTTCAAAGTATATCAGTATCTTTAAGATGAAGTATTGCATATTTGTGATTACATGCAATGAGAAGTTATATGCACACTAATCCAATTTTCAACCATGATAAAGTAGGAAATAAAATAAATTTGTAGTCATAAGCAATGTTTATGGTAAGTGAAGAGTGAAATATTATGCAATCATTTCTTCTGAAGTCCAAGTAGGCTTATTGTTATTGTCTTAAAGTTGCTCAAATTCTCATTCATTGTGGTTATGCATATAAAAAAAATAAACAATCATTATAATTATTTGAACGTAACGTATTGTGTAACAAGTTTATCCATGACCTGCTCTTGTATTGTTTGCCGTTACTACATATCTACTAGGTAAGTGCTCAATATAATAAATATTGTAGAATATTAAGCCATCATTGGCTCTGGTACAGGCTCTGTAATTTCTGCGTCTTTACATTTTGCGTGTTGCAATTCCCTTCGTATTTCAGGTGTTATTGTATGATGTGATTGCTTCTTTAATAATCCTAATAGAGCTTCTTTTTGTTCTGTACTGATATCACTTTTGTAACGTTGCACGAACGTTAATAACGATTGATGCCATAGGACAGGCAATTCTCTCGGATCTCGGTCAAATCTAAAAATGGATATATTTATATTTTTAATGCTAATATCTTTGCAACATTTATAGAATAAATTATAAGAAAATTTACCAACCTGAGAAAATGAAATACAACACCATCTACAACTCTGTAGGGGAGAGCATATTTTTTGTCCAAAAATATCCTTAAAAAAATACTATTTGCCCCTGTATAATCCATCTCTGCAATTTTCAATATAGCTGCGGATGAATGTAAAATTGGTATCGAATTTTTAGCAATCACAGATCCTATTATAACTGCTTCTCTTAATGTACAGGTACCAGATTCCAACAATGGAAGCAGGATGCCTTTCATGAAACCAGCAGGTTTAAACAAAGCTTTTCTTAAAGCTTGATATAAATGAAAATTCAATCTCTTATATTCTGTTAAGTCGTCCCGGATACGCGGCAGTAATACAAGGTTATAAAACCTTTGTGCCATTTTGTCCTTTAGATTTGAAGCAAATATTCTTGTTGCTTGATACATAGCAGCAGCAGACCATTTTGGTGGATCTGTGATATACAATATTTGTTCCCAGTTCCTCAAGCTGGGTATAATTTTGAAAGCTTTTGGTAGTTTACCACTACGGTACTTTGAAAGAACATCCCTTACACCTTCATACATAGCTTTCACTCGTGGATCTAGATCCTGAATGTGCATAGTTCCAGCATCAGAAAACTGTGTTTCTATTTCTGTTTTTTTCTCTGTCAATTTTTCCATAATGATATCAGCTAATGTTCTGGTAGGTGCACCATCTCTGACCATGAACTTCTCCAAGGCACGTTCATCTTCTTCATTGACTTCAATGTTTTCATAATATTGTGAAGCCCCTTGATCATCATCATCACTTGACTGATCTTCTGTGTCACTGAATTCAACACCAAGCTTTGTAGTTGGTTTTCTTGAAGTATTTGAAGGTGCAATATCATTGTCTTCTTCCATTTCCATTTGTTGTCGTCTAGCTTGTGACAAAATCCTCCTTGTGAGGGCTGGTTCAACATACTAAAAATAGTTTAAAGAAAGCATAATTTACACGTAGAGTTTCTAAAAATTAATCAATTTTATTATCCGAAAATGAGACAATGTTTATAATCCTGTTTTTTCATTGATATCCAGTAAGCGCCAAAATATCTGATAGATCAACTAACCTCTTCATCGTCATCATTACGCACTCTCATCTTGTGCCTGTTTTTTGACTTTACAGTTTTTTCCTCTTCTATCTGGTCTGCCAAACTTACTTTTGGTGGTTTAGTTTCTCCCTTAGACACTTTAATTTTCTTTGCTTTCCCCATCTTTCTATTGGCATTAATTCTAATAACCTGTGACAAGTATGCCAAATTTCACGCACGTGTAGAACGATCCAACCTAACCTTCGGACCTAAATAACCTAACGTTAATGACAGATCACGTGACACAAGTTTCTTCCTTCTTGTGATTTTATTGCTTGGTTACTTCCGGTAGCATTTAAGCGGGAACAAGCGGGAAACATTCCACCAAGGTAGAATCGGTGGATAAATATCAGCGGACATTGACAGATTAACTTGCATTACTGTTTTAAAGAACGTATAAGATATAATTGAAAAATGCCGCCGAAATTAACAAGAGACTACACGAAAGACAGGGGTGAGTATATTCTATAATATAATTAAAGGAATATCAACAAATATACTACTTCTAACCATACATTTTTTTATACATTTCATGTTTACTTACCTGCGGTTTTCTTTGTTAATTTTAGAACAATTCAAGACGTTCCTTACTGAGTTTGTGAAGATGGATGACAACTCAGGGGATAAACGTTTTGTATACAGAGAACAGCTCACAAAAATTGCTCATCGAGAACAAGTTGCATTTGTAATAGACCTGGATGATGTTAATGAATTTGATGAAGATTTAGCAACAGCCATATCAAACAATACACGAAGATATACTAATTTACTTGGAGATGTCAGTATTCAGAACGAATTTTACTTTTACTTTGTTCTTTGATCCTTGTAATAACTAATAACACATATTTAATATGTACAGCTTGTTCAAGAAATATTACCTGACTTCAAGGAAAGACATGTACCACCTAAAGATGCCTTAGATATATACATAGAGCATCGTCTGTTAATGGAAGCACGCAACAGACATCCAGGAGATCAAAAGGATCCAAGAAATAAATTTGCTCCAGAATTGATGAGACGATTGTAAGTAATGATTGTGATATGCCATATTTTATCAAGATTCAATTTGATCTATATCAATATTGTATTAAAATAACGTAATATAATTCTAGTGAGATCTACTTTAGAGACTTCAGTGATGCTAAGTCACTTTCTGTAAGGGACATTAAAGCTGATAAAATTGGAAAGTTAGTTACTGTGCGTGGGATTGTTACAAGATGTACTGAAGTGAAACCAATGATGGTGGTTGCTACATATACATGTGATCAATGTGGTACAGAAACTTACCAACCAGTATGTATTCCAAGGTTAATCTATTAAATATTACATGAAACAAGCATTCAATATAGTTATAATTACAGGTACAATCGCTTAGTTTTATGCCCCTGCAAACTTGTTCTGGTGAAGATTGTCGTGTGAACAAAGCAGGAGGAAGATTGAACATGGAGACAAAAGGTTCCAAATTCATTAAATTCCAAGAAATTAAGATACAAGAACATGTGAGTCATTTATTGAAAACAGTTTTGTCACATTGAGGTGATCAATCTAGTAATATTTGTGAATTATTTCAGAGTGATCAAGTGCCAGTTGGTCATATTCCAAGAACATTAACCGTTTTTTGTAGAGGTGAAATAACAAGGCATTGTTTGCCTGGTGATCACGTTACTATTACCGGTATATTTTTGCCATTTTTAAAAACTGGTTTTCAAGCCAGACCAGGGGCAGCATTATTGAGTGAAACATACTTAGATGCGCATGTAAATATCTTATACATACCTTACGTGCTTATCTATCTTCGGCATACAGATCTAAAATATAAATAATTACTTTCTTTAAGAGAGTTACATGTCTCACTAATACGAATACCGTTGATGATGCCTCCGCTGAATTGACCGAAGAAGAAATGGCTATATTGACAGAAGATGACTTTTATGGAAAATTAGCATCCTCCATAGCACCAGAAATTTATGGTCTTGAAGATGTAAAGAAAGCTTTGCTGTTATTACTCGTTGGTGGAACAGACAAGAAGAAGGGTGACATTAAAATAAGAGGTAATTGTTATTAATTCCATGGTTAATCCGTATTTCAAACAATCGTTTTAGTCACACTGAATTTTTCGTGATAGGAAATATCAATATTTGCCTCATGGGCGATCCCGGAGTAGCAAAGTCTCAGTTGCTTTCATTCATAACACGATTGGCGCCAAGGTCGCAATACACAACAGGTCGAGGTTCTTCTGGGGTGGGCTTAACAGCGGCAGTAATGAAAGACCCCCTTACTGGCCAAATGATGTTGGAGGGTGGTGCTTTGGTTCTCGCTGATCAAGGAGTATGCTGCATCGACGAATTCGATAAAATGGCTGATGCAGATAGAACAGCAATTCACGAAGTTATGGAACAGCAAACTATCTCAATTGCGAAAGCAGGAATTATGACTCGTTTAAACGCTAGAGTGTCAATATTGGCAGCTGCTAATCCGGCTTACGGTAGATACAATCCTAAACGATCTATCGAGCAAAACATTCAATTGCCCGCAGCATTACTTTCACGATTTGACTTACTTTGGTTAATTCAGGATCGTGCAGATCGTAGTAACGATCTTAAGTGCGTATGAGTATAACATTTGCACCTTTGTGACGTGTTTTTAAACATGAAAAATTATATAAACATTTTATCATAGGATGGCCCAACATATTACATATGTACATCAACATTGCGCTCAACCGCCAACAGAAAATAACCCATTGGATATGAATCTAATTCGGAGGTATATTAATTTATGCAAGAGGAAAGAACCGGCTGTTTCAGAAGAATTAACAGAGTACATTGTTGGTAAGTTTTACTAATTAACTTAAGAAAAAACAGTTTAACTAACCCTGATATTCGCTTTCAGATTCCTATGTTGAAATGAGAAAAGAAGCGCGGAACAGTCGTGATAAAACTTTTACATCTGCCCGTAATCTATTGGCAGTGTTACGTTTATCAACTGCATTGGCTCGTCTTCGACTGTCAAATACTGTCGAAAAAGAAGACGTAGCAGAGGCTAATCGTTTAGTTGAAATGTCTAAATACTCGATTAACTGTTCAGAAGCTAAAGTAAATCCGGCACAGCAGAATCCACTGAACAGAATTTTCCACTTGATCAGAGATTTAGCGGGCGATGAGAAGACCGTGAAGGTATCCGACATATTAGAACGATGTACGAGCAAAGGATTTAAACCTGATCAAGTGAATGATTGTATTGAGGAATACGAAGCTCTAAACGTTTGGCAAGTTAATCAAACGAGAAGACAAATCACTTTCATCTAACATTTGCAAACAACTTCCACTAAATAATAATATTCGTACCTCTATAATGATTCTGACTTCAATAAAGATGCCTTGATTTTTATACTTTGATAGACATGTGCGTAATGTTTATATACCTATCCACGATACCCCCATACAGAAATAATACCACTTCCTTTCGAAAATAACCGAAAGTTATTGAATAATTCTGATCGAGGTGGGACTAATTTGATTTTAAAACGTGAGGCAACCGCGCCGAAGGATCGGCGATGTCTAATTGGCTGAAGACTAGAAGATCTCGCGAATCAAAGAGGGCCTGTAGGTAGGGTGTATAGATGAATTCGCGGGCGAAGACCGTCAATCGGGTAGATTCGGGAGGGGATTCGGGCAAACTCGGCTCGACCGTTGACATTACGGAGCATTCCGGGCAGCTGAGCTCCTCGCAGTCAGTTGCATCGCGAACCATTCGTTGGACGCGTCGTTCGTGGAGTTCGTAAAACCGTGCGTTAAACGTGCGGTCTAACGTGCTGGCAAGGCGTGCGTGCGCGTGTATGATCGTCGCTCGGAATTGCGAATACCGTGTTGAATAGAAAGAGGGGAGAAACGTGTCCGGCAAGACACGGACCGGCAGGATACGTCGAGATCGTATTCTCGTGCTTCACCGTTGATCTTATAACCCGCGCCAAATGTCGTACATGCCGCGCGCCTCGAACTTGCGAAGCAGTCGTCGCACTCGTTCCCGTCGTCGCGGTGTCGTCTGACAGCGAGCCGTTGATCCTTGCAAAACGACGAAAGAAATCGGCAGAGCTGAAAAATTCGCGGGTCGTCCACGCTAAGCCGATTCCAGCGACTTTGGCGACTATCGTCGTGTCAGATCTCCGCCGCAGGCGTAGAGGAATCGAATGAATTTATCGACGTCGGATTATGGCCAGAGTTTGACAAGCCGCGTGTGAACGAGAACGAACCAGAGGAAAACAGCAAACGATAGCTACTTGTCGATCGTCTGTCCTGAAATTTCCTTAACCACTTTTCCCTCGCTGAAAAAGAGATTGTGTGCCGATCCTCTTGGTCGCGTTATTTCTCCGAGTGCAACCCCTGTATATTTCTCAATTGAGTCCGACGACACCCTTTGCCAAGATGAAAATCATACTCGCCAAGTGTCGCAGGACACTCGTGGCACCGTTCCTCGTGATCGTTTTGTGCTGTTCTTTCGATGTTGTGCTTTCGCGCTCGCCGCGATCCGCCGAACATTTGAAACCCGACAGTTTCGATGCGAACACCGATTGTAACCATGTGAAGAAGTTCTTCGAGGGGAAAAACATTACAGCCCCCACTGCGAGAGAAAAATCCACGGATACTTTCGAAAAAAGTGAGTTTCTTAAGTACCTCCTCATTATCATAACCTTTTGACAGTTGATTACTAATTTGCATGAATGGCGTGATGTGTCACGTAGTATTTATGCTTCCACACTTTTTTCATTTCGTTTATGTTCGCACTGTTAACGCTTGATGAAAACAGTGTAATGTCCTTAGGCTAATCTGACCTGTTTTTAATGAATTTTCAACTCATTTGTTTACGTCTGAGGCCGCTAGTTGTTATATCTGCTGATAGTAGAAATACGTTGAGTGTATGAGTAGAATCATTTAGCAAGTTTCACCAGGCCAGAACATAGAGTTAGACGAAATTTCAGAAAAATATCTATATACGTATGTATGTTTGTAAATGGAAAACTCTCCACTCTGATATAAAAGTCCTCGACGGTCATTATGTTAAACGATCCTTAATATTATCACATGAAGGAACACTTGAAACTATCCCGCAACCCCTTCAATTATCGTGAGAGAAACAAATTTAGCTCATTGCCAGAAGTCAATCCTTCATCTTTTTTCTGGCATAATGTATCTTCTCAGCAGTTAAACAATATATCATTTTTACTTATTTATTCCGGTCAGTATTACAAGCGAACTACTTTCGTATTACATTTCCGCCATGGTTTCGAGTTACCAATTTTTGGTAATCACCTCATAATCATTAGAGATACGCGCTTAATCACCACACCGTAGTAGTTGTCGTATTATGATATTCATGAATTACATACAATAGTAAATGTGTACCAAGTAAACGAAGCCAACTGATCAATAAATTAATTTCTTCATTCCTCGGGGAAAGATACAATTGCATTCATAAACCTGTCGCAATGGAAAACTGGACCGTTACGTAAAGCGAAAACCTTCCTTGATCCTGCATCAATTTCGCCCAGGAAGTTTTTTCTTGATATATCGAAAGATCCGGAAAGTCTGCTTCTTGAGCCGATCGATGTCTTCTTTTATTCGAACGATCTGACAGGTCGATCAGGAAGCGAATGCAGCCGGTTCAGAGAGATATGGCCCGTACGATCGGCCGATTATCGATCTTTGGTCTGATTTCACTCCTCAACGTTGGTGGCCGAGGGGAGAGCAAATGGGATCTCTTTGACAGACGATCGTGTTTTAACCCACTTTGCACGACGCATCCAATCGACCACGAAGGGTTCGCCTATGCGACTTCCGGCTCATAATCCACTTCCCATACGTGCCAGGCATGGACTGCACTTAGGAAAAACATGAAGGCCCCCGGCATTTACCATCAATGCTTTTCATGTATTGCGCCCCTTTAATCCTACATTGCATCATTTTACGTCGTCGCAGTACTTCAATGCCGCATTTCTGCCTGACTAAACAGTCAAAGATTCGTTTGAGTATTGAAAATATCAATGTCGGTAATTACGAAATCGCGGTTGATCCGATACTTTTTGTGGCAGACGGCAAACTATGTGCAGTGACCCGGAATTATTGCGAATTACTTATCCTTCATTTAACGGAATACCGATTAACCCAGAATCCCATCTGTTTATCCGTTTTATTCTTAGAAGCAAATTTTCTTTAAAATCGTTACGAAACACGACGGAATTTTTCCTGTTCTAAAATAGGACGTGATACCAAAATAAAATATAGTGAAGTACTCGGTAGGTGGTACATGTGGGCCATAATTAGTGCATTGAAGTTTTAATTTATGACCAGCGATGATAACGAGGAGAAAATATGTGTATCCCGGGTTATTAAGAAACTGCCGGCTATAAATTTCGATCTTCCCGGCGGAATTCTTGGATGCTGCTGGCGTTAATCTTTTGATCGTTTTCGCGGCGAACCAAATGTAGAACGCCCGATCGCGGTTCTCGCCGCGTAATTTCTACGGTGGGACGTCCCGTGGAGTGGCGCTATAAAAAACGTTGACGGTGTTGGCCGTGAGAATGGTGCCATTTGGATCCGGCAAAGGCCCCGCACCACACCCTTACGTATCGTAAAACGCGTCGGCTTGAATCTCCTTCGTCCTTTCGTGTCCCTTAAAGCCCCTCCTCCCTCGGTTTTCTTGTTTCTTACCTACGTTCGTGGCGCCTCTGCGGGATCATCCTGCTAGATGAAAGCGGACCCTACCGAACCCAGGCAGAACGGGTTTTGGCCCTACACACCCGGAAAACCTCTAGCAATGCGCGTTTTAACGCCCAGGACTAATGACGGACTTTAACGTGCCCGTATTCTTCAGAGACCGGACCAAGGGATGACGGAATTCTCATTTATATGGCCAGCTGACATGATTTACAAGGTGGACGAAACGCCAGCCATTCCTTACTGACTTGGATGACGACCGGCTTAGTACTAATTGGACAGATTTCTGCCGTAACACTACAGCCAAACAGTATTGGAAAACTTGAGAAATTATCTTCTGCGTTTAGGGTAATGGTTAATACGCTATGTCAGGGATGTCCTGAAAATGATACTTTGCTGAATTTAATCATCTCTGAGCTGCAACTTTCTTCCTGAAATACAGCCCATTAGCGGTATAAGCTTAAATTTCCCAGCGCGTTACTGTTAATATTGACGTAGAGTACCGTCACTACCGGGTCATAGAGATCCCAGATGAAAGTAAGCTGAGTGATTGGCCACTTCCGATAAATCTAACTAGTCGCGCAGTTGAGTAACGAAGAATCAGCTATAATAAGAAACATGTGCGTAAGAGCTTTCTAGCAGTTATTAATACCTATTTGCAATCGGGCAACATGCAACGCCTTTGGTGTTAATACTAAAACGAAATAACTAACGGAGGACCGAAGATAATTTTAGGTCTTTTCGTAAAACGATACAGTTCGCTGAAGTCATTTCTTCTGCGAATTATCTCTCTCTCGGAACTCTTTCGACCTCCAGATAATTGTTTTGATATTCCTAAAACGGCGCATTAAGGCTACGGATTAAGAGGAAGGAACGTCGGAGGATACAAGAAGGAAATGACATTAGCAAGTGATCTTAAGTGTACAATTGCGACTTTTAATTCTGCGCCTTCTATGGCAGTTTGCTCTCGGTCTTTCGGCGTACGTTGCACACAGCCGGCGGTTTAAGTGACGCTAAATGAAATTGAATTGAGAGCACTTTGTCGTACCTCTCTGCGGAACTGCTGTGAAATATCGTGACGTCATGCGCGTAATTCGTTCCCATGTAACGTCATTGTTTTCCCTCCGCAGCCGAGATTCGTTTCGTTCCATGCGTAAATCTCGGCTGGGCTTGCCGTTCAATTAAACGCCCGCCGGAACGACATTTTCATTTCCTGCCGTTCCTATCTTTTACCGGCGTATTACCATTTCGGAGTTATGCTTCATCGCGTAATTTCGTGCAGACGCGTACCCCTCGTCTTGCCCACTTAGCTCGTTCAGCCTACATTTGCATTTTAACCGCTGTCCTACGGTGCTTCCACCACGGCTACCTACTAATTACCTACGATCGTACTAATTACCGATGATTCTCAGTGCACAATTGCCTCTTTTATCCGCTTTATATATCGTGCACTCGCCGACCCGATCCCACGATCTCTCGATCCTCGCGTTACACACGGCAGTGTCCATTTAACCGGTACCAAGTGACTCTGAATCAGAATTCTTACCGTACAGATTAGCCGTCGCGTTACAGAAGCTTCGCTGATCGTTACCTTATTCTCTATCACCTTCGATGGTCCCCGGAATATTCCTTTTCTTTTGCGTGAATATCATCATATCGAATAGTCTGAAAATGGATTCCCGGGCAAAGACATGGTGGAACATTCGTTCTTCCAAGTGGGAGGAATTTCCATGGCAGTAAATCGACGCGAAAATGCGCTCGGAAAACGACGCCGAGCGTCCCGGTGTCTCGGACACAATCGTCTGAGAAATCTGGCGGAAGAGAAAAAGAAGGGCGAAACGAGGACGAGGACAATATTCCGGAGACAGAAGGAACGACGAAAATATACCGTTTCTCTTTCCGCAACGACGAGCGTGTGCCGCCCGGCCGCGTATACCGAAAGATTTTCTATGAAATTCTCGAGACACCGGGGCGCCTCTTTTATGCCCCGAAAAGCGACTCTTTCGCAGACATTGGGGGCCTACCGAACGAGTCGATCGCTGAGACAGAAGAAAACCGAGTTCTTTAAAGTCTAACAAGGTTATGCGAGAACCTGTCGTCGCATAAAGGACGACCCTCGGGATACGTTCTTGTTTAGAATGTTTCACTTGGAAACTTTGCTTTTATGTGTAATAAAATTCGCCTTTGTACGCGATAAACCATACGCGTACGGCCAGAAAAGTTCTACCGGAATAGCATAAATCTGCGATTCCTCATCAGCGGAACCATATATTTTCTCTGAACAAGTATTTAGTGTTTCGAAAGAAATATTTGTTGGTTCTTGAAGTTTCGCATTTACTTATTGGAGTTTCGCATAACTTCCTCGTACATATTACATGTCCTTTTACATATGTTGAACGTTTACTTTATGTTGTTACAGCAGCATGCGGTGGTCAGTGCTGCAGTCGGGAAATGGAGGAGCAACTGAGGCATCAAGTCAGGGCTGATTTCCATAGTCTAATTCATCATCATAGTAAATCTCTGCAGGGACTACTGGCAACGACAGCTGACGCACTGAGGGGTGAGTACTCTCGAAGGAATAATTATTTATTACCCCTCGACAGGCTATTCCCTGAATCTGGGGAAACGTATTGCCCCTTTCGCTGCTTTAAGCCATTGACGCGCGCCAATTTTTCGTTGGCGAAAAGGTAGAAAATGTCAAACGGAACATTGAAGTGAAGTATGCGCGGATTTGCTGGAGACTTCACAAATGGAATTGTACGAAGCAGTCCTTTATATTGGCCAAACTCGGCCAGTGTTGCTATTTCTGCGTGCCAACTGGAATACCCTTGCCGATCGTCCTTTTCACGTTGTGCGGTTTTATTTTTTCCTCCTTGAGGATTCCTAAATCGTTGAGCCACGACCTGATTTGATAAAAAGCCCGTTTGCGCGGAGCGTCCGTGCCAGATCATGAAGGAAACGGAGTTGTGCGAACGCATTGAATTATACGAGCGATAAAACAGCCAACGGCCGCGTAAGAAATTTCAATGCTCAGGAATAATTCGTTACACTTTTTCCGACTGATTTGCTTCCTTACCGGGGAAACAGTTATTTCCATTAGCTGCCGGTGCCTTTTACGGTTCTGTTTGGTACACTCGAACCGTAAGTCGAGCCAAGAGGAGAGATTTCACGAAAATCAGAACCCACGGACTCTTTGAACTACGTCGGCAGGAAAGAAATTGGCGGCCGAATGCGAATTGAGCCAGTCGATTTCAACTCCTGAACGTATCTAGACATCGTTTTCCTCTTTCTACCGTTTGGCCCAACCCACCCCCAGACCCCGCTGCCTCGCTTCACGGCGTTTCACCTTCTTTTGGGACACGTAAAGCTCGCCCCGCAAGCTTCCTCAGTTTTTCCGCTGGGTTTTCCTTTCCCATCACGCGCTCGGCCTTGCTTTCCAAATCGCCAGAAAAATCGCGATCCCGCTCGGCAAACCCGCAGAAACTGCAAACGATGTAATCGTTGAAACAAGCATTTCAATCAACCATTTACAATTTGTTCCAGTTACCATTACAGTTAACCATTCATTATTACATTAGTTACAGGCAGACAAATCAAATTCAATTTCATTGTGTGAACTCGACGAGTAAATTTTCCGTTGCGTTTGCATGTACAACGGAAAACCGGTGCCATCGATTGGTTTTATTTTAAGTTACAGCTGTGTTAATTGGCGAAACATTTTACGTAAGTGATTTCTCGTCCATCCTATCGACTTTAAATTAAGACAACCGTCAGATTTATAAGTAATTCATTAGTACGTTAATTATAGCGTTATTAGGTTTATTGAAGAACAAGGGCTGTCAATATTCAAACGTATAAAAATAAGGGGTTTTGGTAGGAGGTAGTTTTTCTAGGACTTGGCGTAGTTGATCTGCGAGTCGAGTAGATGATTGAGGGAGTTGGATATAAGGGTGAAGTGGTACTTATTGAGGTAAAGGTTCGAGTGCGAAGGTGGACGGGGCGAAAGCCAAGGAGGATAACGAAGAGGTGAAACCCACTGTGGAGGAAAAAGAGAAGGGACGTAGACAAGTATGAAAAACGAAACAAAAATAGAGTGGTTTCTAATCCTGGCGAAGATCTTGTACGTATGTTCTCTCGTTTGCCCGCGCTGCCTGGCATCGCGTGAATAAAAGAACCTCGCAGAACTCCTCGTCGCTTCTCCTCGCCTCTCGTGGCAAATAGTAAAACTCGAAAGGAAAATAGCAAATGAGGAAAGCACGATCCGTTCGCTGGGAACGATTTCGAGGTCCTTAGATCTCGTCTTTGATCTCTGTCCGCGGCTTACTTTGTGCTTTTGGAGCAATAAAATCCTTCTTCTAAACGAGAATATCACTTAGCCAACGGATCGAACGGTGTCAGACCTTCCAGCAGTGGCAGACGTATGTCGGTGGAAAATTCGTGCCAGCCGAAACAACGAGAATAGTCGAAGGAAGTACGTGAAATGAGTTTGAACAGAGTTTATGTGTACCGAAACGCATTCTAACAGCCAAGGTCTAAATTTCGCCGTGACGTTGGAACTTTTGACGTGCCTTTAACTCCGGAATCGATTAACCTGACGCGTGTGTTTCGGAGTTTAACAAAATCTCGAAATTGGGCCACGCTTGTAGAATATTTATTAACCCGACGGCTGTTTATACTTGAACCTTTCGCTTGACTGAAGGAAGTAGAACAATGATTTGAGCAATTGCAATTTTCAACGAGTAATGCATTCAAATAGGTAATAATAGCGGAGTACGGGGAAAACGTTTGAACATCTAATACTTTGATATTCACTTTATTGTCTGTTTTTTATATTTGATTTTCATCGGCGGACAAAAGTTGTGCAGGAATGACGTTGAATTTCAGTAGAGCGTTCACCCTGCCTTCCGAATTCTTTTTCGACGCTGGACGGTGACTTGGCGATGACGGTTGGCGATAGTGGTCCGGTGTTACGTGTACAGCTTTCGCGTGGATCGGTCGGTTTCTGGTCCTGTTTGATATCCAAGGCCCGGTTCCAGGGTCCAGATCGGGCGGTCGTCGTGGCAGGAAGGGTGGGCTGGGGAAGCGGGGTGGGGTGGAAGAGTGGTTAGCTTTCTCGCGGCCGTATAAGGCCGCGTGCAATGCACTGTCCTCCGATCCTCTCGAAAGTGCATTGCGCGCCTTGCACCGCACACGCGCTGCACCGAATCTGCGGGTCAGCGATTTAAAGTGGCCTCTCCGCAACGAATCCTCGTCATTATCATCGTTCCCGGGCGATTAAGGGGAGGAGGCAGGCTCTGACGATGGAGATGTACCGTGTCGACTGGCGCGTAGACGCATCGACACACCTGCGTGGGAAACGACGGTTCCTCACGCAAGGACGTTTCGGGATAATTTATTCCTCTTTGCCGGTCCTCGGCGTATCGAGGTAGACGCTGGAAAATACGATCGATGTTGTTTCAGTGCAAGCGAAAGTCAAACGAGGTCGAGAGGGGAACGAATGCGGGATAATAACGAGCCATTGAACATTCGCCTCGTAAATTTCGCCCGGGGAGCGAATTTGTCAATTTTCTTTCCAATGATTTATCGGGCGCGGTTTGCGTTTGCTTAAGCACCGTGGCTAGGCAAGCTGGGAAAACAATCGGCCGGAAACTTCCCATGGAAACCGGCGAAGCGGGGCTTTATCCGAGTGACTCTCGACTTTAGATTCGCCGACAAGCAGGGTTTGTTAAAACATCGACAAGTCCGACCGCTGCGTTCCTAAGTGCATTCTCTGTCCCGCCCAGCGGGAGGGCGTTACTATTATTGTTGTCGTTTGCATTCACGGAGAGACTCGCTGGGACACGCGTGAGACTTGTTTCACGCCGACGGTTCACGACAAAGTCCTCCCTGCACTTGTCTCTCGGCAGAAAATGGCCTCGAACCGTCTATTACGCTTCATTAATATTAACCGGTTCCTCCGATCCTGCATGTTTCCATCGTACCTCGGCGTTCGGCTTCTTTTCACTTTAAGCTTTCTATTTTCAGCAAATCCTCCATTCTGCGCCGTTTCGCCGTACATCTTTTTCCTATATTCTCTGCCCTTTTCAAGTTTTTTGTCCCCGACATTCTCGACTTTTCTTAATTTACAGCTCCTGCCAGATGATTCATCGATATTATTCCTTCCTCACTCACGGTGTTCCAATTATCCCCGTTATTACCAGAACGGAGTCCACTTTTATTGGCGGAAGATACTTCGCAGGCATTGCGCGTGACGATTCGGACGAATAAATAAGAATACTTTCGCACGTGGTTTAGCGCGAGGTCATCGTCCCGCCAGTAGTCACTTATTTTCAACTCGTGACAGGCCGTCTTATAGTCTTTACCGGGGCCGTTACGTAATTCCCGAACTTTTCACGTAAATTTTCCAAATGTCATACGCTGTTCTTGTCCCCAGACGATTCGCCGAGTTCCGAGCCGTGCAACGGAATTTTATTTATAATCCTCGAGATTTCGCAGCGAATCGCCTGGAAGTTCGCTTATAAATTGAAAACAGACTAACGGAGATACAATCGCATTTGACAATCCTTGATTTCCGTTAATGGAACAAAAAACAATTAAACATAATTAATCTACGTAGTGTCGTGGATTGTAACATGAGTTCCGTTACTCCAAGGTATAATCTATTTATATATAAAGTCGGAAGGCTATCGTGGAGTTGTTTCGGGTAGAAGGTCCCGATCCCACATGTATTCATTCATTTTGCATAATGTGATTGTAGCAAACAATTACTTTCCACCTTGCCATATAATCGCTAAATTTATTCCATTAAGAAACTGTCAAGCTACTTTGATGTCTTTGTAATTAACCCATTGGCGTATTTTATGTAACGCATTGAAGTGACGGCATAGCTGAATTTTATGTAACGGGCTATTTTGACGCGAAATCGATGGTTATTCGATGAAGAAACTCGCGTGCTCCTTAGAATTCTAATTCTTCACGACGTAACTCTTGGCTCGGTGGCAGATGAGAGAACAGTCTCTCATGTTGCCGCGGAGACACCTTCTCCCGGCGTAGGACGCTAATAAAAGGCAACCTCAATGTAATTTACAATTGCGATGCTTTACACCTATGTACAGCGAGTCGTAATTGACCTTCTTTACACCTACGGGAGGCGCGGTATTGAAGCGGTCATTGTCGTTCTCCCTCGAGACGTCTCAGGGTCGGCGAAGAGTGACGATTTAGCGAAGGCACGTCGAAGAAGAACGATGACCGAACGGAGAGAGGACAAGCCGTACAAAGGAGGGAGGACGAAGGAGAGGGCGGAATCCGGAACGAAACGCCTACGCGGCCGAGACTCTTGGAATTTCCATCGGTCCCTCTCGTCTCTCGATTCTCCACTGTGGCTTTGCCGATGCGTTTGTTACGCCGATCGACGCGCTAAAAGAGACCGTCGTTCGCCTTGTTTGGCACTGCGTCACGTGCTCACGGCGAATTTTACGCTTTGACACGTCCGATTCCTCGCCATCGGGCCTTTCCCCATGCCAATGTCGCGTTAACCCATTCCCCCCCCCCATCATATCCCTCGCCTGTCCCGGTGCAAAATTAATACGTCAGAAAAAACACGTGCTAACTGTGTCGGCAAAGGCTTTAAGACAATACGACAACGTCTCGCGCTTAGAACAGACCACTTTGATGGATGATTTTTAGATGTAGAACCACTGTTAAAACTACCGTAGCCCAGTTTCGGTAACGGCTACTTCTCAACCTTCATGTCTCCGCGAAAAGTGTGACCTTTCACATTTTGTGTACAGTTTCTTGCTAGCGGAATGTACGGTACAAAGTAGTTTAACAGTTTGGTTTCAATCTTTTTCTGTTCTTGGAAACGAGAGCGTGATTGGCTGCCTTATATAGTTCATTTCAGTGACACTGAAGCACCCGTTCCATTTGGCCACCGTTTACGTCCGATCTTTTAGCACTCTGCGAAAGCTATGCATAATAGCCAGAATTTTCACTTGCGCTACTTTTATCGCACTTTTTTTAGCTTAGTGTCAGGAGGTTTATCAGTTGTTTGCAAGTCGTAAATTTTACACTATGCCGTATATGTTGGGGAGAAACGCGGCTGCATATATTTGCAAGTAGACTGGCTTGTGTTTCTGGATCGTATGTCATACTTGCCGTACATAGATGTCTGCAGTTTCAGCGGGATGATGTACCGGCGGAAAGTTTGTTCTGGAATAATATATACTCGAGGTATATGACAAGCCGACCGCCACAGGAAGAGCTGTGTTTATGAAAAAATGTCATACGATCCTTGCGTGACATGCTACTCATAAATATTTGATAATTGATAGACGTATAATACCAAAAACAGATGTTCCCTGGCGCTTTGACTTTCGTACGATTTTCGACACCGCCGCAGCATTTTCCACGCCGGGCTTCTCAATCTGTAATTCATTTTAAAAATACAACAAGTATACCCGGAGTCAGCCAATTCTTTACACTTCTTCGTCTACGTAGATGTGTCAACGCGTTGCATCGCACAGTTACCTGAACTGCAATATCTGTCTTTTTCAGCTGATAACACACGCAAATCCTGGTTCAGCAGAAGAGCGACACTGAGAAAATATTGCGTTACATTCGCGGGCGATAATTAAAGGGAGATCTTTTTCCACCGGTTTGCACATTCTGTCGGGGCCAGGAAGGTTTCCAGATCCAGAGGTTTCCAGATCAGACCGTAATTAGGTAGTAACAATTAAAGTACGACGGTCGGCGATTATCCCGCTCGTTGGCAGCACGTAGGTAGGATTTTTAAAATTCCTCGCGCATAGGGAAGTGCAGATGCATCTGAAGTGCGCATAATCGAGGCGTGTCGTTGCGATTCACGTGCGTGTTCAGATGCATATCGCGCAGATATCGAGACATGAACGTGGAAGGGCACAGCATGCATAGCGATTCGATGCTTTTCATCGTTTGAATGGCTAATCAGTCGCCACATTCGCCGGACACGTACGGGAGAATCAGCTGAAGCATTTTCTTTCGAACGTTCCGCGTGAATAGTGAATAGGCCGGTCACAATGATGTTTTGTACGGTGGGCATTTTATAACACCGTCTACGCGTGAATGCATGTCAAAGATAGGAAGCGCCTGATAGCTCTACATATATGTAGGTATACGTAAATCTTTGTGTTTGATTATATCGGATAACCGCTTGCCAAATAGGCCGGCAGAGGAATTTACTGCAATTTACCAGCTGACATGTATTTCCACGAATGATATAATCAGATCGAGAAATGCACGTCGTATGCGGCCGATCAATGCAGTTATCTCACATCGATACGTTATCTTCTGTCGCAAAAATTCCTCGCCATAAGGCCAAAGAATTAATCACCTATCCAGATTGGATTAAACCTACGCGTGGATAATACGTGGAAGCGGGACACCGATGATATCGATAAACGATTGCACTTGAATTTTTCATTTCAGATCGATAAGGGTGCCGGTAGCTAGCTTAACGATGAAAGCATTTATTCTCGGTATGAGGACGAAAAGTCGAGAAACCATTTGCCAAGCAATTCTGAGCATCGATCGGCTCACTCTGGCTTTATCTTTTACGCAGAACGAATCTACGACCTCCTTACCGGCGTGTGATCGAAACAGGTGCGACGCAAATCACCCGAACACCGTGAAATACAGATTGCAAGATCGCCGAGGATGTACTAAAAAGGATGTAGAAAAACTATGACTTACGATCCTTCCTCAAAAGGAAATTCGTTGTTAAATTACCGCAAAGTATAATTTCTTTAGAGTTTCTATTTGTGAGAGATACTTGTTATCGCGTTTATTACGTTTTATCTGTTGCATAGAAATATTTGGGACGGCTATATTAATGCCACGATTGTTAGTGAAAAGAAACGTTAAGGGGCAGCATTGACGTCTGTGACTGTGTTTGAGAGGATACACTGACGGAAGTAATTCGCGGGCTAAAAATCTCGAGGGAAGATGACACAGGGTCGACGAAAGACGGATTAAAAACAGCAGAGCTACGTGGATACGCAGCCCGAGAAAAAAGTGCGCCAGTAGGTGCGACAATTAACGTTCGTTGAACCGTTAATTGCGGAAGGGAAGAAGAAATGATCGGTTTCTATGCGGCTGGTCCCTTTTGTGCCGCGACTCTACGTTTTCGCGGGCCACGCGAGAGTCGTCTGTGAGACTTACAATACGTTCCGGCTCTTATCTCTAATGATCCTCGCGGCTTCGTTGTCCTCGCCGAGGAAAAAAAGCTGCCCATTCAAGTCATTCTCAGCTTGCGAGAATACCGTGCGTGGCACGGATAACCATCGCGATCTAGCGCGAACTTTCAGACATTTTTCTAAAACCCACAGCGAAAGCTCCGAGACTTACCTTTCGTCAAACTCCATTTCCCTCTGCAGCTATTTTCACGCAAAAACCCCGATGTTAGAACGTCAGAAATTTATGGCACCATATGGACGGGCACTGATTTTGCGCAAATCAAAATGTGCAATAGGACAGGGGACATTGATATTCGTGATTGTTGGAGCAAATGGAGCCAAGACATTAACCTGGCACGCAGGTGCTAGCTGCGAGCCTTCATCCCAAATTAATAGACATCCGCATAACGTTGTGGACCTAACGGTTAATCAATATTTGCAGTCCTAATCGTACTGTAATCGGAATATTTGCGCAGTTAATGTCCCTCGAGGGAAACTCAATGCCCTTTGTTTCTGGCGCCGTGTAACATGCGTTTCGATAAACTCAGACCGAAATGTACGTCCGCCGAAACGACTTTCGTAAATGGAAGCGATCGTCTTAACAACGTTTTCGTGGTTCGTGTGGTAAAAACGCGTTCGAAAGACAGCATCCTCCTTGCATCGTCGAGGACAAAGAAACTTCATGTGGAATTCCGCCGTGTAATTACGTTCCGAAGCTTCGAGTCATCGTCCGGGCCATAAGTTATTTCGAACCCTCCGGTTAATATCATCGGTCCCGAAGGATACTCTCCCGAACTTTCACACGGGACGTCAGAAAGAAATTAAAACATCTACGAAACTTCATCTACGCAGCATCATCCTGTCACGGTTAATGATCCGTTATTTTTGCCCAGGCTGGAAATTATGACATTACTTTTCGGAATCTTATGGCGGGGCGAATGAAGGCAGGAAAATGCGGCGCGCACGTTGAATATTTATCGAAGAATCTCGGTGCTCTTCGCCGTACGTTATAAATCAGTCGTGCGGTTTGGCACGCCGCGAATTTTCATTCAAACGCGTCGCGCGTCTGGTGTGTCTTTATTTTGGAAAATTCACTGGCAAAGCCGGCGGGGGGAAAGCACGGGATGGGACCTTTGTGCTCAAAGGACTTTACGCGCGCGGCCATGGCCGTACCCTATACATACCGCGTATAGTTCGAGGGCAAAGAACGTCTGGCGAAATTCCGCCATGTAATTACGGCCGTGTAAGCCTTAGAGTCATCGCCGTGCTGTACAGGGCGTTTCAATTCCGCCCGGCAGAATTGCCCGCTGTAATCCTCGACGGTCGGGACGTTTCCACGGTGCTGTAAGTGGTTCGCGTGGGTGCCGAGGTGGGTGGACCATCGCGAAATGTACGCGTATTTCGGTGCCCTTTTTGCCCCGGGCCACCGCGTACGCGGAGAAACGCACGTAAACGGATTGTTAAGCCCCGGATAAGTGAGATAAAATTCCTGTCCTCCGTACTTCCTGCGGCTGTTTTTATTCGTTTCCTTTGTGCAACGTCTTTTTAAGCCCGTTAATACCTGAAAATCCTAACAAAAGATCAGTTGAAAAGTAAATCTTTGCGTTGAAGTCAACTCGTCTTCCTGATATTCAAACGGCAATAATAATACACGTATACGACGAAAAGAAGGCAGTATTTCAGGTAAAATTTCCTCTGGATAATCCCTGCAACCATTTTTACTCGTTTTCTCGGCAAACCCTTTTTTTTTTAATAAAGAGAGATCTTCCCACTAATCCCTTACGTTAAATCAAAATTATTCTTACAGCCTTTAACGAACCTCGGTAGATACTTATTTCTGTCTGCAGATGGTTCCTGTACACCGGTTAAGCCAGTTTTTGTAGATAATTGGAAAAAACGAAGCTAAAGGTGTAACTTTTTGCACGCTCCATGTAATGAAATGGCGTTACGAAAGTAATTAAGGTATAATAAATGCTGATACGATAGATGTTTAGGTTGAACACCTGTGCTTCTCCCTGCATCCGTAACGACAGGCTCAAGCTGTGCGAACTGTGCAAATCTGGCTAAACAGCTTGACGTGACTTACACGTGGCTCGTCGAAGCCTCGAGGAATGAGCGTCCGATAAAGTTAGTCCCGCATGAATATACTTATGCGTAGAGGAACTAACCCGATCCGACGTTAAACGACTCGCTGTACAGCCAGCCGTCGTGTTTGCCGTTCCGCTCGGAGTTTCGTGTCGTACGACTTTATAGTCGGCCGAGGTGTGTGCATCAACCGCTGCAACTGCTTCCACCGGGCCGACGAGAGACAACGCCGGGAAAGGAGATAGACAAGCGCCAGCGAAGGACAAACGCGCCCGCACGGAGGAAGATGGACGTAAAATTATTTCAGGATGCTCAAACGCGAAATCGTGAGGAACTCGATAAACTCAGCTTTATATTACAATCTCGAATTTATGACGAAAGTAAGTGAGGTACGTTAGGAGTATTTAGACTGTGACAATCCTACGAGTCGGGTTTCTATTTTTATTATTTTCTAGTTACGATCCATAGTTGTCAGAGGGGTAGGTCCTACTTCTTGGAGTGGCCTAAAAGGGTCAACAGTAATTTTGTATTTCGTTGCAGCAAAAAAAGAAGTGCTTTTTCGTGTAGAAAAAGGCTGACGTGGAAGGTTTTCGCGACGGAATTTTCATTAGTAGCATTATTAAAATACGTAGGACGTTTTTGCACTTACAATTGTTCCGTGACGCGGAAAACGTAGCAGCGAGAAGTCGCAAATGCAGAGAGTAAGAGAGGCCAGGGAGTAAGAGAGGAAGGTACAGTCATGTTCGCACGTGTCGTTGCCTCGGCAACCTGACGTCTACATTTCAAGCTTGCCCGTGCTATTTTCGAGAGCGCGGAAAACGCACTTCCTCCTGCATCCGAGGCAAAGTGTTTATACTCTTGCGAATGCGCGGTTAGTTCGTTCCCCATTGACACAGGTAGCCATACACGATGATTGCCAATATATCCGCAAGCTGCAAAAGCTCAGTAAAATAATAATCCACCCCCTCGTGAGCGAAGCATTATGAATGCGATGAAAATATCGGAAAGTTCCTTCGTTATGGAAATTTAACCGATGGAGAATGTTGCAAGTTGAAATATTTCAAGTTCGGGGTAGTTACGTAAGGGGATTATTAGTTTCGGTTCATGTACTAGATTTGCTTTAGAAGTCTTGTGGCTTCTGATTTCTGCTTTCGGAATGTTCATGTCACAAGGTTTTCCCTGGTTGGTCGTAAGCGAATTAGTAAATGGAAAACGATAACGCTAACGATAATACGATCGCCAGGGCGTATCACGCGAGAGAGATCCATAGGTACACGAATTGGGATTATGCCGGTCATAATTATCGCCTTATCGCTGAGTGGCTACGCTCGGCGCTCTCTTCAGAGCCACTTGAAACGGATAGCACGTCCTCCTGGAACTACTGAAGTGTGCCCACTTCGTTTTATGTGTCCATAATTAAGCGCGAGCACCGCTCTTCGTCCAAACTGTCGAAACGAACTCGGATCTAACCACTGGCGAGCAACTGCCGAAACACAATTATACGTCCAAATCCTTGTAAAAGGAATGGCGAAAAAAGACGTTTAAGGGTCTAAATGATAGTTGTGCCGGTGCATATCCGTATTTCATTTCCAATCTTCAGTTATGACGCCGTTAATGTTGTAGAGCACTAATCAGGTTCTTTGGTGCGGTCAAAATTATACGTGGTAATATACTTTAATTATATCGTTGCTAGGGAACGATATCATAATGATAATGCATCGGAGGTAGTAACGGCTAGAAATGGGTCATTGAAATTAATTGATCGGTCGCGGTGTAGCGTTAAATCGGAGACAATCAATGGCTACCGTGAGATTCGAAGGTGATGTTTTCGCGATGGGTCCGAGGCTGGTCCAGGGACTACGTTACGTGGTACAGTTCCCACGTACCTTTTGCAGACCCTCCGTCCTCCGGGCCGTGGGCACCGTCGGCATGGGCACACGGTGCAACCACCGCCAATGTCTCGTCCATCGGTTTCGCACGAACGGGCCCGAGAGAAAAAGAGGAAGAGAGAGGAACGGGGAGAGACGGTCCGCCGGAACAAAAGAACAAGATGGAGACGAAGAAGGAGAAAGGCCAACGGGCGTGGGGAATGGAGGTGGAAGCGGGAGACTGAAACTCTCTTTCTCACACACGGTGGCGCTAAAATAAAATGACCGGCGGGAGGAATGCTGAAGTTCTTTCCCCCTTCTCCCCCGGGGAGGAAGGACCGCCGTGGCCCGTCGAAGCCGCGTATAGGTAAACCGAGGCGAAACCAGACCGGGAGAAATGGCCAAGGACCAGGAACGACCGGACTCTTCGGGTCAGGTTGGATCAGCCTCGCGCGAATATCCCGCAGTCCCGCCCTTCGGGGCAAACATTTTTAAGTATGAGAACGGCGATCGATCCGTCGCCTTCCGAGCAACTGATATCCACAACCCCTACACGACGTTGTCCCCGTACCCCGCGAGAATTCCCAGCCTCTTTAAAACCTTCGTGAAATACTAACGAGACTCTCGGAAACGGTTAATTCCAAGGCGAACAGAGCGGTCCCCGGGGACCCCGCTGCGCCGTTTCCTTCTTAAGAATTAGCAAGGAAAATGCGAGACAATAATTCCTTGTGTGGCATATATATACTGCCGAGAGAGGAGACGTAGGGAAAATTCTTGAAGCAGTATCGTTTATCACTCGAATCTCCCGGGCTTTTATAGAATAATATTTCCCGCTTTTTTCGGCTTGGTCCTTGGTTTCCCCCTGCCCCTTTCGCTGGCCACTCGAATCCGACCGGCATCGGAAATGACCGAGGATGGATGTGGAAAGCGTCACGTCGTCTATACGCAGGCAATTTGTTCTTCGTCATCGTCCGAAGGTTGCGGTACGGTCTCCGCGCTGGTTTACGAAGAAACGACGGAGTCCATTCTCCTTTGACGGCTATACGGACGTTATTTGTTTTTCCTGTATCCGATCCAGCAGCGTCGGGTCCGTTCCTTTCCTTTCGTCGGACGTCGGCTCGTTTTAGATCTTCCTCGTGGGCTAGATCGGTCGCTTCCACCTCGCCTTTCTCCGATCGTTTGAATATTCTCCAACGTAATGTCCGATGCGATAGTCTCCGTTCCTCATCCCTCCACTAGTTCCTTTTCCCTCGGCCAACTTTGGCCCTTCTCTCGCATTATCATCCCCTCGTGTGTCTTGAAACCCCTCTCCGTCGTTTGCCGTCGTTTGTCTCAACCCCTCTCTGTCTTTTCTCCGCCTTAATCCTCGTCTGTCTCTTTCTCGATCTCCCCCTACTCCGTCTTTCCGATTTTCCTCTTTATTTCTCTTTCCCTTCTACCGTACTGTCTTTTTTCCGACCGTGTTTCCCTTTCTCTGCCGACGCCGTGCACCTTGCGCCAGACGATTTCATGATCGATCGGATCCCCTGAATACATTTTTGTGAAGGACGTGGAAGACGTTTTTATTCGTCCGCATGAATGAGTGCGCCTCCGATGGAAACCTATTTCGGGCATCCCGCTGCATTCAAATGTAAAATAAGCTTCGTATAAAAATAAGCTTTATCAACTCGCCGAGTTTGTTCATTTCAGGGGCAGTTTTGTCGACTTTAACGAGCATTCTACCTATTCATCTGGCTTTCTTCCACTCTCCCGTTCTAGAAACAACAAAAGAAATATATGGCTTCATAGAAATTGTGATACCGGTGCTTTCGTTTGCTCCAGTTGTACTTGCAATCAAATTAGTTTACCAGCGGAGCGACCCACGGATTAATTAATAATACAAATACAGCGTTGCGCGCATCACGTTTCTCTCATTTCAGGAATGAACACGGTACGTATAACGGAAATATCCGTTTGGCGATTCTATCGAGCCGTTGGCCGAATTCAATGAAATTCATGATGAGCCTCTGAAACACGGTTTACCGTGAATATAGGCCACGAATCGTTTTTACGAAGTTCACGTAGAGACTACGATGACGTATTTTTCCTATTTTAGAAATGAAGACCGTTTTAGATAAAGCGAATGCACATTCTGCGAGGCAACGACGGCAATTTAATCGTTTGCTTTGCAAACGGCTAAGCGTATTTCTTGTGCCGCGCTTGAACGTGACAGATAATTCACGATCGATTGAGCCGCGCGTGAATACACTTCTAAGAAACGTCGCTGTTATTATCTCGAATGATGCGCGGTACTCGATACACGTCTTTGTCCGTACGCATGAATAAGTATTTAAACAGTATCGCCGTAACGATCTCGAAGTTATCGCAACACGATACTGCTTATTATGGAAAACGATACATGGGAGCTCGTTGGAAAACTCCGTTTTTTTACCTATGCTTAACTCCGCACCGTATATCGGAAATTCATTTTAAAAGGGTGTTTAACGACTAGTTGAAATTTTGTATGCGTCCACAGTTTCCCGTAAAGTACATATAAATCGACCGTAAACATTTAATGGGGGATCAGCTGTAATTCTCGTTGGTCTTTCTTTACTCTGTATTTTGAGCGATATGTACGCTATAATTACTTCCGCTGTGCACCTGTCTCAGTTACTAATATTCGTTTTCCCGTCGTGACCGAGGTATATTATTATCGAGAGAACATCGTCCACGTTGGTAATCTAATATGCGGTCATCCTTTTTGCTGTAATCTATCTAGCTCATAATTTTCAATGTATCCAGCCAGCTGCAAAAACGACTTTACTTCGCAGGAGCGAAGTTTAATCGTCGTCGTTGATGCGGAAGATAATATCGGTTTGACAAAACGACGCTAAGTGCCACTGAATGTTATTTAAGTAGTTTAAACAGTAAATACTTATTTGGATTTGATAAAAAATTCAAAGGTTCAAAAATACCAATGCTACAATCGCTATGAGTGCTAAAACAAATCTCTGAATCGTGTGTTTCCTTGTCGATGAAAAACTTGGCTTATTCACATGAATTTGTCCTTTGTCTTTGCCGTATGAAATGGAGTCCTGCAGTTGGCATGGTTCTTATTATGGATGGCATTGTTCTGCGCAGAGACGGTGACCGTGCTGGCGCGGCAATCGGAGAACAAAACCCTGAACCTCTTTGAAACGGTGTACCGTACGATGGCGGCGACGAGCAGGCCCTCGATCGCTGCCCTGTACCAGGCGATGGTGGACTACGTGTCTCCGAGCAACACCCCGGCGAGCCTCGAGCAGCCGCTGACCCGGGAGACACTGCAGGAACGGTTCATCGAGTTCTTCACGCGTCTGTTCCCGATCGCTTATCACCACGCGGTGAATCCCCGGCAACAGGACTTCACGGAGAAGTTCAAGGGCTGCCTGTACGGGGCGATGGACGAGATCCAACCGTTTGGGGACATTCCGAAGCAGATCTCCCGCTCGGTGGCCAAGAGTCTCGAGGCTACGAGGGTCCTCGTCCAGGCGTTGACCCTCGGCAAAACCGTCCTCGACAGGACCGACAGCGTCCTCTTTTCCGGCAGCAGTCCCCAGCAGGAGGCATGCTACGGCGCCCTCCTCAGGATGACCTATTGTCCCCGGTGCAAGGGCATCGGTACCACCGTCAGACCGTGCAGCGGGTTCTGCACCAATGTCATGAGGTTAGCGCAATATCTTTGTACATGTCTTACTTCCCCGCTAATCTACCTAGCCTTATTCCCCCGCTGGCGGAAACCAATCATCAACGATATGAATACTTTGGCACTTGTGGGCGATCGTAATTACGTAAAGAGCAATTAACCCTGCCTTGCCCCTCGGAATAACACAGTCGCAAAATTCGTCAATCAGTCGTTCGCAAGGTCCGTTCCTCGTCTGCTCTGACGTAACGCACGTATTTCTGACCCGATTGTTGGAATGTTACGTAATTTTCGGGAACGCGGAGGAGAAGGCGGTTCTTGAGGAGACGTGACTAAGAGCACCTTTCGCTGTACTACATTTACAGTAGCATAACGTGACGTACGAATTCGCGGGCTTGAGGAAACCTTGAAACGTAAGAGGGCTCTCGGCGATTAGTCGTTGTTCCGAGCGATTCTAGTTAGTGTGCAGATGGTATGCGTCAGACGAAACCGTCGAAGCTAGTTCCAACGCGGTAAATATATCGGCGCACACGTGGGTGGAAAGCAAAGTGCGTTTACAGTCGAAGCCGGCATGATTTCATTGTTCGTCGGGGCATTGCGAGAATTCGATTTAGCCGGACCTACGCGAATGCGTTGCACGCGAAGGAGTAAGATTTAGCGGGTAAAACGCGACTGACTTAGCTCCGATCAACCCTCGCCATTGAGTAAGGTCAAACCCAGTTTCGAGCGGGGTACCTACGTGCAGGAAATACTCCATTACCCGGTTCTCCGGATCGAGCAAATAACCGTAAGGGATGGGCAAACGATTTTCGATAGTCCGAAGTTTGCCCGACGCCGACTATTGTTTGAGCAATTCCCCAAAGCCAATCGTACGAATTTTCTGCTACTTAAAGCCCGGCTGTTCCGTTGCCAAAGGCCAACGACCCCACGATTTCATGAAATTAAGTCTTCGTCATCGACATTGCAACGTACAAGAAATCAGTTGATCCATGCAATTTCTGCAACTTCTCTTCTGTTCCGTGACTTCCGAAAGACGTTCATAGACTTTTGATGTTATATACGTTGGACGCGAAACGATGAGTCAGTGGGTTGGAAGGAATTTCTCGTAGAGATTTAGCAAGGAAAAAAAATGTGATTACAGAGGATGTCTGACAGAGCCGGCAGCTGAGTTGGACCTGGCCTGGTCCGGATACGTGGAAACCGTAGAGAGGCTCGTCGTGGCGGTCGATGGACGTAACGACCCTCTGGGCCTGAACGCCGAGAAGGCCGTCAGACAATTGGACACCCGCATTTCGGACGCCATTATGCACGCGATGGAGAATGGCCCGGCACTCGAGGAGAAGGTGAGTCCCCATCAAAGCATTCCAATGTATACGTGCACGCACGAACTTGTGCGTTTTCCCTGTAATCTTCTTCGACTTAGCCCTCCCCCTCGAAAGCACAAAAAAATACAGGACTCTCGAGAAATTTCCCTGACTGCAAAGAAAAATCAGGTACTTAAGAGTCGTGAAGAGAAGAAAAATACGTTGCACTTTCCGGCATCAGGATGACACGTTCGTCACTGCTTTTGGCGGGCATGAAATGCAAGCTTTGGGAGCAGCGCGGGAACTCACTTAAATCGCACGATATCAGTTCAGGAATTCCTCGCATTTTTCCCGCTACGCGGATCGAATATATTCCGGCCGTAACAACGTAACGAATGAACTGTCGCGTGGTATCTGTTTGAAACAAACGGCCCCATTTACGGCTAGCATTTCCCGCGATTCCATTTCTGTCTCTCCCGTGGCTCGGTTTCTAGTAGCGCGGGGGATATTCTTTTGTCCGCGCCGATCCGCATCTCCCGCATTCCAGTTCTCGAACGGTAGGGCGCCTCAGCCGGTATAATTTGTTTTCATTGTTATTGATATTAGGCGCCAAGGCCGAAGGTAACACTCGATATCACGAATGCACAATGCCCGGGGAGAGTTTCTCGCGCACGTCTCTGGTTAATATTCATAAACTGAGTTTCGGAGGTAGAAGCCGGCCGGTCGGAACCCCGCGACCGTATATCGTCGTTGTGCATGCCCGGAACGGGACCCGTCTTACTCCCTTACACGTACCTACTGCAAGCCGCAGAAATTAGCGAGTAATTAAACGCGAAACATTGCCCTATTGGTTTAAGAGTATTAACGCCGATGCCATTCACACCTCGCCGAACCTCCTGCAGATTCCACCGTGAATTTGCGAATCTGTTGATGCCAGGCAGGAGATCGATTCTTCAACGGAATTGCCATTGATTAATTTTCGTACCAAGTAATACCTCGAAGTCTAAATTATACTAATGCCATTCATGGTTCATACTGGTTTGAAAATAGTATTCATCGTAGAGGATAAGCCGCGTAACATTCCGATGACCCTTTGACAAAATTTCGGAGAAATATGGTAGAGAATTTTTGTCGTTTCAACTCCCACGAACGATCGAGAAAAAGCTTATCGACAGACTCACCTGCCTCGCTCCAGCGTAATTCCGCTGATAATCTAGTCGCGCGCAATATCGAAACCTCAGTGTTGAGCATCCTGGAGCGGAAGCAATACGCGCGGTCCAATAAAAACGAGGTCGCTGCTCGGGGGGGTAATACGGGCGTGGTTTTGTAATAAGACGTCGAACGATCATCGTCAATAAGCATATTCGTCGAGTGCTGGCGTCACGTTCTGAATAAAGAATACGACGTTAGACGCGAGGAAAAGCCCTGCCCCGTCCATCGTATAACGTCATCTGGGTCGTCGTCGTCCTCGTCGCCGGGGAATAGCGCAACTTCGCAGTTTACACGCTTCGCCGAGCGAAACTAACGAGAGATTAGCATTTTCATCGTACCTCGCTATCTCCCTCTCTCCCTTGCGCGCTATGTTTCTCTGCTTAGGAACGCATCAGCCCCCGCGTAGCCCTGAACCTGCAGTTCCAACGTCGCTCTGTCTCCGGAACTCGCGATCCTATTTGCTCGGCGTAGGAGTAGCCCCATCGTCCCCGAGTTTCTTCCTCCACCTACGCTTTTCCCGCTCGACCATTTTAATCTGGCCTTAACGTCAATATTGCCTATCTTTTTGATGGACTTCCCCGCTGTAGAAGCTAAAGGAAATTCGGAGTCGACTATCGCATTTATTGGTGAATAAACTCGAGTCATTGGCAACGGTGAACATTGTGAGAGTTTTTGGCTTACTCGTTTTTACATTCTCATTCGTTGATAATCTCTTGTAATCCCCTGTCTTCTCGACAGTTTTACGATCACGTTTTGCAGCAAATGCAGCGCATAGTGCCTACTCTCCGCCTTCTTATACGAGTTCATCCTTGACGACGCGCATTATCTTCGAAGCTTTTACGCGAAAACTTGGTCGACTCTATTTGCTTACCGCGGGGTCTTCGCGCCTTCGCATTCCCCGTTTTTCGTGCACACTCCCCGCGTTAAGCTCCAGACGCGAAAGCTTTCTCAATATTAGGAGCTTAGCGGCGGTTGCTAAAATTGGATACCGCGCTCGGAGTGCGTCGGAATTTTCGTACCGCTGAAATAACACACGTCGCGCGAAAACTGCGATGGATATTGAGCTTTACCACGGGACGTTTACTTCCGCTTTGCCCCTCGTCCGGGCCACTGTTTTTCCTTGGCGCTTTTCAGCACTGTCCTCCTTTCCTGCTACGTGCTTCTCAGGTTCAAGGGGTTGATTGTGCGCTTAACTCCTATTCCCATAGACTTAATTAAGCGAGGAATGTCCACATAACATTTTACGAGATCGGAAACAAGAACTGCCTCTGCTATTTGCAGTACCCACACGTTTTTAATAAGAATCTTTATTAACACCGTTTCTCGTCGTTGTTTTCCGTGCATTTCCCTTATTTTATCAGCAGAACTTTAACACCCTTTAGAAACTATACTTTGTCTTGCCTTCAAGATAAGCGCAATGAGACGTCGCTAATTATTACAGAGAGCGAACGATGCGATTGAAACATAGTCCCTGTGCCGTAAGGCTTCCCTTAGGATTACGGTTCGATGAAATTGGCGCTTAAGGCTTTCGCAAGCTCGAGAGAGTTTCTTTCATCTCCGAGCTACTTCTTGATCAATCCCGTCGAATCCGCCCCTCTCGCTCGTCGTACAATTAGGGTCGTTGGAGAAGTCGACGTCCGCGAACGATCTTAATTGTTCTTCTTTAAGATAGTTCTGCGCAGCGAAGTCCAACGCTAGTGTTCCGATCGTTGATTCTCCGTCCAGCTTCTTCCCCGCTCCAACGGGACCCTCTCGTTCCTCCGTCGAAACAGGCGGCCGCGCGTGGAACGCAATTAAAAGTTTCTCACACGGATAGTCGTGGAAACGGCGACAGGATCGATCCTTGAACAGGACTTTGCCAGCCTCCCGCAGGAGCAATGAGCGGGATTTACGGCTACGTCCGACTCCATTCTACCCCATACATCCCGCTCCCGAAGCAGCTTGCAAGCCGGTGCTCTCGGAAAGAAATAATTTGCCTCGCATAGCCCCTTATTGCGATTATCTGTCACGGCAAATGTGATTTTATCTCTACGCTGAGGATATAACTTACCGTTGGCTAGAAACATTCCTGTGTGTGAGTCTTTATTGTCGAACGACAGGCAGATCTTGTAGGACGATTTGCCGAGTAAAAATTACCGAAAAGAATTTAGCGGAAATATGGCGTAGGAGGAAATTTCGTGTAGAGAAAGATGGCTCGTAGAATCCCGGCAATTCACGTTCCGCAGGAAATTTGATCTTACTTGGCCTGGCCTTTATCCGGCGATTTCTATGCGGCTAAGGGGTCGGTCGTAAGCCCGGCGAAATATGTGGCTAATCTCGTGGACCTGCGTGAAATTACCGCGCGATATTGAAAATCGGGGTAATACCCGGCTCACGTGGGTCGCCTCGCGACACGGCAATTCCGCGGCCTCGAATTCCAACGGCTTTTCTATCTACCGCCGTAACAATCACAGATCGCTAATCGATCCCCGGGGCCGCCGAATCGCGGACAATGGAGAACCGTGCATCGGTGTGCGTAGGATGTATAACCGTAGTAAGCGCCGACAGGAAGAGGGGCAACGGAGAGAACGACGGAAAGGGTAGCACGAACGCGAGATAAAAACGGCCAATAAGGGTGGTAGACGGGGGTGGTAGTATCAGAGAACCGAGGGTCGAAGAACGAAGGAAACCTGGGGAGACGAGAAAGAGAGAGAAACGATTGGCCGAAAGATCGCAAACGGCCTTTTGCCGCGGAGGAGGAGAAAAAGCGGGGAAAGAGCGAGAAGGAGAAAGGCGAGGGGTGGTCCACCGTGCCTGTTGGTACCTGTACGAACCTGTACGAGCCTGTACGAACCCGCTGGTCGCCCAGGGGGTCCAGCCGAGTCCTTCGATTCCACTAATAATTCCCGGGCGGTCGGCGGCCCGGGCGCATTCTGCGTGCGTTACGTGTCTGCATTCCTCGTGGCCTTTGGCCCCGCCGCAGGGTCCCGTGGCAGGACGGAGAAGAGGGAAGGAGCGAGCGAGATGGCGAACGGGGATCGTTAAGGTAGCACCTTAGCGGCCCCTTACGAAAAGCCCCTTCTTCCCAGACTCCGGCGTGTCTTCTTGGCGGACGGTGTCTCTCATTATTATTCATCTGGCGCGCTCTCCTCTTGGTCGTTTCGCGTGTAGATGCGCCTCATAGGCAACTACACGCCGTATGCGTCTACCACTGTGCCTGCATACGCGGCTAACAATGAGTGTATACACATGCTAATGCAGTTTTCTCAAACGACATAATCCCCCGGAGTATCGACGAAGCGACTCCGTCGGTATTTGCCACTTATTTCGTGCTGCTTATTTCTTAACGGAATGTTTGTTGAAGTATGTTTGTTAAGCTTGCCATTGCTGTTTGTTCAAACGAAATAATGCCCCGCGCAATTCCTCAGTGTAGATTTGTGCTTCGCACCGATTATTTCTGAACGGTAGGTCGGTTTTCCTTTTTTATGACGATTCTGACTCGATGAACGTTATAACACTTACTTTTTTTGATGTTTAATGACGATCGCCGTAGGCGATGATGCTTGGCAAATAAATTATCGACCACCGCGTGTAATTGCTGCTGAGTGCACTTGACGCATTGCAGCGTGCAGGTGCACTTGGAACGGTCCGCATTTTAAACAATGACAATCCTGTCATGGGGGCTTTCATGAAATGAAAAAATGGAGATGTAAGAAAATGGTGCTCCTGGAACTCTTTGGGATAATAACACATGACGATGGAGGAATACATTGTCCGATCGTAACTGCTACGATAATTGCAGCGGGAAATGCATTTCAATGTGCATTGATCGAGCAAGTTTAACCCTCCGGGAGATTTCGGTTTAGCCGCTAGGCATTATCGTAAAACGGTACGTAAAGCGCCACGTGAAAACGATTCCCGGCTATTTACGTTAGTAACATCACGTTTTCTAATAATTTATGCCGTGGATCGCGCAGTAAAACCTTCGTCGTTTTCGAAAAATGTTATATTATTCCTTGAGATAAATTCAGGTGATAAATATATGAGCTAATAAATAATCAATAAAATCGGCATCGTGCAACTCACGTGCCACCTTAATTTATCATCTTGTTATTTCAAGCTTTTTACACACGTTTCCCAGAACAGAGGGTATTGTCATACGCTTATTATCCTCTGACTTGACTTTTGCGTGGAATACCAATATTTTGTTGGCCATAATATTCACGTCAGTATAGTAAAATAACGATCGGTCCCTTCCGCCCGTGCTGATCGTGCGTTCTCTTCTCGGACTCATTAACATAACAAGCTGCAATGGAAGGATCGATTACAGTCGTGTACAAAGTACAAAGCCATCGTCAACGGAGTGGCTCGATAGGCCCACTTCCTGCACTCTCGATCGCGCCTGCCTGACTTCTGTAACGCCTCTGAAACGCATTCGTATAATTGGACAAGCGAAAAAGAAAGCAATCGGTCCCCCTCTCTCTCTTTTTCTCTCCCCTTGGTCCCTCCCTTTCTCCCCCCTTTCGTTTTCCAAACCGTTGCAATGAGAGAATCATAATCCCTCATTACTATACGTCGTGTTCGGTTGCCCACCCTCGTCTTCCTTCGCTGATTCTTTCCCATCGGCCCATCTCCATACAATGCAAGGGCTCTCGGCGGTCCCCCTCGCCCATTTTATCCGCACGATCCGGCGCTGCTTTCCTCGAAATTCCAACCGTAACGTTTTTACTCAATGGAATCTCTGGGAATTCTCGCAGATAGTCGCCGGCACACCGATGCGAATATAATTCATCGCTCAACGTTTCGTACTCCGTCAAGTGTCTGTAAATGTGTCATCAGTTACATTCGAAAGAATCGTTGTTCATTACTCACATCCGTCGCGGCATGTCAGACCTCATTTCCAAAGCAATCAAACTTGTAAATAAACGTCCGACGATAAAAAATGATTACGTCCCCGGGCTTTAAAAAAATGTTTTTATTAGTTTCGCACGGCTGCAATACTTTCATCGGAAATAATCAGACTTTTACTCCCCACACCGTTCCCTGGCGAAAGTTAACCTTGTGTTGGCCGTGAAAAGTTTTCCTATCCAATAAAGTTTCTGCTTGCGAAGTTAGTTTACTCCGATTTGCGTATCGTGCGGACGAATATCGTTTCCCTAAGATTCAAACTTCTCCGCAGTTTCCTTTCAGAACCGCTTTTCTGTGGCCACAATAAGCTGTCCGTGGGGACCTTATCACAACTAGTCGACCATAATTATACATTAAGATGAGCGTCACATACAAACCTTTTCAGATAGGACACAAAAATTATTTGATTTATGTTAAGGTACATATGAGAGTAACCTTGAGTCTTCGTATCTCTGATAGAAACGAAATTTCGTACGAGGGTCCGAATCTCTGGCACTGTCAAACGTAAGATCTGGTATTGGTTCAAGGTCAAATATTTGAACCCGTATAAGGATGTTGAATTCGAAGGTCGCCGTTTGATCGGGCTTCCCTTCAAGTTCAGACGTTCCCACGCGGTTCGCATTATTGCTTATCGTGATCGGGCCGTGACAATTAAAATTCTTCATTATTATTCCGTGGCGTTCCACCTCTTCTCGGCTCGTTTCTCCGGCTCCTCTCGTCTCTCTCGCCGCGGAACCCGCTATTACAAAAGGCCTTTCAAGCCAGGGAACGCTCTCCTCGTTCGATATTTAGCTGTTGGGGACGTTCGGACGGTACAACGCCGAGGAACTCGTCCTCGAATTTAATTTCGTAGTAGCCATATACGTGGGCGAAAAAGAAAATATCGCGCGGCCGAGATTACAATCAGCCGAGATTAAAATTCCTTCGCTATATTTCCCCGCCGCAGTATCTCTCGTTGGCTTCGTGGTCTTCGCTTCAATTTCACGCAGTTTATGACTATCGGCAATTCCATTCGAAAAATTCCAAGTACTTTATTGTCGAGATAAAGTCGTTCGTTGCCTTCAGTCAGCTAATTACAATGGCTTTCCAGTTACGGAAAAATATTGTTCCACGAGGAACGAAGTTATATTCCGGGTTCATCAAAGCATTATTTCCACATCGAAAAACAAGAAAAAGTTCAAGCTTTCTCTGCCTGAATTTCCTTCATTCCATTCAATTTTACATTTCACTTAAGTATGTCCATTTTGCCCATTCTATGCTCTGTGAATTCCGGGCCATTATTCCACGTTCCGTTTATGCATCTTGTCCAGGAGGGTTTCCTTTACAGGCGTACTACTTTGGAAGTTGCGCTCGAATAGAGAAACCGTCACGTATGCAAATCTTCAAAAGAGACGGACCCCGCCGCAGGTGGAATACGAATGTTCCCCGTATGTAAAAGCACGTTTGCAAAAAATATACATCGGCGGGGAGGATCGCTCTTCTATATTCCATTTACAGGCCGGTATCGATAGGAGCACAGTCCCCCCCCCCCTCAGCGGATGGTCAAATCGACATTTCCCCCCGTCCTGGCGGTGCTATAAATTCGATCAGCCACATTTTCCGAGGGCATTTCGCGGTTGTACGTCAGCATTTACATTACTTACCTTCCATAATCCTCCTCCCCCCCCATCCCACCCGCGGGTATATATCCATGTTTTACGCAGTCTTCCCACCCTCGGAAAGTGGCGTGCTTCTTTCCTGCACGTGCTATTTTGTAGACTGCTTGAACGTAAAACTCCCCCACACGTGCACGTCGACGCGCAGGGCAAAAGGAAATTTTTACGGCGCGCTTTATTCGCTTTCGCGCTGTGCCGTTCGTCCTTGAAGGAAATCGTAATCTCGGGGCGCGCTTGGCTATTTCCATTTCCTCTTGGTGGGGATTTTCGGCATATCGCCGTTGAAAGGGGAGTATCGATTTTCTCTCCTACAAGACGCGTCCTCGGCGCGAAGAAAGCCCGGAAATACGCACGGGGTATGATCCTGCGTTTCTCTGTCCCTCCCTCTTGCCGAAAAGCGCCGAGCAATTTCCTAGTGTGTCGTCGTTCGGTCGGCCGATCACGGAAGGACGAATCGCGACCGCGCCGGAAGGAAGGGAAAAAGGAGAACAAGGACGAGAGGGAGCTCGTCCTGAATTCTGTGCGGACAAATATACCAGTGGATCTTGGATTACTTTGTTTTCCTCATCCTCCGACGACGTTGGACGTGTTTACCGCGAGACTTTACCAACGTTGCCCCAACTTCTCGTCTTTCTCTCGCATGGCAGTGTCATTTTTTTCCCTTCGATAAGAAACCCCTCGCGAGGGACTTGAACGTTAAGTAATCCACATGAACGTGGATTGCCAATAAAAGTATCGACACCCCTCGACCGATTTCCATTTTAATGCGAAATCTTCACCAGATGAATGTTATTTGCTGGAAATGGATACAGTTGGGAATCGCAATAATTTATCGTCCACACTGAGCGGATTGCCGCTGAAAGAGGTGTTATATTATTTGTAAGCCGTTCTGCGGCTTGTAGTGAATTCTCTTGAGACGTCTGTATAATTTGCATGCGTACGTTCATATCGCACATCGAGTCAATCAGTTAATTAAACTGGAAATGCAGTTGGCTGCCCATCGACAGCCGGCCCATCTGCAATGATTAAATCTGCCATTAGGTACATGGCCAGTCCTATCTAAGGGCCGTTATCCGGCTTATCGACGACATGCAGTATATCGACAATCGATCGTCCGCTAGTTTGACACCGTGAAACTCTTCCGAAATCCTGTTCTTTTTTATACGATCGAACGTCCAATTCGCTGTTGGCAAACGCGCCCCATTCGTCCGGAATAAATGAATATTGAACGAGTAGAGATATCAGCCAGTTGCAATTAATCTTCCGAGAATGCCGGACAGCCTTGGCCATCCGCAAATATCACTTGGAAGTAACTTATCGATATTACGTCACGCGCCCTTGAGGTTTCGGCGTAAACATGGTTTTATGCGTATTTTGTTTTACGCCTGTGCATAATAATAAGCAAAAAGCTGAATCACGGTGAAGATTTTCCGTAGGTAGTAGGATTCTCGAAATCGATCTGTAAAAGTCTATTAACTAAATAGGGCGGACATTGGCATTGATTTATGAAGATTACGAGCACGACAGGTCATCTATATTTATCGGTTAACTCGAACTTTTCGATTTAGCTTACACATATATTATTGCCGGGAGTGGCCAGGTGTGACTCATCAATGACTCTGAACTTCGTCTGTGAGAGGAATCGCTGTCGACTCTTGTCGTGGGATTCGCGAGATAGAAACCTTGATTCGGCTCGTTGCTTTTCCACCAACTTGTGGGAGTTTAACACAACTGTTGCAACGCCCAGAGATTAATACTATCGCGTTTCTCCAAGAAAGGTGGTACTCCGCTTCACGGTATTTCGATTTTTAGTACATTGATGTTTATGTATTGATATTTTTATCAACACGTTCGTCACAACATATTTAGTTCATAAGTAATATATATGTTCCTGCAACGTGAACTATTATTTCGGTTCGTTAATTAATCTCGATACTACTGAGTCTATTGAATCGCGCGTGATTGATTCAGTAGGGCTTTAACACGAATGATTGCGAGCGAGATATACGGGTCTGTGAAATTCCGGAAAATGAACGTCGATGTGAATGATAGGAATTTATGACAAGTACAAGGTGAAAATGGCGATAAATCGATGACGCGCGGCCATCAGTAATCGTCGGCGGAGTTTTTCGTGGAGTTGGCCATCGGAATCGGTCGGGGGAATCGCGCGGTGGAAACCTCGATTCAACTCGACGCCTTTCCTCCCACCACGGGTAAATATATAGCCGACTTAGCAAATGCGACTCCGCTGGCTTCGCTCCAGCCTCCTACGCGGTCGATATAATCATCGCGCGACCAACGCCAGAGGAGAAACGTCGACGCGTGCACGACGCCTTAGAAACGAAAGACCGCGAAAACGAGAAACCGGCTAGGAGAAGTGGTGTTCTTAGCGAAGGAGACATTCGATAAACGATGGGAGAACGAAAGCTTTAAGAAGAGAAGACAGGGAATGAAGAATTTAAACTGGCATTGGTCGGGAATTGATAAAAAATCAAGTTACGAAAGTTGAGGAAGAAAAGGTAGGAATCAAATGGGAGACGAAAAAGAATGTGAAAGAGTAGCATGAGCGAAGCAAGGACAAGAAAAAAGAAAGACAGAACAAAGGACGTAAGAAACAGCAATGCAGAAATAGAGTAAAAGTAATGCACCGAGAGGCAAAAAGTTAGTACTGAAGAAATAGGAGGTGTTAAACTGCACTGGAAATGGTAAAGAAATTTTGCGTGAAGTAAAAGAAACGGTGCAAGGAGAGAAAAAAGTGGAAGTGGAGGAAGAACAGAGTGAATGTGTGATAAAGACACGGTAAAGCCGGTGGACGAAGAGAAGGGACGGGAAAGCACCGAAATGAAGAAGGAGGGAAGGTGGAAGAGGCGGAAAAAGATATTGGCTCGTTGCCGCCCGAGGAATCAATGACCCATTCCTCCACCAGTATTTTCGGCGCCTACTTCGAATAATTGCGTGCACCGCGCTCCTCTACGAGTGGTTATAATATACGTTAGTAACATACAGTATCCCTTCAGTTTTTCAAAACTCAAGGAAAACTCGACTACTCTGCTCGGCATTAAAGAGAAAATACGAGTTACGAATTTACTTTAAATAAAGCCGTAATTCTTAGTGCCAGAAATGTATTTCAAGATTTTTTTATGAACTTACTAGTACAGGGGAAGGTTCAGTTTTTACGGATATCAGTATATTTTAATGTTCTGCAATTACGGTAATGGAAATCGAGGAAACGTTTATGTTAAATGGAAAAATCGCTAGCCGCGGCGCTGGTAGGGATTAATTCAGGAAAACCGCGATAATTATCGACACCGAGAAGCGATGATTTTTAATTACAATCGGGCACGACAGATTTATCACCGCATAAATTTCCAACGACAATGTTAAATTCATGATGCATGAATCGTTACACCCTAGATAATGTATTTATTGTTAAACGCACAGCAGATTAATTATGAATGACCGTTAATAGATTCGTGGTGACTGCTAGTGCTTCGATTAATGTTGCGTATATTCCATGCGATGTATGTATATTTAATACGGTCCCTTCCGGTTTGTCGGGCCACAAATTATTCGTCGCAGATACAGTCGGCAGTTATAGTGATGCGGTCATTGGAATTTCCGCGAAATTGTCATTGTATCGTCGGTTCGAGCATATTTCGATTCCTGCTTTGCAGAAAGGATGACACATCTTTGCCTCGCAGGTAGTCGGATTCAACTGATCTGCGGTTCTTCGATTAATACATTCCTGAAGCAGACTGCACCATATTCTCGTCTATACACACACACACACAAAAGGTAGATCGTACCTGATTTATTCCCCTTTTCACGAGTATGAATGTCAGGACACCTAAATAAACTGCACGAAATTCATTTTCCCTTTTGCGTAAAGCTTGAATTCCATCGCCAAATTTTCGCGAGCGAAATAGCGGGGAGTGCATAAGGGTGAATTTTATTTGATGTTAGGTATCGGTGGTTCCCCATAATATTACAAGTTGGAGGAGGAAACTAGGCTCGCGGATCGCGTCTGGATCGTCCGGAATTCACGAAAGACACGTATTAAGTCTCGATGAGTTGGGGACCGGACCTGATGTTGCCCGTTGGCACGCGAAGCAGGGGGGAGGGGGGAGGGGGGAGGGAGAGACGGTGTGGGGAAGACTCTCTTAAAAGGGAGCCAGAGCGAACCTGTTATACCTGAAAGAACCTTGCACACGTCGAGCTTCTCTTTTTCTCAGTCATCTTTCTTTCCGAAGCAGTTCTCTCTTTCTCTTTCTCGCTCGTTTATCTCGATTCATTTTCTGCTCCTTTCTCCTTCTCCCTCCTCCCCTCTTCGATCCGTTTTTGCCCTGCACGCTGCTTCGCGCATGCATACGCTCTTTACCTCGATCTCCCTGCTTGCGCACCGTTGGCCCGCCAACCCCCGACCCTGCTTCTCCCCCATTTCGTTCCCTCGGTCTCTTCGCTCCTGCGAGTGCGACGAAAACGGAATATGGAATATAGCCGATTGGGGAGAGCCGCAGAACCGCGGGTCCGGCGTACGCTGTTGCTATGTGACTTTGGACGACGAAAAGTTCTGTGCCATTCGCGAAATTGTCGTAGACGCGTTCGCGTCAAAGGTCCTTCTAATTATAAAGTAACGAGTCAGCTAAATAACTGAAAGAATCATTACCACGTGTGTTAACTGCGAGGAACGTTTGACCAATGCAATTCTCGCGAAAGAAACCACAAATCTAAAGCCTATTTCTTTTCGTAATGACGTACTTTACCGGTTAGGTAGTTTCAGTAAAAAATTTGAGAATTTATGTAAAAATGGTACTGCAGCTGGTGTTAAAAAGGAACGGGATTTTCCTGTGGACCTTTTGTGTCGCGAGCTTAAAATTTTTCCTTCTTCTGCAATTTCACTTTACCTCCCTGCGGAGAACGGCAAAGGCATTTTTCGTGTTGGCGTTGCTTCGCGGCCGATTAACTCGGCGAGATTGTTCTGCCCCTTTTGCGCCGTCAGGAAAATCGTGTGCAGTTTTGCCCGGGGTCATTTGTACGGCTACGAGGCATTTATAAAGCTGGGTGACCTGTTGGTCGCGCGGAAAGCGGGTTAATATACCTCTGCGCGGTGAGAATCGATTCCACTCTGGCTTAGTACTCACTTGAGATCCTTCGAGAGTGGATTTTCGAGTGAGTCGTGCCGCACTCGAAGGATCGGCGTATCCAACCGCCCGTAAAACACTTCGCCGCTGAAGCTCGATAGGCTAAACAGGTATTTTAGGGCTAATGTCAGTCAGTCAGAAAGCCAGACAATTCATACGGAAAGAACTTTAACCAGTCCGTAACCAGAACTTTTCCAAGTCCGTTACCCGGATGACGGGCATTACAGAAATTTTCTCAGTTTTTCACAACAGGTGCTGAGAATATGACAAGAAAAGATATTGACGGAAAGTTGACTCTTTGACGGAATCTATTTGGATTCGGTTCTATTCGTTTGCCGTTCCATTTAGTTTTCCTACGGCCGGATTAACGTGTACATTTGCATAACCACTAGCCGCCGTTGGGTTTTTCGGCCGGTTAATCGCCGGCGGACGAGAGAATCGCAGAAGTTCCTCGGCAAAGGTCGAGCGGACCTCCCCGTCATTCCGGAATGCACCTACACGGTCGAGGGACCGTTGTACATATTCCCCGTAGTCTCCCGGGAGTCGGTGGCCCCCTCGCTAACGGGAGACCTGGGCACAGGTAGAGTAAAGAACGAGAGTCAGCGGACCGGAGAGAGACGAGAGGGTGGCCAGGGGAGATGGAGGAAGAGTAATGGGGAGCGAGAAGGAGGAAGACAGCCGCTAGAAGGGCTCGAAGAGGAAGATAAAACGAGCCGTGGGGGGGGGGGCAGGGAAAGACCCGAGGGAAGGAGAGACGAGGATAATGAGAGAAGCAGATATCCGCGGTAAGGAGGAACGGGCCGAAAGAGGACGGAGAACAGAGTGGACCGCCCTCGATCCGCAAAATACCTACAATCGATAGCATTGGAGTTCGATCGTCGAGTCGGTCGGCGAGTCAAAGCATCTTGCAGCACCGAAGGATGTGTGGAATGCAATGGGCGCGCCGTGGGATGGCTGCTACGCGTTTCACCGCCACCCTTCCTCTCTTTCTCTCGCCTGTCCCCTCCTCTCTCGACCCTCTCGTCCTCCCTACCCACCGCAAAATTCTCTCCCGGCGACGATCGCACCCCGTAATTCTCGGCTCCCACCGAGTCTTTACCTTAAAACCCCACGGACGGCTCGATTACGTCCGTTTAAATGTTCATGCGGTCCTTCCGTATCGTCTCTGCAAACAGATCTCGTCGGCAACGTGATTGCCAGTGCTCTTTTTACGGATTATATATTTAGCTAATTGCCGTCCTCGAGGAATAAAGCTCCAATGCCGTCGTCACCTGACAAGATATTTCTTTCAAAAGTACTCGTATTATTTACGCTACATGGAAATGCACTTCAGTGTTATTGCCGTTGTGTAGAGTGTCGTTAGGACTTTTATAAAGTTAACTCCTGCCATCTATTACGATCTATTCGATGATATGTCTCGCTCGACATTTTCATTGGGAAAAAAGGTATCCTCCCCGATGGCGTTTTTCTTAAGTCGAGATATACATAAGTAGCTCCGAAGGATTAAGTGACGACAGAATTTTAAGTCCGTTCTACAAACGGCTCGTTCGGACTCGATGTATCGTTTGCATAAAAACTCATGCGCGATACATCAACCCAGCAATTAGCTTAATGAAGTTCATCGGAAAGCTAATTACTGTCGAACAGTACACTGCTCCGAAACTGGGATATACCGTTTTCAGCAACGTTATTGTTTCAAGGGAATTTATATGGCGCGGTTTCGTTTTATCGGCACGATCAAACTAACTTACGATGAACTACTTTCATCGTAAAGTATGAAAAAAGAAAAGGGAACATCGTAGGAGAAAACTATGGACCGTGTCGTCGCGATGAAAGAAGCAGTTCGCGTGGAGAGAAATTATCGCGGATCGGGGGGAGTAAAAGGGAGGGAAGCGAGTTGAATCTGCGGCCGACCTTTCTTTCTATTCTCGTAGTCTTCGCTGCCCTCCCTTTTCCGAGTTGGCGTGTTCTCTCGCGCACGGACGAACACTGACCGGCAGACGACCGTCCCTGACGTCATCGTGACTAAATTGGCTGAACTTTGAACTCATGAGTAATCGGCCTGTCGCCGCGACCCGCGCTTTTCGTTCTTTATTCCGGCGGTGGAGGGCGGCTGGTGAGAGACAGAGAGAGAGAGAGAGAGAGAGAAGGAAAAAGAGGCTGCGAGCGAGGGGGGAAGGGAGGGATAAAAAACGAGGAGAATCGTATGCACGAGTCTCAACGTGGCAAATCTTCTCGCCGACGACTTCACCTCGCCTTTCACTCCGTCTGGACTTCTTCATCCCCCCTCCCCCCCTTCTCTCCTGTTCCTCTCAGAGACTGCCCCCGTTGTGTTGTCCCGCAGCGACGTGACTTCCAGTTACCGACGTTGAGTTTCCTCCGCCGTCCGACGAATTACCAGAACGTGACGTTGCGAGAAAACTCACGAAAAACGTCCATGAAGCGCAGCACGCAAGTTAACCCCCGCGCGATCGTATTATGCAGCGAGACGCACTTTACCTCCTCCGCGGAATCTTAATTAACGGAACGGCGCAGGACGATAAAGCTCCACTGCGTAAAATCATGACCACTCGTTCCATTAATAACGTTTCATTTGGCGCGCAGGAATGTCGGGACGTTATTATCTGCGTTTCGCAATTTCGCAAGTTTAACCGCGAATCGTCGGCATAAAAGTACGTATAGACGCGAGGAAAGCATGACTTGTTAAGGGCCGAGGATGGAAATAAATTTGTCGGGAATGAGTTAGCTGAGTTGCACCATAAAATGGGAAAATGAAGCGTAGGAAACATCGAGGAGAAGTGGCATCGGATGATGTGGCCGGCCAAGTTATTTCCCTTTTTTTATCGTCACTTTTTACCGAACAACCGAAAGTTATGTTAGCCCATAATTGCATGGAAATTTATGGCATAAATTGCGGACAATTTTCCGGCAAAAGTGGAATCCTATTGTGCCGGTTTTCAAAGCTCCTGTCCTTTTACGGCAATGTTTTCACGAAAAGTTCTTTTACTCTGTGGTTGGATTGGACCCGAGTTGCCATCAGTTTTATTTCCAAAGCAAACGTGTTGCTGCTGGGACGTCGCGTGCGACGACGGGGGATGAAACGGTGAAAAGGTTTAAAGAAGGCGCGGAAAGGCAAATCTCGTATCAAAGGTCCGCGAGTACGGTGACTTTGTAGTTGGCCGAGAGTAAAAGAACGGGGGATAATCTGTAGTTCCTGCTCGGTCAAAGCTTTTGTGCACCGTTACGCCACTGTATCACGTATTCAAATCCCGACATTCGCCGGTGCTTACGCGCATAGACACTCACATCCGGCGATGTTTCAACCTGCACAAATCAAACGGGTTTAAACACTGTCACGCTGATAAATTAATATTCCGGCAATGGATCGAGCCGGATAAATCGCGCCAATTAATTTCTCGGCATGTCGTGAACGGAGCTTACGGCAATCGACCGGAAGTTTCAAGCATCCCCCCACCCACCCTCAACTATTTTCGTCATCCTTTTCAAACGATCTGTGCTTACTTCTTGTTATAAAGGGTGCAAAGCTGAATTCAATAAAAATTAGTCTCAATCGTCATAGGAAGAGTCTTAATTAAATCAATACCCGTCAATCTCTTTTTATTTGTTCGAGTAAAAGGCAGAAATTTGGATTCGTGTGTAGATTTTAATCTATCAGTTGGATTCATTATTTTCCTTTTGCAATAGCAAACATCATTGGGAAACGAACAAGCCAGTTGCAGCGTGGATCGGCAAACGGATTACGACCTGTTGAAGGCAGAAATAACAAACCACCTGAAATAGCAAGACGCTACATCAGCGCTTGAAAAAAGCGCATAGTCCGGCGACATAATGCGTTGGTCGTAAAAACAGTGGATTTTCACATGTCCCGCGATACCTCGATGTTTCTCCGAGTTAGCAAAATATTTCCTTAAGGTAACCAAACACGAGGACGTTGCCGGCGTTGTTATGGCAAAGCAAAGTTTCCCAGGCCGCGCTTAGGGCGACAGAACTCCGCGTTGTTACGTACTTGCATAACTTTTCGCGTCAAGTTTCGCGTGATGCCGGTTGACGTTACGGCAATTTCTCGTGGTTCGACGCCGATAAAATCCACGCCCAGCTACAGGCATTCCTTTCATTCGTCGAAAGAACGCACGACGGTCTCCGTTATCATTCCTAACGGCGGGCAAGGTGACAATAGTTTATGGCACTTTGTATTCCCGGCTGCAGACTGTCTCACGGCTTGCAAGTCGACGAAGGGAACAACTCTCCGAAATAAAGTTCTCCCTATTTATGCGGTTGCCATGCTGCGGCGACGCTCGGCTGACAGCTTACCGACGACTTATTTGCATTTTTATCCCTCTTCGTGTAACATTTCACGTCCTGCCGTACACATTGACGTTGTTTCAGCTATAGCCATAATTCATCCGATCCCCGTTTCGTTGTCGCTCCCAATGTTTCCCCTGATTAATGCCTGTTTACCCGGGAAATCCTTTGTTTGCGATCGGTCTATTAATACTCGGCGTTAACGAAATGTCAGAAATTGCATTTGGTTGAAGTAATTCGATGATCGCCAACGAAAATTCGCGAGACTGGTGATAGTGCCAAGAAAAATCCGTTACTTGAAGCGCATAAAATATGAAATATTTGATACGCGGGTTTGTACGAATACTTACTGCTAACAAATTCAAAGCACACGAAATGGAAATGTATTGATATTAAGTTAAAAGCAATATAAAAATATCGAATGTATTATACAAGCCCGGCGTAATTAAATGAAGTGGCGTTTGCATAAATTAATCTTCAGGTCGAAATATTGTATGGCCTAAGGGTGTTCCACCCCTTTCTATTTGAACGGAAATTACTATTCTCGTCATACGATACATCCGCCGTCGTGGTGGGCTTTTGAGGGAACATTTTGTCCTATATGCGCCTGTGAATCGCCGGCACGGTAACGTGTAAATCCTTCAAATTCCGGCCTTTAATCTTGTCGACGTAAGGAATTCAAGTGCAAACACCGAGGAAACCCCCCGCGTTCACTTGTATGCGCAAGCATTAAGTAAACTCGTTACACTTCCCGTGCATACACAGCTGCTTCGAAGCGAACGAAGATAATGCTCTAGTTTGTGTCGTACGAACCACCCGCATAAGTTACGTTTTACACCTTCTTTTCCTACCTGCCTCTTTACCCCGGTACGGATTATGCACTGTAAACAACGTGCAACGATGAAAAAAGTTGCGAAGAGCAATGCTCCCGAACCGTGGGAAAATTGTTAATTGGCGGAGGACAATGGCGAAGAATTAAAAAAAAATCCAGCATGGCATAGTTCTGCGCTTGGTCGTCGACCGGCGAGGAATAGCGAGCAAAGATTTATTTTTCCGAGTGGTTGCTACGGTGCAAAGCGTGGAACACCACGCAATTACGGCTAATGTTCGTTTCGTTTTGAGCGGGATTAAAAGAAGATTACGCAATTTTTGGACGCGCGAGTTGAAACGACGGTTTACCCGGTGCTCATGCGCTCGACAACTGTTGGCATTATATGCGCGCGGGATCTTTCCTCGTCGACGGCTAGGACACGGGGGGTTGTTCTTGGACGTACGAGGAGGCTCGAGTATACAAATATTACGCGCGACGGGTAGTCGAGAGCCCTCCGGATTGCATTGTCTCGCTGGCAGGCCGGCTGGATGCGTTATTCATCGGCATCTGACATCGGAGTGTGCTCGAGTAATTCTTTATGAACGATTCAGCCCCGGGAATTTTACTAGCGACCTCCTTCATACGCCCTTCCGCTCGTAATTTCGGCGACAGTTAATTTTTCATAAATGTTTCTAACGCGTCGCCAGTACGCGCGGGTATGGAAAGCCTCTCGGAATCGTATTGTCTCTTAGATGATTTATTCATCGGCATTTCGTCGTGGGTACAGGGCGCGACTGTCGTGGATTCCTTTGAACGGGCCGATTCATTGGTCACATTTGAAATTCATCGCGACGGACTAGGGAATTTCAATGCGACGAATTTCGGGCTCCGCGTCTTCCCAGCGCTCGATGGAAAATCGTAGGGTGGAGTAAGTTTCTCTGTCAGGAGACTGTACTCCCTCGGTATGAATATTAATAAACGACATGAAACGTCGGGGGAAGCGAAGAATTGTGTAAAGCCAGCTGGTTATCTCTCAAAGTCGCTTGCTCAGCGTCAAAAGAAAATTACACGGATTTCTGTGCTGCCGGAAGCTTCATTTCCGCGAAGCATTTTTATCCCAGCATTACAAAGTATTCCTATGCATGAAAACATCGTCCCCGTGTTACGTAGGCACATTAAAAAGGACGTAAGCCGGCAAAGTGAAAACTCTACTTTTATTATACTCGTCTCGCAAGAAGTCCTTTCACCGCGGGAAAGTCATCTTCCTGCAACCGAAAAAGCGCTTACGAAGTTGGAGCTACATTCGGCGAAAAGTTTCTTTGCTCGTTTAGAAAGGGAGGGGAAATTCTTGCTGCGGAATGCCAGGTCCGCGTGAATCTTCACCTTTGACACGGCCGCGTTTCGGCCCGGGGAACTTGGGGTAATGCGATTTGCGCGGGCGATTTTCCAAGGGCCGAAATTCCAAATGGATACACTTTCGAACGCGTCGGTTTCGGCCCAAAGTTTTGCGGTTAACGACCGATCCAGTTTTCCAACGTCTGAAGATGCTCGGCGAGCAGGTGGCCCCAACGGCGTCCGAGTTGGACGAAATCTCCGGAAGATCCGGTTACGTCGGCCCGAACGACCCGCCTACATTTCCCGCAATTATTTCCCGGCCGGAAAGTTCGCGCCGGAGGGCTAAAGCCCCCTCCCCCGCCCCCTCCCTCGCGGCTTTCCGCTCTGGAAAAGTTGGCGCGAAGGAAAGGAAATGAATTCGACGGAACGACCCCCGCGCGCTCTTAAGTTGACAAATACGGGTGGAAAAGTTTGGCCAAAGGGCACGGGACATGCTTCTCCAGTTATGACAAACTCATACCTACTCGTGGCAAACTATGCAACTTCACTAACGTGTATATTCCAACAATGCAGTGATTGCTTTCCGGACCAGACATAAACCCTACAACCCTGTTACTTGCGCTTTCGGGAAAAATATATTCCGACAACTCTATCGTTGGACGAATTTCTGTATTGAACGAGTGACACGCGTTTTATCTACTGTCTATCGTAATGGGATCTCGTTGTCGCGTCTCCGTCGATCTCGTATTACGGTGAAATCTATCGTGGTTAACAATCCCGTTCGTTATCTCTGCGCTTGAAGCTCGCCAAGCGCCCTCGGCGAATCGGGTTCTCGCACCTTCGATTTCCGTTCTGCGATGACTCACCTGCGGAAGAGACCGCCGCGGGCGGAGGAGCAACGCGGAGGTGGATGCCTCTAACGACCCACGGACGATCGTTTCGCATAAGAAGGATCGTATTACACGCGACGTAAAATTTCCTCCCTTTCCCACTCCCCTCATCGCACGCCTCACCCTCCATCTTTATCCCTCTTTCCCTCGTCTTGCACCGATTTTCTACGGCTAGAAAGAGCAGGACTTTTGACTTCCTTTCCTTTCGATCCCTTTCCCTTTCTGTTTACTTTCCATAGTGCTCATCTCTCACTTTCTCTTTTTCTCGTCTCCTTCTCTTCTGTCCACCAGTTTCTAAGTGGAAAAACCGAAAGTTCCGCGACCCCTACCACTTCTCTGATTTTCATATCTGTTTACTCCTCAGCTTACGTCTGTCACTTTCCTTCCTCGTCAATCATTTCTTCCCACGGTGTATTCTCTGATTTACTTTGCTCACTTTTAATCGTCTTTACGTCTTTCTTCCTATCTTCCTCTTTCTTTGTCCTTGCTACCTTTTCGTCTTTGTACGCTCGTTAGTGACGAACACGTTGGCGTTGGCCGGACTTCGTCGATAGTCCGCCCTCGCATTTCACAATGTCGATGTCACGTTATCCTTGACACTCGACCGTGGGTAGACTTTTCCATTGTTCCGGCGCATGTCGGCTAACGTGTATGGGAAACGGAATCGGAGTCATGGTAGACAGACTCGAGATTACTGTTCGATCGTCTGAATGAAAAAAATCGACATGAACGAAGCTTTCCGATCAAGAATTTAACTTTTAATTTCATTCTTTATTACTGGTGGTTCCTTTCTTTCCTTTTACGTGTCACGAAATACGAATGAAAGGTTTTATTTCGATATTTTTAATGGTGCTGCCAAGCCTTTAATTCCTTTAGCTCTAGATAATGGATTTTCGTTGAAATTTTACGGAAATTAACTTAGTCGATGTTCCGCACGAACGCATCACATTCGGTCGATTCCATTCATCGCTCCTTTTTTCTTGGCGATTCGCTACCGGCGAAGCAGAACGAAAATAAATCTTCGGTTGCGGTGTCCATTCGAGATGACAGGCATAATTGCAGCGTGTTTTCAGACACTCTAATGCACGTTCGTCCGTGGATAGGAAAAGCCGGTAAATGCGTGGCTTGTGTCATCGCAACCCCTCATTCTTCTTCCGAGCGGTCATTAATCACGAACCACGCCAAAACTCGCTACAATCACCGTCGATTCGGCCGTATTTCTCCGCTGGCCTAGACTCCAAGAGATTCTCGTCCGCGGAGCCATCGCCTACGTTCACTTTACGCCGTTCAGTGGGCCTCAATGATACGCCGAGTGCGTACATTATTCGAGACGGCGTAATCTCTTAATCTTCTAATCTCCTCCCTTGGAAGCGCGGATTAGGAACGGAACTGGCCATTATCGTCGTTTACGACGGGTCAAGGATAATCTTTCGCCCCCGTCTTCCCTGATTGCACTGCCAAGTCAGACAGAAAAAAACGAACGGCGCGAGAAGACGCCGGTAAAGCTGTCAGTGGAAAGTGTTAATCCGTGTAGCAGAAACGAAAAGGCGACAATTAAAAGGAAAAAGCCATTCACCGTTAAAAATACCACCACGCTGACAGTTCCCGAGAGAAATGGACAGATAGGAGGAGAGAATTTTCTTGACGGCCCGAAAATATCGAATGGACGAGCCGGCGCGATACGAATTTTCGATAACAGAACGACATCGCCGTGGAATGTCTCCTTTCGTTAAATCGCAAACAGTTAATATTAGTTACGAACTTTTCGGGCGAGATATTTTTATCTGAGATGGCAGCGGGGGGCCGCGAGGAGAAGCGGGGCCGGAGGAATGTCGTGAGAAAAATGAGAGGGTTGGGAGCGAAGCAGTAGTGAGAGGGAGAGAACGAGACGAGACGATCGCGGTGGGAAGGATGAGAAAGAGAGTAAATCGAGCGGGACGAGGAACAACGTTTGCACGCCCACGCGTGCTGTCTTAATTACGTGAGCTCGAAGAAGGCCCAGCCAGGACGGACGGGGACGGCCAGTTTTACGATTACGCTTCGAGTCAGTTCCCCCAGAGAAGTCCGACCCCCCCCCCCCACTCCGCCCTCTCTTCTCCTTTATAACCGGCGTTAAAAAGTAATTAGGGCCGAAGCGCCAACCCGATAGAACGTGAAGGCACCGTGGAACGAAGCGTGAAGAGATGTCGCTGATAACATTAATGACGATCGTATAACGCACCCGTGCCACGATGCGTTTACGATAAATCTTCAAGCTGGCTATGGAAATGCCGCCTGCCTGAAGCCATCGCGGATAAAAGAAACGATTCGCGACCCATAAAAATGTCTCCTGCGAGTTACACGAAAAATTGTGGCCAAAGAAACGACAAGGAGCGAATAAAAAATGTTGGCGAAAAAATGCAAAAAAATGTTTGATAAGAATGACGTGGTTCCTGACTGGGGTTTTCGCGCGCAAGTTCATTCGGCGATTGGATGTTTGCTTGACCCGAGCGAGATGAGCCCTTTGTCAGGTCGATTAGGAAGGCTCTAATTGCGAGACTCTAATTGCGAAGCTCTAATCGAACGTTTCCTCTTGCAGGTGCGGATGGTGTGCGGTCGATCGGAGCTGCAATCGTCGACCGAGCCGATCCCCACGTCGGCAAACGTCGCCGCAGCTCCGCGCTCCTTGGAGGTGCACGCAGGTGCAACGTCGCCCTCGCCCCTGGCGCACAAGTCAGCGCCGATGCAGTTGCATACTCAGCTTGGACATTTCTTGGCGAGCGTCGTCACGCCCCGATCACGATCCTTCTACGGCACTCTCGCTGACGCAATCTGCGAGGATTACCCCGACAAACGCTGCTGGAACGGCGAGCGGATTGCAGAGTGAGTATAGCCAAATCCCCTTTGAGGAATTAACGATAATTTTCAATTACGTCCAGCTGCCTTTGCATACGCGCTTGGACACACTGACAAGGCAATTTTTCACAATCGACCGGGTACTGTCTCGCGAGGATGCATTATTTTTCAGTACTTCTCATCATAACCCTCATCATAAACATCGTACCCCTTACCGGGAATTAGTCATCTATTGTTATACTTTTTAGGAAAATTCAATACTCTTAATCTCGTCTTATTAATTGATCGAAACGAAACGGCTGTAACGTAGTCGACGTGTTATGTCTGCATTCTTAATGTAGAACATCGCGAGGAAAGAGACTCCGCAGGCCAGCTTGCATAAAATACTACGCTGTTGACAGTCGATCGCTTGATATACATATACTCGTAGGGGCTTTCAACGTGGTGTGTACATGAAAGGGAAAGCTACGACTGACTTCACTCGATCGCAGATGCCGAATTTTCGCTGGTGAGGGGGGAGGGGGGCTGCAGACATGGTGAATTTCGCACGTAAGAAAGCGACGTTGTTGACAATGGACGATCATGCATTCGTCGATGATCGAGTCATCGTCGGGGAACTTTTTCCGAGCACGTACACACGTCTCTCGTTTCTTTCTCCCCGTTGTTCCCCGGGCTGCTATCAGAGGCAAACGGTGTACGGTCTCAATTCGCGATAGACCCCGGCCTGAACACGCGCATAAAGAAAAATAAAACACCAGATCTATACGTTAGCGAGATGCACTGACGTTTCGTCATCGTCGAAGTGTCAGAAATAGAATGCGCATTGGACGTGTAACATTCTCTCTCTCTCTCTTTCTCTTTCCCGTTCTCTTTGTCACGGCTGCACGGATTGCTTTACTGGCAAGCGGATTATTTAAACATTCCTTTATCGGTCCGATAAAAGCGGATCTTTGTTTTACGCCCCCTTTTGTAACCCAACGCAGACGCTAGTTCCAATTGTTGGGAGCAAAAAAAAGGTCTGCCTTTTTACACTCGGGATTGTATAGCTCTTGACCGTGTTAAAAAATCAATATGACTTTGTTTACTTTTAATATCGATGTATCACGATATTGAACCCACACCACAGTTTTTATGAACGGTCGGTTACAATAGCAAATGCTGCAGTTGGAGCAGGTTGATGAAAGTTTTCAAATAACACATGCTGCCATTGTTGATATGATTTTAAGCAGTGCGTAAAGTATTCCACGCGGCAGGTGAATAATGCCAAAAATGCATACTTGAATATCGGATATTTGCGGATGATAATGATCTCGAGGAAAGCGAGTGGAAAAGCCGGGTGTTCAGTAAAAAGGGAGAAACTTGTGCCATGAATATGCAAACGGATGATTTTCAATGCAAAGATTGCAGAACGGTCCTATTCAAACATTCGGAGAGAACCATCGAGATGTTGAATAAAATATCTACCTAATGGGCGGAACAGAAAATAGTGCACGATGTAAAATACATAATGCGCGCGAATGCCGAAAAATAGACTGCTGGTGATTGGCTAAAGCTGAAAACTCTCGGGCGAATACGGTGTATTGCAGAGCGGAGATTGCTGCATTTTCGCCGATGAGAATAAATGAATGGGCGAGAACGTTCGTTGATAAATCGCGCTAGGGAATGTTTGTATGAACGCAACGAAATGACAGGAAGAATCCGCTGGAAGAACGGCGCACCAGCCAAATGCAGATTGATTTCTCTGCTAGGGAGAAACACCGTCAACCGATGGGCGGGGTGAGGGTCCGGGGGGGTCTGGAGACAGCAACGTTTCCGCCAATTACGATAACAATTAGATGAATGAGCGGGGGGTGTGTGTGATGTCCGCGGAGGAATCGTTTGGAAGGCTTCTTATCTGTCGTTCGTAGCGAGATAATTGGTCCGCCGTCATCCGGAGAACGAGGGGGCGACGCGGGGACTAGCCAAGGAACGAGGGGCCGATGTAAATTTGCTCGTTCCTCGCAATTGGCGGCGCGCGGCGGAGGAGGAGGGGGGCAAATCTTGCGACATCGTGACCTCGTGGCTCAAGCATTTGGATGCACTCGCGAGTGCATCGAATGCATCCCTGTGTGTGTCCGTGTACGACAATGTCTCACACGGCCGGACGGATAGGAACGTGTTGGAGCGTAAATATATATGTATACGTGTAGAAAAGGGGGACACGTGCACGCGGCGACTCCGTGGCGCCGATTTGCTCTCGTTGCCAGACTCTTTGGCGGCTTGGCGTCCCACAGGCTGCACTGGCTTCCCCTTCCGCCCCAGCCACTCCCTGTCCGTCTCCCCTTTCGTTGCTTCTTGTGGCCTTTACCCGCCCCCCGCGTTCCCTTTCCCCGTCAACCCACCCCCCGGTCACCCTAGTCGCAATATCTTCGTCCTCGCTACTCTGGCGCACGCAAAAAATTAACGCGGAATAATCGCCGGTCTCGCCTACGTTACGTTCGTCCTACCAGTTATTCCTCTCCCCCCTCCCCGCCCTTCCCTTCCCTCGCCGCTGGGTTTTCGCCGTTGGCTCGCAAACATTCTGAGAGCTGTTTTTCCACACTTTCCCGCTTCCGACCTCTTGGCTATTATTTTCCCGGCATCCACTGTGTCCTTGATTTTTCCTCCGGTTTTTTTTTCTTTTTAAGGAAGAACCTCCAGAGCAACGCGCCTCTATCGATTATCGGGCAATTGGAATTTACCGTCGGGCACGACTTTGCGCGCGGTATTTCGGCGAAGTTTATTCCATCGCGCTCCAATTCCCAATTCGGTCTATTTTCGTATCTGCGGCGAGGGGTCAAACTGCAAACACGCGTGGACCGATCGACCGCAAAATTTCTTACTCTCTAATGAGACTAAATTAACGTGACTGTAGACGGAGAGGCAGAAACGTCGCCGGAGGATTCATTGTTCCCAGAAACAGTCGGACGAGAATCGTGCTGATCAGTCGCGAATGACAACTAGCCAGCGGCCTAATACGTCAATTATCGATAACAATTTTCGCTGGCGCCATGGTGTTTGATGATCTATCACTGCCGACCTAAGCAATCTGTTCTGCACGACGACCAGCGGTTCAATATCTGTCTGACCAGCGTATAAGCATAACTCTCATCTCGTGAGAATCGTGGATCTTTCTTTCATTTCTCCCTTCTGATACACCTTGCAACGCTCCGTCACATACATATATTTCATTGGAAGTAATGCGACGTAAAACCATAAAGTACGGCGTTGAAGCAAGATAAATAAATTTTAGTACACGGAGGCAGATTAGACATCCTCGTCCTTTGTGACACGTAAATTTTTCGTGGAATTTATTATGAGTACGTACGTACGACAATAAAAAAGAAGAGTACTTTATCGGGACGTATGTATGTTCGTAGAAATAGAGAATAACGGAGCCTTCGAGAGTATATTTCATTCATAGTGGTATATATACATGGGAGATAAAAGAGGACACGTGCCAGCGAGTTTTTCCGTTCTTTTCTACTTCTTCCCGGCGTGGCCCTGTTTAACGGTATCTATCTCAGTCGCCGGGAGAAAATCTGCCGCTCCAATTCGGCCCGTAAATTTCCTCGAGCATGGGGTAGTGCTTTTTTCTCTCTCTCCGAACATTATACTTACCCTCCTACGCCATTTTTCCGCGCGCGCACGTGGCTGAGAAAAAATGGCCGTGTACCTCACAAAAGGCGATAAAGCGGATATATATATGGCAGAAATACGGATAACGCTGATATACATTCAATGTTGGTGGATGCATTTTTAATGGTTTCATAATTCAGAAGTTATCGGTAGACTTACCGTATCAGCGCATTATGTTTCCCGATGTTGTATACGGTCGATGCTCCCTTGCTCGCTCACCGTGTTCCTTTATTCCACGAAGAAATCCACAGTAAAGTAAAGGAAATGAATGACTCGCGTTACAGTATAATGACTCAACGAATGAAAGTGTCGGACACTCAGGAAAATGATGTATCTGGAAACATCGTGTTGATTGGATGAAATTAGAAGAAATACGATCCGTTCGGACAGACGTTTCGAGATCAAAGATTCGCCAAGGCACGCACGGGGAGTATCATGGACAGAGTTTCCCGATATTTCGTCCCGTTATCCGTTCGTCTTCGGCGGCTTGGTTTCCTTCTGGCGCTAAGGGGAAGCCCGCCGACCTTCGAGTTTGCTTGCTATCGTAAATCTCGAGGGGTGGTTGTAAATGGCGCGGGGGAAAATTATGCTCGTTCGGGAGGAGTTTGTTGTAACGCGGGGAGCGTAAGAAACGAGAAAACTCGCCGTTGGACGACGAGCGGTTCGCAAAGACGGATATCGAATCGAATTACCGTTGGGGGCGAGAAAGGCGGTTTCACTTTTCCCTCGATTGAATCGCGTGGAAGCTCGAGGCTTCCTCCCGGGATCGAATCTCATTTAGATTTTCGCCACGAGATACTAGCCGTCGACGCGGAGCTTCTGGAGCTTCGCGGCACGCGAACCACACCACGAATCTACACGGTGTTCGACCCAACTACCAACAACCACCCATTCAACTATCTATTAAATTATGTTAACCAACGGCAAACGATTTCATTTGCTCCGTTTAATGATATGTTTAATTGGCCGTTGCCAACAATCCTACGAGGAACATTTTCATTAATTTCGTATAATTAGATGTCTGTTTGCTAGTTAGCTTTGGATAGAGTCCATTTAACGTCCTCATAACATACGTTAATCCCGCAGCAATAATTTCATTTATTCTGTATAATGGTGGTATCGTAATGAGCAACAATCTTTGAATATTATTAGGATAACATTCAATTCAACAAAATATCGTATGGACTTTTATGATTTTGTTCGTGTCTCTCAAAAAATACGGTAAATCTAAAATTTCCTTTGAGCTTTAAAGAATGCATGCTCTCTCGGGTAGAAAATTGAATCTGCAGCAAGTGTAAATCGCAGCTCCGGTATTTTGCGGTTGGCAGTCCATTGGGACGAAGCAATTACGGTTGTCAGAAAAAAGCCGATGGTCGATGAGGAGTGAAAGGATCGTTTTATCGGGAACACGGTGTACATAACGAGCGCGTGTATCGTATCCGGGAATCCGGGGGATTTGCATCGATCCCCTCGTGACTGGTTTTACTCGTCACGTTTCCTACGAAGGAGATAATTACGGTGCACGATTTGACTAAGAAATCAGCGCCCATACGCGCGTAAACCATCGGCTTGGCTCGTAGAGAAATTTACGAGACTGGGATTTATACCGGTACTTCCTTCGCGGCCTTGCAATGCATCGTCACTATCGACGTCGATCTGGACACGGGCTTTTCAATTCTCGCCACCTTCACCAACAGAATAAACCGCACATCAAGTCGCTAAAGGACCCACCGTTGCCAATCATTCCTTCCCCCCTCGAATTCCCTACGCGGGAAAAGCTGGCTAATTTTTTATTACCCACCAGCTTAGCATGGGAACCACGTAAGTTTGCTCTACGGTCACCGTCGTCATTTTTCCGCCCGTTAATTGCCGGGGTTCCTTGTTTTCCCATCGCCGAAAGACACCGGCGAGTTTTAACGAACCCCGCGTAGAGCGCGGATAATGAGCTTTTCCCACCATATTTTCCAGCGATAACGCACGATCCGATAATCGTCTCCACTCCGCCGTTCCGGCGGATACGGAATTTTAAATCGGCGCTTATCGATCTCGTTGCGGCCGGATAATTTCGTGCGAGTCACCAAACGATCGGGGGAGGAAAAAGCGACGTTTGAAGGAGAATGAATAGTCGAGGGGAGTGGGTAGGTAGGGTAAAGTATGGGGGGGGGGCGGAACATAGTGAAGAGGAGTGGCAATCAGCGAGGGAGTCGGTCGCTTCGGTGTGACGGCGGCTTAAAGAATCGTCCGACGCTATGTCGTTGATTAATAATCCCCAAGGTGCAAGCTGCGAAGAGAGAACTTCACATGCACCAAGCCGTGGGCAAAGTCCCCTCCCCCCTTCTCCTGTCCCCACCCTGTATCCCTCCATCGGTTCCCTTTTGCTCGCATGGCCTTTTGTGGGCCGTATATTAGGCCTTTCATTTGCGACGACACTCCGGAGAAACAGCACAGGTTTTGGCCGATCCAACAACGACGATCGATTCATCGGGAAAAAAGTCATCCTGCTCCCACGGAGGCAAAGATATCCATTGCGAGTTTTCATTCACATGCCCAATGATTTTACTTCGGTCTTTATGATATCACAATTACTTGACACAGCTAGTGCAATATAATTAGCAATAATTTGACAGCTTTACGATGTGTCAAAGAATAAACCGGATTACCTCGATTATCAGTCTTATCGTAGCTTAAATCAGATGATTAGTATCTCATTGTAGTAAATAGTACTTAATATGGTAAACGTATGCATGTGTTAATTATCATAATTAACTAGCTAATCGTAGGTATTAACGTCGACGGTGCGGTCGTTTGTTGTGTTATTGTTTGTTATCCGACAGAAAGAGGGGCGAAGGGAGACAAATACCTGCAGTGTGAGGTTTGATTGGCGTGAATGGGCCTAAAAATGATTTCCCAGGATCATTGTCTCGCGGGAGCTCGTTTATCTTGATCAGCCGGCTTTTGAAAACCGATGGACCCAGTCATAGTCCCTTAATGCTGACGTTTCACCTGAACCTTTTCCCAGGATACCGTTGGGTCCTCGAATTCGTAAAGGCACCCCCCGCGGCGGTTTAAGGAATTCCCGGTTCAGCGAATGGAATTTTAGAGTATGTTTTAAAACTGCGCGACTCTTGTACAACGGAACTTCGGCCTTTCCTCCGCCCCATTCTTGACGTTCACTGAAGCAAAAGTTGAGCTAAGAATGAATACATATTACACGTGAAGCGGCAATAAGTCAGCGATAAAAAGTAAGGCGAGGTCTTGCCCTGGAACGCGCCTAAGGAACCCGGAAGGGAATAATCACTAATTCGAATAATAATTATAATGTTGAACAATGTTGGACTTATACCGAGTTTCTGATCAAAGTTCATCGCAGGGGAGATTTAGATTGAATGAGAAGTGGGAGTCGACAGTACTAGCATAGTAAAATCTAATTCACTCCGGACATAGGACTTTGGCTGTAATAACACGGGCTAATGTAACGAGCACCTGCTTTCATTTTAATGATTGAAACCGCTCCAGACCGTAGTTGTATCCGCGTGAATGTGCCTCCATTTTGTTCAAATCGCAGATGGTTGATTCAAAGTCAATGCTTTGAACGTGAGTGTCTCGATACGGACCTGCACAGACCAGTCCTATTCATACGGTGAAAAAATGAGAATAACTAGGAGCCACGGCGCATTCCGTAGCAGATCTCGCTGTTTGCCGCTTTAAATATTAATTTAACAAGAGTGGGCAACCGTGCTTTCTAGCCGCATATGAAAGCCTGCGAAACTTGCCGGACGCTAGGCACCATTCCAAACATAACTTTCTCCAACCCTGCGTTAGATCCATGCACTAACATTCCCCGATAACATCCAAGTATATTAAATCGCCGATGACAGTCTTAAGTTTGCCAGTGATTACCTTTTTAAATGCGCGCAGGTAGCTATTGACGTCGACAATTCGTCACGATGATTAGCATCATTCATGCATTAATGACGCGGAATAAATCGTTTGCCCACCACTTGGAATGCGTCATGATGTAAGAAGATCTTCTGCGAAACCTCAGATAGAAATGAAACACGTATAGTAACCGGACTATAGTTCCTCTCGAGTGTTACACATTAAATGGTGTGTTGCGAATCGCTGGTACGGTGATTGGTTTCATAAATCTGAACAGATGAGTATTCATCTCGACAAGTTGCGCCGATGATTAGAGTCTTTAGTATCGCACGAACAACAACATCGACCAGAGCGTTTTAATCTCGTCAGAGAAACCATCTCTTCTAGGTCTTCTAAAATTAGCCTACAGATGTATCAGTCTGATTTTTCCTCAAACAGAATCTACGTAGACCACCGGCTACCGAAGAACTACAAACTAAGCGTACTTGTGCGTCGTACATTAAATAGCCAGTTGCGAATTGCTGGTATATGGCGATAGATTGCATGAATTTGCACAGATGCCTTATTCATGTGGAGGAGTTGCGACGATGATTAGCGTCTTTGGTATCGGACGAAGGAGAACATCGATCAGTGCATTAACGGCGCCTTGGCGCGCTGGGCCGTTGACTCTACTGCCGGTTAAATATTAATCCGGGGATAAGGAAGGAAGTAGGGAGGAGGGGGGGGGGAGGGCATGTCGCATCTGGCTGGAAATCGATCGGGTTCTGCCCCTCGAACCGTCTCCGTCGTCGGAGTAGATGCGTCCCTGGAAAATGCCGTTGCCCTCGCCGTCGATTTTCGCGTTCGCACCCCGGCCCTCCCGACCTGTTTTTGTCGGCACTTTTCTCTTCAGCTTACCGACCCTTCCACCGAAATTGCATCGCCCACGGCTCACGCTGCTTACCGTGAGAAAGCCCCCAGCGGAAGGAAGACGAGGAGAGCGTGACTAACGAAGTAGACGAAAAAACTGGATTTCTCTGGCCCAACGAAATTCAGCCCGGTTAACCGTGCGCGTGAAAAGAAGTTCAAGGGAATTTTCACCGAGTAACGAGATTGTCTGGAAAGTCGAAACATCCTTGGCAAGGATAAGCTTATGAGATTGGCCAGACTCTTTATACGCTGATAACGTTTCTTTTTACAGTTTTATATTACAGTATTATATTCGGAACCCCATAAGGGAGTCCAATTTTACAATGATATACATTTCAGTGAATTCATCAACCGCTTTTCAAAGTACACGTTTTCATTGGGCTTTCTCTCGGCGGGCTTGGAACTCTTTGAGGAAAGATTACATGGCCCGTAGTCCGCACTGCTTGCAGAAAAAGAAAAGTGAAAAGAGATATCAAAAGCGCGGAGAGAAAAAAGAGTCGTCGGATAAAGCAGAATTGAGTTCACTGAACTAAGTTTCCCCGAGGAATATAGCGTAGTAGATTTTCATTCATTAACACACCGAAACATATTTCACGCGGAAAATCTCGTGTACGACTAATTAAAAGCGTCTGACGAAACGCTTACAATTTTGAGTAGATTGATCAACTGACAATTCTCTGAACAGTCGGTTAGAGATCGCCGAATAAAAATCGAGGACGAAAGTGTAGTTGCCGAGGAAATGGGAGAAAGTCTTGCCGAAGGAGAAGATAAAGTAAAAGGGGGGACTCGACAATAGCCAAGCGAATAGCAGATAGAAATAACGGAAGGGAGGGACGGGAAATGATAGTCAGAGTTGATAGATTGAAAGGAAGAGGGTGGTGGAAGAAGAAGAAGAAGACGCGAGGGATGGAAGGTCAGTCCGTGAATGGGCAGCATTGAAACGCAATAAGAAATGAGAAGTGCGATATTGGAGCAAACGAATCCCCTCTTCCCCTTGGCCTTCTCTCTCTGTCCGACACATTGCTCAACCTTCCCTCGCGTCCGTACGTCAGTTTGCGTATCAGCCCCCGGCTCCTCACCTTTTTTCCCGTGTCCGGCGAAAGGCCGATTCAGGAAGGAATGGAAACTCGTGATTAATCGACGATAAATGAACCGACTGGCTCGCACACGGATGCATTGTCCCGCGTCGTTACGCGGAACGAGGACCGATGAATCGGCCGCGATCTACGTGTCTGAAAACCGACGATCCAAGAATAGCAGACTTGCCAGCGATGTATGGGAGCAGAAGGATCAGCGTCTTGCCCCACCCCCTTCTATCGGCGATGATTAAATCCAATATTAAGTCCCTCCGATACGCTCGTCAACGAACCAAGAGAATTCAACAGAGGGGGCAAACAAAGTGCATTAAAATTAGTGTGCAAGTAAATGTGAATTGATAATCTTGGTAAATTGTCTTTGTTCGAAGAGCGGAGGTACTTAAACTGAACTCGTAAAAATTGGTTTCGTATATCCAGACTATTGATCAACTTAACGATCAATATTAAGATTAACAAAGTTCACATAGACAAGGATTATGCGTATTTTGCTATTTCAACAATCATAGATCGCGTTGAAAGGAAAACGCGATATGATTTCACCGAATCGGAATAGGAAGAACGTAGCAGAAGCTATTTCTCTTTTGTCCGCTCGTAATCAGAATTGCGGAAGATCGTTGCCGGGTGCAATGGCTCGTAACGGTTCTGCTTGTTTCGTTCCTCTGTGAACGGCTTGTTACGATTCCGCTGCGAATATGGCAGGCCGTAATCGTTTGGTTACATCGAAGGGATAGGCAAACATCGCTAGGACAAATTGAAACTAAGCCTCGAACGAATCCCATTTACCGCTAAACGAGATACTGTACCGAGAAGAAAATATTCTCTTGACAAAAAACTTGAACGTACAATGTATTAATGTTGGACATACGCACTTTTCAGTCGCATGAAAGAAATGAGATCAACGATTACACCGCTAGTGAGAATGATTAAAAATCGTCGCGCAATCATGTTAAATCCCTGGGAGATTTCTCTCGTTTTTAATTGTCAAGAGTCATTTGTCAACTTTCGAATTTCGGCTCCGGTCGATATTTTATCATAAACGCGTGACAGTGCGAAACTGAGGGGACATATATTTTTCTGACAACAGGTACTCGAAGACGGTGGTGGACTCGAGTTTGACCGCTCAGCGATACAATCCTGAGTTCAGCGTGACGACGACATCATCGACGCCGGGTTCCTACGGCAATGCGAACACCAGCGTGCTCATTGACCAATTGAGGCACATTAATCAGGTGAGTTCACAAGGCGCAATTTGTCGCTCGTCCGACGAGAGCCCCAGCCTTGGACGACCCCGGGCTTTCAGATTGGACCGTGTCGCGTTACATCCTGTTTTCGCGGCGGGAATGCAAATCGTCGGGCGACGGAAAAGTGATTGATGCGTCTAAACGTCGCACCATCGTCGACTTCGCGAACGTCGAGGACTTCTCTCTCGCCGCGGCGACCAGAGAGAAAGACTGCTTCTCCGCGCGTGGGCCGAAACGCGACGTGCCTCCTCACACGACCGGCCGACATTCCGTTCACGTGCCTGCATCTCGCTAAATAATTAATGAAGCCGCGACGCACCGAGCGAGATAAGGCTTCACCGACCGTTCGTTACGCCGCCGACCGGTTCGCCGGGACTAATTTATTAATAGTCCGCGCTCGATACTCGCCGGGCCTTACAGGAAATCGATATGTGGGACAATTGTCATTCCTTTTGCACGCGCTTCTCCTTCTTTTGCCGATCCCAGCGACGCAAAGACGCTTCACAGTCAGACTACTCGCATGTGCAACAGAATTGTTACAAAATGTCCGCACCCCGTTCTCCTACCGCTGTGCACATGAATCGTTTTTACGGGCGGATTATACGCAGTAAGGCGTGTGAGAATTAAAAATAAAAAATGTGCATGATAAAACGGCTTTTTCCCATTAAAAAGGAGCATCTGCCGGCATCGCGGTATTATGCGCAGGTAGCAGCCTCATAAATAACACACTACTCTGGAATTATTCAGGACCAAGGGCAGATACGCGCCAGAGTGTCGACCGAAGGACATTTTATTCCTTTCAGCCATCCGCAATCTCAGCGTTCTAAACATACAAAACTAAATCACAAATTATAACTACAAAATGATAAATAAAGTTTTATCAATCAGGAACAAATATTTGCCGGTAAAGAGACAAAGAACCTTTTCAAAGTTTATACCCACTAGCTGTGGCCTTTTTTCGAAAGTCCCGGAATAAAGGAGACCGTTGAGGAATTGGCATTAAACACGATAAGCCGTAACGTTGTTTCAAGCCACAACACCTGCCGGTTTGGCGATATTATGAGCAAGTACCGCGGCCATAAATAACGTCGGGCTTGGGAATTATTCATAACCAGGAACGTACGGAGGTTCGCGAGAACGTTGACTGACGTCGACTAGGCGGAGATCGCGTGAAAAGGCACGTGGGTGAGATATCGGCCTTGTCTCGTGATTGTCGCCCATCGCAGGTGCGACAGACAAAGTGTCTGCCAACGGGGGCAGACCCGTTCCATTGCTACGGATCTCTATCGAGCTCTACGCGACTCACAGATAAGCGCCAGTCCTGCCGCTAATTCGCACCTCGCTCGGCGAACACACTAACTTTCTCGCGACAAGCGCGATAAAAGCGCAAGTAGGCGGTCGGTTTTAATGACCAGAGTTTATGGCTTCCCGTTTTACGATCTCCCTTTCGACCGAAATTGGAATGAATTCTCCGCGGTGAAACTGGAACGCGGATTATTAAGATTCACAATGTCGACTTTTTAATCGGCGAGTGAGTTACGTTTCACGGAAATTATTGTGAATCGCCAAGTGGTTGTTATGAATTAAGGACAAGAAATTGGCCATTGGTTCTGGGGTTTGTTGAAACGAGTTGGTTACGTTGTGACAGGTGGTGCAGTCACAGTTAGCTTCGGCTCCGGATAATGGAGTGTTGCTAGCGGACGAGGCCCTGGACGGCTCCGGAAGTGGGGCCAGACCGAGCTGGAGGAACAAGGGAGACGACATCGTGGACGACGACGAGGACGTGGCTGGCGATGATCGCGGCGACGAGGAAGCTTCCGGCTCGGGAATGGGTCCCATCGCGTCCACTGATCTATGTAAGTACTTCATATACTTGCCTCACATTTCTCATTATTGCTTCTCTATTTGCAAAGAATATTTATAACGATAAAGTGCTCCAAATGCGGTCATTGAATTAAGTTTCACCGGAACAGCTGAACAATATTAATCGAACGTAATGTGTCTCTGCGTTGTTTCAGATCCATCCGTGGGAACGATGGGAGAGAAGGGCACGACGGCAGGATCGTCGACCGTCCTGCTGTCCTCGTTGGTCCTGAGTTTGGCGTGCACATCGCTCGTCATGTAATCCACGAGGGCCACGTAAACGACGCGTAACTACGCCGAGCAACGTAGACGTAGATAAACGATCCAAGAAGCCAGACTGACTCATCGCGTCTCGACGATCCTGATGATCCTGGCGCCTAACGGAACAGGAAATTCTCCTGCTAGATTTCCTTTCGCCCGAGACACCGTTCAAATTCGACGAAAAATTCTCGCCGAACGAGGACCACGGGGTCTCGAATAATTGGCACTCGACGGCGGGAAGTATGTTAGCTAATAACAAAAAAAAGACGGACACGCGCCAGTTTGCTGTTTCGTCTGCACCAAGTGCCAAGAAATCTATGACTTAACCCGCTCCGCCTTTCAAAGAGTCCTTCGACGTCTTCTCGGCCGACAACTTGCGGTACTTTTTAAACGCCAAAGTCGTAACTTTGTATCCCATTCTTTGTCTATTATCTAGAAATTCGGCATTAATACCCGCGCAATTAAATTAGGAAATTATGTAAGATCATACGCTCGTTTTCCAAGAGTACTTTATAGAGAGATGACGGCTTTTTGGATTTGCTAGTTCGACGTTTAAGAAGCAAGGACAGCACGCCGAGTGCCGTGGTTTTCGAAAAGCATGGCAAATAGGGGAGAAGGCTTTGTGCAGAATTGAATTGGCCTGCACAATTGTGTCTTGAGAATATCCATTGGATTTTCGCTCGAGGAGGGGACGTCCATTAAAAACATCGCAGGCTGCATTGCGTCGGTAGGACGTAGGTGCAAGCCAAAAACAAAGGAATCGAGGCAGAAACCCCGCGAACATCTCGCGGGAACGTTTTAGGGCGATGGGGAAAATCTCTGTAGCTTGAGAGTCTGCCAAATCGGCGTTCAGCATCGTAATATCCCGTGCACATAGGTTTTAGGTATTATCCAAAAGTTTGTGATATCGAGTCGTCGATTTCGAGAGGAGGGAGGATTCGGACGACCTTCCGGATACCGCTGAGAGTGACTTCCTGTTGAAATTCGACGACTTTCCGATGCAAAAGGGGACTTTCTATTCCCGAAGGCGAAAAATTTGCGACATCCGTCGATGAGTTAAAGTCATTGAACGATTCTTTCCGCTTGCTTGCGGCGAGTTACGGATGAAATAGCGTTACCCCGCGCGTGCCTCGTACTTTTAAGAACCCCGTCTCCTTCGCGAAAAGTTCTGAAAGTATCGAAGCTGAAGCTGGTCGCCTTTTTTCGCTGGCCGAGTCTTTTCACGATTGCTACATTCAATGCTGCCACGCAAAATGAAAGAAAACGTTGGATATCCGCAACGAATTTTGTTCATCGCGACGATTTACGTTGCGACAAGAATCGGTCAGTTTACAGGAGAAAAAGGACTCAGAATTTTACGTGTTCCCTGTTTCACCTGCTTCAGCTTCTTCTAAAATTACAGCGAGTTTAGGGCGACAGGAGGAAGTAACCGCGATTTTCCATCGCTAGTTTCAGCCTCAACTGAAAGTGTCTTTTCTCTCGACGTTCGTCCTCGTCGCCGATGGCCGTCGACGAGGTTTGAGGGCGAACGTTCGTCGGTGATATCGTGCATGCCATATTTGTCAAAGTTAACTGCCAGAATGCCAGTTAGCGACTAAGCTAAGTTCGGACGATCAGCCGATTTGAAAAATCCCTTTGACGAACGCCAAAGCGAGTCGCGACACCCGCCTGTATATACTTTCTTTCGACACTTTTCTTTTGTCCCGCAGCGAAGTTGTTGCGAAATGGAATTTTCAAGCCTTCAAGCACATCGCACGAACTTTCGGAAAACCGGAGAAATACCGTACATTCGTGGATTTTCGTTGTAAATATTTGCCGCCGCGGGTAGTCAAATAAGAAGTATTTCGTTTCGCTAACACGTTGATAAATTTAGCCGCGTATAGTCGCGTTGAATTTTCCGTTCCGCGATCATTTACACAACTTCGTACACCGGAAATCTAAAATCCGTATCTTCAGCGTACGATGAAGCATGAAATGAAATGGCCAATAGGATTAAAGGAATCACAAGACACTAATTTACTGCCTCTCTGTATAACTGTCAGATCATTAAGTTTTTACAAGAACTTTGCCCATTAAAATATATTCACGTCGATTTCGTCGTATGCTGAAACTACGAAGCGGATTCTTGTACCGGATTCAAGACGGTGCACAACAGCTGACTAACGATAACGAATTATTTTTACGCATACGTATAAGAACTGATTTTCGCGAAGCAACTGCAGAATTTTTCAAGTGTATAGAAGGACATAGTTTCGCTAAGCTTCACATATCTAGATCCACGAGTGGAATATAATTTCGGCTTGTCGTTACGCATAAGCGGCTGTTTAGTGTAAAAAGAGGTGGGAGTGGGATTTAGTGAAACGAAAGAGAGGTAGAGAAGCCCATAGGCATTCTAGAAAACACTTGGAATCAGAATCAGACTCTCCTGCGGTCCTTGGTCTCGGCGAAGGCGAGACTCGGCGGGTGCATTAGTTTTGTACATTTGTTTTGTCGGATTATCGAGGGTTAGTGCCTTTCCCTGGCCGCAGCGTCGTATCGTCATCGCCGGGCCGCAAGAGAGTACCACCTATAAATACGACTGTACAGGGCATTCTTATTAAAGACGTGTGTGCGTGCGATTCGCTTTTCCCTCCTTTTGTATTTTCGTCCGCGCCACTCGCGCTCCGGGTCTTTCCAGCTTGCGAATTCTCTGGCAGAAGCGCCTATCGGCTATGCCTGCCCTCGCCTTTCTCTTCGTCTCGAGAGTGCAGTGCACGCGCCAGACTGTCCAGACCGTCTGAAACTTTCAAAGTCCTCCTCGACAGGGAATAAAAACCAGTGAAAAAAAAGCAGCCGACGATCATAGGAACTGAAGGACGAACGGCGCGGCAATTAGAAAATCCGTAAAAATTCGTAGACAGGAATTTTGACGTGGACCCACGATGACGTATGTACTGTTGAATGTTTCCCGCGGCTCGGAGTTTTTGTCGGACGACCGTCGGACAAAATTTCGGCGGTCCCCGCGGACTGCGTAGGCCGCGGTTAATTCATTCGGTCGTCTGGCATCCGGGTCCATGACCTCTTTATTAGTTTCTTCCTCTGTTAGCTTTTTTCCGCGGGCAACCTCGTCCCCGTTGCACCGTTTCGAAAGTCCGCCTTTAACGTTGCACATCGGCTCGTGCGCTAATTATTGCTAATACGATTAAACAACTTGCAAACTGATTCGCGTAATTCCCTGCACCAGCAAAAAAACCAGGGATTTCTGCGCTGTATTCAGTTTTCTTCAGGCGCTTATCACGACGCAATGAAATGATAATCTAATTAGTAATTCCTATTAATAGTTGTATTGCGTCACTGCAATTGTTAATGATAGATTTCATTGCCGATCATTATTTATTGTCATTGGAATACTTTGCGAGTGATAATGACAGTCTGGATTCTCCGTGAGCTATCAAATTAAGGGACGAGTGCAGTGCTGAAGAAAACAATAGAGAGGGACGGAAGGCGTAAAGGGAAACACAGTGAGAATGAAAGTGAGAACGAAAAATGTAAACGATAAGAGTTTGTAAATATTGGGATGCGTGCTATATTTATACATTATATATAATAACGACCTAAATGAATGTAGCTGCTAAAGCAATTAAAATAATTATAGGCGTCGTAACTGACTATATCGTCAAGACTAATTTCGCATATTTAACGGTGTATAAAATGGAAAGGAAACGTGTCTGTGCACACGGCTATGAGTAGAATTCGTTAATCCTTGACTGTAGATATTTATACGAAAATCGGCTTTTAGCCAGTGCAAAAAATAACTACTAAATCGATCCATTAGTCGAAAAAAACTATAAAAAGTTGCACAACTACATGTATATCTATGACCACAATCAGTTTATGTTCAGTTTTCAACCTACTTTATAATTTATAATCGTATCGCATTGTTAAAAATACTACGACCATTATACGGACGAGTGTTACTTTACTCTTCTCGGACGGTGCCTGATTTTCACTAAGGTTTTAAGTATTAAAATACGCTTAAAATTGCGAAATCTACATGACATGCTAAAAAGCATATTAATAAATCGCTGAACAATAATTGATAAAAGTAAAGTAAACCACTGAATCAAGAGAGTAAAAACGAATCGTTTAAACCATTGGGGTTCGTTCTGGAAATATTTCTAAACTATTGTAATTTGCCTGCTTATGGTTTAAAATTAGGAAACATTTATGAGAAGTCTTTGAATTGACCACTGGGCCGATTTGAATTTTTTATATTTTATCCTCGATAGAAAGGCCACCGTTTACACACTGGAAATCGGTCCACCTACGTTTCTCGGGACGAGACGACGATGCATTATGTAAGTAGAAGCGGTCAATGGCGAAGTAAAGTCTCGGAAGTTGGCCTAAGCGTCGACAAGGACAGGTCCAAGGTTCGTGCGGGAAAACGCGACCGACACAGTTACGGGAGTGGAAAGAGATCGAACGTTTTGATTAATCGTCGCCGTCTCGCGGAACCGCAGAGTCAATCATTAATTCGCACGAGAAAAACGATCTCCTTGCGAGGACAAACATTGCTGGAAGGTATTTGCCGATAAATTTTACCGGTGCCATTATCTCGTAGCAGGGAAAACATTTTTTCCCCGCCGCAATCGTTTTGAATTCTCCGCGCGAGAGGATTAACGAGGCAATGGATTGCTCATTTTTACGCTAATTAACAATAAGACGCAAAGAACGACGTAATTTCGTTCAGCCAAAAAGTCATGTTCGAAACCTTCGACGATGGAATTATGTATCTTTTAAACAAAAAGTCATGCTCGAACCCATCGACGGTGGAATTATGTATCTTTTAAACGTATACTGTAATTTTATGTAACACGGTCACAATTCGGTGCCAGTCCCACGAATGTACGTATGACGAACGTGCACTATGCACGTTAAAAACTGTCGCCTATTCTTTGCGTTCGTTGGACATGGATTTCAGATCATCCTCCGACAAACGTCGATATATTTCTTTAATTCCTATCGACTGAAGATTATATTTTGCGTTCTTCGTTTTCCCCGTATACAGCGAATACAATACCTGAGAACCATGTACGTACACCGAGAGAGAATCATACTGAGATAGTAAAAATAATCTCGAAACCGACAGATTTTCCGAAATGTATAGATTCTACGTGTTTCAAAAGACACGTAGGAAACTTTGTAAAGTTTCTTAGTGTTAGGTTCTCTAGAATTTCAGGAGTTCACGCTGTGACTCGGGAAGTCTGTCACTTTCGGAATCATTAATAACATTTAATCCGCCGATTTATTGTCCTAGGAACTATTAATTATCCTAGCCCCCATTCGCAAACTATTAATCATACTAGCTGCCCGTTCGTTAAGACACGCGTTAAGCCCTAGCTTAATCAAGGTATTTCTTCGATATTTATTATTGTGTCTGCGTTTATTATGTGATATAGCACTACTTATTATTATTTGTAATTATCGCTACTATTATCCTTAACGACCATTAATATTATTACCGTAATAATGACAGCCGTTAGTCCTTTACAGAGTAAGTAGTGAAATGTATTTCTCTCGCCGTACGTCACATGCGTGGGAGAGATGAATGAACAATTCAGTCGGATATGTATTTCTGCTTAGAGATTTTACGTAAAAAATAAGTCTGGTACACATTGCCGCAACAGGTATTGGAACTCACAACAAATCTAATCACTTATTGTTTCTGCTGTTTCTATCAGCGATGCATACGACGCATTACTACGGAACATTTTCTGTACTGAGCGTATGAAACAATCTTAGAATTTACGTTTTGTCAACGTAAACAGTATAACTTACAACCTCATCAGCCTCTTCGTCATGATATAATTTACGTAATACTTTAGCCGGCAGATAAAAGTTAGAACTCGAGAAATCTGATTCCCGGTGATAGAAAACCGCATTGGTTCGAAAAAGCGGGCGATTGAGGAATTCTATAATTGTTTTCCCCGCTGTCTGCGGTTTGATAATCGATTTTTTTCTGCAGATTCGTCGGTTTCCGTAGTATTCTTGCGGGATTTCTGAGCCTCGTGTATCTACAAAGCGCAATTCGATTTACACCGTAAACGTAACTGTGTTTGCGAATTGATTAGTGGAACCTCTCAATTAATCGCGTTCCGTAATTGCGTTAGGCATCGGAATATACACCCTCGAAGTCTCGCTACGTGCAGATTACACCACTAATCACATTGGACTTGTCTGAGCCGCGTTCTCGCGAGCTACGTGCCACTTTGATTCTATTTCCTACGTATCCATCGACTAAAATAACGCTTTTCAACTGTTTACTAATTACGAACAAAGCTGGAGCGCATATACGAGGGAATTTTTAAGCTCGTTTGGCCTATTGTCGCGTTTCGATGTACAGATTGGATTTTTTTTACTCCCCTATTGGGCCCCACCGTAGCGCCACGGGGCTTTGTAAATTTGTAAGTTAAATGTTCGACTTTGCGTTAGGCTGCGAAACGGACGATTGACCATCCCGTTCAGTCTCCAAGAGCAATACGCGCTAAACATGGTCCCGCCGAGTCGCCTTTTGTAATGCGTTAATGAAATTGTAATCGAAATTCTGTCGGAAAAAATGACGAATTGACGCGCGCTCGGGCATGGGGGTGCGAGGAAAACTTTGTGCCACGTAAATACAGACGGTGATCGTAAGCAATCGATAAATATAAATATTATAAATATATGAAATATTATAAATGTTACGAGAGATTAAGGAAATTATTAATTATTGTCAGTTGATATAAGCCGCGAACTGTCGAGCGACACAGCCACTCGTGCGGCGATGTAAAAACTGTTTATGAGTGAATGGCGAATAAAACATTATACAATAACAACAATGATTTATTAGAAATATTCACTTGTTTACACCTTCAGCGATAGTTATCCAACTTTAAACTACAGACATACGTACTTTTTGACGAACAGTTCTTTTTTCAACACTTATAAAGTACACACATGCCTGGAAGATTTGGTGATCAGTGAAACGTTATAATTTATAATACGTTAATAAGGTATGTAATATATATATATATATGTTGAAACGTCTACATTTAAGCAGGATACCGAAGGATTGTGCACCACTCATGATCTAATGAATACCACGAATATAATACTGAGGCACACTTCTTAGAAATTTGATATTTACTATGCTATGATGTTCTCACTACCGGGAATGGAGTTTTTGGTTTTTTTATTTTAACATTATCTGTAAATAGTAAAGATAGTATTGGCTGTCGTTATAATTTCGTAACAGGTACATTGAAAATATTACGCAAACGGCTAAAAAAATAAATTCAACAACATTTTCACTTATCTCCGATAAACCAATAGTAGACAATAACATTGGAATATAAGATTCACAACAGTCTGTTTCCTTTTTACAATAAATACTACTACTTAATTGTACTTATTACCCTAAAATAACAACGTTGATTATTCGATAATTGCGACTGGCAGTAATACTCCCCAGCGAATATATCACATACGCACTTTCAATGCTATTCAAATAAAATTATTTTAAAAGCGTACATTCAATATTAAATAATAAAAACTGAAAAAAACCTTAACGCCACTTCGATATATTTCAACACCAGTTTCATTCCAATTTGCAGATTGATTTTAAAATTGCATAAAGGGGCTGGCAAATTCAACACTAGTTTCAAGTGACTAAAAGCCAGTATAAAAATTTCATGTTAAGTACCCAATGAATGTGCCCATAACTTAATCGATTATTACGTGTTGACTGTTTTCTTAACAAGGAAACTCTCTATAATTTTAATTAAGTTCGTAACGCCCTCGAGATAATTGTGGTCTAGTGTACAATCCTCCGCTGGGAAAACATGGGTGAAGTCGATCATATTGACTCTTAACCAGCTGCGGTTTTCATCGACCAAATTATTGTCACTTGATAAAACATCACAATCCTCCGTTACTCTGGCAGCTTCTTCGTCGCTGTTTTGGACGACAGACTGACTGCAAAGTTTATCATCATCAGGATTCGGACTGCAGATTCCAACATTGTCTGAATCTTTCGGTCCTTGGCAGGAAGCTGTTAATGGACTTAAATTTTTGCAGCTTTTCACGTGGAAATTTTTTATCGCTCGTTTCATGTTTCTTCTAATAACTGTAGGTGATACGGGGTTACTCGATATCCGAGTAGCGATGTTCTTCAAAGTCTTGGCAGAGTTCGTGCAGGTGGCAGGAGAAGAAAAGGACCTGGGTCTCCAGGGTTTGCCGGAATCCTGGCCGAGACGAAGACGTTGACGTAATCTTCGGGCATCGTAAGCGACCAAAATGGAACTCGAATAAAAGCGAAACTTCTTTTGCGATCGAAAAAATATGAGAATCCTCCAAAGATGGGAGAGGAGTTTTACAACCAACTCGAGGCAGGGCTCTTCTTCTGGCGTGATGTTTAAAAAGTTCTCTAATACTACGTAATACAAATAAAAATTATTTATACGGTTTACAATTCCCATATTTTAAACTTGTGGACATTCTTACCGTTTACTATTGTCTTATCATTGAGCTTCTTTCCGTATTCTTTGCCGAACTTTATCCGTTCCCCGGTAGAGAGATTGTAGACTTGAAATCCTGGTATGCAAAAACCATAAGCCCGCTTCGACTCGGCGTACTTGGATTCCTCAACGGCCTTTTTCTCTGCAGTCGCCAGTGGATCCCACGTTCGCCTGCCAATCTTTATGTCCATCACGCAAGGCTCCGCCATATCCTCCGTGATGTCTTTTAACACGAGAAACTTTATCCCTATTACGTAATAGTTAACAAAATGGCATAATCAATTCTTCTGGAAATAACTAATTAATCACAAAGGAGAAAATCAGTAATAAAAACTTCCCACCAGACGTGTAAAAAAGGGAAAATAGGGCGACATTTATTTAAAAATCTTACTTTTGCCGAAAACTTCAAGCTCCGTCGTGCCGAAATATTTTGGTACATAATTTTTTAATTCAAGTGTCGTAGGATCCTGAGACGCTTGTAAATGCTCGTAAAAAGATATTTCTCGTTCTCCGATCTTTGGTTTAATAATGGGTTTTAATACGCGCCCGCGTGGTCCACGGAACATGGCTGAAATTGCACAGCATTATGTCAATTTTATTAAGTTATGCTACCATATAGAAGACTTTTATTAGCGGGTCCTCATTCGTCTATACTTCTATGTGAGAACACGATGTCTTCATAGATCGAACATGGATATATGCATATTTTATTCAAAATGCACAAGTTGATTAGTTTTAAAAATGATCAATGTAATAATAAAATGATTGCAGAGATCCGCATGTATTTATTATTATTCCGGGGTGACTGCGTTTGAATAAATCAAGGATAATTTATACAATAATTTTACATCTAATTTTACTGACGTGTTTACCTTGAAAAAAAAACTTACCAATTTTATTGTTACCATCGCCGAATGGATGACCCGCCACTTGTGATTCCAAGCGAGTGAAACCCTGTGGAAGCCCGCATGCGGATGACGTCGACTCCGTTTTAGGATTTGAAAGATTATCGAGAGAGCACACGGTTTGTTCGTATTGTACATTTAACGACGTCATTATGGCAGAATTACTTCTGTAATGAAAGGATCACATATTTCACACAGATGATATCCACAAAGCCTTTAAAAATTAATCATGCTTATGGTTTGCACAGCCGTAATCCATTGCGCAAATTCTTCTGATAAAAATATATTTTTTTTATTATTACGATATTTGCAAGAAGTATAGTATTAAAAAAATTATAACGGTATCACTAAACTGCCGCAGATTTATTGAGTTTCGCAGATATAGGAAACAAAGTGGAACTGAATATTTAGATTTTGTGCAGATGAATATCCAAATAGGAATGTAATAAGAGATATCTGTATTGATTTTTCAAATTTGATTTGGGTAATCCGTAGCTACGCCGACAGGGGGCAAATTGTAATAATGCCGCGTAACCGAATAACGTCCAAAACGTATGTACGCTCTTACCGATGATAAGAGACGAATTACTCCTGGGAACAAACTTTGGCAAGTATATCTGTGATCAAAGAAACGAATGATTCATCCCATCGAGATATCTTCAGTATGCTCTCAGACCGTTGTTGCACGGCAAAATGTACAACGTTTATTTTCAATGATATTTAGGAAAATGTACAAACGACGAGAGAATAATAACCATACATTTCAGCGGTTGTACATTTGTGCACATTTATTGTGAATAACAATATATTCGTTTATTAGTCACTCCGAGCTTACATCATTACATTTGTGATATGTCACATGCGTACATGTTATTTATAACCTATACTACGACTATCTATTTCACAAAAACTCGTTATTGTACACTCCCGTGCGTCTCAGCCACCCCTTGTGCATTCTACAGTGATACTGATTTAATTCATTTGTCTAATTGTTAAATTAAATATTAAATTCGACATCTAATAACTCGATGTGTTGATCTACCTGCCTAGCCGTGTGCTACTTCACCCATCGACCTGACATTGACATGGTTTGAAGTTCGCTGTTGACCAACAGAGTGCCTTACCGTGCAATTTTTGTTTTTGTGCGGCAAAACGATATTTTCCGTATATTACGCGTTAATTAAAGCTACAGAACGTAAAAACCGTTTCGGTAAGAGACTGGTTATTTCGTTTCTATACACGTTTTCTACACGAGAGCATGCTATTGCTATCTTAGCACTGCAATAATCATAACCTATATCTTTGTGTAATCATAGACGCAATACAAAAACCGTCACGTGATCAACAAGCTATATCTATCGTGGAGAGTTAGGCAGTGTAGATAACTAACAAATTATTCGTATCACACGTAGCATAGGAAGCAACCTTTCAAGATATTTCAGTAAAAACTTTATTAAATTATATACATACACAGAGAGTTTATAAACTCATGCTGTCCATTTTAAACATCTTGTATCTAAATGAGTACCTAAACATTTTACACTGCAGTACCTAGCACCACAAGGAATACACGTGTAATTACTTGGAAACCCACAAACTGCACAAAAGTGTCTTTCAGGGAAACGGGATGGTGGTGCTTGAGCAGATGCATAATTAGGGGGAGTTGGATTAAAATTGTGATCCTCTTCTACCAATTGTGCAAAAGTTTTCCGAAAGCGTTGTTTATAATATTCCGCCGATCGGGTCTTCTTCTTTCTGCTGACACCTCTGCTATCTAACGTTTCTTGAAATTTTGGCACTTTTTTACTCATCACTAAAAGTAAAAAACATGATTCAATATTTGCATCTCATTTCTTGCATTACTTTCTGAAATATTCATTTTGTTAACATACCCAAATCAGCATGTGGGTCATCATGAAAATTGTCTTGTTCTAAAGCTTCCAATGCTTTCTTTTGCCTTCTCTTTCGGGCAGCATCATCAAGTACTCTTTTCTGATATGCATCTTTTATTCTACCAGATTCACGAGCAGCCATTTTGATTAAATATTCAAATTTATGTTTTGAGCAAAATCACACACTTTGTTTTTTAAGTTACATCCCTTTTTCTGCCAGGGGGAATGAAATCTGGTCCATTAAATCATCTACTTTTGTTTGCAATGTTTCTAAAATATCAGAAGAAATAAAGAGATGTCTTTCATCAAGATCTTGAATGATAAATTTCTTCCCCAAAGCAAATGTTTCATCTAGATGTAACAGAAACTGTTTCATGGCTGGATCACTGCAAAAATGAGACAAATTATAGTATGACATCATTTAAAGTAGAGTAATGATATGCTTAGGTAAAATGTCAAGGCGAAAAGGGATTTCTTTGGATGAGAAGCGTTTCAGAATGCTTCAATTATTTTATGAGAAGAAAGAATTCTTTAATCTAAAGGAACTGGAAAGAATTGCACCCAAAGAAAAGGGTATAGTACTGCAATCTGTAAAAGATATAGTGCAGGCTCTTGTGGATGATGATTTAGTAAAGTCAGACAAAATTGGTACTTCCATCTATTATTGGGCCTTCCCAGGGTATGAATCTTATAATACGTATATTTTTAAAACCAGGATTGAAAAATTTCTTTTGAACAATATTTTGTAGGCAAAACATCACTGCTATTGAACAAAGAATAGCAAATGCTAGTAAGCAAGTTGTTGAAGCTGAATTTAAACTTCAAAAGCTGAATGAGGCATGTCAGAAAGAAAAGGTAGAATAATAATAAGATAACATTTTAATACAAAGAAATACAAAGTCAAATATTAACAAAATATATGCTACTGATAAATAAAGTATTTTAATTCTGAACAGATAATGAATTGCAGGTAGGTAAAGAAGACACAAAAGAACTTCAAGACTTAATGCAAGAACTGTCAGAACTAAAACAAAAAGAAATTGATCTGCTTAATCAGCTCAAAGAATTAAATGATGCAGATCCTGAAGCTGTGACAAGACTGAACAAAAAAGCAATGGTAACATACTTTTCTGTTAATCTTGTTCTTGAAAATTATAGAATTTTAAAACATGATATTCGGAATTAGATGTATAAAAATGCAGCAAATACTTGGACAGACAACATTTTTACCACACAAAGTTGGTGCAAAGACAAATTTGCCATTTCTACAGAAGATCTAAACAAACATTTCAACATACCAGATAACCTAGACTATCTGGAATGAGCTTGAAGCTAAACGTATTTTACGCAGGACTTTTTTTAACATAGCTAATAAGTAAATATTTTATACATTTCATATTGTAAGTTACACGTACCATTCCACCAAAATTCCTTTTGTAACATTTACCATGCCGATTTTCTGTTGATATCGGAGTTTATAATAAAGTTCTTTTTTTTGTAAGATTCTCAGTACTGCTTACGTAAACGTCTTATTTCTCACTATTTGCGTTCTGATTTGTTATGTTATGAATTAAGAATAATTATGAATGTATATGCCTCACTGAGTTTTGTAAAACTTGATTACTATTAGCACGTAACGCAGTCGGTTGCGCGACTAAATTAAAGTAGCAGATAGCGCTTTTTGCGATCTAAGCGGTGATCGACGTAGTTATATGGAGCAACTGGCAACACCGGATGAATGTGTAACGACGGGGATGAAACCCGCGTACTTTTTTAAAAACGCAAAATATGTAGCCAAACAACTTCTCTTTATATTGCGTTTTTCCACGCTACTATTGCAATTGTAATGTGATACTCTGTTTCTCTGTATTATTGGTCGAAGCTTTTGCAGAATAAACTGCAACGGCCTTAAGTAATTTACATTCAGGTTCCGTTGAATATTTAAATTTGGCGCCATACTGCCAGCCAATCACAACAGTTTTCATGAATGACGTCCGTCAGTACGCCATCTGAACAAAACGTTTCATAACGTTCTCTCGGAGCACTGTTGCGTCAGCCATTGAAATATCATGGAACGAAGCTCGCGCCCCGCCAGTGGTTCACAGTGGTTATACATCGATCGAACCATTTATTCACGGTCGACCCGAAGGAAGTAAGACTACTCGACGACACTCCGTTTTTGTGAGTTCACAAAATCAAAGTAAGTACAATATATAGCCATGCCTTCTGTATATATAAAAAGTCAGTGCGATCGTCAAATCAATTTAGCTTTTTTGAAGTTTAAAAAAACGAGGAAATAAAAAATGTTTCAAGAACGTAGAGAAAGGATCGTGCAAGCGCTATGCCGTTTCACCACGTGCTGTTGAATTTGCGCTACAGGAAACCATACTAAATACGCGCGTGAAAATTTCCCTATCCAAATCTCTGCTGGTTTGACCGTTTCGTGGCTTGTTCACGGACGAGATGATCTATTACGATTATATAACGTAACTGGCCCTGAGCCAGTGCCCTACTGTCTTATTTTTTTCACATGCGCCGAACAGATCTTTTCGTACGAAAGCCATTTCTTTGAAGCGCGTGGAAGGTGTGTTCAGTTTCTGTCGACAGAACGATCTGCAGATATGACTTATCCGATGTATGCAATTATGTCAGACGTACGCTAAGTGACAGGATTCCTCGCGAAACACGAACTTGACGATTGCCAATTTTTCGAAAAGCTGATTACGAAACACGCTGTACCGTGTTACGCATTCCGTAACCTCTACTTATTAATAGGAATATTCATGAAGGAACCAATGCTCCCAGTTTTCGGTATCTCACTTTGACGCATCTCAGGTCTCAATGTGTTTTACAAATAGCATGCAAATTATACATAAATGTAACTATAATTGAGCTTCTAAGGGGCATTTATTATGAATGATATCTACTCGACCATTGTACTTAACTTTACGGAATGTGCTCTATCAGCAAAGTGATGATTGAAAAATGATCGTATACTGTATAGAATTCCAGACGAATTCCTTGCGATTAGATGACGTTCGTATAAATTACCTGCTTTCCTCTATCAGTAGCCCGCGTTCGCTATCGACCTTTGGATGTCTGAGCAGACGACATCTCATTGCCAATGCCAAAAAGAACCTAATCGCGTTTTTAATATAAATTCTTGATTATATCACTCTTTGTGTGTAATACGCGGTCATAACAATGCTTATATTATACAAAGAATTTCCGTTCGCGGTTATTTGAGCGTCGTTTTTCTTTAATATTCCTTCCATACCAATTGTATAGATGATGCACCTTGGTCATGTGACCGTGAACCAGTGTGACGTAACTAAAGTCATAATACGTCTAATGGGCCTAATAAAAAAAACTCATGTATTTAAAATAGAGTTTCGGGATTGTTAATAATCGGGTTAAACAAATCCGTTATGTTATGATATATTTTATAATAAAATATTACTGAGAATATTAAGAATTTTATTTACATTTATGTATATTAACAAGAGTAGAAAAATTTATCGTTTATAAAAGTACTGATCTTGAATAATTTTTAGTTTAAGCTCTAACGATGGGTGTTCCTGCTGGTGATGTTGAGAAGGGAAAGAAGGTATAATTATTTTAGAATCAATTAATATAATGCAACCATTTGGATATATTTAACTGTATATAATTTTACGTATATATTTGTAGATCTTTGTCCAGAAGTGTTCACAATGCCACACTGTTGAAGCTGGTGGCAAGCATAAAGTAGGACCAAACTTACATGGTATTATGGGAAGAAAAACAGGACAGGCACCTGGCTATTCATACACGGATGCCAACAAAGCAAAAGGTATTAACACTTATCCATTAGTGAACATACAGCACAACAAATATACCAGAAGGTTTATTCATACTGTCATTTTTATGATCTTAGGTATCACATGGAACAAAGATACATTATTTGAGTATCTTGAAAACCCAAAGAAGTACATTCCCGGTACAAAAATGGTGTTCGCCGGTTTGAAGAAACCGCAAGAACGAGCTGATCTTATTGCTTACCTTGAACAAGCATCAAAGTAGGCTCGCAAAATTTTAGCTTCAAAGGTGGCGGAGCACGTGAGACGTGCGTGGCAGATGGTCAACGAGGGAACCTTAGTGCTATTATTATCTTGAAAACAGCCCTCAGGACGACCTGCCGCATCTAACTCAAACTCACACTCAAATTAATTCTCCCATCTGGTACTCAACAAGTGTTTGTGAAGTCTGAATAGTGATGAATTGTTATTGTTAATAAGTAGATATACATTATTGTAACTATAGACAACTGACATTGGAACCGGACAAGCGCCGGTTCTGTTTCGTCATCCACCGAAGATATTCTGGTGACACGTCAACCCTGGCAGAGCCAGTTACTGACGATGCATCGTAAACTATTTATTATCATTATCTGTCGATCGAGTCATTCAGCACACATTGACCTATTAGCAACAGAGATCAAAATACAGATTCGACGGTAAATGTTACAGTTTTCATTTCTTACTACCCTTATCCACTCCGCTGTATCGCATACCATTGTGCAAGAAAAACGAACCCACAAAATTTATCATCGAGAATCGTTTCCGAAACTTACAAAATGATCTTTTTTCTCAATATGTTGTTCCGCATAAATTGTAATGTAGACCTGAATTTCAACCTCTACAATCTTTTTAGTTATAACCGCCCGTGTCGCTTCACTCCGAACTTTTGCTTCCTCTCAGTTCTGTTGAGGATCCTTTCTGATAAGAACGCAAATGAGGAAGGATGCGGTTACGTGTAGAGGAAGTCGTTCCTTCATCAGGGGTTTACCCAATGGTACCCGGCGAAAAAAGACGCATTAATCTTTGGCAAGTGTCAGAGTATAGTCCGAAGCCTGATCTTCTCACAAAGCGATTTACCTTCATTTTTAATTGAGTAGAGAGTTAAGTTATCGTTTGTATCTTTTACGAATTAGTGTTTCAGTTCGCTAAGTGCTGTGCCGAATGTATACAAAATATGTCGAATGACGATTGTACAGTGAGAGAGAAGGAAAAGTGTTCCCTGCGACTTCGGCTGGGACGTGTATTAAGTTCCGGTTCTCTGCGAAGTCCGAAAAGTCCAAGTACCTCGAGTCTTGAAAATTCACGAAACACCAGTCCTGCGAGAAACAGTCCTTCCGCGAAATTTCGATACTCCTGGCAGCATATTTGTAGTGGCAGGGAAACACCACGTACCCCAGAGAGTGGCATATCCGTGTCTTCGTCCAAGTCTACTACTAATTCTGCGGATTTCCCCAACAGTCCCGTAACGCCGAAGAGTCCCCATAGCGCTATGTGGTACACAGACGACGGGTAAAGTACCATGATTTTATTACTTTTTCATAAACTAATAAATGTACGAATTTATAAGAATTACCAGGACAGCTCTGCCAGCCTTTGCGTTTACGTCATTTGGCTTTTGAAATGCATACGTATAAAAAGATAAGCTCGATGCGTAATCCGTCTGTAATTGTCGAGTGGACTTTGCTTATCATTTATTTTTCGAGTGTTATATGGTACAATATTAGGTGATACGTGATTTCCCACGCATTTCCTGTCCTGTACAATTTCAAACAATCGTCACACGATATGGGACCTTTATACACGTATTAGGCGCGCAAAATCCGCTGTGTTTTTTACCGTTTATGAAAACGTAATCCTTTTAACTACATTCTACACGTAAAAATAGTGCGTGCAAGCAAAAGGACGTTTCTGTATAAAATACCCTTTTACAATTTCCCTCCAGAATGAAGCTTCTTATATTTCCTAGGCATCAATCTTATGCAGACCCTTCGGTAAACCCGCATTCATTTGTAAACGAAAATTGAGGTGCCCTACGTAGACCCGCCGGTGTAGTACTATTTACATTCAACACGTCCAACTGGCGAAGGGAAAATCTCGCATTGGCGTTAACAAAAAAGTCTATGTCTTTGAAGGGCCGTTTCGTGTGGAGGAATATAGACGCGCATGCGGGGGTTCCCAGCGTGGATTCCCGAGGAAATGGTAAATGCTAACCAACGACGTCAGGTTCTGTCCATCGGTGGTGAACCGATGGGTCGATGCAGCGCCGGCGCTGCGGCACATACGACCACCGTCAAATAAATTCGTGCACATATACATCCCCACCGTGTAGGTACACGGTCGGCATGATTGCGTCCACCTCTTCTTCGGGTACACGTGCGACCGAGCGAGAGGGAAATCGGATTCTCTCCCTCTTCCTTGCGCTTTATCGTCTTTCCCTGCCCCGTGTCGCGCGAATGCACCTCGTCGTGCTCTGCGGGACACAACACCGAGCGCTTCGAACCAGTGTCGAACAGTTTGCGGCGGTAAGAACTGTCTCTTGCGCTTCTCATCTCCTAGAGAGGAAGTAGAGTCCGATCAGGCATTTACACGAGGTGAGTCGCTTCATAATACACCGCTTTTTCGACACTACGACCTCACTTTATTTTACCCCCAAGACATACTCATCCTTACTGTCCTCATCTCCTTTATCCCCTATCGTTCGGTGGTTTATTATCGGCACGGAATAAGAACGGTGGCAGCTGATTAGGAGGCGATGACAATACCAGTACACACGAAATAGGGTTTCGATCGATATAGTTCATTGACTGTGCCAAACATACACCAGTGGAATTTGACCCTTCGTGACAATTGGACTCTTCCAAATAGTTATAGCCGTTGATAGCTGTAGAATACTTTCATCATAGTTACTAAATCTCTGACGCTACATAAAATTCATCTATTTCAGTAACTAAAAGTTAAACAATAATTTTAATTAAAAAAGACAGTTGTATTTGTCGCCTAACAAAATCACCATCGGATTTCAACGTGAAACAAACTACTTCGCTGAAAAGTACATAACGAGCTGTTAATTTGCGTTTGATGAGTTGCCGTTAATCGTGTAAATAGGTAGTTTCACGGGTTTTATGCGCGTTGAAGAAAATTGGATTATAGGTGCTGGTCTACTGAACTGTAAGAAATTTACATAAATGTGGGCCGTAAACGAGACCTCATTACTGCTGTTAATGCAGTCATCCGTATACCTCTCGTTCTGCAATTTGTAACGAATACAGTAATGGATTTCGGTCCGGTGTCCCTTTCTTTTTGCCCACTTCCCTTTTTACATAATCAAATACTTCTTCTTCCATCCTTGGACTAAGCACACTGAGTAATCACCTATTTTAATCAAGAAAGTCATACCCGTATAAAGACTTATCTTATGAATTGAAAACTCTGAAATTGTTTACTATTGAGTAACATGTTTACATCACGAGAACACTCTCTGAAATCCATCCTCGTAAGTTACTTTTCTTCACTTTCCCGTAGTTTCGGGATTTTGTACTTCGTAATCGAAATTCGTCTTGAGCGACAGGGCCCATACTGAATATTCTATTCGGCGGAGGCCTAAGGACGACCTCGAGCTCTGAGCAAGATTTAGGGCACAGTATTTCCTAACGCTGTGTACACACGCGCGCGCACACTATTTCACGCTCATGTATATGTAGACACACGGCTATACCTATACATGTAGCCCGCATCATCGGGCAAAAAGTAGGTCTAGGGAATCAGCTGACCGAAAGAGGCGCGTGCGCTACTCCAGTGCAGAATGCACTCTTGAAACGCCCACATCGCACACCCACCCACCCAGAATCCCGGAAACGAGGACTCCCCCGCGTTTTGATGTTCTTTATTAAACGGAGAGACTGTGAGAAAAACTTCTGAATTAACAGGGATTAAATAAGAAACCAAGATCAATACGCAATCGATTATTACACATAAAGCTAACGAATAAAAGTACCTTGAATTGAACGTAATTGCTGTTAATAGTTTGATTAGACCTTTGGCGACCAGCAAGATTCGTTTCATTGCGAACAAGAAGCAGATAGTTTTGAAAAAAATCAATGGGGAAAGAAATGCACGGATTGTAGTTACACGAAGATTAAATCGTGAAGATTTTAATCTATGAATGCATTGCAGTTTCATGTACGCATTTTGTAATGCAGGCTTAACAACGGCCTGACCATGACCAAGTGGACGTTTAGAGTGGATAAACATATAGTCAAGGCTAACATGACGTTTACGTAAAAAGTACACTACGGGTCCATCAATCGTGCGCGACTAAACTTCGGTCAGAATTTTTCCGTATAAGGCGCGTACAATGTTTACGGAAGTGAGTGTAAGGTCATAAGACAAATACGTTACCACGTTACCAGCTGATTCAATTTATTTGCTTCACGTTTCCTCGCGACTGGCGCCGTATCTCAATGTCGCTGTTTCAAAAAGGTGAACGGCCCCGTACGGAAGAATAAAACACGACACGTACGTGCGTGAGAAAAAAGTAGTGCAATGACATCCCACGCTGGAAGATATTTCTAGCGTTCCCGTATTGTACATTGTTACCCATTACTCCCGTGGAATATTAAGTAAACCTGAGAAAATATCTTGATCGTCACATAACTTTAATACTAGGATGTACGTAAAACACGAGAAAGCACGGAATACAAAAGTAACATAAACCTTAACACGTTTTACTAAATTTTCTATGTATCCATTAAACTATTCTCTACCTCCAATCATTTCAATTCATCGCCCTGCTCTTAGTACAGCTTAATTTTTCCGATTGCCGCGCAAGGTGATTTCATTAATTCACACTCCAGTGATCTGACCATCAGCGACTGCTGCTAGATTTAAAAAATTCAGTAATTCCTCCCGGCGAGGAAGAATTTTTTAATCTGGAAAAACCGTCGCTACGATGTCGGTGAAAGGTGTATTTTGACTGGAAACAATGGTTCGCCGTCGTTTCGCAGGGCTGTCGCGCAGGTTTGCGAGATCGACCTGAGCTTATCGATCGGCGAAAAATGAAGTACTCCCCGCAGCAGCAGCAGAAGGAGAGGAAGTCAGAGAGCGACGTCGGCTCGGAGAACGTTACGCCGAACCGCCGGCTCTCGTCGACAACGAACCGGAAGGAATCTTCGGCGACCTCGCCGTCGAGACGTGTGTTCTGCCGTTCCCCCTCCACGGGGATGTTCGCCTGGATGCGCGTCTTCCGGATGGCGACGTTGCTGCATCAGATCGGCTGTTAAGGCCCCCCGGTTCGCTTGTACATCGTGCCGATTGCCACGCATTTTAGACGTATTTACGATTGCGAAGAGGAAAGTACACGCGTGTCAACCACGTCGTGCGCCTGGCCGTATGCAATCCTCCATCCTTTGCATACGGAACCACAGGAAATGCACTGTCGTCTGCTTCCAGGCGCACGACGCCCTCTTATTCGTATAGTCCAGGTCGGCTGGTAAAAGTAGCCACCGCCGACGTACTTGTATGATAGTCCACGTATTTCACCTGAATGACCACCCCGTGCAGACAAAATACTGTAGCGTAAGTCCGGAAAACTGCCGAAACCTACTGAACTTCGATAGTACAAGTACTTCTTTGAAGGTTCTTCACATCCACAGAAGCGATAAACACGAAACATGGTCAATAACTATGGGATTTTTACAGACTTTGCTATTCCCGGTTGAGAAAAGGACGTTTGTACCCTCGGTTCCGGAAGTCGGTTGTTCGTGTCGTTAACCTTTCATTTTGTGTACAGGTGCACGAAGATCGTATTCAGAGGGTTGACCGACGGTAATTGAGCAATACTACGGATCCCAGTGTTATGTAATTACCTGTTAATAACCGTGGCGTGTCGTACTGGTTACGTTTACGCCTCAGCAAATAGGGACGGCAATATACACAAAATACAATGTACATAAAATAGAGAAAACATGTACACAGAACACGCGTGACTCGATGCGGGATGTCCACAACGCAACGATTACTGGTAATCGCTGATGAAAACTAATCTTCAAGAGGAATCAGAGTTAATACCAGCATACCCTGATTCCACCCAACTACATTTCCAAACTATTCGCTCTATAATCGCCGAGAGGTGGTTACACGCACGTGTACGGACTGTCTGCCATAGCAATACAATTATTAGCGTATACGTATCATAGTTGTAAGAGAATCGTGGTGCTACTATCGAAACATTCCCTCGAATGACGGTAATTTCGCTTATAACGTGTTCTTCTGAATGGTCTCCCTCGACGGAAGCACCTAGAACTTTGTCGTTTCTGTTCCAAAGGCGTTGAGGTCGCCGCGATCGTGAATTCTATTTTTGTATATCCCACATAGATGTTATCATTGTCTGATCAGGGAATATTTGTTCAAACTTCCGATGTTTTGTTTACCATTTAAGTTTAACTGGTTTGTCGAGACCGTTGTTTGTAATTTATTCCCCGATGATCGCGCGCAATTACAGCGTCGAAATTCAGCAAATCGACGATTATGAATTCAAACACCTTCTAAGTATCCTCGTACACCTACCAACCCGGCGTTGAAATATAGGGATATTACCTTGTTGATGGTTACACCGATATATTTTGTGACCACGCAGATCAAGAAATAAAATATTTGCTTTATCGCGTGATATACTATTTTTTATCCTACTTTTTACGCCAAAATCTACATAAAATGAAGATGTTTGACTGATTTACCATGAGGAATACGAGCAGGAATATCAATTTATTATAATACCGTACAGATTGCCCAAGTCCAATCCTGAAAAAGAAGAATGGTTACGACAGCACAATTCTGAATCGTGGTGAACTGTGTCAATGAACAACCTACGTTCAGTGGAATGGTTGCACTTTCGTTCAAGCGCGTCTTTTTTTGCAGTGTGAGTCAATACGTAGCGCAGTTCATGTGCAATCGCTATTCCCGATTTAAGTTTATATGCGTCAATGAGCTCAGCACATAGTTCTCAAGGATTATGAATTCTTTTACGTAATGTACGGGGAAACCTGATGACTGCTGACTCTTGCCTCAGAATATCAACGCATTAACATAAAGCGAAAGTACAACCATTGCCATTGTCTTTTTGAAACACGCGCTTCACTTTATTTAGTAGGTTTTAAAAAGTTTTCAGGAACTATCTCCTTAGATAATGAAATATCTGTAAATGTATTGAAAATATTATATTCCTAAAGTTTGAATTTAACAGGCATATTCTCTTACTTTTACTTTTTTTGTTATTACTGCCCTTTCATATCTATTAACTAAAATTATCTTGTTATTCTTCAGTTATAAGTTTATGAACGTCAACAAAGGGGCAGGTTTCCCTCTATTTGTAGTTCACGCGCATCCTCTATTTTCGTGCTAATCGATACGCACATGAAGGAGAGTAATTGCCGGCAGGAAATAGCTCAGCACTACTCGATTAGACCGTCATATTAACTAAAAGATATTGCCATTACTAATGGTTCAGTAAGTTTCAAACGTTTTCAAATCCTAATGCAAGTAAACCGTTAAACTCTTCCATTTGAATCATACTGATCAAGGAATTAAACATAGACGTCTTCTCGGTCCATCACCCTTACGTTCTATTATACATGCCTGAAGTACAGACGATTATGTTAATGATAAATCGGCACTTCTCTTAATCGCAGTTTTACGATCTTCGTCAATTGGTCATTCTGAGAGTTCTGCAATAAAGGACTATGTACAATTTGCATGATCCGTGTACTATGTATGGTGTGAGAATATTGCGAATGTCATTGAAAATGAAGGGGACGTTGTTGAAGGATCTTTCAGTGGCAAATGCAGATAGCGATCTGCAGGCATTGTCTCCTTTTGCGCGGCATAACATCTGTCGGCGCAGCAGTCGATAAGCCGATAAGGGAGATTCCTCCGTGTTGTGTCTGCCTTATCATTGAAATTTCTCTCGCGCAGCTCCGTTCGATAGGGCGGGAGCAGGTCAGAGACTTCCAAGTAACAAGTCCCGGGAGTGGGGTAGTCGTAAACAGACTGTCGAAGAAGTACGCGTACAGTATTCCGAGTGGACCCGCGGCGCGATTATCTCGTCCGCTCTTCCGTGTCGACGATCGACAGTCGATGATCGAGGAAGTATTGATAACCCGCAGCCTCATTGCCGGAAAGAATACGAGGATCGACGAGTGCGTGAATTCACGTCGACGGTAATTTGCGTTGATCGCGGGGAGACATTGATCGAGATACACCGGCAACGTGACGAGAAACGATCGAGTATCTCGTCAGCATAAACAGTCCGGTAGATTAATCGACGGGATTCGGGGGAAAGGCCGGCCGGGGGACGAGCGGTTTAGCGAGATCGTATCGAACGGTCCAGCAGCTGATCGAACGGAAAGCGGCAGTGGCCGACGGTTTGCCGAGGGAAGGGAATTGTCGAGGGGTGACGGGAGGTTTGCTAGCCGGTGAATTCGGTCTTATGAAATGCGACGACCCCTGATTCGCCATCTCTCCGAGGGTGGCGGAGGTGCAGGTGAGAGGAACAGCAGCAGGAGACAACACGTTTCCAAGGATGACGATCGCGGGGGATACGCTTGGACCTGTCGAGAATACGGACATCACTTGTCCTCCTGCGACCTACTCAAGGTCCCAGCCCCCCTCAATTGCCGCGGACCTTCGTCCCTCGAGACTCGTCTCCCGACTCACAGGTACGCACATTTATATCCCGTAGAAAAAACCTTTTGTCCCACGAATAATTGAGACGTGCGTGATGTTAAGTTGTTCGCACCGTTTCCGCCTTTTCCGAGACATACGGAACATATGTAAAACCCATGACGTCATACAATGGACATTGTTTATTAAAGCCAAAGGACTAACCTTTTATACGTGTTGAGAATAGCAAAAATTTGCATGTGTAATGCGTCATTATACGCCGAAAAGTCTAGTAAAATTTGGCGTAAATCAACATCTGGTTTCCTTGAAGTATGAAATACCGGATATTACTGTTTTATTCTGACCCTATGTAACGAGCGGTATCTAAAGTGCAGATACTTGTAAGTGTGGCTGATATCACGAATCAAACCACATATTCGAGAACACGTATGAGATTCACGTTCGACAGACAGGGATCAGACGGATAAATACAATAGCAGCATATATAGAAACGCAGAAACAAACTGTGACTCATACTGCGGCCGATAAAGAAAGATATTCACCCTTCGCATTTACCATGCATGAACCAATATATAATATTTAAGGACTCAGAGATACACAGATATACGTGTCTAAAGGGCTGTTCAGAGTTATTACAGTTTCTCGAGGTTCCTCCTCGGGCGACTATTTTACCGTCCTTGTCCTTTGAATGTTAAATGCAATTCTGTCGCATAGGTCGCTCAAATATCCGGGCCAGTGCATTCGGGAGCCCGTTCGTCCAGGTGCATTTCTCGCGCTGGCGCACTACTTTGACGGGCACCAAACGGGTGGAAATTAATTGACGTCTTTCGTTACGAAACCAGGCCATTCCTCTTGAGAAGTCAGTAGATCGTCCGTTCATACACGTCAAAGAACTTAACTCTACTTTTGCATTCGCTTTCATTAAGTGTATTCGAAGAATCGCGTTTTTATTAACGTTAATAGAAAGTGGAGGTTCGTAATGTGGTCATGTTAAAGGGTCTCATCGCACATTCCTGACGTTTTTAACTTTTCCGGCACATTTCTATAGACACACATTGTATTCTTATTCTGACGAAAATTTAGTTTTCAATTTACGCAAATATGAAATATATGTTATTAATTCCAATCGTTCGTGGTAAGTTAGCATATGTTTATTGTTGTTCATCGTCGTGTTGACCGAAGTAACCTTGCAAACTGCTAATTAATGAAAGTGGAGATTGAGCCTACTTTCTGATGCAAAAATCTTGTTAATAGTAGTGGGGAAAAAGAAGAGCGCCACTTATTATATGTGCTATTCAACAAGTGTTTATATCTCGACGGTCGACCCGCCTTACCTGTTGAATAAACAGAAGACGGTGTACAGAAAAGGGAATTACGTAGAGAGGATCATAGCCCTCGTTATTCGATGCTGAAATTCTTGGCACGAACAACGAGCGGTTTGGGCATACCTGTTCTAAAAACAAAAGCGAGCAGGATCGCTGTTCATTTAAACGAGGGTTCGCGGCAAAAAACAGGGTTGCTCTCGTTCCCATCCCATTGTTAAATTCGGGCTTTGTTATGGACGTTTGCCGGGTTTTTACGTTTTCGACATATTCAAAGCTCATTAGCCTCCTCCGTACAGTTTTACACACAGAGGAATTTCTTTGTCCCCTGTTGCATATTCAACAAATTCTTCTTCCTGCCTGGAATAAAATTTAAGTATGTTTAAGAGCAAAGGTGCGGAAATAATCAATGGAATGGAATTTCATTTTAATTCTCTGTACTAATATGGGCATTAAATTGGATATTTTCTTATTATCACTTAAATGTATCTGATTGTGAGACAAATAGGGCGTATTAGTTCCTAAATCTAGTGGCACGGTGACAGTTCTTAATATTAGCGATGTCATCGCGCTGAGTTCGTCATTTACACAGATTTATGACGCGCCGGTGCGAGTTTTTCAATTTACGCGGGCCCTTGATTGCAAAAATGTTGGAGAAGGGTCGAGAGGACATCCTCATTCCGGCACGATCGTCTATCGAGCGACCGGGCGGAGATGATCGTTGAGTAATAAATTAGCCCGCTGCGAGGAACTAACGTAGGGATTATGCAACCAACTTCGATAACTAGGGCGAACCGATGGAAGAACGGAGATGACCTTCGAGTGCGACCGGATGCAATGGAAAACGGAAGCTCGCACCGACCAATGAAGTTATTGCGCAGGGAATTGGTACTTTGGGAATCGTTCGGATACGAAAAGGTTGAAATGCTTCTACGTATATTACAGTTTGTCGGAAGATAGCCTTCAGGGTGCAACCAGGTATTAACTCTTTAGACGTTGTAACAATTGTACGGAAAAATTTCATGATCTGGGAACCACTCGTAAAAAATGGATGAAAATATTTTTGCAGCGAATCGTTATTGTCTTCAGCTCTTTGAAAGAAATTGTTCGTAGCAACAACTTCGGCCGCTCATGCTAGGGAGTTTTTTCACGTTTAGAACGAAGACGTTATTCCATGCCGTACAAGCTTAATGCAATGATACCTTGTTGGATTGCAATGTTTTCTGCGATAACTTACACGTTCGTGAACAATGGTATACAAGGTTGCTTTGTTTCCGCAGAAAGCAGTTTACATTGCGATCTACCCTCATCTCGCATTGTGTTCCGTTTCAATACTTTGTAAACGAAATCTCAATGCGTTCTCAAATTTTCTATATAGCCAGATGAAGCTTCAATCTGTTAGACCGGTTAAATAATATTTGTAACATTCCCGGCGTATTGGAGCAAAAGAAGTGAGCTGATTTTAGACAAGGATTAATGATCGTTAACGGAGGATCAGGGTGACTAAAAACTCTGCTAGATTTAACTTCAACAATGCCGTAGGATTGGCCGAGTGAAAAAAAACGAGTGCAAACGTGCGCCGTGGTAATTGACTATTCTCCGCGAAATGCACCCCGAAGTGCACATCCCTGCGCGTTTTTCTTTCCCCTCGGAACCCCCCTCCCCCCCCCCGTTACCCCTGCAGCACGGGTCGCCTTAATTGAATCGTTCGAAAGGATTCTATTCTTTGGAGCTCGGAGAGGGGCCGAACTCGCACGTTCCACCGCGAAACCCTTTTCGCACTTGGGGCTGATGATCCCCTTTCGGAAAACAGAGGGTGACACCGCGTACAAGCGAGGAAATCCTTCAAAACAGACGATTCGGGGCAGAATGCCTCTCGTTTGACGATGTTCCCGGCGGAAACGTAAATACACTTCAAATAAACGCAGAAAAAGGCTCAAAACCCTTCGGCATGCTATAAGTAACTCCCGTGGTGTGCAGTTATGAAAAGTACGAGTCGACGCCAAGGGGTGGGGAGAAATGGGAATTAGTCGATAAACCAGGATATCGGTGCATCGACGTTCTTTCCCGGATATCGAAAGCTGCCTTCGGAGATCAGAGCGTGAAATTAAATTTCAAGAAGATACCATCGGCTCGGCTAGAAAGGGTGATCCCCCTGACCTTACCGGGCCCTACTGCTGATTTTTTTTTCCGGACAGGAAGATGGAGATAACCGCGTGCACCGTATGCACCGACACGAGGGACTCTCGTGTGCACGACGGAAGAAACCAGCGAGGTTGCGCAATCGAGAAAGAGGGTTAAACGTACACAGATTTATTTGCCAAGGGATGCGCAGTTGCTTATGGCTTCCTACGCTGAAATCTCCATCCGGGTCTTGGATGACGGAAGACTACCAGCTTCGCATCAGATAAATGACGACCGAAGGAAACTTCCACAAACCTCTTCGCGGTTGATTCTATTGCATTATCTTTTTAGTATCGAGAACACGTTGATGAACGAGTTAACGTCCCTGTACTGCACAACTTTTACAGTACAATTTCATTACGGAAACGATTAAAGAATTTGGTGTCCGTGTATTTACGAAGAGAGTTATGTCTGATTCTGCTTACACTCTTGGGTGCCTGCTGATTTGTGTAAGAAGTTTCTAATCGAGTTTCGAAGGTAATCAAACAATGCCGCCGAGAGAACGTAGGGAATGAAAAGTGTTCCTTGTGCCAGACTTTGTAGGACTTCCTGGCGTCTATGTTATCTGCTGGTAGCTTCCCGTGGGAACCCATGGCAAACAAATATGCATATCTACTTTTCTCCCTTCACCGTCCAACGTACTGCCTATGTCACGCCATGACTTGTGTTTATTTATCTAAATCCACGTCGACAATGTCAAAATAATTAGTCGTAGACTACACGCGGACTTAAGAAGTTTAGAGAAATGTTATGGTACAGGAGGGGCCTTTCGAAATAAATTGTCAGTGTGTTGATAATGATTGTGGAACCCATTCGTGGCCACAAATGTTGTGATCGTTGCCATAACGTACAATAGCCATTATTATTATTAACCGTTCGACACGTTACTTATCACGCTTATATTTTTAGCATAAGAACAGATGTGCACATATTCTATGTACCATGAGTGGTGAAAGAAAGTCTTGCCTAACGGTGTTAGCGAGATTACCTGACGTACATATGCTGTTATTAAGATTGCTAGACGTTTATGTTGAGAAAGAAATTGCGTATTGTAATGGATGGACAGCTATTGAGAAATTACATCCACTCGTCCTTTATTTCGGTTTACAAGATATGTTTTTTTAAAGAATCAAGTAGAATCTCAAGTAAACTGAAATTTCTTGCAGAAGTACGTACTTGCAGAAGTGTTTGTAATTATTTTGGAGTAGAATTATTTCTCCTGATAGCCTCGGCTGACTAATAAAGTTGTCACGGCTTGAATTATCGAACGTATGTACAGGTAATTACGCAATGCAAAGCGGAAGTTCAGTCGTGCGGTTCTGCTGTGGACTTTGCGATTCATCATTCAAGGATAAGCCGAACAATCGATAAACCTCACGTTGTTGATTTTCCAGAACAGAGTTTGCTGACTTTCCACTAAATTTTTTATAACTTTTGCAAAAACCCTGTGCATCCCTGCCGGGCAGCTAAAAAAAATATTTTCCATGTCAACGGTTCTTTTATATTCGGTGAACGTATTTTTTCAGCTGCATAAATTTCAACAAAATTGGAACGGCGAAAAATGTCTGAAAATGGGACGGAGGCCGTTCTCTTACGAAATATTTGGGCGGAAAAACCGGCAGGTTAATTACCCCTTTCTCCTGAAAGACTCCCGGACAAAAAGCGTCCCCGCGCGGACAGGCCGGCCTTTTTTCGTAGCGGGAAAACCAGTTCCCCGTTGCGTCGGAATTTTTGTGAAAAATCGGCACACGCGCATTCCGCTCGTCGAAAATGGAATAGCGCCTTCACGGCGGAGTTTCAGTAACGCGTGTCCGTTGAGCGTGCAACGTAATAATGGATCTTTATTGCGAATAAACGCGCTGACCAGTCCCCGCGGCTGTATTCTTGCGCAACGCAGCCATCTAAGGCACGGCTCCGAAGCAGAGACGCGAATGGACAAGTGATTCCGAGTTATTGTTTCATCGATAACCTCGGCATTGCGGTACTTTTCTCCTTCGGTGTTGATTAAAGAAATACGACGGACAGATGGGAGGATTTTTCGCTCCTTCCCACTCATCGTGACTGTCCAATTCCTCTTATCCTGCTATTATCTTGCTTTCTACCTGTCGTCTTACGCTGAACGATCATAGCGATTCGTCGTTCAAATACACAGCCTCGAACTCATGAAACCATATTATTAGTCAATTTATTCAACAATTTTTTTCACCTTGGTATCAAAGCTCTCAAATTAGACAGTTGGCACTGCACGATTAGCGCAGCATATTAAATACACAGACATTGTTCACACTAATACTCCTCCACTTCAAATATCCTACTACAATTTTTTTTATCTGCTCATCGACATTTCTGTGAATGCCCTTATCTTCGGGCAATTGAGGTTCGTCCAAGCTAATCTTTTCTAAGCATATTGAAGGGCCCAGCGCATTGTTCCGTGTGTACACACACATCATATACGATTGCATCAGAAATAGAGGAGTTTATAAAAAAAAATGGTCCGATGCCCGTAGTGTCGGTGGTTAATCGTCCGGAACAGACACACAGGCACGGTCCTACACAAACGTGAGACGGTGGACCGTAGTGTCGCGTAGTCGTCTGGCGGTCATGTGGGTCCTCTTTTGCACGCACGATGAATATTCGATATCGGTGGGCCCACGTGTATGCAGGCACGGGCCCCCCTCCGGTACTCGGTTTCTTCTCTCGCGAGATCTCGTCTGACGTGTCTCTCTTTTACCCGGCGAAGAGGAGGGAAGAACGAGGAGACGAGGGCAACAGGAAGATTGAAGGGGGGGGGGAGTAACTGCCACTGGCGATGCATTCGACGAGCACTCAAACCCCCGGGCACTTTAGTAGTGCACGTTCGCAGAATGTACGAGGAATGGCTAATATCCCTTCACCCCTTCCTACGCCCCCCCCCCCTCCGGCCCCGGTCCCGTGTCGTACTCGTGAGATGATGGAAAGTCGCGAAAGTACGCGAATAATGGAAATATTTCAAACCGTTCGCGGGATTTACCCAGGCATTCCTTTCACTCGATATCACATGGCTTTCAAATTTCCGATGCGACGAAAAAACCGTACGCTTACGGGGTACAATTGTATGGTCAGCCAAGCGACAGTTGTCGAGTGAAAATCATGCCTGCATTGACCACTCATGAGTTCATTGACATCTAAGGCGACAGGGAAAATGACTAACGGCAGGGTTGTATTAATAGACGGAAATTCACGCTTTCACGTCGCACGAAACAGAGGTAATTTAGGTAAAATGGCATAGAATGTCGCGTGTGGTTCTGCGGATAAATCGGTCTTCGAAATGAAAGATTGCCGCGGAAGGCATGCAATTTTTGTAATTAAAATTCTAAGCCGTTCTGCGCTTTTCTCGTTGGGAAAGGATAGATAGATGGGAAAGGTAGTTTGTCGAAAAATTCGTCGCTCTTTGAGTCCGAGTGATTAAGTAGCATGCGGCAATGGGCAAAACAAGCGACTTAACAGAGACATACTTTTGTCTTGCACAAAATACAGATAATATAGGTGAAACGATACTGTCTGGAACATTGTCGCGGAAAACATGGTACTTCGGTAATTAAAATCGCGAGCCATTCTCGTTACGAAGAAGTAAAGGGTTCCTTGGGTGGGACAATTAAATAGCGCGCACGACAGGAGCTACGAATCATTAGCGAAGTGGGACGGTGTCGCGCAAAACAAGCTGCTTTATTGGTAAAAATTGTCGACAGCAGCGGAGTTTGCAGAAAGGTCGGTGTTTCTTTGGATGGGACGATTAAATAGCACGTAACAACCCTTTGCGAGGGTCGAATCGTTGCCGGAGGCTTGCATTTGACGCGTACGAGGCCCCTCTCCACTCGTCTGAGGAGTCTCCTTCTGGCGGGGAGAAGGCGTCGGAGGTGGAGGTGGAGGTGGAGGTGGAGGTTGCGGAGAGAATGGAGGTGGGAAGGAGATGGATAGAGACGTCGAGAGGGATCGAAAGCGGGGGCAAGGGGGACTGCGGGGGACAACGGGGGACGAGGAAGAAGAGGGTTACGCGGAGATTGGGAGGGAAGGCCTGCCACTGGCGATGCATTGAGCAAGCACTAAAACAGTCCTCCGGCACTTCGATCCGTTGTCGCGTCGACTACCGCTCGCCAGTCGATTCGACGATCAATTTTACCCCGAAGCTCGCTAAATTCTCCGGTAAATCAACCGACCCCCGTGATCCCGGCAAGTGTTTGTGCAAGTCCGCGCGACCAGCCACGTCGAGTGTTTACAGAAATTGTGCCGAATTTCAGCACTTCGCTGTCACGTTCCCGTGGAAAAATCGGACGGACGGTGTCACGAACATACGCTCAACTGGAATAACTGTTTTTACTAATCGGCACATTGTGTTTGCCCAGCGTGGACAGCGGAGTGGTCGATGTAGTCGAAAGGTTTCGCGAGTAAGGCATGCCTCGTGTCACGTCGAGAGTCAATCTCGATAACAGGTACGAATGGTTCGACTGTTTTTCATTAAACAATCGCACAGGGATGGCTATTTTGGAAAGCTAAGAATGGCATGAATATTAGCCGTGTCGACGTCAGTCACTATTGTTGTATGTTTTGTATATTCGATCCATCGCAATCCGGTAGCTCTTTCTGTGCTTTCTGAGAGCAGGGAAATGTATTCCCTACTTTAGATGCATTACCGGTATCCAACTTTCACTTCGCATAAACGAAACACTAGCTTTGTCTTCCCGCGTCAACTATTATTTCGGGAGAAATTTCAGAGTTCAATTTGTAGTCTATAACCGCGATGGTAAATCATTCCCGCCAAAATTGCCTTAAATTGCTAACAAGTAGAATTTGTTACGTGTCAGAATAGCAATGACACTCCACTCTAAATATCGGTCGCTGATTGAAAGTGACTAAAGATAGTTTTTCAATTAAATGCTCTCGTTATCCGAAATATCATACCGTTCACGTGGGTGGTTGTTATTTTGAGTTGGAAAGGCACAGATTTACGTGACCTGTGTTGGCCGTGTAGATTTCAATTCTGGCTAGATAAGTATCGCCCTGTATTTTGAAAGACGTATGTGTGCGAGGGAGATAGGGAAAACCACGAGACATTGCACGGTGTTATCAGAAAGTACGAGGGAGCTGGTTCTCGGCGATACGTCAAAAAAGAAACTCACATTGCCGGGCCATTAAGCGACGGGTATGAACGGTGCGTGCGTCATACGCGCCAGAGAAGAGAGCATAATAAGAAAAAAGAGAAAAGAAACGAGTTAACAGAGTTCCTTCCGCGTCCGCACGATCGTCGTTCGCCTCGTTGCACCTTCGTTGCGGAGCCGCATCAAGGGAGTTAATCGATCGCAAACGATAACGGGATCTTGCCGTGTTCCCCCGCGACGTACATAATCGCCAGATGTGATTCGACGAATCGCGTAACGAGCGCGTGTCTTTCTTCTCCCTGCAACCGGCCAGATGAGATGGGCCCTCTGATCCTCCTTATCATCTCGATCGGTTCGCCAGATAAATTCAACGAAAACAACGTAAAATTCGACGCTGCCGAATTGTCAAGCGATAAAAATAATGAAACACGCGGTATAAGTAAGTGAGTTGAATAGTCGCGATTAAATGGTTTAAGCGTAAATCGTGTCATAAATTAGATCCTTCTGAGTTCAGAAGAGAAATAATCCTCTCGGTCTGTTCAGGTCCTTTATGAATTGGGAGATGTAAATTAAAGAAGTTCGTAAAAATCACGTTTCATTGCGTTATCTGCACCAACCAGCTACGTGAACAATTTCGAAATATCATCGTTATCAATTTCATCGCGGCAAATTGCGTCGAAACAGGCAGTGCTGCCAAATCGCTTAATCAGATACTGTTCGGGGAAAATGCTCGGCCACATTGGATGGACAGCCTGTTGAATACACGCGAACGAACGATTCAGTTATTTTCGGTGTTATTTCAGCAAAATGAAAACAGTCGACGGTTAAAGCAAACCACCTGGCTGTTTGAGATAAATATACGGTCTTTTCTGGTTTCGAAACTGGTTCAACGCCGTCTACGTAGAACTTTAAGGATTTGAAACAGGTTCTTGGACAAACGGTTATCAGCAAGGGCTAGACCGTCTCGATGGTTTGGTCTTTTAGTTGAGAATTTTAATTGCGATAGTTAACGATTTATTTCAGTGTCTTTAATATTGTGTTTATGAGACATAATCAATTTGTTGGATAAAGTTTAAAACATTGATGGAATAATATGGTATAAACTCGTTTAATCGTGTTATAAATCCACCATCCGTACATAGCTCGTCGGCTAATCGAATGCCAATAAAGAACTTTACGCAACGAAGACGAGCATCAACGTTAAAGGAAGCCTGTTTCCACGAAAGGAAATTACGAATCGAGTGCGAAAGATCCGGAAAGGCATTAACGTCTTACCAAGGAAAAACTATTAATCCTGCGAGGAAAACGAAGAGAAGGATGAAAAACTGTAAACGTCCAGAAAAGTGGGTCACCGAAGAAACATCGAAATCAAATTGCGAGTGGACCATTTGATCGAGGAAAAAAAAGCGCTCGGATCACGAATAAGGTGATAGTGCGGGCGTGGAGATAAGGAAAAATTTCGTCGAATCGAAAGCCCAATAGTCGTACGTCACGTACGATTTTCGTTCGTACGAGGCAACGAGGACGTTGTACCGTTCGTTTGGTTCACCGCGTTAGAATCTCGAGCGAATCGACGGCCTAGCGACGTTGAATCGCCCTTTTCGTCGAGTCCCCGAGGAGAACGAGTGGCTGAATCGACGAATCGCCGTGCTCTGAACTGCTTTGAATTACATGCGACGCGTCCTACGTCCGGTGCATACGAGATGCTGAAGATACGCATGCTGGATTACATCGGAGACACTGGGTGAGTGCTATGCGCCGTACATAACATTCTTCAGCGCGAATCCACCGCAAAATCCCGAGATTCTTCCTCCGAAAAGTGCTTCGAATAGCCAAGATTCTTGCACCGCCGGGTTAAAGCATCACGGTAAATCGTTCGCACGAAAGAAATACGACTTATTCAAACGGCAAAACCTCAGCGGAGTACGCTAAAAAGCATCGTTTTCAAATGCCGCAGTTTCCACATATTCTTTCTCCTTCGTCGGCAATTTCCTTGAATTTTCTTCAGATTAGTGAGAACACCGCCAGTTGTATACGCTCGCTCGTATGTTTGTTTACTGTCAGCACAGTCGAATGCGTCTTCCACGCGATTTAGCTGTGTATCTTCAGTACCTGCGATTAACTGGAGCACCGATGCAGATAATTATTATTTTATGCTAACGAGGATACATTATTCCCGCTGCAGTTGTTTCTGCGATTCGTTGCGCGATTTTACGATTGGATACGTTGAAAACTAGTTCGCCAGTCCGTTAGTTTTCACGGAACGTATCTGCCTGTATGACCGAAATCAAGTGAGCTGTAACAAATTTACTAGAGATTCGAATTCAAACTCGACGAGCAGCCGTTACACATGGCGAGTAATTTGCGCTCCAGTTTCCCGATGTTCAATTTTTCGCTGGCTTAAAAATCATCGTAATAAACACAAGTCTCGTTTTGCCGTATCCGTAATAATCTGCAGTGTTTTTATTCCATCTGAAATTTGTCAGAATATAATTTAACTAATATATGATTCTACCTTAAGGCAAATATGCACGTAAATCGTATTATACGAGCAAATGCATTACACTCCAGTTTCATTATGACGTTTATTAGATATGCATGTTTATTAATCTGCAGGATATTATCGTAGCGAAGGTATTTGTATAGTAACCAAAACTGTTGTAAGATAAGCGAATATGAAGAGAAGAAAACTGACCCTTTTATACTGATTAGCCTTCATACAGTATGCCCTCGTATTACGATAAAGATTAGGGATTGCTTAGCAATTTTCTATTCTTTTCTTCAAAAGCAGATAATATCCCCATTTTCGAGATAGGTAGAGCTTCTTGATTAATAATATTTACATTGCATGATCTCTCTGACAGTAATTCGATATGATTTATGAATTTCTTTCTCTACACTTATCTTTGCATTGCTTGAGGATCACGCAGTGTGTCTTGTAAAATGTAATCTTCTTAATTACGAACAACACTGGGGTACTTAGAAAAATTTAATCTTTCTCGCTGATCGCTTTCCACATATATCTCTCTACATTGTTTAGCAATTAGGGAGCCTGCGTAACTCGCGTGTTTTCGCAGCTCGACAACTGGGTTCTTACCGCCAACGCTTTTAAGCTACAGGGCTTGTATTTGCATCTGGAATGAAATTATGATTGGGGACCCAATTTACTCGGCTCGTACTCGGCCACTAGAAATGCATCGGCCGGAATACTAATAAGCCTGGCTCGAGGAACAACACTGATATTCTTTTCCACTCGTGCTGTTACGACGGGTCTGGAGCGGCCTTATTATGATAAAATTAAGTGCGCGATTACAGCAAACCTCTAGTGAACCTTACTGCCACAAAAACCCTAAAGCATTTGGGGTTTTATGGGGTTCTTAATGTCTTACGAAAGAACGAAGTTTTTTTTGTCGCTAATAAACGAATTCGTTCATTGCTGTTTCCTATACTCGTTTTTCATAGAGCGGAACTTTGGTTTGTGACTTTATTAATGTACATTAATTATACGTTTCAATTGCAACGTCGACGGGTACTGTACAAGCGACTTCTTATTAATACATGAGATTAACAGCGCGAGATTTATTGACACTTTCGGCTTCTACGCTGAACGCGGGAAAACGGTGTAAGTTATAAATTTTCAAGTTAAACACTGAACTACAGTTTCACTGAACGACATTGTTCCTTTGCATATGAAATAGTGCAGCGAGCTAGCAATTTAACGACACTTTCCCGCGCGACGATTGATGGGCCTTGCTATGCGTATACGTGTATTGTTTTTGATCGAAGGAGGTCGTCGATTCTCAAGCAGAACAAACAGCTCCGCGAAGCGGCTTGGTTTCACTCGGTGAAACTTTTCCGGGGCGTCGTACTTTATACGGCTGACGTATTTCTTTTCACGCGGCGCCTTTGATTACGACCTCGTCCGGCTGAGAATTTCGACGGCACATCCTGTCCGATGTGTCACCGCGGTCGCCCTGACTTCCCGCAGGAAATCCCGCCTCGAAGAAACCGGGAAACCGTCGGGGCATAATTCGCACGGGTTATCGCTGGGCAGGGATATCAAAAGTGGTTCCGCGATTCCCCGATTCCGTGGAAAACGATGACTCGTGAGCTTGATTATCGGTCATGGCTGAACGTTTATCGCAACATCGTCGCTGCGTTATTTGCCGGGAAAATAAGGAAGAGATGGATTACGGATCTAACATTGGGGAAAAAACACGTCTGAATTTGGTGTTGATAATTGACGCGTAAAACGATGGCCAAACATCACCAAATTCGTAACGTCATATTTCATGTAATATGCTAACATTTCGAAATTAATTATACGTTGTCACCGGGGCAATTTGTTTCAGGACTCCTGCCCGGCGTTTCGAAATACCGCCGTTTCGAAATTTTTAATTGGCACTTGCTCGATTTGGCAGGACGAATTTCAACGAGAAGACGGTTTTACGTAACGCCGAGTTGTTTTGCGAGGCTTCTCGATTATTAATTACTAGAAACGACGTTGTAATAGGAATCGTTTTGGCAGAGCAATCTTTCCTAACACGTGGGTTGTACTTTTAGTATATTTGTCACCGCTGGAATCTGAGTCACTGCCAAAAAATAATGAAGGCGCAAAGTGCTGATTAATATCCCATCGCGACAGACTTTCGCCAGAATCTCCATTCCGCTAATTTTTCGTCTCTTGATTTACGCAAAACGGTGACGATAAAAATTTGATTAGATATTAACGCTCGAACGCCCCAAATATTCAACCGAACTATCAGTCAAATGTAATTCATCCAGTACTGTACTTGAGTCGCATTTTATCTGACGAGATTTTAGCGAAAATTTTGCCAGTAAAAAATCGTTTGATCAGAGATGGCTGGAGGGCAGGCCGAGGTAAAATTCTTGGACGTTCTCTTCCGCGTGGCCGGGGGGAAGATTGTGGCGGAAAATTCTTGAAAGGGCGTCAACCGCAAATGTGAAGAACCTCGCGAAATATCGCTGAAAGGGTATACGACTCTCTTCCTCGGTGCCATACACCTTTGGGTCCCTTCCCCTCCCCGGGGCATTCTCACCGTAGCTTTCTTCTTCGTTGGTCGGCGGATACCTCGGAGTCGCTGGTATTCGCGGAAACGATACTTCGCAGGCAAGGCTGTCCGGTTGGTATAAGCGCGTTAGGCACAACCTACGTTATACGCGTACGTAGGTGTACAGATCGTTTCAGAACAGGAGGAACTACGAGGCCACCGGGGAAGAGAAATTCCGGTTCCTACCTCCCAGCCCTTTGCCCTGGAAAACTTGTCTAAATACCGACCATTGAATCCGGCGGATTAGTTAGCGCGGGACGGCCAGTTATTAACATCGGGCATAAATGTCAGTGGCGCAATTAAGAGAGATCCTCGAGGGAGGGCGAGGCAATTACTCGTTCAGACATTCAGTCCTCCCGGGCGAGAAGGCCCAACGAAACGATGATACACATTTTTTCTCAAGGATGACTCCTTGAGCCGAAGCCTTGCATTCTAATGGGCCGTAGAAAATTGATTAACTCATTCTTCCTTCTTCATTGAATTTCAAATATCCGTGCGACGTGTGCGCGCTACCGAGGTAGCATTCCTAGGCATCGTAAAGCCGCGGATACATTACACGGTATACAAAATTGTATGTTCTGCATAAGTGGATACACGTTGAAAGGTATCCGAGTTCTCGCTTCGCCGGCTCATTACCAACCGATTGTCAACGGCTTACAAGATATTTGACGGGATGATAATGCAAAGCAAATACGGGGTCGAAGCGGGATGGCCGCCGGCCAAGGGACTGAGAAAAGCCGGATGTTTTCCACTGAAAGGACCAGCTTCGCTCCGTCTTCCAGAAGCGCGTAGAAAAGACCGGATAAAGAAGAGAACATGCAGGGGCTTTAAGGCCGGACTTGTTGCACAAAGGACCGACGTAGCGCTGTATTACATTCCGTGTATACAATTTTTTTCTGTAGCTCCGTCTCCGGCAGAAATGTACTTGCAACCCTTTTGTGCACGGCGAAATCTGATCTCGATGGATGCCCGCCGGAAGAGGATGTCGTTGATACAAATCTCGCGGATTTACTCGTTCCTATCGAAGCTGGCATTAAGGGGCAAAAAAGGAGAAATGCTAAGCAAACACGTTAAATTTCGTATTACGTGCGCCATTGTGCTTTCTCTTTAACGTTGAAAGAGCTCACGAATGCGATTAAAGGCAGATTAAGTCGAGCATGCGTGTGATTTTCTTGTCGCTCGGCTCGTTACAGTGTCCCGTCCATAATACGCGATTACACCTTGATCGACAACGGTTTAACCGTCGCTTAGCCCGGCTGTAAAGGCCTCCGGCTTCGAGTTACCGAATATTAAAATGCGCACTCGTGACATCCCGCCCTGCAATAACGGCTGCAACGTTATTTTCATGCACGCCCACTTGGCGTATGCCCGTGCGTTGCGTTCTCGTCTTACACGGCCCGCTCTCATAGCCAAGGATAAAAGGGTAGGAGAGTGCAATGGGGAGGAAAAGGGGAGTGGGAAGAGAGGGGGAGTGTATAAAGGAGAGTCTAAGAAAGAGACGGGGTGGAGAGAAGGAGAAGCATGCAGGACGGGAAAAGGTAGAGGGGAGAAAAGGAGAAAAAATCCGTTGAAGACGCGGCTCGTACAGAATGGTACACAGCATACACAGCATCGAGAGAGAACGTCAGGTATTGCATGGGATTAATATATGTCCCAGATCCCGGACGGTAATAAAATGAGGAACCCCGGCCTACCTGCGCCACGAACCTGCCACACCGCGCACAAGTATTCCCCTTGCCCCTCCCCCCCCCGCCCGCTGAAAAGACAGGGTTGAAAGAAGGAAGGGGGCGTACGACATCCGGCTCGGCACTTTTCAATTTGAAAGGGTTTCTCCTAGCACCGGGAACGTCTCGTGCGGAACGACTACGTCCGCGAAACACGTTCTACCTGTTGGAGCTCGGATTCCACTCGTCCGTCCGCTCTAATTCGCTGAGACGAAAAGTTTTTCTGCAATTCGTAACGGATAATTCGAGGGTATTCCGGGACCGGGAATTGAAGGGACAATTTTGTCGGTCCTTCGTTGTTCCTGTAGTACCTGACTAGTTGTGTAGTTTCTGATAATTAACGACGACAAAGCGAAGGTCGTAGCTCTGAAACAGGCAATATTTTCTCCGGGAAACCGGCAAGGTGTTTCGCGGTTCGAGCGGAAGGGTTTTTGCGGAGGAACTTGATAATCGATAGTATGATGCATGTAAGTACATACGGTTGTGTGCCTTCTCGGATCGTCTCACCGTATTTCGATACGACGTCGTATACGGCCGTGCGGTGGATAATTAATCGATAATAGAGAATAAATTTATTATCCGCGCCGTCGCGCGGAGGGTGCAATTTATTACGGAACGCGATGGGGTACAATATTTTACGGCTAACGTCAGTCTCGCGTGCGGGGTGCTTAGGACTGTACCTGCCGCGCGGTATTGGCGAAAATTGCGATCCGTAGATAAAACAAAATCTGGTTTACGGCGTTAACCGTACCCGCGCAGCAAGCCGGAAAGCAGCTGCCGTGCCCTATCGCGCCGATTGATTGATACGATTGCTCCGATTGCGTCGATCAATCTAATTTCAAGCAGTGTCCGGGACTTTCAGTCCGCATAGAACGCCCGCCTGTCGCCCGTACGGACGGTAATCAATTCCGTTATGCGTCTGGACCTCGCATCTGACTTACCGAGCACAATAACGATCGAGCGAGGACATCATAATATCCTTCGAGTGCTTTTCATTTCCCCCTTGAAGCCCTCAAATTGCGTCTAGTCTGCTTCATGAAAGCTTCACAGAGCAACACTGAGATCCTTGCTCGATCGTGAAAAGAGCAGAACATATACTTGCGGGAATTGAAATTTAATCTGGAGATGATCGGCCGAGTGTGTCCCTATTTGCCATTAGTTGCCTTTGGCTGGGCTGTTTGCGTCAGCCTTATAAGGCCCACTTAATACGTTGCCAGCCTTCGCGCATTAAATACCGAGAGGCAAATGTAAAGGAGTAGTTAATATTTCGTGTCACGTTTGCGGCCGGTCACACAATAATTAAAGAGAGAGATGTTGTAAACTACCGTACTTAAACTGTGCCGCGATAATTGCGAGGCTTGTCGTAGGTCGCGGCAACCGTAAACTCGCCGACAACGCAGTAGCTAAACCAGTTACGGACGAAAGTCGGTAATAGTAAGGACAGTGAAAATCGGCGTTAGATAACTCGGATCACTCGAACGACGTTACCGTTTTTTTAGCTCGTTGCAGCAGTCACGAATTACTTTCCCTCATTCGTCATAATTACACTTCCTTTATGTACCACTACCATTCTAAGTTTCTTGCATTGGTAAAAATCCCGAAATATCTTGGTAGTTCCCGTTCTCGAGATTAATTATGAAAAATATGTTGCCGTTTTATCGTGCGGAGGGAAAAAATGGACAGTTTCCACGGCGACGCTTTATACTCCTACGCCGATCGCTGTAGGAACTTGACCACTAATAACGTAATAATACCTACGTGCTACTTCTCGCGAACGAAGGTTCAACCATAAAATGTACGGCGACCCGGCTGCACGTGAGAGAAAGCAATAATATCCCCCGACGCCCGCGACGGAGAGTCTACGATTCTTAGATACGTGTGGGATAGTAGATTCGCACAACTGTCTCCTGAGCATATGAAATATTTCGACTCTTTTACGTTCCATTCCAGGGCATAAGAGGCACGGTTAACTAAACAGGTTCGAAACGAGAAATTACGTCTGCGGCACAATAATTTCATGTTGCATAAAGTCAAATTAATCACAATTATGCTCGAAGCTTAACCAGAATTTTCTAGGTGTATCGTAAAAGTTTATGGTATGAACCTTTACCCTCTGCTTGTTGTTCTCGTCGTTATTTGACGTAGTCTAAGGATCTTCCGAGGAACGTAAAGAAAGTTTAATCTCGGGGAACAAAGAGATGTCTGTGCCGAGCGGAATAAGGTTCCGTTGCACCTGCGATGAAAAGAACTGATGAATGAGGTACATGTCTAGTTGTCCAAGGCAAAACGTGCCTGACATTTTACCGTAAACCAGGGAATCTGTATTGGAAGAAAGGACCGTTTTTCGCGGCAGAGAAGGATAATGTCAGAGGGACCGAGGATAAGTGCACAAGCTCTTGTGAACGTGGCTATACCTGTGAACTGTGCAGTGACCCGACTTGCCCGCGAGCCTGAGCAATAATCCCTTGACACCCACAACGAGAACATCGGCCCGGTTTCTATGTATACCATGGCCGCCTGTGCATGTACGTTTATTATATACAGGCTTCTATGTACGGCGCGTTATATCGGGTTCCAGCGAACGAGTCTCCCGGAAGAATTCGCTTTTCGCTCGCACGTAAAGGAACGGTCACTGAATCCAAAAGTATGGCTGTTGGAGCGGTCGGAAATGCACGCGCATTCAACGGAATGAGATAATTGAACGTGTAAAATATTTCCACGTTTCGCCTGCAACGGAGCCGATGAAAACAAAAACGCCCGATGACTGTAAAAGACGTGCCACGGCGGACGGTAATAGCAGAATTGAAAGGATGCTCTTTGAATGGGAAATGTTTCGCATGATTTCCTCTCCGCCTTTTGTCAGGAGGTAGACGGGTGCATTCTTTTCTGAGTGCAAGGTGCACTTTAGGACTTAGCCGGAGGTGTGGTGCAGGGCCTCTAGTTTTCAGCGACGACGTTCAGCACACGTGTTCGGAAGAGTAGAATTGAGGCAGATAAAGTGCTTGCATCGGGATGGTATACGACCCTCTGAATCTTCGACGGTACACGCCAGGTCGTATTATGCAAAGCGATCGATGCCTCGAATCGTTTGATACCCACATGGATTCCTCCGAGGGACGGCAAGGAAACCGGACAGAGGCGTCGTCGTCCTCCTCCTCGTCGAAGCTTTTACGATGTTCCCCGCAAAAGTTTCGCCGTGAGTCGCCCATTGTGGAGCCAACTGATTTATCGCCGGTGCGGGGCGACAGGTGCTTCCACGTGTCGTACGTTACGATTTTCTGCCGCGAGATCCTCCGCGGCCAATGCCGTACCCTTACGAGCTTTTCGCATTCCACGCATCGCCGCTCTGTGTCTGATATTTCGAACAGAGGATAGATTGTTCCCGCCGGGAACAAGGACTGTCCCTCAACGCGCTCGAAATCCTCCGCGTACATTTCCGCGGACAACCTTACGTTTCGAGGCGACAGCCTTCCAACAAAGAAAATCCAAGTAAAATGGACATTTCGTGACGCAGTGACACGTTCTCCGACAACGCAATTAGCCGGTCATTAATCTGGAAGATGGGCCGCATTATCCCTCTGTCATTCGACGACCTTCGATAACGTTACTTTTGTGGAAAAACTATTGTTGCCGTGATTTACGTTTCCGTCGATAGAAAGGCACGTTCTCAGCGGCGATCGAGTTAAATCTGTTCGGTTTGTTCGTGGACTGCAGAGTTTGCCGGAAATAATGTTTGGTTCGCACGATTCTTCGGGTGTTTGGCGTTTCACTTATTGTTAGAACCGTCCCGCGAGTGGATCGATGGAAGAAAGATCCGGAAAAAACGTGGCTAGAGAATTTCCTTCACGCTCCTGAAAGAATCTCGTTAACGCTACGATGAATCGTAGCTGCGCTTGGAACAATTTTGCTGGACAGTTGCACTTATTAAAACCGTCGGTGCAATTAGCGTCATTAGAAAAAACGGCATTGCAGCGTCACAATTAAAATCATTATTGCCTTCCAGCCGTTTCTCTCAGACGAGATATAATTATAATGAAAAAAGTCATAATTTTCTCTAACTAGGGCGAGGATACCTGAACGCCGTAATAAGAAATAGAATACCTAAATGAATTATGAGTATTGTTTATTTTGAAATGTCATCGGTTTACCAAAAAGGATTACAATTTCCCTGAGGCCCGTGAAATGACTTTCTCTCTGTCTGCCGGAGCCGTAAATCGTAATTGTGTCTTATTAAGACGGCAAGTGTATTTTTCTGGGAAGGTCGGGACTTCTGATGCGTGTCCGTGAGGTTCGAGAAGCGTGAAGAGGTCCGTCGCTTCCGCTTCCGGTAATCCCGTGGAGGACTTCCCCCCGCGAATCGGCGGAAGGTGGAACCATCGAAGGTGCCCTTCCGTCGATCTTGATGAGCACGACAACACCCTTGCGCTCTAACCCGCCGGAAACCGAGCACCGGAAAAGACGACAGGAAAATGAAGACGAAGCAGCGGCACGTGACGTCATTGTCCTGTTCTCTCGTTGACCCTCGTTAAGGTTTCTGAGCGCGGCAATTAGGAATGACTCTGCGTCAGCCCCTTTCACGGACATCAATGCACGTACGTGTATTCTCATTATCCGTCCTCGGGGGATGACGGTATATTCGCGGAAAACCTCCGGGAAAGCTCGTAAACAGCCGGAGAGAAAGAAGAGAACAATACGTTACTTTTGCGTAAAAAAGAACAGCCAAGAGATGCGTATAATGGACGCTAACTTCGCTTTACCTCAAGGTGGATTTTAATCTCGGCCGGGGTTGCTGGCGGAAGAGAAAAGGTCAGGATACAAAAGGAACGTACGAAAAAACCACACCCTCCCTTGACGTCATTGAATACGCATGACTTTGTAGAGGGAAAATCTCCACCTTTTCTCGCTAGCTTCCCGCGCAATACACTATATATCCTTTTGATACGAAAACACAGAGTTAGTTGAAAAGGCACGTCAAAGACGGCAACGTTAGGTCGACGCAAATGACTTATTTTTGCATGCTCCGTTCGACTGATTTATGTAGGACCGTAAAAATTTCGCATACGACGTCGCGTAACGGCAATTTCGACGATTTCGGCCGGCGGCGTTCTGCCGGTAATGCGAAAATAAATTGCATTCGATCGGAGGCCATGAAAAGCCCGTGTCCCGCTGTCGCTCGGAGGGAAATCCAAGCGGAAAAATTATTCCGGCCAAAATGAACTCTGACACACAGCATGGGGCGGGATGCGGTGGAAAAAGTGAAGGGCGGTAATTCGTTAAATTTTCCTTCCATTCTGGATAGTTTTGTCGGAGCGCACGTGACCGAATGCGCCGTCATTAATAAAGCGACACGTCTGTCGCACGCGCATCATTCTATCTGTCTGTTCAGCCCCGTTGAATCCCCGTACGTGTGCCCGTCGTTCGTATTGGTGCCGTGCGGATAAAAGCTCCGAATTAGGTACCCTCGTTGCAGCAGGTTTCTATGGAACACCCTTCGCCTTGCCCCCCCCCCCCCCCGCTGCATCTCGCGCGTCCCCCTCTTGCCCCCGTCCCTTCGAGATCTCTCCGTATGACCCTATTTTGAAAGCATACGCATCAGTCGTTTTTACGATTCGTGCCAATACCATTTTTTCTGCCGCGAAAGAAAGCACGAGCGGGCTCCCGCAAGACAATCGCGCGAACAGGCACGTGCCGGAAACGTAGAATCATTTACAAAACAGATGAAAAGGGAACTTCGAATTTCAGATCTGGCCGTTGAATTTAAACGTTTTTTTATTTGACGACTAATGGGAGATATAGGTATTATTAATTTGCATATTCATCGATACCGTAATATTATTCTAACAGCTGGGGGGTAAATGCTTTATTTATGGAAATGGAGCAAATGATTTCAACAGCGAAGGCCAACCTATGCATGAATGGTTTATCACCGCGAGCGCATGATAAGTACAGATGGTGGAAAGAGTATGGGACGAAAAAAAATCGATTCCCTATAATACCTTAACAGTCGCGTCACTCGGAGTTATTTGCACAGCTTCCATTAAAAAAAAATGAATAAAAGTCAGCCGGCCCGGGTAGTGTGCCGACTGAATTTCCGCTGGAAAAGGGACGCTGCTGTATGAGCGTTTTCAAAGAGTTTCGCGCATTGCTCGAAATTTTTCGTAGCGCGTGTAAGAGTACACAGCAGAAGGGGAGGATGAAAGGTGGACGTGCCTATGCCGGTGAGCTATCCAAACACCCGCCGGTAAAAAGTATTATTGCCAGGGCGCGGGTTTCCTACAAAGGCCAGCGCAACTGCGTCAGCGGGTTGAACCCGCGCGATCGAGTGCGCGTTACATTATTATTTCGATTGTTCGTTTCGCCACGGTTCGTGGCTCCGACTACAGCAGCTCCCACCGTCGAGACCCTCGTGGTATTTTTGCGCCGACGGGTTTCTCTCGGGCCGACGCGTCAAAAATTCGTCAGGGCCTGTCAAAACGACGACTGTCGAGCCGCCGCTCAAAAGGGCCTTCCCCCCCCCCCCCTCGACCTTCGCCCCTCTTTGTTTTTCTCTCGGCGAACCCGGAGCTCCAGTTTTTTCTCCGCTTCTTCGGGGACGATCCACCCCTGTGGAAAGGTCCAACCGGGAGAGAGTGGGCCTACGCGTCGATCCCGTCGTCAACTGCACGCGCACTGTTTGTTTTCGCTTGTTGGCGGGCCAGTTCGACGATTACCGTCGGCTCTCATTTGAATGTTTTCTATTTATCCTATCCAGTGAATGTTTCATCCGGAGGATGAGGTTCATGAATACGTCAAGTACGTGGGAACTTGATTATCTGCGAACAAATATAGTCAGGAAGCTATGCAATTGAAGTCAGCCTGGGGCAGGTAGTTGAACCGCTTTCCCCTGGTAATATTATCAAATATCTCAAACTCGAGAGGCATATCTATGAAATCAGTTTTGTCGGCCATTCATGTTCCCGCTATCAATCATACACATCGCGCATATCACTTTCGGTATGGAGTATTTCTTGATTGAAATGGATATAAAATGTCAGTCATTTAAACGGTGCTTTTAACGAATGCTGTCAGTATCTATTGCCTCGTTAGCGAGAGATCGCGTAAAACTCAGTATGAAATTAACATCTTAACGGTGTGTCTTCGTCAACTTGCCATCAGCTGTCGCCTACCAGTGTTTTATCACCCACCTATGCCCGGTACAATCATATGCCAATCTTTTTCAAACGTGTATGTCTACCCCACGCTACGTCACTCGTTATGCAACTTGGTATAACACCCTTTATTGTTTTTCTTTCTTCTCAGCGGCTTACGTGACATATTTTCACCTGGCGCATTGTTCTTGGCGTTTACAAGCGCGGTAAAAGGTAGAATTGCGAGGAAGTACACAGTATAAAATTACCATTTTAATGAATGACACAAGCAGTAATGACTATCATTACCAACTACATTTACGTTGCTACTGCCGACGAACTTTTTTAGTTTCTCTATTTATTGACTCAGATTTTATGACAAGAAACAGTGTAATTTTCAAATGTCGAAATGTGTATTCGTAATGTAGTTCAGTTAAATTGGAGGAAAAACGTGAATATGCAAAGCGAGCCCGATATGACCTCATGAACATAATTAGCGTAACATAACTTATCTTAATACCGATCGTGTTCAAACGTTTTCACCCACGAGAACTAATGTATTTTTAATACGTTACTGACTATTGCTTATGACGCATGCATAGTTCGATCTCGAGAACTGCCTATAATCTCATAAAACTTTCCACCGACCGTCGTTACAGCTTATTACCTAGATCTCCATAAAATTGCATAATTGATTTGGGGCAAACGTTTAGTGTCGACCATCTTACGTTCAACAGGAAAATAATGTCTAACATTTAAACAATCCTAATAAAGGCATACCGCTGAGTTTTTCCTTTCATGGAAGTTGGGGAGTGGTTTCGGCAGATATCTGCCGGCAATGCGGAACCACTTTGTAATAAGTAAGTTTTTCTCCTGGAGACGCTTATTACAGAGATTAGCAGCCGTGTGCTGATTAACGACGGCACGATCTGTTTCCTCCGGCCTCGACGCTTTTCTCCTCGCGGCGTGGTACTTTCATCCAGTATTACTCGACCGATCGTACCGCACTTCGCCAGCAGCCAATATGTAATTGACAGGCAATCATTCTTCCCCTCTGCGAAATACGGCAGCCAAGTCCTTTCAGACTTCCCAGGCCTCTCGTCTATTTTACAACTAAGCTTGAAAGAAACTATCAACATCGATATTAGATAATTTTCAATTGTGTTTCCTACAGATTTTCGACGACCCGATAAGAAGTACTTCGCAAAATATGCGAACGCGAAAGTTCATTTCATGTATAAAAATGGGAAGTACGGTGTGGCAATTTTGTGGGAAAATGGAAACGGGCAAAACGGTGGCACCTTTCTCGTTGCGCCATTAGCATCGGTGTTTGATGGTGCGCCTTTAAGGCGTCCATCCGTTTACAGCGCGAACACTCTTACGGGGTTTGCTCGCATTGCGCGCTCGAGAGAGCGAGAGCAAAGTACCGCAGAAACGGGACAGGTTGGTGAATGGATATGTGCGAGTAGGTGAGTAGGTAGGTAGGTGGATAGGTAGGTAGAGTAGATAGATAGTCGGGCCGGGCAAGCGCTGCTGGGTGGATAGATCCCACGTGTGGGTAGCATTGCAATACACGCACACTATTCTGCATCTACTTGTACGTGGAACTAGCCAAAATACGAACGCTGTTACCTTCCACGAGTTGAATGATTACCCGTCCAGCCGGCGGCGATTATTATCCACGATCAGTTTCCCTCGAAAACACGAGCGTGATTATCAAACCTAGGAAAGCTTAGGGCCCTTCGCGATTCTTACTCGAAATATTAAATTATGAAAACTTAAATCTTGCGCGGGGACAAAAATTGTTGACAGAGTAACACCGAAGGAAGATTCGGCAGTTTAAATCGTGATAGAACTTTGCCATTTTTCTGTAGCACATTATGTGACGATGGGCAAATATTTTTACGACTGATTACGGCTCATTTGTATGACAATTATCGTCGGTTAGTGTAGCTAATTGCGATAAACTGCAAGGATCTCCTTGGCTGGAATTGCAGGGATGTGTCCCTCGTTGACTTTCCACGTCTGACTGTAGCACGCGCCGCTGGAACAATGGCAATCAGACCGAAGAGCCAGCATTGTTACCGGTGTAGTTTACGAGCAAGGCACATATGCTCTCGAGTACCTTCAGGTATATCGACGATCGTCGTATTGTCGTAGAACGTCGACATCGACCGCCGACCGTTCTGTAAATCACCACCGTGACATAAGGCCCTGTCTGTCCCAGTGTTTCCATATATATCTACATTTCTTACTGACCATTCGTGGCTTCCCTGCGCCAATTGAATATCTCTTCTCCGGCCGTTTAGCGTATAACACACGAGAAGCAATTAACGATATTTTAGAAAAGTCGGTAAAAGTATATTTCACTACTACGACCACTAACACGACGCCATTTTCCATTTGGAAGGAACAGCAGTGTTCTCGCGTAGAAAAGCAATTAGTACGTTACTGTAATTACGATAACGAACTAGGAGAATAAATGCAATACATTAATTAACTCGTCGTTTCGTTCGGTACAAATGGAATTGGTTTATTAACTTGTGCCGTGCTATTAATTTATTTTTCGCTATATCCGTTTTTCGTTTGCCCTTAATTTAATTTTAATGCAGGCACCGTAATCTCTCATGAAATTCAGCGGTTCCAATTAAATTCTGTTCGAAGCCATGCGCGTATGGGATATAGAGATTGTCGAAGGTAATCGCAGGTAGAACGCGTCTAAATGATTTCACAGGAGAATGGCTCAATCCAGCGGCAGATTGAAGCCATTGTCGGATAGTGATTTCTGACCGGAGTGTCCAGTGAATTTGAATTCAAATTGGCCACGGATCACCGCATTACGGACCGTCGATAACTGAACGGCCAGAGAGACTGTCGGGGGGCGGGGGGGGGGGGGGGGGGAGACTCGAGGGGAACCGCGCGAAGGCTCGAGTTTAATTCTCGCCCCGCCATCGTTTCCCCCTCGCCGTCGGAATTTCCCCAGTTTTCCCCGAAATCCTCGGGAAATTCGGCATATGCCGCGCCCCAGGACGAGTAACGTAATCGCGCCCCTCTTGAAGTCGCCACTTTTGTTCAAAGGGGTGGCACGGCTGCGTTTTTCCACTTCTGTGGAACTTTATGGTCGGCGGATAATCGACCGTGCCCAACGTAATCGCAGGATGTATACTGGCGGACGGAAATAAAGTGTCGAGGGCCACGGTGAAGTGTTTTATTGCATTTATCGCGAGGATTTTATTGCGTTTTTTACCAATGCACGGCAAGCGGAGACAGACAATATTGTGCACGCGGTTCATACCATTCAATATTTATTATCGACTACGTGGACAGAGTGAACCTTACAAATTCCTCGTACTGCGGGGTTGTTTCAAGTGAACACTGATAAATCTGACTGCTCGAGTATTTGGAACAAACTTTAAAGTATCCTTACCACAATCTATAATTTCGACATTACTTCTTTTCTTCAGCAGTCCCAAGCGAATGAACGACCTTCTTTCCACTGGATCGCCGAGTTTTTGTTATTCTTGTTTTCAGGTCATTTGAATTTCATGTCTCGTCGAGATAAAGCAAAACCTCGGCGATGCCCGTCCGTATAATGTAACACATTGGGCAGCGATATTCTTTGAATTTCAGAGTAACGTAATCGCGGGTGCTAAAGCGTCCTCCTAAATCACGATAAGCGTTTCTTAAACTCCGCCTCATGGCAGGCGTTTGAGGCGATAACAAAATTAGGACGCACCTTGTGGCTAATCGGGGAGTTCTAAGCGATGTGTGCATGGGTCTTCGCTTGCAGATAACCGCCCACCCATGAAATTAATAATCCCCGCTGGAATATACGACGGCTGGCAACAGCTGCACGTATAACACTTCCGTACCTGCAGATTCACGGCGACGTATGCCGCGAGGCGTTGATGAAACTTGCTGTGCACAAGTGTCCGTTGCTTGCGAATAAATCTCCCGATACCGGAACTAGGACAAACCATGTGGGTGATCGACCAATTTCCGTTTAAGCCGCTGCAACGGAGGATAACACCTACGGAATTATTACCAATATTAAAGGATAGAGGCGGAGAGAGTCGCACGACTGCATTACGAGCACTCGTAGGTTTGATGCTGATGAACTTTTTAACAAACTTGTTGCGATCTATTGATTGCACAAACTATATATATATATATATATAGTCATATAATTGGTCAGTTGATTTTCCAGCTCATAGAAATTGTATAATATTATTTCTTATTCGGCTTGGAATCGAAATGAAGCGAAGTATAATCGTCTTCGTAAACAGGAAAAAGAGATTAATTAATATCTATAATCGAGTTGACAAGATTGCACGATGCACCTCATTCGCCGTAGACATCAGACTTTCCGCGAGGATATTTTGCCTTCATTAGTAATCGCATGTAAAACTAAAATTACATGGATATTGAATATCCAGCTACGGGGGGCGTGTACGCCACGTAACGGCACGTATATTATAAGCTTCTCGTCATAGTCTTACGTGGGGTAAAACGTCGGAAAAGAGCAAGCACACGGAGAGCGGGGAAGAAGAGCTTCAGAGGGGGAGAAACGAGACAGACGGAGAAAGGAAATAGTGGTAAAGGACGAAGGGAAGAATACTTCCCCCCCGGGGCCTACACGTCATCCTTCCTCTCTCTCTCTTGCTTTTACCCCTCTATGCCATCTCTCATGACGCCCCACTCCCCGTCGACGTGCGATCAGCATGCCGGGGCCTTACGGATCCTGACGCATACCTCCTCGTAGTTTCATACTCGTAACGTCGGCCCGCGTGTGCGCACGTGCGCTCCTTCAGCTCGTCCGCTCGAGTGCATCGCGTGTTCCCGCCGCTTTGTCATTTTTTTAATTGTTACAAGGAGAACGTCCGTCCGTACCGGGTCATCGTGTTCAGCAGTAAGTGTCGGTGGTGCTGTATAAATGCAGTGTCGTGCTGAGATGAATTCCCTCTACCGTGCCTTTAACGATTCCTCATTACAGTCATGGGGTTAAAGGACTTTACCGGATTATTTATCTTTGCATAAATCCTCTCCAAGTGTTCTACGTGCGACGATAAGCGGTGCGATTCTTGTATCTCCATAAAATGAGTTATCAGTTACACGTAAAACCGACAGGGATGGAATGATGGCATTTTTCGTTAACCGTCAAAGACGTTTGTCCAATTTCCATAGATTCTTCAAGTGAAAATTAAACTTGAGACCTCGGCACAGATACATTTCTTAACGAACTTTCGTTGCGTTTGGTTAAATACGGTAACGCCTAGCGATGATAAGACGTGCATAATTTCCCTTGAGGACGGACAAACCGGTTGTCCCGAGTACGGGCAAATGACGGTGGCATTTTACGCGTGCTTGGCGTTAACGGAAAGGCCAAACACTCATCCGGACGCATCGATGACGTTCGCTATCTCGTTTCCCGCCTCCTCCCTGTCCTTTCCTTCCTCCCGTGCATTTGCCGCACAAACCGCGATCTCCGCTCGTACATAACGCTCCTCGTTCGCTCGGTTTCTCTGCGCTCGCACGTGCGTTCATTCACGTGTAAGTGCGCTCGCACACACCGTTCTCGGAAAATCTGTCGCAAGACGTCGCACACTATTGGAAAGCGTTCTGCCGAGTAAATCTTACATCACGGCTTCTTGCCGCATTGCCAACCATATAATGCCGATTTTTTATTCCTCGCATACGACATTTGTTCCCCGCTGGACCGGTAGTTTCTTATTGAAATGTTATGGAAGCTTGTACTCGATGCAGGACTGAATTTGTATTGCCCGACAACAGAGAATTCGGTATCTTTCCAAGGGTATATGAATAACTTCGGTTGATGTTCGCCAAATTTTTTAGAAAAAATTGTTGAAATTCTTTTTATATAATTATCTTCTCAACATTAACCCTATTTTTCTTTAAAGAAGAACGCTTCGTTTATGCTAACTGACGTTAATATAGTTTGTTTTTCTTAACGGATAACAATATACGTTCCGCTATTGGAAACGATGTTAACTTGACCTTCTGTATTGTGAAAACTTGTGACGTAGTCTATAAACATCTGTCCGATCAGTCGACCGTCTTGGATTACCCGCGAACACGTGCTCAAGGAATGTTTATTTGTATTGGGTATTTTTTACTCGGCGACTAGCTCGAACGGATAAGGATACTTTAGACCATTGATTTTTATCCAGATGCGTTAAAACTGTAAAATATTTCAGCGCCGTTCTTCCGTGTCCGTGTATTTCCACGGGGGTTATAAAACCGCGAGACGGAATTATCAGGATGAATATTCGCGTCCATTCGTCAGGCTTGGCAGGAGATCGAGCCGGGTCTTAAACGTTGCGGCTACGACGCGTGTTGTTACGAAGACAAGCCGGTACGCGTATCTCTCCTCTGCCGGTGATGAACGGCCCATATAAACCCCTGCCGTTTATTTGTCATTTCGCGAGACGAACACCCGCCGGCACAATGGTCCATTCGCCGAAGCGTCTTCCGATACGAGAGAAATAAAACGAAAGGAGCGATCGCGCACGGAGCGTCCATCACCGACCTTAATATCCGGTGGAATAAGCTCCCGACCGCAGAGACTCAGCGCTGAAATACCTCTTAAAGCATCGTCCGTGATTTAAGCGGCACGTTTTTGCCAGGCTGCAAACGCACCGCTGAACCGCGAATTCACCTTTTTCCGACTCCTTCCTCGCCGAACAAAGGAGCGCCAAATTGATAAATTCCAACTGGGGATAACGCTGTTGAAAAGGCTCTTTGGACTTAAGGAAAGAAATCGCCTCCGCGAAAATGGACACGATGCGTTATTCCCTATGGCAGATAACGTCGGGATTAAATCGGTTTCGTTTGACCGTAAAATATTCTTTTCAGTGCCTGAGTTTATCGAAATTCACTATAGAAGAAATTGGTTTCGCTCGGCTGGCCTTGCGGGGAACAATTTGTTTATCGACACTTTCGTTGAATCGTGTTTTTGTAAGGTGTTAAGCCACTTTGATCGTAAAGTCGGGCATTACGAGTGATCTCTTGGATCTTTTTTCCGTTGACTGCCGAACAAACGATTTCTTTTACCTCGTTTATATCCGTGTGACAGTCGGAAGATATTTGAGGCGCGTGTCGCCTCGTCAGAGGAGTTCTTTGATGGGATTTAGTGCAGTCCACCGAAACCCTTTGCCGCACGCACTTACGCTTATCGTCCAACGTACGTCCGTCTTTTTCGGAGAGCACACGGAGAGAAACCACACGGCTTGACGAACTTTTTATAGGTACAAGGATTGAGAGAGAGAGAGAGAAAGTGAAAGAGGTTGCCCCCGAGAGATCCGGAGTCGATTGGTGCGTGCTGAGCTGAAAGCAGAACCGTGTCACAGCTCAAGAGCGAAAATCCACGCGCGAACTCGACCGACTCGCTGACGATCGCAGTTATCGCGATAAGCAGTTATCGCGGGAGAAGAGAGAGGGGCCGAATAACGAGAGGACGACCTGCAGACGAAGGAGGAGGATGGAGGAAAAGAAGATCAGTAGGTGGAGGGCGACCTCTCGATAAGATAACTACGGCGGGAGGCAGCTCTCGTGGCTTATAAATTATTGCCCACCACCCACGAGAGCCGGGAAACGAGCGGCCGAGTAATTATTACATCCACGAGGACCCGTACGCATCTCTCCTAACTCCAAGAGGGGCCTCGAAGGGCCGTAATTCACGCGCCTAGCCGGTCGCCTTGCTCTCGCGTGCCGTGTGAATGGAGAGAACCGAGTGGACAAGCGAAGCCACGTAAAGCAAGGGAATTGAGTGCTCGCAGAGCCCGTGCGAAAAGACAGCTGTGAAATTTCATCGTACACACCGCGCCAATCGGTTCTTCGTCGCCCAGACGAACGGCATACTCGCCGGCAACGAATCCTCACACTCGGGTCCCATGTTATCAGTGATTTTCCTTTGGACGATTATCGCCGATCTGCCTGGATGCCGGTTCTGGACGGCGGCATAGCCAAGAAGCGAGGTGCCGATCGCACCGTCCGCAAAATGCGGATGAGACTCTGCACCACCTCCAAGGAGTCCTACACGCTCCTCTCGAAGAAACGGTAAAACATCCTATCTCTGGCCAAGTTTTTACGGCTATTTTTTATCCCCACCATACGCGGCAACTCCGTTACTGCATGTAATCCCGAAGTTAAGGCAGTCCCACACGACGGCCGGCTCTCGCTATTTTCTTCCCAGTTTCATTACCAGCCTCAATTTCCAGTTTCTTGTCTTCCCGTGTTATGTCCCGCGTATAAGAACTTTCGGCCGTAGTGCGCTATCTAAGAAACTGTAAACTCGCGATGGTTCATTCTCCCAGTTTCGCGTCGTGAAGGTCTTTGGTGGCCGGTATTATTAATGGCCCTGCACATTCCCCGCGAGTGCTCACGTGTAATGCTTTCGCACATAAAACAAAAGTAACCAGTATGTGTCGAGCTTTTGCGCAAACTGGTAAGGGTCAAAGACGGGCTTAGAAATGAAAATAAATAATTCGGTGAGTATAGATTTCATAAAGGAAGACACCCATGAATGGCCAGGAGAGAAAAGTTTTTAAATCCGACCGTTTCTTCGCTCTTGCATACGCACAATACGTCACATTTGTCCCGTTGATCGTGTAAAGCCCTTGTGTCAACGTACCGGCGACGTGAAATATTGCGAGGGTAATAGAATTATGGTAATACGACGACTGCCGTGCCTCGTCAAACAGCGTCGTAAATATTCATCACCGTGAGCCGTAATTTCAGTCGTATCTCTAATTACCGGGCCGACTGGAAGTACGGCTGGACGCCTTGAGCGCGAGATTTCGTTTAAGGGATATGATGAATGCATTTCATCGATGACGCGGCAAATCGTTGGCGAGGAACGCATATCCGTAACGCAAATGAACGGACACGCTCGGTTCGTGAGGAAAATTCGGCGGTGATTCAGCTGGACGGGAAAGGCCCTTAATACTGATTTACCGAAGGGAGAAAGGGACGTACGAACGTTCGCAGGTATAAAAGCAAACATGCCTTTTTAACCCCTTCGATGTTCGCTCCATGCCTCGATAATACGTGTCTGCTCATTCAAAACTCTGTTAAGCCGGACAATCAGCCGCGCGGCATTAAACCTACAACCCTTCTCTGATTTCAAAGTAGAAACATCCCTTTAAAATCACATTTGCTGCAACACTACCCATCCTGTCCAACATTAGACTAGTGTAATGAAATTACTCAGGTTTCCGAAAATGATTTATCGATCCTATCACCATTTCCTCGTGAAAATTCAATTATCGATTGAATTTTCTACATAAAATGCTTAAAGGTCGTACATTATTTAATATGCACTCATTTTCCCTTAAAACTCGTTCCATAAAATATGTTTGCAGCAAGTATAGGTATACATTTTGACGGATACAGTTATTGACACACAATCGGAGAGACGTAAAAAAATGAATACGACTGTTACATTTATTGATTATTATACATGATTTTATTCGGGGTGTTAGGGCTATTAGCTGATAACAAAAGACCGTTAAAGCGTGGGTATAGGGTACAACGATTCCCTTTGACGTTCGAGTCAAAAGTGAAGCGAGTTCGAGGAACGACGAGTGTAGAAGGCGAGGAGATTGAAGATAATTTGCACCTCGGCCGTCCCTTTTATTCGCACAACGGGCTTTATCGTTAAGTGGTGTACCTTGTACAGTACACTCGAGATTACATGCACAAATATTTCTTCGGGCATCCTTGGCCCGCGCGGACGGACCCGCGTATATTAACATGTAAGCTGAGAACAAGTGACCGTATGTTCGCGATATCTCTGGGTTCCTCTCATCTCCTCTTCGCGTTTACTCACTCACACACACACTCCCGCACAGAAATGTACACACGTACGGGCCAGTCCCGGCAGCTGCCACAGTTCCGTCTACGCGAGTTCGTTCGTTCGTTCGTTCGTTTCCTCTCTTCTCCATTACGAACCGTCCTCTCCTCTCGCCTTGAACCCCTCACGCCCGCCCTCTGCCCACCCTCTCGTCCCGCGAGGATGAATCGAAGCTCTGTACCGAGGCTGAAATGCATTGAGCGGATTTTCGATTGACCAACCACTCGCAAGACGACGATATCATCGTTAACATTCACTTCGAAGTCGAACCGGTGTGTCGTTTTGTGTCTTTTTCCCTTCCATTTACTTCCCCCCTTCCCGAAATGTATCGAAAAACTCAACCGATTGCCCACCGGATTCAAGCATTCTGCGCGTAACGAATGGTTTTATCCTCATTTCATACGGTACCCTGATTACTGGATGGAAATTTTATTCGTTTGCGTTACTTTTCCTCTGGCAATTAATTCTTTCGGCGCTGAATTTCCGCGCAAAGTTGTCCTTGAACGTAATTCTGTCGCCGTGAAAGTTTAATTAACATCGGCGAATAACGAAGGAAGGAAAATCAATAACGAATGACAGTTTACAAACCTTTTCGTGATCGGGTATGCGATTTGTTTACGAATAAGGCCAAACGTCACAGACATTGATTGGATTTAATCAATTTTAAAGTAGCATGGCTTTTCAGATTGCCTTATAGCTTGTTAAAGATTAATTACCTGAGTGTTTCCTCCTGATATTATAATGAAACAGCTGATTTATCGGTTAATTCCCGGGGCGTTGCAAGGCCTTGCATCGAAACGTCCTTGGCAGATAACCAGGGAAGCTGATAGGACTGTCGTGTTTTAGTTTTTTTTATCGGACTTTCTGACAGTCTTCGCAAATCATTATTCTGCTTTAACCAAAAATAAAGCACGACCCGATGACCTCGATGTGGTATTCAGAAAGATTTTCCTATTTTTCCCTCGAAATTGAAAGGGACGAAGCCGAATATTACGAAGAGTCGTGAGCACCGGAACTGTTATTGTACTCGGCTAAAAGCAATTTGGGTTAATGAAAGTTTTAGTTGATAAGATTTTATTTCTGCTATTTTTCACCCAATGCCTACCTTCGGTTCCTGCGCCTACATGATAAAAATATCTTCTATAAAACTTCTCAGGCATGAAAACAATGTCCGTTTTAGATATTGTTAAGTGCCGAGAAATATAAGTCACCTCTCGAAGTATGTTTTCTACCATAAATTGAGGTTCGTGTTGACCATCTGGTCAATCATCCGAACCTTTTTCCCCAGTTTGTCACGCTCTACGATCTTTTGGCATCGGCGGACGACTTGAAAGGAACCGAAAAAGTGTCTCCACGCGATGAACAGCGCGCACGTGTCATGACTGTCTCCGCTAACGAGCAAAAAAGCGTTATTTTCCAACGAAAATACACCGCCGATGCGGCAAGAAAATCAAACCGATGAGTGCGGTTTGTAATCAAGGTACAAACTTACGATTAAAGTTTCAATGTCTGAGAATTGCAAATTAATCAATGCACATTGATGTGTATTACAATTCTACTAAGATATTATTGCGGTGAATGATAAATTCGTGAGGTTGTACGAGTGCGCCTGTTGAAAAATTAGCTACACATGTAGCAATGCATACGTGTCCCATTCCAATAATATTGTGGCGGTTTATCATTGCTCCTGGGACCCCCACACAAGTGAGCAGTGCGTCAATGTGTGTGTGCGCATTAAATTTGCGCGCGTGTAACGCCCACGTGTCCCCGAAATCATCATGCTCGTCCCCTTTAAAGTGGTCCCCGGCGGTAAATCATGCTCGACCCCGAGACATCCTTCCGTGTTGGGCGTTAGTAACTACCGATTGTCCCCACGATTTGAAAATCCGGATCACAAGGGAGGATTACCAGAGGCTTAACGCCGGCGGGATCGGCCCAGGGGGAGAGCGGATTATGCGCGGACACACGCAATTTCCTGCGAAAGCCCGTGATCTGTCCGTCAGAGCCCTTGCGCTACATTTGCGCAAAATATGCGCATCGCATTTCGACGGGGCTTTACCAATAACGCGATTATGCGGATATCGATCACGAAGTACGTCATGGGCTTTCGTTACCGCTGATAATTGTCAAACGTCTCTATTACCCCTCCGGGAGGATTAAATTTGCCGTGAGCCGGTATCAAATTTTCTTTAATCGCTGCTATTAACACTTTCGTAATTGCAGAATTATTAAGAAATATGTTTGATTCTGAATATTTGCGATCCACGGAATCGAAGTTCATTCGACAACAAATGGAGTATGAATATAGCTGAACAGCCTGTTTGAGTTTCACAGGAAAATGTTGGCCGGCCGGAAGAAGCGTGATTCGGTAGACTGGGAATTCCGAAGAGATCCCGAGCGTTTGACGAATCATACGGGTCAAAGATACGCAATTTGCTGACAGATGGATGAGGCAAAAATATGGTCGGTGCGGCGAAATAATGCGTCATCACTTTGACTCAGGTCCACGAGTGTCATCATTTTATACCCTCCCTGTCGCCTGAGAAATGTCTACCGCTTTCCTGCTGCAATCCGCATGTTATAACCAGGGGAAAAAAGTCGGGCAAAAAGCCGTAAGATCCTTAACACCCGTCGCGTCGTTCGCTCTTTCTCACGATGCACTCAAAATTTCGCTCTAGTCATGTTGACCTTGCTTGACAAAAAAGTCTGGAAAGGCGCAAAGTCGAAAACGGCATTTATTCCTGCGACAGTAAAAACGAACGCGCAGTTACGTAAGAGTGAAAAAACGTTGTTGCGGGAAAAAAGTTTTGTTTGACTTGTATCATCGTTTAAGTACGACCCCACCTTTTACTCGGCTTTCGTCTTCGGAATCGCGGGGGGAGCAGATGACGATCGGTCGGCGGGGTCGTCTTGGAGAAGTGGACGGAATGAAGGCAGGTCAAAGATGCAAGGAACGAGCCGGCTGACGGGAGAACAGGCGGGGAGAGGCTTTGCTTCTGGACAGGAAACGAGCAATTAAGCGACCATGGGGACCTTATCTCGCTCGAGACGGAGCGAGCGAGACTCACTGGCCCGGGGGGAAAGGGGCCAAAGGGGTAGGAAACTGGTCCGCGAATCGCCGGCAAGACCGAGACACACTTTATGAAACGATCTCGATCGGAATGCGTCGATCCACGGAACGTAGCTGAAAACGACCTCGAGCCCAACTTCTCGTACCTTATGCGATTCATTGCAACTAGAATTTCCTGCAACGATGTTTCGCGGAATCGTCGCCACTTGTTTTCCATAGCCCAGTAAGCCAATGGAGTTTACTCGTCCTGCGTTTTCATTGAGGGAAACAAATGTCGCGAATGATTTTCAAGAAGGCAAAGGATTTCGTTTGTTGACAAAGCAGTATATTTAATCGTTCTTTCACATCGTGGATTTAGTAATGAGTATTTGTGAGAACAACTGTCATTGTTTTTTTAGTCTCGGTCGATCAAGTAGTTTTCATTACACGGGTTTACTGGTATTCTTAACACAGATCTAAATGTACTGGCCGAAGGAAAACAGGGTTTATGGTGCGAAAGGTCGCGGTTCGCACTTTCCGCGCCATTAGCACTGTCACCTGTCATTAGCGAGCTAAGTGGGTCGACTAATTATTGGATCGAGGTTGTCGTCGTAATCTTCGAGCGGTACGACCGAGTATTATTGGCTAATAAACGTAACGCCACTTCATTATTCAGTCGGGCAATTCATTCCTGCGGAACGTGTAGCTAGCGTTAGAGAATAAACAACAATCTTAGACACCTGACGGAGTAATTTTCTGAAGCCGAAAAAACTGCGGAGTTTATATCGGTGCTCCAGAAGGCGATAATAGACATATTCCCTAGACCCCTGCGACGCGAAAAATGTATAAATACCTGTTATACTGAATCCCGGGATAATAATACGGTACATAATGCCTATGCATTCCTCGAACAGATGTGCAAGGGTGCAGCTGTGGCCAATGCTTCTAGCTGAAACCCGCGGTTCGGCCAGAATTATGAGTTCTCATTAGAATTACGGGTTTCCCTATCCGCCCGGGATTACGGAGATCCCGCACGATAATTGAAAGAACCGTCCGGACCAGATGTAATTGATCCGTGCGTTGGCGCGTACCGGCCGGAAATAAATTCCACCGAATTTCACGGTAATTCGATCTACTTGCCGCTGTCCCGTACTGTGGAAAAAGGTACGATCCTACTGGCGTTATAAATTCTCGTGATCGGGGAGAGACCGGAGATAACGCGCAAGAGGTTTATCCGCCTGTGCACGATTAAAAGAAACTGAGCCGAGGCGGCAGATGAAATTGATCCGCGTGATATCGAATAGCGACGCGACACATACGGTTCTGTCGTGCCGCAAACGAATCCGCGGGAGTGTGCGAATTCCAATGGCTCGGTCGCTTTATTAAATCAATCCGATTACGTGCTGGCAGAGAGAGAGAGTCATGTTTGGCCCCAAACAGACGTTATCGAGCACGTAATCTTGCTGAATGGAGTCGTTCGCCGTAACCGCAATTCCATCGCCCTTGCACATATACCTACGTACGTGTATGACGACGATACATAATGGAGGAAAGTGGACGGGGTTGCCGGGCCGTGCAGGGTGAAACCCGCCAGTAACGTCCCACAATGGTAATTCGGGGAGTGTGCGGGACAGTGGGCACTTTGTGAGTCACGCATGATCCACCGGTGAAATCCCCTAGAGATCATCATTGACGACCCCCGTCGCGAGACCGGTATGTGCTCTTCCTCTCCTTCTCCCTCCCCGTTTCCTCCTCACTCTCGCTCCTCTCATTGCTCCAATCAGATCCGCATATCTCCACGCCCCCCTTTCGTCCTTTTTTCGACGGTTTCTTTCGTCGTCATTACTTTCGTCTTAAAAATCAATTACTCTCGGCCTAAATGCCAGGAGGCTGCAGTAAAATTTTCCGTTGCTCCTCATCGTACAGTGTTCTTTACAGCTAACCATAGTGCTTTTTCCGTTAGGTTTATCTGCTTGAACGGTGAACGTTTTTAATGGCAGTCTGTTGTCTTTAAATTCTTTGCCGCTGTACCGCTTGAGAGTATGCGGAAAAATGGTGACCGCAGGGCGTAGACGAGAAAGATTCGTGCGCTGAATGAACGTAATGAGGACTTGACGTTTAAATTGTTAGCATGGTCGGCAGTTAATGTAACCACGCGGTACGGATAGCGATACCCGGTCTTTACGTAAGCTAGCTTAGCGATAGAGCAGTAGTGCGTTACTGATGGATCATCCGATAGCATCGAACGCGGAATTAATCCCCGGGGTGGAATGGAAAAAAATATAAAACGTTCGTTCACCGTTATACAAACGACAGATGTGTAATCCGACCATCAGTATGCTGTCTTTTCCAAAACCGCTAATGACTAATTTACATATTTAGACAACGGTCAGGCGCGAAATCTGTTAAACACATGGACATCGTAATGAATTTCAATATTACGACAATAACTGTCTTTTCTCAAAAACCGCACATGATAGATTTAATCCTTACGTTGATAATTATATCCTAAGCCGAACATTCTGCTGCGGTGACGTGATTCTGTAATATGATACAACACGAATTCCCTTGCGCGAAAACGTATAAATAATACGTATTTACTGGTACGTGAAATGCGGACGCGTTGACGCCCCCGACATATGTACTCGTCGTTCGGCAATGACGAACGTCAGCTCCTGCCGACGTTGAAAACGAATCATCTTTTACCGGGCTGTCGGTTTAAATCGAGGCGAATTAGGAGGCCCTATGCAAAGCGGACTAGTGCTGTTGCTCGCATCAGCGAATTTCGCCGTCGAACGCTGCCGTTCGCCGACATATGCATAGCCCGTTGCATAATAAGCGAATAGACTTGGCTGTTTACACGTTGTAGCGACCACCTACGATATGCGGCGAGCTTAATACCCGATCGGTGTAACAGTTGTGTGCATAGAAGCACGTGAGGTACGTGAATATCCGGCCGAATCGCGTGTCGATCGGCCGATGCAGCGAGTTTCGACTTTTAGGCACGTGGCGATGGGGTTTTGCGGCCGGACGCATTGCACTCGATCGTAATCGGGACGTGCGTATATATTTTATCCCCCTTTCTGCCCCCCCCCTTATCGCGCAACGTCATCTGCTTTGGAGTCGCGCCTAATAAAACTCTAACATCACGCGCTCGGCGTTATATGCAAATGCAAAGTCGTTTCCTGTTTACAACAGATACGTATGCAACGCCTCGACAAGGGCACACTGTATCGTACTTTCGGCTAGAATCCATGGCAAACGTTCCATGCAAATTGCGCGAATGAATCATCTCTTTCCAATTGAATTTATGGACTTACTGAATTCACCCACGTTAGGAATGTAATTTAACCTAAAAGTTTGTTCAGTCAGTATGTAAGATAGACATCAATTACAGATAGCTCGATAAGCATATTCTTCTGAAGCTTAATTAGTACATTCCTCGGACATTGATGTGAATCGGACAAAACAATTTCTTAAAAAAACGGAGATCGGTTGACGTGAATTGAGTTGCTTAGAAAAGTGGTAAAATCAGCATTGAGTTTCTGGCATGGCGGTGAATTTGAAAGGAACGGTTGGTTCGGGCTTCCCTGTCCGAAAAATCCCCATGGTGCAGATTCCGGGACAATGCGGGAATTACAGGTTCGACGATGCTCTATATAAACCACGGGCGTGCACGCGTAATCGCCGGACGATAATAGACACGTAACTGACGGTCGGTTGCCCGAAGACTCGGACCCTCCCACATTTTTCGGAAATGCTCCGGGACAATGAGCGGGTCTCTCCGACAGTGAGAGAGGGCGAGCATTTACCGAGTGGACCACTCGATATAATTGTGGCATCGAAGCATATCGAGGAGAGACTCGTTTCTCCGATTCTCTAGTGGTTTTCTTTCTCCCTCTCTCCCCCGACCTACCCCACCTCCCCCGTCCCCATAGAAATTACGACTACTCTTCTCGCTCCGCACATCTCCCCGACTCGCTCCCTCGCGCCGGTGTTTCTCATCTTCCTCCCGAGTGTCGAGGGTGCAATCGAGAGGCGTGAATGCTCGCTTTGTCGCGATGCAAATGTCAACGCGAGAGGCCCGATGGGGCGCATTATGCTCGGCGCACAATACCCAAATGCTCGTAATAATGGTAATGACTGAGGAAATATGGCCTATGCAAATGCACGGACGAGTCACGAAGCGGAAGAGAGCACGGAAAAAAGTGTTACCCAGTGACAACGAGATCGAGAGTCGAAGAGCACCGAGAAAAAGAACCCCAGGGAGATTGTGAGAAATGGACTCGTGTCGAGCATACTTGCATGCTTATATGTGTATTTTTCTATGTCACACCTAATAGATTCGCAGATAAATCTCCGGCGTTAAGCATATGTAGATACGTCACAGAGGGACATATGCTCACTTTGCTTAGTTAACTTGTGCCGCTACTGAAACATTACCAGCGTTTACAAAATTCAATGCTCATGTGGATTAAATCGAATTTCCCTGTCTTCCGTTACATCAAAATACAATCAGGTTTGCAACAGCGATGGAACCGCCTTTACCTCCCCGTTTCCGGTACACATTTCTTATATTATTCATGTGATTCGTCATTATTACGAACTGTATTGACAGTTCAGCAGAAGTTTGTCATAATTCTGCCACAGACCATCGTAAATTTAGATCAGTTGAATCGTAAATTCGATAAGGCCAGCATATCTCTATTCTTCTGCATTGGTATAATTTCGTGTATGATGTGATGTTTTACTCTGAATGTTTTGCCGCATATGTTACGTATTAGGAAGTAGTCGGTAGGTGCCGGTTCGTAGGAGAGGCATGTAAATTCATCTCATCAGTCGTCGGAAGGTACCCATTGGCCACGTAGGCACGCGTCGATATATAGAAACGGGACATATGCTGTTTCCCGGCGCGTATATATCACACCGTTGTCAACCCCTCGAGCGGTCGAACCCCCGAAATTACGGGGGCCACTGTTTATTATTTTTCACCTCCGTCCCTCCGGGCCCGTCCTCTGTCTAAACATACGGCGAGCAACTGCGGTCGTCCGGGGAGACTCATCTTTTTGTCTCCTGACGAGGTAACAATCCCGGCTTAATTGTTTTCTTTTACACCGGCGAGAATAAATAATGATACCGAGAAAGCCGTAGGAAGCGCGTCTACGACATAGGTAAACGGTTCCCGCGATTACCGGGAATTAAGGTAAACATTTAATCACGCCTCGTAAATTGCCGATCGAATGTAAATAGCTGAATCTTATCAGTTGAGTATCGAAATTTATCGGGAAGGGTTTGTCGAGGAGCAATTAAGTGATTTATGGCCTCCTGAAATCTTTTGGTTCTCTTTCTGGAAGACTCGAAAGTGGGAATATACGCCGATCTTGTGCAGTCACCTTTGGTGTCGATCGTCGATTCTTTGTCCGCCGGGGCGCGTATCTAAATACTCGAGGAGAACGACACTCGAAGGTACGCGGCGCGGGGCGTGTTTTCACGATCCTCTCCTCGGGATCTCGAGCACGTGGGTGTCGGGGGATTGGGGGGGGGGGGGGGGGGGGGTTGCGCAATAATCTGCCGACGATATCCTCTCCCGTCGCGGCGTTTGTTGCACAACGGCGCGAGGGTTCAAAGATGGATCGCCCTCGAAAACTCGAGGTCACAAAAAGCCCGACGGTCGTTAATACCCGGCGTACTTGCTATTCATAAATCACAATGGTACCGCCCATTGGCACTGACGTATCGATTTATCGATTCGTCGATTTTCCATGCATCGTAATGAAGTCGTTGCCATCGCCAGTAGGGAGGAAAAGCGTAATCGTCCTCCTGCGAACACACAAAACGCCCGTGATTTGCCGTGACGGTCGGCTAAATTCCTACCCGTTAATGTGCCGCTAACGACTTTGTAATACGTTAACGCCCCGACCTTCCAGCGTGCAAATATTTCCGACAAAGAATAATGGATTCAGCGAGCACGTTAACAAAACGATAATCCATGCAAACTTGTGTATCGTTCTTCGCGATACACTTTTACAAGCTCGTTAATCATTCATTGAGCTTTATAGGTACGAAATTTGCAAGACTTATTTTTACATTGTCAATGGTATGTTCGTGCGCTCGGAAGAGAAACGAGGTCGCTGATATTTTTAGCGAAAGAAGACGGAACGAGGACTCGCTCGAAGCAGGACGATGTGATTGAAATATTCATAAAAATCGTACGGTGGTTGATGGTTACTGTATACTTGGACATGACATGCGCATGGTGATCAAGTCATCGTGCCGGACGATGGGCCGCATTTATCACGAAGATTATCACCGGCGCGATTATATTACGGGTACTCGAGTAGCGCTTGAACCGCCGACTTTGCTGTTCGAAGATGATGAACAGCCATAAAAGACGGAACGTTAATGCTCCGTGTCATTAATTGCTAAGTGCATTCTCCGAGTGATTCACTTAAAAACTTAACGCAAAATTAAAAGCTTTCAGTAGCCGCGAAGGAATGAGACAAACCGAGAAATTATTTTGGTGAGAAATTTGATGTTAAACGCTGGTTTAACATCAAAAGAATTCCACGGAAGACCGTATAATAGGAAAAATCTTGGACAAGCAGTATCGTGAATATCGATTGGAGTCCAAGGACAAGTCTAGCTTTGGAAAGAATTATGAATTATTTATCGGATCAGGCGGTTTCCTTTTGTATGGAAACAAGGTCACTTCCATGTCGAGTTTATTCGTCGCTCGGAGGTACGAGCAAGAATTACCAGAGCAACAACGTTGAAACGGGCGTGGCGTGTGTAGCAGATTGACGCTGCACCGAGGTAGATATCGAGAGACGAGGAGAGGAGAATGGGGAAACGACCGAGGGATGCTGAAAAATGCGGAGTAAGAAAAAATTAAGTACGATCCATCATCAAGCTCCGAGCCCGGTATACACATTAACATATTCATGCGTGGCATTGCGAGGACGTCGTCGTCCTGTACGCATCTGTCTGTCAATCTCCGTCTCCCTGCCCCTGTCTCTCTCCCTCTCTGTCTTTCTCACTCCCTGTCATTCTCCCTCTCTCTTCGCCTTTTCGTCCTGCCGCCCCTACGGGACGAGCACACGTCCGGAAGGGAGGCGACGAGAAGAAAAAATCACGAATTGACCCTCTGTCGAGTTTCCTGCGGTTAAAAGACAAGCGTGCACCATCGTTCCTGGCGAATGTCCAACTTTTTTTAACCTGCGCTGAATTAACACCAGTGACAAAAAGTGCCAACGGCCGGACTGTCCCACGTCGAACGGACAGATTACATGATAATTAAGCGTTTTCACGGCGATGTCTTTGAAATATCACTCGGATGCCGATTAAACGTAAATCTTCTTTTCACCGGTAGATGTACTTTTATGTAACACGTGTATATTTTGAAAGCAGACGATGTTGCAAGTGAGAAACGTATTTTCGACAGATATAGAAATGTACAAGGTACATTGCTCAAAACTGATAAAGTTATTGGACCAGCAAATAACCCAGGGTAGATAACTTTCACGAGATAAAATTCCCCGGCGCGCGCGGTGCAATCGATTTATCGAGTGCACGCGTCAAATGCGCCGGTTCGTAAATCTCCGACTGACCTACTGTGGCTGTTAAAGGAAAGGACACGTTTGCTGCGTCGAAGGCCGGCACTCCGGGGGAATTTTCGTCGGCGGTTCGTCCTGCCGTCCGCTCTCGTTCATTCGCCCCGCTCACGCGAGGACGTTTATTAAATTAACTCGTTTAATTGGACGCGGCCATTATTGCGTGAACGGCCAGTTCGCGCACGTGGAAGCCGCCTAGAAACACGATACTATGGGAACGTGTCGTATGCGGTTACTTTAAGCCATGGGGGGAATTTCCCCCGCAGCCTGTGTGCAGCCCTAGCCCCGTGGATCCCGGTGCACTCGGTAGCGCTCGGTCCTTTATGGATTCCAGCAAATTGGAATGCGCGTTTACCGATAATCTCGCCCATAGCGAAACCACCAGATGGTCTCGGCTTTCCGTCCAATTCGCAGGGGAATTATCACGTTGCAAATATGTCCTCTATCAACGCAGGAAATATTCAACAATTGGGAATCCCTGTGTCGATAATGTTGTACGTGGCAAAATGATTAAATAAACTTGGTTTTTACGGAATTTCTTTTCTTTTTATACCGTAAAAGAAATTAGCTTCGCACGCAGCCGTTTCATTCGATAATTCACGGAGCGTCAGGTGGAAGGGTCCGAACGGAGAGTCTTGATCAATATTTTTCATCGATGCCCTATTATTTCTCGGCAAATATACGCTCGAACAATAATTCGTATTAATTCCTCGGCTCGAATAATTGCTTTGGGCTTTTTCCGTCTTGTTTGTTTGGTCTGTTTGTGCGAGCGGCAAACACTCTTGACGTCTGAACCGCGTTAATATCCAGCTATGGGGCGACAGCGCGCAGTCGGAGGCTCGTCGTCGGTCCTTTATGGCATTCTACCAAGCGGAATGTACAATTATCGACAGATACGACGATAAATGCCACTCGCAGAAGGATCGCCGAGTGTCCGTTTAGAAGCTCCCCCGATTCTTCCTGTGCAGGCGGTGAGAAAGAAAGACCGCTTTGCCAGTCGTTGAACCGACATTTCGCAATCGCACGACGACCTTATTCAAGCTGGCGATCTTTTCAATGTGCCATGGGCTCAGCCGTTACCCGCTAGATCAATAATGAAACAGAGTAGACGGGAAACAACGGATCCGCCGTTCAATTTCAAACGTCGATAGAGCGAACGGGCAATCGGTAGAATATCTTGAAGGTGTGATTTCCCCCGCACAACTTTCCTAGCTATTACAATCGACGAACGACCAACAATGTGGATGAGTTGCGTTAATTTCGGCCGTACAATAGAGTCACTCCTTTGGCTTTATACGCGACGGGTCGGCTTTCCTCATTGCCACGAGAAAACGTGTCCGTAAAAGGAAGAAGGGCTGTATCGACGGCCGTACACTGTCATCGGCGTAAGTCGAAAAAGCAGCAGCTGCCGCCAGATGCGCGTTTGTTTCAAATCATTCAGGAATCCTCTGCTCCCCACCTCTCTTCCTCTTCGTAGGGGAGCTCGAAATTAGAACGATCTCTACAAACTCCTTTAATGACTTTCCTTGAGGCCCTTTCCCAGCTGTTCTTAGATATCGCGCAACGGCCCGCTGTCCATCTCGGGATCGTTTCAACCTTATATACCGACGTGTCCTTCGCCGCTGACGTTGATTGCCCGTAAAAGCCCCTTAACACGAACCGATGCTTTCGAGCGACACATTACAGTGCCGAGAAACTCGCGTATCTGCGTGAAAATCTTCCGAACTGCCGTTCCAACGACGGTCCGCGCTCTCTTGCATTAGGAAAGATAGCCTTCATAATAAAAGTAATACACGTTTCATTAATTTTCATTACGAAGCGTGCTTAGTTGGCGAAACTCTGGCTGTACATGGCACGTACGTAACTTTACAACGGGATGAATTCCAACAGTGTTACGGAGAATCCTACTTTTACGGGATTAAATTTAACCTCACATTGTAATTACTTTTTTCAGGAGGCAGCAACTGGAGCAATCTGTGTACTGCGAGTCCGAGTCCCGCAGAACTGCAGAGGATAACAGACAGGACGTGTCGAGCAGCAAACCGGAAAAAATAAAGGTACGGAAAAAAATCTTTGTCTTTTAGCTGATTTTTTAGCCAGTTAGGCGAACATAACGAGTTCTTCGTAATGTAATAATGATTCGACAAATGTTACATCTTCGTTGATTTCCTTTACTGACTGAGGGGATTACTTTGCTTTTCTCAGGGAACTACTCAGGATCTGTTTGAATTACTCGAGAGAGTGCAAAGTTCTCGGCTCGACGACCAACGCTGCGTCCTTCCACCCTACTTCTCTCAAGTAAGAATGCATTTATCCTAGTAAATACTTAGAAAACAATTTAGTTATCGCTATAAAGGTACGAAATTAAATTCGAGAATTGTCTAGGGCAATATTTCAAATATGTCTCGTAAAGATATTGTCGAACTAACTTTTTCTAAATTGGATCACGGTGAATAAATACGAATGGAAGTATAAATTAACTGAAATTCGAGAACCAGCCATCTGATATATTTGTTAGAGATGGGGTATGCTTGGTTAATTCTTCATTTCGTGAGTTTTCAAATCAAGGAATATACGATACCCGCACCCGTATGTCCCAAGAAAATGACACTTAATTGTTTTATATAACTCAAGTACATGTTGGATGAATTTACATTAATAAGCAATGAATGAAAGTTCATCATGGTTTTCGTACCTTATTAGTAATTATTTTGACAGTATAGACGGGCCTTAAACAAGATGCTTATCGAAAGCTTCATACATGGGAAATAAAATAAGAAATATATGATAAATGATTCGTCAAAAGTAACAGTCCAGAAATTCGTGAATACCCTTCGGAATATTTTCCTGCTTTTATGAAATGCTTCATCATGCCGCGATTCTGTGGAGTCTATGAAGAAAAATTCGTAACGGGATTCCTACTAGATTTTGACACACCGAGTTATCGGAAAAAAGGAACTTTCCAACGACGATTTATGCTTTATCCCCTGTTATTCATCGGGAAAAATTACACGAGTGCGTGATTTTCAATTTCACAAAACGATGGAGTACTATCGCCCGCCAGTTTTTTTCCCGATTCGCCTTTGTGTCGGTTGGACAATTAATATTGGCCGAGTGCGCATTCGCCCCTATTCCGTCGCGTATAGAAGGAACGAGTCGAAGATGGATGAAGGCAATCCTTCACGGGGCAGCGCGGACAAAACCTTTCAGGACGAATCGTTTGGTCACGCGCTGCTTCAACTCCGATCATGATTTTACAAAGTCGTCTCGCGTGCTCTCTATAAAATTTTCGACCCGTCGAATCGAAGGGAGAATCGTGCCAGTCACGTGCTAAACTGCGCTAAAGAGGGTCCGCCAAAGGAATTCATTCATCCCTGTGTCGTACACTCGTATCGTGGTAATCGATTAAACACAACAATACCGATGATATCGCCGATATCTCAAAGGCCTACACTCAAATTATGAGGCGACAGGATGAACTTGCACGATTAAAATTGCGTATAGTCATTGCTCAAAACCGTAAACCCGTGTCAAAAACCACTCGCAAAAAAACGGCGAATAGCAATATATCTCCTTTTAATGGATTCCAGCCTTTCGATAGAGTAATTAACACGATAATCACTATTGTTAAGATTCTCTGGAATGCACATCAGTTTATTTTACTACCACTTCTTGTAATTTATTCTGTACATTGTGGGCGTAACTGAAACAGGAAATCCAAAGGTTTTTTTTAGTGATGATAGTTCATCAGTAGCATTTGCACAGATGGACGCAGAAAAACGTATATTTGAAGCGTGAAACGGTTCTCGCGCACAGTTAAAATCTTGCATGCATCCTGGCCGTTTTTTGTAACTCGCTCATCCGGTTCGTAATGTGAAATCTGTAATCATCTGTTTACCACGTGCGCCTCCCTAATCTTCACAAGCCATCACATTAGGAATATAATTTCACTGTGATAATAACAAAACAGGAATTTTTGTTACCGACCTGGCATAGTCGATAAGTAAGATATCGTTTGCTAGGACGTTGATAAGTAAGAGCTCTGTCATACCGTCTCACCACTCGATAATAAAGAATCTGTTCGATTGTACCATTCGTAGGTAACTCAGTCCCACCATTTTTTAAACCATTCGCAGCTCTTGTAGGTCCCTGCATTTCGCGTGAAGACAGTTCAAAACGATCTGCTTTACAGGCCTTTATTTAAAGGAATGAGTCAACTAAAGCGAATTTTTTTAATACACTTAAGTTAATCATATCCGCATAAAATGTCTACCATTTTGATTTTTTTTTTCTGTTTACCACATCACTCTTTCGCTCGTTCAATGGACATGATCGATTGGAAAGGAAAATAAAGCGTTTCTGTAGAACGTACGAGTAGTACTTATAAAGATTGATAGCAAACTAAAGCGGCAGTGGGGCAAAGCGTGTAAATGATCCTCAGGATGTGGGGAGATGAGCGTACTTCCGGTCGGCCAGGTAAGCGTACCGGAAGTCCCGCTTCAACCACCACGGCCAACCGTCATGGTGCGGCTTTGCCCGTACACCCGGGAAGATTTTCAGATTTCTGTCCTGCTCGGCGGCCGTGAAGATTCAAGATTTCACATCGTCACGACAAATACAATAAAACAAGTGCACCTTTTCGTGAGAATGGCCTGAGAACTTCCCAGGATTCGGATCATTAAACGTTGTAAAGCTGTAACACTGTTGAGGAAGAAATAACTTAGTCGTGCACACTGATAACGTATAGAAAATCTCTCTTGAAACTGATTCAACAAATTTGATGTTCTATCAAGAAATCAGGATTCAATAAACTGATATAATCGTTCGTTTTCCTCCTGCGGCGAACAGAGTCAGAAGAGTTAATTGAATCGGATATTGATACACACTCAATGTCTTTACAAAATTCAATAGAAATATCAGTATCTGCATCACGTCTACGGTAACGCTGATTAGGTACGATTGTTAAATGTGCGTTTGTGATGTAAGCGTAGCTGTAATAGCTGCAAATAGACAATTTGATTACATCAGAAGTACGATTGGAAGTTACATGTACAAGAGTGACGTGGGTTTGCATTACAGCTAAGGCAGTTGATTGTGATTGTAACCCAATTATTTGACATTCAGGCCAATAATGTAGGATTAAAAATTTGTTCTGGCGCGCCTAAGAAACCTCTTCAGGTTGTAAACATTAAGCTTTTAATTTAATCCTTTCTCAGAAGGGGGATTGTTGGGAAATAAGAATTAAGGAGCACCGGCCGCTGGTTGGGTAAAGTTCTGGAGTTTCTTTGCGACTTTGATCTTGATCCAGGGGTACTGGTCGTTTCTTAATGCATATTACAAGGGTACGAATTTCCTCGAGCTTCGACCGAGCATGACTCGAGGCCTTGACTGCAAGAGTGATCGTTAGGCGGAACAAGGTTAGCGTTTTCAGAGGGTTACGGACGAGACGAGCCGGAGAAATGTTTGCCGGACGTTTTGCAGTCGGAGAACGTCGACGTTTTCGGGCCCAGGAAGTTGGGTAAAATAATGAAAGAGGTGGACACAAAGGAACTGGAAACCCTAGTGCTTACGTACCGACAACGAAATAAGTCGACCACGAAATGACATCCGTTCTCCTGCGAGAGACCCTGCCCATGCCTGTATGTTTCCTTCTGGCTTCACGTTCCACCACCTGTCCCTACTGTAGAATAAAAAAAAGTTCATCCTGTCTGCTTGAAAACAGCGGATTGTACTCAAAATTTCGCAAGACCACTTATCGTCCTCTTTATAGCAATAGTCATAGGTGAAGGTAGCTTACGGAAAAGCCTGTAACCAATATCATATGATTCATCAAAGGAACGTTCCCCTGACAAAGCAAACATTTCCTCAAGATGTGAACAGCAGAAGAGTTTCGCAAGAATAATTATGCACTGTGTGACGTGTAATAAAAAACAGAAGATTAGCCAATGATAAATTTTTTGCCTGAGGAAAAATGAACATAGTTCCGCGATAATCTGTACCTCTTAAAGGAAATGACGCATTTCCCGAACGTCAGAAGGATATGCCTTTCTCATCGGCGAAGCGTTTATCCTATATATTAATCTGACCTTCCGAAAGTTAGGAAAGATGCAGAACTCAAGAACTTCTGGTGTCGTGCTTGACGGTAACCGGTACGAAGTTTATTCGCTGCACGGCACACTTACGTCTATCCTGATGAGTTTCTTCCGATTTCTCATCTCGTGGAGATCAAACGGGAGTAGTATGCTTCGTTGCTCGACAACCAACATTTGGATCTTCATAAACTTCTACCCTGCTCATGCGCGGAAATAACTGAGAGTTATTTAAGAAATAAATGCCATCGCAAAGAAATATGTAAACAGGTGCTGCGAGAGTTGACTTTAGACTTTCTTTGTTTGTACGTGCACTGCCTTGATAATACACATCGCTGTAATTTCGAGTGTTGACAAACGTGATACTTACTTAAATATCAATGAACTTCAAGACGATAAGAAGTAGTATCGGAGTACGTACTCCAAAATGTTCCAATATTTCATCGACATACGCGCATGATCCTGAAGTAAAAAGTAGACCATACTTGTGCGAATTTTCGATGAACACAGTACATACTTAAATTAAAAGAAATCTAAAGCAGTTTCCGGAAGTTGAGAAATTTCATTGGCCGAGAACAAAGGTGTGCCGTGAGGAAGGAAAATTCGGAAAAATTCTCTCGGGGCGACGGAGCTGAATTAGAAGATCCTGGAACGAAGAAATTGGCGGTCGAGTATTCGCGCTCGATGGCAACCATGGCAACGTTTGTTCATAGAGCGCCTATGCGCGGCTGTGGAAGTTTTAAGACCCGCAGGAGGTTGGTGTCGGGTGGGGAGTGCAGCGGCAAAGCGAGAGTGCGAGAGGTAGTGCCGTCGGGAGGGATGGTAGACGAAGAGAGGGAGAAACTCAACGAGAGTTCCAGCGTAGAGTCGGACTCGACGCCAGTCACGGTCTTACTCCTCGGCGTGATCGTATGTCGTTCCCCGGGTGAAACGTGTTCTTCTCATTGTCAGTGGTACGTGCATACGGACAGCTGGCTCGACAATCTTTCCTGCGCGCCCACGGCGCACCATCGCTTTCTATTCTGACCTCGCGGACAGCGTTTTACCGAAACGTAGGCGGCGCGAACAATACGAAGACGCAGTAATACGTGACTCCGGCGACGACCAGTTCGGTTTATGTGCTGATTAGCCCGACTTTCGCACGTGAATCGCGCGGATAGGTCTGCGAGAATGACAGCGATAGCCGGCGGCGGTGAACACGCGTCTAGACCCAACAAGGGTCTCAAAGTATCTTCAAATAGACAGTTCTAGCTCGCACAGTCCTCCTACTCTACGCAGGTTTCACATCTACGTGAAAGGGTGTCAACAAGAAGAGGAAAACCGACGCGTAGCTGCAGCGACACGCTGCTCAGAACACAAAGGAAGAAGAAATCGTGGAGAAATCGAAGCTCGGCATATGTCGCAGCTTCGAGCTTGATCGTAGGTTGCTGCTCAATGAAGACTTCACACAGTATGGGTAGCAGGTGTTAGCCCAGTGTCCAGGTGTGCTGGGTCCACTGGACCAGTTTTACTTCAATTTCCAAAGGACCAATTCCTTTTTCGCGCGCTCGCCAAGTCGTTAAGGGACAACAAACACAATTGAAGTATACGCTTTCGCCAAGTTGTCGAAGAATCGACAAACAAAACCAACGGGTACAACACGAACGACGACTTGAAAAATCATCGCCAACGTCTACCTTCTGCGCAGTCTAATGAAAAACATCAACGGACCTAGTCACGGGGCATTGTCAATTGAGCTAAATTGTTTGTCCTTAAACATACACCAAGTTAGGAATTATCGTCGTTAAAAGGTCTGAAAAAACGTGCGCCCGAAGAATCTGGTTAGCGGCGATCCTCTGGAGAGGAGGAAGGAAAGTCGTCCGTTGTTGGACTGAGCTGGCTCCTGGGCGACTGGAGTCGCTTCGAAAGTGCACGTGAAAGGAGAGCGGGAGTACATTCTGTGGATTAAGAACGGCGTTTATCGCTGAAACGGCCGTCGGGTATGATGGGAGTACTGAGATGGAGGCACGAGCTCCGATCCGATGCCAGCCAACAACAACAACAACAACAACAACAACAACAACAGCGGCCGGAGCAACGCTCGGCTTCTAATGGTAGCCACACGCACGCGCACACCTTGCCAAAGCTCGTATCGCAGGTGAGAATTTTTCCCGCGCTATCCCCCGAAGCCCTAACAGCGATGAAAAAAACACTTCGTGAAAGCTCAGCAGGAAAGAAGCGTTGTACATTACTCGTCCGCGAGAGCGCATTCGATTGTGCCAGTCAGGTCCTTCACCCCTCTACATTCTACGATTTGCTCCAAACACAAGAGACAAGACCCGTATCTCCCTTCTAAATGTTTATGGACTAGTTTAGTTTCATCGAAGTACTTCACGACACATTTCCCATTTGTTCAAATGCAACGAAGGGAATTGTTGAACTACTGAACTGTTGAAAAGTAAATTGAAGATTGGCCAGTGGTTATCATGAAACCATAACGATATCGTTTCAATTTGGGGATCACTGATATTAATTCCCTTAAATTTCAACGAACGCCTGCCACGACTTCTCAATCGGGTCATCAGTCTGCGTCTCTTTCTTTCTTTCTCTATCCGTATCTTCCAAGCGATTGCCACATGACCAGGTCGACGCATGTGGTATGCTCAAGTGGAAAGGGCGGAGCTGAAAAAAGGGCAACGTAGTACAAAACGAGCGTGGTAACTGTAACTTGAAAGATATCAGTCTGCCGCGGTAATTTCCTCTGAACGTTCCGTTATTTCTTCGTTCTGCATGGCGGGACTGTTGAAAAAGGCCTATTTTCTCATGGTCGAGCGGACACGGTTCGTGATTCTCCGCGTTCGCGGGGAAAAAGGGTACGCGTAATTATACAAAGGGCCGATCGCTCGTCGGGCAAGTTAAACTGACCGGTTGTTGTAACGATCGAACGGCACGTGCCCCACGACAGGCACTTTAATTCACGGCAAAAACGAGCCTCATTGCTGAGAATTACACTTGTCATCGAATGACTAGTGGCCGAGCACCGTTTCGAGAACCCTAATGATGCTTCGTCAGCCTGATCGATATTTCTTAGGCTCCGAAATAATTCAGAATTCAGCGGACAGCGCGATATTCCGTCTCGCTTTGCACGAAAATCTTGCGGGTCTTGTCTAGTAGTTAGTTCTACAAAGTCTAAAGTGAAAAATATTCTTTCATGAAGAATTCATCTTCCAATCTGTATATAAATACTGAGTTATTTCGACTTATTGCAATAAAAAGAAATTTAAAAAGCGATGAAAATAGCGCTGCTGAACCCGCAGAAGTAGACAGATATTCCACAAGTTCGCTTTAAATTAAAAATCTTTCCAATTCAATCATCTCGACGTGGGATGGGACGTGCTGCGTACTTTTATAAATGTCAGTTAAGGCATATAGACGATATTAATTGCATTCTCGTTGCGTCGACTTTGCGAGTCACTGGGTTGAATGAACGATAGGAAATAATATTTCGTAAATTTCAACGGTCTAAAATACCAATGAAGTGCTACGAAAATGTTATGCAGACATTGAAATTAATGAAAAATATACAATGTTCCGCTTGTGCGGGACAGTCAACCTTTCTGCGATGCTCGGTTATAACTTGTTTCGCATTGCAGTGACAGCAAGGTCGATAGCAATTTATGTAACGAATGCCTGACAATTAAGGACAATTAATAGTCTGTGATCGTAATGAAACACTGTACCGCTATTTGCTCCGTTTTCTACAGTGACAAATTGAGACACCGTCAAAATGGTTCATCAGCAGTTTATATATACATATTCGATTCAACCTCTACATAAAACAATGTTTATTTTCTCGCAATTTTGTAATTCGCTTAATTGTTCATTTACCGGTATAAATATACATAAATATCGTATTTTCGATTCACTTCGCGGCGGGGAAACTTATAAAAGCACCAGCGGCTGTTACGAGAGGAGCATAGCTTATGTTTCTTTAAAATTCAATGTGTCGTACTTTCACCAATATGACATTCCTGCGATAATACCAGCAATGAAGATGCCATGGGGGTGCTTTGCATATAAACCAGTAATGCGCTTCGCCGGTATATTCTATAACTTTATCGTGAAACTAGTTTCACTTCTGCTTGGCAGACGATAGCGTTTACCGTATGTTGCATTTGGCATTCGTCCTGCCGACTGTAAAACTCCATCAAAGTTCATTTCCCATCAGGCACAATTTGCACCTTGGTGCACGAACTCAGAACTGTGCGGAACTACGAAAAGTTTACAGTTTCGAAAGTTGTTAAGCAATTACAATGCTTCTGAAAGAATCGATCAACGCTCGTGGGTTTTAGCCAATAGCAGTCTTTTTTTATAAACTCTTTAACCCCGACCCATTGTGACCCTCTTAAGAAACGAGGAGAGATTCGATTTACCCCGGGGCATGGTGAAAGATTTTGAAGATCCGTTTGTTGGAATACCAGCCGTCGTTCCGTCAGAAGGGACCTGAAGAGACAGAAGAGACAGAAGCCGAGGAATTGGTTTTAGGTTTTCTCGGTAGACGGTTCCGCCAGCTGTTCCATGTCTCCTCCTTTCTTTTTTTACACGCAGGGCATGGCATCGAGGCAAAGAATAGCACCGAAAGACACGTATCTCGACTGGGGGAGAAGGATTTTGGTGGACTATGGCACGGGGAGGAAGGTAGAATTGCCGATAGTGTGTGAGGCTCTTATGTAGTCAACCAGGTGCAAACACTGAGTGCAGCTGTCAGACCGTCTGGCTTCCGGCTAGCGAACGAACGAAACAATCGATCGTTCGACCGCGAAATGCCGTGTTTGCCTCTTTATCCACCCGCATTGTTATTTTTTTCGAACTGGATTTCTCCTACGATGCTCACGACAGCAGGTTTTACACACTGAACTGTTCCTCATGCTTTGCTATTGCGGCCCGTAAATTGAGAATCAACATTTTTGCACATTGAGCTCTGAAACGAGGAATTTTCTTTCTGCATACATGCCTTGATGTGCCTGTCTCTTTAAATTCCGAGTAAATTCGCTACCTGGGAAATCTAGCCAAGGGAAACTTTTACAGAACTTTGAGATAGTACCAATAGCTGTAGGGGGAGAGTGAAATACGGATCTCACGTCAAGGAACTTTGGATTGATCGCACTTTAAAGATTTCTCACCGGTTAGAAATTAACGATAGACTTCAGACAAGTCATCTAACGAAGTGCAAAAGATATGCTAATCCGGAGAACAGAAATTCTCTCACTGTCCAGACAAGCTGAAGTTAATTAGACGTCGGGTCACATGTTTACAAATATTTGCCGCGTGACTAAAGATAAATTGCTGTCTTTCAGTGTACGTAACATCGTGGGACCCATGCCCGTTTTAGATGAGGCTACTCGCTTTATGTTTCTGACCTTCACCCCCTTTCCCTACGAACCGACACGCATAGGCCCTGAAACGATTGCACACTGCTAGCCCAATAAAAGTGCTTATCCGAGTCAGGTGGATTAATTAGGTTAAGCCCGCCCGTGGAGATTCGTGTAAACGATTAGATTTATACCCACGATGCTCCTCTATCAACGAAAGCAACGGCGACTTAAGGAAAGAGATATATTTTTTGCGGCACGTAAGCATCATCCACGAACCGAACTCTGCTGTAAAATCGTCTAGGAAACCTAAATTGCGCCAGAGTGCAGATTACATCATCCTTTGCTTGATTAATACTCATGGGGTTCGTTTCCAAATCCGTTTCCCAATAAGTACCTTTCCAGCATTCTGACAGTTCGATCGTAAACACGTACGTACAATATTTACCCCACCTATTAACTGGTTCAGATTGCTTACGCGACAGTAATAACTCTGTCCCTGCTGATCAGAATAAGCATTATTCACGACGAGATACTTCGTAAGTCTCTGTTGTTTTCCGTATCGGTTTTCTTTTTATATCAAAGCGGCTTCGATTGGAAATAAAATCACTTTCTATAAGAACGTGACATTGAACGGTTTCACGTATCGATAAGTCATATCCTGAGCCGTTTGATACATTCTAAATTTTACTCGATACAATATGTCGTATGCTTCACATTTTCGTCCAAAATGAGTTCGCAATCAACGTGCGATACAATTATTCGATAAATCAGACGAACTTTCGCAGTGCTGAATTATCATAGGTAAACAGGCACACAATTATACGTCACTAATTGAGACATATCTCTAGAGGTATTAATCGATGTTGTTTACGTTCGAATGAACGCTGATTGTCCCGTATATGTGCAACAACAGCCCCTGCAATGGACACTGCACCACATAAATGGCACATAATCATCGTAATCGCAGCACCATAATTTATGCCTATACTCATAACTAAAACAGTGTTAGTAAACGTGGCATAGACATACATTTGTAGCATCTTATCAAGACTTTGACGTGATTATAAATCAATCACTACAGTTTGAAAAACTATTTGTGGATGAATTTGCAACGACCACGATATTTTTGTTTTTACAATTTTCAAATTGCTACAATTTTAAGTAGACTTTACACACAGGTTCGCGAAGATTATTCAGCTTAGTACGGACATTGTTTATGGGTTTTTTTTAATCTTGCTGAGTAGTAAAAGCGTGTATGGAGGACAGTCAGTCTTGACAAACCGACATCAAACAAGTCCAGGTGGCAGTCGACGGCGATCCACAATCCCTGACCCGCTTTTTATCTGACACTGCCAAATTAGGTGAGTGAGAGGACATGATAACCTACTGCTAGCCGCTAAACGGGCCTTCGCTCGTCCGAAGACGTCGAATGTCGGAACACGAACGTCCCGCGAAGACGACTCGGGACAATTTCATTCCTGGCACACCTTTCACGCTATGTATACGAGGACTGTACATGGGCGCGTCTAACAATGCGGGTCCGTACTGAATTATTCATCTCCACGAAAGGCAGTGACATTACCTTTCTTTCTCTCTGTCCCCGGCTGTCTCTCCCACGTTTTTTATCTCCTTCCACATTCGGCCTGTCTGCCTTTCTTCCTGTTCCTCTCTCTTCTGTCTTACGCCTAGTTGGGAATTCCTTCTTCACCGGCGGCCTTTGTTTCTTATTTAGTTGTCCCATAGCTGCAGCCTAGAGGAAACGACGGCAGGGTCGATGTCAAGATGTTCCTTCGGCGAGTAACGGCTCCGTTATCATCTCGATCCCGCGCCGATAAAAGTTCCTCCGAATTTCTGCGTGTTTGCCAATCGTAAAGGCACGGTCACGATACAATCCCACGAGGAGAGAGACCCGAATAGAAATTCGAACGTCCTCGAAATCCGCGCTAGTTAATTTCTGCCTGACATGATCGATATCGGCTATCTCTTCCTCTATACCTCCTCCACTTAGAAATTAGCCCTTCCGGCGGTGCCTCACTTTATTCTAACACTGGGCGCAATAAAGTTCTTTTATACATGTTGAAAGTGGAGCAGCCACCCTCGCCATGTTTTAAAGATTTTTATTATCGGCCTCACGATATCTTTTCCCACCATCGCGGTTCGCATAAAAGCGCCATAGCTATTCCCGCGGAAAGCCGTGTGTACACCCCCGTCGCCCAGTAAAAAACCCACTCTGTCGGCCCGATAAATTCGTGAGAGAGAAACAAGGGTATGAGGAGGGGGAAAAAATACAGCTTACGATCAAGTGGGCACGGCGAGATCACGGCGTATCCTCTTGATTAGTGTAATCACGGCCACTGCCACTGCCACCGGTGATCGCTGGCAGGGGAACAAAGCGGTGCACGATGTAATTGGATTCCCTCTTCCATGAAACTCGCCGCGGATCGGTTCTTTTGCCTTTTCCTAACTGTATATACCCGGAAAAAGAAATTGCGAGTCAACAAACCCTCGGCACTTTGTACCGTAATTGCATAATGGCTTCTGAGATACCCGGCGACGCTCAAAGCTCCGCAATAAAACCAACCTGAACGACAAACGTCAAACAAAACTCAACGCATTCCCTCTTCTACGGGGAAAATGGATTCTATTAAAGCACAAAGTATTCACTTTTATTACCGACGTAACATACTTATTCCGCGCAAGTGAACGACATCAGTAAATCTTTGCTCTATAATAAATTTGCAAAATTAGGGAAAACAGACACATTTAACGAAACGTTCACACACTGCGGCGAATAATTTACTCTTGTCTCCCGCGACGAAATAGGGCTAATTAATTCTACTTTGGGTAAAAACTACTACGGTTTCGTCTTCCCCGATGTGCTTATTTATCAGGAGTAATTGCCGCTGAACATAACTCCGATCGTTCGTGAAATAATTACCGAAGCGTTATAAGGTACGTCGATTCCATTTAATTGCAACCGCAGTAATTATTGACATAAACGAGATGTGCGGACACCTTTCGATGTAGTTGCAATTAACGTAGATGTGCCAGTCACACCCTTTACCTTTCTTCTCGCAATTATTCACGCTTGTAAAGGATATCCCATCGAGCGAGTACTTGAAAACGTATCACCGTAATACCACGCAGTGCTTCGTAATTGCTCCGTTTCCTCCCCTTACATCATCGCTTACGTGATTTCAACGTCTGAGCACCAAACTGCGACACGCATATTTCCTTCACGGACGTACTTTTACACGTTTATAATTTACGTGGCATTGGTTTGGACTGAGCTATTATCCAGCACAGTGAAAGAGAAGTTTACCTTCCACGCGGGTTGACGTACCGTGGAATGTTTTTTAAATTCTCAAGACCATCTCGATTTACTTCGCAAAAATAGAACCAGGTCGATGGTATTGATCGTTTTATTATGAAAATACGACACTCTCGATAATGAGCCCCTCGAAGCCAGCAATAGTAATATTGTTTCCCCGAACAGAAAGCTGAGACGAAGCGAATCAACATTGGGTACGAAACTATTACTTCCACCGATCTGCACCATTCACATTATTTCTTAGCCACCTACTTCCGTAGAATTTTATTATACGTATCTTGATTTGCTGTACACTTTCCCTCATAATGTATGCACTTGTATGGGATTCATGGATACAAACAAGTATACATGTATTCTCGAAGCAAGTGCAAATTTGCGTTGCGCGTACATAGGTGAATAAACGGCATAGAATTGTGCCCGTCTACGTGCGCGACGGACGTATATACCGAACGAAGAATGATGGAGCACGTCGGGAGAAATGACGAGGAGGTTCACGATGAATCTGCACCCACGCAGTTTGCTTAGGGTCGGCGGATAATGCAGCGAACTCGGCCGTTTGTCAAGAGTTAAAAAGATCCCCAACCCTTGCGAGTTTGCATCTCGCCCGCACCGGCTGCGTTATTAATACGCGACTTTCGTTCTGCCTTTACCTTTTCCACCCTAACGTCTCCTCGAAATCCCCCTCACCCTGGCCCCTCTGTCTTCTTCCTCCTGTCGGTCTATGCAGTCGCACGAGCATTTTCTCTTCCTCCTCGCGTAGACGAGCGGCAAGCACCGCGAAACTCATTTAAGCTTCTGAATTCGTCGGCGCGGAATACGAACGTCGGGGGAAAAATAAGCATCGCTTAATCCACCTACTACCCTCTCTTTTTTCAAGTGTATCTCATCTTCCTTCCAAGATTTCGAAATTTCCACTGTCCTGTAACGACATCGCACGACATTACGAACGGAAGGAAATTCTTACCGCCTTGAAGACTTTTTTTTATCGTACCTCTTCCGGCATGAAGTGTAATAAATGTAATTACGTCTCTTCGTCGGCGATAATGAATATTCTATCCCGGTGAAGATTACGTCAACCTTCTTATTCCTAAGATAAAAAGCGTAAAGTATTTTTTACGTTACAATTGCACGTTATAAATTTACAGTACGCTGTCACTGGCCAGCAGCTAAGACGGCGGACATTGCAATTACGTTTTAATGTGCAGCGCTTCCTGCTTAAAAGCATCGTCCCACTGGAAAATAAGCAATTAACAAGGAAGTAGCTGATACCCAAGACCCGAGAATCGTGTGAAACGTTAGAAGATGACACTTTTCGCGTTACTGTTGGCGTTTAAATAACATAAACGCTCATTTTGCAGATTTCATAATGATTTTCTGGGCGACCTAAATCGCGTGTTACAGGGACATTAGAAAGACGGAAAGAAATATGGTTTGCAGACGACCCTTGCGGTTTCAATATCGGATGCATCCAGTCAGAGCGCGTGGGTGGCGAAGTGTAATGGGAAATATGTACGACGTGGATTCCCGTGATCGTCAGGAAAGCATTATATCCCCCACGATAAATCCGATGCTGGTATTGCAAGCAATACATGACTCAGATACGAAATTGGCCTCTTATCGCGACTGCCTATGGAGGAATCGATTCGTGCAAAGACTTCCTCCCCGCGCCGGTATATGAGAATCCCAGCGAGGGCGAGGCGAGGAGGGGAACTCTCTATTATTGCCTTCGTCTAGGAAACCTTCCCATTTCTTCTTCCCTTGCAGTCGTTTGCATTTCACCCTTGAATTTCCAGGAATAGAGATACGACTAAGATAGCCGGGGTAGGGCAGGTCTCCCTTCTCTACCCTCGTCACCCTTCGTTACTACCTGAAGGCTGGGAACCTCACGGACGAGAAGATGCACACACATCGATAAGCGATGCACCGCGTCGAAAGATTTCTCTGCACGTGCCCACGGCTGTGGCAACGATGAATATCGTAAACAGCAAGGCAAATAAGACCGAACTCACGCGTTTCCTTCCGTCATTTTTATTCAGCCAGGATGACCGGTTACTCCCGGCTATCGGTGTATGAATGGCGTCGATGTCTGCCGCGGATTATGAGCTACGAATTATTAATGACTGGGGGATTACGAAAAGGTCAGACTTATCGAGCGCATGTAAATGAACGTCTCACATTCGTAATGCTCCGGCGTATCATGCAAGCGCTTACCGCGGGCATTACCATCGATATACTCCATGCTAGCGCGCACAAATCCGGTAAATTAGTACCGGTAAGTACGCACCGAGATTACCGAAGCACTGTCGACTATCGAGAGAGAACGTATTTCACGTCCTAAATCTCCCGTAGATGTTTATGGAAATAAATCAAGCCGCTAAGTTGGAACGGTACTTTTAAGCTTTGAAGGAAAGCCTTTGTATCCAACCGGTGGAACTTTCTCCGAAATGTAATAAGCCGCTGCAACCCTGCAGGTCTCGTCCTCGTCTGCCGTTATCAAAGTCCGGCTGTGAGGGTTCCTTTCCCCGCACGCACAACTTGCAGCTTGTTCTTCTCTTCCTGCTTTCCCTGCTTCTCCGGGTTCATCCAATCGAGGGTTTCCTACGCCCACGACTCGATGACTCACTTCGTACACACATAAGTCGCGCCCCTCGGCCAACTTTTACCCGACCTCGTCCCTCCCCCCTGCTTGAGCCCTTCCTGTCTCGTCTCTTCTTCCGCCTCTTTCCACCGACCAAGGAAAACCAGCAACTTATTGGTTTATGCATACCGAGTCGAAGGTACCTGTTTGTCTTTCACTAACTGTCTACCATTGCGACAACCTAGCAGACGGTTTTGAAACCATTGAATGATGGTATATCATTGTTGTACGGTTTTAAATTACCGCTGATAATTTCGTATTAATTCAAAATCCTTGACTAAGTTCTGTGCATGTAATAATATTGCTGAGGAATTCGAAGTAGAATGTCTTTCTTCAGACTTTCAGCCGATCCATCGTTAATCTGTTTGCTTTAAAGTCCCCTCCTTTCCTCTTTGTCTTCCGGTCCCCTCTATTCTCTTGACTTCTCGGCACGATGGCCCATATGCGGTGTCTCTCGCAACCAACCTCCCACCTTCGCCCCACCTTCGGCCTATTATCCAGATCGGATAATTTCCACACTGGCGTGCTAACGGCCCACCGACGGCCATTGTTCGGATTGAGACAGCTCGTGTACCTTCCTTAGTTATAACTTCCCTCGGTTGGCGATACACATACGTGCTCGGCTTGTACAAAACGACCCGCTGAATTTACGAGCCATTAGTCGAAAGAGAGAAACGTCGTTGCTCGGGCTTTTCCGACCAGTTACCTACCTGTCGACTGTCCCTTGAATCACAAAGGATGTCTCCTATTATCTTGGGCCAAGGTCAGCACGACCTTCGCGGGAATACCCAAAATGCAAGGCAATTGACAGAAAATTAATCCATTCGGCACCGTCGAAAATCCACTTACACACGGCCACCGACGTTCACGTAGCCATTTCTCTTGTCAATTATTTCGAGCTACTTGTACTATATTATATTGAGCCGGTGAAATAAAGCGAACGGAACGTGAATGAATGGGTACATTTTCAGAATTGAAGCTCTTATCAATGTGCCGAGAGTTGTTTGCTGGTCACGTCACCCAGATTAAGCCCTTTACGCGCGTGGATCCGTAGTCTTGTCTTCGGAAAAGAAAGTTTGCCGCACTGTTATTGGCTTCGTTATTCTCCTTACGAGAATAACGTCGATAGGACGGAGACTTTGTCGTCGGCGGAAGTTCAATCAAGACAACTTCTATCGCACAACTTGGTCCACGCATATCCGATAATTAGGTAAAAGAACGCATAACATAAACAATACAAATAAGTCGCAGTAATAAGAGTTGTGCAGCTTGTGTGTCGAGTGCTAGAAAAAATAAGAGCGCAGCGATAGTACAGTACGTATCAGTAGCATACATTACACGACAATCCATTGTTCACGTTGAACTACTCACTAGCGCTCTATGTTATGGTTCCACTTTTATGAGCCGTTGGAATGACGAGCTGACGGCCATTTTACCCTTTGGCTTTACCTGCACGGAGCCAACGTATTTTCCTACCTGTGTAGAGTTCATTGAAATGCCACTCGTGGCCCTATGAACCTCGCAATATTGCAGTCACATTCCCACAGCATTGGGAACTTCCGATTACCAATTACAAGATTGTCGTCATGGTAAACTAGCAAATCGACAAGTTTGTTACCTACGAAGTCGGCCATTGATAAAACTTTACGTAACTGCAGTTTTATGTAATGATAATTTTGTTTGACCTAACGGTATACGCGAAGATAATGACTGAAGCGAAAACCTTCGGGGTGTGCATTATACATTATGTATTCTGCGCTGACCTTAGAATAAACGATGTTTACCGCAAGTGTTTGAATTGGCGGCCAATATCTATAGCGAAACGGATGACCGTGATCGAGAAAATTGTTTTCACTCGAGATTAGTAAATTCATATATAACTGTTATAATGCCGCATGAACTTGAGTTTATAATTACAAAAAAATGAAATTAATGAAATTAATCAATGTTTTTTAATTATATTTTATACATGTACTATGTTCGCAATGGTTTATTAGCAATATAAAATTATAATAAGTTGGTCGATATTGTTGAGTTATTCATCATACGTCTGAGCATTAATTTCATTTTTAACCTGCGAATTCATTGCATTTCGGAGCAAACAGAAGGACATGCTTGAGCGAATCGTAAAGGTATGACTCAGTGTTTGTATTGGGATTTAGCCGATTCATGTGACTAGTCGGAACTCTCTCTTCAAACAATCAGCGTATGCAGATCGCAAGGCCCGTTACGATATTGCAGTACTTCTGTATTTTAAAACGGTCGCGGATGATGGCAAAGCACGGCAGTCGGTATCTAATAATAAGAACATGCACATTCCTAATATTATTAGATCACGTGGATTACAGCTGTTGGCCCGTGCTCAGAGTCTTCGCGACGCAAAGGAATTCTACCTAACAGAATCTCCGCCGTTGCGTTATACGTTTCCCCCCCGTTGAACTCGCTTTTTTTCATTAAGCGGTACTAGCAGACGTGAAAAATTGTTTTGCAGATAGTCGACATCTGTCTCCATTGCAAAGAAAAATTGTGCTATCTATTTTCGAACGAGGGCAATGTTAATTACCGCTCACGTGGAGCGTGATTCCCGTCCCTTCATGCGTGACCGACCGCTCAACGAGTTTAAAAAAGACCTCACGACATTGCACTCGGCGTTTTTCGGCCGACGTTTTTCGGGAACGACGAGGCAGCTACTGAAATGCCGAAAATCTCGTCGAAGTCCAGAGGGAAGGATTGGAGGAACGGGTGCGCCTCTTTTAAGCAATAATGAACCAGGAAGAGTTTAAAAGTAACACGGATGTGGGCTCTCGGATTACGTTTTAAAGTCTTGGTCGACGTCTGCTCGTAACTTCCTGCGCCCTCGTCCTCCCCCGTCGGCCAGAACGGTCCTTCCGTTCCTCCACACTCACTAATTTAAGTGGCCCTAAATTCGAGAAGCAGAAGGAACGACAGGGAAAAGGAATAAAAATGGAGGCGTGAAAAACGGAAGAAAAAGAGGCGTTTCGGTTTCCCCATGCGCCCTCTTTGCCAAATATAAACGCCGCTCACGCTTTGGGTGAGCTTCTAGTACGGGTTCCCGGGAGAAGGACTGAAGAGCAAAAAGTCAAAAACCGCTGGAAGACCGTCGACGACCGGCTCATCTATACTTAGCTTCAAAATACTATCGTCCATCCTAAATACGCCCCATTTCACGAACGTATCCGTATTATTCGGAATTTATAAAAGATTTCCAACGGTACGTAACGACAGAATATTCAAGACAACGGACCGTCGTTACAACAGTATTCATAATAAACAAGCCGAGACCAATTTTTATCCCTGAACGCAAAAGTCATGGTCCGTATTAGTAAGCGTTACTTAAATCTACATATGTAAATTGAAATAGCCGGCACTCTACACTGACCTTCTCTATTACCTCATTCTTTTTTCATCTCTCATAGAATCATAATTCCCGTGGCATTTCATATATTCCGAGCGAAAATAGTTGACTCTCGCTCTTTAATTAGCTTACAGACTCAATTAATTTGACCTTCTGACATGTTTCGGTTAACGGCACAATTGCGGTGCTGATTGTATGGCTGTATTGTTAGGATTTTGCATTATTCGTGGGTGCTATATTTTCTATGAACCATGCGAGCGAAGATCATGTCTACCCATCGGTATTTGGTTTTACGCTTTGTATTCGGCTCCCGTTCACCACCTGCTGCGTTACCATGTGTTCGGTATTATATGCGTAAACGTTGCTCTTCAACGTTCAGCCAGTGTATTCTGTTTTAGTGTATCGTGGAAAAAGCCAGCTGACCCACAATGTCCATGCTCACGGAAGCCGCGAATTTGAAATTTTTCAAAGTAAAACACAGTATTATATCAGTGTGATTCATGGTCACGTATTCTACATAGAGACAATATGAAAAGGGACCTAAGAATAGAAGAGAAGAATGTGCGCAATAATACGCACAAAAAATATACTCTGTCAGGGAACGTGAAGACGAGAATTTATTACGATCGAAATTTTTGTTTTCCTTTCTGATAAAATATTTTCTGCGCGCCTGTCTTCTGTTCGTACAAATTTCACATCTTCCGGCCGCATTGTTATCCACGTGTCCCTTACGGATCTGTATTACCTACGCATTTTTCTGTATTTTCATGAGTCCCATATGCAGCTGAATCTTTTTTTAGATCACCCTGAATGTCGCGCTTTACATGACAATGGTGTTCCGCGCGTATACACAGCTGTTTTCCGCATAAGAGCATAGATATTCTCCTTGAACTTTGCGACAGGGAAACGGCTAGTAACCAATTAACCGACCAATTAATTTGGGCATGCAATTAAAATTTAATTTCCGGGCGGAAATGGTCGAGCGCGCTTTGTTATTTAATACTCGAAAGAGCGGAAGGGAAGAAAAAAGCCGGTTGGAAGTAGTGGGCTAAAAGCACACGAGACTTCGATAATCAATATTCTACAATGACACTCGATAACGTTGGACGTGTGGATTTTCGGGTCCGTTTCTGTCTCTGCCACCTGCTTCGCATCACCATATGCTCCATATTCCTATTACATATATTCACGCTTTTAACGTGCACGGCCCGTGCATAATGTCACGCGCGTCTGTTTCCATTCTTGTCCTCGAAAGCAGGAAATCTCCCGATGGCACGGAACGAGATCGTGTTGGAACGGCGATTCCACGATATGTTTCGACACCTTTCTTCGGCTGTCTTTTATCACTTTTCTGGAATGCTCAAAACGTTTCGATTCAACAAACAAGCTCTGTCAATGCACCTGTCACGCACAGCCTTACGAAATGCGAAATAGACCTCCTCTAATTACAATTTCATACGAACTACATCCTTTTTTGTTAAAATATCATTAATAGTTTCCACAAGACATCGCTGATTAATAACTTCGTTCGTATCGAATATTGCCTTCTGGCCTGTCAATTGCTGCACGTCGTTAATTGTCCCTCTTAATGCTCTTTTAGCACGTCTGCCTCGGCTAATGTGACACGTGTGTTTCGTTTCCGCTTCTCGTCGTGTACACATGGCCATTTGACCTGCGAGCTACTTCGACTTCACGTAACACACGTACGAGTCTCCGACTTTCCTCCTTTCCGTTGATCGATCGCTCCTTTTAACGCTCCTTGTTACATTCGTCCGCTACAAAACCTTTGAACTATTCGTGGTTGTCTTCTTTACGGTTTGCAGTAAAGCCATCTTTTGCTTTTCAATCGAACAGGCGCGCCTTGTTCGATTAAACTCAACAGTGACCTCCACCTCCCTTCACAAAAAACTATAGAAAATTATGCAATTATGTCTGCACGATAATGAACGTGACGAAATGTTAGCTGCTGAAATTGTAACCGGCATTCCTTGCGGTGAAAGTTTCGTTTTCATTCGATAGTTCCATCCCCGAGAGGATTGATATGGATGGAAATGAACAAAAGCTTTAACGTAGTAGAATAAAGGAATATAATAATGAAAGATAATCGCCTATAGACCGGCGATTATTAAATGACCGCCGAATAAAATGTCGCGGGCGTGTCGTTGGCATTATGGACCCGCGGCTTTAACCCATAGAATTAATATATTTCCCCATAAATTGGACCGTAATGCGGCTCGTAATACGCTGGTGCTGCAAGTGAGGGGAGAATGCTGCATAAATAGGGCACCCGGCCCGCCGCGAATATCGAATCAGTAAATCACCAGAAGGACTTGGCTTTCGATACTCAATAAACCTTAACCAAATTACTGTAAAACAAAATCAGTAATAATCGTTCAGCGAAAACTCATGCAAAGACGGGAAGGTGACATTTAAGTGAAATGATCATTTACCTTGCTTTAATGGCAGAATCACCAAACGTCCTTCTACCCATAAATTGTAGATTTAACGTCGAAATAGCCGACGAGCAATTAGCTTCTTGCTGAACTACACGTTTCTTACATAACGTGACTTATTGGGATACAAAAATAAGCCATGAGTTTCTCTTACTTCCCGGTTACCAGGAGTTATCTTTCACCGCTGCTTTTTTAAGGATATTCTTAAGGTATTAAAAATAGGCGGTGATTTTTAAATGTCAATTATTTTTTGTTCTTAGCAGACTCCGAGAGATGACAGATCTGCGTCGAGTCCCGGTTCACAGAATAATCACACGCCAACGCCCTCGCCCTCCCCGGTGGGCGATGCACCCCTGGGCAGGGCGCTCATGGAAGCGGCCCTTCAGCAGGCCACTTCCGGTTCGCAACAGCCACCCCTGGTGGTGACACCGCCGGGATATTGGCTCGACGGAACCGATCACCGACATACCCTCGACTCGGCAGGAAGGGCACTTCTTCCGGCCCAGCCGGCCTGGCAACCGAGGATTGACCAGGACGACACTGCTAAGTGTTATCGTCGCTTCTTCGTAGGCAGGGTAAGACTCTATTTTCAACCAACTCACGAAATAAACCGACGCATTCGAACAATCGCTTCCGATGCTCAATAAAAGCTAAAGAAATCCATTCACCTCGCCTAGCGCGTAATGCCTTTGACACTCTTGTCGTAAACACTTTCTGAAACTAAATTACAATCAAGGAAATAAACTACTACATTACAAGAATCGATTATTATCATATATATCACGTAAGTCCTAATCGTGGGGTCTATTGTTAGAAAACCCTACCGCCCTTGACGTTAAACTACGTGTCATAAATATTATTATCCCGGAAAGTGGGGAATGTTTCCCAGGTCATTTTTGTTTCCCGAATGTCTGGAGTGCCTTGCACTTGGCGTAAATGAAGCAATCACTCATCATGCGGTTGAGGCGTCTAATAAACAGGAAGCAGGTATTTACCTGTTATCTATTGTATCGGCAGTGTAGCTACTCATTAATTTACCGTAATTGATCGTCTTCATTACCAAGAGAATATAATAGCATGGTTGCGCAATTAATTTGCCGGTACAGGGTGAAGCATCGATAAATAACGTTAACTCACAGGTGCAGACGTTTTTTACGCAACCAAAATAAACAAGTGTAACAACTCTTTTTCATTTTTATGAGATATACCATTATGGCCGGGAAAATTTCGAAATGTTTATTCGTTGAAACCGGGGTATTGACACTGCTCCGATGACACCGCCGACATATTTTCATATCTATCTCGCGCACTACATTCCGAGTCGATGAAATTGAAGTGGCTAAAAATAGCTATTTGCCTCGTTAAACGTTCAGGGTTGGCGAGTCGGTGTCAGAGGCGCAGGTAATAGCGGAGACGAACGCGTTTGAGGGCGGGTAAGGTGCACCCAACTCAAGTCCGACGACCGTCGTACGTTTAGCCGTAAGTGCACACGGTCGAGGAACGCCAGGTACCTAGCCGAAGAGAGAGAGAAGAAATGAGCAAGTGGTCGCGCGAGAAAAGAGAAGGGAAAGAGGCCGAGAAGAGGCGGAGGAAAAGGAAAAGAGCACTCTGGGCGTGGGAGTGGGAACGTTCTCATAGACCACGAGCGATGCTCGCGTATAAAAGAACCGGCACTCCTGTACGACGGCCCTGATTTTCATCCTTAGACGTTCTTAAGAACCCCGCGTTTTCTTCCGGTTTCCTCCTGGGCAGCCCCCGCTCCTTCGTTTTCCTTCATTTCCATTCCCCTTTCCCCTCTGGCCCCTCGCATAAAAAGGATCAACTTCATTGAATCTTACGCCTCGACGACTTTAAAGCCTTTTATAGTAGGCCCCTTTTCCAAGCAAGAACTAACCGTCGCCACTATTTATCCCGCTTCACGCATTCAACGGAATATTATTGGTAAAATATTTTTTGTTCGCGCTTTCGGAAACGGAACGTCCTTGACTGTACGACGACCTTTAACCTTTCCTTTTTCGCTCTGTAAGGAAAGGCCAGTTCTCAAGTAATTCCCACGGATTTTATTTTATTGTATTCCACGCTTTTTCGGAACAAAGGTCATGCCCTGTCGGGAATTCGAATTTTACGTTTCATCTTGGGAAATCAACACTTGGCTCTTACAAATGAAACTCTTATTTCTGTTTGCGTGTCGAGGGAAAATATCAGGCTCTGGACACCGGGAAAGTCTATGTAATACGATCTGTTAATGTGACCCTAGAAACAGTATACGTATTTGTAGTGCTTATATGGAACACAGGGCAACGTTCCTGGTTTAAGAGTTTAAAAATTTTCGTTAAAGCGTTCGTCGATATGTGTGTTACTTTCCCCAACTTCTCGTGCACGCCCTTCCTTGTAGCAAACCCAAGTCATAAAAATTTCAGTAACATCGTGTATCTTCTTTTTACGATCCCGGTCTTTTTAGTATTCCCCGTGCTGACGCTGGTGTAAGAGCTTTCATTCGTATCTATTTTAATCGGAAACTCATTCCGTGTTTAGTAAAGAGCAGGGCAATGAGTTTATTCCGACATGAAATCACGCGAGCGTCTCATTTGTTTTATCTTAGCATGACGCAAAATATACTGCCTGTTTTCACACAGTCCGCTTCTTAATCATAATAAACACAACTTAAATATAGCAATTTGTAAAAGAGTCGTAGAAAAAGATATCAGCTTGAGGGAATGAATAATTATCACCTAAATTGAGTTTGACCGAAACTATCCTGAGAATGGCTTTCCCCAATTACTTATCCTGTTTATCTGGTGCCGTTGTCATCGTCAAGACTTTCGATAACTTGCGAAGCTCTCAAAGATTTCCCTCGTAAACATGTCAACTAGAGCGATAAAGTGGGTGACAATTCCACTAAACCGTTCGTGAAAAAAGATAAACATTGAAGAGTTCACGATATTCGTCAAATCTGTCTTAGATACATCTTATGACAAATTTTCCAAATTCATGGAAAATTCGACAGTTCTACTTATGTAATAAATCGAAAAATTCGTAAAGATTCGATGAGAAACTAATGCCTGCGTATTCCCAGTTGAAATGGAGACCCATTCTACGGTAAATAGTCAATGAAACATATCGTCGAAGCAGGACAAACATGCACGCTGTCATTTTGCACCACCCCGCGAGTCCATCAAATTGTTTTCGCGCACGATTCGCAAGAAGTGAAGGCATTGCACGTCGTATGCATTGTATCCCATCGACAATGAACACGGGACGATGCAGGCACGCATGCACGCACAATAAGTGCACCGTTGACGCAACCACGCAGGAACTTCGACGGCTTGTAATTCGCGATTAACGCCCATGTACTTTTCGTTTAATCGCAATCGAAGAATGGACTTCCACAGCTGTTAGGAAAGCATTACGCACAAGCCATTGCCAGATTTTTATATGGCAGGAAATTATCGGTTATTTTCGAAAGCACTGAGATCGCTTGGAATCTCTGGCGGCTGTTCGAAAATCATTTGCGCTACAGTTATAAATAACTGTCTGTTGTGGAAACAGTGCCAAGCGTGAACTCGTTGCACGTTACGGTTTTTAATTTTATTGAGCACAAAGAAGACAAAAGAATTGGTCATCGTGTAGGATATGATTTTGTTTCACTTATTACATCTGTTAATTCTTGTTGCATTGAAACTCGGACAGGCTTGTACGATTAAAAGTTCTGTTGACACTGAAACGTAATCCTGTTTATGTTAAATGAACGCGTCAACGATCCACCTAAATTTGTTCTGCTGCAATAAATTTTTCGCTGCATTGGCTTCAATATTGCTGACCTTTACGTAACATCGACGCTAATTCTGATACATATATTCAGACCACATTTACGCAAAAAAGGCCCGTGCAATCGACGCTGAAGACAAGACGATTTTTCCGCTTGAAATTACTTGTGTAAATTGGACCTTAGTATCCTGTGAAAGAGCATAAATCAAACGGATGAGAAAAAAGGCAGATAGTCGAGGATGTTTCAGGGTCATTCGCCCGCGGGAACCAACAGAAGAATGGGTATTGAGGGGTTTCCTTTTCTTTTTGTCCGTAGGAGCACGTGAACTTGGTGGGACGAGACGGCGAAAACGGGCCGGTCCTCGTCTCGGTGAAGGCCGAAACGGTCGCCGGACAGGAACACTGGCGAGTATTGCTGCGATTGCGAGCAGGGTCGACGCACGAGCTTGTCCCGGCAGTGACTCTCGGCCCGAATCCCTCCCCGGCGAAGATGGTGAAGGTAAGATTTAATGCTCACACACTGGCCCACGCATCTGGCCCGTATCATCTAGGACGATTGCAATATTCCTCGCGTCCTTCGAGCTCCAAATCTTGCGAATCTGGCTCACTCTCACCGGCAGTCATTTGCCTACACCTTGAAACGTTTCCTCTCTTGCGAAAAATCCTAAGAATCCGTGAATCATTCTCCTGACGTTTGAAGCCGATTTCATTGACACAATTTTCGCAAAGCCACTTCTTCCATTTCCTAAAACGGAAGATAGGCAGGTTATTATAGCGAAATGCGCAATGGATTACCTCATATCCTACTTCCGCATGCCTATCTCGGCCAGTTATCCGCGCCAACGTTTCATTCGCCAAACGAAACGGAGCGAGATAAAGGAAGGAAGGAAGGACATTTGTTATTTTTAAAGTTTGCAATCAGCGAGTGCAAATGAGATGATAGCGGCGTGCTGACGCAATTTCTTTCGGTATCGTTTTGCAGGCGATTAACGAGTCCTTGAACGTTAGTACTCTGATGCCGGTCGTATGTTCCGGGGCTGGTACTCTGATTGCTCGATACGACGAGCACGCTTTAGTTTCGAGGTTCAAGTTTGGGGTTCTCCATCAACGAGCTGGACAAGTTACCGAAGAACAGCTTTTCGGCAACCGGCAAATCACGCCGGCTTTCCAGGAGTTCCTCGACTTGCTCGGTCAGAAAATCGACTTGAAGGACCACAAAGGGTTAGTAGCGAATAACGATAAGCATAAGGACATTCACTAAAAAATGCCCAAATCGATTAAATTAAACCACTTTTTCCCCCGATTTGACTTACCCTTTGACCGGACGGAAAGCTAAATTAAGTTTATAATTGCATAGATATCGTGGTGGCCTGGATACTCGGCATGGACAGACAGGAGATTCGGCTGTTTATGAAGTATTCCGTGGTCGGGAGGTCCTGTTCCATGTGGCATCGTTGCTACCGTACAGCCCGGGTGATTCTCAGCAGCTACAGCGGAAAAGGCATATTGGCAATGATATTGTCGCCATCATATTTCAAGAGGAACCGACTCCATTCAGCCCGGACATGATTGCCAGTCATTTCTTGCACGCCTTCATCGTAGTACAAGTCATCGACCCCTGCACTCCCAATACCAGGTATGTATATTCTTAGGTTTATGCGCACGCTTGTTTATGTATCACGCGTGTAAGGTCACCGAAAGCCAGACCAACGAGTTATAGCTAACTAGACAGATGGTTTTGAAGACAGCAAGGACAACCACATATATCAATATAAATAAGCTATCTATTTAAGCAGCTACAAATATTATGAATTATGCAAACATTGTAAGACAAAACGTGTAATGCTAATTGTTGATCAATCGAATTTTGACAATAGTAATATGTTTCGGACCTTGAAAATCCGTTAAGAATTACCGTAAATTTCAATTATCAGGTACAAAGTTAGCATCACCGCTAGGGACGATGTCCCGTGGTTTGGACCAGCTCTACCGACGCCAGCGGTTTTCTTACGCGGCGTCGAATTCAAAGAGTTTCTGCTTACGAAACTTGTCAACGCGGAGAATGCAGCCTATAAAGCTGATAAGTTTTCAAAGTTAGAGGTAAATGAACCATAATTTTATGATATTTTATGTTTACAGATCATTTAATTGTAATACCTCCAATTCTTAATAATTTTGTATGTCCGTTTTAATTGGCAGACATAATAAAACATATGACTAAATGTGTAGTAACATCAAGTAAATTTGCATATACCATTCAAATTTTTAGTTACGAACCAGATCGGCTTTGTTGGAATCCCTGACGGAGGAATTACAGACGAAAACTTCGGAATTTCTCGGTGGGGCAATCGGTTTAACAACGGGCTTGGGTTTGGCTGGAAATTGTCCAGTCAGTCCGACAGCGAGCGACACTTCTGCGTCCGGAGGGGGTGGAAGTGGGTCTAGATTCATCGACACGGTGCGAAAAGCCCTCATATCTCGAGTGAGGAATGCATCGACGGAAAGCGTGCCTCAACAATTGTCGAAAAAAGGTCACAGCGAGCCGAGCCCTCCGAGCAATCGCCAGTCGACGACGAAAATTACCGGAAAACGTTCAGTGGAGCCGTCTAGCCCATTGGGATCACCGGACATGACTCTCAGGAGGGATTCTGAACGAAACAGCCCCAGCTTAGGAAGCCAGGACAGCAGTTTATCCAACACTGACAATCAGGACAGCAGCTTAGCCACTTTGCAGCAGGACGACGTGGATCGTCGGGAGTCTAGTGCAACGATGAGTCTCAATAACGATACGACAATCGTGGAAAAGTCGTCTTCCGTGTCCTCTGTGCAACGACTGACTCACGAAAACTTGAGGAAACAGGAGAAGGTCGAAAAAACGGAAATAACGCAAAGGGTCATCTCCGAAAGTGACGATAGTTCGCTAAATAGCGAATTGGAACTGGATCAGGCTGTTTATCCTGATAGCGATACCGGACTCGAGTCTATGAGTTCCGCAGAGACTCACGAAGCTAGTAGATGTACGATAAAAGACGGAGTCTCCGAGACTGAAACATTGAGGATGGAAGTAACTAGGCTTAAGTGTGATAAGCTGGACTTATTAAGGCAAAATGTGGTAGGTTAATAAAAATTTTAAAACTTACTATTTTTAATAATAAAGGAAGTTATTAACGATAGCTATGTGAAGTCCTTCTACATTATTGTTATTAAATAAAACGATTTTCAACTGTTACAGACCTGTCAACGCGATATTAAACGCCTTCGCGAAAAGGAATTACAGTTGCAATCCGAAATAGCAGCCGCATCAAAGGAAATTCTGCGATTACGGGCAATGCTTAAGGAATGTTCGTCGAGCATTCCATTGGATAACAACAATCAGCAGGCATCCACTGTCTGAAGACCTAGATATTCGTTTAGACCGCCTGCAGTGGCGAATTAATTCTCGTTGCAATCATAAGAATTATATTTTAAACGCCGGTATTAAGAAACGGACGGAAAAAATGTCTACGCATTTGCCTGAAATGATTTTTCCGGAGAAGGACGTTTGCAAAGGTCCTAGCGCCTAGTTGAATGTTGAAAAGAAAATGCTTATGCTTAAACCTTTTACACAAGGGTTGGTACAAAGTTAGACTTATGAGTAATGAGGGCGTATGTGAAAAAACACCATAGGCCTGAAGGACGATTATACGAAGTCGTTTAAGTATGTCTTTTGGGATTTCGACAGTATATATTCCCTCATTGTTAAAGTACTTGTTCGACTTGTGTTGAAGATATTTATCGTTTAATTTATTAGTAGATGTAAGAGAAAACACCCCTCGTAGTCAATACAAATATTAAAAAAAGTATATATGTATGCAGACATAAAAAGAGAGGCACAGAGAAATATAAATTAGAGAAGTATCCCGTCATTAAAGCGTTAGTCGCTTCCGAAAAAAAGTGGGATGATGTTTAGAATCACATGTTACTGACGCTAAAGCAAATGTATGCATTAAGTAATGTATTACTTTGCCGACGTATTAGTTAAATGTTAAGGCTATAGAAATACATTGATCTTTCGCGGGTTGCATTCGTGCATCGTTGCGTCACTAAACACCAAAACTTCCGTTACAGACGAGTCGTTCTTCCTCATTTCACGTTTCTGGAAAATCGGAGGGTGACGAAATTAACTTTAATATCGATTTAACTTCGTTTGTCTTGACTGATTTCTGCAAATTTGTTTTTCGTTCCAATAGATTTGAGATGTCGCACATAATAAGTTTTAATCAAGTTTTAATGCAATTAAAAAAGATTAAAATCCGACATTAAAAGTAATTTCGGTTTTGATTCCCTGGAAAACGTGTATTGTTCACAACAGTATTTCTCACGGTAAATTTACTGAAGTTCAACGGTAGTTTTCTGTTAGTATTAGCCTGCAGTAATTTTAGAGAATACAAGTAGCTTAACAGTAAATGGAATACATCATTACCTAACGTTCGTCTTTGATTGTCGAAAAGACTGCATTATTCTCCTTCCGTTTCGAAAATTCTTTGCATGCTGAATATATCAGTGTTTTAATCTGCACTTAAACTTCGAATTAAATGCAAATTACAGTTAGAATTTTACACATAAGCCACATACGTTAGGTACGCTTTACTTAGTTAAGCACTCGCTTCATCTCCATTATTTCTTACAGTTAGCGATAACATAACTTTTATTATTAATATTTTTATTATTAATTATGTTGTATTTTATATGGTTTTTGTAAATAATAATCGGCCGTGTAGGTAAAAGAAAAGGAAGTGCTGAAAAGGTGAGAAAAGAGTGTGACAGTGCGTTCATTCGCATATAACAATACCAAAGTTTAATATAGTAAAAATTATTTCTTTTCTTATTTTCCTACATTCCTCTATAATGTATGAAACTAATGTACACTACTGGACAAACGCAGCATATTATACTCAACACGTATATCATCTAAGAATGCATTAAGCTATTCGTTTTATTGATGCAAACTCAGTGAGACTCTTTAAACATTTTCTGGTATTTTACTGTAACACCACAGTTATCACTGCCCGTACAATGACAGTTCAGACCATGCTCTATCTTTCGTATTTAAAGAAATAACTTATCATATACTTCCACTTTCATTATGGAGGATATGATCCTTATTCAATTTCTGCCTGCAGGAAGAGTTCACATTTCTTAATAGTTTGTAATCAGTTCAAAACCTATGCTCAAGAAGTCATGCTAAATATGTTTAATAATCTTGACCTAAGAATATCATAATTTTTCTACACAATAAATTTCTATTCTCCATAAATACTGTGGGCCTAAGTATTAAAACTCTGTTTGCCTTTTTTTGTATTGTAAAATGCGATAACAGTTTTGCGCATCATAATTTTTATATAACAATAATTGAATGAATTTGATGTGACTAAACTTGCAATTGTACACAATAGAAATGTTGTGCAGCAAGTGATAGAATCGAAGAAGCCGTCTCTTTGCTTAGAATTTCTAAACTTTAAGTTTACCATTGTCTAGTGTGATTTCTATGCTGGCCTTGCAAAATCAAAGAAAAAATCTATATTGCAAAGAGAGATATGTTATTATATTAGGACGAAGAGTACTACTTCTACAAATATATATATATTTTTTGTATTTAATATTCATTGCCTAAATGTAACTAACCAACTTGTGAATACAATTATTGATTGGTACTGGTACAAAAACATAAATATATAATATATATATATATGTGTGTGTGTAAAAAACAAATATATATATATATATATATATATATATATATATATTACAATCGGCATAAGTATTCGCGACCTACGATCTTTCTTCCATGCACAACTGTCGACTCAACAATTGGTGGTAACGATGTTCAAAAATAAATAAAATATTGTAAATGAGAATTGTGTTTTCATGAGGATGTAATCCACCCAGTAATCCCAGCATTCCCAGTAATCTACATTGTTATAAAAGAAAGTTATGTATGTTATTATAAAAAGTCTATTTATTATAAAAAGTAATATTTGGAACTGCAAACGTTTTACTCTTGCTTTACTAACCAAATCTAACGACGTTGCCAAATGTAACCACGATGATGCATAATTGCCACATCGATTATTTCCGCACAATCTCAGCTCTCATCACTTCTGTTTAATAGATGTGAAAAAGTATAATCAGAGTGTAAAAAGTACAATTAAAACAATTGAAAGCTAGTGCTAATGCTATTTAACGTACTTTAACGTGTTTATAAAGTATTTTAATGCATTTTAAAGCGTTTTAAATCAATCTCAATGAATTTTAACGTATTTTAACATATTTCAACGTATTTCATCGCACTTTAATATATTTTAACGCGTTTTAAAGTATTTTAAACGAACTTTAACCTAGTTTAACGCACTTTAACGCACTTTAATAGAGCTTTAACATATTTTAATGTATATAAACGCATATTAATGAATTTTAACGCGTTTTAATAAATTTCAACGCATGTTATCTTATTTTCACGTACTGTAAAGCATTACAAATTATATTCCATTTTTTGAAATACAAAGCCATTTTCTGAAAAAGCCTGTACTCAAGTATTAAATTTCTGAAAATTCCCTGAAAACTGTCTGACTACATACCGACTCATATTATTAAAAACTCTTTAACTACACACTGATTTGCACTCCTGCCTAGTGTCTAATCGCACGTTAACCCGACTCACTACCGACCGTTTGATCGCCCGTTGATCTGCACTACTGCCGAATGTCTAACCGCACGCTGACCTGCACTACTGAGGAGTTTCTGACCACACGTTGACCTGCACTACTGAGGAATTACTGACTGAACGTTGACTGATTCTATTGAAAACTCATTTACTGCATACTGACAGGCATTACTGAAAACTGTCTGACCACATACTGCACAAATTAAAAATTGATTTTACCCTATTTTTGTGCATGTGATGTACCGCAATGTATTTTCGCACACTGTAACGCAATCTTAACGTATTTTAACTTATTTTAGTAGATTTTCAGGCACTATAATGTATTGTTAACGCATTTTTAAGATATTTTAACTTATTCTCAACGTATTTTAACGCATCTTAATGCATTATTAATGTAATTTATCGCTCAATAAAGCATTTTTAACGTATTTTAACTTATTCTAGCTCTACTCATTCTATTATAACTTTACTCAATATTTTAAGTAATTCTTGACGTATTTTAAGAGGTTCTAACGCATTTTAACTCACAATACAGCATTATTAATGTATCTTAACGCTCTTTATTAAAAAATAGTACCAGTTTCACTATTAATTTCAGCCAAAAATTCCATCAACAAACAGATTTGGCGCAAATAAAAGAGTAATCTTCTTTTACATATTTTCCTAGAAATCTAACTTGACATGTATTGCCCAAGTTACGGCTTTCGCTTTTACTTACAATGGTAAAATAGTGATATATATTACCGGCCGTGGAAAAACAGATTGATAAAACAGAATCCTACTACAACTTCCAAAAATTTCGAAAAATATTATTTCCTATATATAACTATAATTACAATGATTATTTATTAGTATAATCATAATTATATTACTATAAATTATAATTTTGACTGCATCGGTAATTCAGTTTTGTGGCTACGAAACCCCGTAAGATGTTAGGTTTATCCTATATCTCGTCTGTGGTAATATATAATCATAGTAATTATAGTATAGTAATATATAATTATAGTAAAATTATAATTATAGCGCTGCTATACATTTTCAAGCTGTAGTAGTAACATAAAGCGTGACACTAAAATGGTAAAGGGGGCCACATGGCCCCCAAAAATGTGGCTGAAAAATTACATTGGATGTTAGGTCTATTCGATACCCCGTCGGTGCCTATATCTCGTCTGTGGTTTTACCTCGTCAGTGGTGTAAGGTCAATTTTACCGACTGATTTGCGGTCACTAGCGCCATGATGTCCAATACCGAACTATTCCCTGAGTATGCTTATTACCGACGAAGCGGCACGATGGTGAAACGGGCAATAGTAGCGGAATGAAAATGGCTAATTGTCAGGCTCCTCGGTGCAGCAGGTGAGACACATGAAATTACCTCGGTAAATTGTGCAAGTCATAGCTTCTGGGCGTGCAGTGCGGTTCCGTAAGCCTTCGCGAAATGTTCGAACCTGTGTAAACAGAATAAATCCGTGGGTCGTCGAGCGAAGCGACATAGTGACTCGTGAGGTATAATTGGAGTCACCTTTTCAGGATTGGCTAGTCCATTTTTTTTCTCTATTTCGATAAGGAGCCTTCGTCCCGCCCGCAGTGATATGTATGGTGCGAAGAGTCGCTTTGCCAACGTGAAGTCTGGGAAAACTGTAGATAACCTCGCGAGTGACAGGCTAGTCAAGCGAAATCGTCGGTTTTGCGGACACATCAGCAAAACGTAGATTAATCTATTACGTCCATTCAGAAAACATACGTCCTATCATAGTCCGCCTCGTTTGGTTCTCGCTCCAGGCCGCGGAAAACAGAGCGAGATGCATGGGAAATCTCGATATCGCGGTAATCGTGTTTATCCGTGGCGGAGCACGAAGACTCACCGTGCGTGTGTGATAGGTGCAACGTTGCATCCCTCTGATGCGCTCAGCCACCGTTCGAGCTGTCGCCGTAATGTCATCCCGAAGGCTACTCCTTAATAATTTCACAAAGGGTTCACTCTTCCGTGAAGTACAGCGTGTATGGGTTCTTTCCAGGCGATACCTAGCGTGTAGCTTGCGAGAAAAGTATTTGTGGTAAAATCCTGGAGGGTAGAAAGCATGGCTTCTGGTGCATCTTCCTTGGACAGTGCTGGAAGTAGCGGTAAGTTTTATTTATCGTTTCCTTCGTCTGCCCTGCAAAATCATACAACTATCAGTCTTTAATCAGTCGTTAAATAGCCCTTTCTAGCCTGTGTAGCTTGTGAATTATTTCGAGCTTTCATTTCTAATAAGTGTTGAGTTTTTTGATTGTAAAAGCTTGTTCCCCTTAGCAATACAGTAATATTTGCTTTTAGAAATGTACTGTAGGAGGTATTTCTTTCTTCTTCAGTATAGATCATAACTCGTACAATTTTCACAAACTTCAGTGTAGATTACTCATTTTTATTTTTGAAAGTAATGAATCATGTTTCTTGTTACCGAAACAAGACATAGGCAGTTATGTTAATAGATACACATGTTCAGTTATTAATGGGTATCAATAATTGTTTTGAGCTCCAACTATTTATTTCACTTTGATACATAGTTTATGAGTGTAAGCATTTTTACCTACCCACACACACACGCGCACACACACACACACACACACACACCACACACAAAAGTATATAGTCTGAAGTGATAAAGAATACTGAATTATCACAATGTCATTTATTATATAAGATGTATTTGAGATAATTTGTAATTTCACCAGTACAAAAAGCAGTGAATCATTATTCTTGTATGTACAAGTAGGAGTTTCTTTCCTGGTGAAAGCTACTGAGATTTCTGATTATAACGTTTCACTGACCGTAACAAGCAGTCACTTCTTCAATTTATTTCAACATGAGGTATAGAAATGCCTTCTGTATGCAGTAAAACTGCTCCTTAATGTAATATTGATTTTAAGCTTTGTTGCTATTAATAGAATTCTTTGTTATATTTGCCATCACATTTAATATTACTGTACAATGTGCTTTTTGCAGATGGAGCACTCAATATGGGTAAGAAATTCTTTTTTCAAAAGGGCACATTTTAATTTTACCAAGCACACTTTAATTTTGTATATTTCATGTGTATTTATACATATTAATATGTTAGGCAGGAAAAGTTTTATTTCACTGAGTATTTTATTTTTATGATAATTTCAACGAATACTTAGTTACCACACAAAATGATATTCCATTCACCTTGGAATGTTGAATATTACTTTTAAACATTCATTTTGTTTATTGTGTGTCAGTCTCCTTTTCCTCCTCCATGTGTCTCATTTTGCGATGTATGCTTTTGAAATTGTTGTGTATCGCATGCAGAGAGGGATAGTGGAGGCTATGGCAGTGTCGGGAGTCCTGTCAATGGCCCTGAATGTCGTAGTGATTACGACGGTTTGCAGGCTCAATGTGATCAAGCTATGCATCAGCTTCAGCTACTTAGGCATAAGCACTCCGATACTATAAGACGGTTTGTTCTGGTTTATTTTGTTGCCATATTGCTTCTTAATCTATTTCTAGTTAGTACAGAACTTTCTTCATAATCTGCATTGTTTTCACATCTTGCATGTTATTTTTTTTTATTTAATACAATATTATGATGTTATAAGCTTGTATTAAACTGAAATGAGAATTGTTTCATACAGGTGTGAGCACACTATGAAAGAATTAGAATACTATCGAGGACAACATATAGCAGTTATGAATCAATTAGAAGCAACGTCGCAGGAGAGTTCCGCACTGCGGGGGAAGTACGGAGACTTGGTAAATGATAACCAACGTCTCGAACGCGAGGTGCAGGCGCTACAGAAAGAAATATCTGAATTGCGCTGCCAAAACCAAGAAGTTCTTGTCACAGATGGGGGTAAAGGTGACACGATGAATCAACATTATATATCTGCGCTCAGAAAGTATGAAGCTGTCAAGGGCGAGTACGATTCTCTCAGAAAGCGGTATGAAGACTTAATATCATCACATTCATCTGTCGTGAATAAGGTACATCCAATATATATTTTCGCCATCCTACTAATAATGCAAATGAGTTGATCATATTGGATTAATTTACAGTTGACGATACGTTCAATGTTACATGTTTAAAGCGATTTTTTTAATGTCAGTTGGAGCTATCACAAGAAGAAGTAGCAAGGTTGAAAAAGCAGTACGAAGATGTAATTCAAGAATGTAACAGCGCGGTTCGTGAACGAAATGGGTTGAAGCAGCAGTGCAGCGCTGCTATCAGGCAATGGGATATCGCGCTTCGAGAAAGAAACGAATATCGTGAAGCACTTGCAAAGGTACAGCAACAGCATGAAGAAGCGGTGAAAGAAATAAATCAGGCGATGGTGCTTCGTATGAAGGCTAATAAGGATCTGAAGCGATTAACTGAAGAAAGGAACGCTGCATTACAGGAATACAGCTTAATTATGGGGGAACGGGACACTGTACATAAAGAGATGGAGAAACTTGGAGATGATCTCACACAGGCATATACGAAAATTACACATCTAGAAAACCAGAATAAGCAGCTAGTTGAAGAGGTAAGCCCGCAGGCAGGTAAATATTTTTTCTTCATAATATGTGACCTTAGTTAATATAATCGCGTGTGATATTTTTCTGTTTTACAGAAAAAGACTTTATCTTATCAAATAGAAACTTTGAGGAGAGAGATATCATCTGCTCTTCAAGACCGGGACGAAGCTTTAAAACAGTGTAATGAGTTGCGACAAAAATTCGGCGATTATTCAGAAGGCTCCAATCGAGATTATAAAAATCGCTTGGAATCCCACTCATATAATCGTGAGCGGGACAATTCTAATAAAGAAGCGGAAAGGGAAACGAACACAAGAGATTACGCTAAGCGAGAAAAAGAGCGTATGGACAATTTGGATCAAGCTAATTTAGAGCTCGACAAACTTCGCAAAACTGTAGACACTCTGCAAGCCGAATTAGAAGAAGCAATTCAGGAAGCTGAAGTATCCAAGCGAAGAAGAGACTGGGCGTTTAGCGAAAGAGACAAGATAGTATTAGAGAGGGAAAGCATAAGGACACTGTGTGATAGACTTAGGAAGGAGCGTGATCGAGCGGTGTCAGAGCTGGCCGGAGCATTACGGGACTCTGACGACATTAAGAAACAACGAAACGAAGCCTCGAAAGAATTGAAAGATCTTAAGGAGAAAATTGTGTCTGGAGATCATGCATTAAGAACAAGTCAGTACGGTCAGATAACACATGGACATGATGCAACGATTGATACAGACGTAAACGAGTGGGAAGTCATTACGGTTCATTTAGATCTCGGAAGACTGTGTTTGGATTCTGATCGCGATCTCGGTTTTATGCTAGTAGGAGGTCGAGACAATCCGTATTATCCGAATGATACAGGAGTTTATGTTGCTCAGGTGACACAAGGCAGTCCAGTTGACGGTAAATTGCGAATCAACGACTGCATCATTCGCGTGAATAATGTTGATTGTGCATCGGTCTCAACGCGTGTGATATTAGAAACCTTGCGATCGTGTTCAGTTGGACCAGCTACGTTAACCGTGAGGAGACGGCGACCAACTAGAAGGTCTCTTCGGACCACTCAGTTACCAGTTGGATCCGTACCTCACGGCATATCTCTGGAACTTGGCATTTATATATCGAAGATATCTCCAGGAAGTATGGCGGCGAAAGACGGAAATCTCGCCGTTGGAGACAGAGTCTTGAATGTACATATTATTATTTTAATACATCTAATTTTTAGGAAATCGAGAGTTATGTTTAAAAATGACATAAATATGATTAACACTGTTACTGAGAAATTTTTGTTTATTTCAGATTAATAGCAAAGCAATGGATGGCATTACTTCGTCGCACGAAGCAATGGCAATTTTGAATGATAACACGACCGATGTGTTGACAATCACAACACTGAAAGGAATTCCATTGCCATCTGCCGGAAGTTCGGAAACCATGGGTATGGATAGTAATTTTGGATCAGAAAAACAGAAGATGGTAAACAGCTGTTCACAAACTGAGCACGAAAGATTAATGTTAAAAACATCGTCGGATGATTACGAGAGAAGGTACATCTCTTCGACATTAGGTGACCGAAGTGTTTACAAAGTTTCAAAGTCGGTCAGTAGCGAAAAGCCAAGTGGAATAAGTAATGCCTGGGACAATATAAGAGAAAAGATTGACATAGTTCGAGGTCGAAAACACAGCAAAGATCGTGAGGAAAAGAAGAAGAGGCATCGTAATTCAAGTCCGAATACTTTTGAGCAAGAACAGGACGCCATAGCTGAGCTGGATTCTGTAATAGAAAGTTATCATAAGAAAACCAACAACGGGGTCCTCAAACGAAGCAAACGACGTGGAGCGGATAAAGTGGAGAAAAACGGCGGAACGTGGCCGAAAGCCAGAGGCGGCCCGTTGATTCAAAACGGGACTGGAACTATTCTACATCCGCGTAAAACGAAGGAAAGACTTCCGCTGAGCGTGCTTCTCAACCACCCACCGAAGTATGAGAGCTACAATTATAATCGTACCTCAAACCCGATTCCTCTTACTAATTTCTCAAACATCAGCAACCGACATACAGTCTATAAAGCTGTGGAAACTCCCTTGCCAAATTTCAGTAAATCCGGGCAGCTGTTTAGTCAGAAATCCTTTACGCCAGCTGTGCAGTTCAAGGACATCCAAATAGATAAAAAGCCACTGAATGAATTCGAAAACACAGAGAACAGATTGAGTTCAACCTTGGCCCCGTCGGAGACGAGTATCGATTTCTCTGTAAAGTCCGGCAATATTGGCAAGGATTTGGATTATTATACGAAAAAGCGAGCGCAGAAGTACGTTCCCAGTAACGATAGTCAGATAGACACTCTGCAACACAATCGAACGCACTCGCAGCTTTATTCAGCCGTTAGTTCGTCGACGTCAACGAGCAGTGGTCCGAGACAACAGCTACCCGGTAATTTCTCGTTTCCTTCGTACGCTCACTCGCATCCACATCCACATCAACAAAATTCCCTACCCTCAAGGTACCCGTCCCCGCCGTGTTTACCATCTGCACAGTCCGGAGAGTCAATAGGCTTGCCTGATGCACGATCCTACTGTTTCGAACCCCCATACAGTCCTATCAGCTCGCAAACGGGCTTCGGTCACTTGCACACCCCGTCCGTAGACCTGCATTATCATAAGTCTCGTGCACCACCAATCGGCACGGCTTACGATGTGCCCGCGTACACGCATGGGTACGAAGGAGGGACCTTCCCAAGAAAGAAAGAGAATCAGCGTTTTCGCATACCGTCGAACCCAAGTGTCACCTCGAAGAACAGCGTGGGGAAACTGTCGACCGGCAGCATCGAAAGAACCTCGGAAAGGGGCAGTCCCATGCCGACATTTCACGTAGAAGTCCTTAGTCCTGGAACTGGTGGTGCTGGGAGTAGTAGCGGAGGGACCATTCGTGGAAGTAGTAGTAACAAACGGTCGAGCATGCCAGATTATTGTTACGCCCAACCCAGACCGGCGCCAGGGGAACTCAGACGCGTACACATAGACAAGTCTGTCGAACCACTAGGAATACAAATTTCCTGTCTCGAGAGCGGTGGTGTCTTCGTTTCTACCGTGAGTGAACACAGTCTCGCTTCCCAAGTCGGACTACAAATCGGAGACCAGTTACTCGAGGTCTGTGGGATTAACATGAGGAGCGCGACTTATCAGTTAGCTGCCAATGTTCTGCGCCAGTGCGGTAATTCTATTACGATGCTGGTGCAGTACAGCCCTGACAGTGAGTATCGCATTTTGACGTACGAGTAGTTAAGGCTATTGATATTTGCATGATGCAGATTACATGTAATGTAGCGTCAGTGTTTATTATATGTATATTTTTGAACGCACGAACTACGACAATCATATTTTGTAAAATGAGTTTTTCACAAGTTATACGCAAGTGTCCCGATGTCAAAATATTCACGAGCCATTCCTATTCACAAATAGCACAAACATTTCTAATTATTTTTAATTCAATTTAGCGTGCAATGTAATCTACAGAAGCAGGCCAATAATGGTATTGTTGTTTTTAATTTCCTATTATTAATTTTTGATGTGAAGAATATAACGAGCTAGAAGGCACAGCATCTTCGAGCTCATCCGAAGCCGGTGCCGGTGAAGGTGGTAGCAGAAGTGGTTCTCCTACTCCTTGCAATAGCCCAGAAGCTCCGAGAAAGACTGCCATTGAACCTCTCGAAAGTTCAGAACCCGAAAGAGACGCCCCGACTACTATACCCACAATCCGGGGAGATAGAGAACATAACAGAGAAAGGGAAATCAGAAATTCTGCTTCCCTGGAAGTTAGAGGTACACAAGAACGAGAAAGAGAGAGAGAAATCAGAAATTCGGCTTCTATGGAGGTTCGAAGTACCCAAGAACGAGAACGTGAAATCAGGAATTCCGCATCGTTGGATATTAATATCAGAAAGCCAGAACTTCGAAGTTCAGTCACTCTGGATAACATGCGTAATTCCGTCACTTTAGATACTTTACGTGTTCCTGGAAGCACTTTGACGCGCACTCAGCTTAATCAAGCAGCTACAACTTTGCAAAGACAAAATGCGGTGAGAAGTCCGACACAGGACGAACAGACACGTAGCAAAACGCCCCCGCCGAGTGAACCGAGGTATTTGTTCATTGAGACAAGAAAGTGCTCGAATTTGGGTATTTCACTCGTTGGGGGAAACGGTGTTGGAATATTTGTCCATTCAGTGCAACCTGGCTGCCTTGCAGAAGAAGCAGGTTTACGCACCGGAGATCGTATTTTGGAATACAACGGCGTAGATCTCAGACAAGCGACGGCGGAGCAAGCTGCCCTAGAACTGGCAAGACCGGCCGATAAGGTCACTCTAATCGCTCAATATATACCAGAAAGGTATAACGAGGTTAAGGATAAACCTGGGGACAGTTTTTATGTCAAGGCGATGTTCGATCGGGTCGGTGAAGTCGGAGATAGCTTGCAACTCAGGTTTAATAAAGATGATATTTTGTATGTCGATAATACAATGTTCAATGGTACACCTGGACATTGGAGAGCATGGCTAGTCGATCAAACTGGACGTAGGCAAACTTGTGGTATTATTCCCAGTAAATTCAAGTGAGTAAATAGTTTTAACGGTGTAGATAGCAACGACTACCACATTAAGTCGTAATACTTAATTGCTTTTATTTTTGCTTCCGCAGGGTTGAAGAAGAAATGCTTTTGCGAAGATCTCTCGGTGATTTGGAAACCGATGCTGGGAGACGTGGTACAACTAGTGCTAGGAGAAGTTTCTTCCGCAGGAAAAAGCATCAACGTTCTTCAAGTAGAGACAGTAAAGAATTGTCACAAATAACGGGTGTAAACTTAGGCTGGTATAGTGACAGTGGAACCTTAAATGAGGAAAATCTTCCGACGAGTTACCAGCGAGTTGAAAGATTAGATTGTATGTATCGTTTTAAAGATATGCATTTAATTTTACTGTATTGAAAGACTCGTGACATTTTTACATGTCTAATTTTTACAGATCCGACTTTACGACCTGTGTTAATAATTGGTCCGCTGAGTGAATGCGTAGCAACGAAAATTCTGCAAGAATTTCCTGGGCAGTTCACTAGGTGTCTAGCAGAAGCAATGCACTGCTCCCAAGCTACATTGGAACAAGGTTTACGAGACTCGCTTTATGTCGACTACAGGAAGAAGGGCAGCTACTTCGAATGCACCACAGTTCAAGCAGTTAAGGATATATGCGAAAAGGTAAATGATTATTAACAATTGCTAAGAACGAAAATAAACGAAGGTGCTCGCGACGTAATACGAAGTCAGTTTTTCGCAGCACAATTATGACTTCAGAAATATTATTTTCCTTACAGAACACTCATTGTATTTTGGATGTATCAATTGCTTCTATTGAGCGGTTACACAGGCACCAAATATACCCTATTGTTTTGCTAATCAAGTTTAAGAGCACAAAGCAAATAAAAGAAGTGAAGGATTCGAGGTATCCAAGCGATAAAGTTAGCGCTAAAGCTGCCAAGGAAATGTATGAACACGCGCTTAAATTAGAAGCAGAGTATAGACATTATATATCTGGTAAGAAAGGACTACTCATACCTATTATTGAAACATTTTCTAACAACAAACAGACAGAAATTTCTTATCAATCGAGTACGTTATGTATTTACTTTCAGCTGTGATCCCAGCAGGGGTAAACGTAGCATTTATATGTAAACAAGTCAAAGCTGCTGTCGATGAGGAGCAGAGCAAAGCGTTATGGGTGCCTCGTGGGCCTCCCTGACATTTAAGGGGGGGTCCCCACAAACCACAGTGGAAGTCAATCTAATTCCACCAGGGGGCCCTTACGTCGTGCATACGCGCAAAATTTATTACAATCCTTATTTATGGTCTCTTATTTCTTTGAAAATCTACAATTTTGTGAGTCTTTCGATAATCAACTTGTGTCGTTGTTACACCTATTTTGGTTGAGATACGATTTTATGTGAACGAATACAAAACCACAATTTAGTCAGATAGTACTGCAAAAGAACAGTATTTCTTCAAGTATCTATTGCATTAGTATTTTTGGTCGGTAGAACCATTGTTTTCAATTCACTGATTTTCGTAAAGGATTTTATACGGTTTGTATTCTTAGTGAATCACCGTAAATATCTTGATTGTTGTTTGAATAAAAACGGAAACTCTAGTAGGTCATCTGTTTTTTAAAACAACCATTAAAAGTGCAATAACTACCTGATAAGAAGCATAGAATGCACTATAGAAAAATCTGTCTTCATATTTCAAAGAAATTGTCATCCATGCATTGATCGGTATAAACCGAAATTTATAAATAGGTCATGATGAAAACATAATAACGTGGATATTCCATTAAGCTTGCCATCAAAATTGTTGAATATTCCTTATGCCTGTGATCATATGGACGTGTTCTGAAAATCTCATTCGTCAGTAAAATTTCACGATCGAAGGAATAAAAAACGTGGTTATTCCTTTTCATTCGAGCCTTGATCACAGTAATAGAATATGAACTGATACTTGTAAATGTGATATCACGAAATCATGCTCACAACGTATGCGAGACCATAAGTTAATCGGTATATTAATGTAATTCAATATTCGTCGTATCGCGGCCCGCTGAATAGGTGGAAGAACATTGACAACTCGAGAAGTTTTATTATTTAGTAAATAAGCAACGCGTTATTAACCCCTCAAATCATTATTATTTACATAATGGACCCAATTATTAATGTATAATTATTACTCCAGTTAGTATTAAAATTTGTACAGATAATGTTCCGTTGAAGAGAGTTACTTACTTGTAAATAATTTATTTTACACAATGCTTGTGAAATATATGGTATTAGATTTATTAGTCGATATGAAACATACAGTAATAATTTTTATTTTTATTATAAGAGAATACGTTTTACAATAATTTCGTTGCACATATCGGTTGCTAGTGGATTTGAGGGGTTAAAAGTTTTAATTTATTAGGCCAAGGAATTGATAAGAACGAAAACAGGGAATAAGGAATTGATGCAGATTGCGTTCAGTTCCTGTTTACAAAGTAGTATGTATCTAGCTATGAGCAGTAGACATCAATGACTCAGAACAACACAGTTTTTTATTCGCGTTAATTCGAATAGTCATCACGAATTGCAACTGTTCTTTTTCCGCTTGAAGTGTTTCACGTGGTGCGGGAGTAATGTAAGCGCTGTTGGTGTTATTGATTTGTTAAGTTTCTGTGAAATCGTAATACTGAAGGTATCTGTATCCGAAGATGTTTATTTAAATTATAAGACGGTAATTTGTGTACGTTCAGACAAAATGAAATAACTCATATGAGATCATTGGAAGATTGTGACGATGTTATCTTTTTATTTTTATTAATTTTATAACGAAACATCCACATTTATTTCTTTAATTGTTTGAAATATTTAATGTTCGGGTATAGATACAAATTATACAAAATTTATCACACTCTTGGATGCATAAAATGCATCCAGTTTAACGTGTACATATCTATATACATTATTCTGATGTTTGATAAGAAAAATTTTCTTATGTGGCCTTTTTATAATATGGATCGTTTGAAGCTTCTTTGAAGTAAAAATATTCAATTCCATAATAGTCTTTATTTTGTATGAATAATTATTCAATATTGTTTAACATCGTTTCAACGTGTCGTTTGAGAACCAAGTCCTTAAGTAGTTAAAATTTCCCTGGTATTATAAAAAATAGAAAAAATGGGAAACACGATATAAGAGAAACTTGACGCGAAATTTAGTTTTCCAATGAGACAATATTTAGGCGTAAGTTATAAGCGTGACCAAAAATTTAAGAAATACTACTCTAATTCTTAAGAAATAATAAGTAAACTTACTGACATTAATGATACTGGCGAGCTTGACACAAAGAAATATACTTTACATATTTAACAAACTTCTCATTAAAACAAAAATACTGAAAATCATTTCGGGGCCAAATAATGGATTGCTATTTTCTTCAGAGTGTTTGATAAATAACGATGTAAAAAATTTGTAATATTTTTTGATACAAAGACTTTAGTATAATTTAAGAATGACAAGAACATAAGTGGGCGGACTTAATTGAAATTAAATTAGTTATGAGTGCTACGTATGGGTTTCTTGATGTCTGCTCTTCTTCAAATTCAGCGTATTTAACGAGACGATAATTGAGATTTATTTCTGTAAAAAACTTTACTTTACAATTCACTGCTTACATTCGTAAAGCCAAACACGTTTTTGTCAAAAATTTCGCATACTAGATAAGTTAAGAACAGGAATTTCGTCAATATGAATTCTCAATCACATTACTGTGATACGTATAATACTATTCTTTCGACAACATATCAATCAACTTAACCGTTCGACATATATGATATTTAACACGTATTTTGGGCAATACTTATTACTATACATACATAAATGTTATACATAAACATAGATATATTTTGAAACATGAGCATATTACAAACTACTCAAACTAACGTATATGCATACACAGTCGCACGATCATTTAGAATTAACGAACCAAGAGAACATCAAGGTTTGCACATTTGAAACTGTTACCTACTTACATAAAAATGTTTATTTGTAAATGTAATTTGTACTAGAAAATTTAATCAATTGCATTTTAATCGATAAGGAATTGACGAAACTAATGAACGCAGCAGATTTAATTTGTTTTGTTTATTTGACTTTGCATCCACCTTTTAATCCGTTCTTATCAATGTTTTTTCTACCATTACGTTCTGCGTCATTTTCAATTCTTAGCAGTAATAAATTTACACATTTCCGCAAACTTGATCAACTTGGATCGCTGACTTAGAATCTAGACGCATTTAAAGTATATATCTGGTATACAAGCCACTATGCACTCAAATTATCACGTGCACTTTTATAAAACAACAGACATTGATAAATAATGCTGATGATCATTGAAGCTTTGAGGGTGATATATTACGTAGCGAAAAAACAGGAAACGGCGATCACGTCTCAGCCGATCATATGATTACGATGATAAAAGTGAAACAACTTTTAAATTACAATCGTGAAACGTAAGGACGAAGGTCATGACTAGTCTTCAATAGTATTCTTCTATTTTCTATGATGACTTCTTCAGGGGTGCTCCTTTCACTACACAACAATCACTGCTAATTGTGTACCACGTCTGTATTTATCAATTGAAATTCCGACTTATCCGTAACCCCTCCTCCAGATAACACTTTCTAAACACGGTATAAGAATTATTTAAAAATGCTTATGACTCTGGAAGAATTATAGTTGACAAATGAGGACAAATTACTAGGAATAATATATCATATTAATACACAGATCACTATTTGTGCACCGTATTTACACATTAGTCTTTCGGCAAACGTAAATTAGAATTCACAGTTGTGCCGGGAAACTATCACATATGTGTCTAACTTTATGAAGACCTTTGCGAACAAAAGTGAAAGGTAGGAACAAAAATGCACATTTGCACGTAAACGTTCACGAAGCTGTTTCGTGCCTCGTTCAACATATTTATACCAGTAATTACTAATGAACTAAGCAACAGTAATAATCGACGAGTATATTCCAGATTAAACAATGCACATATTTTTCTCTGTCAAATCTTAAAATTCATGTAGCTGCACCGTTATTGAATGTCGTTCCTAATTAACGGGTTACAGATATACATTAACTTTTGATAAAAGGTTCAAAAAATGTTCACTGTTCCTAGTATTCAATGGATCGTTGAAGGATCATCGCGAAATACGTAGCGAACGTAGAAAATCTATTGTTTTATTACAATAAAGTACTGAAGAGATTTCAAGTTGAATGATTCACTGTCAGCAGCCCGCATTCATCTGCAACTAATCATCGATCATCGCTTGTTCAGACTGTTCTTAGCTAAGACAGATACATTCAGAATTTTTTTATTGATTGATATTACCTACTACTTAACCCCACATTTGTTTTTTATTAAAAAAATATGTAATTATTCAAAGTTTAAATTTTCTACTTACAATTTGTACTGCCTTTAAAAATATACATTACAAACGTAGGAAAAAGTTGGTGATTGTTACTGAACGTGTTTACGTGGAATTGCAACTAAATTGACATATTTTTGAGATAGTTCTTTACACAAGGAGAACCTGATTCAAATACTAAATTAGATTTAACTAACGGCGCAGGCAGGAAACTATTCAAACCTTTGCTCAGTTACAAAAAGTTTAACCACTAAGTGATTTTTTTAGAAACTTTTACCAGATATGGAATTGCATTTTATATGGCATTTTACTGTCAATTGAAACTTACATTAATTTATCAAAAAATTGAACTCGTAAATCTTCCACATGTTTCACTTCATGTCTACTGCCCCAGAATCTCTCCATGTGTCATGAATTTAATATCTTGTATTACGCGATTCGTAAGATATTATTAACCGATTACAGACCGACTGTATGAGAAATTTTGTCGGATTTCTTAAGATGTACTATTACACTCAGCTACCCGTAATAATTTAAACCACAATTATTCAGAACGCATCATACTCATAGGTAAAAGTAGAACTTTTTAAATTTGACAAAATGATACAATACAGAATGTTTAACGTGTAACCTTTCCTTATAAATGATATATTTCTGTTCAGCATTGTAAATGCAAATGAATGAACGCAGTGTTCGTTTGTATTGCGTTATGTGTTTGAAAACTCTTTTAGTAAAACCACAGGTTTCTGTTTCCATTTTTTACCGTATCAGATGTTTGGCTAAAATTGCGAAAAACGAACAAGTAATTTTATTTCAAAGGAAGAAAAAAGAAAGTGTCAAAATAAGTGGATCATTTATTTAATGTACTATCTAATTGCATACATTGAATTGATTGCTTATGTCATTCTATCATATATGCGATTATGATCATTATGGTAATAATTACGGAAACTTGTAAATTGTTTTCTCTTCAGCGATGGTATTGATATCAATATTTTTATCCCGTATTTATAAATATGTACATAAACATATACTGCGAATACGGAGTGGATAATATGGCGTTTGTAATATGTTATATATTATATATATTATAAATATATGTGACACCTCATAATGTAACGACTCGCCAATGACGTTATCGTTGAGCGATTTCGATATGAAGGAAATACCCAAAAACAAGTATTAACGTTTAATCAACTTTTATTCTTTAATAAACCCTTCATCTTACACAAAGTTTATTGTGAAGAATCGTGGAAACAAATAAAGTTGCAAAAGAACAATATCTCCTTTACAATTTTTTAAGTACTTGCAACCTTAATGGATCACGTAATTTTTCCGCAAATCATTTAATTTTACTATTATTTTTTTGTTACACAAACAAGATGAATTTCAATACAAATAGGACTACGTTTAATAAGAACAACTTTCGCGCGGGGTCAGAGGGATTTACACAAGCTCGTTGTACTATCGTTAATTCCGTATTGGAATAAAACTATCGAGTTTGGCAATATGTTACGTATTCATCCGTTAAATTGAATTAAAATAGCTAGCAACGTAATAAATATTTGCTGACAGTATTGGGAAATATTGTACTGTTTAAAACTAGTTTAACGTTGGAAAATTCTCACTGTCACCTCCTCTGTAACTCCATAATGTTTTTCCACGAAGGATGTTTTGCATTTACGCCTGTGAAATATCAAATGACATCGATATCATCATCATCATCATACTCTGATGAACCGAAAAACCTGTTAACGTTTAATCGCAAACGTCTATTAACTTGGTACGTGTATCTATATGTATATAAACGCACCAAAGTGAGAATTAACAATAAATGAAAATAACATGAAGTAGCGTATCATTTTACTCACGAGCCTTAATGGAGCATTACAATCTCGAGGAAACATATGCCCACCTATATAATAACATGATATATTTGTAAATGTAACAATGAAAACCATTTAACGAAAAAATTGCAATCATCGAGAGCATTAAACTTACAAATGGCGGTGGTTACGATATTCATTCGCTTATAATAAATAATTATTGCGTAAGTTAGTTATACCTAATTACTACCGCGTTGTTAATATTACTATACATAAATTGCCTTGTGATATAATTTCGTTACAAATAACGATACAGGACGAATTTATCGACTAATTTAAGTTTAAAGGATTTCTTATTACGTCCAACGAATTTGTCCTTGTCTACTTTTGCCCAGTGACGAAAATGCATAATACACATAAAGTAACAATGCGATAAACTTGAACAGACTAGAATTATGTAATTTTCTACTTGCTTTCCACGTCCATCTTCGTGCAGGTTTGATTCCCTTGAATTTTACGAGTGTGTAAAAACTTCTATCGTTTTTATTTATTCGGCATTAAATTCGTCCCTACCCAAAACGACTTTGCGGGGGTCGAACTTTGATTCGTTGTTTCTGCGCCCGCGGTGATCGCGAAGTTACGCGAAATTCGAGAGGTAAATCGTAGCAGCGGCAAACACAGCAGCTCGGGAATTTAAACCAATCGCTAAAAATTCCGCGACATTCGTTGTTGGGGTCGTAAGCAAGAAGTCTGTGCAATCTATATTGTTGCTCACATCTACAACCGTCTCTGCAATACATCTGCTTGTTTTCGTGACTGCAAAGAAATTTACAAAATGTTAATCAGCTCAGTTCAGCGATCGATACCTTCAAACTTATTGATTTCTAATTACTATCATTATTGTACTTACGTGCACTTTTCCCAGTGGACATATTGTTCAAAGGGATAAAGATTTAGAAGAGCAAGAACTTCTCCTCGAGTGTTATTTGCCCAAAATGGCGCAACTACCTCTTCCTTGACAGGGCAAGCGTTTCTGTTGAGAAATACAAAAATCAAGCTATGCAGTTTGAGATCATTTATTGATTTATCAATGTTCCATTATTACGTATTCAAGAATCTTACACTCCTCGGAGCTTGAGGACAGGCTGTTCCTGCTGATCCTTTGCCGCCACGTCTTGGTACAACTGTCCTTCCATACTCGACACATCCGGTTTATTAGATGGTCGATATTCTGGCCGTGGTCTGAATTCCTGCTGCTCGCTGGCGGAAAAACTTTGATCCGCAGAAAAATCTTTAACATCAGCTTCATCCTTGTCACCTGCCACTGACAAAGTCGGTTGCACAGTAGTTTCCATTTCTATGGTCGTCTCTTCTTCAACCAAACTCTGTGAATCATTTGTATCTTCTACAGAATCTTCCACGTTTTCGTCTATCCTGTCTACTTGTCCAGGTATCTCGTTAATACTGAGATTTTGTTCCCTGACGACATTAGAAACGGTGACTAGAGGAATTTCTGTGCTGTTGTCGGTTTCGTTTTTCTTGACATCGATTTCGGTCGAGGTCACTAAAGGATTTACTGTCGAAGTCGTCGAGCTTACGTTCAATTTTTCAGTGATAGGTTCAGCGATTGTGGACGACGTTTCAGTCGTAAAAATTGGTTTTTCTGTGGTAGATTTCGTGACTGTCGTGGTTTGAGACGCAGCAGTCGTTGCAGTTGTGCTCGTAGTTGTCGAGCTTCCGGTTGGCCGGAAATGTGGCCTTGTGTATTCACTTAATTTTGGGAATTTACTCTGTCTCTTCGCAGACGGATTATTAAATGACCTCCCAGTGAATGCCCGACCTTCATATTCTTCATCCTGCTTCGGGCCTTCTTGATATTCATCAATGAATTCGTAATCGTCATCGTATTGAAATCGTCTGAAATACATAACAGTATAATTTGTCATTGTTTTTCTAATCCAGATGGTTTATGATAAAACTATTACAATTTCAGAAATGTACCTAGCCTCGTCCGAAAATTGGTGGTACACGTCGTCATACTTGAACTCCACGTCGTTCTTTTCAAATTCTGCTCTTAAGACGTTGATGTGTTTTTCATCGCCATACATGCGTCTCATTAACCCCTGATTTTCCTGCACGAATCGTCGTACTGCATGCCTGCGTAAACGTAGTATAGAAATTACTTTTCGTCGCTTATGAATGGCAGGTAGGTGAAAATAAAAGCTGATGGTACCATTAGAATATTCATAATTCGATCACGTCCGGTTATATTAAGACGTGATAGGTGTTGCCTATTTAAAATTCAGTGCGCACGAGACAAATTTGAGAAGTGAAATTTACATACAAATTTCGTGTAGTATATTGCGTCAACCAACTTTCTTAACTACTTTGTAGTTTCTAAACAAAGTATACTTGGTCACGACAATTAATATTCTTTGCACTAAAGTAATAAACTGCCCAAAACTATCTGTCATTCGTAACACAAAACGAACGTTTGTAATCTTATGCGGAAAAATATTGCATTAGATCACTGTACACTCGATTGGAAGAAAAAGAGCTGTAGAGAACAAAGTACCAGGGATAAGAGCTACCGGCGATCGTGCACCAGTTCTGTCGGCGAAAGTCACAGGGGAGGTTTGCATAGTGCATTGCACGTCCACCGCGGGAATAGGGCCTGGTGCATGCTGAGGATGCATCGTATCCGAAAGTGCTCGGTCCACCACCCTGACATCTCGCGAACTGCACTCTGATCACCTGCAATGCCAGTCCCCGTTTACTTCGGTCATTCACAGAAATGCACAGCTTTTAGGATACTGTAATGATTCTTAATGCTGCTATAACAATTTTGTAAATATTCAAATCAATTCATTTGCAAAATGACATACGTATACAATATATGTAAATAATCGTGTTAAATATATTGTTTTGAAAATCTACGAGTTTAAAAATATTTACTTATGATTAGTGATCACCGTTTATACGCGAATACAAGTAATTTTAAGGACATATTCGACGAATACTTTCGGAGAATCCAAGTAAATGATCGAAATTGCACGTTCACGCCTAGTGTTAGGCGATACCGTTAATGCCGATCTTGATCGCGTATGCGAACGGGATCGAGTATTATCGATTAGCGATTACATGCTTTACCTTGGAGAAGTAAATTCTTTAGTTAGACTGCAAGAAAACATGTTGTGTGGATCTTTGTTGTATTTACCATAAAAAATACAATACATTTTACCGCGTTCTTCATAAACTTCCTTTCGTAAATGAATAACACTTCAATTTTTGTTCACTTTAAGGTACTTTTGTACACAACGAAAATTTACGTGGGCAGATAATGAATTCAAATAACATATAATTAGTAGATTGATCGACCCAATGTAAGATCTAAAGGCACAATAAAACTAGATAGTTTTCTTAAAACACAAAACAAAATACAGAAGAATAGTTGTCACACAGCACAATTTTGCAACACTATTTCGATTCAAAGAGCACTGTATTTCGTCGTGAGCAATGATTCGGGAGAAATTCTTGACGATCGTAAAGGAAGTCATCTTAAAGTGGTTCTTTTCCTCGGCGCATCGGCATGCGTTTAGAATTGTCGTGGGAGAAAAATGAAATGATAAAACTGACGCACTCACCGAAAGAACGAACAGCCCGAACAGTTTCATAATAACTCGCGTTGTGCCGCGCCGTCGGAGGATGCGGAGCGAGTAGACCCAAGGAGATAATCGACTGCGAAGAGATCTCGCTGATCTTCCGCGGACGGTGGCTATCGATTTCACTTGTTAGCTTCCGGTAGCTTCCGTGAAAAGGACGACGACGCGGAGGAGGTGGAGGAGAAGGTGTGCGGGGGTTCCCGTGGCTCTACATGACAGCAAAACGCTGCTCCGCGTGCGAGGAGGCCGCTTTCATTACTGTCTATCATCGGGCCAGCCGGCCCCATGCGACGGCGGAAAGATTCACGTGAAAAAGTGTAGCCCGATCGGGAGAGCCTTTCCGTCCCTCCGTCTTCCTCGGCCAGCCACTCTCGGGCTTGACCGACCCGTCGCGAGGGCCGGGGTCCTACGAGCGGGCAAAGGAAAGCACCAGCCCCGAGTTGGAGAACGCTCCAGAGAAACGAAGACGGTAACTCTCTTCGTCGAGAGTAGGTCACCCCAGCTGGTACCGTTAGACTTGCCACCATTGATGTGTGTCACGAGGCCCCCCCAGTGGCGTAACGCAAACCCAACTTGGTCCGCCGATCAAAGAATATCGCTAGGATAATAATACGATAAACTAAACTCTCACGATTATTCTACGAGAAAACCAGCACTGACCAGTCCCAAGAACTCACTCTCGATTATCGGTGCAATTCTTTCAAAGGGGTGGGCATGACAGCTGATACGCGAGATCCTATGTCCAGTCGGTTGTAACCGATCAGATGAGGTGGGAAGATTAATCATTCATGGTATTAATCGAACACGTGTAAACAATGTTTATAACAGAGTGACTTTTACCATGTTTGTATCTTAACGAGAATACATGTTTCAGTAGTTAATCTTTTGAAGAATGACGTATATAATAATTGCAAATCTATTCTGAGTTTTTTTAACTTCCTTAATAGGATACGTACCTCTTAATCACTTATAAAAAGGCTAGCTTTCAGTACTTTATATACGCAGGAAGAACCCCTGGAAATGATTATCCAGTTTTTATTTGATCTTTAAACAATTCTTCTGCGCTCCAGAAGACTGATAAATTAGTGAAAGTTTCTGTCCATCCGACGTTATTTATAGCAAGGATGTTTTTCAGACCTTATTGTCTAATTCAAACGGATAGACAGAATGTTCTGCGGAATGTAATTACTGTATATTTTTTTTAGAACATAATGACTTCAGAAAAACGTGTTTCACAACTGTGGACTACGCTATTGAGCCGGCAAGGTGTCCGCGTAGCCACAAAATGATCCACTCTTCTCATAATCAGTCGTAAACGCGTCTTAAGACTTATAAACGAGACGTAGCTTCCCATCTGTTCTACTAACCCAGAAACCACTGTCACTCGAGCCTCTTTCACTGAATTTCTTCGCTTCTGTGTCGATTAACGTGTCGTATCCTTGAAAAATACTCCTGACTGAGTAGAAGTAAAATGACAATCCTACTTTCTGAATCCTTTGAAGAGTCGTATGAAAAGCAATCGTCAATGTACGGTAATGAACCGTAAACTTACAGCAAATTGTGATTTCTTTATCTCTGATTGCTTAAATTATGTTCCTGAATTAAGTAAAGGGATGTTAATTAATTCATTTAAACTTTTCGGAATATCCTTTCGTACAAAACGATATATAATAAAGAAGCAGCAATTAGGTGCAGATATTCATTATTAATGAGCTTCATTGATGTTTTACAGGACACTACTTCGTTGTATTATTTTTTATGTACATTATTTCCTTATGTGTAAAGAACAGTTCATACTTATTTTATAAACTAATAGTACTTAAATATGTGTTTTTAATAAATGTCAAACAGATTATGACACAAACTGTAAGCAAGACTTGAAGACTGTGAGTCACGCAACGCGAGTTAACCATCCATATCTCAATCTTCAAATTCCGCGCAAAATGAAATTAACACTCCTGTCGTCTGCTATGGGAACACAAAGGTAAGCTACCTCTGTTTACGATTGCTTGTCTGTTCTACCCGCCAATTTATTACTGTTATTTTCTCATAATAAATCATACACACACAGCGATAATCTATCTGTTAAAAGGTAAATACTTTTATAATGTAATACTACATATTTTTGTTTTAATAATTTGTAATACGGTATATACAACAAAGCACGAATGTAAACATTAAATATGACAGTTCGAATATTATTTACTTACGGATTAAAATCTTTAATTTGTACTAAAGCACAATTAGAATAACTAACACTGTACTTATTTCTTTGTTACTAGAGTTGATGTTCTGATAACAAAACTCACCCAAGGCTCATGATCATTAACAACATGGCAAAACACAGCACAGAAAGCAACAATATTGTTTTAAGCTACTATGATTGTCTCCTCCACGAAGCAGATATAAATTTATTGACAGGTCCATGTTGGCTAAATGATGTGATAATAGGATTTTATTTTGAATACTTAACTATGGAGGTTAACAAACCGAACCAGAAAGACCTGCTATTCATTAGTCCAGAACTTACACAACTACTCAAGATGTCTGATCCATCACAATATGATATCTTTCTGGGTCCGCTTGGTACAACTAATTACAAATTTGTATTCTTCCCTTTAAACAATTGTGAAAGCAAGGATAGTGCTGGTGGCTCACATTGGAGTTTAATAGTGTTTTCAAAACCAGAAAGAACATTATTTCATTTTGATTCCCTAAGAGGCTACAACAGTTATATTGCAACAGAATTTGCAAAAAATATCATGATGTATCTGTTACAAGAAGAAGATCAAAGAAGATTCATTGAAGTGGATTCTCCACAACAAGATAATGGATCCGATTGCGGGTTATTTGTGTTATGTTTAACGGATGTTATATCAGAATATGCTGTGCAAACTTCCAAAGTAGGAGGTTGTGATTTAAATGGTGTGACAGACTTAGTTAGAAATAAACGACAGAAAGTATTGAATGTGATAGATACATTGAAGTGCAAGTCTGAGAGTAGGAAATAATTTTGTTGAAAATATATCCATAATTTGAAATAAATCGCGGAACATGAATATTGTTACAGTACCATCTTACCTATACAATTTAACCTTTATAATTGCTGTATATCAAGATCATAATCAATAAATATTTCTTTATACTGTTTCGTTTTGTGTTGATCGTTAGTAAACGATTGTTGATAAAGTGAGTGTAAATCGTCGCAAGTTTTACCGTAAGATGTCACTGTCTGTCGTAAAATCAGTGCCGCAGGTAGCATACAGCTTTCGTGATTTTCTTGCGCAAATGTAACACTGTCCCTTTTCACGAGCCGCGTGAATCGCGTCACGAGCTTCGGTGTTGATGCCTCATTTGTGGTTACATTTTCGAGCGTTAATTAATATTTACAAATTGTGTCGTGCATATGTTTCGTGAAGTGACTCCTGTGCAACATCGCCTGATTCGATAAACTTCAACTACCGTCTTCCAACGACAGTCTCATAAAATAAAACAGATGTTTTAACCAAACGTATAAAAAGAATTGGCTTTCAGAAGCATACAGTAAATTCTGGTTATGAATATACATATGAAGTGAACACGAACGACATGAATTCATCATGAAACCGCTGTTCCTTGAACCGGCGTACCTATTAATCGACTTTTTAATAATTGGGTGAAAAGGAAGACTGTTTCTAGTGAGTTCCCGTGAATTTATAAACACGCTGTGATAGTAATCTTTTTAAAAACACAAGGACTCAGTTGTTCGTTTACAGATTGATGCTGTAACGTAAGTACCGATCATTATTGATTCATAATTGTCGGCCTAAAAAAAATTGGAACATCGTTCAGACGATTGATCGCTATGTAACATTGTTATTGTCCATGTGACACAATTCATATTTCCATATGGCAAAAAATGTATAACGACTAAGACGTATTATTGCACTGTCAGTGACTTTGCATTCTTTTCGCAAGTATAATCTGCCCTCAGAAAACTGTCAAACTGACACTAAATAATTGTCGTACATTCGAGGATGTCTTATCAGTGCAACAACTGTATTTTAGTACTTGTAAACATCAGATAATACCGGCATTTTATTTTTGTAAAACCGACGGCAAGCTGCATAACACCGCAGCCGCATTCTGGAAATAGAACATGAAATGATCGATTACTTTAGTCCAATAAACCTATCTTCAACCTAGCAACTTCGACCCAACGGTGTATCTAATAAACGAGCATTAACATAAAATTTGTTCCACATTTTAACCGTTTGTCATACGTTATACGACTGTGTAAAAGTGCTACCATTTCACATTCTTGTTAATGTCGTAATCTCCGTAAACATTCAGATCGAACTTTACACCTTACCGAATTTAATTGCTTTTCCGTTCCACGTATTATTTTCTTCATTACACACAGTCTGATTATAAACTGCGGAAGATCAATATGATTTCTGTACAATTTTCTTAAGATGGAACGATATATACATACTTAATTGTATTTTATGCAAGTCTGTACTGTAGAATGATCGCCATTGTTGTAAGATTAAAAAACCGTAAGAAAATATTCGTGATACCCTTTTCACACCCATATTTTCCGTCACTGGAAGTATTGAATCAAGCGTAACGTGTGCCAAGAAAGTTAGGATCCCGAGAAATCGTCGATTCGCACGCAAAATTAGCGAATATTGTTCGGCGACTATCGTACCTAGCATTACGTTGGAAACAGGCGGTTGTTATATCGTTCTTTAGCGGTGAAACCGGAAACTCACCGCAATCTTATGGTGCACAGGTGCATTAATCCCGAGAAAGGAATCACTGAAGCATGCAAGTAAAATCTTAGACAGAACAATCGCGATATCTAAATAAGTAATCGACCGAAATGGGTACAGTCATATTGAAGATTAACAGACTCGTGGTAGTTCCTGCTGTGTATTTTGACAAATGTGTCTTATCAAAAATAGCAGCCTAAGTCCGCGGAGATAAGGCTCCGATAATGTTGATGAATCGATGCCGATAACTATGTTTACTTTACACATTAGTGCTTTCCTTCGCTTATACATCTTTTAATTGCTTACGCTGTATAAATTATTCTAGGGAAAGATGGAATGATTCTGAAATATTCATGTTTATTTTGACTGAATATTGACTATACTTGTGCTGTTAAGAGCCACCTTACACAAGCTTGTTTGCTATTAAAGCGGTGACTACGCTGTAAGGAACATTGCAATTTTTATAATTAACATGCATAAAGAGTATAGTATCATACACCTTCATAGCTTTAGCGTAAAACCTACGGTGCATGTAATTGCGTGTAACGAACGAAGCTTAGTTTCTCCCTGATAACTAAATTAGACTGAACGCGGATTTAATACAGACGAGCACATCACTTGATAAACTTTTAATCGATTAACTGACACCATGTAGTTAAATAGGTATATAATATACTGAATATACGCTTTTCGAAAAGATACATGATTAGATTTTATTATGGTAATTTACTCCATCAAATGTACTTAGTTTGTACTTACAAATGTACCTTACTATTCCGTTAGAAAAAATATGGGTCGACTAAGGCAGCTATTTGTTCAGCTACTTTTCGACCTTGTTTCGTCAAACGTGTCCGTCAAAGCTCGTTACAGACGGGCAGAAATTGTATTGTATTCGCCGGACAAGACTCGTTAAAGCAGTGTAGTTGCATAACGCTGTAATCCATGATATCAACGATGACATCGTGGCTTTTCTAGCTGGCCTACTAATCCTAGTACCAAAAAATCGAAGGTCACGCGATCGGTTTTTATCAGTCCCATCTGTAGTTCCCACTATAGTTGAAAGTGTAAAAAACTTACACGACACCAAAGGTGGTATCGAATATCGCTTTCCAAGCTACGTTTATGCAACATATGCTTTTATTGCTCGATACCGGATTATCGACAAATCGGCAATAAATCACTAGAGAACCGCGATACGGTAACTACATTTTGCTAAATTTCCGCAACTTAAAGTCGAGTATTTTCACATTATCGGAATAAGCAGACCATTGTGGAGTGGCAATAAACTACTCGATTTTCCCCACATCCAAAAAATTCTTTACAGTCTGGTACATATTTGCGCTGTAAGAATTCGTGAAACTTGGCGGTATTCCAAAGGTCAGTTGCATTATGACCTCCAAACTTGACGTCATGCCACGTCCGTGTACAATTTCGTGACCATCAATTGAATGTATCATTCATTAGTTATCTGCCAACGTAATACCAGTCAATCAATTGTGACTTACATTATCTAAAAATATCGACTAGCAAAATATGTCTGGCAATCTCTAGCCAATAATCAAGTTTGTAGAAAATATTTGTCCTGTATACAGCTGTTTTTCCTGTTTAGAAAATTGCCACTAAAGATTTGAGATGAGTTGGACCAACAGAATGGCCCGACACGGCAACGAAAAATCTCTGCATTCTCTGCAGTCGATGCATCCGTGTCATTCGACAAGATCTGCAGTTTCCGTCTTTGCCGCTACACCGACGCTAACATCTCCAGTCTCCAAAGTGTTGGTGGATGTACATCAAACGCCTGAGGAGTAAGTAAATGTACCTCTCGAAATTAGGCTTATACGCATGATTTTACGAATTGATGTATAGAAAATATACAATAAAATCATTCGCAACAAAATAGTCTGTTCTCCACTGCGTGGTATATTTTCCACCTTTAAATACTGAAAAAAGTCCGACAGGAAACGAACACCGGCACATCTGTTCATTAAGACTAACAATGAGTGATCTTAAGCCGCGCGGTTCTTTTTGTTTACAGCCTCGGCGGAGGGCAGGAAGTTCGTTCACCGGGGAACGGTTCGTCTGCGGGCTCGAGTGGTCTGCGAACCCCGTCACCGACAAGTTCCTCGACGGCCTGCGATTCCCGGATTCCTCGACCATCGCCTTCGTCTCTGCGGAGGTCGGCCAGTTTGCGCGTGCGCGGCGAGCCTGGCGAACGCATTTCCGCTCATCATCCGCGGGCGACGGCTGCTCTTCTTGGACACCAACACACTCCGCGCCAGCACAACCACCTCGTCGCGCACCAACAGCAGTATCCCGACCATCGCATCTTCCCGGTCATCACGGAGAATGGAGCCGAGTCGCCACGACAACGATCCCTCGTAAGTCAATTTCTTGTCCTTCGAATTGCCTGCACTTCACGAATAATTATAATTCTCTCATTTGCGCGTTTTGACCCAGAAACTGACAGAATACTCTTCACCTACATCAATTTGTGTAATTTAAAGAAACTATTGTGGCACGTCTCACTTATTCGTACTTGCATTACAGTTGCTATCAAATATTTACATGAAATTCAAGCTTCAACCTTTTTTATATCATTATTTGTCCTCAACTGATCATGAAGTTACGAAGAATTTACTTAGGCATTATATCTGTACTTCCAAATGCATGCTACGTCTTATGACAGGATAATAACACGAAGCTAGATTATTTGGCATATTCGTTCCTGAAAAGAGAAGTAGAGTGGTAAGCGTCTATAAGTATAAACCTGCGTTACGGGACTCTGAATTTTCATGAGGCACTATTCAAACCGCACGGTCAAGGTTCTTCTGTATACATTGATTTACCTTGGGTAGTGTGTGGTAGCGTATGACTGCAGAATGTTTAGGAAAATCATCGATTTCAATTCCTAAATATTTACTAATTTCTACATCTGTCACTGTCAGCCAAAATAATGGTGAATAAACTAGGGAAATGCTACTAATACTCAAACCACCCTAATTTTCAACGTGAATTACAGTCTTATCTTTCATGCCTCGCGTGACTCCGCGATGGAACGTTATTACCTAGAGTGCCATAATTGTTATTCCACGGCTGACTGTCCAACAGGTATAAGCTCGGAATTCTCTAACGCCAACAATGTGTTTTTGTGATTAAAACGCGCCGCAAGCTACGCATATTCGTAGACGCAGAGTTATCGCATTAAGAAAAAATGCAAACAATCGATGACACAGTTATCTGGAGTTTAGGCATAACCTGTTGCAATGTTCATGTTGCGAAGCTTTGCTTATCTATTGATCTTCGCGTACTTACCTGCCTTTCGACGGTGAAGCGTAAGGAATTTATCTATGTGATGCTCCTACCCGTGTCCCGCCCTCTGCACAGAAAAATTGGGTCGATCTCAAGGTGTTCTTCACAAAGGAACACCAAAAGCTTTCAAAGCATACGCCCTTTGTAAAATACCGTTTCTTTGTTATTATAAAATAATCATAAGCAGGAACAATGGAAATGAGAAAAGACAAGATAAAACCTCTTTCCTTCCTTTGAAACATTTAGGAAACATTCGTAATGCATGACCTAATTATCATTTCGTTTTTACATTTTAATAAGAATAGAGAAGAGTATTGAGAATATTTTTACGTAGAAACATGAAGATGTAAGTCCCCACGGGGACAATTTTTCAGCCCTTAGTTTTGTAAATAGTTTCTATAGAATCCTGCGACGCGAAGGGAAGAAAGGACCATATGAGCCTCCTATTTCAGCCCTTTATAAATTATCTAAATGTATACATAGTCGTAACGGTCGAGAGGGGTAATACTTGTACGAAAGCACCCTGACCTTTCGCAACTGTGCGTCGGCGCAGATCCGACCTGGAGTTTTCTCCCGCACGGCTCGTCCCAACTTACCCGTGGATCGTGCTCGGGAAGTGCTCGTGCAAATTCCTATTTACCTTCCCATAAACCCCGAAGGGCCAGCGCAAACTTCCGTCCGTAGGTGACGTCCTACATTTACGCTCGTCAGTGCTGGTCACGTCCGAGTTGCAATCGCGAAAGCTGTCGACTGGGTATCCAACTGTGCCAACGTCAAATAACATCTTCATGGAAATCCTTCCTCAGGGGAGATCCAACTGCGTCGGGAACACGACGAATGGATCTCCAAAAAGAGAGAAACACTCGTAGTTGTCCGTCGGTGAGTCCTTACTCCCCGGAAGCGAGTATCAAAATTGAATATTGCCTGAAAAGAATCACGATTTTTCGTGCCAGTGATGGTTTCCGATTGGTTGAACACTTTCAAATTCTATTAAATTTCATTCTTCTGCCGAGATAACATTTATGACGTAAGGTCGGGCCATTGAAAGGTTTCCTCGTATTGCTCTCTATCGGCAAATCAGAAGCCTTTAACGCAGCTTGATTTCTTTTAATCGAATATAAAACGATGTCTTTTTCGAGTAAATGTAAATGACTTGTTCTGCGATACTATCCCAATAACGAGGCAGTTGTGAAACATCAGTTTTTGGTATTAACAGTTGAAGCTATGATAAGGTATTACGAAACTTACATCTGTTCCGTATTAGCGCCTTTCACCAGTTAGCGCCCAGTCAGCGTTAATAATGCAGTTTGACTTGGAAAAAATGAAGCCGGTACTATTTCATGAGTCACTTGAACCAGGATATTTATCATTTTTAATTGTACAAGTAGAAACAGGTAAATCAAATGTCATACACTAGTCGAAATTATGCACAATTAATACTATGGACAAACCGAAGGAAATATTACGTTCTATTACTCAGTCAGTCTGTCATTAGTGTTCAAAAAGTTTTTTTTACACTTAAAGCCTTTCACTAAGCCAATCGTCTTATTAACAAGGTCAACAATCAAACTACGCTGATAATATGCTAAAAATATAACGGCCGAACGAAATGATACCTTTAAGAATGCACTAAAAATGACGTTTTTTTTTGTAAAAATGATTTTGCTATTGTATTTAGAGTCTCTCACTGACCCCGGCGAGGCCGCGACGTGGACGCGCGGCCTCTGGATCAACGGCAGGCGCTGATGACAGCGATGCCGAAAGCGTTAAGAGTTACGGAAGTGCATGCAGCACGGCCAGCGCCTGCGATCATGCCACATTTGCATTAAACGGTACTACGTGGTCGGGGAGATCGAGAAAGTATGTAGTCCACTGTTCGAACTACAACGATGATAATGAGCAATACCTGACGCCGACACAGAGAGCGGCGAGGCAAGTCAGAAAGTTTCAGGTAAGTGCCTACCCGTCGCTAACGAACATCATTAGTAATTTAGAGCAGCTTACCAGCAATCTCGGGATACTTGGAATATTCGTAGCGAGGAATGTAAGAACGTTAGGTACTCGTAGTAAGAAGAAGTGGATGCGACCAGTGTTGAAAAAGATTCCCACCCAGTTCGTAACTAGACTTTATGACCTATTACGAAACTATTATCTGTTCCGCGTCCACTCACGAAGCGATATTCCATGCTCTCTAATACAGACATGTCTGTGAGAATATTTGGCGATGAGAGAATGAACGAGAGTTGGTAAATGGTGTTCTGAAAAAGTGTACCTTTCGCCAGGCATTACTGAAGGAAGCGCGTAAGGAGATCGAGGACAAAGATCGTGAGATCTTTCGACTGACGAAAGAGGTGGTAGAATTACGATTGTACAAAGCATCTCTAAATAGTCCGGATGAAAGGACCGACAGCAGCGATGCTCTCACCGTGCGCGAGAACAATCCATTCTCACCCGAGTCGCCTTGCAAGGATCTTCCGGATGAAGGATGTTTCGAGAAAAACACCAAACCGGAAACACCGGACAAGCAAATCCATTCCGACTTGCCGTCCTCTTTGGCGGACTCGGGACACTTCGAAGACGGTTCCGTCCACTCCAAAGATTCCGTGTGCCTACCAGAAACGCCCTCCGAAAATACAAGCAATGTCCCTACGACCGGCAGCTGTTCGATTGACGACAAACCTTCCAAAAATTTCTCTAAGTCAACCGTTGGCAGTTTAGAGCCACACGGGAAGAGACACGAATTGGCCGACTTCTATGAAAGCAGAATCGAGGAGATACAGCGATCTCATGTGGATCAAGTACAAGAGCTTAAGCAGAAGCACAACGATAAAGTAATTAATGTTTACAGGAGTAAACACTTTTTTTAATAATCACGTGTCTAAAAAATATAAAATATTTATTTAATTTAAGATATGTAGAGATATGTTGTTGGCCATTTCAGATGGAGAGCTTATTAGTTCAATTTGGAGAAGTCAACACACGGTGCTGTGAATTAAGGCGGTCTGTGGATACAGCAGAGGCACGAGCTCGAGAACTCGAAACCGAATTAGAGAGTGTGAAAACGGAGCTTACCGAGCAGAGGACATTATTCAAAGAGCAGGAGGAGAGGCATAAGCAAATGTACCTGAAAATGTATGCTAAGGGTCAGGAAGCAGCACGCATTGAACAGGCGGATCAGGTATTTCCACAATCTTCTCTTGCCAAGTTTTAGTTTTTGAACACTGCAATCAGTCACAGCAACCTTTTTGTTAAAGATACTCGAACAAGCACATCAAACACCACCGAAAGTCACTGTCGCTCAATTGCTTCAACAGTTAACAGTTACGCAAGCTGAACTGGAGAACATTAAGGTAAGATCCTGTTTCGTTATTACTTTCATAATTGCACAATACTTCCGAGAGAAGAAATAACCGTAAAATTTTTTACAGTATGACGTTCCATAAAGCAAATAACGTTTTTTCTAACTTGTTTCATCATACGTCACGTTGATAAATACAGGATTTATAATAATTTTAGCATCTAATTAACTATTTCCAAAAGAATGTGTTTTTTGATGAATACTTCATTATATCTTTCATTTCATCAGTTCCTTTTGAACCGTAAAATTATAAAAAAAAACGTAGTACTGTAAGATGCAGCGAGAAAGATACTAACACAATAATGTGACTGTCTTGATGATCGCTCAGTCTTTTGTTTTGTAACGCATCAAGTTTTGTGTTCTTCCCATCCATTGTATCTGCATTTCCATATAATCACGTTCTGCTATTATCAACGCGGCTATCACCAGCATCCTCGTAGTTCACCAGTTCTTGTACTAACGATGTGCCACTTTTTTGGTCGCTGCTCTCTCACACTTCAGGACACAAGCTACTTTCCTGAACCCCACATTTCAGCCGATCGTAACCAATGTTTATTAAGCGCTCAGGAGGCTGTTTCTCTCTGGGCCCTTGGCACACGTAAGGTCTGTATTTTTACCTGACTGCTACGTGAAATTCACTTTCTAATTCGTCTTGATCTATCCATTCACGCCTCAATCGCCCATTACCGCAATGCACCATTTGAATAGATTTTTGTTTCTTTTTTTTTCTTATGGTCACTGTTTTAATGTTCAAGAGCTGAGGTAAACATTTAACATATACTAATTTTTTTACAATCTGACTGATGTATATGAAAGGTTCCAAAAGTTGTAGCTGTAGAGCCGACCTCAGTTGTTGAGTTTAAGACAGAAATATTACATCACACATGCACAATGTTCTTTCCAAATCGAATAAATCTCTGTGAATGCTTCGCCAGCATTGCATGCAAATTGCGTTGAGCACAAACGTAGTAGATAAACGTATTTGTTATAACCAGACGTTGTTCTTAGATCGAGCGACATTGTACACAATGCACTTGAAAGAAACAGCCTCTTGCATCATCAGTTGAGGTATAAACAACTGCACGTGCTTAAAGCGATGCACGTTTTTGTCCTAATTGTGAAGGCATCTAGCACTGAATTCAGGACACACAATTTGTTATTAAATGCACCCTATCTGAATATATACAGATTTTTAAATTTACTAAAAAATTACACTTGCTATTAGGTCCTGTATTCAGATGAAAGGTGTCTTTTTATGTTGTCAGTAAACCTACTGTGTTTAATTACATGTTTAGCTTAGACCAAACCGAACTTGAATTGACCAACAATATCACATTCTTATGTTACAAACAGGCACTATATCGTCGCATTGTAGAGGCGAAAAGCAGTCAAGGCGGTCTAGATCCGGAAATCACTTTGCAGTTTCTAAAATCAGCTATTTACTATTTTCTCACGGACAAGGAAAATCATCATGGACACTTAAATGCCATTGAAAGTATATTGGGATTTACCGACGCCGAGAAACACAACATCGATAGGATTTATCGAACAGTGAGAAAGTAAAATTATCATAGGCCTTTATACATGAAAAATGTTATTATTTCGCTTTCGACGTACGACACTTGGTTTCATTTTTTTGTTTTAATTTCAAACTGAACACAAACATTGTTGTGAGTAAATGTAGCTACTATATTTATTGAGTCTATATTTAAAAGTAAACATTCATGGACAAGAAATATTTTTATTTCTTAAGCATTCAGAAAACTTAAATCATTTGCGAGCATAGGAATATTTATTTGCTTGTCTTCTGGAGACGGAGTGTTTTACGTCGTATTTTTGATATTGCTACTCTGCGCAGTTAGCAATTTTAATAGTATTAAGTAGCGTTTTACGAGACGTATATTCACTGATTCGGAATATTATAGCACGATTGAAGATCAAAGACGAGTGAGAAAGGCGCAGACTGACCTTTTGCACCTAATTTACAATATTAATAAGTGTTCAGTATTGTTTAGCGTTTTACGTGATAAAACATGTATTTCACCTTCCGAAATATTTTCCTTTATGATATTATGTGTATGATACGATGTACTCATATTTTCCTAATATTTTTGATCTTCAAACATGAAGTATATAGATTTATTTATTACTGTACAGTAAACGAGAATATCGTGGATATGAATATTGCATTTTATCGACTTCTGGTGATACATTGTCCAAATAAGATAACAATTAAGGAGACTGAACAAAATATCTTGCCTTTCTAACAGCTTGTTATATCTATCAACCTAGGTACATCCCACGGCTTTCTAAGTACAGCCAACTAATAGCATCAACATAAAAAAAGCACAGCATTGCACATATTTATTAATGTGGTTGTTAGTTGTGAAACAATTTAATTGAGGTCAGACCAATACCAAAGATATTACAATAACCATCTGGTCGTGAAAATAATTATCCTTTGCTTCAATCTATTGCTTACATCAAAATACTCTACTTTAGTGTTGAGGCATCCTAAGAATATTTGGAAAATACACTGTGGATTTGATTTTATTTAATAAGCCAAACATTTATAATTTTTTTTGTGCAAGGCGTATATGTGAAGTGCCAATAGTGGAAGGGTAAATATCCAGGCCTCAAATATATCTGATACAGATTTTCATCTTCTAAACGTTGAATAGATTTTAAGCTAATACAATAAGTAATTCGCACTTTTGAAAAATTCGTAAAAATATGACATTGAAGCATTCACATTCTCAATAAGTCTTTACTTGAGAAAAGATTTCGTATACAAAGTTCCTTTAGTGTGTGACTAAACTTATATGAACAACGGGATTCGAAAAGACGGGCAATACGTGGGTAGCGAGTACAAGAACATTTATGGTTGAACTCTCCTTTTTTTATCTTTACCTACCGCAATTTTTTGTAAAAAAAAAGCTTGATGATGATTATTTAAAGCATATTTCTAATTTAAACAAGCATCGTAATAATTTTTAGTTCATGAATACTGGCTGTACAATATTTTCAGCCGATTGCTGTGATGTTACACCTACAAAGAGCATGTTTTACGTTTGTCAATGTATTACTAGTATTCTGAAAATTGTAAATCATGTAAATAAAGGAAAAATATTACAGGAGTGTATTGCTTTCTAAATAATCCAGTAGATAATAACGCTATCCCTGAATGCTAACAACACGATCTTTAGAAGTTTTTTTTTACATTTTTTTTATTAGATAATAGTAAAATACAATGCACATGTATTACTTCTTTCCTGCTATGATGATACCATCATATTTCTGTTGGAACCATTTCATTGCATCTTCTTTGGTAAGTCTATGCTGGAAACCGACTTTACCAGTTTTCCTTCGCCTGTGTGCTACATTAAAACCTGAAATCAACATGTTAGAATCAGTAACCCATAACTTTAAGATAGTTTAAAAGTTTAGAATAATGAAATTAGAAATGTAGCTTCATTTAAGTAACATGTCCAGTAAATGTAGTGGGCATGGGTTGCAAATATAAAGCCTTTACTTTAGCACATGTTGCATTACACAACAATAGACATCAAATGAACCAAAGACATCTATGATACCAGATAATGTGCATCTGTATTCTCAGGGGTAGGACTTCAGTTTATACTCAAACAACAAAAAACAACAAAATTGAATAAACTCACAATAAATGTATACAATACTGACCTGGTCGTCCTAGCACAACGTAGAAATCCAAACCGTAAATACCGATACTAGGATCGTACTTGATGCCCAAGTCAATGTGTTCCTGAATACCAAATCCAAAGTTTCCAGTTCCTGAGAAGTTTTCTTTTCTCAATTCATATTCACGGACCTGTTAAATATTAGTAATGAGTTTCAATCCATGTGATAATGATATATATCAGGTAATTATTAAAAATACCTTCAAGCCACGTTCCAAGATTTCTTCAGCTTTAGCACCACGGACTGTGCAGTGAACAGCAATCTTTTCATTACGGCGAATGCCAAAGGAACGGACAGTGTACCTTGCTTTTGAGAATACTGGTTGTTGTCCAGTTAGCTGTTCCAATACCTGTATATATGAAAAGTTTACACATTAACATAACTCTGTTTGTTTACAACGTGCAATCTATCTGCAGAGTAATTATCAATTGGAAATAAATAATGGAATCAAACAATACATTAAAAATACTGAAAGTATTTTTGACAATACTTATCAAATAGTTTATTGGTGATGAATGTTAATTACCTTGGCAGCACGGGTCAGCCTGTCACCAGATTCTCCTACACAAATATTCAAACAGAGCTTGCGAATTCGTACTTCGCGCATCACATTTTTCGAAGCATCTTTTGGCTCCTTCTTCGCTTTCTTCTCGACTTTCTTCTCACTGACTTTCTTTGCGTCCTACAATAAAATCGGGTACGATTATAATCAACAAGAGAATACTCCAATATCACGCGTCTATCATTATGTACAAAGAAATAGATTTCGTCACATCGGTAGCATTTCTTGAAAAATCTAAAAAAAATACTTGATACAAGAGATTGTTATATTCACGCCATAAGAACATTATAACAATTTAATTCTTGTGTAAAACAACGACTAGGTTATACGGCGACCAAACACAAGCGTGAAACTTAGTCCACCTGTCACTCTTGAAAACATGAGATGATTTGAGATTCGTAGAAAATGAATGTTACCAATTATCAGCTAACATCAATGCTTCTTTCATAGTGTACCAATTTCTTTGCACATGATGAAGATGTATACGATATATTAAGATTACAATATCATTGTACACGCCAACGGTCTACACTCACCGCCATGATGAAGAGAAAAGGAAATGAAACTAGCGCTCCCTGATGGAAAAACGGACTAAGGCTTTGCAGGCATGCAAACTACTGATGTCAATAAAACTGGACTCCAGCAGTGATGACGTAGTTATTTCAAGCAATGCCAACAGCGTATGAGTATATAACAATAATGGATGAACTTCGCGCACTTCTTTAAAAATGTGTCACAGTAAGTTAAAAATATGTTCAAATACTGTTATTTTTAAGTAAATAATAAATGAGTATTAAAACGCAGGCAGAAGATTCAAATACGATACGATTACTATAATTTTAGCGTATTTAGTACTCATTAATATGAATTACTGCTGATAATTGAAAACAGTTGACTTTTTTTAAAAAAGGGATCGTTGCTTAATATATTTGTAAAATTATCAAAGGCTATAAATAATGTAACGTATGATAAGATTTCAAACACTAATATACTTCATTGTTAGAAATAATCGTTAGCTTCATAAAATATTCTTGGATTATTTACCCACATGTTTTTCAAAATAAAAATGTTCTTTTTTAATATTATAAGATTGCTATAGTGTATGCAGCACATTCAAATAAAATAGTGATTGACACAAGGACATGTAGTAAGTAAATGTCTTGAGACACATTGCTGATTTACCAATCTATCGAATTTTACGAGATCGCGAAATTAGCAAAGTAACTACAAATAGCGATTTTTTCATGACTAAATCCATACATATCAGTAATATCGCACATACATCAAAAGGTCATATAAATGACGTATATCGAGGCATTCTTAAGTTTTTTTAATCATAGTTATTATTATCATTAATATCCATATAATTATCAATAACTACAGTAAAACACAAAACAAAAATGGTGTATCTGTACATTTCTTTTTCCTTAAGTAAGTAACATAAACTTTTTATATTTATATATAAGGTACATATATATAGGTGTGTATATATATATACACCAATAGCCTACAGTAGGAAGAAACTAAATCATAATATTCACAGGTATTTTACAAGAAAGATCAGACGTGCGGCAGGTGCGCATACCGCGCATTAAGAACAATTACATTACCCGTAAATAACAAAAAAGAACGGAGGAATTCTATCGATTCTCTGGACAATTACTGAAATTTACGCAGTAGGCGCACCGCGTTAACGTCTGAATGGACTTATAATTGTAGACTTAACATATCTATATTCCTGTTTACGCTCATCATTTCGCTCACTTACGTTTTATACTTATACACTGTACATATGCACAACGCGTCTTTTACACTGTACATGCACACGCTCCACGAGTATCCACGCTGCCTTAAATTAACTATTTGCTTTAGCGATGAGCAGAACATATGTACATCGAACCACTCTAATACGTTTGCATATATTTTCACAGTATTGAAGAACGTGATGCTTTATCATGCACACCTCGAATGTCAATGTTATTATTTTTACTTATTTGCTTCTCAAACATTGAATAATAATATATATTTCGGTGTCATTACCGTCGTCAACTGAAAGAGTTTAAAACACCGCTATACTCGCACAAAGTTTAAAAACAAATATATTAAACATTATTTCTGCGAATTAGATCAATGTCACTTTATACTCTTAACAGCGCTTTTGATGGTGTAAAATTAATGTATTTTTACAATGGGCCTGAGTATAATTTGTGATACGTTCGCATATGTAGAATATATTTTACATAGGTTTGAAATAACATATGGCTCTTTTCTGAAAATACGTTTAATTAATATTCATACGACACCTTTTTTATAAGTTTTCCATCGGATTCGTATACAATTTTGTTCGCAGAAATGAAACTCTAGGTGATTCATACGACACCCAATTGGACTGAATAAAAAAAAAGCATTACACTTATTATCGTCAGTTAAAATTAGCACCAATCTTTATCGACCAGTTCACTATTAAACGAGTAAAACTATGTTCTGACCATCTCTAAAATTTTTTATATAATACGTTACTCTTTAAAGGCATGCGCACTACGCGCAGCATTATAATATCGTAAATAGGTAAATTACTTATATTACTTAATATGTTTTTTCACGGCTTTCGTGTGTGATATTATAGCATAATTTCTGGTCTATACACGTAAGCGCATTATTACCTTGGACACGATTACTAAAGAGTCTATGTGAAATGTCGCACAGATGAGCGACGAAGGACAGGAATAATGGGATGAAAAAGGGTTGTGTATGTTTATGTGTAGAGAATGGGGCGGCAAAAATGGTCAATGAGATCGATTGTACTGATTTTTCAGCACAAAATATTTAAAGCCCCCTCGTTTGTAACGTGCAGATCGGTTCGCTCTAGCTAGCCTGATGTAATAACGTTAATAATAATTAATAGCAGCGGTAAGAGTAGTAGTAGAGTAGTGGTAGTAATAGTAGTAGTAGCGATAGTAGTTTATAGTAGTAATAATAGTAGTAGCAGTAGATGGTAGTAGTAGTAATCATAATTAATAATAATAATCAAAAATGGTAGCCATAATAATGACAATAATTAATGATAATAAGAAAGGACCCGAATAATAATTAATATTAAAAATCTTTATAATGTACATAGCGCTAAATATAATAATAATAGTAATAATAATATGTTACATCCTGCTATTGAAATTATTATACACTAGGGATAAAACGCGCTACAGTATTAATCCCTCCATTTTTTTCTCTTTTTACTAAAGATCCTAAATCGTGACTTTACTTTCTAGCTTCGACACGACGTTTGCGGCAGCAACAGCGGCGCAGCAACTATTGTTTACAAGGTAATATAATACATAGGTATTTATATAGAGCAGTTTTTATACAAAAACACATCACATATTCTCCTTACGCGGGACGTGCAGTCCGGGCCGCCCGTTTTATATGTTTTTACTTTTTTTTCGTCTCATCTTTACGCGGATATATATAGTTAAATAATTAAAATCACAGTAGTTATGCCCTCGCTGGCTCGCTTACAATTTACACAGTATTTCTTTAACGTCTAAGCCTTACTTTAAAATAGTTCATGTGTATGTGTAAGCGCGCATACATGCGCGCATGTCCAAAGTCGTATAAGGTCTGTGTAAGTCCATTCTATGAGTTATATTCGCGAGCATACGACTATCGTTTTCATACCCTCCGTAGTGGCTAGTAGTTGTATGAATCTTTTACAGTTTGCTGTTTTCGTACACGAGAAGGAACAACAGGTTAGCTTCTCCGTGAACATTGAGATGAAAGGCGCAGGTCTTCGACGGAGAATAGGGGTTGTGCCTGGTTTGCTTGTCAGAAAGACCAAGAGTGATGTCGGTCGATCCGACAAACGTCATCAGTGGTATCAGTGTACTTCCGCTACGACCATTGGGAAATGATCGTTTTTAGTTTCCACCACATGAAGGGAGACACGCCCGGTGACGCCTTTTTGCAGTGACCGTGCTAGTCTCTCTCCATATCTCGCAACCCCGAGCTCCGTTTCCGGTCCTACGATGTTTATTACTCGGCCTACTTTCGGCCGGATTCCATTTGATTGTCACTTATTCGACCCCACTGGGGATCTTTACGTAATGAATTCGTTCTTTTACTTGTTCTCTTCGTCTGTCAGTCTCCCCACAATAACTCGGTTTCCTTTAGACAAAGCAGGACACCTTGGGCTTCATGCCGCATTATAGTGTCCTGAGTGCACGAGGAGAGAGAGAGAGAGATAGATCGGTTGATGACTGTAATCCAAAATACCAGCGATCGGTCTCAGACCGTGGCGATGACGATGAGCAAGTGGGCGATTTTAGCGACACGATGCAGCAGGTCTGGTGCGATACGGGCCAGGCTCTCGTTGGCAAAGTCACAGGATGGGAATATGTGCACAACGTATGCGGGCTGTAAATTAATGTAAAAATATTTTCCACGTTTCGTTTTTCTAGTTATTTTTCCACTAAATGTTCAGTGAAAATCTACTACACGTTAAGACAACATTTGCCTGTTTGTGATCATAAATGTAAATCATTATGAAATCTTATCTCATAATCAAAACATTTTGTCGAAAAAGAACATTTTCTAATCTATTCAAACCAATAATTTCGCTTCTCCAAAGACAAATAAACAAAGGCCAATCGTTACATAATGCAGAAGAAGGCAGACTACACAAATGATTGATAACTTACCTGCTGCGACCCAGGGCCAGCTATGTTGACAATTCCAGCAGCTCTCTTTTGTTGGAGGTACGTAATAAATCCAGTCTGAAGATTGTCACTCTGTTGGAGTACGTCACCTTCGTCTCGTCCACAGGGCAGTGCCAGTAACATACAATGCTCATTGTCGGTCTACCAAAACAAACCATAGCAAATTGAGCATTTGAGATTTGTAGACCAGAAATTGGCAATCATTCGGAACATTCGGAAGTGTATTTTAATTACGTACCTGCATCTTTCTCGCCACACCTTCAACCTGAGTTTGTTCGAGTCTCATTCTTTGGGCGATTCTTAATGGTGGTGTGGAGCCATCGCTGTTGCAAGGCAAACTGTCCCTGGCCACGGCGGGATTGCCAAAAACGAAATGCATCTGTACAGCAGCTTGATCGTTCTTCAGCGCCAGCAGTCCTTGCCACATCACTGGGTAACGCTGAAGAAGCATCTGGAATGAGTCCGCTTGTGGTGGTACTTGAGATGCATGTGGAGGAGTGACGACTTGATGTTTTCTGGGTCTATCGGGAGTGATTGCACGATCCGTTGGAGCTTCACTGGCAGCCATAGGATACTGTGATCGCAAATGTGCCGGAGGTGGTTCATAATATGCTGTTCTGCTGACTGCTGGTGCACCGGCTAAAGCTGGATTGCCTGCTGCGCTATATTGAGGTGGTGGTGGTGGTAATCGTGCACCTCCGTGCAACATATATACTGGAGCCACTTGAGGACTGTCCGTAGTACGGTCTTGAGGTGTTCTCGTGCCGCGTCTTAACTCCAATGGGGGGCTGTGCTCTTCTTCTCCACCTGCTTCTAATTTCGGATCCAATGGTAGGTGAGGAGACCTTGTACGTGGAATGTGATACGCTATACGCGGTGCTGTCAGTGCTTCCTGCTGGGCACGTAGGTATTGATATTGAAGGACTTGCGGATGCATATAATGTGGTGGAATTTCTGCAGCTCGGGATAAGTTGCCATAGTGGTTTACGACGTCACTCTGTAAGCAAAATAAAAACTATCAGATTATTCCTTAAATGTGATATTTATGACAAATCGTTGGAGACTGTATATAAATAAATATGCCCTATGTGTAAGTGTAAATATACCCCATTTATAAATTTGAATGTAAGTACCTGGGAAGCATTAGCATGATGGTGAGCAGGCGGAGGTAGTGGAGGGCTCTGGGTTCGATGCGGGGGAACAAGTCCATATTGAGCCCCTGATGGTGGTGTTCCACTTACACTCCCATGCTATTCAAACCAAACCACGTTAGCATGAGTAAACACATTTAGATAATGAAAAAAACACAATAAATGAAATAATTATATTCAATATTGGCATCTACTTAAATGTACTCAAAATGAAGGAAAAGGTCCAACCATTAAGGCGCTGAATATAAATAATTAATATACCACACATTCAGTTTTTGAAAAGTAATGTTAGAAGTATTTAGTACTTACCAATGGCGTTTCATACGCAGCGATTGGCACACCTCGGCTTTGAGGGCTTGCAGTGGGTACCATAATGCAACCTGACATCGATACTTCCACTTTTGGTGGTTCCATTGTTCCTGACACCTGAAAATCATAAAAGTCGGTAAACACATTAATCTTTTGCGAAATAAATATAAATGAAAATGTGCTACATAAAAGCACATGGAGTAGTAAGAAATTTACTGATATACTTTATTCTATAAATATGTGAGAAATTTTTACCTGAGGCTTTGGCGCTGGTGGACGTGAACATCCAACTCCAGCGGCAACTGATTGAGGTCCAATGAGATGTGGCTGTGTAGGAGGACTGGCCACACTAGCAGTGACCATGGTTGGTACAACAGCCTGTAACAGATGAGCTTTCGGATTCAGTGGATGCGGTTGTCCGTTAATGGCCTTCAGAGTCGTAGGCTGCGAGATGGGTTGATGAACAGGTTGAATTCGCTGGATTGGAGCAGCAGGAACATTTCCAGGATGAACGTTAACTGGTATTTTTGGTGGATGATTCACTATGGCCGCTGCCTGCTGTTTGGCTGCTTGTAGAAGATGTTGCTTCGGATTCGGTGGTACTCCAGTATTGTTGAGTACTGGTGACATTGGTTGACCTTGTTTGCCATTTGCAGCAACTAATTGATTTTGCTTCATACGAGGACTCAGATTTGGTGAGACGACTCTACTCGGTATTTGCAAGTGAAGACTTTGCAAAGCTTGCGTAGGCTGTTTCACAATGTTTTGCACCACCGTCTGATTTGGCACATTGGATACTGCTGGTTTCGCGATAATAATCTGTTGCTGCTGCACAGTCGGGACCAACTTACTGGCATTCAAAACATGAGCTTTGAGCGATGTAGGTTTCGTCTGCGGAGTGCAAACAGGCACAGTGATATTGGGCGTCGATGACATAGTTGTTATAGTTGTACATGTCGGGGCTGATTGAACAACAGTGATGGCAGGCGTAGTTTGTACAACTGGAGACGGTGGTTTCGTAATTACACTTAATTGGGGTGTCAGTTGCTGATGTGAATGTGGTTGTTGCTGAGGCTGACTCAAATTTTGTGGTTGATTTTGAGGAGGTTTAGGTGCAGTTTGCTCTATGATTTGTTCCTTGTTCGACTCTACAACCTGTGGGGGAGTGTTTTCTATTCCAGATTTTACTCTCTGCTGTTCAATCGTGGAAGTAATCCCAGTAGTGCCAATTCTAGTATCGCACGCTGTTCTAGATGTTGCTTGGGCCTGTCCTGCTGCTGTAGCAAGTGGAATGTACTGCCCTTCTTCTGATTCTCTCATCGGTATCAACATTCCTGTAACTGGATCTATCAACGTCATTGGTTCATGAGAGACAGGTTTCTGTATGGTTGGAGATGACGCTTGATTTATTTCCTCCTCCTTGAGATTTTCATCTTCAGCTACAGGAATTTCCTCTTTATTCTGGGTAGCTTCTTGTAGTGCAATCATGGTATCTTTAGTCTTCTCTTCCCCACTATCATCATTATTCTCAGAAGTGCGTCGTAGTGCTTTGCGGCTACACCGAGGTGATTTTCGGGGCTCGTTAATTTGAATTGCATGTTGTTGCGTAGCTTGTGCATTCCGAGGAGAACTATTTTGCCTAGTGCTGCGTCTCGTGACATGACCACCCGTTGCACCAGCCAAAGTTTTATTAACAGACGATGCGCGAATAACATCCTCGATAACGTCATCCACGGTGTTTCTACTGCCATCTTTTTCAGCCAATCGTCTAGATTTTCTTGTATTTGTCACCGGAGAGACGAATTCCTCAGGAGGTACTTCCTTAACAGCAGCTACAGGGGTAGCAGGTTGTGCATTGGGTCCAGATAAATTTGGCCCTGGTGATTTAATGGTGAGAATAAGTCGTGGACGTCCGGCATTGTCTTCTTCGCTATCATCGTGGAATTCATAAACGTCAGCTGGTAATTTGTTTTTCTCCGCATGATGTTTATTTCCACGCGCGGAACGACCACCTCGTTTCGGAGCACCTGCAGTTGTGTTTCTACAACCGCGTCTAGTCGTTACTCCTCCCCGACTACTACCTCCTCGCTTACTCTTTAACCTACCACGACGGCCCTTCGTTGCCTCGCTTTCCGAAGTTTCAACGCCCTCATCCGCATCGTCATTCGTTGCAAACGTTTTCTTTCCTTCATTTTCTGCAGACTCAGTCTCAAACCACTCGGATTCTCCCTTCGGTGTCTCGTTCGAATCACCGTTTGTACTCTGTTCTTGCGGAGTTTCTTCTCCTGCATCGTTACCTTCACCATCGCACAAAGCGTCGACCTTTTTGATAACACTCTCGATATTTACCTCCTTCGCTGACCAATAATCACTGTCTTCTTTACTGTCAGTCTGATCTTCCTTGGTTCCGTCAATGGCCAGAGGATCAGTAGATGGTTCTTTCAATGAATCCTCCACTGGTTCCTCTTTTACCACGTTAGAATTTTCGGTTTCTTTCGGGGTGGCAACTTCTTCTTTAACTTCTGTTACGAGTTCAGATTCTGTAGGTATATCAGATTCAATCTTCGGAGGCAGATCTTCGACGAAATCTATTTGTTCGCATTTAATGGTTTCTTCTGTTTTTTCTTCTTTAATTTTCACGTCCTGGTCTAATCTTTCTAGAGAGGGTTTTCTGTCTATAACACTAACTTTTAATTCTTCGGTTGCCGCAACAATCTCCTGTTTTATGACGTTCGTGACTTCCAAGGGCTCGTCCTTTACAGAACCAATAGGTTGTGTCGGTTGTACAGGCGGGGTCAATTGCATAGGCTGAGGAACTGGTATACTCTGAGGTTCTGGATCTAACTTTAGTGGTTGGTTTTGCAGTTCTGCTCCCGCCGATTCAGTTAGACAGGTTTGTTCGTTCGCACGGGTTGTCGGAATAGTCGACACTACCGAAGGAACAACTCTAGTTATTATGGCCTGTGCCATAGTGGAAACAAGAGGTACTTGAGTTTTAGTAAGCACTGATCCTTGCGGAACAGGAGACTGTCTCTGACATGGAAGTGCAGACGACACGGTCGTTTGAGGCACTGTTGACTTCTCGTTGGTTGTCAAAATTTGCGTAGGTGACGTCAGCTGGTGCGAAACAATAGGCACAACCGTCTTAATCAACGGCTGATTTGCGGAAGAAACAATTGGTGGTCCAACAGCCTGCAGAACAGACTTGTGAACCAAATGAGACTGACTATGGGCAACAATCACGGGACTGGGCGTAGAAGAACGAGGTACGTGAGTTGTAAGCAACTGAAGATTTGAAAATTCTTGTTTTTGTCTCGGCGATAATATGTTACTGTCTGTTGTAATAGGAATAGGCACCTGTTTTTGTGGCCTTGCTGATAACGTACATGTTTCGGCAATATTAGCAGGTTTTCCGAACACTGGACTAGATGTACTGGCATTGATTTCGATTTTAGCCGTTTCAGGGATATACGTCGGTGGTTGATTAGGCGAAGGTACTTTTGGAGATGTCGAAGCTTTATTAGTGGGCTCCGGTATAACCGCGGGTGAAAGTTTAGGTTCTTCTAACCGTTGTGGAGGTTCATTCGGATTTACTGGAATCAAAGTTTCAATGACAGACTTTCCGCTCAATACCGCCGAGTCTCGAGAAGTCTTGACTTGTACACCTTGTGCCAGAGGAGGTACAGGCATGTACGGTCGGGGTGGTATATTCAACGTTAATGGTGGTAAACCACCGTGAGGATAGCTCGGCACGACGGCTCTCATTCCCGGCGCGTGCTGAATAACCGGTTGTTGCGTCGCGGCTGTCGAATACATTTGTTGTATCGATGTTTCTGGCCTATGGGCAGAGATGGGGACGCTCACTGCGATTCTAGCTGGCGGCGGCGATGGTTTGCTAACCGGAGGAACATGCGGATTCATCGCAGGACTACGAATCCATTGGCCATTTGGTGAAAGAGGCTGTGGTATACGAGGCGACAACTGAGATGGAATTAAAGGTGGTATTCTCGATGGTACTATAGGCAGTACAGGCGTTACGCTCGATGAAGATGTCGATGCTGTAGACACAACGTTCGGCATTCTCGGCGAAGCTTGTCGCATAGGTCCCATCTGAGATTGTGGGGAGACCGGAAGTCTCTGGTACACGGGTTGTGCAGTTACCAGAGGTGGACGTGGACTGACTGCTGCGATCTTCGGCGTTTCGCTCATGACCGGTATACTGCAGCCAAGGATAGGCTGCTTGTATTGTGCTGGCGGGGACGTAGAACGTACTTGAGCCGTTCTATCTTGACTAGGAGCACTTTCCGCCGTATCGATATTTGCAGGTTTCGCTGGTTCACGTTGTTTGTGATCGTTTACTCTCCAAGAATGCGCGATCACGGAACTTAACGGGCTTTGTGGCTTCGGAGACGGTGGATTTGTCGGTGAACGATTCTCTACAGGTTTTTCTGTGACAGTTACAGCAGAAGGCGCCATTACCGGTACCGACTTAGGCGGTGATTTGTAGAAAGACGGAATGTCGGGTGTCTTAGGTGGTTGCGTTAGGTCAAAGCTCTCGTAGTTCGGATCTTCTTCCGTATCTGTGTCTATCTGGAGATCGTGTTCACTTTGCGGAGTGTCAGGCTTCATATCGGCCTCAACTTCACCCGAAGAAGCGTTGAGACTCTCGACGGCCTGCTGCATCTCCTCGACGTCTTCTTGAGGTGTTTCCGCTGGAGGGCCAGACGATCCGTCCGCTTCCGCTTCCTCCTCTTCGCCTTCGTAGGAAAAATCTTCGGTGGAACCACCAAAAGTTTCTTCCAACAAGGCAGCAACTGCGTCTTCTGTTTCTTCCTGCGAAATCGCAACTCGCGGTTTGTCCTCCACTTGTGCCGGCGGTGTAGTTGAGGCCGAAACATCAGCTTCATCTCTGCCTGTACGCGCTTGAGGATTGCTCTCTCGTTCCTCCGGTTCGGAAATACTCTTCACTGCGTTTTCGTGTATGGTCTCATCGATTTCAATTCCGAAGCCAGGTATAAGTTTATCCTTTTTCTTTTCTGTTTTATTGACCTGAAGACTACTACTCACGATGACGGGTGATGTGATGGACGACACTGTCGATATACTGCAGGGTACTTTGGGTATTGGACTCAATAAAGTTTCTCGAGGAGTTGGCAGAGTCGGGGACATCGTTTTAGGTATTAGAGGACTGCTTGCTCTCGGTGGACTAGGATCAGCACCTAGATAAGGCAACTCCCCAGTTTTATCATGATGATGATGGTGGTGATGATGGTGATGATGATACTCTTTCCGACTGCGCTCCTCTTTAGACTTCTTTCGTTTTTTCTTCTTTTCCTTAATCTTATCCGGGGCCGTCGTAGGCGTGGAGGGTTCAACACTGTCGTTGTCATCCGTGAAACGGAAAACATCATGTTCGTTGGCTTCGGTACATGCGGCCGCGACTTTCGGAGAATTCGGTAAACCTAACAGTTTCGCTTCTATTTCTCTTCCTGCTTCAGCTAAATCTACACTGTTCTCATCTTCCGGCTGATGACGTCGCTTCTTTTCGGTCTTCTTCTTTAATCTGTCGTCTACAGATGGGCTACGTGCACCGTCACTGTCAGACGCATAAGCATTGTTCACCGATGTCATATTGCCCAATCTGTTGAAGAAGGTGTTCGAAGGCGCATCATCCACGTCATCGGACAGAGGACCGAAGATGTCTTCCATTCGCTGCGAATCTCTAGCTTCCTGTCTGTTTAACCTCTTCCTTCTAGCTTTGACTTTGTCTTCCGCTGTTCGTTCTCGTCTCTTGTCTTTCTTATTGCGCTGTTTCTTCTCCCCGCGCATTCTGTCTTCAGCATTGTCTACTGTTGTCGCAGACGAGGTAGTATTTGTGGTGGAAGTCGTCGTCTCTGCCAAATGATTCGTACGACTCTCCGTGTTAGCAGTAACTGCGTTTGTTTTGGACTTACGCTCATCACTTTCCGATGGTTCAATTTTAATATTATCCTCACCAGATATAGAGTTCTTCTGACGTTTCTGCTTCTTCTTGTGCGACTTCTTTCGCGAATCTCTTCCGTGATTGTTTACCACAACCGTGGGTTGGTTTCCGTGGTAAGAAATCCTTTCCTCGTCCTCAGATGTTCGAGGTTCCTCCTTGATATTCGTGTGCACACTATTTACCACAATATTTGAGGACTCTAATGTGTTCTGTTTTTCTTCGGTATCAGCGAAACCTAAGTCAACATCGCTTTCAAGGAATCTTTCAGATTTCATGACTTTATGGAGCTTGATGAAAGAAGCATCCTCGTCGCTGGTATCGGAATGAATTCGTGATCGCGAACCTTTCCTTGACAGAGACTTCGCTCTCGTGGAATCTGATTCGGAAGTAGCTTCGTCCTCGGTAAGAGCCTTGCTACTGACCGAATCGCCGTCCCAAGAGGTACTCTGCTTCTTTTCTTCACGCCTCGCACGACTTTGTTTCAGTTGCGAGAACTTGTCCTTCAATCGCACCTGTCGTTTTTCTTCCTCGAGTTTCTGCATGTTCTTCGTCGACCGGGCCTTCACCTTATCGTACATACTGATGTAGGCTGGCTCGTCGTCAACTATGTCAAAGATAGAGTGTTTCTTCGGCTCGTCACTATCAGTGTCCGTGGCCGAGGGGTGCCTTGTCACTTGCATCTCGTGAGTCGAAAGATGACCATCATCCACGTCACTGTGCAGAGACAAAGACTGGGACTGGTGATGCTGAGACTCCCGGGAATGATTGGTGGATACGGTACTCTGGTCGTTCGGTAAGGTAGATTCGCTCCTCTTGGACAGTTCAAGCCTCGAGAGAAACTCTTTGTCAGGCTCGTGAGAAACCCGCGGACTACGCTCCCTGGATTCCTTCTCAGAACGTTCCGAGCGACTCTTCTTACTTCTCTGTTTATCTTTCCCACTTTCACGATTACTGTCTCGGTTTTCGCGATTCGATTCCCGCGCAAAATCACTGTGCGTGGAGTCCCTGGTTTCCTGAGTTTGGGTCGAACCACTGCTACCTTCTTTGCTATCGCGACTCTCCCTGCTGTCCCGACTAGACCTGTGCGAGTCATTGCGGTGTTTACGATCTTCCGATCGTCTATTCTGCCGCGACCTATCTTTACTGTCTCGTCGATGATCGGAAATCTTCATACGCTTGGCGTCATCTTCTTGAGGGCCATCCTGAGAGGAACATCGTCGTTTTATCAACACCGCAGCGGGTGCGACTTGGTTTTGCGTGACGGACTGATGCAGATGATTTTCGGTGGGTTGTCTTCTATTATCGTCCCGATCTCTCTTCTCTTTATCCTTTTCTTCACGATCTCTTCTCTTGTCACGTTCCGTCTTTTCTTTTTCTCGTCTTTCTTGATCTTCACGTTCTCTTCGTTTCTCCCTTTCGTGTTTCTCCCGTTCAAGCCTATCCCTTTCCTCCTTTTCCCGCTTTTCCTTCTCAGCTCTCTCACGTTCTTCTTTCTCTTTTCGACGTTCTCTCTCGACCCTCTCCTTCTCTTCCCGTTCTCGCTTCCTTTCTCTGTCTATGCGTTCTTTTTCTTCTCTTCTCCTTTCACGCTCTAGCCTATCTCGTTCTTCTTTCTCCCGCCTCTCTTGCTCTTCTCTTTCTTTCCGCAATCGTTCTTTCTCTTGCTTCTCTCGTTCTAATCGAAGCTCACGTTCTTTCCTCTCGCGTTCTTCGCGTTCTCTCCTTTCACGCTCTTCACGCTCTTTGCGTTCTTGACGTTCTTTATCTTCACGTTCGCGCCTTTCACGCTCCAACCGTTCCTTCTCTCTTCTTTCTTTTTCCTTCATTTCATTCTCCTCCCGTTCTTTTCTTTCTCGTTCTCGCTCCCGTTCGCGTTCTCGTTCCCTCTCTCGCTCCTCGCGTTCTCTCCTTTCTTTCTCCTGTCGTTCTTTGTCCAGTCGCTCTCTTTCTCGTCTCTCCTCGTCCTTTTCTCGTTTCTCTCGTTCTTCTCGTTCTTTCCTCTCTTGTCTATCGCGGTCTTCCTTATCCCTTCGCTCCTGCCTTTCCCGATCTTCCTTGTCTCTTCGTTCTTTTTCCTCCCTCTCTTTCCTCTCGTACCTCGACTCCTTGCTTTCTTTAAATTCCCTGCCGTGACTGTCCGACTCACTAGTGTCATAAACCGCGGCTGCACTGTCCTTCTCATCACGATCTTTCCGACTTCTTTCTGTATCGTCCTCCTTTCTCGACCTCCTCTGACAGTCCTTTCCTTTGCTGTGCTTCGAATCCCTGCTGTCTTTGCTATCACGCGGTTCCCTGTTTTCTCTGCTACTGCTAGCAGGTTCTTTTCGCAAACGGACACGAGGCACGTCACAGGATGAGAGTAACGAGGTGGATGAGGAGGAATTAGACGAAGATGTCGTGGAAGACGAATTTGTTGTTGTGGTTGAGGTAGCCAACGAAGACTGATGATGACCACACAACGAAGATGACGTCGTGCTGACTGCCGAACCTGACGTGGTCGTAACGATCGTCGTTGTGGCCGTTGTGACAGATAGAGCCGCTGTCGAACTGGATAAAGCAGTCGTCGACGTGGGTGTCGTCGCGGACAATGACGTAGTGCAATTTGAACTCAAATTTCTTGATGTCAAGGCGCCGAGCGGGGCGTGACTACTACCTAAACTACCATTGCTATTTAAAAGAGTACTGGCTGATGCTAAACCGCTAGCGCTAGAACTGGTAGCCGCTGTGCCACTGCTAAGACCGATTGGTAAGGAGACAGGCGGTAATTCCGGACTGACGGTTTTTATCGATGTCCCGGGTGTGATTGGCGTTGCCGGAGTCGGATGAATGCAGTTGTGCTGCATCGTCCGCGGGTCGGTCTTGACCGTCGAAGAGGCCATGGTCGTCGTCAGAGCGAAATTCGTGGACAACGACGAACCGATACCGACGTGAGTGCTTCCAGAAGACACATTGCTCGTCGACTGTACCGGCGGATGACTAGGAAACGGATACTGCAAGCAGACCTTGCTGGTACAACTCGAGGTGGAAGTAAGGCCTGCCGTGTTGCCGATCATCGAACTAACGCCTATCACCCCGGTAAATTCTCGGGGCTCGTACTTCTCGCTGAAGTTCTCCAAGCGCTTCGAGTCCTCATCAAAGACGCTTCGCTTGGCGAGGACGGACTTGACGATGTCCGACGGTTGCACCTCATGGAGGTCTAAGTCGAGGAGCTTGTGTCGGAACCTGAAATGAGATTGACATTGCGTTTCGATTTTCCTTTACTTGTGTTATATTCATCAATTTGATTTTCGTGACAATATATAAGGATTGTAAGAAAGTGTACTGTGAGATAATAAAGCTCTCATATAGTTCGTTACCTGAAACGCTCCGATGCAGTCGCATCGAGCTTAGCCAGGGCGTCACCACCAGCAGCGCTTAACGCCCTGGAGCCCGACCACTTCTCGTACTTCTCGTCCAAGGAGCGAATCCTTTCTTCGAGGCTGGGCGACTGCGGTGCCGTCTCGCTGTCAGAACTCGTGGGACTTGGGCTTGGATGACGCGGTGGTGGCGAGGCTGGTGGTTGTGGAGCTGTACGTGGACTGGGTGCGGTTGGAACGTTACTCGAACACGGTGGACTCGCAACTTTCGCGAGGCTCACACTGCTCGATCTGCTGCCGGCACCGTTGTTGTTGTTGCTGCTGCTCGTGTTATTGTTGTTCAGCATTTGTGTAGCAAACCTCGGCAACGGTAACGACAGAGGCCCCTCATGACTCCTCTCGCGGAACCGTCTTGGTTCGCTGGGCACCAAGTTCTCCGGCCGCTCGTCCACCAGCGGTGTACCTGGTCTAGATCCGTCGTGATGCTCGTGATGTCTGCGCAAACATTCAAACGATACGCTCTAATATTCGATGTACGGTACAAAACAACAGAAAGATACAGTACGTAAGATGCACCTAATCATAATACTCAGTCTGTTAAACGTAACGAGAAACCACACTAAGGAAAACTGGTATTCACCCTTCAAGAAGATCAATAACATACGAAATGTTAGTTGAAAAAATGTAATTTACCTGTTCGTAGCATCGCGTCGTCTCTTGCATGGTCCAGGCCCTCTGCCCTCACAGCTATTTCTCCGAGCGCCATGATGAACAACGACTTTACTATCGCTCACTCGTCTCACATCCATACCCTTCCTGCCGGAATGCGAAGTAACAAGAAGAGAGGCGATCTCCGGCTCGTCGTCCTCACAAAGTATTGTCGTCGATGAGCTATCCAGCTTTGCGCGTTTCTTCGGGGCGAATCCTACCTCGTCGCCGCTACTGTGACATTCCTCTAGCTGCTCCAGCAAATGAACACGTTCTTTCTGGAGGTGCCTGATGTCCGGCGGCGGCAATAATGGTGGAGGCGGTGCCGGTGGTTCGACGCTTGTCACGACGCTTTGGACGGTATGGCGACGCGAGGAAGGCGGTGGACAATCGTCGTCAAGCTTACCGTCGCCCAAAACGCTGCTCTGGTAATCGTCGTGACTTGCACCACTGCCCTGACTGAATTCGTCGTAGCTACGGAATCGACGTGTCGTCGGTTCCGAATAGTCGCCGTCGTAATACGAATCCTGATAAGATCGCCTACTGCTGCGCGATATTGCCGTCGGATGAGCGGGGCTCGCACCTGGTGTACTACCTCCGGATGTACGAGAATAGCTTGTCGTTCGTGAACGTGGAGGCGTCTCGTAACGCGTGAACCGGCTGCTCGAATTCGGCACCGCCACCGCCGACTCGAAGCTGCTGCGTTCACGCCTAGAATGGATCCTATCGATAATGACGTTATCTTATTGACATCTATTATGATACACAGTGTGATTGTTGAATAAATTATTACATTAAAATTAGTAGGCAGCATCACGCGTAAATGAAAAACGTTATAATATAAAACTTAGTGTAGGTATCTGTATTTAATTAATTATTGTATATTGCCTGCTAATTTTACTGTGAGTACTAGCTTACGTTGCAACATTAGTTCAGTGTCAATTTTTTGAAAATAATAAGTATGCTCAAGGACAAAAAGAATTTGCTATGAAATGCTTTCGGCAATACAAGGATGTAATCAAAACACATACGTCACGTCGAAGGTGGTTGCCGGAGTAGGCCTCGTATCCCAAGGTTTTTCACCGGCAATGCCTTGCCGTTCCAGGTGCTCATAAAAGGTCTCCTGACATTCCCTGGATGCGAAGTCCACTTGAAGACGTCGACCGCGGAGGGCTGCCCCTCTCATTTCCTTTACAGCAGTCTGCGCACAATTGATTTGCTCAAAGAACACTAGAGCGTGGCCTCGCTTTCTGTCGATCACCACCTGACTTATCGGTCCGAATTGATGGAAATGCATGTTGAGGTACTTCTCCGATAAGACATCTCCTATGAACAAAGAAACTAGTAGTTATTACACAAGCAGTTTCACGCCTTAGACCGAAACGTGGAAGTAGTTTATATCCAGACTAAATATACGCAATACCGATCTGAAAAATAATGACATGGTTATTATTATTACCTCCAATTCCATCGACCCAAACGCAGGAAGTAGGCATGGACTTCCCAAATCCGAGTTTGATGCGATTCGCGCCTAGGTGTTCTCCGTCCATGGATCTCATAGCCTTAACGACGCTACCAATATCCGAATACTGGCAGAATGCATAACTCGATACGGCACCTTGTTTTTTGATATCAATATCCTGTAACGCCAAGGACACAAGACAAATATATCGTACTTCGAGACAAAAAGAAATTCTGCTTTTGGGGGGAACTAAAAATTGACTCACAATTATTTCCCCGAAAGGCTCAAAGTGTTTCCTCAGCTCCGAGGCTGTAACATCCTTCTCGAGGTTGCCGATGAAGAGCGTCCTGGTGGCCTTGGGGTGGTACTCGTCGAGCTCGGCCTCGTACGGCCGGAACTCGTTATCCTCGACATCGTAGCCCTGATAAGGCGCCACCTCGATCTTGCAGCCGAAGAAGAGTTTGTCATGGGAGACTTCGAGGGCCTTCTCGACGTCCTCCGGCTTCTTGAAGCAGACCAGGGCATACCTGTCGCCTGCGGTACCAACAACTTTCACCCACGTAACCTTGCCGTGTTTCTTGTACTCGTGAAAGAGTCCGTCTTTAAGGGAAGTGTCGCTACTACGGGCTGGGAGATTTCGCACGCAGATCGCCAGTGGCCTGCGATCCTCGGAGACTGCGGCATTTCCTGTTCGATGCGGCGAGCTACCTGGCGACGTGCTGCCTCCAGAAGTGCTGCCTGCAGAGCTTGCGCTTCGGCTGCTGCTGCTACTACCGGATCGGCTGCTACCGCTTGGCGAACTACTCCCGCTACGCGATTTTCTTCGCTGCTTTTTGTGCTGTCGCAACGCACTACTGCCGCCGTTGCCGCCTCCACCACCTGACATAATATTAAAGTTTAAATGTCATATACAAATTTCATTGTATAAGTCAAATAAAAAACATTTTATATAAAACTATACACCGAAAACTTATTCGAGGAAGACCTGTCAACCGTATAAACTAACAGCTTATTTCCGTATACAATGGGAAAAACATTTTTAAGTATCGTGTAAGACATACGGCGTATCCTTACAATTCATTCTTGTTAATTATCCATGAATGAAAGTACACGTGCTTCATTAGCTCATAATAGTTCATTTGGATATAGGAATATACTCGATGATATCAGGAAGTAAATTGCTTAGGTAATGGAGGGAGGATGGAATAACTGGGAAAACAATTACCTGGCTCATCCTGGTAGGCGTCGTTGGTGGCAGGCGAGGGTGGAGGCGGTACCGACGCGTACCTCGAGGCCGACGACTCGTACGCGGACCATGAGGACGGGGGCATGCCGCCGCGATGACGGTCTAGATGGGGCGGGGGCGGCGGCCCGGAGGCATACGGGCCGGTCCTCGGGTAAAGCCGATCCCTCGCCCTGCTCGACGTCACGTGGTAAGAGTTCGTAGGTGGGGGCCGACCGCGTGGTATGTAGCCGCCGGGATCGCCCGGTCCCGTAGGATCCGAGGGATGAACCCCGACGACAACGACGCTACTGGCACTCCCGACACCACCGCCGCCGCCGCCGCTAACCACTCGGTTGCTCCTCTCTGTCCCGTAGAAGCTCCCGTGGGAACTCCTCGCGGACTCGAAACCGCCCTCGCCCCTCTCGCCTCTATCGCTTCCGCCGCCAGTACCTCCGCCGCTCCCGCCGCTGCTACCGCCAGAACCTCCGCTGCCGTTTCCACTGACGCCGCTCCCACTGCTGCTCCCGCCTCCTCCACCGCCGCTACCGCCACCGGATCCATGATCCTCCGAACTCCTAAAACATCGTACACGTCTGTTAGTTAGCATCACTAACGGAATGTAAATGTTTATAATAAGACCTTCAAAAATAAAGAACCCTGGTTCACCGGCACCCTTGCTGAATACGTCTATGTTGACTCTTAAAAAAGATGTAAATATTGTATTACATTCTTTGTTTTGAAAATTATCCAATACGTCAACTGTAAAATAATACATGTATGTAGGTATCCGCGGGGAACTCACATGCCTTTCTCCTGCACCTCTCCGAGTTCATTCCGTTACCGTACGGTCACCATACCCAAAAGACGTTCGACCTAATTTTGTGTAAAGCTTGGATTATACGTGGTTACTTCTTTTCTCCAATGATCTTGTTTGCCCTCGAGAGAGTTCGCCTCATTGCCACGTATGTAACCAATTTTTACGCGACGCTTCGCAAAGGTTTCCGTTCGATCAGCGAAACTGGTTTCTGCTACTCTTGTCGGTCTCGCATTAATTCTTACCCGATCCCATTTGTATTTCAACGAGGTCGAACGATTAAACAAAAAGTCATTTCAATCGACGGCGGCAATCGTCAACAAGGATTAAAAAACGCAATTTTTCAAATAAAAAGAAATTAATTTGATGGGGGTTTGCATCATTTTGCACATCAATTATGTAGCACGTTTCATGGCTGCTTCTTCAAAGAGACGCATCGATAGACACATCGTATGTAAAATAATTTGCATACAAATAACCATAGAGATTAACAGATCGAGCGCTCAACATTGTCAATTTCGTCGTTTTCTCCGGAATTACGTACGAACAGCTGAGTTCACGAACTTACGCAATTGAATATTCTTAATATTTAATTTAATACGTTACAAGCACAAAACACTGGCTATAGGTTTAATGATAATGTATAGTAAGGACGATAATATTATCTAGTATCCTTATTTTCCAACGTGGGAACGTTTGATATGCAATTGTGAATACTACAATTGTTTTTCACGGTGACTGTACATATGAGGGCATTTATAGAACAACGAATGTTATTTGCCGGCTGAAGACGGAGATTTGCCAGCTGGTACCAGTGTCACAGTGTGGAAGGTGCTCTGTTTACGGCATGTTTTACCACCAGGAGCGTTTCGCCACGAGTGTGCGGGCGTAAGGCCAGTACCACCCGCTGATTTTGCTCGACACACGGTGTAAACGAACGTTATTAGTAAGACTAAATCTCCGGGAGACTTTCTACCGTGATGGCATCTGCTTCAAATTTTTCTTTTCATACTTCTAACAACTTTTCCACGCAAACCAGGAATTTCCGACGATCTCTAAATATAATAGAAAAGAAAACTATTCTCGCAGTCGTTGAAATAATTTTATACTTTCCTATATTTGAGCATGTATAATTGAATATGACGTAATTTAAAATCAAGTTACACACGGTACAAACGTATATACTACAACACCTGATAAAGCGCTTAATAGGCACGAGAAACGAGGACAAAATGCAACGAATGTCTCAATTTGGAGCTGAAGGCAACTCGAATTTCATTGAAATACAGTTATCGCCAGCTCTATTGCCGGAAGATCTTGCTGTGCGATATTACGTAATCAGCATAAATTCCAGAGAAGAACTGAATAAAGTGAGATCGTAATTAGATACTATGCTAAATTTTGCGATGAAATCGCGTGGACAAGACGTAAAGTCTGTAGTATTTTCCCTTTATCACCGGTGTAACAAAAGCTAAATGGCTAGATTTGGCGCAATGTCTGTGAAGGACGAAGTATCAGTCACGCGAGCAATGGTGATCCGTTATCGCAACACGGATGTGGAGAACCACAAGACCCCGAAACGTCCTTCCCTCTCCCAAACTGTTGGTCCAGCCACGACCATCGCGACCGTGTCAGCGAACACAGAAATTCACGGTGCACAAATAAAAAGAAAGCTACGAGGGAAGACAAAAACTGACGTCAGCTACGGTATAAAATTTCAAATTATCTTTGAGCGGTTATTTTACCGGATATAAGATCTGACTACCAATGTGCAGGGATATATAGCATAAAAGTACAATTTTGTACAAAATACGCACGTAAACGTGTTCATCCAGTGATGATATCGTGGCTTTTTTGTATTGTGAATTGCTTCTGAAATTCTACATGTTTTACAATTAATGCGTGGAAAAAATAATCCTTGAAAAGGAAATAAAAATTGGGGATCATACTTTTAGTATAAAATTTTATACGTATGACCGCATTTTCAATACTTTTATGTGTACAATGACATAAGTGTCATGTGGACATGGCACGATAGTTGCCGATAAGATATTTTCAGGGACATATTAGTCCTATATATGTGTATGCATACATATCAATTGTATGCATGGTCATAACCATTAAGTGCGTCATTCGCATAGCCAACATATTCTGCCGAGAAGCATTGTAAAAAATGCACGTAATTGCCTCGTTCCGATCTATATTAGTAATCAATAACATAAACGACAGTAGAATTCTCACAAGTGTAATACATAGTTACATTCAAAGCTGTACATAAACCTATCCTGGAATAGGCAAATTGGTTTTGATTTGGCGTTTATTTTGAAAACTTCACGGCCACTGCAACTGTTCCTATTTGAATGTTTTATAAAGTTTTACCGCTAGGAACATCAGTGGTTTAGTTTGTTCTGTACACTTTCAAAGTCACAGCTTTGATACGTCTTTCAGTCTACCACATAATTGTAATTACACTTCAAAATTTTGTAATGGTGTTTAGTCGAGCCTGTCTGGTGTCGACGGCTTACACGTTTTAGCTTTATGTAGCGTTACAACTGTTACAAGGGATCGATGAACCTTGAATACGAAAACATGATTTGCCCTGCTTTTGCCTTGAGAATAACACTCAGTAGTTTTTGTGAGAAAAACAACCGAGGATGCGCGTCTTACACGCAGTAGGATATGCTTATGTTACGAGTGACGCAGGCCCATAAATTGATGGCCACGTTACTGACAGTGAAGTCTGGTTCCTCTCTTTCTCTCTTACGAATAACTCTGCTCTTGGCGCTTTCTGCCGCCCCTTTGCTTCGTACCCGTTACGCTTCGACAGTCGCCCCGACGAGATATCGCGCGCGAACACGGTCGTAGAGAAGAGATGGCAACGTCGCAACGACGACCACGTCGTCACGGTCACCTGACTTTTCGTAGAAATGCGTCGCCACATGCTCTTCCCGGCCGACCGTGCGGATATAACGTGCGACGAATGCCAGTAGCGTGCGCACACATCACTCTTTTTCTTCTTTTTTCCCGATCCCGGTATACGCGATCTGCTCGACACGGGTATATTTTCTCGGCCGCCGAAAAGATTGATATCGCCAGACAAGAATTTAGTTTGAAACTTCCGACGATGATAGGAATTTTCAAAATATGTACCGTCTATATCATCATAACGACCGTAACGTACAAGTAGCAAGTGTGTGGAAAACGCGCAATTACTGTGACTGATCTTTGATCATGCAGAACTTTTCAAATGTACAATTTTCATGTTCGTGTTGATTAAAAAAGTTACAGATTTTGACACTATTGTAAAGAAATGCAAGTTTTTAAAATATTTCAGATATCTATTTAACTTTTAACGAAATAGCGAATTGTACGAAAAAGTCGAGGACCGCCTGTAATAACATCTGTCGCCAATAATAACGAAAATAAATGTAAAAAAAATAGGAAGGCACAACATATTCCTGATGTGGGTTTTTCTTATTTACATCAGTTGGCTAATTAGGTGGACTAATTTAGACAACGAGAATAGCTAAGATGGCGCCAATGACACGACACGAGTGGAATATTTACCGATATTTGTACTCGGGAGATAACGACGGGAACGTAGCTTAATGACAATTATCGAAACTTTATTTTTCGTCCGATCAATATCAGTAGATTGAAGAGTCACAAATTTTCGGCCTCACGGCGAAAGTCCGCACGACACAACAGTACCAATCACTTTCGAAGTGTGTTCTGTCAATGAAACCGTAAAAGTGGTATATTACGAGCGGTGAGTTGGTAAAAATGACGTTAAAGCTGTCACGTGATTTTGTAACAGCAATTCTTGGCTGACTATATTTCGTAGCATTCGTTGATAAAAGAGCTCACGAGGTTACGGATAACGATCGAGAGGTAGAGAACTCTACTGATAACACGTTGTTATTCCCTGATAAACGTGTCTCGATCAACGACGCATTTTTCCCTGAGTGATTGGTTTTGCGCGTGTGTTATGACGACCAATATCGGTACAGTTGCATTATGTGGCACCGTATGGTCGTCGAAACACTACTTATTCCCAACTACACGGTGGCAAATAATGTGCAACGGAAATTATTGCCGCATATATAGAGGACAAGTTTACATATGCACATACGATAACTTGATTTAATCATATACCACCAAATTCTTAATAATAATGGTCATAGTTCTCTTTAACGCTAAGAAAAGACAGTACGGCCTGCAAGAGAAAAGAAGGAAGTAGCGTGTCCTACAGTTTTTCGACTTACCCTAGCTGGTTTACGACGATCCGAATAATAAGAGTATTCCTCGTATACGATGACACCTTCTAACAACACTGATTATATCCAAAATCACTGTAATCCAACACTGCATCCATAAGCTCGGCGTGGAAACGTCACACTGTTTTGCACATTTTTTTTATCACAAGCTTTATAAGCACAAAATAATTTTAACTTGAACACAAGACATAGCACCCCTTCGGAACTTGCTTTAGGATCCCAGAAACTTGTATTCCTTTGCTTGAAGATTGTGTGATCAGTAACAGGCTGTTTTGCTATCACAGCAGCATACTGAATAGATAAACGAGGAGCAAATGAAGCAATCATTCTTACATGAACTAGGTACACAAAATTGAAGTAAGAATTGAAATTGGACAGACCAAAGGGTTCATAGACCATTTGCAGACCGTACATAATCGCCTTTTACAAAACGTAATAGCGGGACAACCACTTATGCTTAACACTTCAAAACTTATCATGATTAATCCATTTCCATGGTACGTTACTTACTTACATGTGAGGCGTTAAAGAGAACTTGGTGTTTACGCATGCGTGAAGTACAAATAATTCAAATACTTTTCGGAAATCGCAGCCACATTTTATGGTAAAAGGGAATGCTTTTACGGAACTTACCCATGTGAGGGAAACCTATGCTGAAGATGTTGTGGTTCGTAGTACTGTGTGGTAAGGGCTCGTTCGTCCAGGGTGTGTTCAGTCGCGTGAGCCTTCGCTGCGGACTTGATATCCATGAACGCCACCGTCGCGGAGGCGCCCCCGGTGCTAGCCGAGGAACCGCCACCCCCGCTGCCCCCACCGCCGCCGGAAGTGGAACCGGAACCGCCCTCGTTGCCCTCCCCGAGGGAACCACCGGAACCTCCGTCCACGGGACATTCCTCGCCCCGTGGCAGCAGCTTAACGCTCTGCACGCGTCCATACCTGCAAGGAAACCCATTAACTACGTTAGTATATGCGAGTAACATTTCATAAAAAATCGTATAAAGCCATTTTATTTCCTCCTATAGCGACGTCGATGTGAAAACATTGAAAGATAATACAACTTAATCACACTCCTGGACTCTAGATTGTTGACTTTCTCATACGTCGTGTGATAGAATATCTGCAGTTAAGGAGGAATCAATACCAAGAATTTCATATTATCTCGACATGACTGACTGTATCGTAACGTAGAAATGATTTTGTATGATTCAAACATTTTATTGGTCAGACACCAAGCGTGTCCTGTGGATCATGGCGACACTGTGTCTACTCGTGGCAACAGCGCACGGGGGTTTCTCGTTGGGATCGTTTGGGATTTCAAAGAAGGGAGGAAAGGCGGGGAACGCAGGCCCTGTAATCCTTCGCTTCTAGAATCCACCTTCGATACCCGACGTGAGCACGGGAAATTAAGTCGAAGAAAGGTGGAGAACAAGGCTGAAAAAAGTCGAACAAAAAGAAAGACGGAAAGTTCGATCGAAGTCGTGCTTTACTGCCGCACAGATAAAAGTATTCGTCGTATTTCTCAACAACTGATTAGAACGCTAATCCAGAAATACGCAAACAATGCAGAACAATCAATATCGTGCATTCTCATATATAAGGATGAATGCATTTACGGAGCAAGTTAGATCACAACTATTTCGTGTCAGTGGATTAAAAAGAGCACGGACCTGTTTTCATTATGTCGAGAGTCTCGGATATTGAATTTCGACGGAATTAAAGAAAACAAAGACCCAACGTTGTTTCTGGCACACCCTGTATGCGAGTGTCTCGAGGTGGGCAGAAGCGGAGACGAGGTGAAGTGGCGGTATTTCGAAGTGGAAGGGCAAAGAGTGCAGGATTGGTCGGTGAGAGGGGAATGATTACGCGCAGGCGTAAAGAGGTAGAAGGCCCCGGTTTAGCTCGGGGAGTCGCTCGTCTAATTTCGCGCGAGTCACACGTCTTTTCATATCCGCCCTTTCCGAGGAATTACCAGAAATTTTTCTATCGAGCTTCTGTAAATCCAGAACCGTAAGCTCGATATACTCGCAAGGATATACCGTCCAACATTCTTCGAACTGTAGTAGCCACGAATGAAGCTACAAAAGCATGTTCCAAACGAGCGTTCGAGGGAGAGAAGTCTCAGGACCGCCATTATCGTTCTCGTCCGAGATTAACAGACGCTGGAAAGTCCAAGTAGTATTCATAGAACAGTGGATGTTCTTTGTTGTTGAAAAGGAAGGAAAATAAGAGTTATCGAGGGGAACGACGCAACGCGTGAAAATTCGCACATTTTTTTCTGTTGGGGTTGAAAATCAGGACGTGGTTCTTCGGGCGGGGCGTGGTTCCTCTTCTGCGCATAGCGTGTGCTTCAATTGGTAGAAAACAACCGCGGGACCCTTACGACGCGCTTTCTACCTTGCTGTCTGTCTCTCGTCGCGCGTTCTCGAACGTTCTCGAGTGCCACGTAGAAATCAAACCGTCGATAAAGAAGGAATCGAAATTTCATATTCCGAGGATGGTCTCTCGTGTATTACTTCGATCGATATAGGGTACGCCTTTTCGGAGGCTCGATCTTCTGCAGAAGAAAGATCCTGTTTAGTTGACATGAAGAAAGCACGAGAATGCAGATCTTTCAACACTATACACGTCCCCCGGAAGATCTTTCATTTGAAATACTACCGCAAAATATGGGTTTCTGACCGACCTACACTTCGTATTTCGTCTACAAATACAAAATGCTCGTCGATTAATTTTACCTACGTATATTAGATTTGTGATTATGTGGAGTGTGCTTCTGGGTTCCGATAATTCACAGCTTTTTTAGTTGCAGTTTTAATATGTTCCTATTGAGGATACATCTTCATCATAACAAGATTCGAAGGCGTTGTTTGCAATGCGAGAGGAGCTAATTCTAAGTGCAAAACTAAGTGGAATTTATTAAACTGAGCGGTTTCAAAGCTAAATAGTTCAGAGCTTAGCTTAGCTCCAGTCTACGTGTCTTCGTATTTCGAGAGGATCGTTTGCACTCTGGGCCGTGCGCGGCTGCAGAAGCCCCTCTACCCATGTCCCCTCTTTCCAGTCCGCCCCTTTTTCCTCTTACCCCTGCTTCTCACACTCCTGCGCAACACATACATACGCAATCAAAAGCGCCCGAGAAATCGTACACTCTTTCTGTGGTGTACAGGAGTGAGAGAAAGACCGAGAGTGGGGATGGGAAGTGAAGAGGGAAGAGGGTCGACTGCCACGGTGGCTGGCTGGCTGGCGAGCGAGCCGTGAACCGTGTTCTTTCCCCTCCGGTATCTCCGTTCATCGAGGAATTTTATTCGACCAGCTCGGACGGAGTGTTCAGCTCTTCTCTGTTCAACGGCCACACAACAAATTTCACTTTACCAAGAGACATATTAGCATGGAATCCATAAAAGCAAGGAATTCTGGGTCAGACTCGTGTGATTTCCTGCGTGAATTCGCCTCCATTCTCTGTCCATCGGACACAGATCTTACGTTTTATCAGTTGTGTTTTCTAACGAGGCTTTATTGAGATTTCTGAGCTAAACTAGGATTCCTAAATAATGTTCGCAATTCAGTTTTGACCTTACCTTTTGACCTTACGAGTGCAAGCCATCCGTGTAAGTAGGGGGTGATTATATCTAACATTGTGCGAATTATTAAGATTAACATTCAATTAAGTATGTAGACGTAATTAACCAATATGGTTTGGTTTTCCAAGTGCACAGTATTGAAACTGTTTTCTGGAACATTAGTCAACTTGAGGGACTCTGAAAAGCAGCTTCTTGTGAATTCAACGCTTCATTCTTTGCCTATTGTTTATTCCGGCAAAAACGTACTTCCTGGAAAACTACTGCGATAATAAAACGAATGTGTTTAGAGGAAGACAATATCAAAATATGTTATATCTTTACGTATATTTGGATATTGTGTAACAACTATATAATTTCTCTTGAAAACGTTTGAAAGCCGTATAAATTATTGCAAAGCAAGACACGCTTGGACGATCGTTTGTCTTTCTACGTATGAAATAGAAGGCGTACAGGAAATCAATACGGCCCACGGTTAAGAGTTCGAAGAAAAAGATAGAGAGTGGAGACTTGTCTTCCGTAAACTCGTCAACGACATATATATATGGAACACATATCGATTTATACCATTCGCCGAGCAGCTAATAACACTCCGCCCTTGTGTTTCCAGGAATTTCCCAAGAATTCCATATACAGCACGCCCATTGATTTCTCTTTGCACGAACTGTAGAGGAAAAGTAGACTTCCTGTCAATAACGTATGAATACGATAACAGGCTAAATGTTCAAATCGTGACGTTATGACGAGACAAAAAAAATTCTGGTCACCTTTATACCACATTGCAATTTTAAAACACTTTTATCATAAGACATGAAACAATTGTCTCAGGTTTCGGCGTACAACCACAAAGTTTGGATACGGTGCTGTGTAAACCGCGTTTTAGATTTTGTTAAGATTCTGTGCAGTACGTGGGCTAAACAGTACATCAGAAAATAATGAATGACATGGCAACGGAGCAAAGAAAGAAGGGTTTTATGTCGTGACTAGTTCTCCGTACCCCCCTTTACGGTTGTGCTCTGGCTTTCGCAGACTTCTATGAAGCAACTAAGAGAACGAACAACAAGTAAGGCGTAAAGCGTAAATCGACAACTACTTCTCCGCGACATGAAAACATGCCAGTTATTTTAAGTTCAATGGTTATATTTAGAACATAATAAGTTCTTTACTGCGTTAGCATACATATTGGGAACTTATTCTAAACGAAACGAGCAGAAGAATTCTCTCGACCTTCGAACGATCGATGCTGCATATTATGATGTAATCTTCATATTTTGAGTCTACATGGAAGATGAACTCGACTTGCACCGAACGAGAATTTGAATAATAGTGAAGAAATATTCCTCCTGCTGCGAATAGACATTTACAAAATTCATCATTGCAGCAAGTGTATTCGTGAGATTTGTTACTGGTCGGTGATGCGAAAGAACAAGTACACAGGATGTCTGAATCGAAGTCTGAATCGTCTGAATCCAAGTCGTTCTGGGCAGACGATACTGACATTAGCCGCACGCGGCGAAGGACAGTTGGGACGCTCCAACGAGGCTGGCAAGACGTGGCAACGGTGCCTGCTATGACTCAGCTCTCCTCGTTCCAACCACTTCCCTTCCCGCCTCCTGCACCGCTCCTCTCGGGCACTACGCAGCTGACGCCCTTCCCCTCCTCCTGGGAATCCCCACCATCGCGACTATCCTTCCTCGTGTCCCAGCTCTCTCATCCCCCCTATTCACATCCACGTCGAGCAAACCCATTCCCCTTCGTCCGTTCCTACTACCGGCTCTTTTTCTCCCTCGACATCGTGCCATCCTTCTCGCGCTTTGTCCGACGCGCTCAGCTTCCTTTTCTATAATATCGCATGGTACAGTCCGTCTTTGTCGATCATGCGAGCGTCGGATCTGCTTTTCCTTCTGCTTCTCACGGACTGTGTCATGCGTGCGCGAGCTATATACCTCTCTCTCTCTTCCTCCCTCTTGCAATACTGACAACTCGTTTATTCCCCTACCACGATATGGTGATTCCTCCGACGGCGTCGTGCTGCTGCTGCTGCTGTTGCCAAGACGAGCGTGCAAAGCCAACGCAAAGTCCTCTCGAAAGAAAAATATCTAGTTCCAACGTGCTCTCCCTACTCCTTTTCGTTCGTTTCTACTTTTACCAAAGTTCTGCCTGCCATTCGGGCATCAGTCTGACTGCCGCTAGAGTGGACAATACAGTACAGTCCAGGTGCGGGGGAGGTAAAGGAATAAGGACAAGAGAAAATTGTGAAGAGAGGACGTTACGAGGAGAAGAAAAAGGCGATGCACAAAAGGTGGTCATTCCTTACAATTCCGCACGAACGTTAAATCAAACTTGTATACCTGCTATCTTCGGTTCAAACGGGGAGTTAGTGTGAAAGAATAAAATTATCACTACATTGTTCTACATAAAAGAATAAATAGTTGTATAGTTATTGAAGACACTATTTCATCAGTTATATTTAGCATGAAGCTTTAAACTTTCTACCAATATGCTAACATGAAGGTACCGTAACGATTGTAATTTTACGGTTAGCGGGAAGGAACATCACGAGAAGAAATGTAAATTGCTGACTGTTTCATCCTCCATGATATATGTAGTACGAATGCCAATTGCGACCAAATTTTGAAAACATGTGCTGGATACGGCATAAAGAATAACAACGAATGATTTCCGTTTAATGTAAAAAGGTTATCAATGTAACTGAAAGTACTCAGGAATAACAAGAATTATTGTCGCTAATATTATAGAGAAAAATACGATAAATTTGGTATTGTTTAGAAGAAGGTATAGGGAAAGTAGATTTGGCAACAGCGACTTGCACCTGTGTATTTACTAGTCACTCCGGCCTGGCCTTCCTTCTTTTCTTTCTTTTCCCTGCCGTCGTACACTGACGCTTGGCCAAGCGTTCATTGTGCATTGAACGGAGTTTCTCTTATGTGCATACATAAAAGATAATAATGTTTACCTTCTTTGTCGAATCAACATAATAATTCGAACGAAACTTAGGATTCCATTTTTTTTATCATTATTCGTTATTAATATTAGAACAATGAAAAAACTATTCAAGGGTGAATCAATTAACTTGTGGTTGCAAACTATAATTATTACGCGTGCTTATCTATGTCTGGAGTCAAGTTAATACAAAGTAAAAACGTACATTCGGAGTCCTGTTGGTTTTCATGATGGACTTTGCTGAAACAACTAATACCGTTAAAGTACAACTCTTAAAATGTAGGTTATCGGTTGTTATGAAAAGTGATAAGACTAAGCGGATATTTTGATAATACTGCACAACCAAAGTCTGTAAATGTTACACGATTGGGGTGTACAGTCTTTTCACTTATTATAAATTAAGAGTTTATTGCAATGAGGAAATTTATTTAAATTGTACAATACGAAAAAAATACATATTAATGATATGCAAGAGATAAACTTGGAGTATTAAAGTATTAAAAGACATTCTAATCAATGTTTTCCAAGTATCAGAAGGATTTTGAAGTGGTCTGATCGCGAGACACTTATTACCGACGACTTGTTTAATTCAAATCAAAGTTCAAAGCAGTCTCTCGTATAATTCATTGCTCACTACTTTGAATCGATCCATGGATATGACAAATTAGGCGGAGCTTAAGAAATGCAAATGTAATGACATTCCGGTTACATAAATTTCCCAATACTTGCGTCGGGTAGAATTTATTTGTATTGTATCGCCACGCAAGAACCGATTCGAACAGCGAACATAATTGGTATGGTTCAATGAACACAAACGGCGAAATCGATTGTTGTATACGCCTCTTCACGATAATACACATATCAGGCAGAAATAAATCAGCATCCCGTGGCGAAAACAATCGACTTCCTGTAATTACAAATGCATCTCCGCCAATAGTTCCATTGGTGAAAAGGGTCTGGCCTGTGTGGTGGTAAAATCCGGCGAATGGAAAGCGTGGGGATGAGGGAGAAGCTCGAAGACGAAGGTCTTTGGAAGTACGGAACCAATCGTACCAATAATTCGCGCGTTATCTATTCTCCTGTTCTAATCTTAGCGGGAGAGAAGTCGACGACGCAGCGAGGCCGCGTGGGTTCGAGGTCGAAGGCATAGAGTCACGTTATATGCGACTGCCGCTCGTGTCGTAGCCGAAGTGCCGTTATTTTAATGCAGATACGCAGACCGGACGAGAATGAAAGGCTGAAGGAGACTTTTGCACATACAACATGGATGACGTGACTCCACCACTGCAACGGTGCATACTTACGCGTCTATATACGGACTGAAATCATTCTTCGGATATTCAAAGATTTAGAAACCGATGGAATGCCGTAGTCTTCTGTGATTTATTATTCATTGCAACGAATATTACTTACATAGTTATTAATGCGTCATTATAGAATTCGTAAAAACATCATATAAGTAATCTACAGCGTAAGCATTAAATATATGTATAATAACCATGGGATGCAAGAAAATATCGATAAGAGATTCTTTGCATCGACATGCTGCATCTACCGAGATTTCCTTAAATCGACTGTACTGCAAGTGAGTATGTGTATTCTCATTATAACGGTATTATATTCTGCCGAGAAACAGTTAGAGTACAGTCGTGTCTATCTCCCATTCCGCTTCTTATTCGTTGTTTTTCGTTAGCACGCGCTAGTCTGTTGTTTGCGTCTCGAAATTGACTTATGATAGTCCACTGTGAAAATTTTGCATTTTTTGTATGGTCCAAAAAGTAATATACGATTGCAAGAATCCTTCGCATTGAAGGCAGGGAAAGGCAGATCATAAAGCGGATTGTTCGGCGGCTGGTGGGCGAAGAAGGAGGCGAAAGAGCGGGAGGTTGTCATAAGAATGGAAAGACATAACGGTAGTCGATATCACAACTACCGCACCCATATCTCGATGGAATAAAGCTCGTCGCCCATGGCTTCTTGCAGTCCAAGGAAAGTCAATAGATGCATTGTTAAATTATGGTGGTAATAATCGTTATCGTACATGTCTGAAATCTGTTATCCAGAAAGAAGACGGCCGAGTAACAAAAATACGCATATATGGACATGAGGTTATGAATTTTAAACATTTTACTAAAATAAAGAAATTGCGCGATGGCAAAGCTTGTCAACTCAGGTTGCTATAGATTGTATTATCTGTTTATCCTGCAATGTAGAATAACAATGAAAGATAACACTGAATAGTTTGCTTTCACATGGAAAACAATCACCGATATAAAGCAGTATTGGAGTACGGAGTTAAACTGTTATCATCAGCCACGTCGTAATTATTAATTAAGGCATGAGTCATATCACCCGTCGAACATTAGAAACGATCGAGTGTAATACAATTTTTCTCGCATCGAACGGATGCATGTACGACATGCGATATATTTTTATGGACGAAAGCGCCTCGCGAGCTACGTTTCCCTTGTTCCCATAACACAACATTGATAAGAATTATAGTCGTATGAGAGGAGACTGGACCGAGAGGGGATGAAAAACATAAATGTATGTACAACAATAAACCGCTCAGTGTGTATATGCAGACCATTGAGATTCGAGAGTCTCGTCGGTTGCAGCGCAAAAGGGCGCTTTCTCGAGGGCAGACAGACAAAGAGCAAAAGAGAGGGCGACGAATGGCAAAGTTCTGGCTTCGAGGTGCGGGGAGGAAAAAACAGAGCAAGGTGCAAAAGAGAGAAGGGTGGGTGTACCAGCCACTGGCGTAGGTTCTCTGCTCGACGCGAGACAACGTTTCAGGTGCAGTCTTTAAAGAGGAAGCTCGATCGTCGCATCGGTTGTTCGGCTTAAACTCCATCCATCAAACATGCAACGTACAGCGCCATGTCTGCTTTCTCTTTGAATACCATTTTATCAAATGAACTTGCGCTATCGCCTAATACTAATCGTTGCAGTGGCTACATCCAAATGCACTTAAAATAATGTAAGGTTCTTTGTAAGATGCTTAAGAAGATTTCGATGCCTGTAAACCGACAGTCTCTTTGATTTCAAAAATAAGTATGACAACAGCTAACGACCGATTTTCGTGTCAGCTTTGACAGTCAGTCGTATTTTGTTGAGCTTGCCTGGAGAATTAACGGCATTCAATGTTGACTTTGTGACAGCGTTGTGAAACTTGGCGGTCGAGTTAACATGTTTATGAACTAACTCCGAAGTGCTCTTCACCTTTAAAGATGAAATTTAAATGCGGGTTTCAAATGCGCATATGTTAATATATCGCCGGGAAGTAGCAGTAGTTGCTACGCAGTAGCAGTGGTAGGCATTTCTAGTTTTATTTTCACATCTGCTTATCCTGCATCTGAGTTACGCCACTGTCAGTGAGTGTTCAGCGTTGAAGAGTAGGTACAGCAGACTCTCGACGCAGTTCACACCGAGACATGCCTTTTTCCGAGTCTCCCTCCTCTCTTCATTCACGCAATGATTTCACCATGTTTAGCCGGGCACGGTCTCTTCCATACGCCCCGTGTACTTCCCGCCAGGTGTATGTACCCGGTCGACTGCAGTCGTAGAAGCCACACGACGGAGGACCTCGATTTCACGACGTTTCTCTACGTAGTTTTGCGTTAATCGCGACTTCTACTGTCTCACTCGTGTCGGCAATTTCCTCTTACCAGGCTCTGCATGTAACGTCCTCCAGAGATAGTGCGTGGAACAATGAGGAAAACGACAAGCACGTTTCTTACAACGTATTTTTCACGAAAATGTCTGCTATTCACGCAGGCATTGCAATACGAAAAGCTGGAAAGTCGTCAACGTATTCGAGCAACTTGTTCTCATGTTCCTTTAGCATCGATTGTTTTGCTCAGAACATCTCGCCAGTCCCAGGCAGAGACCTTCGAAAATAACGGGTATGCGGTTATCGAGTAATTTGAAAAACGCGAGTCACGAAGGATCGACTGTTTCGAGGTCGAGTCTTGCGGATTCCACGTTCGTGCTCTTTGTTCGCCGATCAATGCAGTTCTCTTGAATGCACTCCCAAAGCATTTTGTGATTATCCATCCAATACACGGTCGGACAAAGGAAGGAAAATGCGCCGATCAGAGCCACGTTGTTACGAGAATCACTCGCTTGTCAACTACTTGTCCGTTTGGAAGATAACGATGGACGAGTGGATTTTGCTAGATGTATACAACTATACATTGCGTAAGGTTTGCTCGAGGAATATTCGTTCTTAGTGGCAGTATACCTACTTTAAATGGTACATGGATCATATTTTCATACTCTTTATTTCGTGAACCCTAAACGTTTTTAAAGATCCCTGCCTGAGAGCTACCAGCCCAGCAATAAAACTTCGTGTTTACTGAACATGGCACTGAACATTTAGTACAGAGTATACTACTTCACAAATGTTTATTTGATTTTAATACGATGATTTGGGGCAACGTAAATTCGAAGTTTCAGACACATATTCCAAGTACACGAACAGGTATACATACTCAAAGAGGATTGCAACGAACATACCGAGCTGGTTTCGTTTAATGGAGGTCGACGAACTGCCAATGTTGCTCGTTCCAGCAAAATTTTGACGGCTGCGTTATCGAATTCCGTAGGAAGAAAAAATGCTGACACGATGCAACTGACAGTAGTTTATATTCCTTGCGTAAAATGCAATTGTACAAGTCGGAAAGTTAATTAACTGGCTACGCGTGAAGTTATCAATTAGTAATCAGACTTGTATTCAACCGGAGTAGTGTTCTACATATTATATCTAGATATATTTTCTTTTGTTTTACAACGATTTTTTTGTTGTTTGACAAAGTGCATAATATTCATTCGATAGAGCTCTTTCTGCTCTACAAAACTGTGCTAATCGTCTTTTTGAGTAATTTAATTTTTTATTACTTTTGAGGTTTAGAAATGGAATATGCAGGAGATAGAAGATCAACATTTTCGATACCTGCTCTTCTTCGCTTTTCATCGAGGCCAAAAAGCTGCTGAAGCAGCCCGGGACATTTGCAACGTATACGGAAAAGATGTCATAGGCGAGTCTACAGCACGGAAATGGTTGCAAAGTTAAAAAATGGCGATTTTGACGTCGACGACCCGCCCCGCAGCGGAAGACCTTCTGAATTCGACGAAAAGCGTCTCAAAGCACTTTTGAAGGAGGACGGTCACCAAACAAGTCGTGAATTGGCCGAAAAAATAAACCGCGATTATAAAAATATAAAAACGCTACGAACTTATTCCCCAACCTAATATTTTGATTCACATCATTTTACATTTACATTCACATCATTATATTATTATTTCTTAAAAATACATATAGTATGCGTACATCGTGGAAACTCGTGGTCAATCATATGGCACTTCACTTGTCAGGTTTAGAAAACAAAGCAATGCTCACGTCGTCGGAATTTTGAATTTCCGACGGTTCTGACACGTGGAATTGTCTGTCTTTCGTTATTGCAAGGTCATATGTCGAATTCACACTTCCGATATAACGTGCTCGTGGCGTATTGGAGCAAACGTAAAAGACCGGTGAAATTTTTATTATTGTCATGAACGTGTAGGATGAATTATTTGTAAAAATCGTCAATTGTGAATTAATAATAATTAAGCCATCTTTTTATCAGAACAATCAGTTGTTCACCGTACATTGTTTGTTGGTTGACTCAAGGACTTTTATTGACAAAATAAAATTCTATTGCTTCCTGTCGACTGACAAAACAGGAGGAAGTAATTCGAATGCTAAGTATGAAAATCAGCCAATCATTGCCACGTCCGGTTAGCCACCCACCGCGTTTACGAGAAAAATGAAGTCAATTTCCTATCAGATCCTTCACGTAAGGATATATTTAAAGGAGATGACACAGACAATGTTGTTCAATTCACTGGCAGTAGATACGTCGATCCAATTGATATTGCTAATTAACATTTTCCTTGTAGTACGAATCTATAACAACGGTTTACGACGCCTACGAGTCTTAGAATATTTATGAGAGGGAATGATATAAAAATTATTAGCCGGGTTTTGGTCCGCGTTGATCGTGCAGAAACTAAAGGGACGGTGGGCAGGCAAGCTGAGAATCAATCGGCAGTAATAAAGGTACACTCGAAATGGGCAAGCGAGTTATTGCTGTGTACCGAGCATGTATGATGACGTAGAAAAGTCAGAGAAACGCGTGTGCGTGTATTGGTGAGGTCGTTTATGTTCTCATGAATGTCGCGAGAGGACGGCCTTTACGGTAAGAGGAATGAAAACGTCCTGCATACGATGTGGCAGAGCGAGTCTAAAGGCCGCTGTACAAGCGCAAAAACAACGGTGGTGTGTTAGTGAATTAATCAAAGACGCCGTTCGCGTCCGCGTCTCTCATTTACGCATTCGCGCAACAGTAACGAAATACGAGGCGACGAATCTATTCCCCGTCGGCCCTCTATGCGCCGCCTAAGAGAATTGGATTACGGAGTATTGGGTTTCGTTTTGCAGTTGCAGGTTACGCTGGTCGGGTGTGTTGGCGATCGTGAGAGATCCCGCACTGTCGTTAAAAGAAAAAGACGTTACAAATGACCGTGCCACTGATCGTCGTGGGTACCACAGGTTCATTAGTCGATTCATTAATTATCCGTTCCCGTAAAGAAACCCGTTTGACTTTTTTCGCATGCGCTTCTACTCGGAAATGCAGGAGTACGGGCAAATATTCGGGTACAGCCCAGGGTAGCACGGCAGAATGTCGTTCCTCGATGCTTAATTCGTCGAAGCGCTACTGGACACTATGCCTGACGAAATAGCTTTCACCGGCTCTCGGAAGCAATTCCGTGGATTTACTCGTGCCAGGCACCAGAGTATTTACCTGTCAATCAAATTGGCTAACGATGTTCTACGTGTGTGCATTGTCGAGCAATTGTTGAACGGAACAATTCAATTTACTTCACAATGTATGGTATACAATTTCATGTACCACGTGTGTACAGTGTAAAAATCTACATTATGAAATGTGTTTGTTAGGCGTTGCAAAAATAAAGATTACATATGGTAAACACGCGTCTAGACTAGTTACAGAAATAGCCACCGGACAAGAATATCGTGTCGAAGCAGATACATTTTTAAGGCGAGGTTTCATGACCGTTTAGCGTTTTACAGAGCACGGACCGTCCGCAGATTCCAATAGCGAATCGGGGAGAAACGGTACCTTATCGGAGATAATCTCGAGACGAGGAATGAGGCATAGCGGTTGCGGAATGAGAGGCGAGGCGGCAAATAGGTGGTTAGACAGAAAGAGGGGAGTGTAACGAATGAGAGGTAACCTTTCGATTTACAGATCGTTCTGAAACTTCAGATGCTAGTAGCTATTCCAGACAGAAGCCACCTTCGCCTCTTTCTTTACATTAGCCCGCCAATGTCTCTTCAGCGTTGCGTAATCAAGAACCCAGTCCTTGCCTTTCTCCGCCTACGAGTTCATCTACCACATAGGTGACACGATAGCAGGATGAAACATGACTGCCTCGGCAATTTGTTTTACGTTACGTCGGTCTGATCAAAGTACGTCGTACAAAAGATGAAATTCAATGGTGAAATCCCTTCAAAACCAAAATGTGCTTTTCGTGTAGAAATCCATACTTCTATTTTCGGTACCTATTTGAAGATTGATGTTCGTTTTTAAGATAAATGAGGATAACTGATAAAAGATTTTTAAGTTCATGAGTGTTAAACGATGATATGAGCTATTTTGGAAGTAATTTAGAAACTGGTATTTAAGTCTTGTTCTGCCTTGTTTCAATGAAGTGCACGTGAATATCGACAGTAATCTCATTGTCAGTAAAGTTTCACCTACGTAATCTTTAATTAAATGCAACCTTCGACTTTGGCAGAATTTTCAAATTAATTTCCATTCGCCTGGTCACACGTTAAATCACGTTGATCTACTCCTCCGTACGAGGAACGATTTTGGTTAAAATTAAACAAGTTTCTGTCTAGATTTATGTTTATTCTTTATCAATCAAGGTGTCACACAGTTATTAATCCAACAAATCTTGCGTATAATAAAGGTGATATGCCATACGTTTCAATTTCTTAGTACAGCATAATTCGCTGCACAATAGAACGAATCCCTCTTGCGAAACAGTGCGCGACATATAGCATTGCGACAGTGCGTTTTTCTTCGATTTCACGTGCAGCTTTCCAGGAATAATACACAATCTTCCTCAGACAGTTATGCGAAATACACGTCATGTGAAAATTCAGATAATTTTCTTTCGCTGAGAATTTTTGTGTTGAATGATGCTTTATTTCTCTGTCCCGGCTCTTCATCTATGGCGAATACTCACGAACGAGTAATTCTAGTTATAAAGACGTAAAACAGAGCATAAGATATAAGAATCAATAGTCATCGCTTTCACGTAATTAATCTAATTATCAAGATACGCGATGTTATATAACAGAATGCTGATGAAGAAAATTACTTATATTTATCATATTTTGATAAGCGCAATATATCTACGCAACAGGTGGTTGTGTCATAGCTTAAATAAAAAAACTACTCTTTGGACTTTTCTGCACTTGTCGTGAGTACAGTCCTGCAGTCATTAGCACTTTAAGGTACGAAACTTTCTTCTATTTGCAAAGAGTGGTTAAACGATAAAACGAAGTGTCGAAGCGTACAAACATACAAAATAAAGAATATTATGTTTAATAACAAATGTTAAATAGAGGATATCAATAAAATGATGTTGTACGATTTTTGGTAAATATTTGGGAAATGAAAGGCAAACGTAAAAACTGCGTATCTGTGCGTAGCGTATATTGCACTTAATACAACCGAACACAGGACGAATGTGCGTGTATAGGGTGGACCGAAACGACGTCCGACGGAGTTTAGCGATAATAGAATTGAACGGGAAGGTAATTCTATGTAGTTCCTGTACGACTATGTACATCCATAATACGTGCCGCCGTACAGCTCGCGCGACCGTAATATACGTCCACACAGTACAGTCCCGCGACAAACGCGAATGAATCTGTCGGAAAATGTTTTCCACGGAGCCCCTTCAACCCCCTCTCGAATAGAACTGGGTTGTATCGTAACCGACGTACACGCGTCATACATGTACTACCTATATCCGTCTGGTTGCATTCACGATACTTCCAGTACATACTCATTTATCGCGGTCATATCTGCCCTTGCCAACTTCATGGACAAACGGTGGACACCTGTACGGTCGAACCAAGTAAAAATTTATACCGATGCAGTGTTCATGTAGATTCTCCTTCCCTTGAGCAGATGTTTCCGGGGAATTTCTCAGACATACATTTCCACTCGGGCATTGTGTTATAAATGTAGTTGATGGTGCTTAAAGATTCATCCAACGAATGAATTGTGCAGATATTCTAAACATAAGTTTAGTATCTCGAAAGAATGTACAGCAAGCTCGACTTCAGTACATATTACAAAGTATTTAAAATTTATGAAAACGAAATCTAGTGGTCAGAAAAAACAGAAAAGCAATATTCGTGACGCAGTTCAGGCAGAAACAAGGTCCATCACGGGAGGTGGGTTTATTTTCGTTTCACAAACCTGCCGGCAGAAAAATTCACGCAATCTCGAGTACCGGTACTCGAGGTGGAGCACCCATTCGTCGGGCGTACATACAAAACCGGAATCCCAACTCTTTGAGAAGCGACGGCAGAGGCGAAGGAGGCTGCCCTGCGATATATTTCGATACGTAAATAAATACAAGGTCGACCGGCGAACGTTTCTGGGATATAAAGGGCTTAGAAACTGCTGTGCATAATTGGCGCCGCAGAAGTATTGACCATGTAGAAAGCCGACTCGGCGTGCCGAGGCATGCCAGAGTGTCGGACAATTTCTCCCCGCGGGAGACGAAGCGTGTGCAAGAACGCTTCAGGGTTCACGCTCGGCAACGTCGCCATATATCGACCCAGCTGTCGCTATAGGCAAGAAGATTAGGGCACAGGCTCCAGCAGAATGTAACTGTTTACTAGGTTAGAAACAGACGGTAACTCCCCTCTGTAGGTTTCCTATTGTATGGAAGTTGTAAAAAATAAATGACATTCGAAAAACGAGAAGAGATGATTCTTTTGTTGCGGTACCCGCATACTATTCCACAAAATCATGGCATTACAGTCACTACTGACATCGCTAGAACGAGTGATGTATATCTTCTTCTAACGTTTAAGGTCGTAAAGTACCTGAAAAGCAAATGTTCAATCTGGTCGTCAAGATTTAGGCGCATAAAATACGCTAAATTGATCAATGAGTCGTTAAGAGCAAGAAGCCATCGATCCAAAAACTAGTGGGCAGACTGATATAAGTTAACAATTCAATCGCCGGGAGATTGTGAGCTCCCAAAGGCGCATACGTAACGAGATTGGAAATGTCAATGACCCGGCGCGACGTCCTTGGAGCGAATAATTTTTGCGCGTATTGCGGAAGTTGCCATCTTGAATAGAGTTTTCCATTAACCGTCAGAAGTGCTTTCCACGTTGATTCTTAAAGTAGAGATCGGGGCGTGATCTGTCTCCCTACGTTCTATTTCGGAGGTACATTGAAGCGGAATGAACGAGGAGAGGTGGGGACAGTGAGAATGAGAGAGGGAGTCGCGACCCCTGCACCTACCACCCAACCAACCCATCCAACCCTCATCGAGGGTCAGACCCTACCCAACCCGAGATCTTCGCGAACGACGAGCCTCTCTCTCACTGGGTGCCCGGCGCACGCGGTATTTGCCACTTCTCTTCCCCTTCTTCTTCCTTCTTGAAACCACCCTCCCCACAAGGATATCCCTTCTACCCTGGTCACCCCGTACACACCATCACACACGCGCATGGACGTTTATCCAGTTGTTTCGCTATACTATTTTTAGAATTATTCATTTTCATGTTATTACTTATTTATAGCTTCCTGATCGATTTACTTTATATATGATTTTCCTTCTACCCTTGTACATTTTTCCTTCGAAATGGGTTATAAGAATCATTTAAACGTGAAAGAGTTATGATCCTCAACAGCACTGAAAATGATATATTAAAGTTTTCAAATATTTCGGGCAGACGAGTTGTAATAATAAGAAGGAGAAATGTCACGCTCGTTTTGTGCACAAGGTGCATTTATTCACTTCCGTTTGTATCAGTGAAACGTTCGTCAGGTGTTATACGTTACAAAAATGTATGATAAAACAGTAGTCAGTACTGACAGCAAAATCATTACTGATAAATTGTTGCTTGTACCATATCGGTGATATAAACGTATGAAAACCTGATTTCTTATTACAGCTGACATTACCTGATCTCACATACACAACAATATGCTTCATACGCAACAATTATTTTTTGCAGGAAGCTGCATTTCCTCACACTATCGACATAATTATAGATCATAATGCAAATCCACTTCTGCGAGGGATGTACTGCAGTTTTGTGCTACTATCTTCTGAAATATACATATAGCATATAACACAGACAGGCAAAAAAAACTGAGTTCACGTCTTGTGAAATTTAAACACTGGACGATATTACTAATGTTTTAGGCTAGACTTCTCACTGTATTTTAAAATTCATAAAAAAATGCAATAACTACTCCTGGGATACATTTTATGAGACCACGCTCATGAACTTATTCTTGAAATTAGAGATTCAACGTTAGTACCGAAACTTTATAATTAAAGACAGACGTGAAAGATGAGAGTTTCGTGCTTTGTGTGTTTAACCTTTTAAGACAATGTCCGTTAAAATTCGCGAGGTTTCGTGAGGCCAGTGAAAAGGGAACCGTGGGTTCGTCAGGAACGGAAAGAAACAAACAGGGCAGCTGGTACTCGGAGGTACGTTGACTTTAATAGCGGGGCGTGTATTGACTGTCGGGTTGTCTACGATTTCCCTGGTCTCTCATTGGAAATACTGGCCTTGGTTGTGGATTCAAATGAAAACGTCGCCACAGCAGCTTTCGATCCGCTGGGTTATTGAAAAAGCCGGAAAGCAAGAAAAAGACGTCAACAAATCCCATAGATGGGGGAAGCAAAGCACAGGACGGAAGAACGATATTCTTGAGTCGATGATGAGTCGTTGGAGGATAATCCTGCAACATGTTATTAAACGAAAAAAGGATTCTAACAGTGGCCTTAAAAAACAAGGTTTCCTTTATCAACGTTCATTTTACTGTAATTGTACGTTAAGAACGACTACGCAGAACGATGTGAAAAATGAACGACGATGTGATGTCTATAGTAGTCTATTACATGCGTAATTGTAAAAATTTTGTAAGTTTTTCGGTTTTTCAAGATCCTGTCATTAAGTACCTACGCAGACCTTGTACAACTCTCTCAAATTACAAGTAGTCGATAACCTATGTCCACATGAAATATGGTAAGCGAAACGGGGCAATTAAGAGCCAGAAAAGTTATATTAATTTATGTCGAATAACGTTATACAATATTATTGCCTTAGTTATTACGTCTTCGCTGATTTTCCGGGTGCAAAACGACAGCTTTTACGTAAGTTTCGCATTGTTTACAACGGCAGTCATTTATTTCTTTAATGCACCTTTATGACGATTAATATCACAATCGTACGGCGATCCACAAGAAATATACAGACTGATAAAGATTTCTCTGACGACCTCCATTGCCTGCGGTCCTTTATAAAATTACTTGTTAACCGATAGACAATTTGCAATTATATGAAACAGTTCTCCACAAAGTGGAGCAGGTGGTGGTCTTTGACACGGCGAAGTCGGTGGAGGAAAGAAAGGCTGTTTTGCATTCCACAGCGAGTGAATTATGGGCAACTAGGTGCCAGAGCACGTCGAGCGGAAAGAAAACACGATCTCCTGTTACGCCTGGCTAAAGAGCAAGATTACGACGGGGAAGAGGAGATCGAGGAAGCGAAAAGCAGCGAGGCGGACTTGTTAGGCTGACGAAGAGAAAACGGCGAGGCCAGCGATGGGAGAAACGATCGAATCGATTGCTCGTAGAAAACGACGGCGGGACAGTGAATGCAACGACGTTCGTGGTAATCTCTTGGTCTTCCTGCAAGGTTCAGCTAACTGGTAGTCGACCCTGTAATAACCGGTGATAACCAACCAGTTCTGTAATCACCGTCCTCGGTGATCGGTAATGCCATAGTAATATAGCTGTATTCTGGGCTACGGTAGTTCGTGGAACAAGAACTTTGAGGAAAGCTACCGAGTACTCTACTTCAGCGGTCTTTCACAGATTCGATTGTACAGAGCTTCTCAGAAAACCCATCTCAGTTGGACTTCCCCGTACAACCAGTTCGTACACCATTCTATTCTCATTCATAGCGTAATATACGCCACCGATGATCGTGAATTACGCCTTTTCAGGTTTTTTGTGGAATACAGCATGTGAAATTATTAATAGCATCTGCACTGCTCGCCGCATTCCTATCGTAGTTCTGTGCATTCAACTTGAGAGCGATAAGCCAGAAATGTTTTCTGCGTTTTAGCGGCACACGTGTCGAAAGTGTGGATGCAAAAGGCAATTACTGTAGACAGTGCGTTGTTCGCAAAATAGATCGCATTTAGTATACTAGTCACGTTGTAATTGGCACGTCTTACCGAGACATCAAATGGTCTTTCGAGGTTAAAAGTACATTGCACTGTTGCGCGTGCAGCGCAGCGTAGTATAACGATTGTCAAATGAAAGTCGCCTCCGTGTTCTTAAAGCTGCACACGTGCGCTGTTCCAACAATTGCAACCTAACACTATAGAAAATTACTGGCAAATACATTTCTTGCAATTCTCTTTCTTTGGCGAAAAAACATAAAAATTACAATTAACCTATCCACGAATTTTTGAATCTAGAAAGTACTTAATTAGAATTGGTCGATTCGATGGCGTCAATGCTTTTGAACAAAGAGGGAAAAGGTGAACGGCTCCAACAGTACTCTCTGTATAGACCTAAACAGTGCACCAAATAATAAAAGCCGGATAAGCATGAATTGAGATACACATGTACCGTTGTAACACAACATAGATTCACGAGTTAAGGGCTCATCATTCCGTGGATTCGAGCCAGTTTCATTCACTCCGAGGCGACGGTCGGCACGATTGCGTAATAGTTCGGCTAACTCAACCTACCACTCTTGCAGCTACCGCTCGTCGCGTAATGTAAATCGAGCTTTACCACGACTGAGCTCCTTTTCGCCAGCTCAAGATTAAGGACAGCGTTACGCAAACAAATTATACAAATGAGCGGCACTTGTGTCTTACTATTTATCTGAAATTATCGAATAACCATTCGGGGTAAAGCAACTGTCTAAAGGTGTTGCTCTGCCAAATTTATAGGGATATTTCAGAAGACTTTTTTGTTTTCAATCGATGACTTATTGTATTATAATTGTTTTCAAATGCCTTACGTATCACAGAACTGACTCGATATACGAATATGTTAGCGATAACGACTGCGGCCTTGCACGTACTTACGCTGGACGATTAAGTCCGAGGACTCCTTGTACGAATACGATAACGAACTACGGCAACGTTACGTGTGTGACCACCGCAGGAGACATGTGCAATTCGCCGTTAAGAAAATTGTATCGTGGGAATGGACCGTGTTTCAAGCTTTTTAATACAGAAACGTGTGACCCATATGCATCTATGTACACACGATAAATGAACTCACACGTGGTCGGTCTATACAAGAAAAAACATCAATTTACTTAGGTCTTCACCTTCCATGAGATGAATATTTTCTGCTACACAGGTGTTATTTGACGTCGAAGTGAGAGATTTGTGTGAACGCATAGAGAATTGTTAATCAATCATTTGGAGAAAATCAAATTGTGTAAACAGTAATAACTTAGTAGGATTGTACATAAATATGATAATATAAAAATGTGCGTAATGTTCATGGAAACTTTGTACAATTAGCGAAACAAATTGTTGAATGTGGATATTGACAAGCATTGGATATGATGGAATGGTCTGGGTATGTTCACCTGGTTATTTATCGTACAAGAAAAGGAAGCCCGAGGCGTGATTGGTTCGAACGATAGCGAAGACTCTAGACTGGTAAAAGCAACGTGCTAATTTCAAAAGTGTGCTTATAATAACACGTGCCAGTTGCGAACTTTGCGCTGCGTAAATAAAAGAGACGAGCTATCTACGAGACGCTATCGCGGCTGGTATCTCTAATGATGATGGACTTTTGGAACTATTCGTGGCTCGTACACGAATTACGAGGAAACGGGGGGTGTATAGGCTACTCCCTCTCTTTTCTCGTGCGTACATAAACGTGCGCACATCGACGCAACCTTTTATCTGTCGCACCGCGATTACCCGCCACTGTGTGAGTTGTGTGCCTGGCGTGTGATAATGCGCAATAGCGTGGATGCTGTTGACCTTGCGTTAAAAACGCTGTCAAATCCTGCTGCCTGACGGCTGCGATTCCTTTATAGCAACCAACAAACCCGTTAACGCACAAACACCCTCCCATTCGACTCAAAACTTCCTATTCATTTCATACTCGTGAATTATAAGAGATGGTCGCGCAAGATGTTGAACTGAAGATGAAGTTACTGTTACTACAAAAACATTTCATAGCCCTTAACTACTTAACTACTTAACTCCCAAAAAATGTTATTGAAGCAGATGTTAATGAAGAAATGAATGTGTAGGACAGTCACAAAATAGTGGTACCCAGTTAATGGTTAAGATGGAGTAAGTGCTTACAAGACCGTACAGGGAAACACTATTACTCCACGCGAAATTTCTAGAGTGACTGAGGCAATGACCGCACATATTGCATCAACTGCAATTTTCCGCAAGTGAAACGAAAATTGTCAGGTAGAAATCAGTTGCCTGTTAATGTCCACGAAACTGTACTGTCATAAAAACTGTACGAGGATCTTCTAAAGATTTTTAAAGTGTTATAAAAGACACAAACAACATCATTGATATAATATTTGCAGCAAAATGTGTATGGTGGGTAAGTACTGTGCTGGAAAAGGGCTTTCGCGATTGCATACATTACCGCGTGTAATTCTCATTAAAGCGTAAGCCATGTTTTTTAGCCGTGTGAAACAATCAGTACAAACTATAAATAGAATATTGAAAGCGGAGAACGAAAAATCGTGAAAATTTCGCGGTAGAGTCGGTGGTTTGCTCTCGTGCTGATGAAATAAGTGTGTCACGACCAGCCGGTAGTAGATACAACGCTCGCTTATTCGAGCCAGGAAAGCTTCTACCGCGAATATACACGTCCGAAAGGTGAGTGTACAGTAGGCCGATGTGTATGTACGAGCGTATACATGTGCCTATACGATCCGCCTAGAGGGAGAGAGGAACGTGTTATGTAGGATGCAATGCACGAGTAAAGAGATGCTGCAGGTGGAAGAGGTTATTACGAGTACTATCCCCCCCTCCCCATAATCTCTCTTTTTCTATTCTTCGGTTTACCTCCATCGTGCACCCCGTGTCGACCTGCTAGACGCATTTACCCTTAACGAGCACAAGAGCAGCAAGATAGAAGAAAAAGAACGACTACGTGAGGGCTTACTATGAAAGCAATGGTCGTCATGGCAAAAACTCTTTTTCAGTAAAACTTTAATTCGTTCAGAATTCAATTTGAACTGCAACCGAATTGAGAACGTCTGTAGCCGATGTCTTGGAGAAGGATTTTATTACTACTTTCGACCGGTCTGGTGGTTGTACTCATACAGTAACATTGCTCCAGAACAGCAATACGTAAGAATGAAATAAAATACACAAAACTTTATGAGTTGATGAGACTTGTTGGTAGAATCTTCTAAGATGTTAGTTCTTAAGTTTATAATGTGAAAAAAAATCATTAACGCGGAATGTGTAACGCTGATAAGACGTGAGTCGATGTCTCCGAAAATACTTTGTGCCGTAGAGATCGGAGGAGATAGCACGTTAGTTCTGCGCCGCTGATCCTTATGAATATTTATCCGTCGATCGCTGTGCCGTATCGCTCTTTCCGTATCGGGCCAACATTTCATAGCAGGGCTATATCCAGCTGTACGCTCGTAAGCTACGCTCTGACGGTCTTCGCTCGGTTTCACCGCCGTGTAATTTGGTCTACGGGAGGAGCAGTGAAGAGTACGAAAGTTAGAAGGAGACTATGGCGGAAGCTATATCGCGTACAGATGCCGGCCGAGACATCAACGAAGAAGTCGCTGAACTATGGAAGAATCGACGGCACATACAAACTAAAAAAAAATACGGAAGCGGTGGTTTTCTCCATTCGTCTCGCTCGGTTCTCCAGTGTTTGCAACCTCTTCTTTGACGCAGAATGCCGGCCTACAGTCCTCCGCGAGATACTATCGATATCGAGGAAGGATCGGCATTGAGCGCTTTGACAACCGAGAAAAAGCGTGCCCGCTGCACTTAGCGTTGCAATGACCGACACTTAGCGGTATCTTCATAGTGCCTTGTTTTTTCCATATCCACTCTGTCACCACTCGCGTTAATGTGTAAATGAGGGAGGGGATCACTTTGTTTTCGAATAAGGAATTCAAGCGCGAATGGTAGAAACGAAAGTAACACGAATGATGTTATCACCGGTTTTAGAGCATGCTGACGATTGTAATCACTTGACGTAGCCTTTATTCGCAGTGCTGTGTACTAAATGCTACAAGAGTTGACGACTGAGTCATCGTGAAGTCAGACGCAGTATTTAAGAATAAATTCAAAGTCCACGACGCACATGTCGATCGTAAAACAGATTTGCAGGGTCGCATCAAATTCCCACGATACGAAATGACCGAAGTAAATCTGCCCGCATTATTGGCATTTAGCCCTGTCTTTTGCTTTTTTCTGGATCGTGTTGACTTCTATTTTCTGTGCATTAGATCATCATTCTCGCCAGATTTTGTCTACAGTATGGCTGTTCGCAGTAAAATCATCCGTAAACAGTTGTATATACGACCACCATGGCGCTTTCCCGTAAGCATGCGTTTGGCGCTGGCGTGGGTGGCCTTATTTCGCTTTCTCCGCACATGCCAACGGGTTCATAATTGCAAAACTTCTGAATGAACGTTCGTACTTGGACGAAACTGTATAATCTCGACTACAAAGTCATCCAACTGGCGGAAGTCAATGAAGATATCTTACATCGCGAATCACTGCGGTAATTATCCGTCACGTAACTATATTGCCGTGGGTTTGTATCTTTTTCATACTTGTTTTCAAGCCAGGAATTCCCCCTTGCGTGGTTTTTAAAGTGGGTACAAGCATAATAATGAGCAAAAATCATTCACAATTATTCCGTAGGTAACGAGTTTTCCGAACACGGAAATTCCGAATATTTATAGCAAAAGAAGTGTGTATCAGGCATGACTTTCATATAATAACATTTTAGTATCCCCGAAAGATGTAATTTAAATGAAATTTGGGGTTAGATAAATATCACGTACATCACACAAAATAATCTTATGATTATTTAAGCGTGTAACGATTTCTTTCGCTAAGTTTAAGTGCAAAGATATACCAGGCGACACCATTTCGTGTCCTCGATAGAAAATCGATGCCGGTAAATCTATTTAAGTTGACAGCCCGTTGTTTCTATCTATAATTTCAGGGACTATTTAATAGTACGTCTCAATCGTATAATAATTTCCCCTTCAATCCGCATAACGAGACAATAACGATTATCTACAGTTCCTGTACTCCGACAAAAAGGAACCCCCAGTGCATTTTTTAACGGTACGGAATTGTACACTCACTTGCTCTTTTACGCTTCCCTTCTGTCTTGACTTTCACCCCCAGGTGGCATGCCATAATAAGCCGTAACAAGCGGCAAAGGGTTGCAGCAGTTCGTTATACGATCAAACTGCCGGCTCTATTTCTTCCTCAACACGTGTTTCCCATTACGTGAGAGCTTTAAATAACATTCTTTTAAATATTTTTACATTATGTTCCGATTGAAATACTTCTTTTTAAGCATCGACAGTAAGTGAATAGAAAAGAAGTTCGGGTAAAAAAATACAATCGGTAGGCTTTGAATCTGGAAAAGTCAAAGCACGCGGACTCACAACTGCTTTATACTGTTATGACTGACTTTATATGGACATCCAAAGAAGATTACAATGGATCGTGACGTGATACGGGTTACATGCTCCACGAGTAGTCAATATATAAATATTACATAATACAGATAGACCAGCATATTCTTAATCATGAGTTGCGCTCCAAAATGTGTGATACCCGTAGCTGCAGGTATCAGACACTTGCAAAAAATCATTTCTTTTTAGCGGAACAATCTACTAAACGTTAAAATACTTTACAGAAGTATTTCTGACGGACATTATACAACATTTCGCCCTGTAGGCGATTACAAAACAGAACCTTGAAATCTTTTTCCACGTAATGTCTACCGGGGGGTATATCGTATTTTCTGGAAAGCGACCTGTAGTTCGGAATCCGTGCATTGGAGGTGGTTTTCCTCTCGTACAAGGCAGTTTCTTCGGGTGAGACGGGGAATTCACGGAACAGCAAAAGGGGTTGCGATGTGCCTGGTGTGACGCAGCACGAGCAGAGTCAAGGGGTGGGGTAGTCAATGTCTTTCTCTTTCTCCCTCTTTTCCGCCACCCGTCCCGCCGCCCATCCTCCGGCACCCCGCACCCCCCCTTAGCCGACCGACCGCCAACGCCTGTCTCTCTTCCTGGCTCAACTATCGTCCCTACCCTCCCAGCCGATATTCCCCCGGCGCCCCTCAGGGTACCCCGGCGACGTTGCCGGGTGTTACATAATAGCCGTGCGGCGTTGCCGGGTTGAGCGCGGACAACGCGCGGTGTTGCCAGGTCACGAACCGGCACGCACCACGTCGCTTTCCTCGGCCCCAGCAAGGCTTGTCCGACTCTCACAGCTTTGTCAATAAATGTAAAAAAATGTCGTTTCCTCCAAATACATTCGAACGCACGCACATAACTTTACGCACACCTATTAGTTTTCTGTTTTCCTGTTAGCATTGCAATATCTTGTGCATACTCGTATGTGGAAAGTCTAGTTTGTTTTTCCGATTAGATTGAATCTATTACCGTATAATGTAATTCACATTTACAGTTGCGTTAACATTATCGTGATTACAGATATGGTTAGTCTTCTTCTAATCACTGCGGCAGAATATGAACGTAATGTATTACTAATGGGCGATTAGATGACCGTCGTTATAGCGATTACTAGTTTCTGCTAGTAAGAAAGATTTATAGGATATATAAGATATAAAAAAAATTCTTATAGGTAGATCTGCATCCTATTAGAATCGGGATTCCGTATTTTAAATAGGAAGCATTTAAGCCAAAGACGTATGTTTTTTTATGCCCTTGTTAATTAACTGATCCATTTACTCTGTGATTAATCATCGGAAGATTACAATTTGAGAAAGGGTTTTAATTTTTAAGACTATTGGATAACTACATCATCGACAATTGCATGAACAAAACTAAATTCCATATCAACATCTGGCTGTGAATACTGCACGTTCTTGCTTCGTGTCAGCCGTTAGCGTTTGTTCGGTGAGTCTATTATGGCGATTCCCTTTGTCCCGACGAGTTGGACCCTACCTTAGTCCGGATGTCTCCGGGTGGTTCCGGATCTCAGATTACCTGGCTCCTCCAAGCACTTCAAACGACGCTCCGCTCTACTTATTTCGTGCTTAAAAATATTAAGTGAATACACTTAGAAGTGCATGCTATTGTTCCATCCTGCAGGTTGCGTCTGCTGGTACGTTAGCTCTTCATTTGCATTTAAGCCATGATACATTTGTTCAGAATGATTAATATCAATCTTTCGACACTTTATATTGCGCCCAAGATTCTTAGATTTCTGAAGGCAAAGTTGTTCCAAGTAAAATTCACGGTTGAAACTCTACAAAAATCCATTGAGGCGATTTCGGAATCTTCTGAATCAGGAAAAGTGTAGACAGATATGCATGCAGATGAGCAGATTGAAAAACAGACACTGACGTTACGAATCCATGGTTCAATGCGTTCGAAACGTGTCTTCCCTTTTCTTGTTTAGAACTTTGCATGAAATTTTTAATACGTTTACAAAGCCTCTCGACAAAGTGGACCACAGACACGTTGAAAACCTAAAAGTGAATTTCATGCGCAGGATGTGGTGATTCCGAAAGAAGTTGGAGGCTATGCATGAGCGAGGGTCGCGGCGTAACATAAAAGGCAAAACGTAGAAGGTTCAACGTGACACAATTAGGTCGAGGCGGGCCCTGTATATTCCGATTGTTCCCGAATCCGAAGGGTGAGGCCTTGAAAGGTACAAAAACTTGCGTCCTGGCTGGCCCCGAGCCGAGGCAACGTTGCCGGATCTTTACCAAGCAAACATGCCAGTCTCTGGTAAACGTGGCTAGAAACCCCATCGATATCAGATCCACAATTTTCTGCCGTCTTCCTTAAGTCACCCGAACGTATTATTTACCACCAATTGTATTAACGTTCGTGCATATGATATTTTTTCACGAATATTTTAATGAATCTAGAAATCTTTTGACCCACCAACCCCCATACTTTCCTTCAAAGTGTTTTAATATGTAGAATAGAATTGCTAGTACTTCCTATAAAATTTGTTATCTTACTCAAATGGTAAAAATAGTACCGCTGCGAATATTAAAACAGCCTGTACGAGTTTGGTTCTGCATTTTCGACAATGCGTTCAAAGGCAACCGAAAAAGAAAGCCTGCCAAGCAGGTGTCTCTGACTCACCCGGATACTCGTCAGGCCAAATACAAGGAAAATCAGTCTTATAAAAATAAATATAGCTCACGAAGGGAAGAAAGAAAAAGATGCACCGACGAATGTGTTTACGAACATCACCATATGCTTCTATGAAAATCCATACACAGGGACCACGTCACAGCATAATTATGTATTTTTAAATAAAGTAGGAACTATATTATTTTACAGAAATTTGTTTTTCCTTGGTTTCATATCATTTCTTTGATCAATCAGATAAATTTCGGATGAAGATAAAAGTTCTTAACAGCGTATTTTTAAGATAATAATCAATTTTTGAAAATAGCATATCCAATTTTAACATACTGTATACTCTGCTTATTAAGAAGAATGAATTAATAAGTACATGTACGAAGGCTTTAATTATAGAATGAATCATAAAAGAACTGGGTCACTCACATTTAAGTACCGCAAAACAGGGTCACTGAACGGTATGTCAATCCTTTTCGATTCACATCGTTGAAAGACGATTAATGACAGTAAGATTGGTTGGAATACGAAGTAAAATTGTAACACTGAGGTATATTTAGCCGAGAATGTTATAGATAAGAAACTGAGATTTTTAGAAAATCTCAATTTGTAAATTCTGCTAAAAAATAATGAATGATGACAGAACAATGAATAATGACAACGAGAAGCACGCATGTACAAATCTTCCAGCAGTGTATATTTATCTAACAACAGCATCTTATTTGTTCGAAATAGCAGGATGTCATTTGGTCTTGCGAAAAGAAAGTACGAACACAGCGAAATTACGAAGGGTCAACAGGAAGGGAGAAATTTCCGAAGGAGGACATGCAGAGTTTGGTCTACGGTTTTGGCATGGAAAGATTTCGCAGAGTCGATGTTTTCAGAACGTCTCGTACGACCCTTCCTGAACTCGATGTCTTCGGTTTCGCCGGTGAAAGTCAGCCATGCGTTCTATGGAGCCCTTGCAGAATATATAGTGACTTCTCGCGTGTGTGTATCGCACACACAAGCGAAAATATACAGTGTGTGTACTGTAAGTGAGGTACGTGCAAATACATGGGGTATATATATATATTGCACGTGAAGTACACATATGCATATAGCAGTTACGAGTTGCTCAGCTTGATGGAGCATACCAGATCGAGGTACGCATTATGTCACATTGGGTACAATCTATTAGATTGTTTTTAGCTCAACGGCTGGCTGCTATCATCAGCGATTCAGTTTGAGTCGATTCACTATGATGACATATTACATGCGAGATCTACGAGTTCAGTGGCAGGGCCACAAGTAGAAATACATGAAAATATAATTATACGGATTATCACTTCTCAGAAGAATGATAATCCAACTAAAGGCTGCTATATAACGTGTACAAAATTCAGTTGAATACGGTTTAATAATCACTTCTTGTGTACGATGTGCGTGAAAATCCGGATTTGACCGCGCGAATTAGCTTGTTAAATACATTTTCTTCTGCGTCATTCACTCACGGTCGCTTCGTTCTTGGGGCTCGGTCAGTCAGAAAGAGATTATTCAATTACGCATGAAATGCTTCGACCATTAGGAACAGTTACGTGACGTCTGTTATCCCTATCAAACTATCAGTAGATCAGGAGGTCGATTTAGCAACTTCTATACGGAGGAAAGACCGTAGTAAGTGGGTAGGAAAAAACCAGCACACCAGGACTCGAGGCTGAAAGATTCACACCACACAACTTCTCCGAGGTGGAACAGCGCACGGTGAAGGAGAGTGCCATGCTCACCGAGCAGTGGAAGTTCGCAGAATGATGATCACCGTTCAAGAGGCACGGGCATACATTGGAGGAGCTCGGGTAAAGTCGAACGCCGTCCAAGAACCGAGTCATTGCGATGTTGCCATGTGGGACTAAAGTACACGATCGCCGAGGAGCCGGCAACCTCGCCGGACGAGAGATTCACGCCGTTCTCGACAGATGAGAGAAAACGGAGGAGGCGGGCGTCGTCGTTTCGACCTGAAACGCAATGCCGGCCGTTTGCCAGACATCGTAACAGGGTCGACTGGGTTGAGAAATTTGGCGGTATCGCCCGTTGCTTGACACAGGTGCCTCACGAGGGAACGAGTGGAGTAACCGTAAGACCACGGCATTTGACTCCACAACTCCTTTCATGGGCAGAAATCGAGTCGAATTTGTGGAATAGGATTTACGTCGATCAGATCAGTTCCGGAAAATTAATATTTCCTTCTTAAAATATTATTTGGTACATTAATTAATTAAAAATCTGATACTGTAGTCCTTGAAAAATCTGCAGAGTATAAGATAGTATTAATAGTAGTCCTTGTTAAATGTTGTTGGAAATAATGTAAAACATTCATTAGAGTAAATGAAAGACTTTTGAAACTTCAACAAGGCAGTAAAACCTTTCTTTCTTCACTTCTTATACACCCTTCTATAAAAGGGTAGTAATTAATTTCACCCTCATAGCTCGTATTTGTGTCCAAGGAGTGAAATTCTAATTAACTAAGGGATACCTTTGACACTGAACGTAACTTATGTAAGACGGTTATTACCTCTTAGATAACGCGATGTTAGGCCAATCAACGCAAAATCAAGAAATAACGTTCAGAATTTCATACTAACAATTACATCCGCCATAAAAAAATCATTTGACATTAACAATATGACAGGTAGTATTCATGTACTCAGCAAAATATTTTCTTTTTAACGATTATCCCTACTCGGTCGGTAATAATTCTTTCATATTCCCAAGTAGCAAATACATAAGATAATTATATAATTTTTACAAGAAGAAACGAATGGTGAGTATAGTCCTTGGTGAAAATAAAATCTATCCCGAAGGAACGTATATCGAACCAACCAAGGGCCATGTACCTCGGATACATATTTCTGACACCTCGTACATCATTGCGGGATGCAGCCACATACGAAAATACGTATGACTGGAGGTTGCCAAAGAACCGAAGGTTTTCGGACGGGTGACGTTGGGGGTACACGAGGGCGAGGTGAAGGGGACCTTTTTGAGGGTGGGGTTGGGGTGCAGAGGTAGGGGTGGGGCGAGGTGGAGCAAAGAGTGAAGTTGGGGGAGGAGAGACGGCCGACCACGCGCGATCAATATACCAAAATACGCCGGCAAGCGGTACACACACGCACGCGTGCGCGTACACGCATGGAACACGCGCTAATAATTCCATGTTAAACTCACTAACACATTTCTATGAAAGTTGTTCATTTTATATGCACTTACACTGAATGTTGATAATATCGACAACTAATATATCTATACCCGAGTATACAAAGTAATAGATAGGAATTTGTTGCTCGTTCCCAAATGTAGTATTTACGAATATACACAAAAATAAGAAGTACAAATAGTTGCAGTAGTTACGTACGGTGGTATCATTGTAACAGTTATTGATGTGTTACATGCTATGACGTAAGAGAAACTAGAATGTACAAAGGTCACTGGTTGTTTATCTTTTACCTCTTATTTCGAAGTTGAATGTGACTTAACAAAGGTATACATTAATTTTTGCCATTGACGTAGAAATGCCGATCTCACGTCGATCACGTAATCGAATCTATTTGAATATCCATAAAACGAACAACGGTGGAAGATACCACATTAGCTTGCAGTTATTTGCAAAAAGTGGTTTACAAAAAAGTCGACAAATCATACTAAATTATGACTGATGTTATTCTTTTAATGAAACGCATCACTTTATACTAAACAATTCGTACTACATAGAAATTATGCTGCTGAAAAACGGGAAGGAATAATGGTTTTTCGCCTGAGATTATTACGATGCGACGGAGGTCAGCAGCACATCGACGCTACCCGCCATTTTAAGGACGAACCTTTAAGACCATAATGCACGGTAGACGACCGTAAGTCTGAAGCCACTGTAGAAACGAAGCATCGCCAGCTGGCACGTGAAATGTAGTGCCGCTGGCAAGGCGAACATACGCCACTGTGTGTTTCGAGGAAGAAAATTTATTGCTAGAAGGACCGGGACTTGCGCCCTTCTTGAAAACATCAGCCACGTTGCTGTACCGTCTCTAAAGCTGTTTTGCTCCCTTTTGTCCTAATCTGACGTGACAGTAAATCTGGCCACATGAAAATACCGACCCTAGGACTGTTCATTACGGTGACATATGGTCGTGCGATTTTTTCATGGGTAGATAATGACTACTCCAACACGACATTGGAACTTAATTAAAGCCTACGAGGTGTATACTCACGACTCCCCTTTCCTTAAACGATAATATTGCATAGGCCATTGTGTCACGAATGATAATGAGATTCAAGCTGCTATATTTCAAAATCAGATTAGCTTTTCTTAGCTTCACTTAGAAAATACATTATTAGAACAAGATAGTATTTCATAAATCTTCAATTCTCTTCCACTATTGAATGCTTTATAGATCGTCTTTTGCATTTTGTGTCATAAAATGTTACAAGTTAGCCGTAAGCTGCTCGTATGTCGTTCACATATTATGATTTTACACTATCTAGAAAAATTAGGGAAGGAATTTTATAACTGGCCGCGATTATGATCACAACAACAACATGAAGTAGATGTTGCTCTTGATTAGTCTCAAATGCTTTTGATTTTGTACATGGAATTGCCGATGTTAGTACATGCAATGCAACGTTTGTAAGGATCCGCAGTTTGAGCGCCACTGTCGAACAATAACTTCGTGCCGCCGCGAGCTCTCAAAATGGCTGTCCTCAGCTATTATTACTTCGGGGAAAAAACAAACGACGACGCGCTCACGCTACAAGGAGAGGAGAGACGGAACCAAGGCCCGGCCCTGTGTGCATCTGCACGTGTATAAGAATTGCGCTTATACACGTAATAATATATATATTAATATTCGCAGGGTTTTCGTACTACGTAGTAAACCGTAAATGTCGAAAAACAGTCTAAGATTCCGGTGGAACTATTAGCATGAGGAATTGTTAAGGTGACGTACTACAGAGAGAGAGAGAGAGACACCAGAATTTTTTATACAAATTTCTACTCGAGTAAGCCTACTGTCGACTTTAGAAAAACCGTGTGACAACGGTTGGCGTGTCATAAAGCTCTACGTGAAATTTCTGCAGAGCTACACAAGGCAATGCTAATAACAAAGGAAAATCCTTGTTCGTTCCTGAAGCCTTCATATTGGGATCTCATTTCTTCAGAGGAAGGTTTTCTCCAGGGATATGGCAAGTTGTAAATTAGAGACATTTCGTTAGGTCGAAAGGTACGCAAATCCCCACGGGGACTACGACCTCACGTATTTCAGGTAAAATAAATGAAGACAAAAAAGATGTTGAGACGCACATAAATTTTCAAATTTGTCGTAAAACGAAGGGCAAATTTTATATTGTAAGCGTTTGAGAATTTCCAACGATTTTAAGAGTCGCGGCAGAATTGAAATGGTTTGTTGAAATGGAAATTAAAATTTATAAATAATGGCTGTGTTCTGCTTTCTGTATTACACAACGAAAATAATATTCTGCAGTTATTTCAACGACCATGATTTTTGAGATTTTAGATACTCATAAAACCGTTAAATGTACATTATATAGATTTTAAATGAATTACCTCCAAAAGAATAGTTTTGTCAGTGCAATATGAGTAAAGTCTTCAACATATGTTGAAGCAGATAAACATGAGTAGAATGTAGTGAATTACTGACTAGTCGAGCAATGGCATCGCGACGCGCTTACACACAAAGGTGTAAGGAGCACGCGACCAGAAAGCCATGCTGTTAGTGCACTTACCGTTTGAAATGCTCTCTTATACGATCCTCTCGGATGTTTTCCGGCAGATTTCCAACCCACAGGTGACGTGTCTCTCTAACCATTTTGCTCCGAACTCTTCATTTGGGATCGGATGTTGTGGTATCGTTTGGCGGCACTGTACAACGACACACAACTTCGCCCCGACGAAATATCGCGGCACACTCACAACACCACTGATATTTTCGTGAAACGCCAGGCAGAGGTCAGCTTTAAGACCAATGCCCCTGCCTTCTACCTTCCTCTCTGTATCCCTTTTCACGGGGCGGAACTCCGATGAGAAACCGAACTACCCGTTCGTCGTGCCGAGAAAACGTCCCAATGGACTTCTTCGAGCTGACACGAACGTGTTGTTGGGTATGTCGCGCGCGTGAAACACACACACTCATACACAACCACACTTGCTCTCTCTTACTCGAAACGAGCGACCGTTATATGTGTTATCCACAAATCGAAGCGAAGAAACGATACCTCCCGTTCGGGCACTCCCAAACTTGATCACTGGCAACGATAAACGATTATTATCACTAGTCACTGGCCGGAAGGTGGTGACCCCAGACACGAAGGGTACCGTCGTCAGTGTAGACCCGTGGAGAAACGTACGTCGGAAAGAGGAGGATAAAGCTCTCGTTAGAAGACTTTTGCGCGGCAAGGCACGGCAGCGACGACGACGAGGACAAAAACTTGGAGCGAGGGGCTTGGTATGCACCACTAACGGCAACGACTACGAGAAGAATCGAGATTGCCGTCGTACACCACATCGTACACCACTGAGTGTCGTGAAAGAACACGACTCGGATCGGCTAATCACACGTCACACTGAGAACACTCCGAGCACAAGGCGCGACGGACGATCCATCCCGTCGCGTACTTGCCGTACATCGCCGCAAGCCACTCGAGAGAGAGCGCGTCGTACACGGACGTGTGTCACGCGCGAGCTTCTCTCTCGTCTTCGTCGCTATCTCGGAAACGAAGCACTGAGAAACAATCGATCCGCATGGAACACGGACCGACGATTTTTCCTTATACTGGACGCAAACCCGCGTGACCTTTCCGTGCGCGAAATACACCCTCTTTGCGCGTCGAATCGCGATCACTTAGAGCCAGACGCTTTTCCCACGTAACACCGATTGGTTTCTTCGAATAATCACTCGTTTCCGCGACTCTCACGAGGGACGGAGGCGCGAGGCGAAAGCGAGGCGCGGTTAATACAGACCTCCGATGTCTCCAGCGAACTGTGCGTACCGTCTCGTGGAACAAACGCGAACCAGAAACGCGCGAATCGGCGAAAACGACTGGACAAGTGTAACGCGCGTTTGTGTAGGTACGCCTTAAACTCGCACTCGTTTCGTTCACTCGGGCCATGTAACACGGACGGAGCCTGGCTTCGCTCCTTCTCACTGCACTACACTACTCAGAGTGACGTCACCGTGGCGGGAGCGTAGCGCGGCTCGCTGGCCAGCACCGCTGCCAGGTCAGGTGGTAGGGGTAAGCGCGTAGGGGAGCGGAACGAGTCTACCGACGAGAGGCGGCTCGCAATCGCGATCGTCGTCCGCCTGCCGGTGAAATGCCCACCAGGAGGGGATAAACTTCTCGCCTCTCTGGTGGGGATAGAGACTCGTGCAGACTCGTGGAATCGAAGCAAGGACAGGTAGGGATCTCGGGACTATGTTGGAGGAGGGATAACGGGTCGAACGAGCTAACCCGAACTCCTGAGCCACCGAGCCAAGCTCTCTCTCGTTCCTTTCGAGCCGCTCCTCTTTCCCCGTCATCTCTTCTCTCCTCTCTCCTCCTATTCCACCTCCTCTGCTCCTCATCATCCTTCTGCAACGTTGCCTCTTGCCTTCACGCATCCTCCTCACTCTTATTCCTTCTTTGTCTTCCTTGTTATTTCCAGGGACGGTTGCCGCTATGCAATTACCCGTAGCATCTGGACTTTCTACCTCAAATAAAGATAGATGATCCGATTATTACGAAAATAAAAGTACTTGACTCCGAGGCTGCTCCCGCTAATATAACGATAGCAACGATGAAATAAACGCCTTACTCCGAATGTAGGTCTCTCAAGTCTATTAAACCCTGTCGGAACACTTTTCGATCCTGTATTCATAATCTGATAGTTAAAACCTACAGCGAAACATGTTGTAAACTCATAATAACATAATTGTATCAGCTACTTGACCTTTATAGTATGCATTGAAACCACATATACCTTACTACTGTAGTGATACGTTCCGTTAACACAGATGGTTTGCAAAAATTTCCAAACACATGATGAAATACCCAATTGACAATTTCAACTCCATCAGCTCTTATTTATAGCTTTATATCTTTTCAGGAACTGTTACATGATTCAATTGTAATGCATTTGAAGTAAAGACATGTAAACAACAGTATTGTACGCACTAATATTTGGAAAACAAGTATTGATAATAGTACATCGTTACTGGTAAAGGTTATGGCACAAATCGTTAGTGAGATTAAGCACTTTTTGCAGGTATAATTCATTTAACTAAAAAGCGTATATCTCTATTAACTGCCTAGGGTGCACAATAAAGTAGTGTCGCGCCTGCTTTACTCCATCTTGTTTCTACCGAACAGCAGGCACCAACGACCGTTGTTAGATCTACGGCATCGACGTGGTCGCTCTGCCTTCGTAGAGCCATTCTCCGTTTGTCGTACGTTCGCATAACTTTTTCACTGGTTCATACAGACGTAGCGAGATCCCTTCTGTTTGGATAATACCTTCGAAGCCTTGGGAAAGCCATCTCCGGACACGTATTATAACGTCCAAAAATGCGGATTGTGTTATATACACATCTGTGCATGTGTGTGAAATAATAATAAAACAAATTCATTAAAAACCATCCCAGTAATTACGTAATTTATTTAATTGTTGTCTTAAGATTTTTATACAGTACATATCCTGGATACCAAACAAGTATACATTTGTCTACAAACATATTACAAACGTAGTTTATCTTATTTATTATGTACGGTAAAAAGAAGTTTGTATAAGATGTCTTTCATTTTGTCATAATTAGTCAATGGTTATATTGACCTTATTTACTTTGCGAACGTACAACTTATTGTGATGATTGGCAGTTGTGGATAAGCACGATGCGTAAGGTGAAGTTATTGACTGCCGCCGATGTCTGGCATATTTTCTGCAGGGTTCACGGTTGAGACCTCCGTAACCTAATAATTCTTATTACACGTCGAACGGTATATTCTTCTACTATTCGTAATTGTGTACATACATATGCATCTCAATTGTATTCTATAGACATCATTCAAATTATTACAATCAATTTGCAATAACGAGGACACTCACCTATAATTACTGATTTTATGACTATTGTACGTCTTTTGTCCAGCAGTGATCATGTTATTAGTTATACAAGAAACGTCACTACTCGTTCAACTGGGTTGTCAGTTATGATTGTCCGACTGTTATGACGCAAGCAGACGGCGATATCATGTCATGAAAATGCGTGTGATGAAACTCTGTTCTTAAGAACTTATTTTACCATATGTATAATATATAGAAATTATTAGAAATTATTAGGATCAAAAGTTATCAAGCAATGAAATTTTGTCATTTTATTTATTCTCATACTTACGTACTATAATGTACGTAAATACTTATACATAAATTATTGCTTACATTATTAATATCTTCGAAGTAAAATTGTTAGTGTGCACAAATTAATGATTAATAATTTTATTTCTGGGCATAGAGATTGAACAGAAGAAATTTAACTGCAGTATGTGGTGTGATTGGCGACATCTATCGTTGTGCAATATTAATCAATTACTGCGTTGCTACTGGTTACCAGCTGGAAATATGATATTGTTAATCACGTCTCATCGAACAAACCTATTTAAGCAGAGATTGCAGAAGGAATGTACTTCGCCTTTAATATCGAAGTGCTTAAACTTACGTTGTTACTTGTTCAGTGTTTTTTAAAATTTTGTTTTTTTATGTGGTTCATCATCGTCATAATTCTCCTTAAAAAATAGTTTTTCTAATTATGTCTGCATTTGAAAAAAATTCAAAATCTATTGAGAATACATCAGATGAACCATCGGTTACTTCTTTAGATCCTCAGGAAAGGAAATTGGCTCGTCGACTTCGAATTCAACAACGACAATATGCTCTTCATAAGTAAAATATTTTTGTATAAATTTCAATAAAAACAATATTATGCACCCTACTGTAAAATACACGATGTACAATAAAATGAAATGTACACTTCATAAAGTAACTTCGATTAGTAATAGAATGAGTTTGAATAAAATAACAACTTTATTTTATTCCGTGAGATCAGTTTATATGTAAAATTATTATCTATTTAAAAGACTTTTGCACCCAGACAGGGCGCTCCAGCAGATGAAGAAATCATTGGCGAATGTCCGATTGAAAAGCAAATTTTTGCAAGCTCCGATCTCCTGGAAAAATTGGAAATGGAAGCGGACGAAGTGGTACGTAAATCAACTAACATTTAAGAAAGCTCCAAAAAGAAAGAATTATATTCCTCGTAGATTACATGTGTAAAAGTAGCGAATGATGCGAGGGAAGTACAACGCAGAAAGGAAGAGCGAGAAATGAAAAAACGCTTGGTGCAAAAACTTGAAATGGAAAATAAAGACTGTATGAAAAACTACCGCGAAATTGCAGACAAATGGCCGAGTATTCTCGCATCAAACGACCCGCTGGATATACACGCCGAAATGGACACTCAGAATAAAAAATGTCTTGAAATATTAGCAAAAAAAGATACACTCATTGCTGAGCTGAAAGAGGAATTAAAAAACGCCGATTTACAATATGAAGAAGATAAAAAAAAACAAAATGAGGATATCAATATTTTAATCGAGAGAATTGAAAATCAGGTCTATAAATATAATATATTCTCTATCATAAACTACGTAAATTAATAAGGAATATTTCTTGTAGGTAAATATTATATCCAAAGCATATCGTCGCGAATTATTACTAATTGACAGCGTGATTGAAGGTGGGAGACAGGCTCTTTTAACGACCGTTACAAACAAATGGGAAACACTGTACGAGAAGCTTCAAGATAATACTTATGATGGTATTGAAAAAAGGAAAAAGATAATGCAAGAATATGAGAAAGAAATGGAAAAAGTCATGATCGGACACCAAGAAGAATTTCGGGCACAAAAGATTAGGCTCGAATTAGAGAATCAAAGAATTCAACAAGAAGTGCAATACATGAAAACTGTTTGCCTAATGAATACTCAGAAACTGGAGTATAGTTACGCTGTTCTAAAACTCCGGGAAGATGAAAATACTGTAATAAGGGGTCAGCAAAAGAGAAGAATCAATAAGTCCGTATTTTAATGTAGTATATTGTTCAAATTCTTTAAAGTGTGTCATCGGAAACCAATTACGTTTTCAGATTACAAGATACCATTAGTGACTTAAAAAAGAAATACACAGAATTGGAGGAGAACAGTAGATTACAAATACAGAAACTCACTGATCAAATTTTGAAAGTACATCAAAATATTTTAGAACTACATCAAAAGTCCAAGTACTTTACGCACGCTAATGAACGAAGATTCCTGCAAGTATGGGAATTGAACATGAATGACGCGAAAGACTTGGTTGATGAGGTAATTTAGCCTTGTATGTAAACACTTGAACGATATGGCATGTTGTCTACAACTTTGATTTCAGATTTTAGCTGTTGACAGAATGATACACGAAGAGACGTTAGGATTAGCGTGGCAACACGCAGAGACACAGTTGTTAACTAAAGAAGATTTACCATCGTATCGTGATGTCATGGCGAAGATAGAAAAAGGTTACTTTTTATAAATAATTGTCATGGCAATCGTGCAGTTTGTGTGTCCTTTTTCCGTGGAAAAGATTATTTATAGCGTTACAGTATCTTATATTTCGTAGAAAAAATAGAGAATGCTGCTAAGAAGGAACTAGATAAGCCTCTTAAAACAGCAACAACTCCTGAGGAAATAAATTTAGAAAGGCATCTACTAAAGCATATGCTAAAACAAGTTTCTAAACATTCTGGTTACTTGATTGAAGACAGTTTCCGAGATTTACTTTTGCCTTATACTACCAATGACAATATAATTATTCGATTAGACAATGTATTTCGGGTAATTATCTTTTTATGGCGTTGAAAACAAATCTTAAAATCGCTTAATACTCACGAGTGTATGATTCGATTTCAGGCTCTAAGTATTACGTCAGAGGACGACATTGATTACATGTTAAACTTTTTTTTGCCCTATTCATACTGTCCTATTTGTAATACGGAAGAAACTACCCTACACGTTAATGAAAAGTCTGAAGAAATAAGTCTTATTTCTTCCGATGAACCGTACGTAACCGTAAAGGTATTTTGATGTAAGTAAATATTATTATTATTATTATTATTATTTATACAAAAATATTGGTATTTAGAACTGTGTCGTCTGAAGATCACAAAGAAAGAGAGGTATTTACACCAAGGGAAATGAAATTAATATTAGCTGTAAAACAAGAACTCTGCTCTCAGAATTTAGAGAAGGCTGGTGATGTGTGTTTTACAGAAGAATTATCTCGAAGCAGTGTTTCTACTCCAAACTGCTCTACGCAAATGTCTGTCAGTTCGGAAGTTTTTGATGGTATATTCATCATTCAAACTTGCCACATGAGTTCTGGAATCCTAACGGTTTTATTAATAAGTAATTGCTATTGCATTCAGATGACACTTCGAGAAAACGCCGACTAGTTTGTGAAAAGGCCCACTTACTCCAAATTGAAGCTTCATATGTTACAAGGGCATTAAGGGAATTCGTTGAAAGATATCACAGCATCGTCCGTGATGAAATTCCATCGACTTTTAAAGATAAAATAATGGCGAATGAAGTGACTGTATACAGTCGAAATTTAACCCCCGAAGATATATCAACATTTTGGCAGAGCTACAAAGATATCTTCCCGGAAAAAAAGGAAAGATTGTGGGACGCTTTATTCGTCGGACTTCGGAAATATTACGACGTGCTGAAAGAACGACATCAATTGCATGTTGAGACAGAAACTTTGAGGAGGCAAAATGCAGAGCTGCGCCGTTTGTTAAAAAGTTGTGCAACGTAGGTAGTGTAACATTACGGTAATGAACGTCGAGTTTCGTTTTTTATATTGTTCTTGATTTTAAAGCGATATAAAAACTATGTCTAATGATGTAGTTAACTTATTTATGTATGTCTGATAAAAAAAATTTTTAAACAAAAATTTGTGATGATTTGCGTTTAACTGTAACACTAGAGTAAATCCGTAAATAATGTAAGAAATCCTATAGTTCTGTATTATTAATAATGAAAGTTAGTGATCGTTGAACTGATATTTTATTGAATACTCTGTATACATTTAGACAGTGAGTTACATCAAGTCATAATCGACACATAATCTACGGATTTCTTAAATTACTTTTTGGTATAGACAAACGTCATCAGTATATATTTGAAAAATATATTCAATCTTATACATTTAAGCGATATAACATTGACCATTTAAATAATCGATCCGTTTAAAAAACAAATGATACGATTAAAAAAATATCATTATCACATAATTCAATATAACACGACTCAGCGGTATCAATTTTTGTAATAAAAATTGAACTGATAGCTTGTCAGCATTAGATTACGCTATACATAATAAATTCATGATATTCAATTGTCAAAAACGACTTAATAATACAAATCACAATTCATTCACGAACGATGCTGCATACGTACATATATAACTTAACAGAATATGTAAAAATTGAAAACTAATCAATCATACACGAATCAAACGAAGGCACAATATTCTTCGAATTCATACCGATTAAAATATTTCGAATCACAGAATCTACTTTGATTTGCTCTATCCTATGCCACATTCGTGAAACCACGTGACACAAAATTGTTCGATATTTGTTCATAATTTTGCGGATTAACATTTGTTTTCGTTTTTTTCCAATATGGGAAGAACCGTTTCTTTTTAATGTTCTGACTAGAAGATCTCTTCATCTTTTCGGTGTGTTTCTTAGACGTTATGTGCTATGAATTTAAAAATGGTTATTAGTTCTTTTTCAGCTCTGAAAATACTCAGTGCAATGAACAGGATACAAAACAATGGTTTATGTTATTAGTTAATAAATGTCAAGTATACCACGTCATATTGTGCGGGGGAGTTGAAAAACTTGTTGCACATGCTGCACGAGAGTGGGACATCTTTCATAGAAGCAGAATTCTGTACACTATTTGCAGGTGTAGCCAACGAACTTCCTTGGGTAACAGATTCTTTTGAGCTCCATCCACCTAAGCATCAATGTGCGATCAACACTATCTATATATCACAACCGCAAAGGCGGCAAAATGTGATAATAAATTAGCTTGAACACTACATTCATGCTACAGAAAAAATTAACATTCGTGAACATGTAATGATAAGCATGTAATATAATACATGTGATTGTGTTTATTTTGGATTTAAAAATATATTCTGCCTTATCATGTATTAAATATATTTAACAATTGTTCATAATGTTGACTTTCTTGTTCTTTACTGGCATATTTCTTCACTTCTGCATGATGGGTTTAGATAAATATTATCATAATCTTGCAGGTGAAGAGAATTTCAAAATAACATTATATAATTGTATATAATGTGATTGATTTCAGTAAAAAATGAATGCGTAAGATGCGCAAAAGGGATTATAAATATAACAGGAAATATTTTGATTTGCCAGATTACACTTGTTTTATTAATTGTAACATATAGCCAATCAGTTCATACTTGAGACCAGCTAGCAATAACACGTTGAAGCCTCAATGTTAACAAATACATGTAGAATATAGTCTAAAGTAATAAATAATAATAGAAATAAATAGCAACAGTAATAAATAATAAGCATTAAACATCACAAAACTAGAACAAACATAATAAATTATATCTAATGTTTAAACAGCGCTTTCAGACTTGTGCAAATTATACAAATAACAAACAAGCATTTTGCATAATCAGTCTTAAAGAAAAAGGTGGAAAGCAAATGTAAGCAGTAGAGTCAAACATGCGAATGTGAATAGAATGAGGCAATAAATTAGTACCACAGCATCTGATTGTATAAATTTGTTCATATATGGGAAGCGCTTACACCTAAGACTGTAAGGTAGGGATTTCCTTACCAAATATTGTTTATTACCTCTCATTGCTTTTTTCTTGTGACGACTTCCTATAAAAATTAAGTGTTTAATATCGTAGAACAGATTAAAGTTTTACCAATTAATATATATTAATTATATAAATGTATATGAAAACTGTGAATACCATTCAGGTGTGTCTGAAGCTGTTGTATTGAGTTTAGACATACGTTACAAACATTACATTTGAGCCCATTTGTTTCACTGTCCTTGGAAAAAGCAACTTTAGTTTCCTCAAGAGATGCCATTATACTTTTTGACCTTATCTAAGGGTTTCAGTAACTTACATTATAAATGGTAATAACATTTACTACAGTTTATAAAACATAGGACTGGCTTGTAACATACCTGTTTGGCATGTCGAGCACCTTGTAAATGTGTGTCTAATACTGTTTGACTGGTAAAGGATAGATCACAGTCATCACATCTAACGTGGGGTTTTTTTGTGGGCAAATTGCCCATTATATTGTCAACCACAGCTTTTGTCACTGGATCATTGAGGTTCTGATTTATCATATTTTCTGAAGATGGGTTAGCCATTTTGCTTTATTATAGTACAAATCTGTAAATAGTAATAATGTGTAAGAATTTAACAATTTAATGTATTTAAGATACATTAGAGACGTGGACAAATTGTAAATGAAATATTAAATACAGTTGTTTACAAAACAATAACACTTCTAATTGATGTTTCAAGAGTTTCAGGAGAGATGCCAACAAGATCTAAGTGTATATGATTTTCAGAGAGTCTATAATACACAATACACTTAATAATTTTATAACTGAAAGATAATTGACGTTCGTCGTTACGGATTTGTTAGTAAACGTATTTCATTTTTAAGGTTAATAATTTTAAAACAGAGACACGTTCGTGTTTATTAGGTGAATAAATTGATAGAAAATATCTTGTAAGTTGTAAACATTACTCAGCAACATGAAGCGAGTTCTGAGATATAAAATCTTACCGGTCTGCTAAAGTTTTCGAACCAAATCGTAGTGAGGTAATCGTATTAGCGCGGTTTTTTCGTAGTCAGATGTTCGTGACGTCTTTCTTCTAAACGCTCTATACAGAAGTGTAAATATTTCCTTAGTGGCTTTACTAATTCATAGAATTCGTGCTACACTCATATGAAGTTTAACTTTATTCTATCACCCACTACCGACATACCGATGATACCGACACATTGGTCTCCCGGGAGTTCTTAACTTTGGCAATTAAGAGGGAGATAGTCAGATAGAAGTGACAGAAAATATGAACCGAGCGCGGTCGGTAACTCGTGATAGACAGTTTTAATAGATGATAACGACATGATTCTCTTCTATGAAAACCGAATAGTAAGACATGGGTGTGTGAAATTAGTTGGCCTTTATGTAAATGCTCGGTTTAATTGCGAAATCGCGAAACGATCTACTTCTAAGGGTAGAACGTTTGAACGTGAGATAAGAACACGCGGGTGGTAGAATGGGGCTTTGGATTGGCACCTTTATTTTGCAATGTATCGAACCAATCGGCAAATTTCTGCGAAGTTTGTGACGATAAGTTCGCGGCTTAAGAAGGCACAGCCAATTAGAGTGCTTGCCGTGCACCGTCATCCGTCAAATCAGTGCTCTTGCGCGAGAGTGTGCGTGTATATAGGTAGCCGTGCGCGAAATATAGTAGCAGCCATCTTATATTTTGTGTCGGAGAAAAACAATTCTGCCTGTACAAATGTTTCGCGACTGTCCGTGAAGCCGCTCGACGACGGGAGCCGCGCGCTCGATGAGCCGCGACGTTTTTCGCCCTTAGCCCGGATTATTACAACGTGCAAAGGTACGCAGAATATGGGTTCGCACGTCTTCTCATCCCTCGAGTGTTCAAAGCGACCCCCACTTGTGTGCCCGCGGTACAGGAGAATCCGGTTTTGAAATCAAACTAATCCGGAGTATCTCTCGCTGGCGGCTCTTTAAAAATAGAGCGAACCTTACCTCTCGTTACCTGCTGCGAAGATAGGCTCATAAAGAAGTCTGCCGTGTAAGGCCGCTTCGCGACATAAAAGTTATGCAATCAGCTGATCGCCCAGCGTACCTTCTGTCAGTTGTCAAAAATAAATGTCAAACCTCGGACTAACCTGACGCGTATTTTCCGCGTATTATCCGTGTATCTGACTTTCAGGGCACGTTATTCGGAAATATTGCGCGGTATGACCGCTTTTCGCAAACAATCATCCACATTGATGGAAATTGATATATTTTTATTACATCACAGGTGGATTGGTACGCAGGATATGAGCAGTTTGTCAAGCGCAATCTGACTCTGCTCCCCAACCAACAAGCACCTCAGCAGCAGGAGCCACAGTCTCAACAGCTGGCTCAGCCGCATCAGCAGCAGCAACAACAGCACCAAGTGGATATAATGACATCCATGTTTGAACAACAGATCAAAAGTGAGCCCATGGGGTTCTACTCTGTCGCTTCGAGTCGTTCAGATGGCTCAAATTCAATGGTTAATCTATCGGATGATCGGGAGGATCTCTCCCAGCAAGAAGGACATCTACAACCTCAGCAACAGCAGACAACATTACAGATTGGTTCACAACAAAGTCAGCAACAGAACCAACAACAGGTTCAGCAAGGTCAACAACAGCAACAGACACAAAATGTACAGCAAGAGGCTCCAAGTCGGCAGTCTACAGGGCAGCAAACAGTCAAAGAGGGCTCTAGATCTAAGCCACAACCCTGCAAAGTTTGTGGGAAGGTGCTGTCCTCTGCCTCTTCGTACTATGTGCACATGAAGCTTCATTCGGGCAATAAACCTTATCACTGTACAGTTTGTGAGGCAAGTTTCTGCCGTAAACCTTATCTCGAAGTGCATATGAGAACGCACACAGGCGAGCGACCCTTTCAGTGCGAACTCTGTTTAAAAAGATTCACCCAGAAGAGCAGTCTAAATACTCACAAACGCGTTCATACTGGCGAACGACCGTACGCTTGTGACATCTGCCAAAAACGTTTCGCAGTAAAGAGTTACGTGACGGCACACCGCTGGAGTCACGTCGCCGAGAAACCACTGGTGTGCGACCGGTGTTCACTAACGTTCACGTCCAAGAGCCAATTCGCTATTCACATCCGTACGCACACAGCGAGCACGACTTACGAATGCAATATCTGCGGACGTACGTTCGTACGCGACAGCTATTTGATACGACATCAGAACCGGGTGCATCGTGACATGAACCAGGGCAGCTCGAATCACAATCCAGCAACACCGCAGAGCAGTGGTGGAGGTGGTGCTACGCCCGGAACGGGATTTGAGAGTCCTGTTTGCGATTTACGTTACAACGAGGGTCCATCGTCGCTGGACGGCCTAGGCGGTGGCGGGAAAGGTGGCATAGCCGCGGAAATCGCCAGTCTGGCCAAGCAAAACAACCTGCAACTTCCGCTTCCGTTGCTTCATCCGCAGACTACCAACTAGTGTTTAGACGGCAGCGCCTCGCAGTCTCTGCCGCAACAACACCAATCACCGTCGCAGCAAGTAGTATGTCCCACCTCGGCGCCCTCGCCGTTCACACTTAATTCACCATCCGCGTCGCATAAGCACATCACCACCGCCACCAGCATCATCCCAACTAGCACACCGCAGAGTGTCTATGAAACGGGCTCGTCCGGCCTGGACGACAGCCCAAGCGACTCCTCTCAACTCTACCCTCACTTACCGTCTCCTCTAGAACCGTCGTCGGATTCGCATCAACATCCACATCATCATCATCCGCCTCAACTGCACCGCGGCATACCCCCACCAGGACTACACCCTGCACTCTATCTCTACGCCCAGTATTCGAATACCAACACCCCGATCTCGTATCCCGAATACATCCAGCGCAACAACTGAACCACGGTAAAGTCTACGCCAGCATCGTCCCGAGATTATCAACACTATAAGGGGCGAACTTCTGAGAAAAGGGACAATGTTTTGCTTGCTTTGCCGAATAATCACCGCGGTGAAGCAAGTGACGCTCTTAAGGAATGGCCAAATGGCTTTGTACGATGCTTAATTTGAGCATTGCTTAAATCATTTGCCGACCTTCCAGTTACACGAATATGCGTGTGAGTATCTGTTTTGTTTGTTAACTGACTTAAAATGAGAAAAAAAGGCGGTGGCTTCGATCGCGTGCTACTCGACGGTGCGGCAAATTTAAAGTGCCTAATTATAATCGAGAATTCGATCTTGAATCCCACTGGAATGCTACAATTCGACGCGCATTATGGATAAATTTTTTCGCTAACATTCGCTTAGAAATGCTGGAAAATCGGCGTTTCAATGGTGAAAATTAATTGCAAATTTGCAGTGTCGCGTGCATATAATGAACGGACAGGCAACCATATATTTTATCGAGGCTTGAGTAGCGTCGGTCGAAGGCACAATGTGATCGATTCTTTGACACCCTCGAATTGGACATGAATAGATTGTATCTTGAAGATTCTCGCGATGTCGGCTTAGACTAAACGGGTGAAGAGTTTCTACGAGTTTCCACCATGTACTAGCACTTCTTGTTTTGCCTGTTTTTTCAATCACATCTGCGAGTACATATACATATATATATGTGTGTACATATATGATGCGAGCCATTTACGACACACATACATATTTATATTATATTTTTAAAGGAGTTTAGTCACTTGGATCTGTGATATAGATAGTAATTATTGTCTACAACTTTTAAACTATTGGTTTACTATTTTGACGAGATATCAAAATGAAAGGAAAAAAGAAAAACGAAAGCAATGTCACGGAGCGATGTAGCCATCGGAGTATAAAAACATGTACGGTAGGCACCGTACCGCTACTTTTACAGAACAACAAGAAGAACAGATAAAGTACTACTAATGCTGTTACTGTTTGTCACTCCTGCTCTTTATCGGTATATCTTTACTAACAGCATCGCAATCACCACCGACATTACTCCACCTAAAACCTATATATTAATATCATTACTATTAATTAATACTATCGCAATTATAACTACTAATCACTATCCGAGACACAAGGACACGACGTTGATTTCGGTGACACGTATAATACGTCTGGCTTTAGGACCCGACAATATAAATTAGTTGTCATGGTTTCTCTTTAGCTTGGAAGGTTTCGACTTGTACCTCCAATTTTCCTTCCTATCTGCACTTTCTCTCCATTGAGCTGACCATAGAATTTTCTCGTGAACAAACACACGCATACAACGTGACTTATCCTACAAAGACCATAGATCGATCCGTACCGCTTCAAATCAGTTCTATAGGTGTACTTACTTCCCACATATCGAAGTGTACTGTACACGAAAACATATTGTATATACACACCTAATGCATGTATTATAAAGGAAGAAGTGAACACTAAGGAACCGCGATTTCCATGCGAGTATAATACCAGGGTTGTTGATTAATGGAGACACACATACACCCTATTTAGATATTACTGACGACCATTAACGTACGATTAGTTAACACTATAAAGCTTGAAAGCAAGCGGGAGAACCATGACAGTCTCGAGTACTGTGTACTGTAAAAATCGACACGCGTGGTTCTACGACGGACAGATAAAATGATCAATCGAGATTTAAAGTAGTTGCGACAAAAAGCCCGGCGAGTGCGACTTGTCACGCCATTAATTTACACGCTGAATAGGTGATTTCGTATTAGAGCGACGAAGATATACATATATAAATATGAAATCTATATATAAATATATATTAAATATATATACGAAGTAAATTCGCGTTAGCGTGCCTCGAAACTCCTTATTAAATAGGTTTGTCTCGGCGATTTAGTTTTCATGCTGTAAGCAAACGAGTAATGTAATCTGCGCGCATATGCCTGAGGCTTTCGATTTTTCAACGAGATACGTGAAGTCACCGGGCAAGACTGATTATCGTAACGGACTGTGAGACAAAAATCCTTTTTTCCTTCTCTCTGTATGTATCGCTTTATTTTTATGGGGGCACGAACGATAAGTGCGGGAAAGATAGAGCGTTCCTTTACTCCTCAGTTAAGAAGAGATGGTCGTTGAAGAGTAGCGAAATAACGCGTGTTGTATGCTTATCAAAACGAGTCTGGCATATTTCAGGAAGCGAAAAATTCCATGTGATTCGCTATAGCATCTTAAAGATGCAGTCCTCGGGCACGGACCAACATGGGAATTGTATAAAAATGTTTGCCCGTCGCCTAGACGGATACGTCTACTTTCCACGTGCGGTACGCAAGAAATTTTTCTGCCAGAAATTTGGCTGATCGTGTGTTACGTTTGATTCGTTTACACACGAGGAACGAGGTGCAATGTTGAGAAAGCAATGATCTTCATGTCGGCTAGTCATTGTGCAGTTCCACGAGATATTAATTGTACTACAATGCTGTGATTAAAAAGCCTCCGTGCATATGATTGCGCAGCTCCTAATTTTCTTAGTGATATATACATATATATATATATATATACACATGCTATATATATTTTGTAGCTTACCACAATTAGCGACGTAGGTAGAGCCCGTAGGAAGTACCTAAATGATTGAAGTTCCGGACGAACCGTTAGATCAGTTCATTCAGATTCTGTTTTGACCTTAGTGCAAATCGCACAGAACATAGAGGTGTTGGGCAAAACAGAAATTTGAAATCACGAGAATACGTGCTTATTCCTGGTAACTACATACACATCACGTAAACACGTTACGAAGTCGTGGAACGTCCGAGAACAATATGTGAATTATATTTATTCGTCCCGAATTTTTGTAATACAAAAATTTTTGTAACACCCGAAATTTTTGTACTACTGTTTGAAATAGATATGTCCCATCGATCCGAAGCGGCTTTGTTTTCTTTGAAACAAGAGTGTGCCGTCGTACCGGGCGGTCCCACGGATTTCGACAGATCGCAGGATTTTCCTGCGAATGTTTTATGGCAAATACCCTTTCGTTTGTTGTGTATTCTTTACGAAACACACGACTCCATTTGTTACTCGCGTTCGATCGTTTTAAGGTGTTTTCCTTTATTTACTCGTTTCTAAAATAATTAACGGGACTTAAGCAGACAGATTTTACGATGAGGATAATGATTTATAATCCGTTCTTTTTGGATAAAGAACATTGGGAATGCCATTTTAAGGGATATGAGATTACGTATCTACTTAGTTTCCGAAAGCCAAGTACAGAACACCATGTCGATCTTAAAGTCTGTCTGCTTAAGAAAATGATCATTAACGCTATTACGCTATTAGTAGTTGACGTATTAAGTGCGTATGCACACGGGCGCAATCGACGTCTTAGCGTAATATTTCCTGTATTCCTTTGATCTTTTAGAGCTGTTATTCATTTTATAGCTGTAATTACTATATATACATACATATAATCTTGTAGACGTTTATATTTCAAGCGTACAGTGTCTGTGATCGGTTTTGACCATATAGAGACAGATTGGACGCTTACAAAGATTCAATCGGATGCGAAGAATGGAAAATATTGTTTTGTATGCTTACGCTTAATGAGATTTTAGTCTGTGACAATGTGTGTGACACGTTAACACGAGCTAGAATGCCAACCAATAAAAATCTATTTCAGACAGTATTTGACGATGTATCTTTTAATTTATACCGAGTATTAGCTATGCGCTTTTTACAAATTGTCCATTACTGAACACTTTTTTAAATCGCAATGATTTCATTGTTATTTTTTTATGCATTAATGGAATACCTATAGTTAATTTAAAAATCAAAATTATTCACACGGTGGGAAAACTTGATTAATGTAGCATGAATATGATTCATTATACGCTTCTTTGCTATGTTCTTTATTCATTTATTCGCATACCGGTCTGTAATTAAAATGCCTAATGATAACAAACTTTTTAAAAAGCGCGTAGTGAATGGAGTTGTTTTTAATCAAAATTGTGCATCATCCGCTATTGAAAAACATTATTATTTTGCTTTCTTATGTCATATTGCTCGTAACGTGGTGAGGACGTTATGCTATAAGCATGTGTGTTAAGTAAATGTGTTATACATACAGCAACTGCAACATTAGGTCTGCCATTCGTCGAGACAAACTATTGAACCTCCTTCTGTAAAATAGTTTAATAATAAGGCAATACACCAACGACATGCAACAGCTATTTTCTAATCAAGTTATTAGTAAGAGAGAAACTGCGGAAGAATTTCAAGTGAAGTAATCTGAATCTGTTATTTGAGAAGAATAACTAATTCATTCTGCTTTCATGCACGGGTTTGTAGTAGAAACAGATGCTGCTGGCAATTCTAAGTTTCGTTTTGTAATACATTCATGTTGTATAATTATTACTTGTTTTTAGCATCGCGTGACACAATATTATACCGGTATAACGTTTATTTTTGTATCTGTACAACGGTACATAAAACATCACAGAGAAAGATGAACTATCTGAAAATTAAAAGAAAAAATTTTTGAAACTGCTGTTGCAATGACAACTTCACGATAATAGTTTAACAAATGCCCTAGGCGTGCCGTTTAAACTAATTTTTACGCAGCTTGACCAAGAACTTAAGAAATCCACCAATTGTGATGCAGAATAGAAATAGAGTATTAATTAAATTTCACGACAAATCAATACTTTATTTCGTTCTCTGTTAACAACTGTCTTATTGTAATAGAGTATGCAAGTAAGTTCCTCGCAAATGGCGGTAATGATCATTATTATTTAGAGGGGAAATATTTATTTAGCGAATTAAATAGTCAAGGGATGAACGTATGACTATGAAAATGAAATATAAGATTATAAAACAATAACAAAAATCACAGGTATGCAGGTTTCTTTGGTGGATTTTCTTACATCATATTTACGGCGTCAGGTTAAGAAATTTCGCCACTTCCAGTTAAACTACTACTCGTACGTAAAAGTAATAATAACGCCGATAAATAATTACAAAATACAATAAAATAGTTTGAACTGCAAGAAGAATGCAATTGCCTGTCGCAAAGAGGAATTATCGATAGTCTACGGGTACGAAAATTTTATTTAGAAAAAAAGAAACTTAAATCCGCCGAGTCGGAGTTGTGCTGTTTAGAAGAAATGAAATGATGCTAACGCACACGGAAGGTACACCCGGGAATTAAATTTACGTCACTCAAAGAGCCTTAATGAAAAAATAGCTGTTGCTTAGAATTCCCCGAAAACTTTTATATGGAAAGTTGGATAAAAAGAAGATTGGAATGAAACCTGTGTGCGCAACTCTGAATCGAGGGTGCATGTTTAATAGCACGTGAACCGTGCTAGAAGACACACGAAAATTAGAACGAAATGAGGTATAAAAAGGAAAAAGACAGTTTCCCATGATCACGCAAATGTGGGGAAAGGAATGGAAGGGCAGAGGAAACTCGAGATCAAGTAATTGCAAGATGTTCATATAACCCGACATTGCACCTGTACCATTTTGCTTCTTTAGCAGAGTACAATGCCATTTATTTTTGTAATACGTTTACGTAGGATAGCTCTTATTTTTATAGAGGTTTACCGTGCTATCATAAGTCTTATAGAGGCCTGTGTAATGAAAAAGTAGGGTAACATTTTTTAGAAACCGTGGACTATATGTGTGAAATTGAAAGACACGCAATTCTCGCAATATTTAAGCGATCATGTTTATTTAATTTCACGATTGGATATTTTTATTAAAATGTACACGTATGAAAGGGCAGTTTAAACTCGTAAAAATCATTCATGACAGTCTTCCGTCTGAACTTTTGTTCGAGATTTTTCCAGTGCGATTATTTATTGAAAGACAATATTTTTTTACATAGGCGGAGAAATAGAAACTCGTTGCTATTAGATTTTTTTTAATAGACAGCGATTTCAGAATTGCGATTCAGATTTCAGCGATTGTGGAAATGCTTTCCATGTCCTTAAACAATACAAAAATTTTCAATCATGTGAGGAACAAAATTTAATATCATGCCGTATAATGCAAATGTATAACTGCGGCATATAACATATGTGTGTGAATGTCCGTAAGTTTGTGATTGCGTGTAAAAAATGTGCGTAAGTAAAGCGTGTACGAAGAGGTTCTCGATAGTACTCCGTTGAATATAGCTTAATTGAAAGGTAATTGATATAATGAATACAATATAAAATACTGACAATGAACAAATAAATAGGCCATACCGATATAACATGTATGTACATGTATCTATAACGTAAAATGCAAATATTCACTTTTGTAATCGCAGTTTCGAGGAAACAGAGTGACGAAGACGGGTGAAGAAACAGTTGACGGTTTGGTAAAAATCACAGCGGTCGCTGTGAAATTGAAACTAAAAAATTGTCTAACTCTGTCTCATTTCTTGCTAGAAGGTGCGCAAATGTAACTGACGAGAAGGAATTTTATTTGAGCTAAACGAAATCAGCGTTTAAAGTCATTTGTTCACCTTTTAAATTCACGTTGTAAAGAACTTCCTATTTGTTTAATGCCTACCAAATTGAGTTTCGTGTTTTTATCGACATATCCAATTTAAGCACATCCCCTTTTGCGTGTATACACACCGCATATCTCGTTATGATTAAAATACATGTTATGAACAAACAATTATAATTATTATAATTACTGAGATATTATTATGATGATTATTATTGTAATATTATTACTATCGAGATTGTAGGTATATATAAATATCACATAACGACGGTACAAGAAGGCACGTGTGTACTATAAGTACATAGCTCTCACTTATCCCTGACCCCACATACGATATAACTCTAGAAATAAATAAAGAGCCATTGTGTCGTGAAACAATGATCATTGTTGTACCAATGATTATTATGCTTTATTATTGTCATGATTATTACTATTATTAAACAATTATTAGATCGCCGTATATCGAAGTAAATGCGTACTTTTAATTGGAGTATAATCTTACCATTAACAAGCGTCAGTCCTCACGTTTGGCATGTACACATGGAAATTGTATTTCTCGTTTGAGATTGGATCCTACCTCAGTTTCGTTAAGAAAGACTTACTCAAGTGTCCTCCACACCTTCCATCCTCTTTACTCTTTCTGAACAAGTGATCAGATGTAATGTGCGTTGTTTGTAATACCGACGAATTGTGTGATGCTGCAGCGACCTCAAACTGTGATAGTTGTTATAAAGGGATATTATTTAAAATAAGATGGTATCGTGATACTCGCGAAAGATTATTAGTTTTTCCAAAGCACCTTGTAGCCGTGCTCGATTTTTTGTAGAATTAGAGCTTTCTGACAGAAAATGGTGTGAGTTGCTTGTTCTATTGTGTAATATTCGGATCTTAAAACGTCTTCATAAATAAATACACTGGGTATTTTATATTTTTATGTATCTTACTGAAAGTAGGCGAAATAATAAAGTGTACATCTTGTAGTAATTTATTTCTATGCGTCAGTTTTATAATAAGTAAGGATCGCCTGCAACTTGTCAAGGATACAGGAAAATGATGTAAGTAAGGAAACCACAGTTCAAAGAACTTTCCTTACTTTTTACGCTACAGATAACAGAGACACAATTTGGGTGGTGTAATTTCGTGTGATGTCTTATTTACGTTTAAAAAACGATTTATTTGATTACAACAGAAAAATGTGGAAGATTCGTAATACTCAATTTCTAATATGTAGTAAAATAACGTGAGCTTTCCTCGCATATTTTTATTTGTAGTGTCGGAATTCCGCGCATTATGTTTTGAATGTGAAATGTTCCTTTCGTCAATAAGAAAGTGGATGTCGCTGGTAGATGTATTTATAGATATTATTTTCCAGTATATTATGATATTGTGATGTTAGATTAAGCTTTGGACTTGTGACAGGGAACCGTGTACTGAGGTCGCTGTAGTTAATCCTACCACTGAAAAAAGGGATCAGTTTGGGCTGTTTTTAGGCCGCGAGAATAGCAATTATCCTCTGAGAAACAGTTATATTGTAAAATGTCATGCGTATAACGGTCTCTGAATGGTGTCATGCTGTCTTTGCGAAACTGTACATTGTGATCAGCAGGCAGACTACAATGTAGTTTGTTCATAACGACCCGAACAAACTGAAATACTTGTATAATAAAGTAGTCATACGCAAAAGGGTTCGTTTTTTGTACCCTTTAGTCCTTATCCACGAATAATATGTTATTACCGACATGTTACTAGGAGTTGGAAAGTACAATTAAAAATTAATATTAGAATTTCCACTCAAATTGTATTTATCTTTTTACAATTACTTTGATTGTATTGAATGTTTAGTACAAATTACATCGTGTCATATAAAACATAATTTCTATTCCACTTCTACATCTACCACAGCATCTTCAACGATGATCTGTTCGGCGGATACCGGCACTTGCATCATCGGAAGTGGATCAGGGGATCTGGCATACGTATTGCTAGTGGAATGCTCTTTAAAATACTCACCTCCCTTCTCTTCGTATTCTTTGCGGCTTACTAGAAACTCAGGTAAATTGCCATTTAAGCCGAAATCTCTAGCTCCGTACCATGCATCCAAACTAGTGTTTTTGGCGATGTTTACTTGAAATTTCGACCCAAACGGTCTTATTTCCCGAAGTTCACGCTTTAATCGCTCCAACAAGCCGGGAAATGCAGCCGAGCCTCCGGTCAAGAAAACGTTACTTACGAGTCTTGATTGTTCCTCTGTAGAGTAACGCTTCAAAACGTACTCGATTGTTTCCGCTATACCAGCTTCCACAGATCCTATCATGGACGGTTGAAATAACAATTCAGGTGCTCTAAGACGTTCCACGCCAACATGCAACTGATGAGTTTCCCCTGGTACCATAGGTACGCTAGTTCCTGCTCCATCAAAATCGGGATCATGATGACGTAAAACATCTTCCAGTTCCATTAGCTTTTCCTGTTCCAATTCTGAATCGGAGTCGCCACCCTCCTGTGAAGTCACCCTTTTATAGTTTTCTAGAAATTATCGACATTAAAGAATATTATATATTAAAAACAATACATACCCTGTTTATGACTTTGTATACATCCCAATCTTCGTCTCTCATGCCAAAATCGTCATCTCTTTTTTCCTTTCGTGCTAACTGGCTTATTATTCTCATTCTTTCTTGAGCTGCCGCGGTCCGACGTTTCGCCATATCTTGACGACGTTGGCGTTTTGCCATTCGTTTATCTAAGATTTCTTGCCTGCAATATTACTGATCTTGGTTTTTGTGAAAACATATAAGAAAAGTTGTGCTCAAACTTTGCATGGCTAGGACATTCTCAAACAGTTTGAGCACTGTAAACACTATCATGAGCACAAGTTACCTTTTTTTCCTGACACCAGCTATCCACTCATCAAAGTCTTGTTGATCTTTTGGCTGCAGGCTAGATTTTAGTTTTGGTTTTTGCTCTTCCATAACAATGTTCTCCTCCTGTGAATTGGCAGCAACGATTTTCTGTCTAGTCCTCTCTACTTTAGCTTGTAAGTTATTTATCATTTTTATTAATTCAGCTTCATTTGCAAGTGAATATGATTTGAGTGCCTGATCAAATTCTTCCATTTCCCCTTCTTCTAGAAGGTCTTGAACGGCTAATAATTGATTAAGCTGTTCCTCATCTTCTGCTAACTAATTGTATAAATAAATTGATTAGCTTCCATTACAAATGAGGAAACATCATACTGTTTACGTTTTTTTCTATTACCCTTTCTTCTCTCTTTCTTGCATTAATCTCCATGAGTCTGCGTGCCAATTCCCTCTTTCTTTCTTTCTGTTGTTCAACTGTTAAGCCAGGTGTACTGGTGGGAGCAACATAAGGTAACTGAACTCTTAGTACATTCATGTCATAATAATCTGGATCAGCCCATTTTGAAATTTCTTCGTGATACTTCAGTGCAACCATTGAATGGTCATGTATTAACTCCTGAAAAAAACCTTTTTCAATATAATAATCTGTTTGGTTTCATGTTAATATTAATAATATCATAGTACATACTTCTGCACGACTCAGTGTTATTGCATTCACATGTACTGGATATTTTAATTGCAACAACCTGTGCATATATGATGTTATATGGTATCCACCAACATTTATTCTTCTTGCATTTACTGGGTCAGCCTTCCCATCAAGCATAGGTATTATATGCGTTGCATGGTACCCAATACTAACTATGAGTCCATCTGGAGGACAATTGTTATGCTGATACGAAAATAAACAATCTACACCATATGCTATGGAAGGTACATTGTAACATTCAAACAACAATTCTGCCATCACTGAAATTATTTACCAAAATTATTTAATAAATCAGATTGTAGTAATCATATGATAATATTTTATTATGTGTTTACAATTTCTTGAATAATTTGGGTTAAGGAAAGCTTCTGTAAGTATAATTGGATGATTCACTGCACATTCTGTATTTATACCCATGTGCATAAAAGTATAATCAAATATCTGTTCCTGAGCTTCAAAGTGAGTTACAACATTCCTGTCAAACTGTGTTTTCAACTGAAATCGTACAGCTTCAATATTTACAATGTCATTCCCAACTTGTGGTTCACCATCCTTCTTGCCACGTTCCTTTCTTGGTTTTGCTATGAGATTCTTAAATACCAACTGTGGTTCTTTTTCTGTTGCCCATCCAACTCTGCAGTTATAAGAACCTGTAGAAGATTTCAATTAGTAATTAAACTAAACACTTTCACTATTGATCAATAAACCAAATAATTATTTTTTCACTATAAAAATCATCGTTCTACATTAGAGAAAGAGGAATGTTCGCTAAAGAAAGATTGTTGTAAACACTTGACTTAATAAAATGATTGAACAAATAATAAAGAATATGATAAAACAGGTTATGAATAACAGTTTTATTCCACTTTATTGTTACCATTATCAATCACGAGCGGCGTTACTTCAATTTTCACGCTGTCTGGATAGAGATGGATAATATCAGGTACAGATTTGATATCCTTTAATTCAAGAATATCCATTTTTACATGAAAATGCACGAATCTTACACGATATAACCAGTTACACCCCCCTGGATATAACTTTAAACTGACATCTCAGTTTATAACCTTATTTTTATAACCATGGTTACCAACATTAAGGTACGCATGAAATGACAAGCAGCACACCGAGCACGTGTTTTAATTGTGTACTGGAGTCAGCTGACACTTACTTTCCGCGGAAATAGTGTGCTGAATTCATTTTACATGCATATTTTTGACGGCCGATGATAAGACGGGAGTAGAAAAATGGATTTAAAATTAAGCGATGGATTTTTTGACCTCTGTGTTAATATACCAAAAGATCATTCTCAGGATTTGTGTCTTGTTTTATCGAGATTATACGAAAGTAAGTAATATATGTTTATTTATTTTAAATAATATAGCCTTTATAGGATGTTTATCTAATTATGGTTATAGTGGGCTTCAGAACAGTAGCAATTAATCAAACTTTTGACGAAAGTATTTTTGAGTCCGACAAGAAAAAAAGGAAGAAAGGCGAGGAGAATGATGACTTATCACAATCTGCAATTGAGCCCCTCAATGTTGATGATCTAATTGAAAAATTCAAAGGAAAACTACGTATATTTCATAGGCTTACATTTGTTTATTCTGATCCTGCAAAAACTCATGCTTTGGTATGAATGTTGATTTTACGACAACATGTTGAAGAATATGTATTTCTCATAACTTGTATTGTTAAATCTAAAAGAAAGGTGATATTCTTTGCAGGCTCATTCCACAGTGTTAAAAAAATATCACTTGTATTCTGCTGTACCAAAAACGCATGCAGCATTGCAGGTTGGTGACTAATACAGAAATAATATTATTATATGCTGATAAGGTATTCATGTATAATATTATTTTAGTTTGCCTGTTCACAATTGAATGCAGATCTCATTACCATAAATTCCACTTATTCTGGTTTAAAATTAAATAGAAAGTTATATTTGCAAGCCATTGAAAGGGGCTTGCACTTTGAAATACAATACTCAGATATTCTTAATTCAGATACAAGGAAATCTGCCATCCACTATTCTCATTTATACTACACATATGGCAAGAGTAAGGTCTGTATAAGGTCTACAAGTCTCTTAATCTATATTTGCTTTTTTCTAAGATTTTTCTTTTCATAGAATATGATTATATCAAGTGGTGCAAGCAGTCCTTTGATGGTCAGAAACCCTTATGATGTTATTAATTTGTATCCTTAAAAGCATTATTTAGGTTATTTAGAAGAAATATTTCATTCCTTTTGATCCACATTTATGGTAAAACGAAAGTAAACTTTCTGGGAATCTAAAAAGTATATACCTAAACGCCTTCTGTCATAGAAGGATAACCTTCATAAAATTTTTTATATTATTTTTATACTTCAACAAATATTGTATTTTCATCTTGACAAAATTTTCAAATTGATATTAGATCATTATTACTGGGGCTTACTGAAGCTAAAGGGAAAGCTTCCATACTTGACCAATGTAAGCGTCTTCTCCTAAAAGCAGGTAGATATTACAGTTGCTTTTATTTATTAACTACTAAATTAGAATCAGAGTATTCATTCTTATATTTCATTTATTTTCAGAACGACGTCGTTGCGGTAAAGCGATATTTTCTATTAAAGTTGTTGGTAATCAACCCAATACAGATGAAGAGATTCAACATGGCGAATTAAAGAAAGTGAAATTGTAACTTTAATGTTATAAATTATGTAATAATTAATAACAGACGATTCCTTTTTTAATATCAGAATCCTCTTTATTAAAAAAAGAGACCGATTTGATTTAATGAATAATGTATAAACATTAATGTCAGTCTTGAATGTAGGAAGCATGTATATGTTTCAAATATCTATTCAATTCTTATAAGTCTACGCTATATTGAGAGAATAGATAAAAGCAACCTCATCATCGGAAAGTGAACAATTGAAAATATTTATTCTACAAACGCATCGACATAGTTATGAACCGATGTCTTAAGCCGTTAATATTAATGAGAATTGAGATAAGGGTACGATTAAAACGATGCAGGCAGTTGGTTTTTGGCAAATGTTGAGTATACAATCATGAACTCATGGTTTTTATCTCATGTGAATAACCAGTGGGTATTGAGAAGTGTCAAAATACTTCCACTCAAATATTATTATACATGTATACTTTGCCTACATATCGAGACATTTCAAAATTGCCATCCATAGCATTCTTAGCTGTAAAGGAAGTACGCAGCAAATGTTTCTCATTTGAATTAAACAATAAGCATTATGTTCATAACATTTACTATGTTTAATAAATCGATGATTTACCTTGATAAGGTACCCTGTTACTTATTTCCTTTACACTAAGTCTGTACAATATACAGTTAAAATTAATTTATAACCGAAAATAACTTCAGCTTACATTATATACTTTGGTGTCAATCAAAAGAATATCCCTCTAACTCTGGTCACGTCATTCTCATACACCGTTTACGAAAATTATACATACAACAAGTTTCCACTTATAAATTGATAACAAACCATCATCTACGGTAAATATTAAATAACACAACTCTCTGTGTGCAATTACTGAGAACTATTTTACATTTTAAAAAACGATGTGACACTAACACTGAGATTTTCTTTCATATAACAATCAAAGTTATTACGCCATAAAGCCAATATCTGGTAGGATCTACATACTGATGTATTTAATGTTTATTTTAAATCAATTAAACAAACTAATTTTACAATTGACCACTGAAGAAACAACATTAATATTAACGTTGCTTGAACCCTACATACGTGTTTCCCTAATACAACCAATGTATTATTAAGAAAACTATGATAAGTCTATTACTCTTAGACGTCATTGTAACTATCTTGTAAAATTATATAAAAGAATTTCTTCTTGAATGTGGCACTGTAGTAAAGGGACAGACGTAACATTCTACAGTTGATGCCCTTTTTATAGTATTTTTGTTTTTGTTCCTTGCACAGACTATCCTACACTTAGAAAGATTTGTTTGGCAAGTAGTATATGTATAAGATGAGAACTCCACCCATTTGTTGTCTCTGCCTTCTACTGATGGTACTCAACACAAAGAGTCCCCATTCTGAGGTAACACAACAAATCTTAATGCGATCATTACCATTTTGCATTAATAATCAAGATATGCCGAGAGTTAATATGACACGTTGCAAATAATTATGCGCCAAATGGTCATCACATTCATCTGTGATCACTCTGCGGGATTTGCTCAGATCGTACATGGTCTAATATTTTCGTCGTCTCGCTAGAATCCGACATTGGGTCGTCACTGTTCGGTACGACACGAACTGGCGATGGACTGTCCACAGGTTGAAACGAAAACCCAGGTGAATCAGCACTGGAAAGTGATTCGGGCGTTCCAACGGAGCTAATGGTTCCTGGGAGTGGACTTGCAATAGCATCTATTCTGTTGATAAAATATTAGTGCGACATTAGTCAATCTATTAAAAAATAGAACATTTATTAGAAAGTAAGGTACCTTGAGGCATTTGAAGATATCAAGGTAGAAGCACGTTTAACTGGAGGCTGTAAATGCTGATCAATACCAGTATCATCCAACTCAAATTTTCTTTTAACTGGTCCCAAACAGCTTGGCCGTATTGCTATCGGACTTAAACTGCGTCTGTGCCCGTAAAAAAAGTAGTGTAAGTTAAGGGAAGAACATATTTGTTAACCAAAATCACACAATGTTCAGGCACATAATACATTACCTTGTGGCAAATGCTTTCCTGGTAGGGCTTGGAGATAAACTGTTCTTCCAATTCACCATGTGAATACCAGGTGAGTAACACTGTCTCTGGTTAAGATTTGATCTTGTTGGAGATGGAGAAGAACATACTGGTGGTCCATTGACCGATAAATTTAAACTGAGGGGGTCTAAGACTCTCTTTGTTATCTGTTTTTCTGTTTTGTTTAAGTGCTGAGTGGGTGATTCTGAATCTTTAAAAGACAGTCCCTCTGCTTCAAGGGTAAGATCTTCCCATGACTGAGATATCTGCATAGCACTGTGGATTTCTTTTTCATGAGCTGCTTCACGTCCAGCAACATCTACACATTCTTCTTGTCTCAGCTGACTCACTCGCGGTGTTAATCTGGGCATGCTACCAGGACTCTGGAATTGTGAATTGTTATTTTTTCAGAAATATGTAAATAATTGCAGATATTCTTTTTGAATTGAGTTACGAAAGTAAATGTAATTTATTATAACTTTAAGATTATTTTTGTAGATGATTATAGTTAAAAATGTTTTATACTGTGCACTGTTGTAAATATTTTTGCAAAAGAAATATATTCTTACACTAGTACTAAAACGCCTCAATCGTGGTGTATTGGAAAATACATTAAAGGTTGAGACAGCATCCCTGCAAGGAAAAAAAATTATGGAAATTACACATAGGTTTTGGAAAACTCTTATTTCACAAATGTAAAATACAACTCCAAAATATCATTTTCTGGGATAAAATTCTTTTCATATTATTTTAGTTAACAATTTTTTATGATGAAATTATCAAGAAAAAGCTTTCGTTTGCATTGGTTTATACACTTCTATATGAATCACACTAGGAAGGACGAATGGGCAAAGATAAACAATATCCATTCGCTGCTGACATTAATTAAATTAGCTGTATACTAAGTAGTTTTTAGCATAACAATATTGAATTGTAATAATTTGTGTACTATTTTGGTAAGTACTAAATGTAGTAAATAACATTTGAATATGAAACTGTAAAGTTGTGCAGATGATAAAAATTGCACAAATACCTTGGTGCAGAAGTAGACGGCGACGTAACAGACATCGTGGCACTGATTTCGTTAATCATAGGAGCACTGCTGGATCTTTTCAAGCTAACTATCGGACAGTCAATATCCATGATTGTCACGGATCTCTGTATACTCATGTATTTCTTCGTACGCAGCATCCACGAAAGTGAGGCACATTGGAATTCCTTCGGCACGTTCTTCCGTGAAATTGAAAAAATCCTTGCAAGGCGATAATTGATATTTCATACGAGTAGATCGTGTATCGCTTAGCGAAAATATTCAACAATGACAAGTTAGAAACTCCATAACATGTGTTCGCGTTAGGACTTATGGAAAGCATCTGAACTCTTGTTACAAGGTACTTTTTATTTTTTGGACAGTGAAGAGGGTAAATAAACGTCTCACTGTTACTCGTATAAACAACTGGAAAAAAACCAACGAACACTACCCACAAATTATCAAAATTAAATTAGTTACACGCAAAAATCAACGTTCAGTCCTGTTCGATACATTCAGACAGACAGAGCTTTCTGTGAAGTTAGGAAACCGGGTTCGGTTATGTCTCGGTATGGGAACTTTTCTGTTGGTAACATCAGCGATAAAGTAGAGTCACAGACGAGATATAGAATAGACCTAACATCCAATGTAATTTTTCGGCCATATTCTTGGTAAGGGGCGCTCATGGCCCTCTTATCATTTTATTGTCACGCTCTATGTTACCAATGCAGCTTGAAAATGTATAGCAGTATTATTGCTGGTCGGAATAAAAATTACGAATTATGAAATGAGTTGGAATTAAAGTCTACTCACAAATGACATATGGGATGGAACTATCATCCAAATTACACACTTTTTTGACAATTACCGCAGATAATCCAACGTTTTCATATGTTCACACCAACAATCATCAAATAACCTGAAAATTTCGTAATTTAAAGCCAAAAATCACTAAATGTATTCGATCGAATTTTCAACGCACTTTAACGCATTTTTGCCTTATTTTCAATTTATTTTCAACTTATTTTCAACTTATTAAGACGCATTTTCTCGCATTATAACGCACTATTAACGTATTTATACTATATAAGTATTATATAAGTATTATATATATAACGTACGTACCATATATTTAATATATGCACTACATACGTATTATATACACTATATACGTACTATATATGCATTTTAACGTATTTTAATGGATTTTTAACGTATATTATCGTTTTTCAACGTATTTAAACACATTTTAATGCGATTTTAACGTATTTTATTGTATTTCAACGCATTTAAATGTATTTTAAAGCACTTTTAAATATATTTTGTTGTTTTTTAATGTGTTTTTAGATATTTTAACGTAATTTAAAATGATTAAACCATTTTAATCTGTTTTGAAGCGTTTTACACGTATTTTAACGTTTTATAAAGTATTTTAACGTATCATAACGTATTTAAAACGTATTCAGCTCATTTTATTTTAAATACACATATTCGGAAAATAAAAAAAAATTTGCGTATCTGACCAAATACCGACTTTTTCTACTTAAATTTGTATGACCAAATACTGACTCTTTTTACATAAATCTGTCTGATCACATACGGTCTTTTTTTTACATACATTTGTCTGACCACATACGGTCTTTTTCTACTAATATTTGTCTGACTACATACGGACATTTTCTACTTAACGTTAAAATGCGTTAATAATGCATTATAGTGCATTGTAAATGAGTTAAAATGCGTTAATATACTTGGAAAATGCGTTAAAGTATGTACAAAATGCGTTAAACTGCTTTATGGTGCGTCAAAATGCGTTAGAATGTGTTAAAATACGTTGAAAATGAGTTAAAATACGTTAAATTTGCTTTAAGAAGTGTTAAATTACATTAACAATGCATTAAGATGCGTTAAAATGAGTTAAAAGTGCTTTACGGTGCGTTAAAATGGGTTAAAACTGCTTTACGGTGCGTTAAAATGCGTTACAACGCGTTAAAATACGTTAAGAATGAGTTAAATTATGTTACAACTGCTTTACGGTGCGTTAAAATGGATTAGAATGCGTTAAAATATGTTAAAAATACTTTGTAGAGCGTTAAATTACATTAATAATGCATTAAGATCCGTTGAAATGCGTTAAAATGTGTTAAAATAGGTTAGAATACGTTAAAAATGCGTTGAAACACGTTAAAATTGCATTAAAATATGTTAACATATGTTTCAGTGTATTAAAACGTGTTAAAATATGTTAAAAATACGTCAATGGTGCGTAATAGTGCGTGAAAATGCATTAACGTTCGCTAAGAATGCGTTATGATGCACAAAAATATGTTGAAATACTTCAATAGTGCGTTATAGTGCATGAAAATACATCATCTTCCATCAAATGCACTAAAATAAGTTAATGTCAATTTTTAATTAGTGCAGTATGTGATTAGACAGTTTTCAATAATGTCAGTCAGTATGTAGTCACAGTTGTCAGTAGTGCAGGTCAACGTGTGGTCAGAAGCTTTTCAGTAGTATAGGTCAACGTGCGGACAGAAACTCGGCAGTGGTACAGTTCAACGTGTGGTCAGCCACTCAGCAGTAACGCGGATCAACGTGCGGTGAGAAACTAGGCAGTAGTGCAGATCAATGTGTGGTTAGAGAGTTGTTAATAATATGAGTCGATATGTAGTCAGACATTTTTCAAAGAATTTTCAGAAATTTAATACTTGAATATATTATATTTTAATGTTGAGGATTTCAGAAATTTAGTATTTGAGTACAGGCTTTTTCAAAAAATCGAATATGATAATTGATTGACTTTGTGCCATGTTGTATCAAATATTTAATAATTTTGTACTGAACAGATGTTTCCAAGATCGAATGTTAAAATCCGTTAAAGATGCACTAAAATGCGTTGAAATACGTCAAAACACGTTAAAAATGCATAAGAATGTGTTAAAATGCGCTACAACGCGTTAAAATACGTTAAATAGCATTGGCATTAGCTTTCGTTTGTTTTAATTGTGCTTTTTATACCATGATTATACTTTTTCATCCTAGACAGAAGTGGTTAGAGCTGAGATCGTGCGAAAATAATCGATGTGGCAATCGTGCGTCATAGTGGTTACATTTGGCAACGCCTGTAGATTTGATCAGTAAAGCAAGTGTAAAGCGTTTGCAGTTCCAAATATTACCGTTATGAAAGGCAGATTGCGCTCGATCGTTTCTGTTTTTTGACTACGTCGGTATTTCAGACCTAATAACATTTCGTCTGTGATTTTCGAGAAACGCAAACGACGAAGTGAATGGCACGATATGACTTTTCGTACCCCCGCAAAAATTTAAATGGCAAGGGAGCAGTTCACATGAAGGGAATCCCTTATTTCTTTAATCAGACTCAGGATATAGGAAGAAATAACGTTACCATAACACTGACAATGTCCTGTGAGAACAACAATAATGTATTTATATATTTTATAAATATGTGATATGATCAGTATTTGACTGGACATTTACGACGTATTTGTGTGTAACATATATACACATTTGACATTTTATTTAGTACATAAATTGACCATGTCATATTTGACTGTCTGTAGGAATTCAATTAAATAGTTGTGCCAGCCTTTTTTTTTGAGTCTTATCCTTTTCCTTTATAAGTACAGCAAATGCTTGTAACTCTTTCTCAACAGCAGTTTGCAATCCAGGATCTAATGCAGCAGCTTTTCTCAAATCTTTAATGGCATTATCTTCATCCCAAGCACCTATGTAGGCTTTACCCCTTCTGTATAATGCTTTGACATTATCTATTAAACATAATCATCCGCATACAATTATTTTTAAGCTGAGTATTTGTTTATTTATATATTGCTTAGATGAAAAATCAAGCCTACATACCTGGATCACTTTCAATAACAGTTGTGCAGTGCTGAATTACTTCATAATATTCCTTATTTATGAGCTTACACTGTGCATAATTTAAAAGTAGAGGGATCTTCAATTTGTTTAGTTCCATCCACTCTGGATCATTTGGTTTCTCCCTAAGAATTAGTGTAAGAGAATTTCTCAAAATTAGTTTAATTAAATTTATAGCTATTGAATAAAGTTTACAAGTCCTTGAAAAACTTACGCTAACATAAGGTGTTCCAATAAACCAATAGCCGTTGCATATGTATCTAATGCTGCAGCATAATTCTTCTGTTTAAAAAATGCATTACCCTTTTCTTTTAAATTTGGAATACTCTTTAATTTCTCATTTTCAGTCATTTGCCATGGTTCTTTCTCATATTCACTTGGTGGAATTACCTTTATTAACTCTGTAAAATAATGTTCATAAATATTTTCCAAATCCAATGTTTACATAATTTGAGTAGAACATATTACCAATTGTAAATTCCAAATCTTGTGGATATTTAATCAGCTCATTTAGATCACTATACCCAAGTCCTTCATTTTGTAACGTTACTCCACAGCAATGATGATAATGTCTTTTATGTAAAGGTTTAGTAACTTCTCGTAGCGTTTTAGACAAAAAAGGATACACTGTTACTAGCTGAGGCAAAAAATTATATCATATTTTGAACTTGACATTTTTTTTTATGTTGGAATACAGTTGCATTATTTTTTCTATGACATATATTACAAATATCTTACACTTTTATCAACTTTAAAACGTGCTACTTCATTTAAAGCCATTTGTTGCACAATCACCTCCCATACTTCTAGTTTAAACTTCTTTCCTAAAACCAATTCCATGGGATGCCCCAAAATTTTACTGTCATCTATAAGTGTTTTCTCTGTATCACATTTTGTAGTTTTAAAGTGAAATACAACCTAAAAACAATATTTTGGGTATCTCTAAGTGATTATTAATAACATGTGGCCATTCTTTTAATATTTACAACTTCATATACTGGAGGATATTAATATCATGCGTCATGGAAATGTTTTGTAAACACATACTTTAGTTCCTGGACAAAATTTAACTGGCTCTGTTCCAACATGAACTATATATTTTACTATGCAACATGATTCCCCCATGATTGTAATTTTCATAGAATGTCTTCACGTTCCTTTCCACGTTTCCTTTCCAAAATATAGTAGAAATGGAATTAATATTCCGCAAACATAACCTGCGACAAAATATTAAAACACTTTCTATACAATTTTACCATATGTCACATTAATTATTTCTCACAATATTTTGCAAAAGTTTATCCTCGCAATTTTAGTTTAATCGTTTTCGGTTGTATTCTATTTAATTTAAAATGATATATAATTTCGTTGAATGTCTCAGACAAAAGAAGGAAACTCTCTTACCTATATATATAAATGTGCATATACCAAATGGAATAATCCTAATTTCCTTTGAACTCGCATAACAGATCCCTCCGAAGGATCTGTCACAATTGACACAATGAGCCTGGTATGCGTTATCACCAGGGGCTCAAAAGCTGTTTTCCCGCAGGGTGGCGTCAGCTACTATCCGGTTAGGAGCTACTCACAGAGCTACTCCACTACGACCGGGCAGAATTATCAACTCCTCATTGGAGCCCGACTACTCCCACAGAGGGTGGAGTAAGCTATAAGCAATTCTTACATACAACGGCATGCCCTACAGGTGGTTCGTAGGGCATTGCACAGCAGAAAAACATAAACCCTACGTTATTCTTCCCAAGAATAATACGATCCATCCTTTGGATTCCGATTGTTCATACATTCCTCTCTGTTAAAATACCATGATGATACAAATTATAAAGTATCTTTGCATAGGATGGAATGACCCGTTAGTAGCGAATGGACCATTCCACGCGAAAGGGCCGACAATCCGAAAAGTATTTTCCCAATCTTCCATAGTTGCGTTGAAATTGACAAGAAGATCTCTGTCAATGAGACGCGAGTGATAAGACATCAGGACGTCAAGATACTAGTTCGAGTTGATTACGAGAGATAAGCGAAGAGAAATTCAACGACTCGGAGCGAATGGATGTTCCCGCCCGGGGGGTTCGTGAAAGTTCGACCGATCTCGGTATACTCGGTTCCACTGAGAGCCCTATATCGGCTTCCAGTACGGGTCTATCCCTCCTCGCGAAACATCGTGGTGCATTAAAGAGACGTTTGGCTGACTAAGAACATCCCTCACTTCCTACATCCTCAATCGACAGCAAGACTTCCGGCAAAATGCTGGCGAACAAGTGTCATTCGTTCCTGGATGTTCGATCTTTGGCGCGTCGACTATTCAACGGTATATCAAACTCAGTTGTCGCACATTGTGTTTATTCATGTTTATTCTCGTCGTTTATTATTCTTTTCTTCGGTCACGCACCCTCCGAAAGAATCTACCTAAAATGCTTTGTCCTTCGAAGTTTACATTGCTGTTGTTAAACGAACAACTACTGAATGCATAAAAATGTATTCTTTATTTATGTAGACACTGGTGACAGTATCTTTTGTTTTACTTTGTTCATATAATTTCGTTAATCCCCGTATATTTGCGGACGGTGCGTCGACTGTCTCGATAACCTCTTATCAGGGAGACTACAATTTATATTAATAATTTATTTACGGTTCGTAAATACGCCGGTTACACGAGTGATTGTAACGTGAAGGTCCTTATGCGCACGAAATTCACGCGAAATCGATAACTCTGTTTTCTGTTGTCTGCTGCTCGCGGACAGTGAAGAAATTGACAAAAGAAAGTCTCTTAATGCGTTTACTGAATGGTATATCTGTAGACTATTGTGGCAATAAAAATACAATAGTCTTCCACACTTGAATTAGCAGAATTTCGTCCCTAACCATTCGCTGGAGAATTCATTCGAAACTTTATTTAAATATATTTTCCTGTCAAAAGCTGAGCAAACGATTTTACATTCTTTCTTGCGTCGCTTAGTTATTTGAAACTGTTTATTCAGCTTTGCGAGCAATTGTTTGCTTCTCAAATTTACCCGCTTTTTCCGAACGCCAGGTTCTTCCCCAAATTTATTATCGAATTTACTACTCAGCCAAACGTATCTTTTCTCTAAGTAGCTTATCTTATCATTCATCATCATTATTCGGCAACACGTATCTCGTGTTCATTCCCAAAATCGCATCTTTTAGATCATGTGTCATAGATTTCATCTTCCGGGTTGTCCTTGGAGAAATTGTGTTCGAACAAGTGCTTTCAATAACAATCGGTCTTATCTGAAACACCTCCGATTATTACCGATAAAGGTGTTAAGAAAATCCATTGTCTCCAGAAATACAGAATATTTTAATCTATCTGTTTATATACATACGTTACGGTTGATGCGAAATGCCCAACCCATATTCACGATCTATTACCATTTCAATCAATTGTCCTTAACTGGCATCAATAAAACTAATCGTCCGCCCCATTAAACGATAGTATACGAGTAATAGTGTCAGCATAATACCGCCCCTAGAATGTTACATCAACGTGTTTGTACACATTCATATGTACGCATCTTTCAATCAGTTTATTGAAAAGACCTGAATGTCAAGATTCGGTCCTACGAGAACAATGTCACAACCTTGAATAAAAGTTCGCTCTACTCTACCCGTAATAACAAGAACTGCGCTCGTTTTAGTGACTAAATTAAAATTAAAAATAATTATTTGCATATTTATTCCGATCTTTATACAGCTTCCGGAGAAAGCATTAAACTGAAACCTGTGTTGCCATTAAATTTCACCTGCAAGTATTAAGAACTTGCGGAATAGACTCGCTTTATAAACCGGTTTAAAGTATAAAAGAAGAATATGAGCGCGGCTAGGAAGAACTGCTTTTTCAGAAGGTACCTGACTAATGACTATCGGTTGCAGGCCATGGATCGTCGTGGAAGAGATGCTTAACTGGATCATTAGTGGAGGAGCCTAAAGGGCCGACAGTTACGACCGAGATACCGGGGCCACAATCACGAAGCCTACTACAAGAATTATCCGGCGTGCAAGTACGTGATCAACAGGAAAACATGTCCCCTTTGATCCTCAATAATACTATTCATGGTAGACAGTCTTTGTCGAGAAAATTTCGAATCATTCCCAAGTTTCCAAATATCTACGTGCAAACACCATGTGGAATACATATTGAAATGTGTGACTTCAGCAAGCCTCTTCCGTACAATTCTTCGCAGACTACGAAAAATCTTGCGGTAATTACATAGTCGATGTCGATGGCAATGCTCTTCTCGACGTTTACATGCAAATTTCGTCGATGCCGCTGGGCTACAATCACCCAGCGATGTTGGAAGTACTGGCCAACCCCACAAATCAGGTAATTAGCGTACATATTCTTTTTGCGCACAATAAACAGAACAAAGAAATAATGTTAGGGGTTCGCACAATTACTTGACACACTTTCCGATAATGGATTATTTATAATGATAATCATTTGTTATCATGTTACTTCACACATTTTTTTCCAGAAAATAATAGCAAACAGACCAGCGTTAGGTGTCTTTCCGGGGAAAGAATGGCCCGGTAAATTAAAGAAGGTGCTACTGAAAAAAGGGGTCAGCATCATTTGAGAAATTGTTTCAAAAGCTGTACGATAAAATTTTGCGGTTTTCGAAACTTTTAAAATCGTAGGTAGCTCCACCGGGATTGTCGCACTTAACGACGATGATGTGCGGATCATGTTCAAACGAGAATGCCTTCAAGAATATATTTATCTGGTATGCTGAGAAGCAGAGAAACGGGATGCCATTTTCAAAAGAAGAGATGGAGTCATGCATGATCAATCAGGCCCCAGGGTCTCCTCATTATTCCATTATGTCTTTCAAGGGTAATAAAATACTTTCAAAGTTTTACTAATTATTTTGACCGAAATTTTGGTCGATCTACCGATGAAAAAATTGTTCAATTCATCGGCATAGGTGCATTTCATGGAAGAACTTTGGGATCCTTATCAACAACTCATAGTAAATACATCCATAAAGTAGATATTCCAGCGTTTGATTGGCCAATTGCCCCATTTCCCGAGTACAAATATCCTTTGAGTGAGAATGTCCGAGAAAATCAGCAAGAGGATAAACGCTGTCTCGCTGAGGTGTGACACATAAAAAATGCATATTTCATCCTTGATATTTAATTCAACATATTAGACTAAATTATAAATTTTTTGTTTAGGTCGAACGCTTATTTGAGAAGTATAGATCTGAAAAGAAAATACCCGTGGCGGGTGTAATAATTGAACCAATTCAGGCGGAGGGTGGAGATAATCACGCCTCACCAGAATTCTTTCAAGGACTTCAACGTATTACAAAAGAGGTAACAAATTTACTTCTAACAATTCTTACATGAGCCACGAAGAAAGTTATGGAATTAAAAATTATTCTTTAGAATGGTGCCGCGTTGCTCATCGACGAAGTACAAACAGGGGGAGGTCCAACTGGAAAGATGTGGTGTCATGAGCACTTCAATCTAAAATCACCGCCCGACGTAGTAACGTTTAGCAAAAAGATGCAACTGGGAGGCTATTATCATGCCGAAGCTTTAAAGTAAGACTACCTTCTCAAAGTAAATATTCCGTACTAGAAAATGAAGTTTGCTCATCTTTTGGTATACATTTTTTCAGGCCAAAACAGTCGTATCGCGTATTCAATACTTGGATGGGCGATCCAAGCAAGGTCGTGCTATTGGAGGCAATTTTGAATATAATAACGAAGGATAACCTGCTGGACAGAGTCACACGTGTCGGGAACTATACATTGAAGGAACTAATGAATCTAGAAAAAGAATTCCCCACGTTGATCAACTCCGCACGTGGCCGTGGTACATTCATCGCGTTGAACTGTGAAACACCGGAACTTAGAGATTCGTTCATCAAAAAACTCCTTGCAAAAGGTAACAGAATATCCGGATTTTACGGCGTATCATTAATCTGGAAAGTATGTCCTGAGTATTTACTGTTCTATGGTTTGACAGGCATACAAACAGGTGGATGCGGTGCAAACGCCATAAGATTAAGACCTGCTCTAACATTTTCTGAGAGTCACGCCGACATATTTTTAGATGCTTTAAGATCCATTCTGAAGACATGAGAACATTCAAACATTAGCAGCATTATCTAAATCCAGTGTCTTCCGTAATTAGGTGTGACTAAAACTACTGTCTTCCAAATGCACAAGTTTACATGAGCTGGATTATTTTTATATGGTCGCTTCGTTATGTGAAACTTTGTGTCGTTTGATTGTTAAATGTAATGATTGTTTCTAATACTCAATTTTAATGTTAAGGTCACCCAAAGCCGTCTTTGATCTATATATTTTACCATTTTAGCACGGTTATTTCAAAACAATAAAGAGAAAAAGATGTGACATATGCAAATATATTGACCGTCAGTAATATAACAGAAAATGTGTAAAACATTATTTTAATCAAGAGAATTCAACTCTACAATTGTAACTTGTCTTCCAAAAAGTGCCGATAATATACTCCAATATGTATAAAAGCAAATTTTCGAAGTACATTATTACCCGTTATCATTCTTATATTATGCAATGTTTATTTTACTTATTCATCCCCTTCAACATATCAGCAAAATGTTCATATTGCGAAAGGCGGCTCTTTTGCATCATGTATGCGATTGTCTTCACCTGTAATAAGATTTTTGTGATAGATATGCAATATGACCAAGATAATGCAAGTATATTTCTTACCGTTACTTTTGGGTCCACTGAACCATGTCGCATTGACAAATTCCACAAATTTACAGCCATGTTTGCCAAAACTGGTCGACGCAAATCCGCGCGGATAATAAAACGATTAAAAAGTTCTAACGCGAGAGCAGATTGCTTATCATACTGATCCATCGAGCCAAGATATTTCAAATGATTTAGAATCTCTTCCACTAGCTTAGAACATATTTTGTTCGCCTCACCAACAAATTTTTGATCGGACCCGTAAAGTTTGTCATTTGAATCAACCTAAAAATAAACAGTAATTTATTGAATGGATGTAACATGATAATCTACGCTCTTGTTACCTTATCAATATGGTATGGATAGTTTTCTTGAGTGACTGTCGACAAAAGATCAAGCACACGTAAATATAAATAGGATTTCGTCGACGTATTTTCTTCAAAACAACGTTGTACTGCATTCAATAAACCTCGCATTAAATATAAAACTCCATGCTCAGGGCTATCCTGTTCCACGTAAATAAAACTTCGTTAGAATTTGCGCAGGAATGGAAACCGTTTTAATGAATAACATTATGGTCATCATACCGGCACCACTAATAACGTTGATAAGAAATTTGATAAATATGATAATAAATACGGTTGTGAACTTTTCTGCCTCCCTTCAATCTCAATAGTTTTTGGCATTTCCGGAACTAAACTTAAAGCGGCCTTGAAACAAGCATCAGCTAACGGAAGAAATATTATGTAACTTTCAAACCCACTAGTAGCGTAACAAACGTATTATAAACATACAAAATTACCTTGACCTAAACACTGGTTTAAGAGCGCAACTTGCCCTGAGAGGAGATACAACTGAAGACGAGTATGTACTAGAGTTAATGATGGAATCGTAATAAAACAAAACGCAGCACAGGCTCGTACAAATGCGGACGTCCTTCGAGTGTGATGTCCTCGCACGATTTTCCTAGTGTCTACTGATAATCTATTTACACACTACACACACATCAATTAGAATAATAACAACAAAAGTGATTGTTTGGAAATGTGAATATAGTATATACCTGTACAAGTTGTATATGTACACTGTCCAGATTAGTAAACGCTGCTCTAGCTTCTGCGTAAAAATTGAGCTGTTTTTCAAAATCACGGCCATAATCGACCCGTTGAACAAGGCCACAGATTAACAGACCTATTTGTCGTTTTTCATCTTCTACAGTTAAAGCGCTCACAGAATCATGCATTATTCGTGAAATGAACATCAGAGCGTTTATAATGATAGGATCACTGATAGGCCCACCTTGTGCACTTAATCTTTCTACAACACTTTTACAAACCTCAACCTTCACACTTTCTTTGTGAAAAAGGTCAATCAATGGTAGAAAATTATCCTGAAATAATTTGCTGATAATTACCACATATTTTGATTAAACGTCGCTAAAACGTAGCTATCATTGCTGATAAAACGTAGTGCTTACCATAGCAAGTAGAGATTCAAAGTCTTGTGTATTACTGATGATCTTTCCCACAACTGTTTGCAATTGAGGATAATAATGTTCGAACGTTCTGTTGGGACTTAAACGATCTATTATTTTCCCGAGAAAGAGATTTAGTTCGCTGACCTGCAACTCATGAAAAAGTATGTATAACTTTGAGAATGTCACAACATTTTCTTACAAAAAGCTGAAGAAACTTACGGAAAAATGTATTACGGTAAACTGAACCCATATTTCTACGCAATGCATAAATTTATCAGGGTCTTTAAGTTCATTAATATATTTCCACACTAAATTCATCACCATCTGACAATCTTCCTTTGGTGGGGATTCTTGTATGAGACATTCGCCTAAACTGCGATATAACAAATACTGAGGATAGCCTACAAATATGTTTAAATTATTCTTGCAATACGGTTTAGAAATACTTGACTATTTTGTATCAGTGAAAGACGTTCATCATTAACATTACCATCATCTTCACATGCCGAGATCAAATTAACGAATTCCATTGAACGAGCCGCAATGTAAGCAGGCTTGTACGTTGTTAATATCGTATTTAACAGTAATGAACTGAAAAATAAATCATGTCATTCCATTTCACATCCGTATAACATGTAAATCAATTAACCTAATTACCTATTTGCTTGCTTTTTACATTGGGAAAGTAGTTCTTCAAGAAGACTTTCTGGGGCTGTGGCTACCAATACTTGACAAATCCAATCCATTGCGGGTAGGTAAAGATTTAGGTATGAATAATGACTCATTTTTAGCCTATTCAGGTTATTCTTGACATCTTGACCAAATAACTGTTGATATGTAAACAAAAAATCGTAAACATTCTCCTTCACAAACTCGAAATCTGATGTTTTGTTTAAAGCCAATCCCACTCTGCATAAGTAACATCTAGCATAAACAGCAATGAGAGGATTTCCAATCCCCCTGATCATTCGAGTTATCCGTAGCAAAGCAGTGCTGAACTCACTAAAATAAACATATATTTATAGTCCACTACATGACCCAATTATACTGACATTACAGCTTATTGAAAAGAATGTGCACCTTGTTGTAAGGAAACTGTAAGACTTGATTATCGCCATTTCAACATATAAACGTGGAACTAACTCCCTTATAGATGCTATCTTGTAGAACCAATTCCTACAAGTTTCCTTTGCATTTTCAGGTACCATATCAGGTGTAAAGTTATCAGGTAAACTTGTGCAGACTTTACTACCTGGCCTAAGAATATAATGAGCAATGAATTACTATACAATACACACAAGTATACACTTATTGAAGGGCAAAAAAACCAAATACCAACTTGTAATATTCAGCCTTCATTTTGAGTCTTTCATACACAAGCTTTCCAAAAATATCCAATATATCTGTGATTAGCACAAATTTGCTTGGATAAAAGGCCATTACAGAGGTATCTATCAATAACTTGGCACACTAGAAAAATGAACAATTAATAAAATAATTATTAATAATAGAAGGGTAGTTTAACAAACCTGGATAGCTATTTTAAGGGCTTTAACTCTTTGATCTGAATGCCATGCTTGAACAAGCTCATTATTCAGCTGTTCAATCCTTGCTGTATATTCCTGCTGTGACAAATCTAACATCTGCCTAATGGAACCTTCCTCAAAATCATCCAATTGCTCTAGTCTTGTTCTTACTTTATCAACCATTGTACCACTTGGTTGTACTTTTACAACTACTGCATGAAGCAACAAAGGACTTAGTAAACTCATGACATACTCTTTGATAATCAACACCAAGTTGAAAATTTGTGAAATACCTTTCTCTCCACCAGGCAAAAAACTAGTAACAATTGATAGCTTTTCAGAAGTTGTATATTTGTTCAAAATAGCAGCACGTCTTGTGGCCCAAGGTTCCACTATTTCTTCTGCAGCTCCTTTAGACTTCTTACCAGCAACTGCGGCATTGCAGGAATAATCCCACTATAATGCATTCAGTATAAAAATGATTAAAAATTACAGAGAATGAAATTTCTATTTAATTGAAGACTTACTTCATCTGCCGCCATTTTTGACAAAGGGTCTAATTCTTCTTGTGCAAATTGTGTAAGTGGGTCAGATCCATCAAGAGCAGAATGGTTTAGAAGAGGGTCTGTCAATGGATTTGTAGGTACTGGTGTATGAATTGGAGTTGGTGTAGATGAACCTGTACTTGTGCTACGTAATACATTACGTCTTATGCCACTACGTCCATCAATTAGCTATAAATGTTGTCATACAATATTAATATAAGATTAATGTATTATTATTATGAAATGTACAAACTATATTTCTTACCGTGATAGTAACAGGTTTCAGTGGATGATCCATTGCCTCTTCTAAACATGATGCCCTCATATTTTTGTACTCCATAGGCTGAGCTACCCTGTAACCAAAGCGTTTTAAATGTAAAAATCTTAAAGAAAAAGCCGCTATTCCTATCTTCTTTGATATGTTAATAATTAATTACTTACCATTCTATTTCTGTCATTTTGGAAAGTAGTGACGTGTGTTAAGTATGTCCCTAACACTATCTTTTACAAAATACTAATATCGTACGTCAGACGAAAATACTGTTTAACACGACATTTCGAAGATAATCTTGACATTATCAATTCCACTTGGCACAAATCATAAGGTGATCATCCTTGCTGAAACGCACAGTAGCCGGAATGTCAATTCAACAACCACTTTCTTAAGGCGTACTTTCATAACATTGAACTCAAAATATTTTCACATACTCGAGCAGAATGTCATCACTTGTCGGACTTATTTACGATACATTGAAAGTGTAAACATACAGGAAGGAAAAGTGTAATGAAAAAGTAACAAGATATAGAGTGGGCAATTATCTATGGATGCAATCGTTGAATATTAATTTCGAATAGAATTGCACCTTTCATTTTGAACCTTCGCACGTGCAATGCGCATGTAAAGATGCGCATGCGAGTAATGTTTAGCACCTATATGGTGGTCAATCTGATAACTCGTTGCATGGAAGGCCAGCGGGGAATTTGTACGTTCCACGGTGCTTGTGGTATCTATTCGGATGTAATTCACACGTATCTTTTACTTTCCTGCGCGTAGTACATAAAAATAAAAAATTAGCCTATACATCGCGACATGTCCACAGTGGACGATGTTCTTGAAAGCTGGGAAGAAATAGAAGAGTCTGGGGTATGTATAAACTCTTTGAAGTTAACCATACTGTGAATTTAACCTCTGATTAATAACGGAATAATCATGTTAACCTATATTCCATATGAACCCCTGTAAGTGCGAATTTCTATAAGTATCGGGTAGATTCACAGTTTTATACAATTATAGGAAGTGGTTTGCTTCAGTTTTCGTCGTGCACGGTATATGTGGTATCGACATACTACTTTTGCTTTTCAGTATGTTACAATTCACTTACACTTTAAATTTCTATAGCAGATTTTAAAATCTTGACTGTTAAACACAACATTTACCACAATTGACTTTGATTCTATAAATAAAATGACAACTATTGGGAATGCTAAATTGTACTTATTAATACAAGGCAAGGATACATAAGATTCATTACTACAAATTATCTATGTACTTTGAATAGTAAATATTTTGCCTGGCATCAGAATTTATTTTTCATGAGCATGTGAAGATATTGCATTACAGATACGTATTATTTTAGGCTCTCGACAAAAAATTGGATGCTCTTCAATTGAATGCAGTAGAAGCTTTAGAAGAAATAGACTCTTCTAGGTATAGTAGATAATATTGAAAATTAAACATAAATTTTAATATATATATCATGAAAATATATGTGACAGATGAAATATAGCCTGCTTGTAGTACCAAAAGAATATTTATTTTATTTTTTTAGCTTCAGGACAAACCACAGTACAACACATACGAGGATGATTATATTGGGTGATGATGGAGTGAGATCTCAATATGTCCCACCAAAACCTACTGTTAAGATATTAAAAAGGCCTTCAAGGGATTCACAAGGAAGTGGAGATGGCCCTTTAATGAATGGTGATAAGCCAAAACAGCCTATTAAATCCTTGAAACAGGTCTACCTTTATTTACTTTAAGTTTCTATTATATATATGTTGTTGTTATATAATAAGAATTTTATTTTTTTATTAATAGAGGGAGCAGGAATATGCAGAAGCTAGAAAAAGGATCCTAGGAGAAGAGAAAAGTCCAGAAGAAAAGTTATTACAAGAAGTTAGCAGAATTCAGCCAAAGACTCCACCATCAGCAGCTAATAGTGTTTCTAACAATGTTATTCGTATGCCCATTGGTCCAGACGGTACACGGGGATTTAACCTACGTAGGTAGCGCGTCTTCCAGGGATCAACCCTCTTCACCCACCTTCTATCTCTTCTCCCCACTTCTTGGCATGGGGAGAAAACACGGCTATGAGGCCGATGGCAGAGAGTACCCCCGTGCTCTGTGTCAACTGCGAGCAGACAGCTCCTGTCATTGCAAGTGGGGCATACAGAGAACTGTGCAAAGCAGATCATTTTCGCTACACAGACCATACACACATATAGATGGAATGAGAGCACACATTATCGGCAGAGACAAGTCCCTACTCGTGCGGTAATAATATCGCCGTACCAGTCCCATGTTTTGTTAAAGTTTGCTAGATTTTAAGAAATCTTCATTCAAAAGAGAAAAAGAACTGTAATATTAAGCAGGATTTCAAAACTGTATGGTACAAGGGACGCTTTAAAACATATGTGTTGTAACATGCTAAAAATATTTTCCTATTTGTGTTACTGTTTAAATTTAAAAAGTTTCTAGGACTCCTTGGCTGGATCATAACAATAAAATAATACCCTTATGTTATCTGATTCTTGCTGTCCTCATTTCTTTCTCATTTTTTGACCCTTCTCATACAATGAACAATTCAAGTTTGCTATGCTACGATTTGACTGGCTTACAAATAAATAAAAAGGTTTATATTTAGTAAATATCCTTCAATATTATGTTTGTGGGTATTTCCCGCCGACTCAGTTTGTTCCGATATACCGATTACCCCATTCTGACAATCCATCAAGTTTGAAAGATCTGCCCCCGCTGTCAACATTTACACCTTTTACCCAAGCAACTAAAAAACTTTTTTCCAGGTCCCAGAACTACTGTGCTAATCGTTGAACCTTGGCGCGAATCCTGAAACCATTTTTCATGCGACACTTGACGTAGGTTGGCAAGCTTTACTTTTCAGTGGATAAATATTATGGCGCATGTCACTTTGTGCGTCTGCTATCGGATCATTTATCCGTAAAAAAGGGGTGTACATATTACTCAATTATTTGAAATGAAACTAAATAAGCTAATCGGAACGATAACAAATTAAGATATTGCGTGGTGTTCGGAACAGTGCATTGTAGAAATGGCAGAATCAGCCGGCCCGATTCTTCATGTCATTGTAATAGGATTCCATCATAAGAAGGGGTGTCAAGTAAGTATATTTATCACGTACATCAAAACAGCTTACGCTGTACTATTTTTCATTTCGTTCTTTATCAAATATTTGAAGTACGAGCTTCCCAAGCAGACACTGTTTACCTCACATTTATGGTTATAAAATGACGCTATCCATGAAGATAACAGACCGTTGACCAAAAAGTCCTTCACTGTTTTCTCATGAAACCTAACTACAGCTGTTAAGTCGATTCAAAAATCATTTCTACTAAAAAACTCTATAGAACACAGTTTACTTCTCTTACTTATATTGAGATTGAAATTGGTTAACTTTATGCAATTAGGTAGAATACTCATTTCCTCCATTGGTACCTGGATCACCAAATGAATGTCCATTGGGTTGGAAATATTTGCCAACTCTTGCCTTACCTGATGGATCTCATAATTATGATGAAGATACAGTATACTTCCATTTACCTAGTCTCAGTGATCCAAAACTTACAGTTTATGGTATCTCTTGCTTTAGACAGATACCTGTAGAGGTAAATAAATTGAACTGTTATTAAAAAATTTTCAACTTCACAGAGATAATTATTATGATAAAATGTATATTGTTGGTAGAAAATGAAAAATCTGACAGCAGATATAACAAGAGGAACAGTACAAAAATCTGTCTGTGTATTAAGTACCCTACCATTGTATGGCCACATTCAAGTTAAAATGGCACTAATAACACATGCATACTTTGAAGAAGGTGACTTCAGTAAAGTATCTTTATTGGAAGATACTTATCATCATCTTAATTCATGCATGACCAGTGACAGTCAAATACCACCACAAGTTTTTGTTGGTGAGTATAAAATATTATTGTCATGACAATATACTATTACACAACTATACATATGACCTTTATCTTTCAGGTTTATCTGCAAGAGATTTTATATTACAGTTTCGCCATAAAGTCCTCCTTTTATTTAAATTACTCCTTTTAGAAAGGAAAGTAGTTTTCTACCAGTCTCCTGTGCAACCTCTGTGCACTGCAATATTAACATTACTTTCTTTGTATCCTGGAATGATTGAGCATGGTCTTCAACAAGCTGCATGTGTGAGGTATTTACATTGCTTTAAAGATTCGCTAATCATCACATGGTAAACAAATTATTATTAAATATTTGTTATATTAATTACAGGCCATCCAGACCTATGTCTCCCATTCCAACTTTTGAGGAAGAAGAATTGGCTGTGAATAATGTTGACTCCAACTTGACCGACACAAATACTGTACAGAACAATGTTCCTGAAGAAAACCAACAACAAAGTACTGATAATACTAATAGAAATTCATTGTGCATGAACGATAACAAAACCATAGAATCTATGGAAGGCAAATGCATGGACAACTTGAAAACTATGCCTGTACAAAAAAATTACAACTCTAATGATAATGGAAATGAGAATGGGAAAGTCATTGAAGTAGACTCAGCTCATGAATGTACCGAATCTCTTATGGAGGATGGTGAAGCGAAGTATTCTGCAAAAACAAATGACAATGTGCACAGAGTTCACAGTGTAAATACAATAACATTAGGTATGGGCGACACAGATAACAGTTTACCCCGCGATACGAGTAACGATGCCCTTTCGGAAGCCCGTGTAACGAACAACATAACACAAATTGCTCATATAAATCCAGAACATTGTGGCTTGCCATTAAATTTATTTGCAAAGGTACATAACACTTTCATTTAAATCTATTATTTACACAGTATTCGTAATACAGAAAACTACGATTTATTTATATTCTAACATTTTAAGGGCTACCTATGTTTGCCATATTTATCCTTACCGTACTTGGATTTGTTGGGAGATGTAAACGTAAGGGGCTACGTAGTAGGAGCAACCAATGTGTTATTTAAGCAGAAAAAACAACTTATAGATGTCTTAGTTGAGGTAAACTTTAGTACCTTTTCATAAATTTCCACTGACTTTTTTTTAATGATTATATCAGTTTTTGTAGAGAATTTAAACATTTGGTCGTAATATAATTACTTTTGCACCACAGGCAGAAAACACTCGGATAGAAGCAACAGATCCAGAATTAAGACGGCAATTGCATCTCACTACCGAAGATTTGAGATTTGCAGATTATGTAGTCAGACATGTGGCTGAGCCTCGCAAGGATATTTTCTTAGATGGGGTAGGATGGGAAGGTGGGGATGAGTGGATCAGAACACAATTTCGTGTATATCTCCTAAGTATGTTGCGCACTTCGATGCAGCAAGATACACGTCAGACAGATCACTACAACTCCACATTTATCACTGCCTGGCGTTCGACAAATAATTATAAAATGTGGGCAGACACCAGTAAACCGGAAATAAATAATATTGAACCTGGGCATCCATTTGCTGGTCAATTATCAGTACAAGACATGAAATTACGTTTGTCACAGTAAGTTAGATTATATTTATGTAACTCTGACTTCTTCTAAATATATGTATGTATATTTTTCAGTACTATGCAAAACACGGAAAGCGGAAGGAAAATAAATCAAGCAATGGTGTCAACTGGAAGAGCAGTAGCAACGACTGGAAAGGCCGTAGGTGAGTTATTTCTTGAAATGTCCATTAACAATGTCATCAGTTGACTGATGTATTCTCTTATTGAAATTTGCACAGCATTAATCGAATATTAAATAAGAAACTAAGAATTCAATGATAATTTTTTTTTTCATAAGGGGGTGCACTTTCACAAGCCAAGGGAGCTTTTTCAAATTGGTGGAGTACTTTAACAACCATACAACCGGTAGATGATGTAAAAACTGACATTCAGGCTTCAAGTATTCAGCAGGATATTTCAAATTCAACTGAGAAAGTAGGGGTCGAAAGTGATGGTATCAATGTAACAACTGGGAATACAGAGGTGGGAATTGCCTTAGATTAACTGGAGAGATTTGTGTAGTACTTCCAATTCAGTGGTATCGAAATAGTGTGTATAGTCCATAAAGAGTTTTGCAACGCAGCAATCCAATCGATTCATGCAGGGCCAAAAAAGATAGTATCAGATTATGAAAATAAGCAGTAAGTTTGAGAATTATTTGTTATTCTTCAGTGCTTTGAAGGAATATAACTAGGCACTAAAGTTTTGAAAACTATGTACGTACATGTTATGTCTATGTGATACAGGGAATGAATCTATACAAAAGAATATAGTCATTGTATTAGAATATCATCTTAATAGCGTATACACTGTATTCAATACCATTGACGATTATTTTAAATTAATGTAGCGCCTCATTTCTATATGGATTCATTACAATCATTGAGTTCAGTTTTTCTTGTAAATGCTTCATCCTTTAGAGTCCAAGATAATAGAAACTGTCATAAATATTCATTACCATTCAGATAATAGAGTTAGAATATTTATTTCTTGCCAACAGGACTTAGACATATTTATATTGAATGTATAAATATGTATCTCAAAGTCTTACTGCAGAGTAACTGTATCCTTATTGTAAATAAAATTGATGTAGTAGAGTATTGAAGTATCATGATTAGAATACTTGTGTAGATTATCAAAATCATTTAATCATACCTGTGAATTGTGAAATGAAGTCTCATTCCCTTAGAAAATGTGTATAGTTTTTAGTAATTTATATGCAGAACATTCCATGTCATTACAATGTTGCTATAAGTTTTGTATTCACACTCATCTTAAAATAGTTCAAACTTGTGAGAAATATTTATGTAATTTATATAAAATTAGTGTTAAGCTTCGATCATTTGGCAGAACATAGATACAGGTTCTATATATAATAAGGTACTTTCACTATTATTTTAATAACAATAGAAATTTTACTATTGCATAATTATTTCAATGTGATAAGCTCGCGGATAATCATTTGAAGATTAAAAATTTATTAACAAATTTGAGACTACATCCAGGCTGTAATAATACAGATTTTATTTCATGTGTCATATGCATAATGAAGAAATAACAAAACTTTTATATAATTTCAAATGATGGTAATAGTGAGAAAGATACATTTGTGCAATAATGGGACCTGATATATTTTAATGATGTTTTTTATTGTAGTACAACTCACACAGTATCAAAGTCAAAAGCTCACTTATAGTCATGTAAAGAAAAGTTTTATTTAAGACCATCTGATTTCACGTTTAGAAGTATTTACATTTTTATTTTGTGATATATACTTACTTTTTATAAATGAAAGTAATTACTTATATTTTAATTAATATTATGTGATGTTTTTTTTTAAATAAGTGTACTAGTGTTTGAAATTATATTGGAGCACAATTTGTGCACATGTACCTCTACCATGAATCAACAATGCCATATAACAGTAATAAGATTTATAATGTTTTTTAATAAAATCGTCATATAAAGCTTACACATCTTTATACTTATGACAATAGGGAAAACAGCAAAATTAATAAGTATGTAATCTATGGAATAGTTCATATTTTTACATTTATATCAGATAGTTATTTATACACATTGAAAACTTCCTACATGCAAGAACAAACTGTAATGCAACTTCATTCAACCCTTTATTGATATATTAATAGCAATATTAATTTACACGCCGGTACAATGCAAATAAATAAACTTGGTACAAAAGATAAAGTTTGTATTTCTTCAGAGTTACAATTCGATGCAGATAAAACAAACTAGTTTTTCAAGGTCATTTAAGTAGGCATAAATTTTAGGAAATATAGTTGAAAAATATTTGAATGTTGATATACGATACTTTTTTGATACTTATTTCTGTATAAATAGCTTGATTTATTGCTCAAAGAGTATAATAATACAGTAATAATAGTTTATCGGACTACGAAAATATCTGACATGGTTTACCATGTTTCCGTAAATAAAGGCAATCTCAAAGGAGTATACAGGCGCGCGTGTGTACATATTCATTTAACACTTGATAAGCCGGTAGAGTTAGTCGTGAACGTTGTGCTTTGACATTAAGTCGACATGCGTGTGTGTGTGAATGTGTGATATGTAGTCATGAAATTCGGGAGAACGGCGCGAGTCGAAGTGAGCAATTGGTCCGGTTAGGAGAAAGCACACTCGGAGCAGTAGTAACCAGACTTAAAGTCGCGAAATGTGTTGGAAAACGAGAGGAAGCTAGGGATGATCCCGCAGCTCACCGTGACTGTAGGCTTCAGCGCCGAATAAACATCGTAGCTCACCGATAATAGCCGAAGCCGTTTAAGGTGGCAAGCGGCGGGCGGCATGGTTGCCGAATAGAGGTAGAAAACGGCAGCGGAAGCGAGACGGAACGGCTGCTGAAAGAGCGCCATGGTGAAGCGACGTCACTGTCGGCGACTATGCGTGCGAAACAAAATCGGGGCGATTTTGAGACGTTGGCAATCCTCGTACGTGTGTGATGTCGTACGAGAGGTCTCGGTGTAGTCGGTCGGTGTCGCGTATGTGTTGAAGTGCGTCACTATCTCGGGAGGAGCCTGGGGACTCGAAATTTTCTTTCTGTATTGTCTCTCAGGGTGGCAAGTAGTAAGGAGCATCACAGCCGTAGTAGCGAGTGCGGTGCGCGTGTCATGTGTGCCGGCGTCTAACATACACGGCCGTGTCGTCATTGCTGTCGGCAGTACCGACCCGGTGCACCGTCTACAAGCAGCGGTACGGCCGCTCTTGTTTCCGCGCTTTTCATCACTCCGTAGGAGAGTAGCCATGCGAGAAAGGGATAAATCGGTGACTGGCAGGCGGCAGCCATCTTCCAGATGAGTTTTTCCCCTTTCTTCCGATAAGCGGAGTGCGCTGTGCCGTGAAAGAAAGAGAAAGAGAAAACGGGATAAAGGGAGGAAAGGAAGTAGAAGCGACCTTCTATTATGCGTCGTCGTGAGATGTGTTGAAGGAAGAAACGAGAGCGTGTGGTGGTCGAGCACTAAAAATTCACGGCTACCGCGGACGCGAACGACACGGCGCGTTGTCGTTTTTCCGCCGATGAGTGTTTAACCTCGTTGTCTTAGCGAGCGGAAAAGAGATTGATATAGTCGAGTAGGAAGGAAAGGACTGAACGAGTGAGAGAGAGGGAGGGAGAGAGACGGAAAGACACACGGACAATATACAGGGACACCTCATTGCCGTGCGTTCGGTCCGTCCGTCGTAATCAAGTATACACACCGCACGAGAGAGCATTCCCCGTCTACGAGAGCCCTGTCACGATGTCAGGCCCAATTTACGAGTCAGCCGCACTCTGATTTCCCGCCTTTAAATACCCACTCCTCTCTCGTCGGATTCGCGTACGTAACGCTAGAAAATTTTTATCGATTCCCTACGCGGTAACCTCAAAGTCGCGGAAGCGAAGTGGACGTTTCCCTTAGGCGCCGTCAAGATAATCCGAAACAGGGAGGCCCCCTTGCCGTGCCAATCGCGCGACGACAAAACTCGGCTCGTGGTGCACACGATTCCGAAGTTTTAGACGACTCGTTGTGCCCGTGACACGGCATTCCACCGCACATCAGGTACATCATCGGAAACACCCAGCGTGCGTTTTCCTTCCTATAGGTATAACCTTCTTCCGATCCTTCGATACCTTCCATACCTTCCATCCGTCCTTTCACGTTCCTCTTCACTTTATTTATCACAATCCATAACCTCTCCCAGGATTCGTCTTCGTGCATTTTCGTTACTTCACTTTCCAAGTATTCGGAACTTGAACATAAATTACCATCGCGAATTCTCTTGGTACATCGATAAATATTATTTAAACGTTTTCGTGTTTTCTTCTATCATATAAAATATTTGCATTTTTAAATCCGGTAAATGCACGAGAGCATCGTAAAAATTTGGTTTCGAAGGATATTTACTAATCAAATTTCGTTTTAGAGTATTTTAAAAAACCAAATTATGCAACTTTTAATTTTTCTGTATTATTTCGTATCTGTATTATTATTTACTTAACGTGGATAAATTTGAAATATATTCTAGTTCTTCCCTTCTCTGAAAACTTGCTAACAGAAATAGTCAGATATTTATAGTGCGTATTGCATTGTTTAAGATACTAATTTTACTTTGAATGATAATTGTTTCATCAAGATGGCACTTACGACGAATCCTAACGATTAACTTTATTTTAGATGACCGTTTTTTCAATCGATTTAGTAAACGCCACAATTCAATTAAATGTTTTACAATTTTAAATTTATTGCCGTTTAATTTAATTTTCTGCAAATACGAAAGTGTTGTGAAATCAATGAAGTAATGGTGTAATGTGATTTAATAGAGCTGAAAGTATAAATTGTTCACAATGGGCTCATGAAAAGTGCATTGGAAATGTATAATTCTGGCGGAGACTGTTGTGTCGTGACGTAATTAAACAAATCGGATATCAGTGTAATAATGCAGTGCCGACTTTGCAGATGGATAAACAGGGATGACTGATAATTGTTGGAACTCTGGTGGTGGTAAGTCTCATTAAGTATTACTGCATGCAAGTACTAGAATATATCCGGAGAAAATTCTGTAGTAATTTTACATTAAATTGATCAATTGTCCACTTCGGTTATTCGGTTAGAAATTGTGAATTTAATAATTTGTTAATTCGAGGTATAATTTACGATACAATTATTTCACGAGGATTTTTTCGTATGTAGTACAGATAAAATTGAAAAAAAATTATAGCGTCCAGTAAGTGATAAAAATGAATTTCTTACAACTTCAATTGCTTGTATAGAATTACTTACAAAAAATGAAATCCCATAATTAATGTACAGTGAAATAGCTTTTCATTAAAAAAGCATGAAAGCATGTATTTTGCTTCAACTTCACAATATGAAAGAGAGATTAGATAAGCAGCATACGAATTTATCAAGACATATGACATTGAGACAAGCTTGGCCACCTTTTAGTAATATGTTAACTGCTAAGAACAGTGCTTTGTATAGGACCAAATATGGCAGAATTGTAGATGCAGAAAATTTTTCATTATGTGCATTTAAAATACTATCAAATGATTGAATTCTTATCGAAATTCTGGAAGACTTATTAGTACATTTGTTAAGGCAGTTTTTTTATTAAAGAAAGATCATTATTCAGGTTCTCAGAAACAGCAACATGAATGTATTATTCTTTTGATGAATGTTACGCACAAAAATAATGATTTATATCGCATGATACGCCCAGTAATCTATTTACTGTAGTTCGTATTTTGTTTATGCTTTCAACTGAGATATAATAATAAAGGTCTCAGTTCAAGGTTCTTCGTGACCTAAGCCTATAAATTCATTGACACTCATACAAATTATAGCAATTGGACGATGTCAGATCTTGCATTTCGAATTTACAGATTTCTTCAACGAATTTTCACATGAATCGTGAATACCTTCGTTGCTGGTAGCATCCATGTCTAAAATGCGAATTTAAAATTAGCAGAATAATACATGTTGCTGAAAAGCCCCTCTCGTGTAAATAATATTCCATTCATCGCTTAATAATACGTATGAATAAAATTATTTTTATCGGAAGAGTAGATTCGGATTTTACGGAAACTCCTCAAGACGCGAGCAATGCGCAGGGTCGCCATAATGCATTCTGCGCTCGCATCTTTGCTGCATCGGTACCTGCAGCAAAGATCCTCGTGCGCAGCGACTTCAACACGACTTCGTCAGCATAAAATAATTACATTTCGTTAACGTCATACACCGAATGAAGTTTCTCTGGGGACAGGGCCCGGATGATCTTACAAAAATATAGGGCCTTCCTGCTCCATTACTCTTATTCGTGTATTACAAAGAGCGTACGATAAGGAGCCTATAAGCGACACGCATTACGACATGTGTCGTTCCTATGACTGTGTGGTATTTACGGCGAGTTCCCTGTACTCGGCTCTTGCACTTGGATCGCGCCTCTGACCGTTCCTCTCACGTACAGGGCTTTAGCTAGACACACATTATCCCATTCTTTCATTCTGATTGGCTCCGCCATGTTTTCGTCAAACCTGAGATGGAGATACCAACTGCCTGAACTTACTTCAATTGTCTTTGAAATATGCCATTGGCATATTCTATTTGTTCGTACCGATATTCCTCACAATTCAGCGACGCACAAACCAGAAAACTTCAGGTACCTTACACTCCTTTACCGTCATTGTTTCACGGTAACCAGATCGTATTCATTTACATATTGTTAATTGGAAAATTCTGCGAAATAGGCTGATTATCCAGTACTAAAGTGCCCGCGTTGACTACTTCAAAAGACCAAATTTCCAACTTTGTGTTAATCACTACTCTCGTCCTTCTTGTTAATTGCATATATAACAACTGCAGTGCAGGAGATTGGAATGTTACAATTTGAACAAGCATTTAATAATTTACTGCGTAATTGATGAAATACGATCAAACGAATCTCCAGTTATGATATTTGTAGGAGGTTTAATGAGGGGGTGTAATAATTGGTGATTGGTTCATACGCAGTCACGTTCATTCTTAGCATCGTATTTTACGTGAATACAGCAGGTTTAGCTCGCCGCACCAGGTTAGGACGTTTGCCACCATACGAGTATTTTCGTAGGTAGTCGTTTTTCATACGACGGGTTCCGTACACTCGTTTCTTGCAGTAGGAAACCCGCGCGCATTGCCGTTCCGTTAAACCGTGCTCACTGACGCCGGGAGACCGAGTTACTAGAAACACTTTAATCAGCGGCTGGTCGTGAGATGAGACTCCCTTCTCATTGGACGCGCCATGTTTTGCCCAAACTCAAGCGGGAATATCAAATGCGATTCGTCTTGTCTGACGTCACCTGCCGATCGATGTTCGGCACGAAGTCGGCGGCGTCGACAAATCCGGCAAATCGGGAATCGTCGTAGGAAAGTAACAAGTACGCCCCGAAGATCAACAAGTTTTCTTCCCGGTCCAAAAGTTCCTCGTACTTCGGCGACGTTTTGTGCCAGAGTGAAGTTCTTGTGGAAACAGGAGGGGACGTGTGTTTGGACAATGTATCGGTAAGCCAAAGTCAAGGAATAGACATGAAAAATTGTAACCTTTAAACGCCACGATCGAGGCACTACGAAGTATCGAACGGGAGGGACGTTTAAACGAAGAAGAACCGACGAGTAGCTGTGGGTTAGGTGAGGAGAAGTAAAAAAGAACAGGGAAAATGTTATTGAATCGCATCGGTAATTAGTTCGTAATGCACCTTTAAGGTGCTGGACAGCATGGCGGTCGCCGGTAACCCGCGTCCAATATCCCGTTTCCGCACTGACGGTCATAGCCAACCGATATTGATGCATAAACTCTGCTGCATGTCCTGCCGAGAAAATCACGCAGAATTAATGCACTGTCGAACGCGATAATTATATTTTAATTACTGACGTTACTACGTTTTATACACGGTCGCATTTACTTTTTGCCGTGTTATAGCATGCTGGCGGAATTCTTTACTTGATACGTACTAAAGCCCGATTCACAATCGAACATTCGTGCCGAGTTGACGTATTATTCGAGCGTTTGTACAGGCCACGCCTTTCTTGCTGGATTAACCGACTCACTGACACTACATTTGCAACATTATAATGTGAGGCGTATAGATATGAGGTGTATGATGCTTCACAGTCCAAATAGAGATGAAGCAAAATCTCCATAGGAACAGTCGCCGATAAGAGATATTGTATATTTGTTTGGTCATCGATTTAACAAAGTCTACGTAATGCAATATTTAACGTAACATGATGAAACCGTAGGTGTGAATAAATGTCCATACTCTGTTCCAAAAAGCGAAGCTAAAGTTCCCATGTAGGCGAATGATACATTTCAAATTCTACGTACTGTATTCGCTCGGGAAACCCTATAAGGCACGCGACACGTATATTGCATTAATATTCAAGATATACAGCCGAGCTAACTTTTACGTTTTTTAATCCAGATTACATGGGCGATATGTTTTGGAAGTTGGATTTACTGCACGACTATTCCGATAATCCACGGCATTTAACCCTTGCTTTGAATTTTTTGCGTCTAATTTGTAAGTGTCTTTCAATAATAATTAAGAAGCTCGCGTATGGGTAAATAGTTCCTTTCTCTGAAAATTATTTGCTCAGTTTTCAAGCATGAATGACAAAATTGTTGGCACCGCGAGCCAACCAGCTTGGATTGGACGAAATAGCATAACAGATTTATCTATGCCGACAACAAAAACGTCCACTCTCATTGCTTTATTAAATTATAACGGCATTCCTTATCCTAATAAATCGTTTCTTGTAGATTTCCTCGCGTAATCGTTCTGAAAAAGTAGGTCACGTTGAACGGTTTTTCTCCAAAAATTGTAGCGAGTCATGAATGTCCGCGCAAACAACATCGGTTTTCCGGGAAGATCGGATCGTCGGATCTCCGACATATCGTCGCAAACAATGAGCATAAACCAGATATGCAGGAGATGCGAAAGTCTATCGGTGCGAGTAGAGGCCGACAACTGAAGCAGGGCAGTGTCCTCACGCGACTTCCCGTAATGTCGACTCTACTCGGCTAGTCGCGATCACGGTGCGACTTGCCTTATCCTTTTCCCCGCAGAATCATCCTCCACCAAATATTTCGTCAAGATTCGTCATTCATTAAGAACGTCGCTTTGTACCCTGTGCCAAGCTAAACAGGGACAAAACCACTTCCGTCAGATTTTAGACGAAGTTCTGCCCTCCTCGGATTCCAGTAATCCCACGCTTCATTGTCGAATTGTACGAAGATTTACTTAGAGTCATTTAAGAATCGCTGCTATTTATGGCAGTGCCCAGTTTGTACGAGGATTAAATTCCTTACGGGCAATCCTTCGCCCGTGACTCGTCCGAATCGTGTCCAGTATTCGATGACATACTTTTTACAGTTATCAGTTGCATCTACCTACAATTTACCGATGCTGGACGTACGGCCGTTTCATTGGAATCTTACATTGTCTTGCGCGTATTTTCTCCAAGCCGTAATATGAAAGGATAAAATACTGATCGTCTTTTTATTGTTATTAGCGGAAGATATCGGAATTTACGATGAATTTCGATTCTTTCTGTATCTGAGCAGAGGTCAAGAAAGTAGACGGAAATTGAACCATGGAAAATCATGGTTAAGCAGTCGCGCTGTCCGGTACTTAAAGTAACTGCACCATCGTGTGGCACTTAAATAGCCAAGAATGATTCAAACGTGAAGCGTAGCACTTATGTACCATTAATTATTTTTAGACCGCCGAGAGAAAACTCGATCTTCTCTCCATGTCGAAATTCCAACATTATCAGCAGCCAAGCTGCTGTCACTAATATTTGCTTTCGGGATAATTTATGTTATCTACTCCTAATCAGCAATGTTTAACCACAGAGATTCAAAACTGCCAATTAGAATTGTATTCTGTTATTAAATAATTCGTTGTTTTACATCCCAATAAATAAACCGCAATTGAACACTTAAAATCATAGCTGGAATGAGACTAACTCAATTGTATTGAGAAGCAGGTTGTAAATTGCAAGATAAACGAATTACACTTTGATATTTCCTCCATAGTTACATATTCATAGTCTGAACAGTCTTTTGTTAGATGTATAGCTAGGCAGCGATGTCGTAATTATGCAAAATGAATAATTCAGCAAATAATATCACACCTATGCACATGATTAAATGTTTCATTGACGGTCATGTAGTTGGCGTTGAATCATTTCCAACGATGATCTCGTTTTTCTGTGATGCTGCCCCACATTTAGTTCTCTCTTTGTTCATTGACCTCTAGCGATTCACTATAATACGTCCTAACAATTTTTACATCTTCTCATCCTTGTCGGTGAGAAACTATCTTGCCCCTCTGTAAAAGGCAAAATACGTAATATACTTGTATGATTCACAAATCAAGGAAGAAATGTAAAAAAAGTGTAGCAACTTTCGGTACACACTCCGCATCTATGGATAACTTTCAGAAGTCCTTGTTTACGACTATCAAAATTATCATCCACTTAGGTTGTCTTTGAATAAATTGGACATGCCTATTTCGTTGGTACACTAACATTCGTCTAAAAATGTTAACTGTCGATAATCGTTACGTCGAAATGGCGGTTTTCCCTCGGTGACGACCTGGGATTCCATCGGCCACACGCGCACGGCAAAATTATCTGATCGTTGCGGATCCGCCAAGCGGACCAAATAACCGGAATTAATAAGCCAGTCCCCATTGACGAACGGAAGCAACACCCGCTGATCGCACTTGTTAAACCGATCGACGATATATCGACTAGCATCGTGATTCATTAAATACTTGTCGGACGATGTTCATATCCATGTGAGTTTAATTGCGTAATTAAACATTCCAGGGACGTCCCTGATGATTTACTACGGTAATGCCGACGAATAAAAATATCCTTATTCCTTACCATATTACTTCTCTAATTGTGCAGGAAGCAGTCACAATATACAATAACGCGTTATTGATCATTCGTTTACATTGGATCGTTTGGTACATTATCCATTTTGAAAGAACATTCATTAACGTTTAGCAAGACTAATATAAGATTTATATTACTACTGGTAGTATGAAACGCGTTATCATCGTAAATCAAACACAGTATCCGAAACATTCCCAGTGGAAATGCAGTATCCGCGGAATGTCTATGTTTGAAGGGTATGGCTCCAACACAATTTGCCTCAGTGGGTATTGATCTCTAACTTACGTGGAAGACCGAGGACAAAGGGCTCTTCCCGGAAAGTTCCAACTCTCCAATATGATTAACTCCGTAGTTGTGTATATGTATAAGAAGTTAATTGTGTTGTCGGGATGACGTACTTTGTGCTGTTCTGCTATTGAATGAAATCGATTCTTTGTGTCCTACGCACTGTCGAATGTCGGTCCTGTAAGCAACTGTCCTACGCTCGTCGCTTCTCAAATTAAATATTTTGCTCTGAGAAAGTCACTTCGGCGTTTCAAAACCTGGAGATTATTGCGAAAAGGACGTGTCGCAAAAATTACGAGCGTTGCTCAATGACGGTAGTTTTAGTTGCACCTTAGCAGATTACCTGAGTATCCACGCAGTCATCTATACTGCGTCTAGGAAGTAAAACAGCCTTGCCCCCGTTTTATTTGGAAATCCAACCGCTGGTGTGTTCAACGACTAGCTTCTCAATGCGTACAACGAATATCCAGTAACAGACAGTAATGATAGACAAACTGAGTGATACTAATCGTATGCTAGTTGGAGAATTGAAGCACTTACAGAATATCCCAAATTTAATGGACGTTTGAACCTGGCGGTTACTTTTAAAACTAATTGATTATTGCAAAGTGTGATCTAGAATGTGCACACTGCACTCACAGCACGTGATGCAAAAATTGGATTGCACCATTTGACTTACACGCATTACTGATTACGCATCGAGAATGTACATCGCGAATTTGTACAGAATGAATTCCGATCATTCTGCCAACTAGAACGGACCGTGAAAGGTATTTGAAATCAATTAAAAGAAAATGAGTGTGCAGTAAAATCATGCCAGAATCATACGCGTACAATGCACACTTTCTAGCAAGTCAATAGTCCAATAAATATGCCAATAAAAAGGTTTCTCTTTTGGTCGATTTTGAAACAATAGCGACGTTGAAAAAATGGATTAATTTTATAAACAGAATAAAGCGATATGATCGTCATTAGCTGTGACTCATTATGAGTCAGAGCCTGATACTCTTAGTGTATTGTTGACATCTGTATGTTTTAAAATACAAGGGTATGAGGTGTTTATAGACAAACAGTTGACGTTTCTATCCGCCACTTAGTTGCTGATGTATAATTATTCACGTACTTATATAATGGATCTTAACTAGAAAGTAGAAAGTAGAAACATTCATAGAAGCTCTACTTTTGATTCGATGTATCTTTTAATAAACTGGTGATTGAAGTGCACCTGTGCGTGCTAATTTATTCTCTTAAAAAAATTCACGATATTTTAACATCTAAATTCATGATCCATTGGGACTCCTTGTGTTAAATTCGAACTTACTCAAGACTTCCAAATGTAATATTTTTCAGCGTAATCTTATCGTTTTCTTCATTATAGCTTAGTACTAAACCAAAGGATACAAGTTGTTTGTGTAACTGTCTTAGCTACAGTTGCATCAACATTGTTTCTACTGTTCTGGTTAAATTTTGCACGCATCATTTTCCGCTGCATAAAATTCCGGTCTTAATACAGCTGATCTTCAATTAAAATTATCCATAATTGTATTATTCTTAGAACGATGCATTATTCTAATGTGTCCTTTTGCAACACATTTTTTCTGTCTGTCGATTGACATACATAGGTATATATAGTTACTTCGTTTAGAACCTCTCGTCATCGGGCATAATAGCACGTTTAGTGGTCAAAGATTTTCTGCATTGCTGTTATGACCGGTCGCGTGTCTTTGAAGTTCCATTCGGCTCATGTATAATAGTTTCATGTATCTGTTTTCGTAGACACAGCGATAGTTCTTAAAAGTAGAATTCATAGTTTTAGTGCGGACTGTAAATTCTTATTTTTGGGGGGTGTCTGCCAACACAAATATCTTGTCAGAGCTTGTGGCTCAATAGATTAGTCAGATGATGAATTCGTAATACTCGTTATCTCAACTTCGACGTCACAAATATGCTTCGGTGGTGCCTTCGAAGGGTCTAGTGTAATTCGTGGTGACTTGTTCCAGGCGCTGGCGTCAAGATGGAGCATTTTCAGGCCACCCTGGACCCAAGGAAGCAGGAGTTATTGGAGGCCCGCTTTCTCGGAGCGAGGGTAAGCTATCATCTGCCACTTCTTTCTACTTTTTAGCTTCGGTCGTTTCCTACTGCATTAATAACAAAGATCGACAATGGACAATACAACTATCCTTGCCGATAATAACTTGTGGTAGTGCGAGTAAGGTGGGGAGGGAATTAAACCACTAAACATACATGAATTCGTATCGCTTAGACCCTGCTTGTTATTATCCGCATTAATTTAACTGATTGATTATTCTTGCTCCAAATTTATCCACAAAAATCCTCGCACAATTTTCACGCACGTGGGTACCAGTCAGTCGAATCAATAACCCTTATTCATGGTTACGTTACAAACAATGTCGGAATATTTATTTGTCTTGCCTGTTCAATCCTGAATGTGCTGTGTTTGCGGAAAACCGTTGAGAATCGTCAAGAGATGGCGCGACGTGTATTTTCAATTCTTACTTTTGTGTACCTATAAAGTCCGTAAAAATGAATGAATGTAGTAAGAAAAACTCACTCTCCTGGGTGATTGTCATGAGCGTGGTGGAGGAAATAGCCTTATCTGCCTATTTATCTAACCAAAAATATCGTGCATTCCAGGACAATTTCATAGGGAATTAAGCGAAGTGTGTGCGTTCTACGTGACAATATGCTTGCCCGCTTACTCTTATCGATATGACAAATACGTGCCCTGTAGCGATTCCATATCCTAGTCCATTTTTTGATTCCTAGAGAATATCGGTGAACGTCTCTTACAATAAGAGACACGGTGTCCGGCTCTTAAAATAAATCTCATCGATCGTAATGTAATTGCGGTAAATTTATACATAAGTTTCGTAACAACTATCCTCTCGAATACATAAAAACACGAAGGGTGGCTACGTCTTTAGAGTTCAAATCTCGTAGGATTTCTTGCTATTCACGATTTATTATATCCGAAAACGATTTATTTATATCCAATATAATTTCCAATGGCGATAGCCTTATTTGAGCGACAGGGGAGGCAGTGTCGAGAACGAACGCCTCGAGAAATTCTCAATAACGATATGCGATACAGTACACCCGATGACGGAGTCTTACGATGCAGATAACGCGTACGTAATCTACGTAAGGAACTGTATACTCTGGCAAACAATAGTTATTTAGTAGCACATAGTTGGAATTGATTGACGAAGGCTGTTCGCTTGCCGTTTTATACCGCAGATGTAAATATCTTTCGATATATAGTTATAATAAAATAATCAGCAGTTAAAGACAAGCTCTTCGTTATTCCATTGACATAAATTACACGGAACGGTACGCTTTCTAAATTTGACTAGTTTTCAATGTATAGAACTTGGCGGTTATTCTAGGATCTGAGAAGTCGTGAGGAATATAGTCGTAAAAACATTAAATATGTTCGTTTCTCATCATTTTTAATGGTTTTTCGAGGACTACTGCGAGTACTATTTATGGACTAAAACAACATATATGCATAATGGAGAGGAACGTTACGTTGAGGTTTTATATGACCATTCTTGTTATATCGGGCAGCGATGTTATTATCTACTTTTTTATGAACTATGATGTGGGTCATGTATGTCATTCACACGAGATACGACGATTGCTACGAAGACTCCGTGTTGCGGGCACGGCTCGTTCGTACGTCCAGACTATTTTCGTCAAATTACGACATCAATGTATACACGTCGCGACGAGAGGACCGTTTCAAAGGAACCTTGCGTCCGTGTAAAAAAGAAAACATGTCCTTCGGAATTTCTTCCGATCGTATATATAAAACCGAACGCGTCAAAATTGCCTCCACACCGACGCCATTCAATAATCGAGCATACATTTCCATAAAGTCGACCTCGGTAAGACTGTAATTGTTAACTGAATTCTCGTATTTTTCTGGCTCTCGGTGTTTCAAGAATTATCAATCGTGAGGCCACAAGTAAATAGTATTTCAACGATCTCGATGTTATCAATTCTTGAAATTATTGCCTCGTGACGTTCCAGCGCCGATCGGAAAGGGAGGAACTCGAGGGAATACTCTCTTCGCCGATCACCTTTCTATCAGGCAATCATCGTCGTCGTCGTCGTCGTCGTCGTCGTCGTCGTCGTCGTCGTCGTCGTCGTCGTCGTGTTCACGTCCCTTCGGCTAAAGGCCATCGCGCTTGTAAAACCAAGCGCCGACAGGCGAATATATCGATGACGACTATTTTACAGCGCATACGCGATATGCAATTGAAGGTCGGATGAATAACGACCAAGGATACGTAAAAATAAGGTCTGCGTTAACCGTGTCGCTGTACGGTAGTAGCATCCTTCCATCCTTTTCCTTTCCTTCTCGGGACTTGTCGTCACCCGCGTTTCTCCTCTCGAGCGAGGAATCTGCGCGACAGGCTTTTCTTCCCACAATGATGGCTCGATGACGGTGGTTACTCGTTGTTATGGTTATCTCCGTTGCTCCGCACGGAATTGATCCTCCACGTTTGAATAACGCCAGAAGACTCTTCTTCTTGCTTGCCTAACCCCCTGCTTGTCTTACGCACTTAATCGTTCGATACTTAATTCTCCGGAAAAACATTTAAATATCTTACGACGCAATACATTAATGACGTAGGGGTTGCCAGAATGTTGGCAAAAGGCAAGTGTTTATTACGTTGAATAATCCATTCTAAGTAATCAGGGAACACGTCATACGTAATTGTTCGCACACATATATATCATGCCGGCTTCGTGATACCAAAGACTCGCCAGCTTTTTAAAGCTCTTTAGTAAAGAGCTTTTCGGGCTTACTGTAATTTAAAAACAAGTAAGAGGTCGATCTTTACGAGATAAATGCTTACTCGAACATTGGACTTACACAGTATCGTTGACTATTACTGACTGTACCTCATATGTAATTGTCGTGTATTACGAAAACATACCAGTCACAGAATATTATCGGGAGACGGATGTTTACCAAATGCTGCATACGTATTCTACGATACATACACGATTCTTTTAATTTTCGCATCTTCAATACGTGAATCATCACACATCTGTTATAAAAGATCTGCCTTCGAATACGCGTAAATCATTGGAAAAACTCGTGAAATCGCTATTAGGTCATAAACGGTAGTTTTCTCACGTAGATAAACTTGCGTTCTGCGCGGGGCTTTGATGACACAGCTATTGTGGATCGGTTATGTACTTCTTGATGTGTGATGTTGCAAATAATACGATGGCATCAGTCCTGCATCTGAACGATAGCGGACTTGGTCAACAGCAAACCGCTAATATACGCGGCGGTATAATTACACGGTTGTACTCTTGTGTAGGAGAGTAGCAGTGGACATGAAAGCGATTTTCTTTCGCCATATTTGGTTCCCGATACATCAAGAACTTTTGCAGTTATTCCCATCTTAAAGTGCTCTTTAGCGAGAAACGGGCCAAAATCCGTTTTGCACATGAACGCACCAATCAATAGACGAAACCCTACTTACCGTTATTAATAGCCGCAGAGAATAGTTTCTGGGATTTTAGTAAAAATAGCGTTAGCAGGTAGGGTATTTTAAGAGCTACGGATAGTTTCATACCCCGTGACAGGTTTCGCCGCTTTATTGCCATTCGCTCCTAATTTCCCACTTATATATAATTTGTCAGGTCAGTCGTCAGAAATGTATATAATTGCCTACATTGTACGTGATTGGTCGGAAACGAAATCTCCGTAAGATTTGCCCGGAGTAAGTCCTACCCCCTTAATCATACAAGCACCAATGAAGTAACGAAAATGACGCAGAGTGAAATGGTTCGTCGGTGGATTGGCTTGGACGAAAAAGGCGCACCGTTGCCGGATCCTTGGCGTTATAATCCTGCGGACGTTGTGTATCGAGGGGACGGCGAGCTGCACGTCCGTGTTGTCCTGCGGAACGACAAGTCAACATCGACGGGAGGTTATACGCTGTCCGCCGAGCGACCTGCTTATTGTTATTATATCCTTGCCTAAAAGAGCCTTGCGGTACGAAAGGTGTGGCCAATCGGTGGCCTCTGCTTGCACCGAACTCTCGGTATATTGGAAGCAAGAAAGTAAGCTTAGGGCCGGCTCTCATCACGTGGCGCTCTCACCCAGAGGAGAGCAGTCAAGTACGCGAGTCCGACTGCCTGCTACGTGCTTCGCAGCTACATATCTGCACGTGATGGAACCGCGATCACCGATCAACGGACACGACGCTCACTAGCAAGAAAGGACGGAGACGGGAAGAGAGAAGCGTCGGTTAAACGTTTCTGTAGATCCCTCTGTTCCTACCCACGTCGGAAAGAACCAAAGTCTGCTTTTCAGGTATGCCTTCCTAGCAACAACTTCTTTCCATTTATGTCTTCCATATCTCGTCGATATTCCTATTCGTTTATGGCTATTCTCGAACCCCTGTTGGAGAGTTCCCTTTTCAGTTAGGCATACCACGACGTACACGCTCATCGTCGTTGGTAACAGCTTTCGCCTTGATTTTCTACGAGAGCAGTTTTTACGTCACCCGGTATAGTAGCCCGGTTTTTCTAGCGACTGTAGCTACGTAGTTCTTCCAGCGGCATTCAGTAACGTACATGTCTCTATCACGCTCTTGTGCCCATAATGCGCAACAAAAATATAGAACCCATCTAACACAATTCGCTCATATATCCAACGTTAAAGGTCAAATGTTTATTCTGCCACCCTAACTGCGCCGTTATCTATTTATTTTAATTCATCGACATTTGATATTCACAATGACATTGTTTATCGACAAGTACGGAGGATTGCACTTCGAAAGACAGGAGACTGTAATGAACAGTTTTAAACCATAATGAGCTGAGTAGCGCGAGAAAGCTGAAATAATTCCCGTGGCGCATCGTATCGAACGCTGCGAAATAAGCTTCTGCTCTCTCGCCCTTTCCTTCCTCGTAGTACGGGCTATCTTCTCTTGTCGTCATTGGAGAAACGTGCGGACACGTAATGCACGCGTGCGGATCGGCTCGAACGTGCGCGCACGCGCTCTCACGCTGGAGAAGAAGCTCGCATATAGAAACGTGTGGGAACTATGCAGAAGCTCCCTCGGATCTCCGCCGTAGAAAACGGTATAACGGGTAGACGCGCCGGGTCTAAACTACACGAATATTACTGAGGCTCTCGCCGGAACCTTGGGGGGGTGTGCGAACTATGCGGCCTCCTCGATGACGGATTTACCATATCGCCATGCCGTTCTTATCCCGAGAACGGGCCTCCGTCCAGATCTCTTTCGATACAAACAATTACCAAGGGTAAATATGGCAACGCGGTTCAAGCATTATTATTTTTAACTGAAGTCAATGACTCCCGTAAGAACGTATTTGTTGCGTCCGACGCAGGCCCATGGCGATCGCGAGGAATAGTCGTACTTTTCTGACTAGACCTGAAAAAAGTAGGGGTACTTATTGTACAGGAAGGCAGGTACTTAAAGGCCTGGCCAACTACGTCCACACCCGAGTGATTTTAGTCTTAATACGTCCACTGCATCTTTTATGAGCGGTAGTGTCACGTACATTTGGAAAATATTGCTTCGAGCTCACGCGTTGCTTATAAACGACAAGAAGAAACGCGTAGCTGCTAGCTTACAAACTGTTGGTGTTTGCTCGGAGCAGGTCAAAATCCGGGTACGGTCGTGAAAGGAGAAGGGTCGACACACCCTTGGTCGTTGTAAACGTTATTCGTGCATATAATTTTCGGTAAGAGGTTATACCCTCCATGTTAACGGTAGTTAAGACCATGACGTCAAGATGTTTTCCACTCTTGAGACCTTTCAATATCGTAGCCGGTATGGTTGAACCCGTATTCCCGTTAAATAAGCATATTGTTCTACAGCTTGCGTACTTTAAACACCTACAACATTAGTATCTTCTTCTCTTATGGTACGAGAACATATATCGCAGATAACACGGCTGTGCGTTCATACTTTTTACCAGCACAGAATCTTTAATGATTCCCGGGTTTTCAAATACATATGTATATATGTTTTCCTGTGATGCCGATATATATGTACTCGTAGAAGAATTGAGCGACTGAGATTCTGCCATACTGTTGGCTGCGCGGCTGACATAGGTAGGACGACATGGCCACCCTCTGTTACTCCAGCGTTGCTCGAATATTCTCACCCTTAGCCGCCGCCTAACTCCCTGCGCTACTCCCGCCACCCGTTGCCCATCTACCTCGTCTGCTCTGAACTCGCCCCCGCCAGATACTCGCCCATTAGTTATTTTCTTGGTGAGGCTCTCTTTCATGCACACGCAAGCACACCAAACACACACATGTATTCGTTCTGCCTCCTTCCCACCCTCCAGACCTCTTCTCCCTCGCCCTATGTCCAACAGGATGTATATATATAGATATGTATGTATATATACATGTACAGCACACACCACTTCTCTTTCCGCTGCCATCCCTTATTTGTCTCTGTCTCCCTCACTTTCTCACCCTTTTTACCTCCTACCACCCTCTTACCTCCCACTTTCTCTCCTTTTGCACCCCTCTGCCCCCTCTATCTCTCAGTGACTCTATATCCACCTATCTCCTCTCCTCTTTGGTCCATCTCTTTTTGGCCTCATCTTTCTCACTCTACACATTCTCGAGGGATCGATCGAGGGAAGCCAACGACTTTCTCCTCCTCTTTCTCTCCTCCTTCTCCCCCGCTTCTGGACCTCACTCTCTCTCATTTTGTCTCTCTTTCTCTTGACGGTTTCCCTTGCGCGAAATCGAGCACAGAAACTGCCAAAAAGTCCAATAGCTTGTATCATCGAAAACCTCCTTGTGCAAAGACAGAACGGAATTCGATCAGTGAGCCAATGCGCTGTATCGATAAGCGGACGTATTATAAAAAGCCTGTCGACATTACAGTGGAAGATAGTAATTCTGTCTTCCCGTGGCGAAAGGTTCGTTTATACAGAACGTGGCAACTCTGATGTAACACAGCAGGGAAAGATAGGGACGAGTCAGGACAGCTACAATGACTATACGACCGCTCGATATCATTAAAGGACGTTCATCGTCCACGGCGGTCAGTCCGATAGGAGCGACATCAGTTTGCCGATGACAAACGATGACAAGCACCCGCGATGTGTGGAAATCTGTTGCGATTCCTGAAAGCGCTTGACGAAGGTGAGCCCGCGTGCCAGTTGGCCGGTTTAAGGACGTTTCACACTACGATGCGAAAGGAGCGACTGGAGAAAGAGAACCTGATTAATGAATTCGTAAATTCAGCAATTGCTGACGGGACGTGATCGACGTAGAGTGATCAAGTATTGCGATAAAAGATAGACTTCATACACGTCCCGCCTTAAGCGGTATTTACTAATGTTGGCGAGTGGTCATGGTTTAACACATTTCTTTTTTCTTAACACCGCTGAAATTGCTCCAGGCGTACACGTAGATCGATAACCATTCAGCTATAGTAAAGAATACGTATATCGCATTGTAAGGAATGTCTCTTGATAAAAGATTATACCGCGGAACCGGCTGTACGAGAATTTCGGAGTAGTATGTTGTCTTGACCTTAACCACCATAACCCGCGGAGATCGTAATACGTTACCGCTCCTCCATCGACCGCGTGGCTACGAAATTATGAAAATAGCTTCTCGTATAAGTCGACGTGCGCCGTGCCGTATTTACGGTTCCATTCGCCATAAACGCGGTATGACTGACCGTAAAATTCTGGCTACGCACGCAGCAAGAGAGCTCATCGTTTATCTTTCCACCGACCACCAGTGAATCTCACCACGCACGTGCGTTTCCTCGCACACCAGACCTACTGACAGTTTTCGCGCAACGTGCATGCCAATACGACTTTGACAAATCATAAGTCCTCAATCCTGCCCTTTCGAATTGTACGGTAGAGTTCATTGCAATTTAAACAGCATAGTTGGACGCCGGGTTAGAAAAATTGGATACATTTTACTTCCAACGATTTATTTTTATACTTATATGAATATCAACTCTGGAAGAACTTCCATTTCTGGTCGATTGCGCAGTTTAGGATCACAATGTACACATAGTGTATTGATTATTTTACGTTTGACATTGAGATGTAAATATACAACGAATAATGTATTTCACGCATATCTGACAGCCGAGTAAAAAGTCTGAGTACTTTGTCGTCATTCCCGCTGCTGCATGGACTAATCTTTAGCTCACCTGGAGCCTAGCATGCGCGTTTATTAAGAACAAAACACAGCTTATCACATAACTACCAGCAGCGTTAAACCGTAAAGTTTCGGATACGTCAAGCTCATTGCCTGTATACCTGTCATCTCAAATAGGCATGTGAAAACAGTAGATTGCGATACACTTGTCGCTGCTACATGTGGATACCATCCACCTATGCCCGAGAATTTATAAACACAAACTAAATGCTCGAATTAGTTTAATTTGTACAGTCGAAGCTGCAACGAAGTCGTATAGATGAAAATGCTCAAATATTGTGAAAATTGAACATGGGATTCTACAGGATATGTGCATTGGCTAAGCGTGGGCGAACCTTTATTACGCGGCGCATATGATAGAGTATTTAGTAAGCGCAATGTATAACCTAGTACGTTCCTAGTATCGATCCCGTGCCTTAATGCATATAAAGTCAGTGCTCAACAAGCCTACTGTGTGTGTCTTCTGCTGTAGATGCATCGTCTAGGAACAATATGGCGCTTACGTTTCACCGACGAAGAATCACGCCGAAGACCCTCATACCGGGATTATACTATTACCGTGTAATCAGTTGAGTACACTCATTCTGTACTTACCGAACGTGTTGTTCATTACTTCAGCATGATCAAGCGAGGTTCTCGATACCTTTTATTATCGCTTTTTACGGCTGCTTTTTCTCAGCGTCTTTTTCCGCCCAAAGGACGTCGGGCCATTCTTAACCGGTAGTCGCAATGTTGCATCTAGTTATATCTAGTTGCATGTAATATCGCTACTCAATATAGTGACCATCGAAACAAGTTAGTGACTGAATATGGTTTAACGGATGACAATGTTTTTATCGGTGCGATTTTAATGGCACTTCTTGCTTCGTTCGGTATCCTTAGATACACAGCGTCATTACCGTTCCGCTTACGATTTTACGAGAGGCAATTTAAACGTGGATTTTACGACGAAATTTCCGAACGTATGGCAAAGACTACTCAACGCTACTGCGTTTTTCCCCTTTATCGTCTTTCCTGCGCGAGAAGTTCTATATTTCAGTGTAATTTTTCGAGAAAAATGATTCTGATTTTACTTAAATATGGTGGGTAAATAGTAATGACTGCGCGTTTTGCACGAGCATACGCCGCAATTATCAGTAAACTGTCAGGTGTTCATCGGAAATGACAGTACAAAACGGCAATTCTGATTATCATTACATAGCATCGCAGCATGAAAGGCAACCACGGCATCTATCACACAGAAATGTAATATAAACGATCAATTTCTGGCGGTTACCGTATCTCTGGCGATACGACAAACTGATCTTTCAAAACATTTCCATTCAAAAAAGAATCGGCATTTCTGTGCAAATCTTCGTTACTACAAGGAACTTTTGGTTCGCGTGTCATTGCTAATAATGACTACCACAAGAGGAAAACATTAAGCAGCCGACACAAAGGTAGTTTGTTAGTGATTTACAAGACTGCCATGATCTGGCAACAGTGCTGGGGATCAGTCAACTCTTGGCGGTGTCTCGTCTAATTTCGAGCGTACGTTCAAATCCTCGGGATATCGCGGCACTCAGTGCCGGATTAAAGGCATAACGTGCCCCAGACAAACAGGTGTCTACGCCTATTAAGCTCAACCTACCACCCATTGCAGCATCAGTATGCTCGAAAACTTCGTTTCCCAAGAAACATATGACCAGTTATCAGCACAGTAATCATATTTATTCTTACATACAGAAATATTAATTATGTTTAATCAATAATGGGGAACGAATTCGCATAATTTTTCTCAGATAATAGTATGAGTGGCACAAAAGAGGCAGGGACCTATGTGCAACACCTGGTCGAGTACTAATTATTGGTGTCGGCGACGAGTAAAACTGCGTCTTATCTATAAGTTATCGATTAAAACCTATCTATACTCCTGAACCGTCGCACCGGTGCTTAGGAGTGCATGATCGATGGTCCAGCAGACAATCGATTCGTTGGCTTACGGTCCTGGAGTCGGCAGAAGTCAGAAGTGCACGATGATTGGTGATCCGATAATGCACGGGGCCCGATTAGCGCGGCTAACGCATGTGCGGCCGAATCGGCCGCAGAATAACGAATGCGAGGGCATAACACGCGGTTTAGACATGCCGCTGCGTTGCCAGATTTTTTCCATCACATGTCGCACCGTGCTCCCATTAATCGCACGGTACGGCAGTGGCCTGTGTACGCCTTCAACGCGCCCGAAGGGCATTACGTAAGCCGACAGAGCAGTACCGCCAATTCGACTCCACCTCAGTAACTCGGTTTCGTGATACGTAATGTGATGTCTCTCCTCTTGTCGAAGCCCGTGCGATCGCGCTGAGATAGCCCGCTGAGAAACACTCCATTTGTCATAAGATCCAAGACTTGGCTTCAGCTTAATTAATGATGGGACTTAAATTACACGGATACCGATAGGTAGATCCAGATTGATTCATCTACCGGTACAGGTCGAAAAATTCTGGTCTTATTTCGAAAGGCCAATTCCCCTCGCGTAAATCTGCCTTTCGAAAATACCAACCGGGAGGATTTCTATTGACTTTCATTAACGGTATACAATATTTGGACGTTTATTATCAGGGAATTAATACGCCGGTGCATTGTTTCATCGTATGATCTGTTAATACTTTGTTCTTAAATTAGAGTGAAAGTCCGTAATTGCGGCCGTATTTAATTTAGCAGGATCCGTGAGACAGATAGAGTTGGATGAAATCCTCTACTGACACGTCATCGAGGTAGCTCACAAATCGTCACGTTTCTGTCTCTCCTTTCCTTTCTTATCTCTACGAATTAGTCGTCATTCTTTGCATCGGGTATATTTGTCTTGCAATAACTCGAGTCTAAAGGTTTTGCTGAAAAATTTGCAGGACAGTTCCTCCGTGGGTAACGGTATTTCGTTTTTAACGAGGACCCGGGGCATAGTGTACTTGAAGCCGCAGAGCCTGGACATATCGTAGTGATTGGGATCAATACGCTTAACCACACTACTACGCAATAACACCCCTGTTCGCCCCCCTCCCTTGCCACTGACGACCTCCCGCCGTCTCCGTCTCTCTTTTCCTTCGGTTCCTGCTGGGTCTCTCCTTTGCACGCTAAACTCTTCCGTCCCGTCGTTCCGCAGCGACCTTGTCGCAAATTCTTTCACATCTCCGTTATAATACAGATCGTGTTCTGCAGGAGTCCCTATAGCTACCTGATCGCATACAATTCGGCCGCGCAATTCTTTCCTAATGCACCAAAGACCTCGTGGGCATTACTTTGAAACCGTCAATCAATATGATTACGATTTTTTCATCGCTCGCAACGTCCTTCCAGTAAGGCAGGGTTTCAACTAAAAAATTATTCTGTGTCGTAATTATCCGTGGAATATGATAATAGGTTTACAGTCATTAAAAGTACAGCTGCAATGGATATTGCCATATGGCATCTCATTAACCAAATACGTTATTGGCTGCGTTTAATGTGCAAATATTAACATTCAGTTAAGTCTATAGGAACTCCTATACGACAGGCATTGAGTCCCGCAAAGCTCGATGATCGGCTTCATCTCAGTCCACGCGTAGTTTATGTACGATGTATTTCCCAAGTTTTGTCATTAGTGCTGGTGTTGCGTTCTGCCAGTGGAAAGGATGTAGTGACGTGTTGAACTTCATGCGGAAAATAACGGTCATTCGACGTGCCTGACGCGAAACATACGCACGTCATATCGCGTACGTAGATGTATGCGTGTACAATACGCGAATGATCTTGCGGTGAAGTGACTACGCGAATCTCCTGAACACGTAACGTGCACGATATTATCCGTTTGCGAAAAACGGGAAAAGGCTCGTCGGGTAGTGTTTCAATGCATCATTCGTAATACTCCGTTCAACCATAGAATATTTCACCAGGTACGCATTGTTTTTCTTACCCGACCTACTATCTCGTAAAACGTTTTTTTCTATATACATATTTTTTTCGTTTTATAACAGCTTCTTTTGAGTGACGTGAAATATGTTAAGACTTTGATACGTCGTTGTAAGGTTTCTTCATTACGTGACATGTGTATAAAAATCGTTAGGAAGATAAAGGAAACGCTGTTCGAAATCTCCACATTCGTCAATTATAATTCTGATATTTTGTTACGAAAAAGACAGCGAAAAATATGTTTATACAGCAGAAATAGGTCACAACGCTTCATGTTGATTAGCGACAACGGGAGACTTGGAGGACCAACCGTCCGCGCTATACAGACCTTTCGCATCGATCGTGAAAATATAACCAGAAGCTTCTGGCAAAGCTCAGTGTCGCCATATGTATTGAAAAAGAACATACACGCACATCATGGCAAATGTCAAGCAACAGTTTTCAACATTTTCAAAGGAATTAAATTTCAATCAGTATTACGAAACTGACATTCCGAGTAAGCGGCTTTTCTTTCCCACTCGATAGCCAATAAGGAAGCTCGATAAACGCGAGAAATTCTATATAAAAATTCGGCGTTTATCGGTGTGTTGAAACCTTTAACTCACGAAAATCAATTTCTTCAAGATTATATATTCGTACACGGTAGTGTATGAATAATTTCCTTTCGAGATGAGCTGGTATAACGAGCGATAGATTACTTCATCTTCAATATATCCATCCCATTTTTTTTCGTATAGAAAATATCAACTTCTGTGTGCCATAAATTCTTCCTTGGAGAACACTCGAAGGTGGTTTGGGGTGATTACTGTAAGGGTGACACGAATATGGCACGTAATTTATAACCTTTCATTGCCTAAAGGAACGACTCGCTGTGATGTCGCTTACACTTAAAATGCGGTTTTCAGCGAGGTATTTTCGTAAAATATTTAGAGGTGTGACGAGTCGCTTTTTCCGCTCTTGCGCGAAGACCAACCCCCATCGAATCGCTCGTCGCTACGCCCTTATTCGTGGCCGTGGGTCGGATGCGCGAGAATCACTATACGGCATCAGCGCCGTCTAATCCCGACGAAAATTGCAAGTAAGTCTTGCCGATATCCCACTACTTCCTTGGGGAAGGATATTCATATAACAGGTTCTTCGAAGAATAAGCTACGTTCATCCTATACTGGTCGGCACAAGAAGATATCTGAATGCTTATCGATACGGCCCAAGTGAGACTGACACGATGCTGGCTTGCATCGTCATCGTGAGAAGATATGAGCGTTCTTGTAAAAATTTCCACCGGTAATATCTTCGTTCGGCGAGAGGCGTCGGTCATGATAATTGACAAGGACGCTCGTGCGGCATTATTTCTTAATATTTGATTAGGTAGACCGTACGGTTCTTCGCTCTACGTATTCCTGTTGATTAGCGTGGAAACCCTCCTGATATATTCGCACCGGCTCTACCCGGTTCGGTTTCTCTCCAGGTCGGCAAGGCAGGAATCCACGGTGCGGAATCGATGGAAATCACCTTCCTCCCCCTCTCAGAGTTCTCTCTTTCGCGCGTAGCACGCGAGTGCCATACATGCGATAGCGCGCAACACAACGGGTGAGAGAGCAGACGGTCGGTCGACGTGCCATCTATTTATATACATACACTCACACGGTTGTGGGGCAGCACGCGCGTATTACATGCATACGTACACGCATGTGACGTACACACACGTGAATAGCAGGGCGTCCAGTCGAGCAACGAGCAACGAGATCGTGCCGCATCGTCTCGCTTCGGGAGTTGAGCCGAGCGCACTCGCCCCGGTATCCTATCTCTCGACTGCGCCCTTCACCATCCACTCGGGGCTCTTCGTCGCTCGCTCTCGCACGGAAAAGTCCTTCCCCGTTGTCCTCGACGATGGATGCCTCTCGGCGAGCACAGCCTCCGCTCGTCGCGACGAGGACTCCCCTCTAGAATTCGCGACCTACCGTCCAGACCGACGGTTTAAATTCACGCCGCCCTCCTATAAGCTGACTTAAGAAATTTCACGTCGCATTAACCCCGTGTCAACGAATAATCAATTTCGGAACTTCAATCCTGTGACGATCATTCACCGAAATACCAACGGCATATGGAAACCGCGATCGTGATGTGTATTAAACACATGGCCCGCTATTTATCGTACACCGGGTTCGTTTATTTTCTAAGGGAATAATCCCATCGCCAGATATAAACCGTAACACAGAAATTCGTCTCTTTCGTAGGATCGTGCAGTTTCGTTGCGGGGCAGGATCTACTCGCAGCCAACGAGGTTTCCCGCGTTCATTTTCTCGTATATGTTGTTCTTCCTTGTCTATCCCCCATTCGAGAATCACTCGCAAACCAGTGTCTTATTCACTCTCTTCGTTGACCCAAGCCCGGCTACTCCAGGTCTCTCCGAGTTTCTTTCCTCCCTCCCACATGTCTTTCTTTCGCTCTCGTTCTGACTCTCCCTATCGGTACATTTTCCGTCCTTTTCTCTCGTCCGTCCTTCCGGTCCCTGGTTACTCGATGGCGAACTCTCGTGCGAACTCGACCTAATCGGGGCGTCTCGCCTGTCGAGCGAGAACGCACAAGCGCCACGCGCGATGCGGCAAGCTCTCCTTCGGCATGGGGCGTGATTGGTCAAGGGAGGACGAGGGGACAGGTTCGTTCTCCCTCGTTTCGACTGAAGGCCAGCGGAATTCATTGCGTGTATTTAACTTACGATACACTCCGTTGTTACGAACCAACAAATCGTTTACAAACCAACGGGCTATCATCCGAGCAAAATACAGAGCAAATGACACGAAGCAAGAACAGACGTAGGAAAGTCAAAATCACTAGTACTTTGTTATTTTCACGGGACGCTAGTCGACATTCGTAGTCGATGACACACGTTATTAACGTGCGTCATTGCTCCCCACAGGCATGAATTCTGGCAAGAGGCAGACGACCGATGGTTTCTGTATACTCAGGTGCCACGAAAGTAGGTGAATACTTATTTCTTCGTGAATAGAGACGAACGCGATTAGAAGGTTGTGTAGTAAATAATCTCAGTTTATCCTAGGATATAAATTACGATACGCTGCATCGTAAAGTTATTGAGAGTACTTAAGATATCCTCGCGTAAAACGTACAACGTGTTAATAAGTAGTACATTTCTCGCGCTTTCGTAAACGAGCTGTAATTCCCAGAGAAATGAATGTAATCAATGTAATTTTTCTGAGAGTGGTGTCGTGAAGGTGCGAATGTTAGGAATGTGTTCACTCGCGAGTGTCTTTTCCTCGGCTTTACGCGAAGATGCACGAATGAGACCGAGCTCTTCCGATTACAGGATGTGTTGCTGGTCTGTGGGGAAAGGTGGGGGAGGAAAGAGAAGAGAACACGGGTTCTGTAATACACCGACTGGTGCACCCCTGGGGTGACCTCCGTTTGTTCTGCGTTGCGCTCGAAAGGCACTCAATAGTGTGCATCATATTTCTAGAGTATTCGAACGCAAGGGCGGTCGAAGGGAAGAGAATCGCCAGATTCCCCAACTGTGCTAGCACATTATTTCAGAACATTTCGTCCTACTAACTTTGCAGTTGGTCTATTTTTTGTCAACGAAATTTTCGTCAATGGAAATTACAGTTGACTACCTACTCTTGACTGAACAATCTCTGACTAATAATGTAATCGATTTGCCACTTCGAAGTTCGTCCGCTCTGGGAGTCATGTTACGAATTTATATTCCTCAAAGAACATCATTAATCATGTTGTGCGCATAATTCTTCCTCGTGATCGTAACCTTCAACCTTGACATACAGTGATATCGGAATAGCGAACGCATTTAGCCTCATAATTAATGTAAGCGGTGACGTTGCAGTTTGCATAGCCAAAAAGATGCATTTGACTTGCCCCGATGAATATAAATCCATCGCAAAAATATCTTGATCCAGACTACACAATGACATTGGATATTCCGATCATAATAAGTTTTATTTTTTCCTACGTAAATGATTAAGTTTCAAACATTTTGGCTAGTGATGTTCAAACTCGTCGATAGGAAGTTGTCAGACAGCCGGAGGATAAGTCTGCAATGAAAAGGGATAGGTCTTTTCGCAAAGGAAAATCCGACCGTGTGACGCTGCGTGACCCGCAGTCTTAGCAAGGGAGATTCACGAACGCAAGTAGGCAGCCAGGCAAGCCAAGCAGGCCGGTGCATGTCCCCCGTATTGATCCTTTCGATAGTAAGTGGGTACTACGCGCATTGTATGGAAGGTTTATACATACCTACCAACCTTGGAAACTAAATACGTAGGGACGGACCGGCGACCGCCTCTCCCGGAGTCTCGTGAGGTGCCGAAGTGCTGCGCGGAGCCTGTTTCTCTTTCCTCAACCGTTCGTCCCAGTGGTTTCCTCGGTGTTCTTCGGATGCAGACTTCGCACGTTCCCCGTACAACGCCGTACGAAAACTGGTATTACCTTTCATACGATTTTTTTCAATGTTAACCACTTACCCAGCCGACTTCAATAATTTATTGCCCAGGAATTGAAAAAAGTTAGCAGTTTCGAATGAAAATCATAAATAGGGGTAAAGATGATACTTTTTCTAGTAGTAGGTTTCATTTTATTAGACTGTAGGGTACACACAAGTTGGATCAAACGAAACGAAAAAAAGGGAAATATTTTCTACGGAATACAGGATAATACTTTTTCCTGTTCCGTAGAAAATTCGTCAAAGCACGTTAAGTGTGATTGTCGAGATTGTGAGATCGAGACTCACCCCGCAGGCATTTTGGCGATCCGCGCATGACTCGGGCTAAAAATAGTTTTGCAAACGGTTGCGTGTCGATTGATCGTGAAAACATTCACGAGGATTACGCCAAGCGAGTATATTGTGTACAAGGTATCACAATGCATACAGCCGTATCATTTTTTGGCCAACATTCAAAATTGATGTAAGACCGTTGTACATTTTCATCGAGTTTGACTGGCCTATTAACGTGTTAGTACACAGTGGCAGATTTTATCTGAGATTTACCTCGATAATTAATGCCATGATCATCATCTTATTGTAATCATTTCATATAGATGTACTATTGAACTTTCTTGCTTACGCCCCTACATTTTCGAAACTTTGCTCATAATAGTTCCCAACTGTGAATTTACCGAATGATTAGCTCGATATACTTTGTTTCTTGCTCGCAACATTCCCTACAGACTACGTCATTTACTTTCCATTTCGCGTTGACTGTTGCGAGGAATATTGCATCCGTGCGAATTCAGCGTATACTTTTGCGAAAAAGCAACATGGCGTGTCCATAGGTCGATAGTGAACGTTTGCCAAAACGACGCAGGCTCTGCGAACCGTTCCTAGTGGAACCGATCGAGTTCTCGGGGAAGCAAGGTAAAAGGGTAATAAACAGTCTGAGACCGTTGTATTGAAGGCAGATTAAAAGCGAATCTAGTCGGAGCAACTTAGTGCCCGCAGTTTTATTGTCAGGGGGCGACTCGTGCTGTTTCAAGGCTTTCATATCGAAGGGGGTGTCGAAAGGGAGAGGTGCGGGGGTGGGGGTCTGCGGAGATGCAACGCTGCACACACAATGCAACGCGGTAACAGGAGACGCCTAGGCCAGCCGCAATCTGCATTACCGTCCGCTTTTACCGCCACATTGAGCTTCTTTCGCCGACTGCTGATATATCGACGCCTGAGCAGGCAGGAAAACACTGTCCTCGTCTGTTACGTTATACGTGTCCTTCCGCCGTAAGATTCTCCAAGAAGTCCGTCGAAAGGAACTGTATTATCATACCGTTACGTCGCGGGGGTTCGCTGAAGCATCAGCCAACACACCACACGTATGCATGAATATCCAAAGCCAGTCTTCCACCTTAATTTCATGAGCAGTATACATGATTTTATTGCCAGATTTTAACATGTGGTTTGTAGGTAATACACATTTTCTTTGTAAGTGTATTGCTAACTAGATTACAGTGGTTGGAAACGCTCGCTATGACTTGCAAAGTTTCGCAGGTTGAATGATAATATCCCCTCGTCCGTCAACCTGCTGTTAAACGAATGATCCTACGCTATTCTGTTATCTTCACAGTGGCATTGAAATCGCATATCGCGCTACTCGTTTTAGTTTTCTTGAGACGAACCCGCTTGATAGTTGTAGCGAATGGGTGCAAACGATAATTCATCCTTAGCCGGTCGGGTAACTCTTGGCAAGCAGATTTCCCCGTGGAAGGATGCCGAAAGGAGTGCGGATTTTATCGTGCAGAAAAAACGCCGTCTTTTTACCGACCGCCAATTTCAGGAAGGCGCAGGCGCGCCTAAATGTGGATCCAAAGCAAACGTATCACCCCCGGGCCCTGCCCAGTAATGTTTACACCGCATTTCGGTATCCCCCGAGAGACCAACACCTCGCGTCAAGGCGCCGAGGGTGCATCGTTAATTTCAACGGCTAACGGCACGCCGAGCGCCCGTGCGATCCTCGCTGACACTAATCTGCATCTATTGTCCCGCTGATTCTGTCGGAACGAACTTAATAGATTTTGAGAGGAAGATAACTCGTTATCCATCTTTCTAGCTTAGGAAGATTACGTTAAGCATTCGTCCAGTGATTTTCTTGACAGCTTACTTTTCCCTTATAAGGACAGACCTCAGTGTTACTTTATTATCCGCATATACGAAATTATAGATTATTAGCTTATGAATGTGCATTTAGGTGTTACTCTCAACCAGTCAAGCAACTTCTGGGCTGTATTTCCTGTTGAATTAAGACCAGCGATACGTGACCTCAGAAAAGCAGCACGACGTTCAGAGCCGTGCGCGTATGGAATAGAAACGTATATTTCCTCGGCAAGACACCGACTTGCGATATCATTGGTGTAACTAAAAGCTAATCTCCGTAACTCGTTAGATGTTTTATGCGTTTACAGCGAGGTAAGACTAACGTTTACTCGCGCGAACCAGACATATGAGATCCATGAAAGGAAAATACTTGTCGTCCGTTCATTACTTTCTCATTTATCTTGCTCCTCTCCACTGAACTGTTATGAATAATGGCGACAGCTAGACGGCCGCGTACGTTACCTGAACAGCTCACTTTTAAGGCCTAACTTCATATCTCCTCCGCCGTGAGTCGGCAGGGCAGAAAACCAAACGAGTTCTACTGGGTTATGATCGTATAACTGCATTGTTGGAGATCACACATTTATAAGCTTGCAACGGTTCCGATAACGAGAACGCTGACTTTGTAGGACAAAGAAAGTTGCTTCCAGTGCTAATGACCTCCGTTCTGTTTCGAGACGTGCTATCCGATTACCCGTTTTAGAATTATACGGTTGTAAACCCACGGAACGGCATAAATGCTTCAGTGCAATCACTGGTTATTCTTGCAGGAGGTTGTCGGTGATGTTTTTTAGCGGATAATTTTACCTGTTTACTTTTTTCTCTTCGTAATACTGGTTTTTCATTTCAATTTACATAACGCCCGTTTTTGCCGCGCGGCTGTGTACCAAAATGTTAGGTCTATTTACGTGGACAACTTGGTGTAATAAGTGCGTCTTTCTGAGGATATCCTATCAGGACGCAAACTGATACACCAAACAATAAGTACGTAGCGGAACATTACTATGACTCTATCACTTTCTTGCATTCTTACATCGTGCCCGAGAACTGTTTAAACTACCACCGCTGACCGCTGACTACTTTCAAAATCTTTCGTGGTTAAATAAAAAGACAACGTTGTTGGGCAATCTTATTTTCTCAGCATTCAATGACGAACTTTAACAGCAGCTGTATTTTTTATATTTCGTCATCATAAAACTGCATGGTGATTCCATCGAGGACGATATTATCTAGCTCTGCATCTATTTGGTATCATTGCAAGAAGCATATTTTTTCGATGAACCAATTAGGAACACGAGCTGTGAGGGTAATCTAAATGGTTGGAGTGTACCATCCGGAATTCTGTGAAGGAAGCGAGTTGCACAGCTCCCAGTTCGCCGTTCTTTTTTGGCATGTGCCACACGGAAAGGTCGGTTACAGCAACCATCTAGTGCCACGTAGGGGAACTAGAGCTTTCGATCGTTACTGATCTACATACCTTCCTTAAGTGATTGGTTGATGTCTGTGTGTGTTTGGCCCCACCCAGATTTGTTATATTGCACCAAAATTTGCCGAGGCCTATGCAGCAGGTGAAAGACGAAACAAAATGAACGTCTCACGTGCACTGTTACTTCTAATAGTTACTTGTAAAAGTGTCATTAAATGTCTCTACTTTTACATTGTTATAGAAAATAAGGAGGTTGCAGTATTTTTTATGAAGTATATTGGACTCTGACCAACTGCTTGAGTTATTCACTAACGTTCTCTGTCTTATATTGAGAGAGAGAGAGAGAGAGAGAGAGAGAGACTCTCTCTCTCTCTTATATTGACTTCACCTTAAAGAGGCGTGACGTTAATGATCATTACAATAGCCAATGGTAACAGTAACAATTAAAATGTCATTCTTTATTACAGTGGAAAGTAAACAGCAGGCTGTATGTTAACGCTAATCGGCCTCGTAAAACTTGTGCGCCTACACATAACACAATTCTCCCTAACTGAATAAGCATATAGCAGAGGAAATACCCAAACAACTTGTTCAAATATTTGCATCATTTCATTTTGTATTTTTCTGACTATTAAAAGCATTCTTTTGTCATTCGATATAAATAACTATTTAACAAGCCAGTAGTGTATTCGGGTGTAACGCTTAACTGCACCGTACCATTACCAGACCATTATCTACCCACGGAATATGAAACGAGCTACTGCAGTGTGCTTCCCTCGGTCTTAATATGTCTATTATGCAAGCTACTTGGATACGTTACGAAATATCGATTACTTCCTTTTGTATTCTGCTTTGCGTAAAAACTATAGTTAAAATATAATAAAATCCTTGGCAACGTCTGTAGGGCGAAACCATGCCGGCATTGTACAACTATTTAAAGTATCAAATGACAGTTGTACGTGTTGTGACGAATGCGTGCACACGTGTTATTCGCGAAGATAGGAGAAGCTCGATAATTTGCCTAGCCTGCGCAGACGCCTGGGACATCGATGAAGACAAAAAAAGAAACTTCCGAATTTCTAAATCGAGTCACACCTTATACGACGTATTGAAATGGCAAAAACTGGCGATATCATGTGTCTCGTTGTTTTTACAGTGGAGCGAGGAGAAAACAATGTCGCTGAGTCTGCTAAGGATTGTTTGGGGGAAGCAGTAATAGTGATCTTTTACGCTCGGGTCAGTTTATTCGCCTCGCGGCAGATTTCTCTAGTCACCAGGCGCAACTCGTTCAGCCAATCACCGTGTCACTTTTTGCGAGGACACGTTACGTTTCGTTTGCTCGCTATAATTAACGGACGGATAAACGCATCGTGCGATGATTCATCGTGGCTCCTATATAACCAGAAAAACAGTATTGCATCGAGGCGTTAAGTGTTACCGTAAGAGAAACTTGTCACTAATTTCTGACGTGAACAACATGTAAGACGGTTATCTGCCATTCTCTACTGTATTATAGGGTTCTTTACTATGACTGATCAATCTGTTAGGCTGTTTCAGCAAAAATTTAAGAATTCTATGTTAATGCAATTTGTAACAATTTGTAACCGAGTGTTAACATTTTAATTTCATGCAGCCTATGTAAGAGATAATATTAGGTGCGTACACCATAGATGGTGTACGACGAAGGCGGTAAATCCAATTTGCCTCGATACGCGCACCGTATAATACAGTGCCCTGTTGTAACCATCAGAGATCATCTTACGTCCTATGCGTAAGATTCGCGCGTGATACTATATAGTGGAATCCTAACACGATATCCATGGACTATCAGATGTCCTTCCAAATGCCTTGTCGGGCTTCCTTGGCAATTACTGTCGTTATCGTAAATCCTCTGTGTCAGATGTTGAGTGTCCACAATTCGCGGCAACGCTTTATAGGACTGGCAACATCGTGTAAAAGTACATCGGACGAACAAATTTTTCTTCTGCCCGAGCATCAGGATCACGTCCTCCGTTTTCAGTAGGGCAAATTGTCTTAGGTGATGATACTGGTAGAAAAGTTTGACACGCCCGCAAGAATACAATGTTATTCGGTACCCAATGTGGCGCCGCCGGTTGCTCCGATTCCTAAGCTGTTAATGTCGACGGCTCGGGGCTCCACCTGTCGACGTTATTTACTGCAGACGATAGACCCGATCCGTGCAGTTACCTCGTTATTTGAACAGATATATTCTCGTCACGAATTTAAGCATCGAAAGTCTAAACTCGTTTGTGCGAGCACCCGCTTAGACGCGTCTGAAACCCGCGCACGAGAGAAGGGACGAAAACGAGCGAACGGCAAAGAATAAGAAAAAGATGGAGATCGTATCGCGTGCTGTTGACCCGTAGGCAGTCGGCGTTGCTTATGGCGTAACTGTTACAATGAATACATTTTCATCGTGCTCAACTACGATCTGGCCCAATCGTATACTCAAATCAGCACCTTTACCGATCTTTAACGTCTACGTATATCATGGAATTTAAATTTCAGATAACGCTGTTCTACGTCATTTATATACACAAGCACATCGGCATAATGTAGAGCTTAGTTTAGAATTAATACGTCAATGAAATATGTTACTATCAGTGTGGACTTTCACGTTACACTGATCATCATCAACGTGCGACACACTGTTCAACGATCGCAGGCAGAGTTTCTATATTTCGTGTTCAGTCTTTTTGTGTGAACTGTTCTCTGTTTTGAAGACGTGACGTGTCGTTGACCCGTAAACTAGTTCATGTAGCCATGTCGTAACTTTCACAATAAGTATTTTTATTGCACCGTCTTGGAATTTACCAGTATGCACGGTAAGCTCATTCGAGTAATAATTACACTGGATGAATTTACGTCTGTTCTGTCCTTCCATCATTTCATCGTAATTGCTACATTACTATTTTCGCATTTATTAGGCACACTTTTTGCATTTACATTACCTGAAGAATATTTCGTACGTACTGTCTCTCTAATAGAGAAATCCGGCAACAGTGTAACGTGATCGTTGACCGATTTGTCTGACAGTATAGTGCGCTAATGTAAGATCGTAGCGAGCTAATACTGTTCTGCACTATCGACAAGTCTTTGATAACGTTGTAGTTGGGCAAATCCTATTTTTAAACACATTGTTAGCAATGGTTTTCACTATCGCTCATCAAAAGCAGTCGTAATTAAGTCCCTACTTGAATTATTTGATATCATCATCTTGTCACGATGTACGATATTTCCTTTATCAATGTACTACTTTTTCGTGTACGTAAAATACAACAGTTTTTGAATAAGAAAATTCTAGTCACTGGACATTTTATGAATGAAAATTCAAAAGCCATTCAGTGGACTACAGATTAGTTTTATCATGGAAAATGGCATTCTGTAACGGCGCACCATCTTTGTCAGCGTGTAACGTGAAACGTGGTTAAAAAACTTGGGTCATGTTGGAGCAGCAGGTAGCTCCGGCGGTTCGCTCCGAAGCGACAGAGGCTTACGCGCGCGTAGCGTGAGTCTCTAGAGAAACTCGTCCTTGCACGGTGCCACCCGCGTTTACACGGGGCGCCGAGCGTAACCCAACCTAACCTGCCTCTACTATCTGTCTCTCTCGCTCTTATAGACGCACGCGAGTCAGCGAGCCACTCAGCCAGCCGCAGTCTGCCGGCTGAGGCAAAGCGCACACGGCGTACACAGAAAACCGCGTGGCATCGGCGCACACCGCGCAGGTCGAGAAAACGAGGCAACGCCGCGTGGTCGACCAGCTGATCGGCCACCGGCCGGGGGGGAAATCGCGCGCGACTGGGCTAATAAGTGTGCGACCTATTGGGGGCTCGTTGGCGGGGTCGGGAAAGGAGGGGGAGACAGAACGACCGCTGGCGGGTGGGGGTCACGGAACAACCGCATGGCAGCTAGAGTGGGGGCAGCGGCCGAGCCACTCGCTGTCCGTGTTGCCATCACGTCAGACGGCCGTGCCGAGAGCCGAGCCACCGGCCGTGTTTCGAATGGCATTGCAAGGTCTAGGAGTAGGTTCTCGCGTACTGTACGCCACGCTCGGTCTCTTCCTTTCTCTTCCCCCTTACCCTCCTCGGCTCTTGTGCGTGCAATACACTACTGCACACGTGCTACATATACGTTCGACTTCTCGATGGCACTTATATGTTTGCCAACCACATGTCGACAGTTATGACACCTGTAACTGACCTTCCATTCGGTTTCTCGTGATATCAGATATTTCCACTTTTATCCAAAAGTTCGAATTAACCATCTTTTACATGTTAGAGCAAACTTATTGAACACGTCATCTTACAAATAAATGTGAGCTCGAGGGTGCGGTATTTTAAATTGAAGAAGCAATTTCACGAAATTATTTTCGTTCATTAGGGTATATCAAGCGTAATTATTGATGCAAGGATGAAGTGAATAATAACCAAAATCACTTTAAACATATTTTATTCGTGCTACACGGGGAACATAATTTGTATTGTCGATGATAAGTCGGGCCATTGTACAGAAATCTTCATGAAAGTGACTGCCCAGCAAGAAACGATCATAATACCATGTTTGTCGGAGGGAAGAAGCACTACAGACAGGAATGGAGGTGGAGGTGAGAGAGAGAGTACTTCGTCCATGCGACGTTGTCACGACCTCCGAAATATCTTGGCGATGTTGCGCTTCGCCTCACACTTTGCATCAATAATGGAGGACATTGCAACGAGGGTAGCTTATGTCGAATATTCTTGTAGTATCGAAGAACCGAAAGACGTGCATCGGCGTTGACTGTGAACAATTAATAGGCAACCGGCCCTGTCCGTTACGGTCTCTCCAACATAGCAGTGTACCTTTTAGAGCCAATACGATAGTGTCGAAAAACCATCTCGCGAAATTCAGGAAAGTCCACATCAAATAGAAAGCAGCGTGTCAGGTAAATACCGAACACAAATCATTGCACTCTCCAAGTAGTAATGATCGGCCAAAGAACGTCGACATCCCTGTCCACGGAAACGAAGGTTCACAAGAAATTTTCGTCTAATCGCGATTCTGAAAAAAAAATACACCACAAAAGGTTTCCGTGTTTTAGCATTATTTCACTTCACAATTGTTCATTGGTAAGACGGCCGCGAAACGTAACTTCATTAATGCATTACAACTGGTCGAAGGAAAGGCAACGGCGCGCGTAAACTTGATGCTCGCTTGCCGGCTCAGCCAGTTATGTCCCTCGCTCCGTCGTTCCTCGCGTACGTATGCCTGCACCTCCCCTCCATTTCAACCGCGTCTCGCTAATACGCCCTCACCACGTTCAAGCACGCGACTGCCGCGGCGTATCGCGGCAGGGCTGTAACAAACGGAATTACCACGAGGGCACTCGCCGGTTCTTCAGCCGAGACTAGTAGACGTATCTCTGTTAAAGATACTCAATGAATAAAAAATCTCCACCATTCACTGATTCATCTTTTGTATTTTCTGCTAAAAAATGTTGACAATTGCGATACATTTTGGTGTTTGCGAATCGAATGAATTACACGCACTGTCTTCGGTAACCTGATTAATTGGTAATAGGAATCGTAATGTTAGGCTTATTACGTATCAAAGTACCTTGGTCGTTTAATAGTTACTCGTTTATGTCCGATAATTTGGTAGTGACGTTAGTTGTAAACTGTTTCTGTCAATAATATACTTTACATCGTTGACTGGATTAGCACAAAACTATTCATTTAACGGGTAAACAAGACGTTATATAAGTAGCAAAATAAAACATGGACGGACTGACCCATTTTTTGAAGTGTTTACTATTCATGGGAGATGTAATAAGGATGAAGTTTGGCAAGGTAAAATAGCTGCGAATGTCCGAAGACGAAACAGGGTGCAAGCACCCTTTGCCCACGGCGGCGTAGTGACACAACTACACTTGGCCACATTGATTTTACCGGCTCTCTCGCACTCACACTTGGTCGAGCCGTTCACTGAAGGAATGTCTCATATGCCTCCCTCCGTCTCCCTTTGTCGTCCCCCTTAACCCCTCTTCGTTGGTCGGTGCCTAGTAGCTCCCTTTCCGTCACTCGCACTATATACGTTCGTCTTTCTTTGCGTACCAACTCGCCAACCTCTGTTGCCCCTTCTGCTGCCCTCTCGATCTCTCTTGCCTCCTCCTTCTCTTTCTCCTATCTCATTTTCTCTCTCTCTCTCTCTCTCTCTCTCTTTGCGTGAGGGAGTGTGTATGCATGTATCTGTTCTGGCTCCGTTGTGATCTCGCGGACGCGGGACAGCAGTCCCATCGCGGGGAGGTGGAGGTTGCACCTTTTGCCGCATCTCGGAATCTCGCGTGTTGTTCATTTACCGTACATATAGAGAGGAGTGAGAGTAACAGAGAGGGAGCGAGAGAGAGAAAGAGTAGGGCGCAGGTAGAGAAAGAACGAGAGATCCCCAGAGTAGGTAGTAGCGTGCGAGCAGAGAGCACGGTGGTCGACAGTTCCAGTTCCGTTGAGATTAGGCGGCCGTCCGCACCGGGGTTTTTGGCTCGTGGCGCGTGGCTGACGTATTTGTGCGCGTAATGCCGTTTCCCGTGGCCATTGACGGCACTCCGTGCTGCTTGTGCTGTTGCTGTTGTCGTCGCTGTTCGTCCGGCACGCCGCTCGTACAGCGCTTTTACGAGGGGTCGAGCAAGGCGGAAACGAACTGAGCCAACTCTGCGAGTGCCCGTGAGGACGGAAGGAAGGAAGGAAGAGTGCTGTTCTGGGGGAGAGGGAGTAAAAGACAGAGAAGACCGTATGATCCTCGCTTCGTTTTAACGACGCATCATCATGGTCTTGGCCGTGCTCGAGTCATATCCCCAGGGTTAGACATACAGTGTTGTTGATCGTCGCGTATGCCGATTTTACTAGGTTCGTATGTATTCACTATGCCGATACATTACGGTAAGCTCCGGAGAGCCGTACACGCACACATGTGCGCATGCCTACGTGAAACAGCTGCACGTATATGCGCACGCGTATGTAAGACTTGACACACACACATATACACTAACGAGGAACGGACGACGTGCTCTTCCCTGCGCAACAAATCGCCACCGGTGGGAGAGACGATTCCGGCCCTCTAGCCCAGTTCCGGGCACGGCCACTGATCCATCGATAAGGAAGTTCTCTGTCCTCTCCTCCGGACCGTCGATATACACGCGTGTTCGGTAAATCGCGGGGCAACCGATGCTCCTCTTGATTTGATGGCGAATTATTCCTTGAAATTTAGACAGGTCATCACGCTCTTTTGCTTCGATCTCGACGTATCCGTTCGACTCCTATGTTCCACTACGAGTGTTTCTCATATGTTCCAACTTTAATTAGAGATCGCTCGTTCACCTCTGTGCTTATCAACGTTTAGTCATCTTGCGCTCTCGTATGTGAGACGAACATCTGGCGCGTACGTGTGTAATGGACGTTGAGTTAGATCGTTGTGATCTATACACGCCGCTTTCCGTGGAAGGCTCGACGGTTTGGAGTACTCGCGTTTCCAATGCCGACCGTATGGCATTGTCGGTGATTCGTCGAATCGTTCGCTTGTGAAAGCGCGCGGGTTCGTACGACAGGGCGGATTTCGAATTCGGTATCAGGAGCTGCTCCCACGATGCTCCGACGTCGATACTCCGCAAACAAGCTTCTCCTTTTCACTCTTCGCTCCATCTTTCTTGTCCACCAACAGGCAGCTGATGTCATTGCATTCTAACACGCGATGTACTCGTTCTCCTCCTTATCATGCGCAAGGATCTTTTCGAAATATGATTGTCATGCGGATAGTTGGACGTAGTTACACGAATCACTTGAATACGATTTACTCCGAAATCACAGATTATTTGTAAACAAAAATAAATCTCCTGTCCGCAACGATCCGGACTGATAGTCTATGAAACATGTTTTCGATAATGTATAGAATCATGTAAACCTCACCTAACAGACATGTCTATACATGTATGGTCATACAAATTATATCTATTAGTTCCTGCGTATTGCGTTCCGATAATGTCACAGGCTTAGTCCACACTTCAGTGAATAGGCAAATGCAGTGCTTTATCGATTGCCGAAGTACACCGGTAGCTTCTTGAGCGGATTTCAGTTCAATCTAGACAGGTATAAACTGTATTCTTCACATTCGTATATTTCTCGTAATATAATGTATTTAATTAAAAACTTGCGTGAAATGGATGCTTTAATCAATACACATTTTTTATTCGCATTTAGAGCTATTTTTTTTAATAAATGTTACCAATGCATGGAAAGTGTGGTAAATTGTGTAAACTTGTGTTTACACAATTGTGTAGGGCATTGGCGCTTGAAGATTCTGATACATAATCCGCAGGAAGGTGCAACGGAGTCTGACTTTAATTTGAAGATAGTAGCGCATTCCCATGGTTGTCAGAAGGAAAACGAGAAAGAGAGAAAGAACTGGGATTCAAACGTGTGTGTGCGGTCTGGCGATCGCGCAAACGCGTCCCCACGTCCATGAGGACTTACCATTAATCCGGGTTCTTAACCGCGCGCGGAGTAAACGTGGCTGACACGCTGCGTTGATAATAATAATAAGACACGTAATTTATCGGTTGATCGTGACGTCACTGAATCGGGTGACGTAGAATGGCGTCGTATTTATCACTGTCATTAATCGAAGACAGACGTCGGATCGTATTTAACGCACATACGTATGAACGAAAATAATGGTACGGTGCGTAGTAAAGCGTGTTAAGTAGCCGGCCTCGGGTTCCAGAGCTCAGAAGCGAAGGTAGCGAGTAAAACTGCCCCCTTGCGGTACGCGCCCGTGGTTCCTGATCCAACCACTCCTCCGCCATCGAGTTCTTACCTCCCACCCCCACCTCTCTCTCACTCGCACTCGTCACTCCCCTTCTCCCCGCGTCTGCGATCCTCGCTCCGTCCGTCACACTTCCCCGATCCCCCTGCCCCTTAAGCCCCTCGCCCTTCCGCCGTCCCCCTCTGCTAGGGTCCTCCATTTTGTCGTGATTCCTCTAGCTCTAAACATATATCGGAGTTTTTGTTAATACGGTGCCGTCGACTTTAACACGGAAATCATCCGCGAAACAGTGCCTATGGTTGACACGCTGCCTGTCAGTTCGAACAGCAAGCACGACTATGGGGCTCCACCATAGGCTGTCCTGGAAGGTGTCACCTCTCTGTCTCTCTTCATCGTTCACCCCGGACTGACAAACGTTTCTTTCTCTCCTTCCAATACTCTCCATCCTTTTCTTCCCTTCGTTCTCCTCGTATACGACTGTCTCCGTTTCGTCGGGTTTTTCGTTGGTCTAGCAGTGATTTTCTCGTGTCTTTTGACGAAAGATGCGACTTCTGGTCGCCGATAAAACGTATGCCGGTGTGGTTTGCGAAGTGTAACCTCTGCCGCGCGATACGATGCTCCTGAGAGATCGGTACACCTGCACTTTTGTCTCCGACTAAGGCGCCTTTCCTTGGCTCCTCTCGCGCACAGGAAGTTTTCTTTCAATACCGATGCTTGTAATGTCATGCTCTTGTACAATCGTTTTTCATGAATCGCTAACATACATCACTCCGATGCTTCCACAGTTTAGCTCTTCTTTTAATTGGCTTATTTTGAATTAAATTAAACACACAACTACTCGTAATCGAACCGTTTCCCAAGAATCGAAAAATGCAATTTTTTACGCATATTTTATAGTACTATTTTTTATCTATTTTCAGATGTCTGCTGGGTCACAAATTCAGATGGCACCCCAATCAACTGTAAACTCTGGTCAGTCGGTTCATAGTCAAGACTCTAACATGAGCACTGGTAAGACAAAAGCAATTATTTTTATTTATTGACTTAAGATTTTTTTTTTGGGCATGTAAAATCAGCTGGGCAAGATAATATGTACGGTATTAAAATTTGTAGTGTCAATAATAAAAGTAACAAAATAAATATACAAATTTTTATATATCTATATTCATTTGTCAAATGATTAATAAGAAGGTTATCTTTCACATAATTTCTGAAACAAAACCATGGACATTTTGTGTAGAACAGCAATCAAGTTTTGATTAAAGATGAATCTTTTGAAATCAGTTATAAGGTGCGTTAGATATGGGTGACACATTGTATAATAATTTTCCTACTGTTTTAGTATAATATTAATGAAACTGCTGTTCTTATTACATTTTTGAACACATATTTTTAGGCTCATCACATAGTGATAAGGAGGTAGACCCAAACACTCCAGAAAAAGTACCAAGGACTACCTCTGAAAGAAAAAGAAAGCGAAAGGCTGATGATAGTGGAGGAGGTGTTCCAGGAGGGCCTGTAGGAAGCAAAGGAGCTAGAGCTGTAGCAGCCCTTGATAATAAAAAAATTAATGAGTATTTTTCAAAGCATCACCTCGGTAATAGCCCTATCCGGCATGGTGGAGCTAAGAGCCCTTCCCCACAACAAGGTTACCCCATGGTTAGTGAACAATATTTTTACTTGTTTATCTGTGCCTTTGTGAAAAGTATGTTTTAAACATCGATGTGGAAATAATACAGATGTGTTAGTGAATGCCTGAATAGCATGGATTGTACTTTGCAGTACCCACCATCACCACAACAACTCCTATCACCGCAAGTGACAACACCTAATTCATCTGTGGCGGAGTTCTCATCATTGATGCAGCCACCAAGACCTCATCCCCAGCCTCCACCTCCTCCTCCACCAGCCTCGACACAACCTGCAGGCTTGATGGTCAGCAAGCAGGTGCAGGTAAGGCCTACGAACCTCAATAGGACAAGCCAGGTCAGGCAAGCGAAGACTAACACCCCAAATGTAAGCAAAATTCGAACATTTCTGCAAACATTTTATAAGAAATGTCTTACAATGGTACATTCAGAGGTGTTGTTCTGAATAATGGAATGTGTGAGTTACAGTGCATTAAGCATTAAAATGAAAATGAATAGTAGGACATACATATTCAAATTCATATTCAAATACATTGCTGACAATACATGATTGGCAAAGAAATTAATATGTGGACAAAAAATGCAACACACAAAGTGAAAAGTACTAAATAAATTCATCAATATATTTCTGCAGTACAGTTTGCATTTTTAGACAATCCTTTACATACAGCTCTTTTCTGTCTGTCATTATATCCTACTCTTCAATTTTAAATAATAAGATTCTTGAGTATGTACTATTTGTAGCAGTCTTCTTTTCCTATTCTGTGATAATTTAATGGGCCCTTCTTATCAAATGTTTGCAAAAAATACACTTTCCTGATCATTCTGTAGCACTGTATCCATTTGTTATCATACAAATGCAGGCTACCTTGTATTGTCACTCTGCAATTTGAGTAAAATTTCCACGTTCTGGACCCCACAAAATTAATTTTGGATGGTGTTTTCTGTTAAACTATTCATTTTAATTACAAATAGCAGGTGTGCATGTTCCTTCAAAACTCCATACTACAAAACGTAAAGATTTTTATCCACTTTGAAATTGCACAACTTCATTATGAAAAAAAAATAGTGCACTAGCTAAAAATTATAGTAATTGATATTTACATGCACACCTCAATCCATGCATACATTTTTGGTGTTTTTCTTGCTGCCTGTATAATATTTATTTTACCTACATGGTTTTATTTGAATATATGCTTTACGTAGTAATAATTGCTATGACATTTCATTCATAACAGATATATTGAAGTTTACTAAAAGCTTTAGGTTTATAGTGGTATTTAATTGACTGATCTTTAGAGGACCATCATATTTTAAGTATTACTAATATGTCCATCATGACCATCCCAGTTATTATTGCTATTTCCACATTTGATATATCATTACTGGGTGCAGCAAGGTATCTGGTATTTCCGAACGTTGCTAACAAATGTATCAGATGTTACAAACCTTGTGGTTCTTTTGCATAAAGTACATAAAATATATTACAGACGGAACTTACTTGCCAGAGGATACAGGAGTTTGAAACCCAAGCATCTTCAGACTTAGAATTACGTAACAATAAAATTGACGAACTAAATAGAGTAAGTGTTTTATATTATACTGTAAACAGTCTCTGCTTTGTGGATAATTTATACATATTAATTATGCCCTGCACTTTCTTTTTTCAGACAACAGATGAACTTAAGCATCAAATGGCTAATCAACAGAAATTGTTAGAGCAGCACAAATCGCATATAAATAAGTGTATAGACGTTGTAAAGAAGTTATTAAAAGAAAAATCAAACATAGAGAAAAAGGAGGCTAGGCAAAAGTGTATGCAAAATAGACTGAGGTTGGGTCAATTTGTGACTCAGAGGGTGGGCGCAACGTTTCAAGAGAACTGGACCGACGGCTACGCGTTTCAAGAATTAGCACGACGGCAAGAAGAAATTACTACCGAAAGGGAAGAGATTGATAGACAAAAGAAATTACTGCTCAAGAAGAGGCCATCGAATAGTGAGACCGGCAGGAAGCGTAGCCAACCACAACCTTCATTACACAATGGGACTGAAGCTACGTTTTTGAAGCCAGACGCAGTACCTGGATCGTACACGTGGCAGGAGTATTATGAAGCTGACGAAATACTCAAGGTAGTAGAAGTTCGCAGAAACGTTATTATTAGTGTGATATCTGTGCCCATTTCTCACATTCATTTCCATTTGAAACTACATTGTTCGTTATGTTATACAGTTAAGGCAAAGTGCGTTAAAGAAAGAAGACGCAGACCTTCAGTTAGAAATGGAAAAGCTGGAGAGGGAGCGAAATCTACACATCAGGGAGTTGAAACGTATTCATAATGAGGACCAATCAAGATTCAACTCTCACCCAGTACTGAACGATCGTTACCTCCTACTAATGTTATTAGGAAAAGGTGGTTTCAGTGAAGTGCATAAGGTGAGGAGATCATCAGTAAACAGTGAAATATGTTAAGTAGTACGTGGTTTGTTACTTATCAAGGAATTGCGTTTCAAAATAGGCTTTTGACTTAAAAGAACAACGGTACGTGGCCTGCAAGGTGCATCAACTGAATAAAGACTGGAAAGAAGATAAAAAAGCCAATTATATAAAGTAAGTCTTTCAATGATTGTTATCTCCTTTTATTTGTTTGGTGTTGTTAATAGTCGGCGTGATATTGTAAATTTCAGCTGAATAGCTAAGAAGATAATATATTGGTGATATCATCACATGTGATGTAAACAAGTTTTTCAGATATTGTAACACGTATGTTTTTTTGTTCATAGACATGCATTACGGGAATATAATATACACAAAGCTCTAGACCATCCTCGTGTTGTAAAGCTGTATGATGTATTCGAAATTGATGCCAATTCATTTTGTACTGTCCTCGAGTATTGTGACGGCCATGATTTAGATTTTTACTTGAAGCAGGTATGTTAATTGACATCATTACTTTACAACCCTTTGGTTTTATTCCCGAATAACTTTTCCTAACCGAATATTTTTCAGCATAAAACTATACCTGAAAGAGAAGCAAGGTCTATCGTTATGCAAGTTGTGTCAGCTTTAAAATACCTCAATGAAATAAAACCCCCAGTTATACATTATGACCTAAAACCAGGTAAGATTTTCGCGCAACGTACATTTCGCAGAACGCTCGAACGTTTTTATAAATTTCTATTTTCTCCATTAGGCAACATTTTGTTAACCGAAGGTAACGTCTGTGGCGAAATAAAAATAACAGACTTCGGATTAAGCAAAGTTATGGATGAAGAAAATTATAATCCAGATCATGGAATGGATTTAACATCGCAAGGCGCTGGTACATATTGGTAGGTACCCGTAACAATGGTTTTACTCACATTGTTGTATTTGATGTTATTAAAAACATAAATCTTCAACTTGCAGGTATCTACCACCAGAGTGTTTTGTTGTTGGCAAGAATCCGCCTAAAATATCTTCAAAGGTAGACGTTTGGAGCGTGGGTGTTATATTTTACCAGTGTCTTTACGGCAAGAAGGTATTGATCATTCTCGTACATTTTAATATGTTTTACCTTCGTGAGTACGACAAAAACATAATTTTCTTTTGCAGCCCTTCGGACACAATCAATCGCAAGCTACCATTTTAGAGGAAAATACGATACTAAAAGCTACCGAAGTACAGTTTGCAAATAAGCCAACTGTTAGCAACGAAGCAAAGGTAATATCAACATGTAGAAGTTTCAGTAAAGCTTATATTTAGTATTAAAAGTGAGATGGATTCGAAATTAAAAGCGTAGATAAATAATATTTACTTAGCATTGATCCTCATGAAGCGGCGTTGTCACCGAATGATAATTTTTTCGTATCGACCTTACAGAGTTTCATAAGAAGTTGCCTAGCATATAGAAAAGAAGAACGCATAGACGTCTTAACACTAGCTAGACACGAATACCTACAACCGCCAGTGCCAAAACATGGCCGCCAAGCAAACAGTCAGCAGCAACAGCAGCAGCAACAGCAGCAACAAATACAGCAGCAACAGCAGCAACAAACCTCGTTTACCACTGGCATGTTTAGTGGTATGAACGCGTCGAGCAGTTCGTAGTGGAAAAGGACTAAGGATAAAGCCTTCGATATACTAATACATGCCAAATCTTGAACACTGAACTGCGCACCATCTCATCTTAGAAAAATAATGATTGCTATAACCAGTTGTACATACTAAACCGGAAACTATTCACCGCCACTACCACCTCCACTACCACCACCACTACTACCACCACTACCACACCGTCACAACTATAATTACAGGTCGACTACCATAGGACATCGCAAAAGAGAGATGCAAGACTGGTCTGGCTGCAAGTCCAGGTGCTTGCGTCTTTCTACAAAACCACGCTACATTATTCAGCATGACAACAATGTTGTGTTCGTAAATATTCAATTGTATTATCGTTCCTTGTATCGAACAGTGGGCTGACTCGATAAATAGTGTTTAAATGAAATCAGAAGAAACGAATGGACAGATAAACATGTGATAAGCCATTGTGAATTAAAAAGTGGAGTTTAAACTAAGACGGAGAGAGAAACGAAGGAACGGAAGAAAACGTGTGACAGTGGAATAGTGAAGTACTGTGTGCACGAAAAAAAGAGAACAACGAAGGATTAATCCAGGCACAGCAGGCTCGTAAGCACGATAAAGATGTGTAAGACTTTATATTCAAAGAGACGCGTTCCTCTCTTCTGAAGTTACGTATGCGTGAGTGAGTGTGATGAAAGATTGTTAAAACTAGCGTGCGTGTATATATTTATACTATATATATATACTAATAAATCCAATATAATATATATATATGGTGTAAAGAAACAAAAAAGAACAGCAACTTGACAGTGGGAAGACGAACTGTGGTGGCTCTATCCTCGCATGACCTCCGTGCGGCCAAGTATTCCATGAATATTTGACGGCACATCATGTTACTTTATTCAAATATTAACATTATTACTTATATCATGAATAATAACGATTAACATACACAGAGGGGGACACAGACACGAACACACACATACGCGAGGAGATTTGGTTGGTTGTTCCTAATTCCAACACGAGTGGGCTTTAATCCTGGATCGAATCGATCAGCATGAGATTGATGTGAAAAGAGCAAAGTATATCGCGCCTTACTCCCAAAGTAAAACGCCTAGAGTCATGGTCTGCCGTCTGCGAAACCGTTCACTTGTATATTTAAACAAAAATTTCCACGGTTTCGATAATCGCTCATACTTTTTTTTAATTTCTTTCCCTGATTTCTTAACGAAAATTCACTCGACGACGTTATTGTGGTCGTTTTCGTCCTTACAACGGTCTTATCAATCAGGCGTTAAAAAGAAATTCTTATTGTAAGAATGGTAATATTGTACCAATCCGATCGATTATTTCTTTACACGTAATTGTTTTATATATGTACGTTATATATAGATAACTATGAAATAGAAGACTAAGTTATTTTATCAAGTGCCCTTGCTTTGTATTATAGTCGCGTTCGTCGACAAGCCGCAGCTTTTGGGAGTAAATAGACGAAAGAAATTGTTAAAAAAATGTTGTAAGTTGTTGGTAACGATGTGGGCACCGGTGTTGATGACCTCAATACCAAACGTGATTGGCAAAGTGTGGTCAGAGGAGAATACATTACAAGTCTGAACATGAATCTTCTACTACTAGATCCGTCGCTTCTACTCTGAAAGTCAACCGTTCCCCCCTTCCCTTAATCCCATATTTCTCTTGCAGTGAATTGGATCGTCCGAAACGATGGCACGCCCATTTCACCGTGTCCCGCAACGAACAAGTATTTCTTTTGTAAAATTTTTGAAAACAATGACTAGTCAGTGAACTGGAGGATTATAAATGAATACGAATAATCGTCGTTTGTCGAGAACGACAGTCAGAGACTTTTGTTACTAAGTATAGTTTTAGGAATATCGCCAAGCAAGCGAAGGAAAACGCAGTGAATTCTCATTCGGAGCGCTCGTCAATTGTGCAAAGTGAGAGAGGACAGGAACGACCGCTGATGCACCTAAGTTACGGAACGAAGGTGACCAGCGGACGTGCTCCTTTAATACCAGTTTAAAGCAATTCTTTTGCATATTTTTCTGTCTACGGAATAGTAAAGTTTGGCCAGTAAAGTTTACGAAAGACTCTTTGAAAAACGAAAGTTCAGAGTCATTCGAAAATTTCGTTCAGCAAGCATTTATTCTGCCGGGCTCGATACAGTCATCTTTCTTCAAGAATGTAAATTCACATTTCATAGAGTTTATATATATATATATATATATATATTTCTTTCATTTGCGACAGTTACAACTTTGCATTTGTATATACCGGAAATTCCTTGGTATCTTCATTACGGTTTACTGAATGTCTCGAAGATAACGTTTTTATCGAAAAAGAAAACATGATCTTTCATCCATGATTTTCATGCACACAAATGATTGATAATAATGATGTTTGCCGAAGTAAAAGTCCTTTGGAATGGATGTTTATGTAGGCCAAATTATATTATTACATAAATAATACTTTTACCAATGTGCTATATCACAATGAATGCACTATATGGTAAAAGTAATTATTATGTAATTCGTAAATAATAACAGAAAAATCGTTGCAATATAAGTAACATCAAACCTTTTTTATCGCCCTTGCGTGTGAGCATAGTCACGATCTTCCTCCTAATAAACAACATAGGAATTGCGTCGAGGATGGTGTATGAAACGTTATAGCAATAAATTACGTATTTGTGTATAATTTAAAGTTAGTAAACTTATTAATTAAATATGAATCACGAATCACGGTGTATATTTTTCCTGCTGTTTCGTTTGAGACAAACGCTGATTATTATCGGTTTGTGTAAAATTAAATGATTTTCATTAAAAATGTAATAAGTTATTTACAATGCATCGTCGAATTCTGCTTACACGAAACAGTTGAATATCATTATATTTCTCTGTGTTATTATTTATATTTATTAATATTAAAATATTTTTTTTCAAAAAAGCCATGACTTTTTATCAATTATACGTTACATGTCTTAATCTGAACGTTCAAGAGTACGTTTATTCGAATAAAATCCTTCAAGATCAATCATTAATAAAGTACAGTTGTTTCGCGATTGCCGTACCAATCCATAATCAACAACTACATCTGCCATTGGTCTACCATGTTGACAGTTTGTAATTACCGATCGTAGTAACAAATTGATTTTACCGACGGCAGTAAGTAGATAAGTTGGGGACCATAGTTACCGACTACAGAAATAATCGTAGTTACCGATTACAGAAATCACAGACGGTGGTGGTAGAAAACTATATTGCATGAGTATTTGCCCCTATACCACCCTATATCTCGTCCGTGGTACCATTTGCTCACATTTGCTGTTATACAGTTTCATCTGCAGAGTACGTACAGTAACAGTGAGATTACCTGTCACAACTTGAACAACCCTCGCGTGGCATCACGAAATACTTACCATTAAGAATAATATATAATCCACTATCGTTACTAATCGACGGGTCATTGGGACAAAACATACATAGTTCCATGTTTCATGTAAGAAAATGATTATTGTTTGCAATGGATAAATCTGTTATAATTTGTGAAGAAGTGTTACCAAACGCTAAGACTCCTAGAAGACGAGTACTTCGAAAACGGAACACGGAAACAGTTGTTGAAAAATTGGAGGTTATGTGTAAGAGACAAAGACATTATGAAAGTCCCTTAAAACATATTAGGTCGAGGTAATATCCCTTTTGTCATGTGAAATATCGTATTTTACAATCGTTAGATCACTTTCTCATAAGCATGATTTGTGTACTGTAGTTATGTAAAGTCAACAACGGTGTCTGCACCTATTTTAACACGTAAAAATGAAAACAACGGACAACAAAAAGAAAAAACAATTCCGGCCAACACCAGTGAAAAACATGAAGACAACCCAATAGTTTCTGGAGACAGCATTATTGTTGTTAGTGATAATGAGATTGAAAGTAACAGGTGTGTAAAATAATTTTAATAGTTTTAAAGATAATATCGTTATGTTAATTTGGAACGAATGTTAATATTTTTCTTGTATTTGACAATATTAAATTTTATTTTTCAGTACAAGTACCAGTATAAGCTTAACAAACAGAAAGGAAAAATCTGTTTCTCTACAAAATGATTCTAGTTGCTTGTTGATATCAGATTCGGATGATGCAGATCTCTTGCACACTTCCAATGTCTTTACAAAAGAAAGAAACAGTAATATGTAAATTCAAGTAACCAGAATTATTACTGATGCTTATAATCAATATCTTATTAACTTTGTTTCAGAAACTTCAAGACAAAGTCAAGATGATGTTGTTGTGGTTTGGTCGTCAGTGTCAAAAATACAAGATGATACATCATTATTTTTGATTGATAAAAAACCAAATAGCCGAAATTGTAAAGTTCTTGGTGAAAATCATACTAATCCTGCAAGTTTGGTTGCGCGGCCAAGGAAACGTAAAAAACGAGTAAAAAATACACCAAAAGATACAGGTTATCAAGCAAAGAGACCTAAACATAACACTTTGACAAAAAATACAAAAGAAAAAATACCCAAAGACGAAAATATTGAACAACCACTTGGGAGCCTTAGAGAAATAATTATAGATGGTTGTAATGTTGCTACAACCACTGGCAAATTATTCTCAGAAGACAGAATTAAGTTAGTCATAGACTATTTCAAAAATCGAGGACATTCTGTAAAAGTTTTTGTACCGCAGCATAAAAGATCCCATTCTCGTCCCCTTCTTGAAAAACTGTTTACAGAAGGCATTGTAGTATTTACCCCTAGTCGCCAAATTGAAGGTAGACACATCACACCATATGACGATCGGTATGTACCGTGCTTTTTAAGGAACTGCATTTAATTCAGGTATGTCTGTCTCTTAGTTATGGTCATCCTTTTCAGATATATATTAGAATATGCAACGTTATGTGGTGGTATTGTTGTCTCGTCCGATCAATACAGAGATTTGTATGAGGAAAAGCCTGAGTGGCGTGATACAATTATAAACAGACTTTTGCAGCCAACTTTTGTCGGAAATTGTGTTTTATTTCCGCAAGATCCATTAGGAAGACGTGGGCCTACTCTCAATCAGTTTTTGAGGCATCAATCATAAAGATTTATTTTTAATTTCAGCTCACGTGGTGCATTCAAAAACAAAGTGATATTAATTTATGCTTTGTGTACCAAATGTAAAGTTTAATCACAGTTTGCCACCATTGTTTATGATTTAGTTTCATGTAATTATTTATGCAAGTAAATAGTGTGAAATATAAGTTCGGCCATTTTTAGAGAGACGATTGCTTTTTTCAGAAATTAGAATTGTTACAGTTAAGTGTTACGTAGATTTATATGAAAATATGTATTTTATGCAAGTACATAAAATATGGTATAGTTTTGTAAATTCAAGACCTTTTGTAACGTGACACAATGTAGGTAAAAAAAATAGCTTATACTACAAAAATAGTTTAATAAAAACATATGTGTATATATATATTACATTAGGTTAATCGTTTTTGGTTGCTGAATTGTGTTCCCACGTTGGTTTCCAGCACCATTTTCGTGATTGTCGAACAAAATCCATATTCTGTTCGGCCGTTTCACGCGCAAGACGTTGCATCGGCGTAACATCCGTGTTATCGTTAACATTTCTCGCTTTCAAAAGCACAGAATCGTGTTGGAAAGCTGAACTGACAGCTACAATAACATAATGAATCGCAGGGTGATTAAAATGTCATGTTTTATATTTCATAAATAAATAGTGTAAAATACACATAGATGAGCTTGTTATATTACTTGATTTAGCGAAGAGTTTCTTTAATACATAATGATCCTCTTCAGTTGTAGTGGGTAGTTCCTCATCTTCGTGAGTACTTTTTGCAAGACGTCGGCCAATTAAATAAGATACACGTTCCCCTTCAAACATAGCAGATGATACACTTTCACCATCTTTTTTATTGGAAGATTTCTTATCACGTTTTTTCTTTTTCTGTGTCTCCGTTTTCTTAGGCTGCTGTTTTGTTTCAATATTTTTGTTTTTATGAGAACTGCAGTTCGACAATGTTATAGGAACATCTTTATTTTGTGCGGAGTTTGTATTCATTATGTCACTGTCATTTATTTCATCTTTCAATCTTTTTTTACCGTTATGTTCATCTGATCCAGGAGTGCTATTCTTGCAGTGCACCATTGCTTTACTAAGAGTAGATGCTAATCTCCTCATTTCTTCAATTTTAGTCTGAGAAAATTCTGTTGTAGATGATAATGATTTTGTTGTGGGTGTTAACTTAGATTCATGAAACAGTCTGTCCGACTCACTGGCTTCTCCACTGATACATTCATTTAAATTAAACAGTTCAGCCAAGTCCGATGTTTTAAAAAGCCTTCGTTGACGTGGATCTTCCAAAACTTTGTTTGATAGTAATAATTTAAAAATTTGCCTGTGGTACATCTGTGTAACGATATTGACGCATTCGTATATGACAAAGACGTTCAAATACAAACTTAAATAAATTAACAAAAAGATAGAAATAGTACCTTTTCCTCGATTGTACCGGCAGTGATAAGTCTGTATATTGTAACTCGTTTATCTTGCCCTATTCTCCACGCACGTTCTCTAGCTTGTGCATCTGTAGCGGGGTTCCAATCAGGATCGTAAATTATCACTCTATTTGCTCCTGTCAGATTGACACCCAAACCACCAACGCGAGTGGTTAATAAGAAAACGAAGTACGAGTCGTTCTTAGTACCGGCAAACATAAGTTTAAGAATTACAATAAGAAGTCTATTATTGTTGAAGTAACCCTTTTCTACAATAAGTATAATACCTCATTAAATAAGCTAATTGTTTGTTGTCGTTGAGACATAGGGGTGGTCCCATCCATTCTCAGATAGGTGTATTCTTCGTTTTGTAATAGAGATTCTAAGATATGCATCATCTGAAAACATAACTCAGTATATGCACAATTATTATAATTGAATTATTTAATACATACCTGTCTTCCTTGAGTAAAAAGTAATACTCTGTGATTCTGTTTTTTCCAAATCTTTAAAAGAGAGCGTACTACGACCATTTTTCCAGAACGTTTCCAGTAACCAAAGTTATCCAATGGGTCTCCTGTTAGATTGTTTTCATCTATATCTTCATCGGAATCCTATTTATAAATAAACATTAGCATAGTGTGAATCACTTTGGTATATTGCGAATAAATATATACGTTACCAATTGCCTTGTATAGAGATACAAATCAGGATGGTTACAGATCTTCCTGAGAGATGACAAGGCAATAAGAAGTCGGGCTTTGTACCTTCCACTTACATCTACCCTATCGTGCAAAATCAATGCTACATCTTCCGATCGCAGATATGTTTTATAAAGCCGTTTTTGTTCGTCTGTTAAGCTGCAGAACAGTACCTGTTTGTAAAAAAAACATGAATAATTGTTTAGCTATTTATAACAAGAAGTTTGGATATGGTCGTCATACTTGTTCATTTTTTTGTGGTAAGCTAACATGATGCTGAACATCAGTTTTTGTTCTTCTAAGCATGTATGGAGTTATTGCGTCCTTAAGGATAGTTGCTACTTGTAAAGCAGTAGCCTCTTGTAGCGCAGAAGCATTTGCATAACCACCACGAGTTATAGGATTCGCAACATGTTCCAGGAATGCCACCAAAGTACCTAATTTCCCAGGGAGTATAAAGTCGAATAAAGACCATAATTCTTTCAAAGAATTTTGCATTGGACTACCAGTCAATAGTAGACGATGTGGTGTTGAGAATGCTTTTACGGTTTTCGTGACCTACATATTGTAGAAACAGATACGATCATAATAAGTTCCCAGATAATTAAAGAATTTCTGTGGTTGTCATTTGACATACCTTTGCTTCTGGATTTCTTATTTTGTGACCTTCATCAAGAATAACGTAATGCCATTGAAAACGTACTAACGTATCCTTATGTATAAGAACTCCAGAGTAGGAAGTAACCAATACCCCACCACTTTCTTTCAATGAGTGTAGAAGGTGTTTCACATCGCCTATGGATAAAAGTAACAATTAGTAACTGACGTCAATTATAAATAGAGGCGTGTCTTACCGTCGTATGTTCCAGCCTGATGTAATACTGCCACTCGAAGAATAGGCCACCAATCGTGGAAATGCATTACCCACTGCTCCATTAAAGTAGCGGGGCAAATGATCAACGTAGGTCCCAGCCCCCTAAATCTGCATAGGACAGCCAAGCAGTCGAACCATTATTATTTAATATCAACACTTGCCTTAGTTATTTCGTTTGCGATCATTTACCTTCCACCATCGGAGAGCAATTCACTAAAGTCTAAACCCGCGAGAAATGCTATTACTTGAACCGTCTTGCCTAATCCCATTTCGTCACCTAGTAAACCACCAAATCCTCGCCCATGTAATTCCCACAACCACTGAACAGACACCCTCTGGTACCTATGAATAAATGCTCACATACATATCTAAATCTCCTTTTCAAACACAATCTTTACTTTTCATCCTCTGTGTTCAGATACCTATACAGTCTTTTCCAAATAATTTTTGGTACTTTAAACAGATTGTCAATTCTATGAAAAGCTTCTTTCCTCTTATTGTAACCACCTGTTTCTATTCTGTATCGATAGGATGCTTCATCTCCATCATCCAAAACTAAAACAATAATTATTTCAATAGTGTACTACGTATTGTTTAATATTGCGTGTTGTGTAATTGTAATAATTAATAAACATACTTCTTGTTGTTCTACCAAAGTGAGATTTCATCGAACAACCCTTCTTCCTAGATGTGTTCTTTTGTTTCCCTCCATCTGCATTATGGAATTATACAATATAAAGAGGATATAAATAATAGTATACATATAATAGTGAATTCTTACCAGAGTCTGAATGGTCGTCACTGGGGACATAATCGCTATCAGAATCATAGATTTCTTTTGTAGTGGCCATGTCCTCTTTTGCTCTTCCTCGTTTTTCTGTGGCCTGTGAAGACACTGTTGGTATTATTTCATTTTCCTCATTGGACATTTGTATATAATCTCTAGTTTGTTGTTCCATTATTTCCTTAGGAATGCTTATAACTGGAGCAGGTAAATTCCCGGAACTTGTCTCAAAATTCTTTTGTTTTGATCTACATTTTTTATGTTTTGAAGTACTCTTTTCCTGAGTCATCAATTTCAATTTTTTTGTAGATGTTGGACAGTGTTCTTGCTGATGTAAGTTTTTGAGCTTCTGTTGTAAATGTTGTTTTCTTCGCTTAGCTAATTCAGCTTGCTGCTTGAGGTATTTTTCAAAATCAAGCAGTTCGGGTACTTTGTTTGTTTGTTTGCTATTTTCAAATGATATATAATTACAATGTATAGTCAGTCAGAAATATTTTAGTTTGACTCATTCCCAAAAATTAAAGATTTACATACCCATTTAAGTCATCCTTTCTAATCTGATCCTGTTCCTTTCTAAGAGCTTGGAATGGTGTGATTTCTCCACACTGAACCTGCTTTTGTAAATCTTCTTTTGTTGTTTTATCATGTTCAACAATTTCTCCATCCTCTGGTATGTCTTCTGTGCCAGTATTCCCTTTATTACTTATAAATTTGTTTATTTCTTTGGTTGCTTCTTGGAAAATGCTATCTTCTGTTCTCGCAAATAATATCTATATGGAATTAATAAGTAATAAAAGGTTAGTGGCACATAAATAATATTCTGATAGCATGTATAAACATTCTTTTGTTTTGAACACTCATAGTCACGAAGCTTTTAATGTTAGATTATCATAAACTTTTTTCTACTAACCGCTGATGTGTCAGAAATACATTGTTTTATGATTTTATCATCGCTTATATCTGACTCAGTCATCACGATAATGAAAGTACTATCAATATCATGAACGATTTATACCCACAGCCCTCGAACGGTTTGTTTGTTGTACCGGTTTATTAAGGAACCAGGATAAAACGCAGTAGTTTGAGATTCAAACAACGGCCGACTAGTAAGATCCTTTAGTATATTTAAGTCAGACATACACAATTTAACTTCATAAAAAATGCTATATTAAACATTCCCTCTGGAACACAGGACGACATGTTAAATGTTAAAGCGGAGATGACACACGCCCTCACTCTTAGTTTGACACACCGCGACACTCTATTTACGTGCGTGTGAATGCACTTCAATCGCACGTGTTATTATTGTGTCACTGTTGATTTAAGTCTCGCTAGATGGCACTATCGAATACGGAAACTGGTTTTGCAGTTACAGTATACGTAACAGGTAGATAAAATGTAGATAAAATAATAGAACAATGAGGTTGCGTTAGTTTTATTATTTATTTTTATTTAATTGCACCACAGGTGGGCTGCTAACATATGAGCCAGCTAAATAAGACACTACACAAATTTGTGTATTTTACAACAATTTGTCAAGTTTTTCCTCGACGTTCAAAGTGATCATTTAATACAGTTTGGAAGAAAATAATGTGACGTTATATAAATGCTCACTGTAGGGATGAAAAACGATGTTGAAATATACGAAAAAAAATACTGTAAAATACCCAATTCAGGATAAAAAGATCGCAACACATTTAGATAAAATTTTGATAAAAAGTACATTCGACAGCGAAAAAATGATCAGAGAACTGATGTATTCTATTCACAGCTAATTTTTATTATCTTGAATCAAAATCGAATCAATTCCAAGTCCAAAGAGGCGTCACCGAGTCGAAAGCAAATACATCAGGATGGCCGATGTGTGAAACATTAGGAAATATCTTCGACCATGCGAAGGAACCATCCTTCCACGGCGGACCGGAAATAGCTTCAAATATTTCGAAGCCATCGCTATCGACGGCTACTATTTTCGTATCGATAATACCAATCGGCGATGTTCTTGTTGCCTTATCGCTATCGTGAGTAAAAGCTTGCGACAGCTTTTCCGTCTCGTTTGGCTCGCTTCGATTTTGATTCACAATGATTGGGGGGACTGTGTTAGTAGTAGTGGATTCTTCACGGCTGTATTCCCGCATTAATTTTTCTACGTCATCGAAAGTGGAGAGATTCGATTGTAATCGTGCCAGAATTTCGTCGCTACTGGTATTTCCGCTGCTATTATTAAGGTTCCTTCCTGAGATGCGAGAGCGTCGTTCGACAGCTTGCCTGATATGCCGGAAATGCGGTACTCCAGTACAAAATAAGAAGCCTTTCTTGACGAATTCCTCGCTATAATCGGCGGCGTGGGAAATGCCGCCAGGCAGTTGCTCCAACAGCCAGAGATTTTTTTTACGCGGTTCAAAAGTTACCCATTGTCGTTGTAAAACTGGAACGGCGGAAATACCCGATGTTTTGCCGCCTTGAGAAGTCATCATTAGTTGAGACCAGGACCTGCCATCAGTCGCTAGACGGTTTGCAACCATTACACGTACAGATGATGGAATTACCTATACATGTACGAAAGACATTTAAACAAAACTTATATAAAACTAAACAAAATAATCTTCCAACCCGATGCATAAACATAAAAGGATCCATACCTGATGCTTCGGTGAATTTAAAGAATTCATTCCAGGGAAAAAAATTCGATTATCCTGCGGTAGCAAGGGTGTTCCAGCAACAATTAATTCCCGATGGTTTCCATTCAACAAATAGAATTCATCGTGAGAGGATATAGCACCAGGATAAGATGACATAACGACAGATTGACTCGGTGTTGATAAAACTGAGGATGGTAGGACATGATAACCAAATTTGTATCTCTTTAAAAGTCTCAGCATTTTGGTATATCTGTTGAAATTAAAAAAAACACAATTTTATCATCTTGCTAATAAACAGTTCCTTTACTTAGAAAGTGACAGAAAGGTTTTAGATGAGATAATACCCACGTATATGATTAAATTATTCCATGAGTATTGCATGAAAGTGCAGAAATTTAATAATTAGTCAGGGGCAATGCAATGTTTAATACTTTACTTGACACTTACGGTGCGGCGGTATTATGCCCAATTGTTATCAGTGGTTTTGAGGAATCTTCTCTGGCCAGTGCTTTTAAGAAAATCATTCCATTTGATCCGATACTAGAATTAACTGTCGAATTGTCATCGACTGTTTGGAAAAAGTTGAGATACCATGGCAAATCACCGGCCATGGCGAGCCAGAGAAAATCTTCATTCTTCATTTCGACTGAATAACGACTTCGTCGAACAGCATGTCTCCATCCTGCCATTAGTCCATCTAGCTGATTGTAAAATAGTCGCACCTACATGAAAACAAAATTATAATAATGAATTCAATTGGAAATTCGGGTCTATGAGAGCACCTTGCTAACTGTCCTCACCATATGCCAAAAGGGTTCTTTGGAATGCAAGAGATTAGCTCGTTCGCGAACGATCGCGGAATTTTCGCGGAGACGGCTCTTCAACCAAGTACATTCGTTCGGTTTCCTTTCGCATTCTGCTCCGATAGTATTACACCAGTGATGATGTATCAACTGCCAAGTTAAACTTCCCTCGAGATAACCGGCGGCATAAGCTTGAACCGCATCTGGATATTTGGACGATGTTTCTATTTCGATTATTGACCATCTGTGAAAATATCTGCGTAAAGTACACGATCTTTATGACGAACAGTGCCATAAAATAGGTATTTCTTCGACACCGTGCTACCGTTGAAAAGCCAATTCGGTTTGCCAATTTTTCTTACTTTTTCCAATATTGCAAGTAGTATAGGTCAATATACAGTCAGGCATGTCAACAATTTGTTATTTTTCCAATTTAGCAAGTGGTACATGTCAATCGATCATAAACTATACAACTAGAAATTTTTCTTTACCCCATTTCGTGGATTCCGGTTTTGTAATAAGCCCGTGCTGTTTTCAACGGGATGGCTGACAGATCGTTGCCTTGGCCCCAAAAGTCAATGTGATATCCTCCCTTATGACTCCATGATATGCTCGCTGAGTAAGTCCCATCATTTTCAATACTGTTGTCAAAATTTTAAACATGTTTCTTATCCTCTTTATCGTGTTTTTTACCTCTGGTACAGCATCGATAATAATCGTAACTGGTAAGTTTTTATTACGTTCTGTGTTACATGGAAGTGTCTCATATGCTATTTTTATTATAGTAATTATTTAAGCAATGGAAGTGGTACTCCGAAAGTGGTTTCCGAAACGAGCGCTTGTGTACTAGTAATAGTAGTAATAAAAGGTTTCCGACGATGATCTCTTATGACTTACATACAAGATAGACATGAAGGGCCACTCGACACGCGGATCGTTTGGTCTACACTAATCAATCTTATCGCAACGTACAGCTACAGGTCCATTGTAACATGTGATTTATTTTAAACCGCTGGCCAGAGTGTTTGCTCAGACGACCACCCATCATTGTAACATTAGTACCTCGTAGCTTACGTTTGTTCGCGCATTTTACGATTTCAGAACATGAATATATACAGTATACAGTAGGGTGTTCTTCATTAACTCACTGTCCAAATTCGCCGAGAATGATGGCGCCGATGCCGAGAAGGCCAACGGCGACAAGGATGTAAGTCGATATGCGGGTCTGCAGCCAGGAAGCTCCGACTACTTTCAGCATGGCTCATCGGTAAGCTCGACACCTTGGTTCTTTAAAAAAAAAAGTGGAAGACACGAATTTCGCGTTCTCAACCCATCGATTACAGAAGCCTGCACCGCAGCCTCTTCTTCTTCTTCACTATATCCTTTCACTGAAACACGAAAAACATAAGACATCACTTTTGCCACCGGCTTGTTGTAAAATTGAGAGGGACTTGTTGAAACTAGTACTTCCGAGATGATTCCAAATAATGCAAAGAAGGCACGCCTCACATCTTACAGAACTAAGTATTATGTTCAACTTACACTTTAATCATTGACAACATTAAAAACTTACTAGAACTTATGTGTATAAAATACTTTAAACCACTTATGCCGATACTGATTTCAGGCTGATTGCGCAACACCTATTACAGCGGTTAGATTGCAACTCGTTGCTGTGTTCTCTTTTCTTTACGTGGACTGTCTGCACGAGGCACCCCTGTCAGTTCGAAGAAAATGTGCGGGTAGATTGCAATTAGAAGTGTGCGAATCAAGGGCGAAGGATAAGGCTAAGGCCAAACGTGCGAACACGTATCGTCGGTTACAATTAGATACCTTCTGTTCTCGAAATCAGACTCTATGTGTGACGTATTTCTAAGTTATCAGCGTTATCTGTATGTGTAATATAGATCTTACGCAATATTGCGCTGTATCTTAAAATCTCGAAGGATCTCGGACGCCGGCGTCAAAGGAGGAAAATTATGAGTAAAAAAGTCTGCCAAGCTGTTAATCAGATAACTGAAACGATCATAAATAATGGTTTTGAACTTGCAAATTCATTATATTCTCTTGTCATAAACGTTTGCCAGTGTTTTTAATGGGGACGTCCGAAGGAGAACACAAACGTCGCAATGTTTCAACGCAAGTAGTTTTTAGAATTGCCGCACGGCGATGATACAGTTTTATGGGAGCGGTACATTTAGACAATGTATTTTATTGTTGTAAGAAGTAATGGTTTGTCGGTGTGACAATTTATATACGAAGAAGGTCAGGGTAGATCGCGGCAGCTGGTACAATTGAGTAAAAGATCATTAAGCTTGTTATTTTCGACGACAAGAACGGCGCCGGGGAATATTGCAAGCCGGTAACGACGATCTTTCGTGCGTAGACAATCTTCACGGCGATTCGCTACTCGGCCGTGACACCGAATTCTTTTTCCCTTCGGTCTTCTCGAAGAAGAACACAAAAGAAAAAACGTGTAGGATTATTTGGAATTTCTCAAATAGACTCTTGCATCGTCACTGTTTGCGTAGCACGAGAAGTTCCGAGTGGGAACGGTGCCAACGTTTTGTCGTCGTCGGTTACTATAGTCATACGTAAATAAGTGTGAAAAGCCCATTCTGAATTATTTAGTTTAAGTCTCGTAGTATCCTGCAGGTTTTTACCTATTCGTTTTCAGAATGTTAATTTCGATAAGAAACATGAAATAGAATAAAACGAGAATTTTCGCTGTGATATATACAGAGATCTATCCTACTGGGTGTTTTTACCGTTGGTGTGTCATCGCACGTGGTACTTCAAACAAAATGCACGTCCTGTTCTACGAATACTTGTACACCGTAAGCTGACTTACTAATCGACTGATTCATATGTACTTATCGTCGCTACGAGGACGATAATTTTTACAATTATCGATTTCTTTAAAATGACGCGCTCTCCTTATCACGAGGAGTGTCGTGAGACGGTGAAGATCGCACAATGATAATCATCATCTTTCAACAGCTCGGCAAATCTAAAAGTCACACACATTAGTCTACGTATTTCTTGTCACGATCCTTTTGAGTACATGTCGTGCAATAAAAAACATTCAACGTTTTGTCATTTTTATCAAATATGTCGTAAGATGGGTAAGTATTTGTGGCACAAGATGGTGGAATGCATGGATTGCATAAATTAATAAATGTGCATTATTATACGATGAGAAATTCACGTTTGTTGAAGACTCACGCGCCACGTGCTATTCTTCGCGTGATAGTTCAACAAGGGAATAGTCACAGCAGCTGATATCGCTGAGGAGTAGGGGATCACGCTCTTCTTGTTATACTTCGGTTCGGATTAATCGAAATCACTTATTCTTAGTAAAATTTGCGTGGTTCATCAACAGTCTTTTACACGACATTTTTCGCGAAGATGGTCGGGTTTACATTTAAATGCTCTACGGCCCGCAAGTCACTACTGGTTGAATCGCATGGATTCAAATTTTTTAACATTATTGTATGATTCATAATTATTATTAGTCATATAATCATCTTGCAGAGTTTACTAGATAAAGATAAATTTCTTGCTACACAGATGTTCGTAATTAAAAAAAGTACTGTAGATATATTTATTACGCACGATGTAATTCGCCGAGAAGGAAGTTAGCGCGTCATGAATTAAGTAAAATGTATTCAATGCCCAAAATGAAACAACACATTTTGTAAACATTGAAAGGTTTCTAATCATCTACCTTCATTTAAATAGTAATGATATTCACGTGTTAGACGCATACTTAATGAGTTCAGCATCGTAGGTGTGGTAGTCACGCGGTGTAAGCGGAATCATTTAAAAATCCGTTTGATTACTAATAAATCAACCACTCCTACGTTTATATGCGTAATGAAAACCACTGAAGAATTGTTTACACTGTTTAAGAATTTTCAAACAAGTCTATCAGAATGGCTATATAAAGGGCAGTGCCTCTTCCGCCGCCGCCATCGGAAGGGTCAATGGCTAATACAGTGGAAAAAGAAAGTAAGACAGAAGATGCAGGGTCAGCGGCTGCATAAGTACAAAAGAATTATTTCTATTATCGCCGATAATTTTATAACGGATAATATCTTCAACAGTAATTTCCTGAGCATAAATCGAGCGAATTATAAGAATCTAGTTAAAAATTTGTCGCGTGACACGGCTGATCTAGCAGGCGCGTGGCCGATGTCCGAGCATTTCTTTCGGAGTATGGAACTTACCGTGGTGCTAAAAATCGTCGCATATGGCAAACACACTCGCGAAGGTACAGTTGAAGGGCGTCGTAAACGGGTAGAGAGTCGGTCATTCGCACGGAGATTACATTCCTTACAGCTGATTTTTTGTTCGCGGCTTTCCGATGTGGACCAGTTGCTCCGACACTGGGTCCAAGCGCGAGGTTCTCTATTCCTCTTCTCGAACCTGACTGCCACTGCCACTGCCGCAAGAACGGCTGGCAACGTGCGACTAGGGGGGAGATAGCCCAATCGTCAGACGCATTTCCCTTTCCACCATATTCTTGCATGCTTGTCGCAATTTATCCTCTCGTCATCGTCTCCCGTTCCACGATCATTTGGGCTCTCAATATACACACTTCACAATATTAAGACATTTATTTAAAAAATGTAGAAACGTTACAATTTATACAACCTTAGGACATATCATATAAGTTAATTTATTTTCAATGCACTTCCTTGTCTTAAAGAATGAATTTACTAAACGTGTTTTCCTGTTCCGACAGGTACATCACGGCCCTGGGCAATTCCCAAAATGGATAACTATTGCGCATGACTGTTTTTGAATGCAAAAGCCCGCGAGTATTTTCGCGCGGTTTGGCGATATTACATTCTGTGGCCTATTTACTCGTATTTGGTATTATAAGGCGAAGTCGAGTGAACAACACGTAATAACACATGCTGCCTCCTCCCGAGATGAATATGTGATTACTCATGAATGATAATTGACCGTAAATACGGATCGGTATAAAAACGACACACGTTTTTACGAAGTGTATATCAACCTGATTGGCTTTTTTCCTTACAACGCATTATCGCCACGTAGTTAACAATTCTTATCACCATTAATTATGAATTTGACTCAATAGTACTTGACGTTGAGCAATGAATTAGCTATTTCGATTAATCACGTGCAAACAGCACTACGCAGAAGACTGATACAAAGCTATAATTCATAACAAATACGACAACCGTCGTAAAGAGTGGATTATAAGAATACGCCAATCGTCCTAACGTTGAATGACAACAGAAAAATAAACCTGTCGAGTAGGCGCGTTAATTAGTGCTTAGGAACTCGAAATTGAATTCTCGTGATTCGCGCGCGTGGTTAGTGGCGTCGCATTCATAAAGAGCAATAAAGCTTGCAAGAAACGCGTCAGGCCGAGTAAATGCCAGAACACTACCGTCAAACGGAATTTCTTCATTGCGGTTGACGACGAGTCACGCGCCACGTATGGAATGCAATATTCTCCTCGATGGTATTCGATTATTAAGATATTTTCGAGCTCCACGATAGAAAATTATTCGGATATGCAGGGGAAGTTGTTGGTATTGCCTATATTACGCAGGGGAACTGCCACCCAAAAATGTATGAAATGTATCGACAATAATATCGTCGATAATGGTAATCATGAGCAGAATGCCGCTATAGGAATTTCATTTTCCCTAACTAGCATTATAATAACACGCCTCCGCTGAACATGCTTCTGAAAGCTGAACCCACATATGAAAGCAACGAAAAAATGTATGCTCATCAATTCATTACATTGATCCATACTGGAAGTATCAACATACTTTTAATTCGCTAACGTTCGTTTTAAAACGATACTCGGAATATTTCGTTAAATATCCGTTCATTGACGATTTCCTACTTAATCTTTGTGAACGTTTAATTGTACACTTAAATACTAGATTTAACTTCTCTGGACCAACGACCCATTTCTCTGAAACCTTACCAACTATTCCTCTATGTACAGGCGAAATAATGTAGGATGAATCATGGTTAATGGTTTCGTCCCGCGGCGGTGTAATCTGTTCCTAAATAACAGATAATCGAAGTCCAACCAGTCCACCTAATTTCGCAGTAATTAGCTTACGCTGAATTTACCGTGATAGGGAGATAGCTAATAATTTCGAGGAGCAATACTTAGGATATGGCATTTTTCCAAAGTAATAACTTACGAAGATGAAAAATAATCTATAGAGTAAAGTGCGCTCGAACAATATCCGAGGACATTAAATATTCGCAATCATCTCGATTCCTCCGAGAGGACTTATTGCAGCTGCTAGTGGTGTGGAAAACGGTTGTTCGGAGTGTGCGCATCCCCATCGCAGCCCCTTCGTCTTTGAAACCCCCCGAAGAACGATTCCTTGAGCCATACTCTTTCCTCTTCGAGTCCTTCCGTCAGTGGAGCCTGGTACCTTCCTCGTGAATTTTCCGTCGGGCATCCAAGAAACTTCCGACCATTTTTTGTCAAGTCCATTGCATTATCCGCAAGATCACGATATGCGATATTTAGTGATATTGGTATTGCTGAGTGTCCTCACTGATACTTTAGCCGTGTTTTCCCACGATGGGCATTACCATGTTAGCAGAAATGAAGATAGAGGATCAAAAGATATAATCCACTCTGTTCCATTGGGGTCCGAAGCAACGTTTTACTGGAGGTACTGTGCATATTCCATAAGTTGTTTTTTGTCAAATGTTAATTGTCATATTTTATAAATGAATGCCCATTACAGAGTGGACCATATGAGCGAATTAGTAGTCGTGGAGATGCATTATGTCGGAGACGAAAGTTCATGGTTCGCGATCGGATTTTCGGATTACGGAGAAACGCGTCCCGCAGATTACTGCATTTTGTGGACAGACTGGCGACGACGCGTTTTGCTTCAGGTAATTTTAACTTCTTTTGCACAATATACCATATGCCTAACATTGGATTTCATCTACCACAGGACGCATGGGCAGATTCTGAAGGGAGCTTACACGTCGACATGCAGCAAGATTGTCAGAATTTCGGTTGGAAGCGACATGGAAATCTCATGAAATTCACGTTTACGCGAAGTTTCGACACTTGCGATGAGCATGATTATGTGCTCGAGGTATTATCATATTTTTTGTTTTGCATTCCATTTGTTACGAAGCCGCGTTAAATAAACATGCGATTGCAGAGGGGCACGACGCACATAGTTTGGCTCAAAGGCAGAGGACCATTAGCTTCGTTGGCTGGTTTACGGACATCCGATGCAAACTCAACAGGAATGTCTAGAACTGAGTTGCTTCGAGTTTCTCACGTTAAACCAACAATACCAGCGAACGCCTGGAAGCTCGAAATCCTCGCACACCAAGTTCGGGTACCAAACAAAGAAACGACTTACTGGTGCAGAGTACACAAATTGCCATCCTCTTTGAATCGAAAGTGAGCGTTAATGTAAAATACTGCTATTTTTGCTCAAATTCCCTTCTTCTTATTGCAAATAATTATAAATTTGATCACTTGTTACGTTACAATAGACATCACATTCTACAGTTTGGACCCTCTATACAAATGGGAAACGAACATCTAGTCCACCATATGGAAGTATTTCACTGTGCCGGGCCAGCTAATCTTGAAATTCCCATGTACGATGGGCCTTGTGACGCTGCCGACAGACCGGAAAAAACTCAGGTGCAGTATTCGTCTTTCGTACAAAAAAATACTGAACATATAGGTTTGCATTTATTTATTTACGTGCGCGATTAATAAAATAGATATGTAAGAAAGTCTTGGCGGCATGGGCGATGGGAGCCGACGCTTTTATCTACCCGGAAGAAGCTGGGTTGTCGATCGGTGGGCCCGGCTTTAATCCTTACATAATGCTGGAAGTTCATTATAATAACCCGGAGTTACAAGCGGGGCACGTTGATTCCTCGGGCATTCGATTTCTCCTTACGACGACCTTGAGAAAGTATGATGCAGGTGTCATCGAGCTTGGATTAGAGTATACCGATAAAATGGCTATACCGCCGGGACAGGTAATCAATGTCACAACCCTCAAAGGTTTACTTATGCCACTACATAAGCTTAAGAACACATTGGAGATGTAAAGGAATGTTTGATAAGCGTAAAGAATTTTCAGGAAGCATTTACTCTGTCAGGGCATTGCATAACTGAATGCACCGGGGTGGGACTACCGCAGGAAGGAATAAGAATTTTTGCATCACAGCTTCACACGCATTTGACGGGAACCAAAGTAGTCACGCGTCATATCCGAGACGGGGAGGAGCTACCCCTTTTAAATTATGACAACCACTATTCCACTCATTTCCAGGAAATCAGGTTACTACCGAAGCCTGTCTCGATACTGCCGGTAGGCAACTGGACTTTCAAAATCGTTCTTCATCATCGCTAATAATTCGGAAAATTAATCATTTCGATTTAAAGGGCGATTCCTTGATAACTACCTGCACGTACAACACCGTGTCAAGGAAAAACATAACTCTTGGTGGTTTTGCTATATCCGACGAAATGTGCGTCAACTACGTACACTACTATCCCAACGCCCGCTTAGAAGTAAGCTTCCTCTTAGCCCCTCAGCTTACTTTTTTTTTAATACGTTTTCATTCGCCATCAAATTTATTTATTTTCCTATGTTTTATATTAGGTATGCAAAAGTGCAATAAGTGATGACGCTTTGAGGACATACTTCAGGTACATGCAGGAATGGGAAAACGAACCCACCACGACGAGTAATGGGATCTCTGATAATTACAAAAGTATTAAGTGGACGAAAGTTCGTGTAGAAGCGCTTCATGATTTATACGAAGCGGCACCATTAGGTATTAATCTCACCTTGGTTACTGATACACTATTCTTACGATCCATCTATCTGAGTGCCTTGTTTTTATAGGCATGCAGTGTAACGGTTCAGATGGTTCCCGATTACCCGGTTTGTGGGACAACATTGCTGCAACACCAGTTAGATTACCCTTGTCACCACCTGCTCGAAATTGTTTAGAAACGACTATTCCACGGCGTGTTATGAATTGACTTTGAACTAACTGTTGAGACAAATGATATGGAATTCAATGTCCCTAGTGTATTATACATCAACCAATCTATATAAACTCTGTTTCGACTCCTTTAGAATGTACATTATACCCCATCGCGTTTCAGTTGTCTTTACTGGAAGTGGAGAATAAATATGTGAGAACTTGCGTTGTAAAAGCTTACAAAGGTCGTCGGTATATTTGTGCAAGATGTTTTCTGGCATAGCATCTTATTATAGGTATGCGATCGAACAATATTGTAACAGATACATGACAGGTTCGATAATTATTTATTTAATGTGGTGTCGTCATAATAATAATAAAATAATAATAATAGCAGAAATGCATCTTTACACGTTGTATGAATGTACAAAAGGCGTATCTTAGTCTAGTATCATATAAAAACTAAAAATATTCGATATTTACCGTATAATACATATGGGCGGGTTACACATACATAAATTGCGCGCGTCCCTGATTAAAGTATCAGATAAAGAAACTCGATGAAAAACCGAATCTTCGATCGGCATTATTATGATCATTACGGACGGTTGTTCGGTTCTTTACCGAGTTTATACGGTTTTGTTTGAAACCCTTCGGACTGACAACTTCGAAAACACCTGACGAACAACCGGCTCTGAGCACGAAGAACAATTTTGAAATTCGACGGCCCTTGAAATGCCTGCTATCTCGTCGGCCAATAGCAACTACTTATTTAGATATGAAGCTGCTGTTCCGGCATAGCTTGTGGTATAGTAATTGGCGCCGAGTATACATTTCCCTTTATTAATTCGTAATACAGGAGAAAGATCCTTTCTCTTTGGCATCGATTTAAATTCGCGTTAAAACTCGGCGTCGAACACTCGCGGATTCTTAATCAGCCGTCAGCAGTAACGACGGAAGAGCAATGGAACGAAAAAATACATAAGCTGTGAACTCGGAAAATACTCGAATACAAATGACTTATCGTTCAACGACATACACTTCTTAAAAATTGGTTTGGAAGACGCGTGGAAAACAAACAACATGTTACGGCATCGCAGTACAATTTTCGTTGGAACTCAAATGAGACTGAATCCATGGTTTCAGAGAATATGTGAAAAGCATACGACTGTTGTCCCTTCTAGAAAATTGTGAACAGTCGGTTAACGAGGAATTCTATCGCATTGCGTTTCACGAGACGATGTATCGCGATTGGCAGCTCCTCATGTAATCTTTTAGGAACGTGACTCACTTTCGATGATACTCCAATGCTCAAAGCATGGATTAGTTAACAAGCGCGTACAAAAAGTAAATTTCTCTGTTAGGAACACGCTGTATTAAAAAAAGTCGTTACTCTTCACAAAGTGGAGATGCATTCAAGTGAATACTTTTTTCTCCCTTACAAACACTCACTCGAGAATATTTTGTAGTCTAATAGCTTAAAAATTTGATCACGAGGCTGCTCAGCCCGACGTGGTCTTCTTTTTGCAAGTAACGCGTATAAAATATATATTAAGGGCCATGGGCGAAAATGTCTTTCTATTATAGGTTATGCACCAGCGGCAAAAATCGCGGTCTAGGTACACCCACGCGGGGTTGTGTCCACACCATTAAAAAAGTTCAGTTAAGGTCATTAACTGCAGAGATACAGACAACCACATAAATACCCAGTGGCGACGATAGCTCAATGAGAACGTCCTTCATTAACCACTAATTTAACTGGATTCAATTAGGAAATGACTGTAGCAAAATATATATTTATCTGGCTGTCGACACTCTACAGCTCGTCTTTGATACGCCTTTTTCGCGGTGTGAACTCTTTTTTCTTTTCGTTAGCGTAAGCAAATAAACGCGCTTTACGTGATACGTAACAGCGGAGTCATTTCACCGAAACAGTGCGCTGTTGCAATACTAATACAAGAAAATACAAAAGGATTACCTCGCATTTTCATACAGAATCGGAATGCGAATGTCAAATGACGCGAGAACGATAGGTTTCACGTATTACGTGATTCCTTCGACTAGAGTGATTGATTATTCTGCTGTTGCTGCAGATGTATTTGTAAAAAGCAGTATAATATACCGGCCTGTGCCATCACATCAACGGTGCCCGCGGCCAGAGGATCGCGACTCTTCGGATCTGACCGAGAATTTGTGCCAGGTCTAAGAAGTGTTGGGCCGAAAACCGTCGCCAAGTTGTGAAGTGACATTTTGTTTTGCCCCTCATGCTTGTTCACTCGAACTAAGTGTGCGAGAAGAAAATCGATGACCGCTTTGTTCACGGACGGCAATTTGTCGTATACTCTTCGCAGAGCAGCTCCTCTTGAGAGTTCGCCTGTTTGAAAAGCTAAAAGGAATTCTGGGTAAAGAGCATCCGTAAACAGTGCCTCTGGCATTTCTCGCAAGTACAACTTTAGAACGCCAGTCACCGAGTGAACATCAACCTGTCAACAAAACATACGATTTTCATTAACAAATGTCAGGACAAATACGTTATAAACATAATAAAGGATTTATCGAATGTTTACCTCTTTGAGAAGTTGCTCGGCTTCGTAAGAGTTACTTTCAAAGGATTTACGTAATTTTGTTAAGTCAGAAGCCGAACCAGAAACGCGGTATAGTCCGACTTCTCCGACACCTCGCCTCTCAACTTCTCGCACGCAAGCTGTTATAATGAAAGGAACGTCGCGTTTTTCTCTCCTAGAAATGAAAATTAGTCTCGTAAACCAAAAGGACGAAGAATGAAAAGATCACTATGTTTGTTTCAACATACTTGCACACTTGCTGAATTTTAGCGCCAAAGAGACCTTGAGGTTTAGCGGATGGTACGCGTCTAAGAGTTACTTCGCTTGGTACGAAGCGAAGTGCCACGTCTAAAGTTGCAGGACCTAAGTTTAGAGATCTCTCTACTTGATCAGACTGAAGCCAGGACCTGCTCAGTCTTTGAGTACACTTGCCCCTCAGTACTGATCGCGCACCGAATTCTTCGTATAAGAGAATCCTTACATTTTCGCTGCCTTCTAATTCCACTACGAAAGTCTCGCCTTCAAAATAACACATCATCGAATGAACACACGCGAATCATAATAACTGCTGAGTGAATACATTTATGGTATTTGTATTGTAACTTACCCCAAGTCGGTGCTTGACCTTTGGCAACGCGGCTTTTAGCTCGTTTAAAATAATGTCCATAGCTGTCAACTTCAACAATGATATAGAGATCCCCAGGTCTATCTAATCCAGGTGGTGTTAAACCAAGTAAAGTCAAATGGAGGTCACCCAGTAATAGACTCTCGTCACGTCCTGATCTCATTAAATAGCTGCCCATGTCTGCTTTTAAATAAGCCCGACAGGCTGTAACCCAAGCTTGTAATTCGTACATCGACAGAGGCAGATGTCCCGGAGGTTGACCACCCTGTTTTTTTAAAATTAACCATTATTTCGTAATTCTAACTGTGCTATTCATTGCTTCTACAGACGTCCACACAACATAAATAAAAGAGTATAATACCTGCTGTAGAGCTTCCACCGCTTCTACCCACTGTGAACGTTCAAACTCGCTCGACAAGAAGAAAGTGTAAGAATTCTGCACTCGGTGTTGATTATTCTTATGAGCTACACGTAGTACCAAATTTGGTGACGCTAATACCAACTGTGCTTCAAGTTCCGCCAGTTTTTTTCGATTTTTTTCTGAACCTCTACCGCCGAGCCTAGCACGCTTTTCGTCGTTTCGTTCTTCCCATAATATTTGATCCCTTACGGTACATGCCTGGGACCTGCGCGAAAATGGATAACGTTACCAAAAACTCGTCTACCATTTACTCTGTCGCCTAGTGAACTTCGCGACACATTACCTCAAAGCAACAACATTTGCTGGACTAGTTTCGCGTGGTTCAATTCCATCTTCCGTAACGAGTGCCTCCGCAACTGGCACATACCACTTCAGCTCGAATGCAAACTTCTCTCTACCAGAAGCTTTATATTTTGCACACGCAATTACGTCGTTAAAGAGGAATAAGTGTCTCAACTTCCTGTGACCATCTGCCAATTCTACTACGAATGAATTTTTCACTAATCTTCGCTGTGCTCTATCGTGACTCTGCAATGAGATATGAAACCTTTCGATACCAAATACTAATCATATAACCGTTCGTATATATCGGTACAAATTTTCTTACCGGAAACATTGATTTTGTTTGAATAATGTTAAATTCATCGAGAAAATTTCTAGTCATAGCCAGAGCTTCCGAAAGGGGCGCATGGTCTGCGTGATTTGCTGGTGTATGTTTTAGCAGATCCTATAAATCCATTCACAAAAAAAAATTATCAGACTGAGGTGACTTACGCACCACGATAAGATAACATATTCAAGGAGACACAGAAGTGATTCAACGTTGATGAAATCAGGATACACTGTACTAAAAAAATTTCAGTTATTTGTACTTACATGAAGAACTAAAGCGTTTTTCTGTACACGAGCTACGGGTTTATGTAAAAGATCTTCCAGTGAGAGCCCTGGACCTTTGGGAAATCCTCTGAGTCTTATATCTCTTGTTATCTCTCCAAACTGCGTGGAATGGGCAGAACATCTACGTACGGTATCAGTCGCACGAGCATAATTGTGTAGAAATGCTCCATACAGGGCTATATTACTGGCCATTATCTGTGATTGTAAAATACATATCGATATACGAGTTCCCAATTTTTCCTCAACACAGAGATAAACATAACTCGATCGTAATGGTACTAACTTTGAATTGCTCGCCGATAGTAGTTTTACTGTCCCACTTTTCAATCTTTTTTCGCAAGCTATCCAGAAAGGTTTGATGAAGCGCGTGTAATTCTGGGATTTTGTAGAACATCGTTCCAAATTCCTCTTCGGAGATAACGGGTTGGGACGTCGTCAGGGTTGCACGAATAGCTTTCATATACTGCAAAAAAAGCATGTGATTGTCGGTAAGAACTACCTGTGTTTTCGAAAATTTGTGTACTTCTTACTTGTAGCATGACGTTTAAGCATTCCACGTAGACGGCTTCACTATCAACTACAGAGTTTGCGATACATTTAACCATTGATGTCCTATCGTCTTCCCGGTCCTTACTCTTTTCCTGCCTGCGAGGTGTAGTTGGGGTTGGAGATTCTAGACTGCCTTCGCTCAGACTTAAAGGTTCAGCATCGCTGCTGCCTGTTTCGTTGTCCGTGCTGAGAGCACGCAAGAGTATTGGTGCTGGAGTTGCCGCACCTTCTTCATCTTCGCTGTCCATTGCTGCTCTGTGTCTAAGACAACAGACAAGGAGAACATAGTGATATTTTTAGATGCACAGAGCGTCCCATTAATTGTGCTAAATCATCACGGCTCGACTAGGTGCTAAGTGACTTACTGTATGAAATAATCGATGTTGACATAATTGCTCTGATTCCCTGGGGAGTCAGGAAGGGATGGTGGCCTCCGCGGTGGCGGAACCCTCGCACTACTATTGCCATTGCTTCCGATTGCCGATACCGGCGGTACACGCGCGTCAATGTATACATACTCTCCAGTTTGATCTAATGCTACAGAATCATAATAAGGCTCTTCTTCCGATGCTTCAGCATCACCTTCTTCTCCATCCTCATGGATTGGTTTATCAAATTCTGCATAGAAATAGTGATGACAATAACAATTAAGACAAGCAAGAAAATTCAGAATTCATTTATAATAAAGTATACCTTTTTCAACTTCTTCTTTAAGTGAGCCTGTAGAATTTTTGTCTTTCTTAGAACTACCAGTCACCTCTATCACTGTAACATAATTACTGGGCACATCTGGGTCACTGTTTCGTCTGAGTTCAAGTACTTTTTCTGGACTCTTAGGTATCTCGCTTTTGGGTCTTCGAGTATTTGTACCAAGTGTCGAACTCAACTCAGACACACACTTATCCTGTAGGGTGGTATCTTCATGCCGTGGAACCAGACATGTAGGAGATTCCATGTTTTGAAGATGTGTTGATACTTCAATGGGGGTTTCTTCTGCACTAATCTGGCCATGTTGACACTGAGTATCTGTTTGACATTCATTCTTTTCAACAGATCCATTTGTCTCATTGGCCAAGCGTCTGTGCCTTTCAACATCAGCCAGCAACCTTTCCAAATATTCAACATAAAATTCTTCCTTTTCCAATTCTTCCCTCAGAGCTGCTACCTGCACCGGGAAATGCCAGTTTTCATTTAAAACACTTGAAAAACTTATCAAATCTGGATTACGATCATTCTAGTTTAAAAGTATATCAGATAAGATGTTGTCACACTCTCAGCGCTTTTTGTCAATTATAAAAGTGCACTAATAATTTGTCAACAATGTGGATGTACATCAATGGAATGTTGCATTGATATACAAATACCTTAAAAAAAGGAAGAACAAGAATGAGGATAACCAGGGGTACGGCAGAGGTGCAGGAAAACAGTACCTTTTGCTTGTGTTTAACAAGGTTAGCTCTAACGTCCTCTTCCCAGGCGGCCGGTAAGGCACTATCTGGGAATCTCTGCACCCAGACACGTTGGAAGTCTCCGAAAACGCTCATTACTCCGCCACCACCGCGGGGGACGATACACGATGCACTCAGGTAGTCTCAGGGCGCCGCTTCTCCTCGGTACATTGCACGGGCGCGGCAGTCGCTGTCAATCAGCTTGCTGTGTCGATGACATACGTCTCGTCATGCGATCCCTCTCTGTCTCACTCTCTACATATGTGCGTACGTGCGTTTCGCCGTCCGGCTGGCCAAAATCGGCCGATAGTCTTATCGGTAGAAGGGGTCAACGACGATCCTCCTCGTCACCAGCGCAGCAGGCACGAGCGCTGTCTCGACGAGACCGTCCTCTGTTTCCACGTTTTTTCAGAAGACTTTCCTCTCTATCCGTGATACTTCCTCGTTACGTAGTATACCTACGGGTGGGAACGAAATGTAGCGGCGCGGGGAGGCGAGACAAGACGATAACGTAGATAGCCGACGACTGCCCAAGCGTCATACGTCCGCTGTCATCGTGTCGACATCTCCTGCCTGCGTAGGTCACGATCTGATCCCCGCCGTGCCACCCCACCGTTCTACCCTCCCTATCATTTTTAGGTTCACTCGTAACACGACCTAGATTTCCCGACTGTTTCCGACAAAACACTAATCCCTCATTAACCGGGAGGCCAATACATTGATTCTTCCTGCATAGGATCAAATTTCATTAGTTTCGCCAAGCGAGGAGAGAAGGAACCCGATGAAATTGAGATTAGGAAAAATGAGTCTCATAGTGCCAGCGGAGGGGAAAGCAGTGAAATTTCCTCGATCTTCCTACGGTCAGACCACGACGAATCGGAGGCCGATTACGACCATTTCCAATGGCCGGAGGGTCAACCCGCGCCTTTTCAAATATCACAACAAAAATGGCAAGAAGTACTAATGACGAATGGACAAGCTATATCGTGAATTCTGTCCGCGAGGAAATCATCGAAGCCGCCATGAAGGCAATTTATGATATTTGTTTGAATAGACAAACATGCCCCTTCGTTGTTCATTGTACACATCTGGCGTGGAAAGAATTTTTCGACATGAGTATACATATACGTACGTAATATACGTATTACATATTCCGAAACAAACTAGCGCAGTTTGGCGTAATACCTATCAAATCGTGCCGCTTATGGTGTGAGAAATTAGCGTTAGCGAAACAAACGATATATTTGCAACGTTCCGTATAATTCATCTTAGTGGCTATATTTGAAACACGGTCTTGACGAAACATCTACGTCGGTTAAATATTGTTTGCGTGATGAAGAACACGATCCATTGCCTGTAGATCAGTGGGTATTTCAAAATGTAACCATAGGCACTCGAGGAACAAATCAACAATCGACAAAATCTGTTGTGCCAGCTATATTGACGCCTTGTACAGCAACGTGCGCCAAAGACTCAATTATTACCGGTTTCTCTATAAAACAAGATCTTTTTCAAAAATCAAATGGCACAGTATCTATAAAAGTAATAAACGTATTATCATCTTATATGAATCCAATTAATTTGATAAATATGGACTAGAAGTCTCCTAACGAAGAAATTTCTAGTTTTCTACCTTATCTGCACTAAAGTCGAATATAAATTCCCAGAGTTAGTTGTAGATGGCATCAAGATTTAGTTCGAAAACTCTATTAACCGGAAGGTCAAACTGCCTTTCAGAGCGAAGTACCGGTTTCGAGCAAACAAGGATTTCAAACATCGTCCGAATAAATTATCGCGTCTCGAACAAAATTAAAGAAAAACACCGTCGTTACTCCCACGATAAATGAGCAGAGGTCATCGAAATTCATGTGACCAAACACAAAGCCAAACGATACAGTAAGATTTTATCCTCGCCCGTAAATTGCTGTTAGATCACTCTGATTAGGGGTCGTTTGTGACTAAAAATATCATTGTCACGTACGACCGTGAATTGAACCCATTAAATCTGACATTTACACGAAAGGACAACAAACTTTTGATTTCTGCAATATGCCAGAATTTCCGTGTTTCCCGGCAAAAATAATATCTAATATTTATTTTGGCTACCGTGCGCCAGAACAGATCGTTATACTCTACCATTTCATAACATAAAATGTCAGTAATGTTAAATAAGTATTAGTATATAATGTGTGTAACAAAATTTTACATTCTTCGGAGATAGTAAGAAATTTTTTGAAATCCCATACATTCGGTTTACAAGAATATGAATACATGTTGTTTAGAATATTTCGCAATATCCCCAGATAGTTAGTAACTTTCTATGCTAATAAGAGGTACACTTCTGATCGTATAGTGAAATTTAATTTTTGGCAATAGTGTCACCGCGTCCATTTTAAAGTCTACATTATTAATAATGTCTGTTGAATTTTTTTGTTTTTATTACACCAGACGCGAAAACATACGCAAAAAAAGAACAATGTAGAAGACGTTTAATAGGTGAAAGATTCTAAATCGAGAATGGAAACGGCGCGGATTAGTAAGAAAATCACCGCTGGGGATCAACCGTCCGAGCGGTAAGTGCTGTAAGAAAAATGATAAAAATCGTAATGGAGCAGAGTATATGGGAAAATAGTTCGCTCTCCACGGATAGACCTCTCATGCGAAATGTATACGTAAAACGTCTTGAAGCTCGTACTCCGAGTCCGAGGCTTAGAAGTCAGTTCTCTGTAGCTTTTTTGCCACGAAAAGTAGACGAGAAGAGTGGGGCGGGAAGTGAGAGCAGTAGCGCGTAGGTTTTAAACAAACACCACGGTGAATCTGTCTTGCTCTATAAAATCTCTCAACTTTCGTTTCGCGATCTACGATCTTTCGTGGCGTTTGTGCACGTGCACATAAAATAAATAGGAAACAACCGTTGTAAAATGTAGAAGGAAACGGTTGCGAGGCAAGGAGTATTTCCGAAAGACGCGTTGCATGGATAAATACAGAACGATTTTACCACTCCCGGGTATATCGAACTCGAGTTGAGTAGAGTTGGGTATCACCGAGAACTCCCACATATATACCAATGCATATACGTATACAACACACACCATCAACGTCAGTTCCTCGCGCGATATAAACAGGTTTTCCAACTTTTTTATCGTCAATGTTACCCTTCATCAGAGAAATTCTCACGCGAAAAAAACCATATTCACCCAATGTAGAAACTATATTTTTTAGTCGGAAGCGCCATCAAATGGATTTAACCGCGAAATTTAATTAAATCCGTAATTAAATAGTCATAACCACTTGATCTATCAATACGGGTGACTCTGTGAAAAGTCATTGAAAACAATCGACGCTTCGTACGCCATAATAGTAAACTCGAACAAGGCCGTATTTACTTCAGCTAGAAACATTTTTTCTGCTCGACCATCAGATCTTCAATACCTGAATATTCACGCGGTAGGTCGTGTAGATGTTATCCAGTGGTGCTCGCGGAAGTGCGTTGATGATGCAGAGAAAGAGGATCGCCGATAGTACCCTTACCATTATTAGCGGTGTTTCTACAAAATTAACATGTTTCTCACATTAAACATTCACCAAGATAAGTTAATCTAGAAGATTGCTCGCATCGCGAAACAGCGAAGATTACGCGTAACTCCGCCTGCAGAATTTTTGTCGTGACGTTGATATGAAATGCAGCGGATAGGCGAGAGAGCGATAACACGACACGGGGGACATTAACCCGCGAGAAGCATATGTGTCACTGTTTTTCCAAGTGCGTTAACGGGTGGTGCAGGTCGTTGCTTCTCGCTGCCAGTTGTTCGGTATGATTTCCTATAGGTAAAGAATGACAAGTGGACATAGCGTACGAATATCCGCGTTAAAAACAGGCGCGAACGGAACACGAGATTCGGTGTGAAACCAGTACGGTGATATCAGTTAGATAGAAAAGAAACTACGGTTAATTATTCCGCGCTCACAAAGTTGCTACACCTTTTACTCGTCGATAAACCCAGAAACAGACAACTTCAAGTTTTTAATGGACCATACAATCTCACATTTATGTATTATTTCCAACGTAAGTTCCATTCACTATCGAGCGCATGATTCTAATAAATTGTTATCTCAGTGGCAATTGCAGTGAGAAATATGACAATTCAGGGCAGTTGGTCATGTTCGAATGATACTTTATGTACAAGAAATCTTCACGTTAAATGGCTTTTCAGCTATATTTTCGATGCAACAAACACGTGACCAGTCATAGCTTTTTCGTAACTGACACGAACTTTTAAGATATTGTCAAAGCGACTCTTTATGTATTATAACTACTTCTATTCAACATTCTATTCTTAGAAAAAATGAAAGTGTTTGTAGTTGGCCAGGTAGAATCAATCTCTAGGGCAGCTTTCCCATTTTAGTTGCCGAAAATTATATATAATTACGTTGACATTGAAGAAGGGAGAGAACTGGGCGGGGAGTGGCAGAAACAAAACGAAGGGAAAGGGGCCCTACGATATAATCGTCTAAATGCGTATCGGATAATGTCAGCTTCTAACGACCATAACGATTATATATCTGTATATACATATACGCATACGTACATGTGTATATACGTTGTTTTTTACATCGGTTACAGTCTGAACTGTTTATGAATCTTAAGTTCGATAATCTTCATCTGAAAGTCGACATCCTAACTTAGTTACATATACACAAATGCTACGTGTGCATGTATATGCATGGCATAGAATTCGTATATGACATAAAAATACGTGTTTCTTTAATAGAAGTCCTTGATGAAGGACATGACCATTTTTCACTTAATGCCGTTAATGATTGTGCGGCCTTCGGGTCCTAATTAGCCATTCTTTCCGAGTCTCCCATGGCTTATGTTAGTTTCATGCGCATTGCCGAAAGAAACGAGAGGAGAACAAACGCTCGAGCACTGATGAGGTACGACGAGTACTATCTAACAGAGACAACTTTTTTCTGTATGACACAAGCCATACAAAGAGACAGAACGACGACAGGAAAGTCGAGGTGGCTTATGTGCAGTGGCGTACGACGTTAGACGGCATTGGTATTCTTACAATCGTGGGTGAAACGAAGTTGAAAAGCTCGTGCATCCTTCCCGCGTGGAAAAAGCCTAGAACATGTATTCCTCCTGATTTTTATGCCCTTTCCCCCCTTGGCCTTTGTTATGAAGAATCTCGACGAGGTCCCTATAGGGTACACGTGGCTCGCTACTGTAGTTACGCCGAGCCTGTGTACAGCGGCGGGAGAGAAAGAAAGCGGGGTGCAAGAGGAGGTCGGTTGATGTGGCTATGAACGAGGCTGCTGCACATCCGAGAGACGGCAGAGGGGTGAAAAGACCGGTCGGTCCCTGGCTCGGGGAAGGGACAACGGGGGGCAGGGGTTCAAGCGAGCGTAGGGTGTGTTGGTGCGGGCAATTGGGAGGGGCGAAGAAGAAGGGAGGGTCGGTAAGCGAGAAGAGGAAGGTCTCGTGAAGCGGTGAAACGAAAAAGACAGAGAACCGATTTCGTGCGAGTGCGAGAACGGCCGAGCTATACGCCTCGCCCTCGGACGAAGAAGGATGATAAAACTTATTCGTGGAATATTCCGCTGAACTCTGGCAATGTCGCGGTGGAAATGGTGAGGATAAATGGTGGGGACAAAAAGCGTGTTCGTAGAGGGGCCTCGACAAACTCACGTGCACGCATCTCGTATGTTACACATGTGTAGAATAGTGTGCGTTTGATTTCTTTCACCTTATTTTCACCCTCCGCTTGTATATTTGCGTTAAAGGGACGATTAAAGTGACAAAGAGTAAAAGAGAATTATACCTACTCGTATATCCTGCTGCCAATGTACTATGCTTCTTTTTTCCCAGTTCATCCTGTATTTCACAAACGTACTTAGTTACACGTCGATGCGGAAATTCTCGTTATGGTTTTCCAAACGTAGGTAATAAACGATATTAATACGGGCAAACGAAATGAGTGGTACCAAAAGACTTTTATGATCGTTTCTCAGTTTCCGCTCTTTCTTTACCTTTCAGCAAGACGAACTTTATTCATTTTTTCTCCTCTGTCCTTGTTTGACTACGTGACCATTCTGCGTCTCCCTTTCTTCCACGACTACGACTTAACGTTTTTCTTTCTCGCTCTCCGTTTCTACATAGAGTAGAGTAACTGGCCAAGCAAGAAGAGGTTACTGTCGATAGTAAGAGGATTGGCTGTTAGTATCGCGGAGTAGGGTCGGGTGTGACGAGAATCGCTTATTGCCTACGAGTGACGGTTAATTTCGAGCTTTCTACCGTTTAACTACTGAATCGAGGATTATGGAAACCTCGAAGAAGTGGAAACGCGGAAGAAAGAAAACTCGTTCCTACCGGCGGCGTAGTAACAATTGCTTTCCAGTATACAGCTCGTTTTATTACTTACAAATGACATTTTGCATTATGATAGAGTGCCGTACTGTTGCTGTACGAGTACAACAATGATAATACCGTACAAGCGCATCAAAGATCTTTCATAATTTTTACTGAACTGCGACAGAAAGTTTAATAATTGCAAATCCTTCAGCTCAGAATGCCACAAAGACCGCTTCTTGTGTTATCTGCGGCGATGATAAAAAATTCATTAACCAGTCTATTGCATGAAAAAACGTGCAGTAAAGATCTAAATAGATTTTAAATGGCATATTTAAGCGCCGCGCAGTGGATGCATGCAGCATCTGGTTATAAGAGACGTAACCAAGTACAACTGCTATCGCTATTTATAGAGCTATATAGGAAAGTCAGCCTCTGCGTGTTCTCAGAGGCGGCTGATGGGCACGTAAGATTTTATAATTGCCGTCGGTTAATGTAAACAACTTTTTTCGAGTACTCGTAAACTCGCCAAGAGTGACTACTTTAAAAATAACGGAGTACACAGCAAACGTTCGAGCAGTCGTCTTTGTAGGTGTTCGGTTTAATGGACGATGTCGGATAAATCATTGCTAAAGATAGACGTTTATTGTAACCCGCGCGAACAACCGCGAAACGTACAAGTTGGAAAAGTAACTGAAAGGCCACCTGTTGACTCTTGCAACCGGGGAACACAGAACCCATCGTCGGAAAAGGGATAAAGAAAAGATCACACGTTCGCATCCCGCTGTTAATCCATATTTCAATTACCATTTCCTGGTAAACTGTGGCAGAAAAAAATTGTAATACTCTTTCCCGATGTTTCTACTCCTGGTTGTCCGTCCAAGGGTTCGAGCCATTTGGAGTCCTTTTTTGGTCGATTAACGCAATAGGAATTGGACAATTCGTTTAACGAAAGAGCCGGCGTTTAAAAACTTGTAACCAATTTATATTTCGTATGTATGGGAGCTAGCAATGGTTGAGACATGGTATACACTTATAACTTCTGCCCCATCACCTCTATTTGCCGGTCCTCCATGCCTGCCTGGCTGCCTGTCGCATAATAATTGAACAGTGAACACAGAGAGCCTTTGTGCGCGGGCCTCCCTCACTCTTCGTCCGCCGTGAAAAGGAACATACATAGTAATACCGTGGGGCAGCAGGGGGTAGAAGAGGAGAGCGCGAATGTACGCGTGGAAATCGAGTGAAGGGTAGAGGGGGAGCGACGAGGCCATATAACTATCTTTGTCCTTCTTTCGCCTCTTTGTTCTCTCTCGATCCTTCGGTCGTTCGTTCTGCTTCTCGCACATGCGTACAGCGTATTTCTTTGTTCTTGCTCTTGTACTCCTCTCGCGTCCCTTTTACGCGATGCGTTCACACACGTACCTTCCTCTTCCCCGGCCGCGTATGTCGACTCTCCCCAGCACCGTTATGTGCAATAACTTTTCAACGCCGACTGTTCAGGGTTCGTTTTCCGGCGTTACAGAGATGTGTGAACGTGGGGATCTCACCGAAAAAACAAACCACGGATCGACCATCCCGAATCGTCAAGTACATTTAGGTCCTTTGTCTCCTACAGTGAAGCCTCTCTAGGGTATAAAATATTGTGGCATAAGTTCTCTAAATTCACCTATACATACATTCTGCACTATACTTGGATGTTCACGCAATACCATTTTGGATAAGGTCGTCAACAATAAATCGTATTGTACAGTGAATTTATATCAGTAAATTTTCGTAAGTCGGATGACTTCACTTTTTTAGTACATCCATTGAATTGCCTTTTCATTAATTTCGAGGTATCCCAAATTCCGCCTCTCTTTCAGCCTCTATATTCGAACAAAGGGAAATCACACACAACAAAGGCGCACCAGGCAGAATTACCGTACATTAGCCTGTATCACGCAGGATTTCGATTTGTAATTATCTTTTCAATTCCACATGGAATAGCCGGATTTTGTCGTTGGGTATCAACACTGCAAGAGCTTGGCTCTTTGTTCGAACCAAGAACTTACTTTAATTATCCGCGCTTACCCTCAGATCGGCGGAACACCCTTGGGAACGGTCGACCAGAATTTATGGGCATTTTCCCGCACCGGAAATCTCTTTGGCTCGTAACGCCTCTCTTCATCATGAAACACTCCATACGGGGCGAATCGAAGCATTAACGGCATGTGGTTTTCTTTGTTTCGAGCCTCGATTATATGTTAATGGATCTATTTAACCATACATAACATTTGATCTTTCTTTATTCGTTAACACAGACCGAGAACAAATTTTCCCTTACGTCACTAAGAAACGTTACGACCCGTTGACGGGCAATTTGTCCCAGTGACAACGGCTTTTGTAATTCACAAATCCCCTTAAGTCGATGGCGAGAAAGGGTCCGACAGTGCAATTCTTCCGATCAATTGCTATAGACGAAAGTGAATCTTGGCGCAGGATTTCCGACTTAGTATCTGTGTAATACCGAAGTTGTGAGTGACTAGGGTTATTGGGTTTTCACCCTCTTCCTATTAGCAACCGTCGCTACTCGACACCGAGACAAAGAAAATTGCCCTTCTTCATTTCTTGATGCAATTGATCGTACATCTTGGGCAGGATAGAATTTTCCAGCTCGTTTTGCTGGCAAAACCAGCTGCCAAGTCAGCGGACACGCTTCTGGACGGTCCTATCGATTATTTCATAAAACGCTGCCCATGACCGGGTCTTTGTTCTCCGTCGTCCAAAGCCGATGCTTATGCCAGAAACAGTGCTTGCTCGGTCGACTGTTCATTCCGCACTCGTTACGAGAATAGAATATCGTTTCGATGTGGTCGGCTTACGCAACGAGCTAAGATCACCGATTCAGTTACAGGCTTATGCGACAAGCGGATCGTTATCGACTCCTTCGCTCCTCCACAGACATTTAGTTGATGCACGTACATCTTATAGCGCACTGAAAATATATCATGCCTTATTTTTTCTTTAAGTAATTCCACGATTTCGTAATTCAACCAACTTTCGCACCCCCCCTTTCTGTTTCTTTTTTACATAAATTGTCATCTACATCCAGTTTCCTCGGCTTTTAGGAACATCGATCTACTGTGACTAATTACAGCCAAGATGGATTCTATTAATTGCATTGAAAAAAGTTTGTTTCTATCGCGGTAATTGCACTAAAAAGGCATGTTTATATCGTGGAAAATCAGCGGCATGATAGACGGTAAAAAGCAGCTTTGTATGATGAAAATTGCAGTGAAAGAGGCGGATTTGTATCGTGCAAATTGCTTCGTGCTGCGATTCATAGATGGCACCAAAATAATCGCTGATCACACTCGTCCAATGCATTATGCAGTTCAAACTTTGTAGTAATTATTGACTGGTGTATTATTAATGCTCGCTGACTGGTCTATTTGTATGGTAACAGTGGCCGACGTAAAGATCGGTTATGCTTCGAGTGCATGTTCATGCACGAACGCTCATTACCTGCATGATATTCTGCAGCTCCCGGTCCGTAGGATTCACGGAGATTGATTACGAACAAAAAGGACCAAAGATTATTTGAGGACATGTTAAAGTCGGAACGAATTCGTTTCGCGTCGGTGCTGTTTTTCATGAGGCAAGCACAGTTACCTATCGATGTTAATAAGAAAGTAAGTCACGGGTTTGACTGAGGATTGGGATTTAATGCGGACCGTACATGATACTAACGCCGGAGGTCTTTATTGTTTCGAGAAAAACAAGCCCACCCGTGCTGTTGACGCGATAGTGGTGGCTGTTATTATAGATACAGGAGCACCAAAGGGGTAAAATTTCCTTAAACAAACCAGAAAGACGAAACAAGACTAATATGAGTAGTAACTCGCGGGTGGCAGTATACGTGAAGCGTTATTACAACAACCGGTATTTTTAACAGCAATTTTTTCACTCATCGCATACGGTGTGGAACTTTCTCACAAAGTAATTGCCCTTTGTCAGCTCACGTAAGGTCTGCCACTCGCCCTCGGACACATATGAACGTACCTACTCACAGGCGTAGTCAAAGGTCGTCGCTGTATGCGTGCGTCGGAGTATATTAGCTTTATGATTATCTTACTTATGAATTCGATCGGATTGACGCATCGTAACGGCTAAGGAACCACAGGAGTTTGTCGATGGTAGGAACGAAAATTCAGGAAGGCCTTCTTAAGGATTCGCAGCGTGGGTCACCTGCCAAAATTCCCACGTACTCAAGAAGCAGCCAATAGTCCCTCCTATTTGGTCAAGAAGAAGGAAAATAAGAAGAAAGGAAGTGCTAGAGGGAAAAGGTAGACCTAGAGGAGGATAGAAAAAATCGTATTCGCTTGTGGCAACGTGGAAGGGAGTGTTCCGTGTTTCAATAGAATCGGGAACGGTCCGACCCGTCCCAAATGATTTCGTCTTTGGGAGACACGCGCGTTCAGACACATTTGGACACGTTCCGACACGTTCTGAGCGGTCCTCGTGTCTCTTCAACCCGCTGCCGTTATATTCATCCTCGATGAATACACGCTGCTAGATGTTAAATATATAAAAGATCAAATGTATTCCGACCAACTCTCGCGCGTAACTCAATTCTGATGTACAGATAGAGACGTACGTTCATCGCCAAGCCATCGCTAGGCCAATTTGGCTCTGATTTTAGGAAAACCAAATCTACCGGCATCACCGATTTCGTAATCTCGTTTCGATCTGGTCCTTCGTTAAAGAAAACAATACTCCCTAAAGAATTCTTTTACAGAGATATGCCGATTCAGCAATTGTGTGAAAATATCCAAGTATCTTTCATTACGTACATCGCGCTGTTAAGATGAAAGAAAACAGAATAACATTCACTAAACGTATAATCCGTTTTTTCTGTATGCTGTACGATATTCTGAACTTGACTGCGGTTTCCCCCCTGTGTTTAACATTATCATCGCCCTGAACCATCAGCGAGGTATTACGCAGGCAAGCAGGATGTAGGGTCGTTGATTGGTAGACTATCGTATAACAGATAAAGTGCTACCGATGAGTGGCAATTATCATGGAACCCGGCTTCCGCGTGCGACTAATAACATTATGTCGCGATCATTAACGAACCGTGATGCCATTAAAACCTACAGACAAACGCTTAGTTTTCAATCACGGCATTCGAGGTCTATATCTTACACAGCACTCTTTCCATACGCCGAGTGCTACATAACTCGTTAAACGTAATTGAAGTTTAACCGTAGAACGTATATTAGCTCAGAAACTTGCGATACGAAATTTTCCTTGTGATTCCGTTATACACTCGAACGGCAAGTATTGCAAAAGTATCATAAAGTTGCTCCGATTTCGAGGCTTAACGTACTTTAAACACACGCTTTGGACTTTCTTGGCTCAATTGCCCTTAATTCGTTTCGTTTCTTTACCCGTCTGACCCGCAATGATGTCTAGAATTACACGTATAATACGATCATCCCAGTCTACCTGCTGTACCTATTGTTTTCATAGCGGGCTTTAAAGTAATACCCGTGATATTGTCCGTCTTTTCTTCACAACGGTGCACGGCGTATTTATAAGAAATGTTGTGTCGGGAAAGGGGAACAAGACGTCTACTCGGACGACGAAAACAAATTCATCGAAGGCCGTCCTCTCACGATTTTATAAATATCGATTGAGGTAATCTTCGTCGAAATTGAAAAATGTTAGACGCTGTTTTTTCGCTGCAATAACACTTCGCTGGTTATCTCTGTTTGTTAGTTCTTTAAGCGAACATCAAATACAAGCGAATTGCAGGTCTTTATCGGCCCCGTAACCATACACAAGACGATACCAATCGGCAGACATTAATTATGTAAATAAGCACGTTTGATACAGATCGCGGGCCTGCGAACAGGTACCACTACAGCGCAAGTCAGTACATGCTCAAGGCAAATATGTTATTTCACATGATAGACAGCATTTCGAACGAATCTACTCCTCGTTATTGTTTGTCTTAACTACAGAATAGATGTCCGAGAGACCGACGTGACTTATCGCACGAAATGTAACACTGTGCCTCGTTTCACGAGGCTCATAACCATCGCTGATTCACTCCTATTGCACAACGCCTGTAGAAGTGAGACGAAAGTCACAGCATTAATAATGAGATAAGCTATAAGTATAAAAAACACGGGCCGGAAATAAATACATTGCCGATATCGCGACAGAAAAAGAAGTGTAGATAAATGAAGTAAATTAGTGGTCATGGCCGACGGAATAAACATATAGTTACCTGACGGAATATTTACACGTGGGACTAATACCCGTTTTGCATAACTGCTAACAAATCGACGGGAAAAGGATATTTTCGTACGCCACCTGCAATAATCGATTTGATTCTTTCAATCGCATATTCTCACCCGCGCGTGCATTCCTATCTGTTTAATTTTACTCCTTCGGGGATTAATTAGTCATACTGGAGCAGGTTATGTTTTGTTCGCGTAATCTTTTGATATAAATAGCCGTCTAACTACAAGTATGAAAAATTAAGTGATAGACGTAATGATCGGCAGTTTTGGCATATCTGTACCAATCGCGGTTTACAGGTGAATCAGTGTAAAATATTAGGATAGCTGACCCTATCAATCTCTTCTATTCCCCTCTTTCCCCTGTTTTGATGTATGAGTACCTCTGTACTATAGTACTTTCGAATCTCCGCAGCTACAGAATAACACAAAGGATTCTTTCTAATGTCCATGCTCCTCAAAGCGAATGCACTTGCACCGGAGTCTTTAGGTTAAGACCTTACCTGTACTACTCAATGTTTACCTTTATTTGGTGGTACAGTATATGCAGATAGTTGGATGTTTCTCCCAGCTGAAAAATTATTTTTATTGACCAGCATCTATGTTTATTGTCCCCAAACGCAAGCCGAGTGATATAAATGTTTATTTTGCTCCAGTTAAATTTAGGTCTATTTACAATTACTAAAGTGTTTTCGCTAATGTTAGAGTAAAAATAGATTGACCGACGGGCAGTTGAAGTTGGTTGCCACCAAAATAAGAACAATCGTCGTGCGTTGCATTGGATTCAACGATAACATGTTGCCACAGGAGATGCGACGATAATTTTTGTTATCTGAAATAAACGTCTTGAAATTGAGATTACAAGTGATAAAGACGGCGAACCGGTTGAGAGTCACCGCTTCTGCGTCCGGGGCTACCGTATTACGCCAGAGAAGATTAATGCTCTTCATGAGCAGGTCTCTTCTTTTCCGTTCTTGAGGGTACAACTTGAAAACTTTCATGCTGCTCTGCGAAGGGCGAGGTGCTCTCTGACGTCAATACTTATATACCTGCGGCTTAAAAATAGAAATTTATCTGCGGTAGGACCTAGATCTAGCCAGAAAATCGGAGGGTTTTCTTAGAAAGGGGACGAAACAGGTTTTCCACTGTTCCGTCCCCCGCAGGTCGAGCTGTTACTAACCCCCTTCCCGCCCACCTCACCGCTCCTACTCTGCGTTCGCTGTATGCACATGAACGCTCCTTCTTTCTCGTTTCAAATACAAATGCGCGACGGTGCTCTTTCCCTCTCGATGTTCTTAACACGTTTACCGTACATGCACGTGCAAACAGCATGCTCGACGAGTCGTACAATCCTAACGTTAGTGTTTACGAGTCTCGTTAACGACAGTCTGACAATCAGGAGAGGGGGAAAAAGAAAGAACCACGAAGAGGACTTTATTGGAGGACGTTTTTTGAAGTATCAGAATAATGCATTCCGAAGGAAATCCACGGCTATCATTACCAGCACCAACAAAAATAGTATGTGTGAATTCGCTGGCATGCTAAGCATGAAAGAAGAATACGATAAACAAAAGATACACCGCGTAAATATGCTTTCTGCCTAATGAAAGTATTCGCAGTGGGCAATCGGGAGATTATGCGTTATTTATGTCCGTTTCCGCAGAATATAGTGACAATACTGACACGGCGATAAAATGTCTAGTTAATTGTATAAGACGATGCTTACGCCCGTTTACTATTTATTATGAGTCGCGTTATTGTACGCTAGCGACTTTCATTCCAACAGGGGAAAACAACAAAAACTTTACTTGTATTATTACGGTTAAGCATAAACCGTGAGCCAGCCTGTATGAAATTTCGGAGTAAAGGTCCGGTCACGATCTCAATATTCAGATATAAAAAGGAAAAGCCATGATGGCAAGGGTCTTACGCGGACGAGCAAAACGGGAAGAAAAGAGAGAAATCTCAGCGACCAGAGAGAAGAGAGTAAGGAAATGACTAGTACGAGCAACTGGTGTGTTGGTCGGAAAGGGGAAACGTAAATCGAAGAGAGAAAAAGAGCAAGGGAGAGAGCAAGAGAGAAACGGATGGCGGGAGGAAAAAAGAGAAGAAAAAAAGGTATACCTTTAAAGCCCCTGGAGCGAGTCGGTATTTACGAGGGTCTCCCCGGCCTGCTATTTCGACCACTTTCAAATCTCTTCTTCGTTAGCCTTGCGCTCCTGCGAGAAGAAGGAATAGGAAGGGGAAACGTATTGGTAGGGCGACCGGACCTGCAGGCACGTAGCCCTATCCAATGTGAAGGACTTCCCTAACAAAAAGCATTGACGTCAGAGATACCGGTCCCTGCTGATAATGTACATGCTTACTCTGGCAGGGACGAGGGTGGACTTTACCGTCTATGATTTCGGAGCGGGGACCAATTAGTTCCGATGAAATAGCTCGACGGATTGCGGCTATTTTCTTCTTCCGTCACGGGAACGCCTCGTTTCTCGGGTCGACCTTGACAACGCAATATTTCGCGGACGAGGGACATGTCCGCTTGATTAGGAAAGCCAGGAAAGCGTGATTGGCATTCCCGTGACATCGATCAATGTTTAAGAAAAGACCAATACGGTGCTACAGCTTCTTCAACTTTATCTCAAGGAGAATAACATATTTGTCAGCGCCGAGGGAAACGAGATATGCGATTACCGTTTCTCTCCGATAATCAGCAATGTCCGCATTTTTATCTGAAAAAATACGGTATTAATGAATATCAATCAGTTGATAAAGAAGCTCGCGGGAATGGCGCTTGCCAAGTTGAGTTCGACGAATAAATGTTTGCTATTAATTAACGAAATAGTCCGGGAAAAGCTTCCACGAGGGGACGATCGGCTAGATCGTATTTTATTCGCGGCACCGGACGACCGCCCTCCCTGCCGGCGGTCTATTTCGGATTGGGGAAAACGCCATGGCGATGAAACGGACGTGGAAAATTGCACGATACTTTTATTTCCGCGCGAACACACGGCGATGATGAACGTCACGTGGTCAAGAGAACCGGAATACAAGGTCGCTCGTGAGATATCGAGCTGACGGAGCGCGATCATTCGACTGCAGCCGGTGTGTTGAGTTGATAGGACGTGTTATTCGTGCCAGTGAAAACCTACTAATGCGTTACGACATCCGACAAATACTGACTCGCGCGGGAAACCGAGGGGAAGGGTGCGGACGAAGTGAAAGAGAGCTTTATCTAGCACGAGAGTTACTTGTACGTCAGTCTGCTGAGGAATCGGACGAATATAAATTAAACGGCGCTCCCTGGGAGCCGCCCCTCCTAACACGGCTCTCTTCCTTCTTTTATTCGTTATTCGCAAGCAACACCGCACCATATGTATGCGCGATAGCGCGTCACGCCATGCAGCACGATGCGATGCCATTCCGCTGCTCCATGCTGCTTTTTTATGCGGTTAAGCACAGCTCACACTTGCATTATCCCTGCGATTTGTCACCACCCATTCCATTCCATCAGAGAAAATGATAAACGAAAAAATCGCCGTTAGTTGCGAAATAATAATGAACAACAAATTTTTTATTGTAACGCGAAATTTCTTTCAGTCTGCTATTTTGAATTTATCATGGCGGTAGAGAAATGAAAAGTAACCGTCTAATGCGAATAAAGGAGCATTTAACTGGGCAAGTCCACTCAACGGCATGTACTATATCCAGATGATATCTCATGCGGCGTGGAGTTCATGTCCGGCACATTTATCGAAAACCGGAACCGGAAAATTCAGCGGAACTGGAATAGTTTTTCAACGGTTTATCAATCGGATAATTTGCTGAATTTCTTAAATTATTAACATCCAGCGTATTGACGTTATCCTATTGGTTAACAATTTAATGTTTTAAATAACGGTAAGAACGTGTTTACAAAATACATAACCGAAAATAATTTCCAGCAAATCCTTGCGCGTCAGATGGCCTGGAGTTTTCTGCAGGGTTTGTACAATCGTGTCGACACTATGTACACTCATAGAAATATCGTTTACTTGTTGATCGTACGAAGTGATCCGTAATGCCCTTCTTGAACGAACCGAGAAGATAACGATGTTTTTGCGAGAAAAAAATATATGCGATTAGATTACTGTCGTATCAAGTAATTATTCCGGGATATAATGTGCGTTTACGCACGCTGTATTTCCTTTATTTATAACTCTACCTTTATCGATGATACATAGAGAAGAGTGTAACGTATTTCCAATAATAAGCCGCCGTTTTCCACTCAATGACGATGGGTTTGATGCTCTTTTAGTCTCTGTCTTTTTGGTCTGAATGAATTTATAACGTTCAGTTATGCTATAATTGTTTGTCTACACCACTGACTAGCCTGTTATAATATCACGAGGGAGGGACTGTTTACGACGTATTTCCAAGGAACCGTATTCATTGAGACAAATATTCTTTCTCTTTGTAAAAGCGGATGCACTGTACGTTGGGGAACAAACAATTAAGGAACTTACATCCCTCTCTTCTCACAAGGAGAGTGCAAGGCCTTGGGGTCACCGATTTAGTTCAAACTTTGTAGGATGGTAGATTTAGCTTCCCTGATAATGAATATATATGGTTATAGGGGCCACTACTCAATAATTTTTGAGATATTTGCAATAAATTTAATTCACTTGTTAAATTCAGTTCTGTATAACATGGTTAACATGTAATAGGTTAGCGTAGCAGCAACGGATCGGCGTTCCTAATCATTAGACCCATGTTCAAGTCCATGGAGGGATGAATATTTTTTTTTTTTGGTTTCTTATTTTCTGTCTATTTTTACATACAAAGATACATAATGAAGTTCAAATAAATTGAAAATAAAATATCTTTAATGACTAGAAACCTTATAAAAATTTTGTTTGCCATAAAAAATAAAACTACAGAAAAATATTTATTACAAAATAATAAAAGCGTTACGCAAGAAGAACAGGAGAAAAGCCTTTTAACTGCCAATTAATCGTGCCTGGAAACAATAAATTGTGGATGAAAACAATAAATAAAACATTTATCAGATTAACAGAATTAGTATAAAAATATGATTAGCTTCTTACCCCTCATTGTCCGTACAATGGTGAAACTTATCATAAAAGCAATTAAAACATAACATTGAAAAGCATCTCGCGCATCAAATTAGTGCAGTCTTGTTGCATATGCATCTACTGTTTTGTATGTCTTTTGGAAAACAGACTTCATTGACGACAACTCTCTCAAAAGACCGATCGCGACTGACCATAGAATTGGTTCCAACGCTCGCGAGTTTCTTTATCAGATTCGATAAAATAAACAGTTACCACGTAAACAATAACGTAACACGAGAAGTGCGACGGAGGAGTTGTGCGACGAACAGAATCGTGGACCAAAAAGAATGATCAGGTTGTACTAACATAAATTTTTGTATAAATGATCGTATTTGTAGCTTTTGGCGTTGATAATAATTTGTAGTTTTATGCTTTTTATGGCAAACAAAACTTTTATAAGGTTTCTAGTCATTAAAGATATTTTATTTTCAATTTATTTAAACTTCATTATGTATCTTTGTATGTAAAAATAGACAGAAAATAAGAAACCAAAAAAAAAAATATTCATCCCTCCATGGACTTGAACACGGGTCTAATGATTAGGAACGCCGATCCGTTGCTGCTACGCTAACCTATTACATGTTAACCATGTTATACAGAACTGAATTTAACGAGTGAATTAAATTTATTGCAAATATCTCAAAAATTATTGAGTAGTGGCCCCTATAACCATATATATTCATTATCAGGGAAGCTAAATCTACCATCCTACAAAGTTTGAACAAAATCGGTGACCCCAAGACCTTGCACTCTCCTTGTCAGTTCTTGTTCGTTCACCAAACGATATACTTCTTCGGTTCATTTTCTATATGTTATCTCTGCATCTGCGACTAACAATCGGAAAATCTCTTGGAAACATGACGATCGTGAAAGATAATCTGTAAATTAGTAATTTCGACAGAAGTATAGCAAGCTAGCCGTGCTGCAAATGATGCCATGCATACTTGCACTACGATCGCAACAGTTTAATTAATATTTATGATGATGGATAAGGCACGGAGAAAATTATCGCATGGTAAAGACACGCACACCGCTAAGATAATAATTAGCGTGCTTCGTACGCGTTGTAAAAATACTTGTAATTTCCATATCCATTACAAGGAAAAACCGGTTATATTTTAGCGGAAAATTAGAAATGTTGGCCGGAAACTTCTCGACTGTGTGAACAGAATTTGCCTGGAAAATATATAAAAACAAGCTGCTGCAGGTCAAAGACAAGAAGGACAAAAGCATGCTACGAATTCGATTGAAATCGCTGATTATCGTTGGCAAGGAAGACGTTTCGAAGACATAAATATTAGTTTTTGATGTCATACCTGCGGATACTTGTGCAAGCTGTCTGACACATCGTTAATGAGCTTGTTGATTCGGCAACAGGAAACCCACTGATAACACGAATGTGGCATATATATCCCTTATGTACTCGAATTACTTAACATTCTCTTTGGAAAAAATATGTCAATCGTAATCGTATTTTTCGTCGGGCTGTATAATGAAAAAAGAATGGGCGTGTACGAAAAAGTTGCCGCTATAATCGAGAAAGAATGATAGGATAAGTAAAACACTCTCCACAAAAAAGTGTATTATACATCTATTGACGTAATTTATCTGTACAGCTTATTTCTTGACGGCGTAATTAAAAATATGTTTCTAATTATTTATCTGTTTACTCGCAGCTTACACGCTACTTTTTTTATCTCGGTTTCACATCATAAACCACGAGTAAATGATGTATGAAAAGTGCTTTTTATTACACCTTTTTCCGGTCAACGACCAGCGTTGAAATCTCAACTTTGATGTTTTTCTCGTCGTCATAAAGTTCTGGGTGTATGGAAGCAATAAAGTACAGGGCAAACGGGACACATACCATGCACGCGCGTCGTGTTTAGAAATGATGATAAGGTAATGTCATCCGCCCAAGACGAGAGCATATAGTACAGCGAAGAAACTCTCTCGTTTCAGGGCGGGTTTGAGACATGATTTTACGAGAACTTTCGATGATCGAGTCTCAGGAAGCAATCGCAAGAGTATCTCGTACTCAATTAAAACGGCAGACAATTACCAAGAAGTAGAAGATCGAAGCCTCCCACGGCAAGTTGTTTCTCCGATATGTTTAATTATTAAAAGATCGACCCAAGGGCAAACCCAATGAATTCTTGATGTCGCTTTGGTCGGATCTTTTTCGTGCTTCTTCCTCGATCGTGCCGAGTAAACTACACTCAACAACTCTGCGCGTTAATGCATGCCCTGAAAAATACATTTCTACATATTCGTGCGCTCCTACAACGAAGGACATATGCGCGCCGTCGTCGTTTCCGTATATTTCCTTTGCAGAATTAACGCAGCAACCTGTTCTTATTTACAACAAAAGCACACCGGTTAATATATGATAATTAACTCCGGCCGTGTATCGATTGACCGTGCCGTGAGTCATATTTAACTTCATTCGAATAATCACGCGATCTCACACATACGCAAACACTTTCGTTCTTTTGCTGAAAAAAGAGAAGTCATGTCAATGAATTTCGCCGTTCGATGACAAAAACATCGCCAAATCATATTCAACCGTACACACGTACTTGGTTACAAAAAAATATTTACCTATGCGTTATGTAAACTGCTGAGCAACGTGGTAAATATGTTTGCTTATGCGTTATCTGTATACGTTCTTTTGTCTGCCTATAAAAATTATCGATATGGAAACCAGATTAAACTCGATTGAATTGAATGAAATCTACATCCGTCTCTGTCAGTATTAGCCGTACAGATACGTATTTTGATCTGAATAAAACCGCACCTTTCTTGTAGTAAAATTCAAAATCTTTTCTTGGCCCATAAATACGGGCCCTTGTCTTTCAAATATTTTCTTTCGTGTAATCACGTGTCGTTCGACCGAATAATCGTCACACGTGGATCTTTTTTGTTTTTCTTCCTCTTTTTCTTCGGGGTGGAAGTTTTTCCTGTAACCCGAGAACAGCATCTAGACATTGAAGGCACGTCGAAACCTTGGAGGTCGGTGAATCGAGAGGAAGTTCGTTCATCTATGAAGCGTCTCTGTGGTGCTTTAAGTGTATCCGAACTGCCGAGTGTTCCGATTAGATGCATGGGTGCCTTGTGGATCCACAGTTTTCCAAGGCAACGAGCAGCACCTCCTGCCGAGAAAGGACTCTCCTCTCACGGACCGCGGATAAACTACCGTCGCTGGTCTGCCGGAAAGTTCAGCAAAGCTTCATCGGTACTTTGTGCCTTATAATCTGTTATATCCAACCGTTAACGAAACCCTGGGCCAGCGCCTTTCCCCATTCTTTCGTAGCTTACCTTTCTCAGCCACACCGCGTCGCGTCCCTGGACCTATAATCTGGAAAATTGCTTTCAACGGCTTACTACGTACGCCCTGAGGAAATCTTTTCAATGTAGTAAGAATAGCATTAACCTCCTGGACGGGGACACCATACACGTGATGTACAGGGACTACTTCCCACTCGTCTTTGAGTGATTTGCAAAAATTATCATAAGAGTCTGTCAGCTGAAGTTTCTTTCAGTACGTCCCGGGGTGTGGTGTTTAAATTATCGTCTATAACGACAGAGAGTACAATAAAACGAATATATGCGTTAGATGGGAATAGGGACGACGACTGAATTGATCCTTTTAATACGATAATATCGTTCTAAAGATAACGCACGTAGATGTAGTTACGTGAGGACGCATAATAGCCTATGCTCATCGTCAGCGGGCTACTTTTTAACGTGCACGATCGTTTTAGATCAGTAGGTGCTCAATCGAACGAATTATCATGTGGGAGGGAATTACGTTTCTCGCTTCGAAGTTTCCGGCGACTACATGCATAGATACGATTGTCAAGTCCCTAAGCATGTCATCCACGCGTGAATTTTTGTTCGTGCCTTACACACATATTCATTTCAAATGCATACACACTCAGTACTGGAAATGACAGGTAACATCAGCGCGATTGAAGTACTAAATACACCGGATAGTCTAAAAAATGAATCAATATTTCTGTCAGTGGTGTACTAGCTTAACGAATGTCGGAATGTCGTCGGAATTAACTGACCATGTTCTATTTCAGTATAGGCCCTGAGCGAAAATATCTGTTATCAGTATATTGTCAATTGGCGATTTTCCCTGGGATTATCGGATTATCATTAACTTTAGATTCATCCAAGTAGATGGTATCGCTGGAAGTATGGTTTTCTGGCGAATGCTCAGTGAACTGGTGCGAGGAAGGCGAGTCAATTCGCCGATCCCGGTCGAGTCGTTCGCCGAGGCTCAGCCATGCACAGCGGGTGAAGACGAGAAGAGAACAGAGAACCCGATCTCTTCGGGGCAGGAAGGCGAGAGAGAGGGACGACGAGGAGAAGAAGGAGGCGGGGAGAAGTCAAAGGAGGGAGGTGTAAACACCTCGATGTGGGTCACGGCCAAACCAGTCGATGCTCTTTTGCGAAGGCTCGACCTGCCTGACTGACTGCTGCCGAGCACAACATCGGCACCTCTACCACCTCCGTTGCAAGCCATTCTCGAGCGTGCAAAGTCTCGCCCAGCCGAGCTACAACGGACTCAACATGCGAGACACTTACAAATCGCGACGTTTCACTCGCAAAAAGCCTATGTACCTAGCGGTGCTAACGTGTATTACCTCCATTCGCGAGGGTGAATCGTTTCCAAGCGCCGCGAGAGCTCTGTTATTTTCACCTAATGGGCAGTTCGCAATGCTAATACCGCGTAATGAGTCGGAAACGGCCGATGCGTCCTTAAATAGGAAGACGCGGCTAGAATTTACGGTTAAACTTTGAGGAGAAAGGCCCACATCGTGCCGGTTTTTATTCAACAGAGTAGAAAACCTCAATAAATGCTGGAATATAATTATGTAAATTTCACTAACGCCCACTCGACGCACGAGCGTTTCTCCCTTTATTTTCGAATTAACAACGATGTAAATGTTTACGACTAAGCCCCGCGGTATGTGATTTCTTGGCGTTGTTCTTGAAAACATTTCGAATATCTGTTGGCGAGTTCGATGCAAGCGCGAGACTTGCCGTTATTGATTTTTCTGAGCTCTAATGCTCTATAACGTTCCTGTCGATTATGTAACAACGAACAGGTGAGCGATGCTCCAACTTCACGGATGCATCACGTCCGGAGGGGACCGGTATCTCTATCTAATTCTGTAAAAATATACTACGCCCGAAGACAGTGGGTCGTTAAAAACTTCCCTCCAAATAACATTGACGTCAAAATATGCCAATATTACCGTCTTGACAATATTCGTAGCTTAAATCCATCCAGTTATTTATAAATTCGCGTGTTCGTAATCCCTTCTCGTAGCCCCCAAAAATAAAAACTCTGTCTCATGAAAGTTTGATGCAAAAATACCCCAGTAAAATAGACATTTAATACGCAAACTCGGATTCGAATTATCCTCGCATAATCGAAATTTCCTGTAAGCGCATGGATCATTATGATAGATGATTAAAACTGTGACTCGTATTCTGTAAACGTGTATCGCTTCAAATGCGATAAGACGGTAAAGGCAGTGTGCGTGGAAATCTAGAATACGTGACTCCCACAGGCGAATAAGCGCGCGCGTGTTTAACCAGTTCCGCTGTTTCTGCAGACTTTTTATAACGTAACTGGTTTCGCGAAGGTGAATCGTTCTCAAACTGGTTACACGAGGAGATGCATCACTGGTTTCAGTCAAAGCTGACTTCCCTCTCTCTTTCTTCCTCCCAACTGCCCTTCTCTCTCTGCTCCAACCACGAGGATGGATGCAACAGGATAACCGAATTTATTTCGTCGAAGCCTCTAGAGACGAAGATTATTACCGATCGTCCGGCCCGATCGGCCTTCTACGAACGGCTTGACCGATCCTACGGCTATCCCAAGCACAATGCATTGTCATACATTATTCATGACACTCCAATTTGCATAAACATATCAACGTTGAGTAATATCCATCGAGATTCGACGGAAGATACGTACCGTACAGCGTATCACGCTATCTTTATAATACTAATTAACTCTTACACTTTATCGAGACGACACAACCTAAGGTTGTTGTACAGGCATATACCTGTTGAGAACTATGAAACGTCCGTAGACCATTCTCAAATCGAAATTCGTTTGTGTTTCCTCACAATTTTGACCGCGTACGTTACAACCCGGGAGGTATACTAATTTCGTACCAATGTGCGTCCCACCGGCCACAGGGACGGGATCTAAATACATACATAACCATATAGGACAAACAAACGTAATGTGTCTGCTTACTCTTACTGTCATATTTCGGTATAAAATATTAATATGTTAACGACATAACGATACAATAATACCTTGAATACATATGGAAATACATTTACTCAATGAATGGCGTGTATCTGAAAATATACTTGGCGATCAGTTTAAACATTTCACAAATATAAACTCTTTTATACATAACAATGATATTTCTAGGACAGCGTTTACGCACACTTTTCATTGGAGCTAATGAGAAAATATCATCTTTACTTTAATGCTATCAGCTCAATCAGATCTCATAATACACGTAGAAACGAGATGCAGCTGGTCGAAAGAATGATAAGGAAGGAGTGCGAGAAACAGAGGGAAATAGAGAGTGAGAGGGGACATTGAGAAGTTTTCATTCCATGGAGCCCGGCGACCGCTTTCGTAATCCAAGCCTCGTTTAATAAGTATACACAGCGAGATCCCTCCTCACTAGCGTGCGAGCGTAAAGGCCCGGCCGCGAGTGCACACGATGCATATAGCATATACAAGTGGCAAACCGAGCATTACATAAACTGCAGCTGAGTCGAGCACCGCCGCCACAGCGCCACTCCCAATATACAATGTAACTCCGGACCGTATAGCCTAACGTTTCCTTTGTCAAACTCTGGCCGTCCGTGTACGGTAAATACGAGTATTCAGCTACCTGTAGAGAATATTTTCTAAAGGGCGCAAACGATGACACAATGGTAATGGTGTCGATTACCTCGCGCGGAAAATTCCGACGAATTTGTAAGAGACTCTACAGCGCTTTCTTGTGTACCGGCAGAAACGCGGATAAGTGGCAAGGGTATTCTCAAGACTTCTTAGAGGCGAATTACGCAAACTATGTTCGGGCTATAACCGGGCGAAAAATAGATTTTATGCTCGGATAATGGCACTGCGAGTACTAAAGTCTGGTGGATTTAAAGCAAAAGATCTTGGCCGCTTCGTTCGTCGGCTGATCGTTACGATGCTGTTTCCGCCAAAGCTCTGCGTTGACTCAATTGCTCGTAATAAACTTAATGATTGGGTAGAAAATAAAATCCCTGTCCCCGCGGAAGACGATTGCATAGTGATCATATGGTGCGTAAATAAGGAAAAGGGCTAGGGAAATGTTTCAAAGTACACGACACACAGTTTTTAATAAATCATTCATTTTATTCATACTATTTTGTTGCTTCTACCGTAGTTATTACAAATTAGAAAAAATAACATCACATAGTACTTAATAATACAAACGGATATTGCAGAGTCAGTGATATCTTTGCGATCTACGACGCGACGCGCAGGTACGCACGCCTTACATAAAGAAAATTAATGAAACGCGCAAACTAGAATCACAAGCACGCAAAAGTTTGTTCTCAACGAGCAAGAAATATCTTCAGAAGATTTCTCGGTCGAAGCTCGCTGATCTTGCGTGAGTCTCTAGACGTCGACGATCGTCCCGGATTCGTTCGGAAGTCACGCCGATGTTTCTAGGACCGCACGACACTTTTTTTCTCTTAGAAAGATATGCCTCCGCGACTCTCGTGATCTTGAGATCAAATAGCGTCCTCTTTGGCGTTTTACACGAAAACACCATCGTGACCTTCCACGGCAGGTAGGCCACAACAGTGTCTCCCTTAAAACCGGTCTCTTTTTCTAATTTATGGCTCATACGAGAGACTGAATATAAGCGCAGAGAACGAAACTCAAACAGAACTGAAAAGAAATGTCATCAACAGATTCTCGTTAACTCGAAGTACCGGCAAACGAAAGCGGCGCAACCGCGGGAACGTTGAAGAGATTGCCGTATGGCAAACAGATCTGAAGACGAAAAGGGGAAAAAGCTGCCCGAGATAACACCGTTGACTCTCAACGCACAGTGCCAGTTGTATACGGTTTGTCGCTGGTTGATTGTACAGGCGACAAGGGCACGCACGGTAATCTTCTTACGCGCTATTTCCATCCGATTATCGGACTAGTCGTAGTTCCGACGGGCGCGGTGTCATCTCGAGAAGGTTTCTCATTCGCGCTATAATCCCGTCCCATACAGTCTATGCCCTTCTTTTCGTCGGTACACAGAGATTTCGCTCCGGCATATACGCATGCGTTTCCTTGCATCAACGACACAACGATCGCGACAAAGTTTTTAATTTGCGAGCGGAGACCTTTTGTAATTTACATACAAACTTTCTCCGCTTATCTCAATCGTGAAAAAAAGGGTCAAGGCCGTTTGGTTAGTTGCGAACCAACCGAACAGTATGATCTCTCGGTAAAAAGAAAAGAAAAACTTTCTCACGTTTAATCGCGCTTCTTATGGTCCTTCCACGTCAAGACGTACATACGCTATTTTCCAGGTGCAGATCGAAGAAATACTTATTATAATCGTTTAATTACACAATATATAAATGTAGATCTTTTTCGTTATAGAGTGAAATATTAAATACTTTGCATGATATATTGTTAGAACTCTTTTTTTCATTTTCATTTCTTCATTTCATTCATCGTATATTTCAACTCGCAAAAGAACAACGTGAATCCGAGAAATCGTCGACTCACGAAATGGAGTTTGGTAGAATCGACGGTTTCGAATCCCCGATGTACCTTCGCTGGTAGAAAATGCACATTATAGCATCTCGTACTCTGCTTATTATACATACGTAATCGCGACAATAATGATATAAGATCACATGTATATTACTTTTAATGATGGCGCGAGAACGATCACTTACGACGTATCGGTTCGCAAAAAACGATCCGCCGAATGAGATCTTATCGCGTCGTTGCATAGCCAACATACAACCTTCGTGTGCGAGTTTCCTTCACTAAATTAATACACCGACACATTCCTATTTTGCACAAAATGTAATGGATTTCGGAAAGCAATGAAAATATGAGCCTCTTTCTTTGCCGATAGAGAGAGTTCGAGCAAGTGTAGTCTTATTTTGCGGCTGCCTCGTTCTTAGCACATATAATGCAAATCCTTTCTACACGGTAGAATACATCAAGATTGAATCGAAGTAATGTAAACTAGCGACAAGGACTACCGAAAATGAGACTTAACCGCGGACAAAAACATGATTGAGTGACCTCACTCTTTCTCAGCAATTTCTTTATTGCTGTGAACGAAAGGAAACTTGCACACCCAAATGCCGTGAATTTACATCTTGAACCTAAAACTTATGTTTAATCACACTCGCTTTTCAGTAATATCACAATACCACTAGTGGATATAATGTTCGTCTCGACGAACACAGATAACGTAACTGAGTAATTACAATAAGAAAAACGGGCAACGAAGGAATAGCCTCGATAATATCGTTTGTGATGTGAAATGAAAAACACAGAATACTCCGGAAAGAAAGGTCATTCGTTCGTTCGTTCGTTCGGATCGTGGGTCAATATTCGAAAAGTCACCAATTTGCAAATCTGTATAAGTACGATCAAGAAACAAATCAACATGAAGCGAACAATGAAAAAATATTGGCCACAAGATCCACAGAATGAATCGGTTAAATGAAAGATTTATCCAAACATCTGTGGGATTCGCGAATAAATACTACGAAACTGACGTGAATATTATCGGCAGTAACTAAAATCGTTTCAATTCGATTGACATGAACATAATATAGTACCTTTTGAGAAAAGTAGGTGAAAATATACGAGCGTTCCATTGTATGCTGATGTGTGTTTGCAAGAGACACGTATTAAACGTGCGTGTATATGTGTAGATGTATTTATGAGTCAAACAAGAAATGATTCGCGCGCGGCTGACGCTTTTAGTAACGACTAAAAACTAACGCTCATTACCTACCTGTCTACCGAACATTAAACGCTAAATTGATAAAACTTCGCCTTAAGCCCTAAAACGTTATCGCTACATATCACGTGAAATTTGTTATGAGTCTTAGAAATGACGCATCTTCGTTAAATGAAGACATAAATCTCTTCTTAGAAGAGTCACTAGCGCTAGAAATTTGTTTCATTTTCTATCACATATATAATATATATCTCCTTACTCCCTCAAGCGCACTCGGGTTCGGAAAATTCTCGTCTCAAAGATCTATGACGCAACGGTTTGGAACGCCACAAAAGTATCACAAAAATCGTTCGCACTTAGGTCGCGAGTTGTGCGATATTTGCAAGGCAAAAAAGAAGTGTTCGATAAACATGTATCTTCTTCAAATACATATATACGACTACGTAGGCAAAGCTTACTCGTCTCCTCGGATATTGTTTGTCTCAAACCTTCTGGTCATTTAGTGCTTTTGGATCTTCGATGACGCTTGCGTATCCGTGAAATTTTCTCTCCACGGACGCAGCGGGTCGGTGAGATTAGTCAAAGTTGTCGTAGTACGTACCTCTTTTGTAGAGGTAAAATCGACGGTTTTAGACTGACTTTTAACACCCAGACTCATTCGAATTCGAACGCGGAAACTTGGGACCTCGGATTAGCGCCAACCATTCAGTGTGTCTGCTGGTACGACCTGTACAGTTTCTTTTTTTCCAAGGTGAAATCTCTGCCGATCATGATAGTGCCACCACGAGTGAGGTTTCTGCAATCAAATAAATTCATCGTTAAGTGTTTGTTCTCCAAAAATGGATATCGTTCGCGAACGCGAGCAATGACAAAAAAGGTCCTCAGTGTGAGGTACTCACTTTATGAACTGCGGCAGCAGAATGTGCCAGGATGTGTGATCTTGTTTCAGGGTCAAATACAATTCAAAGGTGGAAACTGCATTCGGATCACATTGTATCCTAGAAAGCCTCCTGCACATGCTGTCTGTCTCAAAGCTGATGAAAAGTGTGCAACCTCTGCAAACACAAAAAAAATAAAAATGATTAATATCACTTACATGAGTCAGTTTGAATATGAGTTAGTGAAATAGTGAATTTGAGCTGAACATACCTGAGACCACAGGGCTCATTTTCGGCCATGGAGAGAACATCTTTGGCTATCCTGGGTAGAAGATCTGCTGGTAACAAGACCTCTCCACAAGCCAGCTGAGCATGCTTTGCTCTCCTTAGCTCACCTTCCAGTCTTTTAGCCAATGCCTGACAAGCTCCATCAAGCTCATCAGTCACTGTTCCAGCTACAAACAAATAAGACAAATTTCTGTTAAATAAATCATTCTTTCATTGAAACTAATAAATAAGTCAATGCATTTCCGTCTATTGATGCTCACTTCATACTTCAAAGATATTTATATTAAATCGACCATCGTAATTGAAATAGTCCATTGTTTGAAGCCCGGCTTAGAGATATTTAAAGGTACCATTGACACGTGGACAAAAGAAGTACGCATTTAAAAACAAAAGCTATAGATGACCGGAGCGAAAGTCAGCTGGTCCGTTGGATCAGCTGAGAGAAGTAGTCGGTAAGCGAGCACACGCCGGCTTTGATTTCGCAAGAAACAAATCTACTCAGGAAGCAGGTAGAAGCGTATGATGATTGAAGGAGAAAGGTCTCATTGACTTACCTCTTGTGTTGCTGAAATCAACGTTGACGGGGCACGGCAAGACCTCCATTTTCCGGCGAAGTCGTAGCGCAATGTCGACGACCAGTTAAACCGGAGATACGGCACAAAAACCGGGAGCTCTTTTTATTGCTTGCGATTTACGCACTCGCGTAATACACAATCGGATTATTATGTGTATCGGACAAGCAAAAGACTTTTCTTTTTCCTTTGATTAGCCCGATCAGTTACAACGATTCTGAGTTGGTGATCCGTATTAGTTTCTCTTGACACAAACTTAGATGATGATCGAGTAGCGTACTTGAAACACAAGTTATCTCCCGAATGTCGAACACGACTGTTTCGCCGGTACCGATGACGCGACTTATATACCCAATCCCCTCCGCCAGAGAGAACCGACCCCCACTACCGGCAGGGCCGCCTAGCAACACCGTCTACGTGACGTCTCGCACCGAACACCATTGCTTCGAGTGTTTTCGGCGACGAACGTTCGGCTAAACTCGGCTCATCAGCTCGCCTTCTCTCTGTTGCTCGGAGCCTCTTGCTCTTTTCTATTCGACAGCCGGTCGAGCCACAAGGGTAGAAAATGACGAAATATCGGATAGCCCGACGCTTCCGACGCTACGAATTCATACGTGTTGATTTTTCATACAAATGTGTCGCGAGTATGTAAGATGTTTCGATCGACAATGGGTATGTGTACTTTACTTTGCATTACGTGTAACATAAAATCATCGTTTGCCGTACTTCTAGAAGATGAAGTTTACGAGTAACGACACAAGGACACAGAGCCATAGCACGTCCGCTCTTTGTCCCTGTTGCTCGGTCGAACCCCCTGCCTCGTTCATGTATACGTGTAAAATAGGCTTCGAAGAATCACCGGACTCTCCCCTCTATTTTTACCCTCCGTCTTACGAACGAAACGGACAGAAATTGCATCATCAAAAACATTTTTGACAAACTTTGCCGGCGTAATGTACTTTCCGTTGTTTAAAAATAAACGGAAATAATAACCTCAGCCTTCTTTCAATCATCAGGTTCATCTATCCCTTTGTTCTATGAGCCTGTTGGTTTCGTTCTTTTTCTTCCACTATTTCTCCAGCTGTCTTTTTCTACCGTATATTAGTCATTTCGTAGATTACTTAAAAATGAACAATTTATTATCAACCCGCATCGTATACTTCTGACACGCATTTAAAAAAACGAGCAGAATCGTATACGTGCATCGTATTTCTTTGTTCCGATGTGCAACGAGCATCCCCTGTATTCACTGCTCTTGCAAGACAGTAGCAACAAGTCAATACGTACGTACATATATATGGGTAGAGCAGTAATCGATTTCTCATTTTTACATAAAAATTTTACTTTTCCAAATGACCTATTACTTCGTGTGTAGAGCAGGAGGCACTGTTCAACGCGTTGCTGTTCAAAGCAAAATAATTATACGTGTGCGGCACGTAACGAATTGCCGATGATTTGTAAGGTGTGCAAAACCTGAATATACATTACTTTTGCTTGACGAATGCTTCAATCGCATCGCGTGACATGGAGCAAGCGAGACGATACGAAACAAATTTTAATCATTTAGTCATACTTTGTGGGCCATGGAGTATTCAAATAAACCAGAAGATTCCAGCACTCCAGATTTTGGCGTTCAAACGTGCTAATATCAGACGTATTTTTGCTGTCGTGCTTTTCTGCCGTAAATTTTTCGCTGAATATCAAGAACGCTCGTGATTGAGGTAAAAGAGAGGCGTCGGTCGATGTAACGAATCCGAGATTCGGTAATAATTTCGAAGATTCGTTACTAGAGTATCCAATATTAACGGTATAGAGTGAGTCGAGAAATTTCTACTCGCCGGCCGGCCGGCCGGCCGGCGGTGTCTGCTCGTGGCTCGGGTCGTCTACAAGTCTGAACGTGCTTACGGTCTCGTGTTGAGACACGCGACAATAAACAGCACGTCCCAGCTAGAGAGAGATCGTTCGCATGTGCTATATAGATAAAGACGGAAAGACGATATATAAAGCCACTCGCGTAAAAGACAAGGATGAATTAGTTTTGCATCTCCATCAGGCGCGCTGCTGTCCATTTTTACACATCACCGATATTGATAAGCCTCGCGTTAATTGAATAGGGATGCTGCAATTATCCCCGCGATACTGTCGACCGATTGGAATTAAATCCATTTAATCAAACAATACCTGCAGGCATACATCAACGTCTATTGTGTAATGATTTCTTCGACGAGTTGCACAGATCGTGTTAAAATATGAAACTCTGACTAATCATTGCTGTTATCTTATATAAATACTTTAAATTGTATATTGTGAGGTTGAATGAAAAGCTGAATCATTAAAATAAAAATGTTATTGTTTCACGAAATCTGGTCCACAGTGTATAATCAAGATTGATGATTATTACGTCATGCCTATAGTCCCATGCTTCAATTTGTTTCATCAGCCAACCTGCTCCGTTTTGAATAATCATTTCTTACGGTTTGATTATTCAAAGTCACCTGTGATTCTCTACTTCGGAATTCTCCACCGATACCTTAATTTCCGTAAAGATTTTTTCGATGCTTTTATGCACGTTTCTAATTTTTCTTGAATTGTATTAACACGTTACTGACCTTGAAAAATCGCTCCGCAGTGGTGCTATTCAAATTATAACACAGATATTTGTATCGCATTTTATTTACTTATCATTGTTTTGCGGTTATTTTGAAGTTCAGAACTTAGTGTCGCATGCATAACAAATTTTCATGTACAAACAAGCACGACAAGAAACTATCACTTTAATGAAGAATACTAATACTATTTAGTCCGGTATAAGTAGGGTTGCCAGACGTCCCGTTTTTACGGGACTGTCAGCGTAATTAGCCTTTGTGTCTTATTATCCCGTTTTGGGGTTTCTTAATCCCGGTTTCTTCTCATTGTAGGAATTACCCCAAAGAGGAAGTATAAGTAATTATGCATATTCGTTGTCCCATTAATTCAACTGAGAAAATGCACTAAATATTAATCGGTCACCGTAGGATTTATCTCTCCGGAAGCGTTTTAAGGTTTTCCGACATATGTACATATATTCACCTTGCGTTGAACGATATGATGTAACATTGATAGAGGTTAAATGGATTTTCCTTACGTCAGACTCATCCACAGTTTTGCACGCCCGATCGTGTTCCTCGCTGGGTCGGTCGCCTGTATATAACATTTCTACACATCCTTATCGTATGAATTGCCGCATATGAACGTAATACATAAAGGCAGACAGGTCTTCGTGTGGCAATCGGCTGACTCACAAGGAATAATTATCGCGGTCTTATCGTTTTACAGAAATCTGCTAAGTAATACAAATAATATACAGTAAAAATGAGTAATGCTAATTTGACCTAGAGTACCAAGGAATTGACGCTTTTTCGCAGGTAGTTCCTGAAGAAATTGTCCAGAGTACCTTTTGCCGATTTAACGAGTAATCGGTGAATCACTTTTCTATGTCATGTCTTATACACTTTTGTACCTGGAGAAATGCAATTATTTTCATTAATTCATCATTGCCATTTTCAAGACTTACATCAGCTTTTTTAAATGTAATTTTAGCAATTCACCATGTTTTGCACACTATAATAGACAATAGAAAACGCATTTATGATATTACATTTATTGACGAAAATGAAAGAAGCTATTAAAATTTCCAATAGGGGCCAATTTAAGACCCCCGCATACACATAAATTTCTGTAAGTACACATAAATGTGTACATAAACCTCCTTTTGCTCGTACTTGCCGACATGTAAAATCGAAATGTAAATAATGATATGAATCACTCACTAAGAAAGATTTCGTCAAATCACCTTCTATTTTTCTATTCATATTGTATCTCACCGAGATATTGATATAGTAGGTCTAATAAATGCTGCTACAAACAGTACAGTCAATTAAATTTACAAAGAATAATTATAATCATTTATTGAAGGCTAAACAGCGTGAACATAAATTTTAAATTGAGTATGTTAATCAAGATTCATACTTTCACGTTGTCACAAAATGATCTATTCTATGCGTGCTTAACAGCAGATAATAATTAATCATGCAAGCCGGGTAGATTCATGTTACATCGAGACCAAGAATGTACAATTAGAGTGTCACGTTAGGTTAGGTGATTAATTTACCGACAGCCCTCTATCAGAATTCGCCATAATTAATCCATCGATAGCCCTCTATCAGACATTCACTGCATTAGAAAATTTCAAAATGTCCGCGCCGTATGACGTGTAGTTTAATTTTCGTACGACCAGTTTGTTAGCTGTCAGGAAAATGGAATATTTTAAAAGTGGTTTAAAATCTGTATTGGGGGCTCCACCGCCTGGGAACCAACCAACTGGTGCTGATACGGTATATAATTTAATAACTTTTTTTGATAACCTGTTATTTACATACTGACGTTTATGATTTATCGGCGACAAAAATAAAAATTTTTTTGTACAGCTTAAGTAAGTTATCGTTCGACTCAACAAAACTTTGATGTATATTGAGTTTTTCTTGGTTCCATAAATCCAATATTATAAGCTTTCTCCTGGTACTGACCAGATTACCTTGAATCAAAAACTGCACAGGTGGAGAGACTCGTGGACAGGCTTCAGTCATCTACATTGCTTGATGATAGAAGGGATGCTTGTCGTGCACTTAAGGCATTATCACGCATGTATCGCGTTGAGGTAGGAGCTCAAGGAATGGATGCACTGAGACAAGTGTTAGAAATGGATAGAACTGACTGTGAAATTATTGGATTAGCTTTAGAAACTCTCGGTAACATCACAAGTCCTGACACATTTGATGAAGAAGGTAAAAGCAACCTGTTGCTTTAATACCACAGAATATTACATTTACTTTGCGTTTGAAAAACTTTTACATATATTTATTACACATGATGATATCTATCAAGATGATAAATTATTGCAGTGGACAAGCATGGACCTAAGAATAAAATAGGAGAACAATTTACTGAAATATTTATTAAGCAACCTGATGGTGTGGGGCTTATTTTAACATTCCTAGATGAATTTGACTTTAGAGTAAGATGGCCAGCATTGAAGTTATTGACTAATTTGCTAACAAATAGACCAAAGGACATTCAAGAAATAATCCTTATTAGTCCCATGGGAGTTTCAAAACTTATGGATCTTCTTGGTGATAGCAGAGAAGTTATACGCAATGATGTAGGTGAAGTACAAAATAGCAAGTGCTTCAAAGAGTCATGTCCTTTTTAAATGACCTCACAAGTGTTAATCAAACTTTCACTTTCAGGTTCTACTGTTACTAAGTCAATTGACAAAGGGCAATGCCAATATTCAGAAAATAGTAGCATTTGAAAATGCCTTTGACCGTATTTTTGATGTTATTACACAAGAAGGTGGTACTGAAGGAGGAATAGTAGTAGAAGATTGTTTGTTACTTATGTTGAATCTTCTGAGAGGAAATATTAGTAATCAAAACTTTTTCAAAGAAGGTCACAGTGATTCTTCCCATTATCTTTTAGTTACACTTACAGAATGTGTTTAATATTTCTATTTATTTAATAACAGGTAGCTATATACAAAGATTGACACCAATGTTCCAAGTCCCACCTGAGGTAGAAGATAATCCCCTGGCTGGTTGGAGCCCACAGAAAATATCCAATATTCATTGTTTGGTGCAAGTGCTTAGGGCATTAGTCGCACCAAGCGGTTCAGCCCAGGTATTTACATAAATATGGCGTGTCGTTCATTCATATCACACTCTGACTACTATTTTATCTTAAGGCAGTCGCAGCCTGCCAGAGAACTATGAAGGCTTGCGGGTTATTGCAAGGTCTGTGCGACATACTAATGGCCAGTGGAGTTCCCGCCGATGTATTGGCAGAAATTATTAACACCGTAGCTGAAGTAATTAGGGGTAATGTTAGTAACCAAGAGTTCCTAACAAGTGTCATGGCACCTAGTAGTCCTCCAAGGTAATTTATGTACTTGCCTCCAATGTACTTGCAGCACATTTTGAAATACGAACAATCCACATTCAAATAATGTTGTAGGCCTGCAATTGTTGTTCTGTTAATGTCGATGATTAACGAAAAGCAACCCTTTCTTCTGAGATGTTCTGTGCTGTATTGCTTTCAATGTTTCCTGTATAAAAATGAAATAGGCCAAATGCAACTCGTTCAAACACTTCTGCCACAAGGCAATGAGGCACCCTCTTTAACTACAGGTAAATATAATTAAAAGACATTTACTAATGCCAGCAAGAATATTGAATGACAAACGGTAATAATAGTCATAACGACAAGAACAATTTGTTGCTAGGGCAGTTACTGTGCGGAGGACTGTTTTCTATTGATCCATTGTCGAATTGGTTTTCCGCTGTCGCATTGTCTCACGCATTGATTGACAATGCTACACAAAAGGAACAACTATTACGAGTACTGTTAGCCACGAACATTGGGAAACCACCGATAACGTTATTGCAACAGTGTGTCTTGCTACTACAGCAAGGCAATAAAACCCAATCGAAGTTGGGTTTATTAATTCTGCTTTGTAGGTGGACGGCGCATTGTCCACCTGCTGTCAAGGCGTTTCTAGCTGTTGATTCGTCAGTGGCATATTTGACGGCGCTTCTTTCGTCACATGAAAATAATGACGATTTACAGGAAACTCTTCTCCAAAGTATGTGTGCGCTGCTTCTTGGGCTTTGTGTAAATTTCAACGACGATAGCTATCCTACTTACACGAAGGTATGTCAAGAGCGACCTGTTTTGTGACGCCAAATATAACACCCTTTGTATTGCAGGAAAAATTATGTAATTTAATAGAAAATAGAATAGGTTTAGAAAAGTTTCAAGATGCTATTGGAGGTATTGCCAAACACGAAATTTATTCGCGAACCTTAAAACATCCACAACCATCGGCCAAAAATCCTTCGGAGCTATTACTGGATTATGAATTCTGTAAATTATTGAAAACTTTAGAAGGTATTAGCCATACTTTGTTTTTATTTATAAATTAGATATTTATTTTGTTATGAATGAATTTATTCTCTAGGCACAATTGTAAAGTCTGTACTAGACGCAAGCAGTTCATCTCAAAACAAAGATCAGACTTCTGCTTCGCTACCGTCCGATACGATATTAGTAGGACAGTATAAAGATGTTATCAGAGAACAGGATGTACAAATACAAAGACTAACCGAAGCAAATAATAATCTTACAAAAGAAAAACGCGACCTTCAGGTATAGTTATAAGAAATATGTGCGACGTACGAAGTACGTGCGACTGTTTATTTTTTAAACTCTGCATCTATAGGCTCATGTACAAGAACTTCAATCAACTATTAGTCATCTAAAAGACCAAAACTTGGTTCTTCGTGCAGCACATACAAATTTGTCCGATGAAAATACTGCTACGTCAATTATTTCTAATGAATCGTTAAAACAAGAACACAAAAGCAACGGTTATGACCAAAGTAAATCAGACATTGAAAGGGCATTACAAGAAAAAACGAAAGAATTTGAAGAACTAAGAAAAGATCTGGATGATTTATTACTGTTGCTATCGGATCAAGAAATCAAAATTACATCGTATAAGGAAAAACTCATTGCATTAGGGGAAAAGGTAATAAGAAATTGTTGAAAATATTACTTAAGACTTAATGAAGCTATCATTCAATTTTTCTTATAGGTTGATTCTGATGAAAGTTCGGGTGAGCAGGATACGGATGATCATCAAGAGTCAACAAGTTAAAAAAACGAACTGTATCAACGAATTACTTTTGGCTTTGTTTTTCGTGTGAAAATATAAATCGTTCGAAACTGTATATTTACATGTACGGTTCTCAACACACGGGAACAACGTTTAGAGCGACGTAAATTTCTATACAGTAAACATTTTTTGTGAATAGGTTTACTCAATTGATGTCGTTCTGAAACATTCCAACAGTCATAACAGTGCTGTATTGTCTAAACGGGCTACTTTGAGGGAATGGCAGTTCTTTCAGAGTAATATTGTCAGTTTATTTCAAATAATTTAATGTCTTGTCATGTACTATTACACGATTAACTGAATTAATGAAAGCATATTAGAACTTTATCATATGTTTTCTATCCAGTACTTCATTGACAAGCATCATTAGGGATTGATCACAAATAAAGTACCATATGGAGTGTGATGGTTTACTAGTATTACCACCAATTTACTATTACAATAGAAACCTATCTATATACACAATAATATAATAGTGGACTTAAACTTGGCTTTGCCTTTGTTTTATCACTGCCTGAACGCATTTAGCCATAGTTGACGAGGCACGAGATATTACATCGGTCATAAAGAACTGATCCAAAGTTTTCTGTTTAACATCCACTGGTTCAGGTAAGAGTGACCCTCCAGTTGCCTGTAAAAATAAAGTGAGTATCAGTCATATCTAAGCGCAAAATAAACAATTCTGTGTGGTACTAACTTTGGATAATTCCAATGCTTGGGCAAAGTAGTTTGCGGGTTCGATACTGCCATATCGAAGCAGATGTGGCGCAACTTCTTCGAGTCTGTCTCGTACTTCGTTCAAGTTATCATATGGCAAACAAACGTCGCTGAGCTGAAAAATTAATGAATTACAAGTACTGATTCGAGCGAAATAAAGTTTCAAGTATATGCTTAAGTTAGGCTCATTCGTAATTACTTAAGTACCCACCTCGGAAAGTGCACGAATGATTTTCCAGTCTGGCCGTGCATAGCCAGGGGGAGTGATTGCTGCACACGTTTGTTGGGAACGACCTTCTGTGTTCACATAACTCGCTACTTTTTCAGTATATGCAGCACCGGGCAAAACTACATCCGCAATGGCTGCTCCGTTCTCACCGTGGCTACCTACATTTCAATAATATTAAGATGATACTCGCGTTAGTTCTGAATAATATGATCACTTATTTTTATTATGCGTACCTATGTAAACAATGAAAGTATTAGGGAAATCTTCTTTCATGATGTTTGCATCATCTGCACCCAGTAGGAATAGGACTTTAGGTTGTTGTGCCTTAACTTCTTCTACAGTTGACCCATAGCCCAGATCTAAAGCGGCTACTTGAGATGCATTTGTGTGAAGGACATTTAATACCTTCCATTCTGGAGGAGTCTGTGAAGTATGGTAATGTTATATTTACCTACTCAATTACAACATCGCCGAATGACTTATGAAAATCATATTTTACCTTCGAGCTGTCTCCCAAGGCCTTTGCCAGTGATTGTGTTTCTGAGAGAATCTTAGCACCGTCTTTTCTGGTCAACAAACCTGCTCCTACAATAACAAGTGGCTTTTTAGCATTCTTGAGGGTTGAACAGAATGGATGCGATCCGTTCTTCAATTGTGTTATAACATCAGCCGATTGACCCAGATGCTAAAAGGAATCATATTGTTTTTACTATTCTTTCGTACAGTTCACAGTTATGTTTATAACGGGAGGCGTTAGAATTACCTCGTAGTCGTAAGTGAGGTCTAATTTTGGACCAATTAGGGCGATTGTTTGTTCGCCATGGATGTATCCCTTCCTCAAGCGAGTGTTTACTAACGGTGCCTCATACCTCGGGTTCGTGCCGATGAGTACAACCACATCAGCATCTTCGGTTGCGGCTATCGTATTATTCAACAGGTAATTTGTTCTGAAATCAATTCCCGGTCCGTCCTTCGGGAAGTTCTGTTCAGTCGCTAATGTTTCTCCGCCCAGTCTGTTTACGAAGTCTTTCATGGCGACAAGGGCCTCAGCATCTGCCAGTTTGCCGGCTATGGCTGCACACTTATTCGCAGGAATATTGTTTAGAGTTTGTGCAACTGAAAAACGATAAATATCAATAACAATACGGTAATTGCAGAAGTTCCAGGTATAAAAATATATACGCGTTTCGCACCTGCTATTAAAGCATCTTCCCATTCAACAGCCTGCAGTTTTCCGTCAATTTTCATCATTGGCACGATAAGACGTTGGCGTTTCAGGCCGTCATAGGAGAAGCGAGCTTTGTCTGACAACCATTCTTCATTTACTTCCTGCAAGACATCTCAAGTGACACTCATGTCGTTTCTAAAAATCGTAGAATTTTTTCAACGTATATTATGTTTCATATTTACTTCATTGACTCGTGGAAGAATTCTTAGAACCTCTCCGGTACGGTGTGATACTACAATGTTACTTCCGACGGCATCATGGACATCAATACTGTCTGTACGTCTCGTTTCCCAAGGACGGGCCACAAATGAATATGGTTTGCTTGTTAATGCACCAACAGGGCACAGATCTATGATGTTTCCAGACAGCTCTGACAGAAACATTTTCTCGACATATGTTCCTACCTACAATACAAATAATTTGGTAACCATCCAAGTTATAAAGGCAAGAAAACGGGAGTACGAGCAAAATTTACCTGCATATCATTCCCTCTACCTGTGGTACCTAAGTCATCTATACCTGCGACCTCAGAAGCAAAACGAATACACCGAGTGCAATGAATGCAACGTGTCATAATTGTCTTCACCAGGGGACCTATGTCTTTATCCTCCACAGCTCTCTTTCCTGTGAAATTGATATCCACAAATCTGCTCCTATCATTTCCAAATGCCATGCTTTGATCTTGAAGATCACACTCTCCACCCTGATCACAAATAGGACAGTCCAAGGGATGATTCACAAGCAGGAATTCCATCACACCTTCACGTGCCTTTCGAGTTAAGTCAGAATTTGTCTTTACCCTCCAGCCCTTCATAACAGGCATTGCACATGCTGCAACTGGCTGCAATAGAATTCTTCTATGAGTATTCATTTTAGAAACAGTTTACATAATGCATTAATGTTTGTTCACCTTCACTTGCTTTTCAATTTCAACCAGGCACATTCTGCAGTTTCCTGCTACTGCGAGACGTTCATGATAACAAAATCTAGGAATTTCAACACCAACTTTCGCTGCAGCCTAAGAAACCGAATATTGTACAGAAATGAGCTTACTATACAAATGACACAGACAAAGACAAACGATTGTGTAATACCTATATCTGATGTGTGTGGTAAAAGGTATTGAAAATAACTGTTAATACATAACACAGTACCTGCAGTACAGTTGTCCCTGGTGGAACTTGGACAGGCTTGTCATCAATGAAAAGTTCAACCAATTCTTGCTGTACTTTGGATGTAGTGTGGAATGTTGCGGTACAGAGCCTGCCAGTCGACAGACCTGTTATCCTGACTACCGGAAGTCTCAGCATTTTAAATCAGATGAACCTAATGTCAAATTTGTTTTACGTTATGTAACAATTAAGTTTACTTGAAGTAAAAGGAAACACTAGGGTAACCTAACATGCATTAGCTACTTGGAGTGACTTTACACCGTAAAAAGAATTAACATTTTATGCAGTTTCGTAAAGCTTATCGAGAGTGTAATAATGAAGGATCAGGAAATATCGTTTCTACCGTTTTAAGTAATAATAGAGGAATATTAAATTAGGAAAACCTTTACGTATTACAGCCCCCCTGCCAGATGTCGGGACAATCGTCAACAATCGTCAACCTACTTCAACAATCGCCAGAATCAAAAGTGACGACTTAGAAAATCGATTCTAGTATATTATTGTAGCTTGATATAAATGTAGCTTATTGCGTCTATAATTTAGCAGCTATATTAGAACACAGGTGTCATTCGTATTTCTACATAAATAGATATTATTGCGCATGTGAATGAAATGACAAATTCTATAAGTAATTATCTGTGAAATATCTCAATGAAGATTATCAATATATTGACGTGCTTAAAATATCAAACCAAAAGGTATTACATCATTCTAAATCGTATGTTATATGTAAACATAAAGATTCAAACATTCAAGAAGCCCTGTATCGCCTCGGGGTTTATCGAGATTTGTAAATACATCATAATGTCGACCGTTTAATGAGTGTTCCGAGCTGAGTTCGAATATCCTACGCCAGTAAACGTTGAGATGATAATGTCCTTGTCTGGGCCGTGATATTGGCAGAGGATGGAGATATAGATGAGTTAAAACGTCGGAACTATGTTAGAACACAGCTCCGGGAGGAGGAGAGTAACATACCGGAATGACGTCACACTACATCTCTTGGCAAAGTGTGGGATGGTATGTCGCATGTAGCTCTCTCTTCCGGCAAGTAGAAGAAAGGGTTTTGCCGTACCCTCGATTCCGGTGAAATATTAGTTCAAAGAAGATACATACGTAATGGCTGCTGTAAATCTAAAGGACCTCAATTCCTACCTCGCTAGCAGGAGCTACATCGAAGGGTTGGTCTATCTTTGTCGAGAATTGTACTTCTTTTGCGGCACACGTGCTTCACTTGTCGGCATCACGTAGTTAACAACCCTTTATATTCTCTCTCTCTTTCTCTGTCGGTCCTCATCTCATCTTGCCGATATAAATGTCTCGTAACATGTCATCGAGTGTCATGACAAAAGATTCCTGGACAAATGCTTTCTTTTCTACCCATATGATTAACCTTACCATTCCTCATTGTCTGTATGTAACACGTGTTATTCATTACACCAAGTAGCCGATTGACACTTGTCCTGATTTTCCTTATTTCATCTACGTTTCCATCTCAGTTGTAGGCCCATTTTTGTATGTTTCACATATGCTGCGAAAACTGTTGTAAATTTATGTCAATATGGTTCGGTTCCTCGTAGTAGTTTTTCATTGTATCCGATTTCATAACTAAAGTTTAGATCGTTTCTTCTCGGTTACGTCTTTTATATTAACGCCGGCTCGTTTCGTTCAATATTTCAAAATATTTCATATATTTTTTATTATTTTACACGTTACTATTTACGACATACAGTGCTTCTATGCATTTTTTTTAATTACCTGTTAGTAAATTTTTGAGATTATCAAGAATTTTTTGCCCTTTAGGTTCCAACCATCCCAAGCTGATGTAGCTGTGTTTGAAGCATTAGGAAAACCTCCTGCATCAGGAAATGCACATGTACTTAGGTGGTATAACCACATTAAGTCGTATGACCACAAAAGCCTTCCCGGAGAAAAGAAGGCACCTGCTGTCTTAAATAAGAACCAATCCAATGCACAAAATACAAAGGCCGAAGCAAGTGACGATGACATAGATCTCTTTAGTTCTGATGACGAAGATGAGGCAGAAAAGGCAAAAATCAGGGAAGAAACATTGAAAGCATATGCAGAAAAGAAATCAAAGAAACCAGCTGTGATTGCAAAGTCCAGTATCATCTTAGATGTGAAACCATGGGGAGATGAGACAGACATGAAAAAAATGGAAGAGGAAGTAAGACGTATTGAAATGGATGGCCTGTTGTGGGGTGCTTGTAAGTGTTATTCTTATTTTTCTAGAAGTAAAAAAAGTATTAACCCTTTACAAATATTTTGGTCAATATCACACAATTATAAATCTTCAGAAATAAATAAAAAAAACATACTTTCCTTTCAGCAAAATTGGTGCCAATTGGTTATGGTATAAACAAGTTGCAGATTATGTGTGTCATAGAGGATGATAAAGTTTCTGTAGATTTATTGGTGGAGCAGATACAAGAATTTGAAGACCTAGTTCAATCCGTGGATATTGCAGCCTTCAATAAGATTTAAAATCCTCTTATTACTTTTAATAAGAAATTAATAAATATTAATTGTTTGTACATATAATCAGTCTTCAATATACCCACAATCTCATAATGCAACTTCATTCATTGTTAATACCCAATTTAATTTTTCTTAAATATTTTTAGTGTTAAATATTAGTAATGAATTAAAGAAATTCAAGAAACTATTCTAAATCGTTAGAAATAATGACAGAGAAAGATAATCATAAGTAGCTTACATGACACGGTTAATAGTATTGTCTGATGGTCATTATTAAATGATAATGGCTTATAAATTGATTGTGAGTTATTCAAAAGAAAACTACCGCTTTTATTAGGAATTTTGATGTTATTTTTTCGTTCTATTATTCATAGGACTATAACGTTCGATTCGTTTTATTTCCTTTAGTTTTTCTATTTTAATTCGAAGAACTATAATTTAGAGTGTCCAACTGTATATGAATACTTTCGGTTGTCAGGTTGGTTATTCGTTCTGGCCCCGATTCGAATTTAAATATAATGCGGGTGTTTGTCCTACCGGTTTTTCAGCGTCTAATTCCAGCGATTGCGAATCCAGGATATTTAACTCACGACAATGTTCACACGATGGTTGTCTGAATTTTCTATGATAATTACGGTATTACCGATTTATACTAATGACCTTGTATTAAGAAATGTAAATATGATTGAGGTACCCTTAATGGGTACTTGCATAAAATCAGTAGGAAATCTTCGAATTAAAAACCTTTGAGTTAGAATAAACCGGGTGATAAGTAGGTGATAATGAATGATAGTGAATAACATGGGTGATAAATTATTAATCAGTTACCTCGTTCGTTTGCTCAAGCAAGATCATCGAACCATAACGATGTACTGTTATAACTACAGACTCTAACGTATCGTTTTGTAATATGTATTTTTTCTTGGAAGCATTTTCTACGTCACAACGTGACATCGTATGATATTAGTAGAACGACCATGGATGTATCCTGTTGAGCGCCTACTACAGCTGGAATTCCCGGCAATGAGTGTAAGAAAATCAAATATTCCGAGACAATGAAATACATCTGATACGATCTACGGACGGCAGACTCGACTGAACACGGAATCTAAAATTCGATCTGCGGTCTTTTATGACTGCAACGAAGACAACAAGAGTTTCTCGCATATGTGAGAAGTATATTCGCTGAAGGAATGACATATAAATTTACTTAATGCCATCCTACCACATTCAAAATTAAAAAAATAGATTACTCGATTATACTGTGTAGGTGTTGGAAAAATATTGATGCGCTCTACGAGTGAGAGTCAAGGATGGCATTGTTTTTCGTAGATGTGGAATTCCACGTGGGGGGTGTCTTATAATATGTTTTGCAGTCCTTCACGTGCACGTTTTACAGCCCACGTAGGGATTTCCTTTTTTTCGGCACGGCGAATTCCAGAGATTCGATGCCCCCCGTTCAAGATACTTGTGATCCTCTCACCGCCTCCCTTGCTTTCGGATTCCCCACCTTGATCCCCTCCGAGGTATCTCCTCCTTGTGACATTGACGCATATTCGCGTATATAAGGACAAGACCTCGACTCGCTGCGAAGAGTACGTAGCCGCGATCCGTAGAAGACGTGTCGCGACAAGTGATCGTCGATTCAAGAACGGAACAACAAGTCACCGAGGTCCTCTCCGTTTAAATCTCTGAAAGGATTTACGCTCACGCATGGCCGTCAACGCTTTAAGGATCGCTTCTGCGGTCGCATCTGTCTTAATCCTAGCGGTTTATGTTCATGGTAAGCTTCATCAGCGAGTTTTTCTAATCTAGAATTATACGCACTTCCAATAATTCCCTGCAAAATGCACGATATTGTAAAATCTGCGTTATCCGTCACGGAATTATCTTCATTTTAAAAAACTACAAAATGTTCATCCTGCATATTTTAATATTTTCTGGTAATGCTGCTAATATGTAGTTCAAGGATATGTATCAGCAGTCTTTTAAACTGCAAATGCAAGGAATACGAATTTTTATAAATTTGATCCATCCGTGTCACATACGGCTTTTGTGTTGTCTTACATATTAGTTTGATATTCAAAAAGCATCATAAAAGTAATTGCGAAAGCTTAGCATGTGAAAGTCTTTATAATCCATGTACTTCTTTACTATTAAAAATAACGTAATCTGTATTATGAGCTCATGTTCTTTTCGCTTAAGATCAGCGAACTCATGTATGCGAACAAAAACCGTGCAGATAACGGTTAAGTCGTTGATCCGATGATGCAGAAGCCGGTTTCAGATCATGATGTTCGCCGTAGCTATTTTAAAATGCTCACCGCATATCTCCACATCGCGAAGAGCGCCTAGCAGCAAGTTCAAGGTCACTCGACCCTGCATGTGCTCAATGGAAATCCCTAATTAGGTGTTTTCCTTGTACTATGTGGCAATGTTTACAGTCCCAGTGTAGATTATTCCCAAATATGTACGAATCGCTTTCTTCACCCAGCACTTCTGAGAAATTGAGCGTCATTAAATATTGTGCGTTGCCCGGAAAGTGATAAGTAGTTTTAACTACTTTAACTCTAATGAGATAATTTCAAAGAGTTTATCTCGTTCCAGGAATGTGGCTTTAATAAAAAAAATGTATTATAGGTTGTTCGAGTGATAGCCAAATTGTTAGAAGTGAAATATAGTATAGTGGTATTTGCTGTACCGGAAAATTAGCTTTTAAAGTTTGATAGACTTGTTTCAAAGAAATTACGTTTATCAACAGGTCAAACGGTGTCTAACACAATACCCACCGAACCGATATCACAAGTCTGTTTGGGATGCATATGCGAAGCTGCTTCAGGATGCAACGTTACACTGGGTTGCAGTGGCGAAGTGTGCGGTCCATTCCGCATAACTTGGGGATATTGGGCCGACAGTGGCAAACCGACTTTGAATAATGAACCGAGCACTAACGATGGTGGTGAGTATTTCAATAGGGGACGTTGCTCTTTTGAATTCCCTCATTTTTATTTTTCGTTACAGCTTATGCCAGATGTGTCAACGATCCCTTGTGCGCGGCACGATCAGTACAAGGCTACATGGCTAAATACGGACAGGTAAATATTGCATTTATTTTCGAAAGGACATAGATATTTGCACCATGAAACATCCATTTATGACTTTTTCTGCTCCCGTTTGATGAATTGTTTATTTGTTACTTTTAGGATTGCAATGGCGACCGTGCTATCAATTGCGATGATTACATACGTATTCACCGATTTGGCGGGTATGGTTGCAGTGGAGCTTTAGATAAAAAATACGAAAATACATATAAACTTTGTATGCAGACGTTTGGATAACGTGATTATTTGACTGTTGTATGTTGAAATGCACAAGATAATCGAATCTCAAGTGATACTGTACATAAGCAGTGAACGACCAAACTTTGTTTAATGGTACATACCTTTCGTTATACCTTGATACGATTTATTTTATACTAGCCAATTATATCTGCGTCTTAAAGTTGATTCCTTTCCGAAAACACGACAGTAGTTCTTTTCAACACACTACCATTGAATTGATGAATATTTTACCAGTTTAACAAGTATAACTTTGTACCACAACGCTATGACATCGTATATAACTTCGTGCGAGCTGCATTGCAATAATATTGTTACATATTCATGGAATATATCGACTGCTTCTTTTAGGCTTTTAAGAACTATTGATATTTAATATTATTATTACATTTTGTACAGGTAAACATATTATTGTAATTATAAAAATTTATAATAAATACAGTAAGAAAATATACCATTGGCATAATGACATTCACACTAATTTCAAAAGTAATGTAAATTCTTTAAGGGCCGACTGCGCTCAAAATACCAATTTATTCCCGCGTGTAAGTAACAGTTTATCAACTAATTCAGCTCGTTGTTTCACTAAATCATTTTCTTCTCGCTGTACTGCATTTGTGTCAATACTTTTAATAAGAAACTGGCTTATAAACAGTCTAAGACTCTCTCTGAATCTTTGTAGTCGAGGGACGAGAGATATTCTTTCAAAGACTTGCAGACAAGTCTCTTCATTATCATGTAGCAAGATTCCCAAAATAATTTGTCTAAGAAGTTTTACAGTTGGTTTGTCCAGTTCCGTAAATTCTATCACCTGTAAGAATGTGCGTTTTAATAACAATTAATTTTCCGGTATGATGTACAATTGTACTGTGATTTTTTGGAAGAACATAATTCCACCGTTTTACCTTTAAGGCTGAGAATGGTAAACCCTTTTCAATGAATAAATGAGTTAAAAATCGAGCGAGATTCGTTAATTGGCTACTACGATAGCTGTCCAAAGTTTTTAACTTATCCCACAGTGTATACTGTATGGTCATCTGCAAGGTTTATTACATTAATACAATAGCAACTATCGACGTCCAATCCTAATTAAGCATTAGCGTACCTGATATTTTCTGTCGTAGTCACAGAATTTTTGCGCTAATATTGCATAATAGGGATTAAATTTCTTTTCATGTAAACAGCAATCCATCAAAACATAAATGACTTCGCGCTCTTGACTATCCTTAAGGCCCAAACGATGAAGTTTTTCAAAGGCGTCTAAATAATCTTCCGCCGTCATAAGAATACAGAATATATCTCTTCTTGTGTCGGTATTCATTCTTTGCTTTCTCGCTAAGTCGAGCATTTTTTGACTGAACATAGCATTATTCTCCCCTGCTACTTTCGACGATTTAGAAGCATCATTGCAACCTGTCCAGGCAGATCCAACTACCCACCATTTCCCCCTCTCGTTGACTGTTAAAAAATGGATATCATTAGACTGTACAAGGGTCACTCCGAACGAATTGGCACACAATATACAGCACTGTTCATACCATGTAATAAGTCTTCTAATGTAATGTTGAATGGCGTAACCGTATTGCCTTTCCGTATAAAACTTTTCATTTGTTTTTTCAAATGCTCCACGTGAGAAGGATCGTATTGAGGAATCTTGCTCATATTATTGTTTTTTATGGCCAACAAGACATCCAACATAAACTTCACTCTCGAACTACGCGTTTATAAAATTAAAAGGATTAACATAAGTAAATTGTGGCACCCATATTACAATCCGATAATATACCACAACTTACTTGTCTGATTTTGTACCACTTGCTTTTTGTTGTAGTTTTAATATAAGTTCTTTTAACGCTATTGGATCGTCCTTTCTTAATGGGAACCCGACAGTTCGCAAGATTAGCAATATCAATTCGATTTCTTTTTCTGAAAACTTCTCTGAAAGCTTCTCTAAGATTTGGTAGAGTAGACGGTGTCCATAAACCTAAATAATAAACGTTATAAGTAAACAGTTTTTTATCATTACCGAATACAAAATCCAATTTGATTATTTCTTTACCTTAAAATTGTATAAATGCGAAATCATGAGAATTAAATTATCTAACTCTTTATTTTCGACATCTTTAGCTTGCGGTAACTTTACGTCAAATTTTCTTATAACCGTTAGTAAGAAATGCGCTCCAACTTCAACTCCTACATTAGCATGGAGTACAGCTATCAGCATCATATGCTCAGAAATAAGTCTGTCTGGAGTTAAAACGGGAGTTACGATTGCTTCCATCATTAGCTCTGACAATATTTCGTTCATGTCGTTCCGACTATTCGACATATACAATTCCTCTATCTATTCTTAGTAAGTGTGTAAGATTATTAATTAGTTAGTAATAAATCATATTGATAAAGCCAATAAATTTAATACCACTTAAATGTTACATACCTGATTTGCTATTGTGTGCATATTGTGCTCTGCTAATCTGTTCAACAGACCTTTCATTTGTTTTTCTAATCTAGCTAATTTATCAGCACCTATGCCAGCTGACTCTAACTGTTTTAATCTCACAGCTGGTGGCACATATTTATTACCACCACTAGTTAATATATTACCTTTTGTGTCCCTTTTTCTCCCATATATGTCTTCCCATGTTCCATTTTTATCATCATCATCATCAGTGTCATCATCATTGTCATCATCATTATCATATTCCTCTGTTAACTTATCATTTTCCATATCACTTTCAGAAATATCAATATTTTCCTGCTTCTCTTTTCCTTTAATAATTTTGGGTGTACTTTTAAACATTCGTTTCTCCCTTACGATTGATGCTAAATCTGATTCTTCCTGTTCATTGAAACTCAAATCATCTGATTCATCTAGACTTAAATCTTTTGGTTCTTCTGAATTGTTATGATCAGAATCATTCTGATTTTGTAAACATGCCTGCTCATCATCCATCTTTTCATCAAATCCATCCTCTTGCTTTTGGTCCTCAGCTTGGTTTGATCCAATAACAGTAGTTAAATCATCATCAAATTCTGCATCTAAATCATTCCCTAACAGTTGTTTTTCTGTTTCAATTAAGTGCTTTCTATTTTCTTCATTACAAAAGTCAAGAATATCTATTCATTTATAAGGAAAATATGATGGATTACTGATGTCATATCAATCCAACAAGAAAATAAACCATTTAAGTATTTTACATAGATACATTTTTGTTTAGCCTACCTTAAAAGTAAATATCTGTATTATGAAAGGATACAATCTAAACCATCTGCTGCAAAAGACTTTGGAATTGATTTGCTTTTTCTTTTATTCAGTTTCAGTTGCTTTTCCAAACGTTTGATTTCTTTATCTTCTTGTGCATTAGCATCTCTTAGATAACGTTTCCTTTGTTTTTCCGCTTCTTTCAAACATTTCTCCTGTGCTTTTTGTTTTGTATTTTTCTGCACATCTTTGCTGTCACTTATTGGTTTGTTATTTATTTGTATACTTTGATTGCCTGGGAGCTGTTTCTTATTTTGGTAGTACAATTGTCTTCCTTTTTTCTTTTGTTGCCTTTTTTCCTTTCTTAGTTCCTTGCGAGTCTTTTGAATTACCTTTTTCTTTCCACTACCTTTCTTGTTTGTGCACTTCGAATTTTTTGCGGCACCCATCTTATATACTATACAAAATAATTATGTACGAAATTTTATACTAACAAAAACTTATTTATGTCGTAAGGAGGTTATGTTTACACAATTTAACATAAAGAAACAATCGCAATAATATTTAGTGCCATTCTTACACGTGTAACTGTTGATTTTGTTTCTACTGGCATGAACAGCTACTATCTCTTAACAGGAGTAATTATTGTACTTTGAAATATATATCAGCCAACAAAACATGAGCTTCAAAACAAGTAACTTCTCCGCAATCATCCGCAACATTCTTGGACGGCACGTGGTCACCTTAAATTTTAGTGTCACGCTTTATGTTACCAATCCAGCTTGAAAACATATAGCAGCGCTATAATTATAATTTTACTATAATTATAGATTACTATAATTATAATTATATTACTATAAACTATAATTTTAACTGCATTGATCATTCAGTTTTGTGGCCACGAAACCCGTAAGATGGTACGTCTATCATAGATGAGATATAGGGTAGATTTAACATCTTACGGGGTTTTAATTTGCGTTTTAACGTTTTTTGACTTAAAAATAATAATTAAATTTTCAGATTTAGATTGAGAACCGCCTTTACTGGTGTTAGTTTCATGTTTCAAAATTGGCGGCGCTACTATCGTTTCCCCAGGCCTTAAAATATTGAAAATTTAATTATTATTTTTAATTCAAAAAAAGGTTAATAAAACGCAAAGAAAAAGGTGGGGCAGTGATGAGCAAATTGATCGCAATTTTTTGAGCCTAGAAAAGAACCCGTTCGTACTCGGATAACTTACAAATCGTCAAATTAGTGTTTGCTATGAAATTATTTAATAACTTTTTTTTTAATAACTGCTACCGCTAGAGCAATTTTATATTCTTGATGAGCAAATTGCGAGCAATTTTCTGAGATATAATTCATTAAGATTGCTTCTAGTTCGGTGCTAGCTTAACTCATCTCACATGGCCCCCAAGAATGGGGCCAAAAATTACATTGGATATTAGGTTTATTCTATATCTCGTCGGTGTTCTAGACACAGACTAGAAGTCTGTGGTTCTAACTCATTCTATAATTCGTAATTTCTATTCCCACCAGCAATAGCGCTGCTATACATTTTCAAACTGCATTGGTAACATAGAGCCACAGACCAGGTATAGGGATAGACCACTCATGCAATGTATTTTTCTGTCACCTCATTGTGGGCCTCTAGAGCCCCATTACCATTTTCGTGTCACGCTCAACTTTATCGTCCGGGCGCAGTATAAGATGTGAACGCTGCGCATGGCAGGAATTAAAACTAAATTTTAAAGTTTTTTACAGCCGCGTATAATGTACACACGCGCTTAATAGCATTAGCGTTGAACAGATTATGTACGATTGCAAACTCGATCGAAATGCTAAACTTTTTCGATAATCCAACCCATAAGTTCAAAGCAGAAGTAGTGCGTCAAATTGCTACCCAAATATAGATCAAAAGTTTTCAAACACAGCAAATTATAGTTTGAGAATTCATGAAGATTGTTTAGTCATTATCAATTGATAATGTAACCGCACGACCCCCACAAAAATAGATCAGACAGTACTTTATGCAGTTACAACGTTTAGAAATAATTTGCGAAGGTTAACTCGGCCTTTTGAGAAACGAAAGAGCAATTGACGAAAAGGACATTGATACCACATACGATAAATAAATAAGGAAACGTAAGGAAATGTAACCTTATGTTGGCTTTAAGAGATTTACTCAGAAAAGAGTTTCTCTAAACAATGACAGCAAATATTTTCATGTAGGTATGCTTGAAGATAACCCATGGTTAGAAGAAGATTTAAGCAAAACACCATGGAATTAATTGTAGAATCCGGTATACAGTTACTTGCAAGATTATATGGTAAGCAATCTCTCACCGGACTAGACAGCATACTTTTCCCTGATGGCCCTATTAATAAAGCTACTGTAGAAATTTGTGGTGATGTATCCACTGGAAAAACATTTTTATTAACCCAGTTCTTAGCGAAATGCATTTTGCCTGGAAAGTATGAAAGTTTTTCATTAAAAGGATTAAATGCCCATGCAGTCTTAATAAACACAGACTGTCATTTTGAAGTATCCAAGTTGGTAGATTTGATGTTAGCACAAATACGGAATGCTTGTATTGAAAATAATGGGAAGGTATTAGATGATACAACAATGATGAACATTGTTCATAGTTGTTTAGATAATTTGCACATTATAAAGTGCTACAATAGTGAACAGTTTTTGCTTACTTTGCATACTTTGGATGAAATTATATTAGGTCATAAGGATGTAGCTATCTTAGCCATTGATAGCATTTTATCTTACTATTGGGAAGATAGGGAGAATGGAGGTCCTCAATCTATGGATTTTTATATAAAAAATCTGTTACTAATTATACAAAAACATACATTTGCAATCAATGTTGTTACAATGTATACCAGGCCAACAAGTAATTTCAGAGTTAACAGGAAAGAGAAGTGTGTAGATAAACCTGTCATTCGAAGACTTAATTATAGAATTGAATTACATAAGATAGATAATTCTACAGAATTTTTTGCTATAATTACATCAGCCACAGGTGTAAAACGGGTAAATTACATAATTAATGATGATGGCCTAAAATGGTATAATGTAGATAAACAATAATGCATATCAAAATTTTTAGAAATTAATATGTATTAAAACATGGTAACAGTACATTCTCAACCACATCTAAAGGAGTCAGCAGTTTAGATCCTCCTAGCGTTATACAACAATTTGGTTTTCGAGATTTTATTAAATATCGAACTTTCCTAATCTCATCTGCTGTAATCCCGCCAATGACATAAATTATTATCCAAGGGTTGTCACAGGGATGGCACTTCATTCTTCCTTTTAAGAACAAACTGCAACATTCGTATTATATAATTTGTAAATAATATTAACAAGTCTAAATTACTAATAAAAAACACGTTAGCTTACTTAAGACCGGTAGAAATAAGAGAACTGGTTCTTTGATTCACATCGGGTAAAACTGGTCTATCTGGACGTAACATAGAGATAATTAATTGTTCCAAAACTCCGACACATTGTACCATTTCTTGAGGACTTGGTTTTGTCATCAAAGATCTACGAAGTATTACTAATCAAGTACTTTGTATAACCGACAATCAAATTTGTGTACGTACAAATAACTTCGCAATGATTCTCGCTGTCCTGCTACACACTGAAGAGTGTCTATTACATCTGTTGAAATTTTTTTTGCGATCTCTTTCGCTGTTTCGTCGTCCTTTATGCCTGTATTTAAGTTTTATTTACAATAATCGCTTTGTAAATCTCATTTTGCATACATAAGAAAATGTAATCACGAACCTAATAATAACAAAGCTTGTTGATAAACTGAAATGGTAGAAGTTGACTCAATGACCTCAAACTTTTTTATATCCTCAAATATAGCATCTGCAATGGATTCTCTCAATTGTTCCACTTGTGCTGAAGGGAATCGTATTTCTGTGCCAGCAAGTGCATGAATATAGATTAACAATGCAAGAAGATTTTCTGTGTCTAAACCTCTGGTAGTTCGAGTTTTTACAATGTTACTCAGCTAAAATGAAGAGGTGATGTAGGGTATAACTTTTTGGTTATTACTCATATTCTGAAGAACCATCAATAATTACTTGTGATAATATGCTGGACGAATCTCGACTGATTGCAAGATTTTGTAATATTAATTTTTCAAGGCTAACTAGCAACTCCAGTTGTGTAATCTTTTCCGATTTCAATGCTTCTATAACTGCCATAATTATCTACGATAATGAGGTAAAAATATAATAAAACATGTTTCAAATGATGTCTTCAATTTTTTAAAAGATTTATATTCACTTGAAGTTTTTTACTCGTTGCTGTCAAAAAGTCAAGATCCTTTATACTTTTGAATTTCTGAACAAGCTTTTCTAAGCTATGCACCGTAATCCTTGTTGCTACCTTGGCCTTGGGACTTTCCTTCATTGTTGACATATCAAGAAGAACTTTATTAGCCTTTAGAAATACATCTTTTTGTTTTTCAGAGATCAAAAGATTTATCATATCATTATCAGTAGTTGCCAAGCATCCAGGTGCTACTCCACTTTGTAAGTTTTCCTTAAATTTAAATATATTTATAAATATCCTTATACTGATGGTTTCTATTGAAAAATTATTAAAATTTCTGTAAATATCTGAAAGGATTTCTTAGCAGTTCCATTCAAGACTAACCATAATAAGAATTCTAAACTGAACATAATGATGTGTTCCTATGACCTTCTTAGATTAATCCACTTTCAACATTTTTTTATAAACCCTTGAAATTTATTAGAAATAAGAACATGATGAATTATTACCTGTGCTATAGGGTAAAGTGGTGACATATTCACTGCAATATCATTTTGATGGTGAGACAAATGTGGCAATGTACATAATATTTTTGATAATGTTGATTCAGTATTATTGCTAGTAGCTGTACAAAGATCCAGTGTTCTGTCTACCAAAATAATGGAAACTCCTGTAGCACTGACTCCTGCATTCTGCTTAAGCAATACAACCTATCAGTTCTTTCTGTAATAAGTAACATTGTAATCTGATTTAAAACTATTCATACCTACATTTCTACGATCAATTGCAGCAGGTAAATTCTCTAACTTATCAGCAACATAGTCGCTAAATTTACCTACAGAATAGATATCTTCTTTGAGATTTAATCTTGTGCAGAGACTATGCAATGAATTTACAAGGTAATCAGCATTACTCTCCAGGTCTACTGTTACCTCTTTATTTAATGGTGGCATGAACTTTGCAATGGGTGGTGTTACAAAGAAGTAATTATTTATAAGAGCAATGAAAATAGGTCTAAACATTATTTCTACAGTATTTTCCTGCAAAAAAAAAAATTATAAAATATATTCCTGACTAAAATATAAATTAAGGACTCAGTATTAGATCTTTTTTATGAACAAGTTAAGGACTTTCATTGGTTTCTTAATCATATCATCAAAAAGTCACCTGCAAAGGATTTTTCGAATTCATCCACCCAGTTACATCTTCTTTTATCTTTATATAATTGATCTTATCATCTGATAAGGATGCTGAGTTAGGATTAAGACTACTACATCGTGCTGCACATATTATTGTGAAGTGCAGGAAATCATTTTTCTCTATAATCATTTTAATTGTTCTGTGGTAAAAAGCTTTCTCGGCAGAAGTGGAGATGATAACAGCTTTTTTCACAGCTTCAACTTTTGCATACTATAAAAAATGCTGTGCATTAGTCTGTTGTAAATTTTATGAAAAATTGCCGTTATTATTACTTACACGGAAATTATACATGGCAATTTCGTGAACCGAAACTGCACCTGCATTTTTCAATGCTGAATATGCATTATCACCCGTATACCAATGAAGGCATTCCGCTGCACCATGATCTATGTAAACAGCACTGTCAGATATTTGAGTGAAAATATCTGTCCAACAATCTGTCACAAATTCCCTTAACCTGTTAACCTTAATCATCGTAAAATCTGGTAAAATCTTTTGACATCCGTTATCGGTACCGACAGTGTGATGAGTCGTGCAAACGGAAAACGCAGGAAAACGTCAACACAAACGCCATTTTAGTATCAAGCATAGAGTACAGACATCCTAGATGTCATTACATAAATTCAGATATTATTCTGTCAAGTTACGAGAATGGAAATTTATTCTTACACGAATTTCTTTGAGACAAGTGAAATAAATCATTATCTTGCAACATAGCTAAAGTCCACATTATGCAAAGTAAGGAATTATCATACTTGTGCGACATATTGACAAATGGAATATTAAAATATATTTCCTGTTTGTAAAATCCAGTATTTGAAAAGCTGAACTACTGATCAACTGAATTTTTGGCGGCTGAGAATGAAGCAGTGATGATTGGATAAAATATCCGGATAGTAGCCGAAGTTGCACGAACCTGTCCAGTGCAGCTGACAACTGTAATTACTGTAGGATTATTTAAAACGCCCGCAATGTTGTTAAATATAACAAACATAAAAGTCAAAAAAGTTTAAATATTTTGAAATGTACACCTTATTGTATGGTTTATATAAGTACCTTGTACAAAAAGATGAATACTTTATATTAATATTAGGACTTGACAATGCAGGAAAGACGGTAGAAAATTATGACGTTTCTTACAGGTTATATTGATAAATAAAAATTGTTATAATTTCAATATAATTACAGACATATTTGGAAGCCGCGAAAACTAAATTTACGAAAAATTACAAGGGTATGAACCCTAGTAAAATTACAACAACGGTTGGACTAAATATTGGTAAAATTGACATCGCTGGTGTTCGATTAAATTTTTGGGATCTTGGTGGTCAAGAAGAACTTCAGTCTCTCTGGGATAAGGTACATCATTTTAACTTTTATTTCTCCTTTTTGACATCATGAACACTTAATTTCTTTATTCTCAACAATGCCATTTATGTCTACTTTCATATAATATTTATTTTCTTACAGTATTATGCTGAATCACATGCTGTGATTTATATCGTTGACTCTTCTGACCGTGACAGGATACCAAATTCTAAAGAGACTTTTGGTAAAGTTCTTTTAATGTTATAACTATAATTATACATATAATTATAGCTACAAATGATTTATTACAGTTTTAAATTATAGATAAAGTTATATCGTCAGAACATTTGGTTGGTGTACCATTACTGGTCTTAGCCAATAAGCAAGATGTGCCTGATTGCATGGGTGTTAGAGAAGTTAAACCTATATTTAATCAAAATGCACACTTAATAGGTCGCAGAGACTGCATGGTAATGCCTGTATCTGCTCTTAATGGGTATGTAATTTATCATCACATCCATATTATAAACATCTATATATATATAATTATACCCAACAATTAATTTACTGGATCTTCCTTCAATAATTTGCTCTTTTATACTATACAAAAAAATCAACTAATTAAAATTGAATTGAAATTAACATGTGTATATGTATGTCATTCAAAAGGGACGGAGTAGATGAAGGAATCCATTGGCTTGTGGATTGTGTAAAAAGGAACAGTGATGTTAGACCACCACGTAACCAGGATGACAACTGTTTATCCTAATTAAAACATTCCTATTATATTTGTATTTGTATGAGTTAAGAATAACATCTACACATTATGTATAAGATCTGCAAACAACAATAAATTTAATATGATTTTGATATATATTTCTTTTTCATGTGTTCACATGTGTGCACTTTATAATATGTGGAAACGGTGTCTTGTCGGAACGAAAGTAACTATTGATCTGATCTCTGATATCAAGGTAACGGTTGCGATAAGAGATAATACCGAGCCACTCATTTCTTTACTCTACTATGTTAGTGATAAAATCCCGGACATGACTGAACGTTACTCGATCAACTGCTTATAATTTGAACTTGGTATTTTCGAATTTCACTGTGTTCATATCTCAGAAATTTTTACATCATGTGGCCGTATTATGAAGCCGAGGAATGGAGCGTATTGCCACCCGAATTTAATAGAAGGTAATTAAGTGTGTCACGCCAAAGAAACTCGTACATTGAGTACAACTAAAGACAAACACACATCTCGATAAAGTAGCATTCTTTCGATGTTGTTATATTAAACCTTCTCACGAATAGTAAGAAGTGAAAAATAACAATAACATTCGAGCATAAATATATTTTTTCGCCCATTATTTTGATCTTATTCTTGGTGTTGTAATGCAATGATACTTGTATACAATAAGGCATAATATATATGTACAATAAATATATAAATTAATGATCAACAAAAATATGGCCTAACATGTTCTACAAAATTTAACTGACTTCGAATAAAAAACTTTTGTTCCGAGGTACGGACATGGTTTTCATTTTATGAATCTAAATTTCGCGCTCGTTCGTTAGCAGTGTGTTGTCCACTACGTAATACAACGATATGCGTATTGCTCATTTCAATAGAAAATCTGACGTGTACGCTGTACTTTGATACAATTATTAAGTGGTAAGTAAATGTTAAAGGAATGTTATCACATCATCGCGCGTAGCGGGCATTGTAAAATGCACAAAAAGGTCTATGGACAAGTCGAAACATCGTACATCATTGATGGCAACGTCAATGACAATAAACCGCCATCTTAATTTTCTAGTATGCGAGCGCGGAGTGTATACTGTAGAAAAGTTGCGAAAAGTGTTCTTCCGCGGAAGTACGACGAACGTGGACATTCGATAATGCGTTTAGAATTATCAGCGATTCAATAATCCCCTCTCAATAGTGAACTCGGTACGGGTATGTATAGCTTGCCACGGTTTATTACTGTAATTAATAATACGTGCTGTATCTCATACAATACGGCTCGAAGCCAGGTGCGGCACATTATATGCAAAAGTGTGTGAGGGCGCCTGCCTCGCGCCCTGGAAGGTGAGGCATTTCTTGCCGTATTTGTCACACGAGATACATGTAAAAGGTGGGTGACATCGAAGCACCTCCACGACGCGATTTTGTGTGCCATTACATATGTACGTACGGTCATAAGCAAATCTTGAATTACCGAATCGAACTATTCGTTGCAAGGCCATACACGACTGGCTATGGTTTGACAGCTAGAAAACTAACCCTCAACGCGATGTCCTTCGGTACAAATGATCTTTTATGTAACCCGATCACATATTTTGCAATATGTTGCTGATCTGTACGAGTATACATCGATCACGGATTTGATCACTCGTCTAACACGCGCAACTTGCAAGTGAACGACGTCGAAGCACTAGGTAACAGACAGTCTTTCCAGTGGAAATTCGTGATTAATAGTCAACAAAAGTTTCAAACAGGCGATTGTTTCTTATAAAATCATCAAATTATCTGTTAGTGGTTTAGTATTTACTTATGTTCCGTAGAAGACGGTTTACGCTCTTCACTAGACTTTTCTTATTTCACACAAATGTACGGAAATTCGTGATTAGCATTCATATGTGCAGCATAATTAATGTACTTGCACACGTGTCAAATTCCTTTAAATTATATTTTCCGAATATACAATCAGGCAAATCATTTTTTAATGTAATATTTTTTTCACTATTTTGCATGTATAATGAACATTTCTATATTAAACAGAAGATATCCCCAGTTATTATGTTCTACAGTATTTATAGATGACAAATTTTGCTATAAACTGATAGGTACTTTGAAGTTTTCTACAACCTAAAATGTCTAACATCAACATTAAACTATTGTTGTATTTCCTTGATTCTGATGAGCTTGTATTGTACCTAATAGGAGGAGAACAGAGTGCGTGTTTGCTAATCATCTACATTCCATTTTTACTTGTGACGTCTACCACATAAACTTGAAACCAGACTGAGAAACCATGAATGCCTCAGAACATGGGTAATATTTTTTGTCATTAAATGTTTGACAACTTTACAAGAGTCATTGCACCGTTAAACAAACAGTAGGTAATGGTGTTTGTGTGAAAGAAATAGCATGAGTGTGTACTTTTCCAGGTTTAACCCAGCCTTTAACATGGCCTCCATAAAACAGGCTTTCAATGAGGCAGTGGAAAGAGGTGGGTACTTTGTTAATGCAATGTGATCCTTGGTAAATCCCTTCCCAATACCAAAATACCTGCTTTGTGCCCTGTTATCTTTAGTAAGTTAATATTTTTTTGCAACTTCATGTTAATCTTTATTAAACACATCATAATGTTTACATAGCAAGTCTACTCTATACTGTTTTTACTATTGTATTTTCATGGAATATCATTCAGTTAAACACTTCATTACTTGTCTACCATTTTTCATCTTTTTTTACATACAATGTATTGTTAAGATTACAGTTATTGCACTATCTTTAACCCCTTAGCTTCAATAAAGTCTAACAGAAAATCAGCTGCCATAAGTTGTCTAACATTCACATGTTAATTGCTTGGATTCATCACAAAAATAAAAACAGTGCTATTTTTAAACAAATTTACTAGGCATATTCATATTATTAGGTTCATATTATTGGATACATGAGGATATATATGTACTTCTTTTGCCATTAAGGGGTTCATTACTTCTTCAGGTTCTTTGTCAAGTATATTGTTTGTCATTTCTCAGCTTTGCTTCTTAACCCATCAAAACCCAACTAACACATTCAACTGATAATATATTTATACTTTAAAAGTCTCAACAGTGAGAATGCCAGCACCTACACGCTTGAGAGATCTCATCAGACAAATACGGGCAGCAAGAACAGCAGCAGAGGAAAGGACAGTTGTCAACAAGGAGTGTGCATACATTCGTTCCACATTTAGAGAAGAGGATAGTGTTTGGAGATGTCGCAACATTGCAAAACTCTTATACATACACATGCTGGGGTTAGTGTCAGAATTATTCTTCCATTTCTACTAATAATCTACTATTTACATGTAAATTTAATTAACAGGTATCCAGCCCATTTTGGTCAGTTGGAATGTTTAAAACTCATTGCATCACCAAGATTTACAGATAAAAGAATTGGCTACTTAGGAGCCATGTTACTTTTAGATGAAAGGCAAGATGTACATCTTTTAATTACAAATTGTTTGAAAAAGTAAGTAAGCCCTTGTCCTTTAATCTGTTAATCAATCTTACATTCTAATCTTAAATTTCTGTCTTGTGAAAACAGTGATTTAAATAGTTCTACCCAATTTGTTATTGGTTTGGCACTCTGTACTTTGGGTGCAATAGCTTCACCAGAAATGGCAAGGGATCTTGCATCTGAAGTTGAAAGACTAATGAAATCACCTAATGCGTACATACGGAAGAAAGCTGCTCTTTGCGCATTTAGGATCATTAGACGAGTACCGGAGTTAATGGAAATGTTTTTACCCGCGACTCGTAGTTTAATTACGGAAAAAAACCATGGAGTTTTAATCACAGGCGTTACTCTTATCACGGAAATGTGCGAAAACAGTGTGGACACACTGAATCATTTTAAGAAGGTGTGTATGAAATTTCCGTGAAATTAACTCAGCTAATTTTTGATATGCACATTACAAACTGTGGTAACTAATTAAGATAACAAGTGTATTAGATAAGAACTTCTAACAGTGTTATGCTAGTCCTGCTGTTTTCTTGAAATTCTTCTGTCTGACACTGCATCAGCAGTTCTTAATGTTTTGGGACAATATCAGTAATAGAAAAGAATGTCGTCTTAAACAGATGCAATGTAAAAATTCAGAACATAGTTGTGAAATCTACTAAAGTTGTACATGATTGTACCTAGACAGTTAATGTTACTGTTCAATTTTCACATATACCCTGTAATATAAATATGATTCTATCTCCCTTAGGAATGCGGCCACCGAGAGGTAAACTATATATAAGCATTCGTTGTATTGTTATGCATGTAAAGCTTATTATACAGACTTCATTCTTTTCTTTATCTTCAATAGCATCGAGAATACGGACGGACGTATAAAGCAAACGAATTATCAACTGCTTTCGTATTTGATGTCAAGAAAGGAATGTGTTTGTGCATAAATACAAATTTGTAACCGTATTTTAGTTTGTGCGCAAATGTTACTGAACTGTAATATGGCAATTGCATTGCAAATATTAAGAACATGTTGGTATTAAAAGTTGATATTGCGTTATGTTTGGATCATTTAGAAAGTGTTTATTGAATACATCTCTGTGTATTCTCAACTCGTTCATGTGTTTATCGTTTGCACGATATTTTTAATGTTATTTAATACCGTATGTAGAATATACTTACTGAAATAAGGTGTGTTTGGAATTGCAGATTGTACCAAATCTCGTGCGAATTTTAAAGAATCTGATACTAGCCGGTTACTCCCCTGAGCATGATGTGTCTGGCGTTTCTGACCCGTTTTTACAAGTAAAAATCTTGCGTCTTTTGCGAATTCTGGGAAGGAATGACGTTGAAGCTTCGGAAGCAATGAATGACATTCTTGCGCAAGTTGCTACAAACACAGAAACCAGTAAAAATGTTGGTAACACGATATTGTACGAAACTGTACTTTCTATAATGGATATTAAGTCAGAAAGTGGTCTTAGAGTATTGGCAGTGAATATTTTGGGTCGGTTTTTACTGAATAACGACAAGAATATTCGCTATGTCGCTTTAAATACTCTACTGAAAACGGTTTACGTTGACACGAGCGCAGTCCAGAGACATCGTTCAACGATTTTGGTAATTATACATGATTGTGCATGAGTATTTTATTTAAAGTCCGACAATTATAACTGATTTCATAATTATTGATAGGAATGTCTAAAAGATCCGGATGTATCGATAAGAAGAAGAGCAATGGAGCTTAGTTTTGCTCTTGTAAATTCCAATAACATACGGAATATGATGAAGGAATTATTGCTTTTCTTAGAACGTGCGGACCCTGAGTTTAAAGCTCAGTGTAGTAGTAATATTGTTATGTCAGCAGAACGATTTGCGCCTAACAAAAGGTGGCACCTCGAGACACTTTTCAAAGTTCTTGTTGCAGTATGTACATCTCTTTGCATTCAAGAAAAAGAAATAAGCGAATTACTGGATGAAATTGGGATACATTCTGTGTTATTTACAGGCTGGAAATTATGTACGCGACGATGTGGTAGCATGCACAATTCAATTAATTTCAGAAACACAATCGCAACAAGGTTATGCTGTTAGTGCATTGTGGAGAGCGTTAGAAAAAGATACTTTTGATAAACAACCGTTAGCCCAAGTTGCAACATGGTGCATTGGTGAATATGGCGATCTATTGCTATATGGCCCGCCGTCAGATGATACTGATGCGCCCCTCAATGTACGAATAATTAAGTACAAATCTTGTCACATTTGAATATTGGCGGTGCTCCATGTATTTTGATTGTATAATATATGTTTTTGCTTTTTTTCGTAGTTGACAGAGGACGAAGTTATTGATGTCTATCAAAGATTACTGTGGAGTCAGCAAAACACGGTGATCACAAAACAGTATACACTATTATCTCTTACAAAACTTAGCACAAGATTCCAAAAAGGAAACGAGTATGTAATAAGTTTGAAATTATACCTTCAAAGTATATATGCGATGTTTTTTATAATGTATGTGTAATGTGTCTTTTTGTGTTTCACAGAAAAATTCGTCAAATAATAGATACTTTCGGTAGTAATTTACACATTGAATTGCAACAAAGAGGTATTGAATTTTCTCAACTGTTTAGAAAGTATGATCATTTACGACCAGCTTTATTGGAAAGAATGCCTCCTATGGAAACGGCTAGACCCCAGGCTAATGGTATTATCGGTATGGTTAATGGTGAAACGGAACCCGAGGAAGAGAAAACAGTGGTTGTTGATACGACTCCACCGCAGTCTGACTCGGTAGGTCTTACAAATATTTAGCTTTCTCTTTTCACGGTCGTAGATAATCTGTTTGCTTATTTTGCTGTTTCGCAGAGCGCACTTTTGGATTTACTAGGAACATCAGATGTGGGTTTGACAATGCCAGTAACAAATAAAACTGTGACACCCACTACACCAGTTGCGGTGAACAACAATGATCTATTAGACTTGCTCGGTGGTTTAGACTTAAATACATCTGTGCCTACGTTAACGACGCCACAGACGACACCTTCGCCACAATTATTCAGTCCTGTTAATACTTCAAATTTTCTGGTGGACGGTCTGCTTAATTCGTCATCTGTTCAAAGTGGTTTGTATAAATATACATTTCCTTTAGCATCTTTGCAAATTTGGAGGGGCTGACTTAATTTTTCTGTTATTTCAGAGCTCCCAAGTATGGTTGTTTTGGATAAAGCAGGTCTTAAAATAACATTTAGGCTAGAAAGGCCGTCAGACGTATCAGATTTACTCATCATTAATATGGCGGCTCAGAATTCTAGTAACATTGCAATGACAGATTTCCTCTTTCAAGCTGCAGTTCCTAAGGTAGGATATTTCAGAGCAATCAATTAAGTTTTCATATGTAAATAATGCAATGTTTGTATTTCTCTGCAGACATTCCAACTTCAAATGTTGTCACCATCAGGTACAGTCATTCCCCCATCTGGACAAGTCACGCAAGTACTGAGAATTACTAATATGAATAAGGTAAGACTGAGATTCATAGATTTTCTTTTAAGACATGTGCGCTAGAGTTATTTCTGCCTTCATGGAACATTTAGACTATCATCTTCGAACCAAATCTGTTTGCTATAGAAATATTCTGAAGTAAATTGGTATTTTCATTATATAGGCATCATTACGAATGAGACTGCGCATTTCATACACCGGTGCAGCAGGACCAATCTTGGAACAAACAGAAGTAAACAACTTCCCATCTCTACTGTCGCCGTGACAGTATGCTGTATAAAAAAACGGTTATGCATATGCCTGCCTAATAATTAATCATGTCTGAGATAGACTGATCACAATCTTACGTGTAAAATCATTGTATTGAAAGATATTGGTACAGAGATACATGTAATGCAAGTTTTGGTTCCAATTACAGACTTCATTTTTTGCTCGATACAAAAAAGAGCCAATGTAACGTCATAAGTACGGAGATAACTCTTTTATAATCGCAATTGGAGAGAACCATCTGCTCGTAAAAAAAACGGTTGTATTCATTGTGAATTGACTAATACTATTATCTCATTCCTATTCTCTTTGGAAATTAAAAATGTCTATCTATTTAACCGTGATGTTCATCAAGTGATAACTTTAGTAAAGATCATCTTTTTTATCTGTTTAAGTTCTTTTAACGTATACAATATGTATTCCCTTGTAACGTCGTATTTGACAATTTCGTTTAAATTGGTATTAGCACTAAGTAACTGAAAAGAAATTGTTGGATTAATGCTTGTCTGGGCAGATGACATGATATTCATTTATTAATTATTCTACATTGGAAATTGATGAGCAGTATTCAATATAACGGATTTTCTTAATATGCTGAAGCACGTGCTGGGAATTATGTATATGTGATGCTTACATGCAAATGCATATTGTTGTAAATATTTTCCATGATGGAACATGCAGCATTAGTTTCATATAAGCTCAGAAGATAATGTTACTTAATCTATTAAGGTTTAATGGTCAAAAGCCAGGCTGCTGGTATAGCATATGATTTCTTGTATAGAGTAAGCTTAAAGAGTGAAACACAAATATCAAGAAAGAAATATACTTTTTCAATATAATGAAGAACAGTGTTTGTCAGCAAATGTTGCTGCCCAGTTATTAATGACAAGCACTTAACCCTCGCTGTAATTGGTCTTTTCTACTACATTTGTAAGTAATGAATGAACTCGATTGCCTTGTAAATAATAGATAGAAGAAGTCACATAGAAGTCATATAATGGGAAAATACAAATTGGGGGTCTTTATAATATGTGTACACATTATCGGTTATATTCTCATCAGCAATACTGTCATAATTGTTCTCTCCTTTTGATGCTGCTGACAATTCTTTTAGATCAGAATCGCATGTGTATAGTATTATCCTGTGAATGAGTTGTGCGTGCAACGTTTATACAGTTTCGAATGTACCATCCGTCTGTTACATTGGAGGGCTGGAGCTGGAGTCTTATTTTTCGTTCCGTATGTATTAAGCATCAAACATCTGATTGTAATAGATATTTTATTATGATATAGGAGAAGTTGATACTTTTGCTGTGAGATATAAGAGGTCAGATAGATTAGAAAGTACGAAGATGAAAAATATCCTGATTTGTTGATAACATTCGTCCACAAAAATAGTTTTAAATCTTTCCTGATTCTAGAAAAATTGAAATTGGTGAATTGTACATAGCTGAGCAAATGTGATGTGTAATGTGCATTCTACACTATAATGTGAAATTAGTTTCTTTTTTAATATGTAAAAGTAGCTGTCGATGCACCAATATTTTTTACCACTTTCGTTTAGAACAATGTTTTTACATGAAGTGCTTCATTATTGCATAAGTATTTAGTATATGTAAAATTACAAGGCATTACCTTCCTCCCAGACTACTATAAAATCGCTATTATACTTTGGACAAAAAGGAAAACAACTGTAACTTAATAAAATATTTTTACATTGCGCTGTCCATTGTCTCGTGAAATGTAATCAGATTTCTAATCAATTTCAATGTTCATTTTAAGCATATGCAAAACAATATTTTAGGTATCATTAGCCTAGTCACCTGCTTTCATAGTATTCTCAAGTGTACTCATTTGTTTTAACTGTAATGCAGATACAAAGTAAATAACTGAAGATTTGAAACCCATGGAGGATGTACAGAAAATATAATCATCATGTGATTAAACATATAGGCAATTCATTTTTTTAAAATAATTTTTGTAACAATCTTCGTCAAATTTTCAAATATGCAAGTATTATAAAATAAGTTGATAATGCTTTTGTACTTAACCGATGATAAATTTACCTTCGTTAAAAAATGAATGAATTTTATTAGGTTTTAAGACTTACGAAAAAATAATGTCGCGTTGTATTTTTTTGTTTTACTTTGAAAAATCGGTTTTTGCGCCACTATTTTAATCGACATATGCATATTATTATTATACCTATATGTATTTTTGCTCCGTCCCTTCGGTATTCTGTGTGTGGTTAGCTGGAAGGTGAAATAGGCAGATGTATACGTGAGTGGCCTTGTTCCAAAGTGTATGACACAGTGTCAGCCCTTCAATGGGAAGAGCTCTGCCTATTTGTTCTTTATATTCTATATTAGTTTTATAAATATAAATAAACATACATATGCATCACGTTAGTTATGAAAATATTGAATAATAAAAGTGCTGTATATATATATACTTTTTAGTGAAGCAGGGTGTGGAAATAAAGCGTATTTTTATTTCACTATACAGTTTGAAGCCTTTGGTATTTCTTGTATTGGAACAGTATTAAGTGATATTTACACGTGTTCTCAATTGAATATCAACTTTATTATAAATACATTTCCAAGTAATTCAAGTAATCGTAATTATAAAGTACCGACGCATACAAAACATTAATGAGAATTCGTTACATTACTCCCGACTTGATTAAATAATCTGTCTTTAATGATTTGTGCCATTAAACCATGTATAACTTCGATAGTGGTTTTACAGCTGTCTCTGGTTGCTTTTATAAGTTTTTCAACAGTGGATCGATCATGGGGGTCAATTCCAGCTAAAAGAAACCCTCTACCCAACGCAACTTCCGATTGTTCCAATTTATCTGATAAGTCGAATATTTGTTGTGTCGTGTAGTCTGCGTTTGTGAGAAGACTAGAAGAACTGAGAGTATTCACCCAGTATTTATTCCATAAAGAGTGCAGGAGTCGTCTGTCCAATGAAGATTTAAAATATGATACTTCTAATGAATAGTATTGTTTACAGTGTACCCCAAAATCTTCAATTTTATTCAGAGGTATTGTTTGGTACTCTGATGGCTCTTCATTTGCTGGTTTGTAGCCCTATAAATGGATATATTACATTTCTTATGAAAAGGATATACTCACTAATTGTTTACATAAATTATTTAAAAAAAAAAGCAATACATACCTTTGGGTAAGTCCTAAATGCACCTAAGCAAACTTTACCAGCAGATATTGTTCTCACAGGGTCAATGACTATAGCAACAAATGGTTCTTGAAAATTTTGATTAAGCATTTGTGTAGACACATCAATACCTGATAACCAACAACCGTAACCTGGGTGACTATGATACCAGCCAATGGCATTCTCTTGTCTGCCAACCTGTTAATGATAATTACATGCTCTATTATAACCAATTTATCTCATTGTCTTATTTACTAATTGAAGTAACTTTGATATCATACGAACATACTTGTTTGGCAGCTTCAATATATGCAGTCATGTATTCATAAGCTTGGGCTTGTGCATTGACTCTGGTTTCAGTGCCCTCCACTGGCAAAGCAAATGAATCCATAACAATCATTGTATTTGCAGCTACTTTTCCAAGGAGGAGACCCATTACTTCTAATGTTCCTCCAGAACGTGCATGCATGACCATTTTTAATAGTGCCAAGGCTGAGATTTTTATATCTTTGAAGAAATGTGGACTGCAAAAAAATGTATCAGATTTAAATAAACAATATAAAAAAATCTTTAGATTTATATGAATCTGCAAAAATGAGAAAGTTTATGGCTTACTCCTTTTCCCATGGTTTGGCTGCTAAAATATCTTGTTGTTCTTTTCGATCATATCTATAAATTTCATCTACGGTGCTAATTGTTTCGATATTGTTTGACATTTCCCATGTTTTTTGAGCCATTAGGCTTTGACTGCCAGATGTACTAGCCATGTTTATTAATCTACAAATATAATAAATGGTTTATAAACTTTAATTATAACACTAACAATCTTCATAGTAACACTGAGAAGCAAATTAATTGAACTGACAAATTTTTTTAGTGACACCTAACCTCTGGACTGTACTTGATATGGATATTACACATATTTACAGAACATTGTACTTAAAATTCTATAGTCCGATCGAACCGAAACTGGACTCACGTTAATTACCTATTATAAAACGTTAAAGTAAAACTTTTAACAAAGATTAAGACAATCTGAGTACATTGATTGATTGCTTGCAAACCATTACAATCTTTAGCAACTCTCAGGACAGACTGCTAGAGATCGATATACGAAACTGGCGGCTCCATCTCGTGGAAGTCTTACAAAATGCAGTTGAATAAAGAAAGAGGGTTGCAACTTGCACAAATTTTGAAATAGGTTTTTACAACGCTATTTCAATACTATCATACTCTTTTAATTATGCCGCTGATAGATGTATACTGTACTTTAATTGAAAATTAATCGTATCAATTTTATGCTCCACATTCTTCTAAGTAATGACAAATATTGTTGATTATTAATAGCACGAAACTTGCTGCATTTATTGCACGTTGCACATGGAATAATTAATATACGACGTAAATAATTAATATACGCATGAACGTCATATTTGATTTTGAGAAGTACCAAGACAAAGAGATGCGTTCATGATTTTTTTTTGTATGTCGGTTAGCATTCATTCGTCGTATTATGGTGGTTGTATTCATAGCAACATCACGGTGTGTTGTAGCTCAGCAACGAGCACCTGCTCAAACTATATCGATTTGGACTCCGAATTCTACACAATCTTACATATGCTGTGCTTTCATAGTCGTACTTCGAATACCATACGATTAAGAGAAACTGTGATAAGACGTAATAGTGGATACAGTTAATTCCACGTTTTACGTTACGATGCCGCGAGGAACAATGGTTCGATTCTGACCAGTGATATTTCTACTCTGAGTCAGTGAAGTGACGGCGACAAAAGTTTTAGCTCTTTTTTTCATGCCTACTAGTCAAACGCAGAAATGCGAGTCTGATAGTTTTTGTGTATTTATAAATACAGGATGGGCCAGTCGCTTATTTGTTGGCGATTTTTCCTACTCAGTGCAGCGATCATTGTTGCCGTAAGTTGTTTTAAGAAGATACTTCTTATTTCCTACAAAACGTAATGTTACTCACATCTTATTTAGTATACAAAAATAGTAAGTGTCATACGATATATTAGGTTTCTAGCCTACATTCGCATGGTAACAAAGGAAGGATAAAAGGAAGCTTGTAATACTTCGCATGACAGTACAAAAACTTACAAGGAAAAACATATTATTGCTCCCAAAATTAAATAATGTCTTCCACAATAATCTCGCATGAACCATTTTATTTTCACTAATGTGCTATTTATACGGGCGCATCTTTTCTGAGGACCAATTCACCATTGGTTAAGCAATAACCGAGCAACCAATCAGATGCTTCATTTTCTCAGCCTGCGTCAAAGCACTGATACCATGTGCGTTGATTTCGCGCCACATCCATTTAAATAACATCTTTTTCAAGTTGAAACACCGTATTTCTTGGAAGGAAAATTAAATTTGAAGATAATTTATACACGCACTAGGAAAAATTTAGGAAAAACTTTATTTTAAGTTACCTACATAACTTTTACTGTGTGAATCATAACTTAAAAAGCACTTAATAAACTAATTAAAATGTGCGTAATAATTTGCTTTTCAATAATCTAATATTTCAAGTATAAAAAAACAGACTTCTTTTGCAATATACTGTATAAGCATAAAAAATATAAAATTATTTTTCTTGCGGGTAAAATGGTTAGAGAGTGCGACTAGAGATAATACATACGGTGATTATTTGATTTATAGCAAGCATAAAGTACACGTACGTATATGTACCCTATGTGCTTGAAAGTGATAAAATTTATCTTGTATTAATAGATTTCGGGAGTAGTGGTGATCGCTGCCTCTGGATATTTTATTTACGAATTCCAACAGTATGAACCATTAACACCCGAAAACGTTTATGGTTCGCCAAGCATTTTATTGACAATGGGAGTTTTGACGTCTGTCCTCGGGTGGTATACGTGGCAGTTCACAAATTTTGGAAATAAGGGCCAAGTTATAATAGTAAGATGTTCCACCAGTTTGTTTATGGAACATAATTTTTCACGATTTTTAACTGCGATAACGAGTATTAATTAATAAAAGTATTTATTAAATACCCGGAATTGAAAGTGCGTACCTAAGAAATAGATTCCTGCATTAGGTAGGACTGTCTTTGGGAGTAATATCTTCTTTTGAAATGAGTGCTGGGATCTGGGCTCTCGTAAGGCACGAGAAAATCGTAGATATAGTTGCTGTTCCTCAACTTGAAACCATGTACTCTCTTACGACTGAGGACGATAAGCATGTCCGGGTAAAGTGATAAAAAAGTTCTTACCAAAAAATTCGGAAGAATTTTACATTTATCCGACTTTGGCCACTTGATAATGTTTCAATATTTACGTGCATAGCAATTTTGTTGTGATATCGTCGGATCTCCAGAATATTATGATGAAGATTCGTTTCATTCATCATGCTGTAATATTTCCTCACCGATAAATTCCAACAGCACTAAGGACGTTTGCACGTCCATATACGCCAAAGGATGTTTCCACGTGGTCATAAACCATACGAGATCTGTTCTTCTCCATGTCTTCCTGTTAGCTCAATCTTCCGTGATATTACAGGTATTTCAATACTTATTTGTAATTACTACATTATCGAAACCTTACAAATTCCAGTATGATTTGTAACTTTCTTTGATTGTTTTCGTTTCAGATTTGTTTCATGTCAGGTATAATACATTACATGAAAATTGTGATGAGAAGAAGAAAGTTACAGGCAATGATGTGCGCTCAGTTATCTCCGCAAGCAGGTGCTCCTAATGACGATAATAAAAATCCATTTCGTCAATACGTTCAATATTCAACGTAAATATATACCTCAAATTATCTTCTATTAGTGGTAAATAATTAATGTAAGTTTGTTTAAAACCTCTCATCGAAGATATCATTGGCATAGCAAATGTGTGAAGAAAATTTCACAGTTATACAATTTTTCCCATTGTATCTAAATATTGTCCTCAAATCGTTTGGTGTGAAGTTTCAAAAGTGCGTTTTCTACTAAAAAAGTTTGCACGTTTTTTTCGTTATATTTTCGAAGTGGACAAATTCTTGAAGATTAAGCCTAAGTTTACTTCAATTCTGAAGTATTTGCCAGGGGTTCGAAATATTAAAAAAATTCTTGAATAGGGTACCATTTTCCGCTTGGTTTAAATAAAATCAGAATGTTATAAATAACATCTTTATTTTTGCCGCAGCTGATTTATTGTTTTCTTTTTACGAAATTACGTGTTTAAATGATTTTGAAAAGCATAATTCGTATTCCTAAATGCGCCCTTACCAGTAAGTAGACATATCGACAATAAAACATGTTTTTGTAAATGTTTACATAATACGAGTGTATACATATAAAGACTGAGTAAAAAGTTGAATTTGCAAGTTTACTTGCCACATGTGGAAGTTTGTTTTGAAACTCCTTCCCGTATTGACAATTCTAAAATACGTACATATACCCTTTCCATCGTAACAATAAATTCAAACCTAGGCTTAGACTCCGAAACGAAAGTTTACATCATAGCGATGATGTCATATCCCCGGCAAGTGTTTCATCCGACCTTCACGTTTTCTCGGGTAACATGACGATCATGGTTTGAATCCTTCGTAGTTTGTACGTCCTTCCCAAGTCCGAATGAGCAACACAAATTAATTTCAACAATGTTAAGAATCAATTCTTTACATACATATGCGAGCACAAAAAGCAATTAAAATAATCAAAACTGGAACAGTCACACGATGAGCATAAAAGTAGAACTTCTATGCTTAAAGACTATTTTCGCTGAGTTTTACAATTACGTATAACTATAGATAATTAACGGTAATAAATTGGTGACATGTGATTAAAAAATGAAAAACCAAACTGCTTGCGCAGGGCTCTTCTCTAGGTCTGTACATTAGTGCGCTGACGTTGAGTACCATTCTGGGGGAACTATATGCGGGAGCGGGATCCTATAGTCGGCCTTGGACTCTTTGAAATCGCTCTAACGTTTCTAAAACTACGAAAATTCATGTATCCGCCTCCGACTCTGCTAATCCTTTATCCTGTAAATTGCAAATCGTAATAAACCGTCTACAAATCTCCGTGTTTGCCCAAAAAGAAAGCTTTCGCGACGTACATAAGTCTTCCGTGTGGTCTTCCAGCATACGCACAATCGTGTCATAATAAGGCCAGTGCAGGCGATACTTTTTCCCGTGGTTACTACATTCGTGGAAAATGCTTTTCGGGAACTATTGACCCTATCGCTCGGTATTATCTTTATCTTTCGAACGAGTAGCGGGCGCGGCTATATTACGCGTCAAGAAGAACACGCCTCAGTTGGTGGTACGGTACACTTCCAGACGGCACCAGTTGAACTCAGTCCGTCGATCGTGCGTTGTCGTTTGTCGTGCTGTGGCGTTGCCCGCCAACATAACCTGTTGAACGCTCCTTTCCATCTCTTCTATCCGAGTGCTTCTGTCGGCGCGTATCGTGTTCTGTTCCTCCTCGAAGAAACAACGATAATTCGGCAAACATGGGTTGCGGCATGGGACTGATCAAGTACCTACTCTTCTTCTTCAACTTTATCTTCGCCGTAAGTACCAGTAACGTTTTCACTTCTGTAACAAACGTAACTGTAATTGCGTCCCTAAGCAGAACCGGTCGTGCATGTATCTTTCGTAATGCCATTCACTGTGATGGGTGACCGTTTATCATCGAAAATAGTTTAGAAGGTAAACTAAGAGCGCATTCCAATCTCGAGTGGCAGTTACTCGCTTAACTGTAAACTTTCGCAATACGTAAAGAAAGCAATGCTTTTCATCGCGTTTCCGTAGGTGGTTATTAGAAAGTACTCCAACTGTTTTTGATAATATTTAACGCATGGACACGTAGCATATTTTAAATAGCGTGCACGGACAACACTCAGAAACTAATGATATAACAATAAAATAGATCTGCGTTAAGTGATATTCCGGTATACGAAATTGGCAATTTATCCCCTTGAAAGAGCGTATGACGAGATCGACGTCAGTGTAAACTCTTCGCTGTGACTCATCGCGACAAAGGAAAACAACCTGAGGAAAATTATAATGTTTCATAGTCGATTTTTTTTGCATTTCGAGGAAACACGTCGATTGGTCGATGATGACTTCATGCGTACAAGGAGAATTTTTGGAAATTGTTCGTCAATCCATTAAGTCATTTTATTTTCACAATTTTAAATTAATTTTACATTAACAAAAACAGTGTGCATGTAATATTATATCTTGCCAAGATGCTGTAAAAAGTAAACCATTTTTAAACATTTAAACAATGTAATATTACCGACAAATCTGCGTCAATGTTCAATTATTCTTTAATGAGTTTTATATTAGCTTATTCTATTTTGCCCATTCTCTTTCACAATTCCATATTTATCGCGAACAGCATATCATGTAAACTTATTGAGGCGGTTTTCCCTCGAGTCTCGCGGTATGTGGTTGATGAGGTGTCATCGGAGAGACGACGTATTATGAATAATTTAATGCGTCATCGCAAAATCTCACTACACTTACGCTGACTTATATGCATAGCAAGGGAATTTGTAAAGGGAATTGGTGTGAGATAGTATGGAGTACATAAGCACGAAGGGCGGGCCGAAGGGGGCAATTTTCTCATATGCCTCACACAGATCATAGAAGAGCAAAAAAATTGTAACACGTAATGATACCGAAATTCCTTACGTGATATCGTTACACCTCGGTTGCGGAGTTGTACACGATTAAAGACACGATATCGATAAAATATTTTTTATTAGCAAAGGAGTCTCCACCTTCACCGACGATTCTAAGTTTCATCTTGACGTTGTGACGAATGACCGTCTCTACACACTAATCTGGGATTCCCGAGCTGCGTTCTGCTAACTGCATATTCCCCTCCTGCTCAGCGCAGGACACGCAACTCAAGCTTGGCGTAAATAAATTCACGTGCAGCTTGACGTAGCTTACGAGCTATTGGTTGCTCAGCAATTCCGAAGCAGATGTAGTGGGATCAAACGACGGTTGATTCTTGCGGAGTAACGCATGGAGAACCAGTCTGTCGAAACCAGGGGATCCTTTGTTTGGTGTTTTCTGCCGCGTCTTCTGCCGCGTTTCTCCGTCTTCCTTCCCCGTACCCAGTTTCGTGATTCCTTCCTCCTCGTCAGCTGCTGTATACGGTCGTCCCTTTCAACGCTTCAGCGAGTACGGCTTTTTGTCCTATTCCCCGGGCCGAAATCTGTGATCTGCCCTTCGTCGAGAAGCGCTGGGTCTAATAGCTGCTCACGGTTTCGGAGATAGATTACAATAATGGAAAGTTGTGCGTCCACTTGTGTCAAGTGGTTGCTCTTCATTTTTAACTTCATTTTTTGCGTGAGTTATCAACTGTATTTTCTTCCGAATTTCTTTCAATGTCACTGAGGTTTGTTTGTTGTCAGTTTTTGTTTGCTGTACGACAAGGTCTCGGAGTACGCTTTAAGTAAATGTTATCGAATTCTGTCGTGGTCCATGAATGTTGTACACACGACCCCGAGTCGATTTGTCTTCTTTTCTTTTGTCCGTTCCACCCCTTTTTCCAGTCACACTTTTATGAGAATCTGCGCAGAAAGTCAAGGACGGTGCTTTCGGAGCGTTCCGTGCGCCAAGATGTCCAGTCACACTGGCGACGCTTGGCCGATTCGGGGTGGAGTTGTTTATCCGAATGAGCGGGCTATTACTTGAATGCTTTTGCATCAAGGGTAGAAAAAACTTGACTATGTCTTTGCACAAGCTGTATAATCTATTTTGCATGCTATTTACTGACAAATCAATAAGTATAACGTTTAATGACAACGACGGTACAGTCAGTCGTAAATGGTAAAAAGGAAAAATGTCATATCTACTTTATCAATTTTATTAACATTTATGTCGTCACGATCCTGCGGTTAGCAGGGAATTTTCTTATTTCCATACGAAAGTCAATAAGACTGTTGTCTTCAGTAGAGATATATTCGAGTTTCTAAAAAAAAATCGGAATGTTGGAGTATAGGAATACACAAAAAGATGACTCTGAAATAATATTCACGTTAGCCATGCGTATGTTAATTATATTTGTTTTGTTATTGATCAAAATACGCATAGTTTTGAGCAGTATACGGTCAGTTATATTCTCGTTGTATGGCGCAATGGCTTGCTGGCAAAGACAGTGATAATTGGCACGAGAGACGATCAACGACTGCACAAGGTCGTTAGTGAGAAATTCAAACCAGCGAAGTGGTTTCTATACGATATTTAAACATTGACAAACAGGTTTTAAGCAGTTCCAAACAATCTGGTAATGCTAGTTTATTAAATACCTTTGGATTAAACTTCGTGTAACCAAGTGACGAATCGTTAGTATGGCAATTATTCAGGAAATGGCGCCAGAAACCGGGGATTGACTGGCAGGTTGTAATGGTCGTGGTACTTTACACGCCGCTGCCATTTCGATGGAGTTATATTACTCGCGACAACAATCAACCGCTCGGCCGGTCCAGTTCATAGTGTTGAGCGAAAAAAGGATATCGCGTTACGTAAGACCACGAACGAAATCTTCCAAAGGCGCCGTTGCTGACCACTCGACCTCGCAGCGAATTATACAACGTCATACATGAATTTTACGCATGTACGGGTTTCCTCGAAAAATGCTTTGGAGCTCACGTCGTTGAGATATGTGCGAATATGAGGCTTATCTGACACGTGTGTAGTTAATACGAGCGGCACAATTACAGAACGGGAACGTACCGAACGCTGTAGAACCATATACGTAAATATAAAGTCTTGCTGGACATGTTATTGTTTCACCTACTTTTCTCTGTGCAATCAAATGGAAGCTCCCGGCAGAAACTTGGAAGACTATAGACCGGTCGTACGTGCAGGATTCGCTTTCTCGTGGAGAAGCCTCAGAGGGGAAATTATTCATGAAATTCATGCTAGCGCATTTCACTGAACGATGGAACGCGACGTTTATGACACTCGTTCGAGGCATAGATAATGGGTGCACGGTGTCATGCGGAAAAACCCTCAGATCGATATTATAACGCATAGTAGTCGGCATAACGCGGCCCCAATCTTACTTTCGATTCCCCGTAATTACGTTCATATTTCTGCCACACGCTTCCCGTCCTTGGACCTTTTCGTAAGCGCGAATAATTTACCGGGACGAACGATCTTTTTCATAATGCAGTTGTCCCGCTGTAGACCGATACGGCAGGACGTAGTTACTGCATGCGTTACCCTTTATACCGCCGTCTACTTGACTCATCCATTAAATTCCCGGCACAGTATATGATCATGATTAATTTCAGGCACGTTCAAGTCACAGCGTAATTCAGAATCTGCTCATGTAAGAAAGATAGGGCAATGATAGTTATTCCATCCTGTTACGACTAATCGCAGAATGAAATGTAGTCAACTAATGACAAGACCGTTAGATTGTGTTGGCCGAAGAGGAATTTGTTTTGACGTGAATTTTGTCAACAGTTACTAGCAGAATACTAGCCATTCTTCGAAGTTGAAGATTAAATGATTCGAAAAGGGTTCGTTCACACCGATTAAACAGTATCTAATCGTAGCAGTAATTGTGTAGTCTACGAAGCAAACATTAACGTCCTTACATTAACTCCATATTTAATTTTCAAACATTAGTGGCGATTGCTTATATCTTTAAGTAACGTCGACCTAACACTTTTGTCTCTTCGGTGGCATTGTACTAGTCGATAAAACGTGCTCAGGGTTATCGTAAAAATATTACGGCCAGCATGTACCGTTAACTTGTGAGTAGAGAAAGACGAAGTTTTTAGGACTTCGATCGCGGTGCAGTAGTTACTTCTAAAATAACACACGACGATATATATCTTTTCCGATAATTATCATATCAGAACTGCTAGATGGCTATCTTTGCAACGTATGTTATCTCAGCGATCGTTAAAAGTAAAAGCGAAACATGGAAGGATCTCAGGCGAAATCAGCGGGTATGAGTTACGTTCACTTTTCGCGTTAGCGATGAGATACCCGTTATCGCGGATTTTTGATAATATTTTGCTCATAACGAAGTTTCGTGGAATCGTATCATCGGTCTCACATGTGCATGATTAATCTCAATGGTGGAATAACGTACGGTCGTCAGCACCCGGAACGGTTTAGCGTGTACGTACGATATTATCATACTAACATACGTATACGAACGGTCGTCTGTTCGGCTAATCCGAAAACATTATAAATCGGCTGTCGGTCCGAAGAGCAATATCAGAATTCCCCGAATTATTGGCAAGGTTGGAAATGCGTAAAGTCCGATCGAAATGACAAGATAGAGACGTTGGAGGATAGATAATGATTTCAGTATGCGCTTACTCCGTGGGTCGGCGTGAGTGCAGAACTGCAACTAGACGAGCAGAAATACGAATGAATTGGTCGACAGCCTCGAAATGATCTACGTCGACCCAGTAACCCCGTTCAGACTGCCTCGACTACGTTAGCGGAATGTAATAAATCGCCGCGAATTTCCGAGGCTCCGTTCTTCTCGGCTCTCGCGCGAGTTGTTTAACCAGTCGTTTTTCTGGCCGACGAGGCTAACGGCGCCGGGCCTCGGATATCCAGCGGAGGAAGTCGGCTACGATTAGGATGATGTCATCGAGGCTTGCACACATCTGCAAGCGCCGAGCAGGGCCGTATTCGACGCGAAAGCCAAGTACGCGTACCTGCTTTCGTGCGGACCGAGGAACGTCGGCTCGCGCTCGGACGAGCACAGAAAATAGAGGAACAAGCATAACGTATGAGCTTACATAACGTCATTCGTTTCACCCACCGCCCGCATACCTTCTAGCAAAGAAAAACTTAGCCGTACTTTATACCGTCACGTTGCTTCCTCGTACAGGGATATATTATGTACGTCGCTTTTCTTTTTTCTTTGTTCTTCTCGTACTCATAGCTGCAAGTAAATCAATTGCCAATTTACGTCATACTTGATTGACCGACCGGTCTCTCGTTTAGTTAAACCCATTTCCTCTTATGGAGCAAGAGTGGACAAAGAATTTACCTTGAAAGGCGTTAGAATTATCCTCGCGCTGCGTCAACAATATTAAGAAAATTAACGTTGAGAATCTTGTAGTTAAATTTGCAATGAAGCAGGAAATCGTTAATTTTCTAGGACTGCAGTGCTGGGGAGATTTACGGGAAAGCTTTTCACAGTATCACGGAAATCAGCGTAGCCGCTAAAATCCACGCGCGATAACCGGTTATGCGTCATCGTTGGCGGTCGGAAGAAATGTCAGGCTTTGGGCGTGACCTGTAGAATCGTTGTTTAATGGTCTGCCGGCTAGCTCGGATAATGAACGAACTATCGATTGCTACACCGCGCACTGTGAAAGCTTTCGGCATTTCCTATATACTCATTTATCGATTGCACACAGGAAATAACGAAAAAGAAAAATCAACTCGCTCCCGTTACCCACGCACCGGACAGAAATCCGCGCGACGTTTCAATATATCACTGATATTAACTGACAATCGGATCGAGATAATGATCCACTCTGGCAAAAGTATACGTTTTTATGATTGCAGTGCAATTTTTCATCTGGAGAACCGGATAAGATAAAGACGTGTATCGTCTCTGTGGTTTACAGAAGTTTAAAATTTAGAATAATCGTGTACCGGCCAATAAAACGGGGCTGATATGCACGTATTTTTGACACTTTACTTCCCGTGTGTCAAAGCTTATCGCCGAGGACTTTCACTTAAAACAACGGAGGCGTGGACTTATGCATAATAGCCATATATGACGTGTCAAGGATATCTTCCGGATGTTCAATTACGCCAAGTGGGCGTTTCTTCTACGCTACGGATTTCTCTGTGGAACTATTCCTGCGCGTATTCTTCTCTAAAATTCTACAGATACGATTATTATTTAGGGATTCGTCATACGTGTGGGAAATCCACGACGACTCAAACGTTTGCATGAATCTTGTGACTTTTTTGGGTAGCGAAGACGAATAGGACTTTCCGCTGATCAGGATTTCATTGCATAAACATTCTTAGGATATATTCACAGTTTTGTACCCGTATTAGAAACATCGACAGAATAAAAACAATTCTTCTTACAGATAATAATACAGCTGATATCTAATGTTCGAGCATTGTTACCATGTTGATTCGTAAGTCGAATAACAATATATCGCTACCATAGATTTCTGATTAGAGTTTCAGGGAATTCGGGAAAACAGGTGACAGATATAGAAGGAAGATAACATGATAGAGTTCCAGTATGTTGTATCTCTTAATACACAGAAACTCTCACGATTAGGAAATGGAAAATTTTCTGAGAAAGCACGGGGAGGTATTTTTTTCCTTAGCCAAATGTCAGAGTAGGTTACGATGTCCTCACTTTCCTACACCTGAAATACCAGTGAAAGTTTATAATGTCTGAAATATATCCTTTCACAGTTATTACGTAATTGAAAAACTGCGAAAAGGGATTCGAGTCCACCTCGCTATCGATTTCAACCTTTGTCGATCCACGTTCAGAGTTTTATTCCAACATCGTGTGAACAAGAGACGCTAATGATTTTCAAACGTTTTCCAGTCTGGCAACAGTGTTGAGAAGCGTTATATAACGTACGCCAGGATTGCACTAACTATTTTCAAGCAATTTACGAGTCTTCGCCGAAGGTGGGACTACGTACATTGTTGCTGTTACGATGCTTATATCACGAAGAACTTCACTTTGCGTCATCCTCTTTGATATTTCAATCACGTACGTTTACTCGTTGTTATCGTTAGTGAGCCACACGTGAACAGGGGAATACGAAATAAACGGACAATGTACTTTTATTCCACTGGAAATGGACATTCTTAATCCACAGTAATTGCATCGTCTGAGGATCTACAACTCATTACGCGCAGATGTATATCGTTATTGTTTGTTCGTACTTTTACTTGCGTTATTGCATTGCCACTGCATTCTGTCGGGTTGGACTGGAGGAATTTAATCCTACAACGATGCACATTTTTCACATTTTTTCCTAACTCTGATATTAATTGCTGTTGTTCGATATGAACCTATGAGGTTGATTTAACTTCGATCACGATCGTCATTAACCTCAGATCGATTTTTCTTCCAGTGTAATAATAAAGTTGATACAGTATAATTTTCCTCACTTGTGTTTGAACGGTAGGAACTAGGTGGGCATTATCACCTGATGACAGGAGAGCGTGGTAAATTACTATTCAGCAGGATGCATAGTGAGATTTTTTGCTTGATTGGAATATCATTAATCCGTTGACAAGTATAAACATTCGGAACTAACATGTCTACAAATCGTGTAATTTGAGCAATATATCAACTTAGCTCTCACGTAACGTTCTAAAGAGCTTCAAAACCAGATTGAAGCATCGATAAAATGGACTTACGCAATGAGATTTATGTTTTAAGCGGAGTACGTTTGACGATGTTCTCCTGCAGTGTTCATCTTATACGTCGTAGGCATTATCTCAGGAGGGTTCGTCCGGTTCCGTGGAATTTCTTACCGCTTTTCTTCATCAGTTACGTACAGTTAATGAGAAATTCTCGTGACGATGGCCACTTTGTCCATAGTTGGCATTATCGATGAACGATAAAACTCAAGGATGCATCGGATGTAGTTCCTATTATACCTACTTCTACCTTAGAACGCTTTTTAATTTAGTTCTATCGATTCTAAATGATTCCAAATAAATGTATTATTGGTTTTGTAAGATATCATTAACCTTGCGTGCTGTGTAAGTCAGAAAATTATGCTTATTCCGTATCATGGCATTGTGTTGACTGCGAACTTTTTGCACGGTTCTTGATTGATTTTTATTACGTATTCCACTACATTCACCTTGAAGATAATTAGACCATTTTGCAGCGCTGTATATGAGTGTTGGGCAAACACGGGCTATTGTGTATGGTGATTGATATCGTGGCGTTGTGAATCATCGCGAGATAAGAATAATCCTTTCCACATTTGTACTTTTATCGTATTATAAAAGTAATGTCGCGATATACGATCAGGTTGTTATTCATGATTAATACACGATCAGCGATACTTTCTGCTGAAAATAACTTATTGCAAAAAGAATATGTCCTTACCATTATTTTTAATACTAAGTCTAGTTTCGGTCATCGAAGATAATAAAGTGTTCTCTGGGATGCATACATTGTCTGTTTTTGGCGATGTGTCATATCCGTTGCACACGATCAAGATTTTATTCCGGCGCTCGAAACGTCATGCTTCTAGTTTGATTGAGTTTCGAACGTTATAAAAATATTTCTGAAAGGTTTAATTAAAGCGCAACGTATTTATACGGACGCACCCAAGCAAAATGCAAACGTTTGATAGTATTTGAAAATTGTATTTTTATAAATAAAGATTGCTTTCCGGCAGACTCGGTTAAACTATCATAGGAATTCTAAGAAGCATACTAGTGCACACCTACTGTTTACTGTTAAACTTGTATTCGACATCGTATTCGCACTTTTACACACCTCTGTAACACGTCCTCGATTCACTTACGAAGAATCTCTGCAGTTTACTATATATAGTGGTACTCAATGCTAACAGGCTGGCAGTTATGCAATTTAATGACAACGTCGACTGAAGCAAACTGACGAATGCTCTTGAAAAAACACAATTTTTTTTACGGACTAGAGACTGCAACCCCCGTCCATTAACAATGAAGATTTTATCACATATGACGTACGACGTACGTTTCTTTGCGTACTGCAATTATATCTCGCCGGAGACATGATAATAATCCCATTAATGCTTCGTTTTAAGCGGTATCAAAAAGATAGTACAGTTTCATACGACGAATTTCACATGGCGTATATGAGTAAACAACTATTTATAACAGCTCTTGTAGTATTTCGTAGTATTATCGTTCAATGACTTGTCAATGTAATTCACGCGAGATGCAACGGCCCAAACGTTACAAGTCAATCTGACAATTATGTTTTCTGGACAGACGGACCGTTGTGAATGTGTCGTAGAAAAATGGTAAATATGTATTTCACAAAGAATGTATTTGATTTCAGCTATGTGGGTTGGCCCTTCTCGTGGTCGGTGTAATCGTTCACGTGAAAGCGGGTTCATACTCGGAGTTCGTTACCGACAATGTTACGTTCCCATCGGTGACGTTGATTATCATCGGTTCGATAATCTTCATCATCGCGTTCTTCGGATGCTGCGGGGCGATACGCGAGAGCAATTGCTTAATCATCACGGTAACTACACATTGCGAGTTCATTTTGACCTCTCATTAGATGCCTGTTTTCATTTGGAGCACTGTCTTTTCAGTTCGCCTGTATTTTGATGACCATATTGCTTATCCAAGTGGGAATTGCCATATACGCCTTCGTAAGCTTGAACAAAGCGGAGAAATATGACATCGAGGAGCCATACCAGAAGATATTCAGTGACTATTGGCAAGATCTGACGGATCGGGAGGTGGTTGACGTTGTTCAGTCGACCGTAAGTATACACGATCTTCTGGAAATGATTGATCGATTCGTTCCATCCACCTACAGGATAGACTCTGTATTCTCCGGATAAGAAACGAGCCATTAATATCAATTTGTTTGCGCACAGTTGAAATGCTGCGGCGTCCACAGATACACTGATTTCGAGAACAGGAACGGTTTCAACGGAACCATCCCATGGAGTTGCTGTGATAACCCCGAAGGAACAACGTGCAACGTAGCAGACAAAAATTTCCACCCAGATGGATGTATCGGACCGATCAAGAACTTCTTGGCGTACTTGGGTAATGTCCTCGGTGGAATTGCTCTCGGTATTGTCGGTATTGAGGTAAGTGAAAAAACAAACGGATAAAAAGCAAATGATGGCTGTTTTCTTCAATGTAATATATGTAAAATCTCATTAATGACTTATTTTCAGCTTATTGGCATCATCTTCGCACTGTGCTTGTCGAACTCGATCAAGAATGCCGAACGAAGGGGCTACAGAGTTTAAAAATTATTTCGGTTAAGAAGCATACAATGCCTTACACTGTTCTGTCATTGTTACATAATCTGATTGGAAATGATGACAGAGTTTATTTTTATTCGAAAAGAAAAGAGGTTCAGATTATAAATGCGACAAGAAGAATGTGCAACAGGGAACGAAACTTATTTTGTAATGTCCAGAAATATATAAGTTGTTGAAAATTTTCAATATATTTGCACCATATATTTTGTTATTAATTATATAATATGGTAAGAAACACATGATTGAACGTAAAACGGTACTTTTCTGTTGTTTCGTTTTCAGCGCATTTAAGGTGATATTCCCGGATTTTCATACTTTAAATGATTAAACGTTTCATAGGTAGTCGATTACCAAATTGCTTTTTTGTGTGCCAGTTAACATGTTTTTACATACTGTATTTAATTCACTACTCCGGTGAGGAGTAAAATTTTGATAAGTACACATAAACACGAGTTGACGTTACTGTTAAGGTTTCATAATTATTATAAATTTATAGATGTTATTTTGATCTTTGTATCAAACCATTTATTCTGTATTACACTCAAATATTTTCTTAAGTATTCGTAAAAATAATTTAATTACCGCAGTATACAGTTGTAAGTTGTAATATCAGAGTCTATTTCGAAGTAACGAGAAATATTTATAATATGCGAACTATGTAATTGGTTTCAATATGCAGAAATCTCGATACTACGACGTGCTTTCAGGTGTCCTTGACTCTATTTAGATGGATGTGTAAATTATTTGCACATCATACCATCTATTGTAATTTTTTGAAAGCTGTAACGTTGATAGTAATAAATAAAAATAAATACAAATAAATAAAAACGTGCAAAATGATATACTAATATTATACCGTGGACACGTGTATATACCCATCTCTATATGTCAGAATTCTTATAACAAATACCTAAATTTTACATTAAGAAGTTACTGAGAATTTTATTAAGGCAAAATTGTGAAAACATATGTGCATCTTCTTATGTTCAAATCTACACGGTCGCTAATTACCGGGCTTATATAGAGATGTATTCAGTATGAGGAGGGATTAAAAATCATTTCCGTTGCATTTGTATATTGTCGTTATTTATTAAGTTCAAGAGAAGATGACTTACATCTGTTGTACTATGGTACACATTATTTACAACATTCTTCGACTGTCTTCGGTCTCTCATTCTTACGGCCTTTCTTTCTCTGCTCTTCGGAATAGCAGTTGGGCCTAACAGCTTTACTCTCAATAGTAAGTGCTTACAGATATCTTAAGACTACGTCGTTAAACGAGTGCGTTAAGACTGCAGGACGAAAATTATTTCCGCTGAGCCTTCTACATCACGGAAATAAGAAGCTTGGGCAACTTTACCTAAAACGAAACGAACAACCTTTTGCATTTCAATACACGTTAGTAAAGTGTCTTGAAAATAAAATGCATAAATATCCTTTGTCGTATTCTATATACAACCATCTGTTTGATCTATGTTCGAGATACTGTTGTAACGAAGAAGGTAAAGTCTTATGAATCACTCGAGTAAAAACTCGTGGTCATGCAGTCTATATTTCAGACGTAATAGTTCAAGAATCGTTATTCAAAATTAGGCACAGTCAAATTTACTTCCATTATAAAAACGAATTGTTTATACCTTGAAGTGCGAACTGCGAAATCATTATGCCAAAATAAGGTAGTAAAAGACAGCGTGATAAGTTTTTTTGTGTTGAGATTGACTTTCAGTAAAATTTTATTACTATTTGTATAGCGTTTCGAGTAAATAAAAAATCACGATAAATTAAAAGATTTTGAAAGTCGCTATGTTTTACTTTGAAGAACGAGCCTTGAAATATAACACAATCCGGTCAAACAAACTGATTTAAAGTAAAGACGCTCGAAATTCTATGAAGAACGTCGTTAGAAGATAAACACTCTCCATTATTCTTTTCGGCACTCACGGACACAATAAGTTACAATTTATATAAAGTTAAAAATGTCCTTTGTGAGTGCCAACTACGTGCATTATAGACGGAAAGGATCAGAATTGGGTTTAATTTCGAGAACGGGGCTTTTCATAAAATTTTAACCGAACTTCACTTGAAAAGAGCTCGTTTGATAATTAAATAATATTTATTCGAAATATTGAAAATATCCATTATCCTTACGTAAGTGTAAAATATTTCGATTTCTATCCACTCGTTACCATACTTAACATTTATGCGGGCTAATAATATTATATCTAATAAAGTATACCGAACGTACCATGACCTTTTGCTCGACATACAGGGATTCGTTTCCAATCGTAACAGTGATCATCGTACAGGTAAAATACTTCCTCGGTTTTTCGGGCGCAACCCGCATGCTTTGCCGCGTAAAATCTTTCAGCTACGACGTATTTCAATAGCTTTTCGACTGCCGTTAATAGTTTCACCTGGACTTGCGATTTGGTATTATATTACACAGTGTGTAAGCGAAATTTACAAGCATAAACGCGCTCGACGAGGACAGAGTAAAATAAATAGCGCTGGCACGCGCGGTAAGTTGATTTTTTTTCGTTTGAGAGTGTGCATTCGATGCCCGTTGACGATCGCTGACGAAAGTCAAGTATAAACCTTAATACGTAAAATCGACGTGTAGTCCTTAGCCTAACATTTTCTAAGCTCAGGTTTGGAAGGTTGCATTTCCCAGCGGTCCGATGTTGGATCGCCCAAGGACGCAGTTAGAAGAGGTGGAGGAACTGCGAGTCGATGACGGAAATGCCATGTCTTTAGATTTCTAAAAAGTGATATCGACCGCTTACGATTTAGTTTTACGTTAAGAAATTTCTCACAGCAAAAATGCGAAATCACAAATTAACATGGGTAATAAAGTGGAAGGTCGAATTCGAAAGAAACACTGGAACTCAGAGTGGAATTCCAGTTACCGCGAAGACACTTTTTCATGGGTGACATTATTTTAGCCCGGCAGGATTTATGTAAATTAAGTTTCTACGCGGACGTGTGAGATCGTTGTTGATAGAATTTTTCTCTAGTTCAATCGCTGAGATATTCCGAGAGCTTCTACAAACTCACTCTCTGCCTGGTCGACTTATCGAACGTTAAGATGCACAGGAACGATGCAAGTATGCAATTCAATTCGTTATCGGATCCAAACCACCTCCATTTTTTCCGCGCTTAGATCTAAAACTTAGTTACACTGGTCAACTACAGTACATCTTCGCGTCTAAACCTGCGTTTAATGTTTACACATATATACTGACTACTAAATTCACCGTCACGGTCCAGCGGATATTAATGCACGTGGATCATTTATTTTCGAAATCAGTCAACACTAGCGAGATGTTTTAATCTACCAATTAAAGCGTACTTTCCATTTTATTGATTTATTCGTGATTTCGTGATTTTGGATATTCGTGATTTTGGAAATAGATAATACCACGAGTAATACTCTGTCAGCAGACGGATGAATTTCAATTAGTACATTCGGACCATCGTCTTATCGACTTTTGAAGACTCTCACAAAAGCCAACAGCAGTTCGGAAGACAGAATGAGAGTGCGATCCTTCGGCTTTTTTAAATCACGGACGCGTTGCACAACACATAAATACCCATCGCGATAAATATCTTACTATTTCCGTTTACGAAGACGAGTGTAAGTAATTTACAAAATTATAAAAGTCGTATTTTTCTTTCAGAGGAAGCCTGGTCGGACAGCAGCCAATGAGCAAGATCTTCCTTTAAATATTTCGATAAGGTCGTCTCGTTAGAATTCGAAAAGGATCTGACTATTTCTATTTGGTGGAAGAAGAACTACCGTTTAAACACGTTTACCCGAAAAAATCCCGAACAAGCCGAAACACAAGGGAAAAAGGATTCGTTCGATATGTCAATACTCTGGATTATCTTTCAAATGATTTTACAGGATATTTTGCTTATCAGACGACACGAGACAGACCACGAGTGTCGCCTTAATTCCACAAGTTTGTAGGCTGCTGTCGAGCAGGGCAACCTCTACGAACGAGTCGTTCTCGCGAAAAATACGTTTTCTCTGTATAGATTGGAGATTTGCGCTTTGGGAGACGTCTAGAGGGGCGATAGCTTCATGATGTCGCAGCTGAGATGAGCGGAGGGTGTGTCGTCGAGATCGACGAGACTGCTGTTCGATCCGGTGGAGGATGTTGGGACGATCTCGTCTAGGAAGTCGAAGAAGGCCATCGCCTCGCGCTCCTTCTCCCCGTAGCGTACGAAGAAGTCCTCACCGCGTCCGATTATCGAGGGCCTCGTGCATCCCCAGGTTGAGGGCAGACGAAGGACACGTTGTGCCTGGGCCGCCGATGCTGGGAAACCAAGCGCAGCGGGTCAACATGCCTCAGACCATCACTTGATCTCTTTCTCTCTCTTCCTATACCGGCTCTAGCAGACACAGAGTAGCTCGGCTTAGCACTCTCTTTCCACATTACCCATTTTCGCACTTTCTCTCTCCCTCGCATTTATTTTTCCTATCTCGGTTATGACTTTCTCTTTCTCTCTCTCTCTCGCTCGTTCACTCTGCTCTAGCCTCCTCCCGCGGCCCGTTTGTCTTTCGTTTTGCTTTTGCCCGCCTCTTACTGTCAGCTTGCAGTCAGATTCTCTCTTGGATTCGCTCGTGGAACTTAGTACCGGTAAGTACGTAACCGAACACTAAAATGTTTCCGACCCTGTAAAGAAAACCTATTGAAACCGATTTCGTATCTACATAGGCAGAACTTGCTGCGCAAATTCGTTTGAGTTCGACGGCAGGCAGGAGAAATCGAATGAGAAACGTTCAATCCCATTTTTATTCCATTCCATCGGTTTCAATCAATCTTTTTTTTACAGTGTCTCGGAGTAAACGATGAACAATGACGATTGATGGTTACAGTTATGAATAAAAAACAATGTTGGTTTAGTATGAATAGTTTGAAAATTATATCCTGATGTGTTCATGAATGAAGTGGCGATGGGTGAAGTGTTGTATTGTGTAAAAAATCATGGAAGGCGAGGTTTTATTGAAATTTATATGTGAAAAAAAGAAATCATAAGTAGCAACTTATCTTCCGCAGAGTGTTAAATTTTATGAGAAGCACATTATGCCAATGTAATCAATATGAAGGAGAATGATGCGGGGAAGAAAGAGTGTAAGATGCCAATGAAAAGGTTTCGAAATGATTATCGATGCTGAGAAGAGTTTCATTCCAGACATGATTTCGATCGCAAGAGAGAAAGTAACTGTATTGTGTGGTCCTTGACGCAATTCCGAGAGAAAGCAATTAATATTGATAAAATTGGACCACTTTATAGCGTTTCAAAAAATAAAAATGTATAAGGAAATATGAAATAAATGATATTTGAAATCCATCGACAACTTCTTATTCTTCATATTTCTACGGATCTTCGTTACATAAAAATATACATTATGAGGAAGTCTATGAAATTTCATTTATAAATTACACCAAGTGATGATCTTTGAAACCGACGGATATATAAAGTATTCGCATTCTAATGTTTAATACCACAACTAGCCTGTTACAATAAATAATATATACGATCTTAATTGCGATTTAAGTGATATCAATAGGAATATTTCGCTAGTGCTCCGAAAACAGTGGAATTGCGTGAAGGGTATCCAGGCAAAGTCTTCGTTCGTAACGTCGTCTCCTTCCGGTTAAATTGTTAGTAAAAGTGGTATTTATATTCCCGCAGTAGCCGTGCGGTCCAAGTAGGATCTCAGACCAATACAGTGCTTCCCGACGAGAGCGATTTCCTCCCAACAGCCAAGTGTCGATTATAGAAACTGATCGTCACTAAGCCGAACTACGTAGCTTTTCTTGTGACAATCAAAGCACACCGCGTAGGAGCTACCATCTGAACAGAAAATGTGGAAAATGCTATGTACAGGCGAGGGCTACTTGCGATGGTGTTGTTATGCCTAAGCGGACCACGTTTCGTTATTGTCAATGCACTTGCAGCGTTTCTCCGAGGCAATTTCTCCAGCAAAAGATCGATGCTGGTCCGCCAATTTGGGCATAAATCGAAATCAGCTTTCTGAGTTCGATTTGTGCTGCGTTTAGACGATGACAATCTCCTTCGTTTGCAAGAATGTTTTAACAAAAGCATGTGATACGCATGATAGCTACCGGCCAGAAATACCGAGTGCATAAACATAACATTACGTTTTCAGGTGAAATTAGCGGTTGAGTAGTGTACACAGGAACACATGAATCGTCGTAAGCTCATTGTATGAAGTTGAACACGTGTTGGAGATACTTAATCTGTAGTTGGCAAAGACTTAACGAAGCCAAGCGCAAAATATTCGGACAAATAATCGTCTATTTTGAAAGTACAAAACCCCGTTACGTTTCGCAAAATTGATGGGATATTCTCTTTACGGCCAAACAATTTTTCCGTCAACGTTAGCACTAAAAGCAGAGAAATGGCAGGCACCTTCAAAGACCTTAAATGAACTTTATTATCGAGTACTTATTTGTTGTTGTGTTGTAAGTTAGGATGAAAATATTGTGCTCTGAGAATGAAATTGTAAACAGAGTCGAATGCCAGAAGAGCCATTCAACAGCGAGACAGAGTGTCAGATGGTTATTTGAGTATCGTAGCTTACAGGACAGTGGTACGCGCGTGTGAAGGAAAAGGGGGTAGAGCTTATGCGTGAATGGCGATGAATACCTTTCTTTTGTCGTCGGTACCGATGTAACCTGTGTAAATGACGGTAATCCGGTGGTTCATCCCCCGAGTCACTGCCGGCTGAACCGCTGCTCGACGTCGCTGAGGAACTCTCGCTGCTTGCTAACATCACGTCTAATAGATTAGCTCTAGCCTGTATGCAAAAAGGTCCTTATGAATATTTTTCAAACGACATAATCGAAACCGCGTGTATATTTTCGGTTTTTAACTGATTTAATGTCGGGCCTGACAGATTACCTCTAACTTGTCTGCGAAAGGACAACAATGTATTGCAACGAAAACCAATGCAGAACTTTAGTTTGAATACATTTAGATGGTGGTTTTCAGAATGATTCATACTACGAAGATATTTTTATTCTGTTTGATTTGATCATATTTTTTGTACTCCGTGAGGTATATTCGATTTAGAGGCAATACCTTTGGGTCGGTAAAGTCGATATCACGTTCAACGTGAACCCATCCTGTGGGACAGCAGCAAGCCAGATCGAGTTTCTCCAGTGCTACTTGAGAATCCTGGGCAAGGGAACTGTCCTCGCCTTTCCTGATCATTCGATTCAATTCATCTATCACGTCTTTCGACGTCGCTCGCTCGTGGAAGCTCAATGTGCGATCTCTGCCCTCGACTAACAACGGTGCCCTTGCAGGACTCACCTAAAATAGGTACCAATATTACAGTGTGCACGACCTATTCCCCAAGAATAGTAAGAATAAAATAAACGAGAAAAAGTGACGCGTAGGGTGTTATTTCAGTGATTGAATGTTGAAGTAAATTTAATTCTTCTTGTCGATATTCAGGAAGCTATTGATAGTCGTTTGTTGGATTACATTGCTTCTGGTTACTCACGACTGTGCTTGGCGTGGAAGACGTTGCTACTTCTTCATCTTCTTCGGGAACTGCGCCCAATTCAGACGGAGCAACAGTCGTGTAGGAAACACCGCCGTTACACGTCACGGCGCTAACAATCCGCTCTTCCGGCGCCAACGACGGTACTGGTATTTGATCGAGCAGTTCTTCGTTATTACTAATTTCGATCACGTTCTCGGGGCTGCTGTTTTGGCCAAACGACGAGGAACCGTCCGTTTCGCTGTTCACTGTTTCCGTCGCGCAATCGTTCTTACAAACGTCGCCCTCTTGAACTGCGAAACAAAGGAAAATACAAATCTATGGTCCATCTTGAAAAGAATTATATTCGTGTTTTCAGGAATGTAATTGATTTACTTGGAGTATTTTATCAGAGTTGTATCTTATTAATGCATTCGTTGAATTTGTAGATTTTGAGAATGTTTTTTGGAGTTTGAAGTTACCTTCGGTTGAAAGGGGCATAGGGTTGTGTTCCAAGGAATTATTTGGCCGCTCTGCCAGATACATTTGCTGTTCGGCGATGAACGACAAAACGCTCTGAAGGGCTTGTTCACGGTCCGGTGGAGGTCTTCCGCTCCTCGAGGACGTACTGGCCAGACTTTTCGTGCTCTCGAATTTCACTAGCCTGTAGAAATCCCTGGTGAAATCCGTGCCGATCGACGGCGAATCCGGATCGTCGCTACAGCCGGACAGTGCAGCGGAAGATCTCTTGCTGGAATTGTCCAGGACTCCATCCTCGCTGCTCCATGAAGCACCCGGACTGGAAGCGTACGGCCAAGGACCCGTTGCACAGGTATCCATCAGTAGGGCAACCTACATTCATTGAAATCCTTCAAACAATCCTCCCAGGAAAACACATTCTCGTAATCAAAGTTCCTTGTGTTTTATCGACAATAAATACGATGATACTATCGTCTGTGATCGACATATAAGCACGAAATATTTTTACACATTTGTTTCGAAATCATTCGATGATGGTATGTTACTTTTCATTTGAAAAAATTCCGTACCAGTTCGCCGCCCGCCCTATCGGCAAGGTAACTGGCGCCATTCCACAGGCATTCGTTCGCGTCTTCCTCTAATTCCAGTGGATTGTGCTCTTTTATCGCCGGCAAGGCTGGCGTGTTGGTCGTTGCCGTGGCTACGACCGGCTCTTTCCACGTCGTTGAATCGCCGTGCAGATCTTCCGTCGATAGTGAAAAGCTCCAGTCCTCGAGTTCTGCCCGGTCGTACTCGAGTTCGAGTAGATCGCGATGCTGTTGTGCGCTCCTGCTGTCGTCGAGCCTGGAACCAATCCATTCCATATATTTCTATGAAAAGCTTTTCCAGGAAATGCAAAATAGAAATGTAAAAAAAAGAGCAAGGCACATGAATGCTGCGAGTTTACCTTTGCATCAATTAGCAATGGATATTGCAAGCAAATATAACTACTGCGCCCTGAACAATGATGAGCAAGCAAAAACATGTAAATAAGATTGGATGCGAAATGGAAGACCTCCGGGGAAATTTTCTTCGGTTTCCGTCGCTGGGAACCCGTGGCCGTCGGAAGTAAAGCGTTAGTGAGACGTGTGTAAGCGGCATGAACGAACCTGAGCCATTGTTGTACATACTCGGCGTCCCAGCCCTCCTCCTCGACGAGAAGAAGGGACGAGGATCCCATGGGGCTGGGTAGCTTGTACGGCGTGAAATTTGTCGTGGTAGTGAGCTTGAGACAGAGATGACTGTCCGAGAAACTGCGCATCACGTGCTGATAGGGTAGAAGGTCTTTGGTCGGGGGGTAGCTGTGCCGGGGGTTGATGCCGACGGTGAGGTTGAGCGGCAGGAAGAGAACGTCAGGATCACCGGCATCGAGGGCCACCAGCCGAGCATCCGGCGAAACATCGGCCTCAGTCTCGTCGGTAGCTTCCTTCAGGTCCTCCAAGCCCCGCGATGGTTCCTGCCGTGCACCCTCGCCCTGCACATCGCTCGACATCGTCGAGTAACCTTCGTCTCGGTTGCCGCTCTCAGGACTTTCGCTGCCCTCCTCCTCCGACGGCTTCTGGCCTGAAAGCAGACACGTACCTGTCGTCAAATTAACGCTACGATCCCGTTATCCTGGTCTCTTGAACGGAGGGGCTCAGTTGTTTTTCAAGTCAAAGAGATTCCTTGTAGCAATTGTTTCGAAACATTACGAAAATAAAGTGATACTTCGGTGAAAGGGACAAACTCGTCGAATGTTGAAATAATACGAAATCGAAAAAATATGTCGAATGTTGTTGTACGATTTACGAGATTTTTCTTTTAATTTGTGCTATTGGGGAAGTATTTTTTCATTTTCTGTCTTGCCTAATGGTCTGCTTCGTCTGCACTTGGTGGCAGCCATGACGGGTATTTGAAGATTGAGGGAACGTGGCCTTGACAGTGGAACCCAGGACGGATCGACCCCGAGGGCAGCTACCAGGGCAGCTGGCCCGGCTTCGAGAATCCCCTGGATCAGCTCCGTTGGACTTCCGGGACTGGCCGATTGCGCCAGGAGCCCAGAAAGAGCGCGGTTTTGCGCCTCGAGCTCGCGAATACGCCTCTGCAAGGCGCCGATTTCCTCGCGCAGGCCCTAAACATAACGGGCAAACACCGTGAGTAAAGACAAACATTTTTATGAAATAGAAAGATTTCCGAGGTCACAAGCAGGAATGATGTCAAACAAAACCTTTTCTTTTGATTAAATTTACCATACTACATTACATTTTTCGTAAACCAATAGACGTTCCTCCATATTTTTATGACGACAATATTAAGCCATAGGTAGATAGGTACTGTCATTGCGCAAATAATTAGTCAAATATATTTCGTAAATAATGAAGAGACGGTGACTGGACTGTGGGGATTGGGGAGAGATGGGTTGGTAATTAGAGCATAGTGATGAACCTTTTGAGACAGAAGGGCTCGGACCACCTGGTTGGCGACGTCGTCCAGGCACCGTTCGTACTGTCGACGCTGGGCGTCGGCGTCGCGGGCCAGGGCGGCGTGTTCCGTCTCCAAGGTCGCCAAACGTGCGACCAGTGCAGCGTGCACTTCACCTGCACATGCAGCCTCGAGGCCCCGCAGCTGCCCGCGCATCGATTCGTTCTCCAGCTGCAGCTTCGAGATTTGCGTCTGATACTGGTGCACGCGTGCCTGCGAATCAATTAAAACGAAGGTCAATGCCCATCTCACCACTGCCCTTGCCCCGAACATCGCGTACGTGTGCAAAGTAGTACTAAAAAAAATATGTACAGCCATTGAATACACGAAGACAAATTAAGAATTAGGTCCTAAGAATCTTCAATGAAACCAAACAGAATTTCTTCCTGATTTTTTAAAATAGTTTGATCTCATTATTCATTCGCTAAACTGTGTTAATATTATTTCGATGAAGTACCACGATAGACATGGTAGGTAAAAATAAGTGGTTCCATACGTTCCTTTTTGCCCGCAAAAGTTAATAACGCTCGAGCGCTAACGCGTTATTAGCAGAAAGGCGTTTAACGCTAAATTAGGGCTGCAGACCTGGCTGAGACAGGAGTGCTAATAGAGGGTGCGTGTGTCTGATTTATAACAGTCGCGCTAACCCTACGAACCCTCCCCCGAAAACCACCCTTTCCTTCGTCCGTGTTTCTCCTCTCACACGAGAAGTTGAGCCCAAGTCGACCGGTTTCTGTCATCGCGGTGTCGAGAAAACCGAAACAAAAGTAACACGTTTCTGCTAATCCGCAGCAATGACCTACGAGTCACCTAATATCGCTGTCATTATTTCCTCCAAACCACATTGTACCGAGTGGCGACAGCTGAAGCACATGCAACATGTGGAAACATATTGACATTTGTCCTTGAAAGTCGTTTAAATAACTTCGACTCATACGTCTCACGTTGAGGCTTAAATACGTGTATCGGGGATTAAACGATTTCTTCAAGGTCGAGAGTAGGACAAGTGCCTGGCATTAATTCCACGAAAAGCTCTGAAACTGAGCGGAGTATTTGTCTCGGCGTAAGAAACGGACGTCTGCTTTTGAAAGTCGATTAAGTAAGTTCGACCCATATGCCCGGTATCGAGGCTGAAATATGTATACCGAGGGTAGAGGGAGTTTCTTCGAGACCCAGCACGGGAGATTCGGAGGGTAGGTCGCAGTGAGGGGGGGGCGGGAATCCGGACGAGAGGGGGTGGGACGGTACTGTACCATGCATTGAGCTGAGGGATCGAGTGACGATCGATAATAAACGGTATTTCGTGGGGGGCCCAGGGTGATGCGCACCCCTCGTCGAATCTACGACTCTTTTAGAACCAAACCGTCCGTGAACGAGATAGCGGGCGGAAAAGAGAGAGGAGAAGCGGAGGGGCAGAGGACGTACACTATAAAGCCCGGTAGTAAACGTTGCCGCATGCTCTTCCCTGCTTTATTACTGCATTACGCATGCGTCTCTCGGCGAGTACTGTTAAAGTCGGGAAATTGCAGTTCGCTCTGTCCGTATACGGCGCAAGTCCCAGACGCGAAACGCCAGGAGAGCCGGGGTATAAAGAGGGAACTCCCGTAAATATAATTCCCCTGGCCCATTTGTGTTGCCAGTTAAAACTTACGCTGTTCCGCTCGGCCGCTCTGTCTGTTGCCTTTGTAAAGAAACGCTTTCCCTCGAACGCCCAAATAAGTCTCCTTTAAAAGCTACGAAGTGCTCCGGTTCCCCGGATAAAACGGATTCTTAAAGGAAATTCATGACGAAGACTCAGCCAAAGTCGCGAACTTGAAATAATGGAAATTAAGGGACCGAGTAGCTTCGTACGTATGATTCCTTTGTTTCGGTTTTCAGTTGTGAGTTATAATACTTCCGAAACATTTCTTTCCGATAAAATATCATTCTAAAATACTGACCATAATCACGAAACTATTAGAACAATCATCGCACACGCATAGAATTCTCCTGTGAGAAGAGATTCTTATAAATACTTCTTCCCTAAATTATCATTCTTGTTCAATTGAGTTTTCGCTAATTAACGATGCACAATTCGGTCGGTGCGACAACAAACAGGAAAATAATTAGTCGTGCGAAAACAATGATTCATTACCCGCAAAGCTTTGCCACTTTTTAATTTCCAATTTGTTAATTAATAATACACGCCTCAATGGCCGCGAAGACAAACAGGAAAATATGAAATACAATAAAATGCCAGAGCGGCGATTCAGTTCTTGCTAGGTTTTATTATGGCTTTCTTGTTTTGCGATGCACATATTTCTGATTAAATCGTTAGCAGCGATCCGCAAATGGTATTGTCGGAAACGAGAGTGGTAGTATCGGATGAAGGGAAACCTTTTACGCGTGTGACATCGTGTGCTGGCTTCCGTGAAAGAGGAAAGGGCCACGACGATAAATATCCTATCGCACCCCGGAAGAATCGACTTTTCGTCCGATTTCAGAGGCGGTAGCATCTCTGTTTATCGGATCACGCTTATCGGAATTCAGGGGGATACGCCGTTGCTTTTCCCGCGGCACTCTTTTTCATTTCATTTCACTTCAAACGATAAATTGATATAACAAGCTCTGTGTTAGCGGAAAGGTAGAAACAGGGTCCCCCTTTGTACGGTTTCAGCGGATATTTGAACAGACAGATTTGTCATCTACTGGTAACGCAAAAGTTCGTATTCCCAGAAAAATGGATTACGTGTTTCGCTCCATCGATAGCCTTCGCCCGTAACAGTTCGATGATTATTTATTCACAATAGATTCATTCGTATACCTCGTGTATCGAATAAATCCTCTTCCCGTTGTAACATTGAAACAATATGTACGTAAATGAAGTATTACTCACGATGGAATCTAAGAATAGACAAACGTTCGCTGCTATTTTTTTCTTCATAAATATGCATTCAAATGGGATCGTATATAGTTAGAATTTGTGGACCAACCTCGTAGGATAGTGTGAGCGCAGTTTTCTCTTGCTTTAGCTGTTCGGCCCTTTGCTTCTGTTGCAGCAACCCCCGCGATGACTCCTCCATTCTGCAACAAATCAAATCCGTTTCAAGAGACCCCTAGATTTTAATCCTCCGCTGAAAAGATCCTAATTGAATGCTTCGCAGTGTGATTTGCCTCCTTTTCTTCTCGTTGCAACGCCAGGATGAGAGAGAGATTGCCGTCTTTTTATGCCCGAGTGGCTCTCAAGTGAATTTATTCGTCCGCGGAATACTGATTATATCTGCCTTCAACCACAATGTCTCTATTCTGCATACTCGATTTACTTTTCTGCAGAAGTGACGATCCGCAGACTCTCAATTATCCTTCACAAAGTTTTCAGTTTCAAGTACTAGCGTTCTGAAATTTTTATTAGCCTTACACTATGCCCTAACGCCACGAGTCAGACCTTAAGTGATTTAAAAATGAATCACGGCTAAGAATTGCTTTTACCCATTAGTACCAGGTAATCTTACGAGGTAAATAATAAATTATCTGACGGTTCGGAATCGATGGGGAAATCACTTAAGGCCGACCCTCTGTCTACCTGCAGACAGAACGGTTAATATTTGTATTATCAACTATCGCGCCGTGCCATCGGGAGTCATGTAGAACGTCAAACACGTCGTTGGCCTAATGGAAACTCCACCCGCGCTTTCGTCAAGCCATTCGTGATAAAATAAACAAATCCTCAGGCAAACGAGGTACGACAAAGGGTACGATAGCTGTTGGTATATCACATTGTGTGTTCAGCGCGATAATTATTATCCGTGTCAAAGGTGCGATGCAAACAAAAAAATACCGATTTCTACCTTTTTGGATTAACAACCACAAATTCATGCCGTAATCTGCAATCACTCAGGCCACAACAAGGTAAAATAAATATCAATTAACGATTTGATTACTGTCGACGTCAAAACCCACCCTATCAAAATCTGCGTGTAAAACATAATGACATTACTTCGAGTTTTTACATGGAATTCACGAACTTGTGCAAAGGAGAGGTTCTGCGAAATATCACGTGATCAGATTGTCGCATTTTTATTTAAGTACGCAATGGGACACGGCGCGAGGGGCGAATGTTAAATCCCTCTGCAAGACGTGTAAAAAAACGTAACGAAGGAGTTCATCGCGAGCTCGGGGCGAATCAAGCGGGTATTTCCCCGCGGTTGATTCGATTTTCCATTCTCACGACTGCCAGGCTGATTCTCGCACGTAGCCCGCGCGATTCCAGCATTACCTCGACAAATTTCTTCATGCGCAAGCCCCGCGGGGCTTAATGATCTGATTAGAGATGCAAGAGGGTCCCCGCGCGTGAGATATGAAGCCGATTTAAGCTTTTCGGGGGAGGGAAAGCTTTACGCAGTGCCTGGCAACACCCAAGCTCTCGTCTTATGTCTACGCGAATGCGATAACCGCGCTTCTATATTTCGCTAAGTCACTTCATAACTTTTCCCCGCTCTTAACAACCCACCGTTAATTACTCTGTGTTGCTCGTAAACTCATTTCCTTATTAATAAGCCCACGATGGTCACTGGAAGGTGTAGAAAATAAGAGTGAATGTGTGCCTAAATTAGCGATTTTCGCATCTCTTCCTATGTTTCATTGCTGATTAAACGTTTGCAAATTTTTTAAGTATTATGATCCATTATCTTGGCCTGAAGTAAATATTATCTGGTAACACTTTAAACGATCGGATAGTGGGAAATGTGCGATTGGACTACCTAATGTTTCGTTTGTACGCAAACTAGTTAAATCTGGTAAATAAAGTTAGGAGTTTAATACTGGATGGTAAAGCTTCTTGTGCTTGTTTAGGCGCGAAGTACCTTCGCCAACTCTCAATGAGGTTAATCGGCTTAAAACTCGACTTATTAAAGTTTGCGGTTTACTTTGACTTTCAATGCCTTTCCAAAATGTTTATGAAATTGATTTCCACGATGCGGGGACGCATAATCTTCATAAGTGGATACCACAGAGAAGAGATTTTCGTTAAAACATTTTTAAATCATCTTTTGTTCAATATGTATTGAATTTAAACGAATTGAGCTTCGGCTAAAATTCATTTTCCGGGTATTGAAGCCGGCCGATTTTAATTAAATAACAATTCAACATCATCCATTATCCACTGTTATTGCTCGTATCAACTTTTGTGGAATATTGGGCAACGCAAATGAATGGATACACCATTACGGATTATCGAAAGACAATACATAAAAGAGTAAAGATAAAATTATCGTCAAATGAACCTTTATACAAAATTGTACTAATTCCTTTTCTTTCGTGACGAGTTTTTGACGAGAGTGACGAGACTTTCCTTTCAATTGATTAAGAGAACTTTTCGGCAGGTCGTAAAGTTTTTCCACGCTTTCACAGGAGAAAGAGGATGCTTCGTGCGGCGAGGACGGATCCTTAAGTTCTCGTCTACCTCTTCATTAAGGCCATTCGGCCCGGGGCGAGGATCCTCGTGATTCTACCTTCGGAATAAATGACGTTTCGTGCCAACGTCGATTCCGCATAACTTATTAGGTAGGAACGTCGCTAAGGGTGTCGACAATGCTGTGCAAACAGTAATTATAACGACAAACATGAGAGCTACTGCCCCCCGGCTTTATAATTAGCAATTGGATATTCAAGTTTCGAGTTGCGATTAGAGAAATCCTCGCACGCATAATAAGGGGGTTCGAAATGTTTCATCGGGAATTGCTAAGACAATACAGTTCCTAATGTTATTCACGGCTACTATATAATTTCGGCAAATTCCTTAATTAATCGTAACGAAAGCTGGTTATTTCCCTGCTATACATTGCAAAATCGGCTTTAATCAAGCGCCGCTTTGAATTTACCGACAAAGAGAACATGTTTAAAATTGATTACGTTAAAATTATAGCGAACCGTCGCTAACGGGTTATTATGGCATGCGACGGGAGCGTAATTTTCTCGTTAAAAATCATTCCGTGTGCGTGGCAGGTGCGAAGACCGGGCCTCATTGTGTGCCCGAAACTTATCCATCCGGAGTGTGTTTCTGCGAGCGCCCGGAAGATGATTATCGTTTAATGAAAGGCTGCCCGTGCACGCTTCCGCGTGTAATTCGGCGCAATATGCTCCTGAATCATTATAATCGAGTTTACGCGGCAATAGTTGTAAATCACGCGGAGACCGGCATTCTCCTTCTCCCTCTCCTTTATTCCCTGTCCGTTCTACCCTTGCCCCCTTCGCTTCTCCTCTTCCTCTTTTCTAACCAGCATGTGCGTCGGCTACGCTGAGGGAAAAAGAGAAATGCCCGGGAAAGGGCCAGTAATTGCCGCAGTACAGCGCTTCCACGACAATTGATCGTGCCTGTTGTTTCTGCCCTTCTGTCTGTCCGACTGTCGACAATTTCGTTCATTGAACACTTTCGAAATCGATAACGCTATCCCTGATCGTAGATTTTATCGACCCAATTTATTTATAACTCGTTATTCCACTCGACGATCCAGCAATTTTATCGCTTTTCGGCATTCAATAAAAAGTAACTGTAACAAATTGGTGCACATTGAAAATCAATGGCAGTAAGAAGGATGATATGCATTGAGTTAATAACTCTTTATTTTTGAACTTGAAAATTCCGTCTATTTTCATCCAAATACCTCGTTTCAAGGGAAAACCTTTGCAGGGGAAGCTGAATACACTTGAGTTTGAGATTAAGTAATTAATGGTGCGTAATTGTCGCACTTGTTAGCCATGAGTTATAAATTATCCTAACGGGGGCTTTGCTGTGGCAGCTGTATATCACACGCACTCGCCCTTTTGTCGAGGACATCTGTACCAAATGGCCTCGAAAAGAGTGAATAGCGCGGGAAAGGTTCACGTAATGGCCCGCTGGACCGCGTTTTGCTGACGATCGATCGCGGCTGTCGTTCTTCTTCACCACTTTCGTAATCGGCAATGTTTTTCAGTGGGCACGGACACTTAAAGATATTGCTTCAATAATAGGCCAAAATCTTCGGGAATTTGTCAAACGTCAACAACGTTTTCCACGAAACGTTTGTCGCGGAAACATTGGTAGACAATTTTAATAAGCGGGATTGCGTATGTATATAACAGTATCCAAGATACTTAAAATAATTGGATTTTGTGTATCTGTTAATAAAGTAATCGGCCGTGCCCATCAATTTCTTCATTTCTTCGGTCCTTTACTACTTTCCTGGTAAAAACTGTTAAACTGTTAAACTCTGTTCATTGGAAGTATGAAAAAACTTCATTGAATCTTTTTCATCCCTATCGACTCAGCGACGGTTTCATTTCCTGTTTGATTACTCATTAAAATCCATAGCACGAGAAAAGCTCAGGGCATAAAAATGTGAGTACCCATTTTACAGAGTATTGACAGCTTTTAATTACAGTGCCCATAAGAAGAGGACTAGTGTTCGTTTTCATTGAAATTCTTCTGGCCGTTCGGCTTATTCCGCACATAAATTTGATGATCGTACTAAAATGCAGCGCGTGCGGCGTAAACACGATGCAACGGTCTTCTTCCTTTACTTCCTGCACGCAAAGTCTCGAGAGGAAGAAGGAGGGTGAAAGCAGAGGAAAAGGGGGTTGGAAGGTGGAGTATCTTCGAGGGGCCGGGCTCCTATATTTCCCGTGCGAGAGTTTGGCTGTCGAGTAATTACTGTTTACACGTTAGATCGCACGTGAGAGATAGAGCCACGCACGTTTACGGACACGTGAGTTGAGTAAACCGCGCGCAGTGCCCACGGTAAACACGTATACCACGAATATATATCATCGAATCGCGTGGTGTGCCGCGGGGGTCTTGCCACCGGGAATCCGTGTCTCTGTGAGTGTGTGTGTTTTCCACCCATTATCATATGGAAATTGTTACGCCCGCGACTTCCACGTCCTGCAGGACCTTCCACTGACACGCGAAATTCGTTAATGCATCGTCGTCACGCAGCCGCACGAATTTTCCATACGACGAAAAATCAAATTTACCAAGTTCCTAAAGCGCGGGGGGGGGGGTAACGGGTGCTTCTACAACTCTTGATTCGATTAAAACAGCAGCTTTTGCACGAATGCTCAAAACGATGAATTCTTTTTGAAATCGTCGTAAAACTGTTGGTGCTTAAGAAGCTTGCGAGGTTCGTGAAGAAACGAGGGGCACGGTGAATTTTATGCGACAGCAAGAAAATATTTCCTCGAACAGGGCATCGCGCGTCCCGTGACTGACAGCTTTTCATGCGTGATATTTACGTGGAAATTGAGGCGTGCTGCTACGTCAAACAGATTAAGTACACACGAGACCCTTTTCGTAGAAACTCACCGTAAATTCTGTTCTTATGCCACTGAGAAAGTGGTAATCGCTGATTTGTACACTGTAACGGCAATCAGTCAGTCGACACGCATGCGAGGGTGCCGAAAATTGAGCAATTTTCTCAAAGCGAAATCTTCAGAATCTTATTTACCATACCGAATATTCCAAGATGTAGCGTGTTTGTCATCAACTAAGTGTTCTGAAAGTAAAATTGGGGTAATTTCCTCTGTGCCCTTGAATGTGTGAATTTGTAAAGAACAAGTATCATTGCTTTACTTCCTTCTATTTTTAATTAAATATAATAGCAAGCAATGCTTTATGCATTGGAAAACAATCTAAAATTTTCGATTACGGGAGATTTGAAATATCGAGACTTTGTTTCGAACGGAAAAGTTAAATAGTCGAATGGTTTGCGCGGTATATTAGATAACTATGGTCAAAATGAAACGGTAAACTGGCGTACGGTTCGTTAAAAAGTGACCGCCGTACATCACGGTAAATGCGTGCGACTTGTTTATGCGGTTGGAATCGTAAATACACAGGGACCGAGGTTTTCCTCTTCGTAATAAACGGTGGACGCGTGTGGTTACCTACGTGCACGACTAACACAATGATGCCCCGTGGATATACGCGTAAGTGTCGTGTTTAACTGGCACTCGTAAAGAGTCAGCCAGGCCGAAATAAATTGAATGGCCCCATCATACGATGAAATACTATTCCGCGAAATAGTCTGCTGATTTCACGAAATAAAACGACGGCGAGTTGTGGCGGGGGTGGAGGGACAACAATAGCTGCGCTTTAATGGTGGCATTGACAGCCTCAACCCCTCCCCCCCTTCCCCGGATTTTTAATTGCATTGTGGGATCAAAGAAATTTTACCCCACGAAAATTCCTAAAACCCCTCATGGTCACTCGAAAATCGTCAAGTAAATTCCATTGAACAACGCACCGTCTGTTGCAAGTGTGAATTACGGTCTAAACTGTGTTGGCTGTACAGCGGTCAATGCATAATAAATACACGATATTCTCAATTTCGTTTTTTTCAATTTAACGTGTGTTCAGGGTGTATCTGTTGAAAAATGACGAAGCATTCAAACATGTCCAGCGAAATTATTCTGAATAAAGTTTCTCAAGATACATTTGCCAACTTATAGTGTATTTATAAGAGAGATTTTTTTAATTTCAGCCCTTTGGACTGTCGCATAGGTGCAGCATATTTGCGTGTGAACTTTGCCAAGTCTCTGGTTGGTCATTCGAAAAACCGGCCCGTCGTATTCCATCTAATAACGTGCAGTCGACGTGCAACAGCTGCACCGCCAGCCGCTTAATACACCAGCCGAATCACCCACTTTCACCCCCGCACCTTCTTTTCAGCCGTTTTTCGTTTTTATCACTTTCCCTTCGGGTCTTTCCTTTAAGTTTGCTTTTTATTTTCTCTCCTACATTTTCCGGCGCACTTTTATATCCACGTAGCTAATTTTACGCCCTCTCCTGGTTTTTCTCCTTCGCCAGGAGAAAATTTTACTGGACTTACGCAGGGAAAATATTTCTACGAAAGTACTCGATAAGTGTATGGTGAAATCGAATGGATCGACCAAGTGAATTGGCCGCTGAAAAATTGTATTAAAGCCGAATTTTGGTGCTTCAATAATTCAGTCTCTCTACTCCCATTATTTGCGTTATTCCCTGTTTAATCGCTGTTTTTCGCTGCCTTTGGAAATGGCTCCGTTTGCGCTTTGTCCTCCTTTTCTGTGCCCCCTTTATCTCCGTTCTCGCCCCGATTATTTAGCGGGCACGGTTCCTACGTGCGGTTAATGGTCCTCCCCTGCCCCTGTCCGCCAGTCCTGCGGTACGCGCGGTCGTGGAAAAAAGGGCGAAATTCAATTTCGCGTCTGGCCACGTAAAAATAACGCCGGCTTTCGGCCAGTCGTAAAAAACCGCCGGCCGTACGAGAGCGGCATTTTTAATTCGTTCGCTCCAATTGCCTCCGCGCGTGCACCGTTTTCGCTTATTTTCCACGGCGATAACGAAGCCCTTCCGACCCCCCACCCCCCCGCAGCCCGCCTGCCCTTCGATTATCCAACGTCGAACGCTACGATCGGCCCGGCCATTTCCCCTAACGCCGACGCGCCAAAATCCACGATTCACGGGTAAACGGATTTTCAAAATCGCAGCCCGGTGAAATACCGTCCCGCAGTGTCGTCCAAGATTTTTCGTCACGCGACGGACGTACTTGGAATTCCTTTCGCCTCGGAAACACTGGCGTATACGTTAGTACAATTTAATCGCCGTCCTGGCCATAATCAGTTTTCCTTTGTCCACTATGTACATTGATATTGCAATCGGTTCTTAGCCTCCCCGCGGTACGATCAAACACGCACCGACCGAGTTGACATTTGTTTCACGGCTGACAGAATGCCCATGAATATTAATAAGTACTTCTCACGATACCACGTGACCAGTGGAATTCGCCAAATTTGCATTACTGAATATTTCATCATGAACTTCCCTTTCAACTAGGAAAAGAACTAATTGCTCCCCAAATTTATCTAGCCTTTTGTACATTACCACGTTATTACCGGACGTGTCTGTTCGCTTATTTAGTTTGAATGCCGGTTATAAAATTATGTCTTTATGTACGAAAGTGTGTCAACACGCTGTACCTACCGTGAAATAAAATTATACTCTTCTGACCAACTTCTTTTAATCCTTTTCTTAAATTTCTACGTAAATTGCCAGGGATTATGCATGGCAGATACTTTCGAAACATAATCGTCAACTTTTTAAACTTCCCTCCTCGTGCAGGAAAATAAACGAGCAGAATAAGAAGGAGAAATGTGGAATGACAGTGGAACGTCGTAGCGACCGACGTGTTTATTCATTCATGAGAGAAACTGTGAAGCCGGCACTTCCGTCCGGTCGTAAAGCATCATTTCGATGTTAACACGCCGTGAGACAAGTGCATTGGTTTACCGTGAATCAAACACTGAAGTATCGATCCTTCTACAAGTCATCCATACAAGAAATTTTCCGTCATGCTACACGATTTTCCTAACCACCGATAAATATTAATTAACAAAAAAGACCCTATGATTATAACAAACGATGAATGGAATGACTAAGAAATATTTTGGTTTGATGATTATGTAAAATCCAAAAATTGGCCTCGTGATGCTCGATGGTTTCATGTGACGAGGAATTGATGGGTGGCCTTCATGTCGTTGTAAATTGCGGTCAGCTAAATCGCCCGCGGATAACGCACGTGCCTGTAATTGTGGCATTAGTGTAATTGCCGGTATCATCGCGATACGTGTAAATGGATATTCGTGATACCTTAATCGTCACTTTAATATATCTTCGCGCGAAAAAACGTTAAGGCGGGAGTCAATTGACGTTCGAATAGTGAGTGATATGATCCTCTAATAGAACACGTTGATGAGCATTTATTTGTCATTCGTACCACTTAGCTCAGAATAACATTTTCATCGACCCTGTTACAAATATTACATCTTTATGAAACGTTCAAAATTCATGGCCCTTCGTGAAGTAATGCGAAGTAATAGTTTTGATCATTAAAAAACTGAAGGGAGTGGACTGCAAACGTTTGTATGTCTACAAAAAATGAGTTATCGAATGAAATTGGGCGCGGCTTTTCGGCCGTTGCCGGAGGAAATGTATGCAATGAAGGGGGATAAATCGTGTATAATCGTGGCAGAGGTACGGTTTTCTTTGAACGATCGAGGTGTCTGTGCGGAATAAATTCGTTTACATGGCTCGTGCGTGTATCGCGCATGACGGGCTGTCTGGATTTCTGCGGAGGGGACGGCCAGGAAGATGGGCTTCGGACGTTACTGGCGCAGCCGTTATTGCTGTTTGTAGACTGTCATTTCCGTTAGTAACGCGGCAGATGTAACCGTCACGTCCCAGCGTTATCGACTTTTCGGCAGATACGAGAGCGGCGATTGATCGGGACAGGCTTGCAATCTCCTATATCGAGGGCTGTCAATGCGTCTCCGCACAATGGACTACGGACGAGCGCGTGATATTACGGGAGAGTGTCTGAAAATAGCTCCCGGTACAACGGTCCGACATAGAAAAACATTCTCGACTGGCGGCACGATGTAACTCCCGGCCAGACAGAAATTTACCTGCCGGAAGTCATGCCATTTAATATTCATGAAAAGCGAAATTCAACGTGAACGTCTCACGAAAAGGGCCGAGGAAATTAAAGTCGAAAGTTCATACGCGAACTTGCCTACGCGAACGAATCGCGCAATTTGCCTTTTCCTTCGAAATTACTTGTACGTCCGTACACGTTGGCACTTTAGATAAGACTTCCCGGAGTACTGTTGTCAATTGTCTCGGTCGAATGATCCCCGTTGTTTCGTAAGTCGAAGGTAAATATAGACGCGCCGGTGTGACATCTCCGAGCGATTCGACGTTTCACGTGGAAACCCTTCTGCGGGGACTACAGGTGCGGTTATACGTAGAACTTTGGGCAAGCGTCTCGTGATTGTCGTCCCTTCAGCGCGGTTCACACGCGAGAGTGAGCCAGACTGTCGGGGAAACGCGAAAACGGCGCAAGGGAGCGGGACGGAGCGAGATTTCGTGTTCATTTCTGCTCAGCCAAACTCAATTCGCAGAACAGCCACAGGGGAGTGGTGGAAACACTGTCTCACGGGCAGGGTGCGGATCGATGTCATGAGAGATTTAATAGCACATCGTCGGGAGATCCCTTTAAACTTAGTTATTTCGTCTCAATCCAAGCTACGCTTCTCCACTCACTTTTTATAAGACCAATTCGCAATTTACGATACAACCATACACATTTTTACGTTCGTTCTCGGCAATTTTTCGTGGAGATTATCGAATTCTATTCTTAAAAGTATTCGTTGCTTTTTACCATACTATATATTTGAGGGAATAAAGATGTACTGGATTATCGGAAATGAAAGTTTTTGCAGTCTGATTTAAAGCAAGTCTGCTGAATTCCCGTTAATGAAATTACTACAAGGTGCGTGCCAAGATTTTCTCCTTTTCTATCCGATAAAGCTGAAAGTTCTAAAGAACGACGGTATGGCCATCTCGTGGCGTTATTAGATCGTATCTGGCGAGCAACTTCCGTGCCAAATGGCAAAGCACACACAATCCTGTTGCATAAATCTTTGCTGCCCAACAAAGCATTTTACCTACCTAGTAACTTTCACATAGACAAAATAAAGAGCGCGCCAAATGTCACAGGTAAAGTGTTTCAAAAGTCACATACACTGCTAAGTTCAAATTCAGGGTCGACCCTTAATTAACACTGTACTTATTCGCCTATCAAATCAAACATGATCAATCCTTTGTCCTCTGGACAGAGAAACACAAGTGGGCACTTACGTATTCGCCCGTTAAAGCGAATATGTTAATTCCTGGAAATTTGAAAAAGTCCTGCAGTGTTCCAGTGTGAATTGACAAAACGATCAAAATTGCCTTTGTGCCGGTGGCAGCGAAACAGAGGCGTTCATCGAGCGTTGACCGTTTAAAATGTCCCGAGGTGGGTTCTCGGTTGGAGAGGATCAAAGGATCATCACCGTTTGCCTCGTGAAGTTCGCGGCAAGGACGTACGTACAACCGGGCGGCATTGTAATGCTAATCACACGCTCGCAACGTGAATGCAGCCGAGGGACGTGCGCGAAAACCGAGCGACGATGGATGCGTTTGTACGCGAACCCCATATAAGCAACCCCGTGAGAAGCGCATCGCACGGCTTTTGTCGTGTTTGCGTCGCACAATGCGCCGCCCCGTGTATTTCTCCAATGGCAGACTGCCATGTGCATTCCACTTTGTGGAAGTACGCGAATCGTTGCTGCTACGCCGACCGTACAACCGAGGGCCGCATTGAATTTTATCCTTCGCGACGCTTCATTAACTGTGACAAATCTCCAGTTTCTGCAGCAACGCGGCCGAGAAAGCTCGACTCTTAAGGAATAAACACAGATGCATCTAGAGGTCTAGCTTTAAGTAACGATGCAATTATCTTCAATTTAAAGTTCAATGTGGGCTATCTTTCTTTTGGATACTTTATTATCGGGTTTATTGTAGGATTATGAATTGCACATTCATGCACGTTTCAGTGAGTAGTCTTTGGTAGTTTATTCTTCGAGGTTATTACGTGTAAAAGGAGTTTTCCATGTTCCATTATCGCGAGCCTTATAGACTGGCTTGTGATAATGTATCCATTATGGTGACTATACATGAACGTAGCCGTGTACGTTATTGGAAGAAGGCCAATATCGATGATTTACCACCTTATCCTGTAGTTATTGCGTCGGGACACGGTCTCATTATTTATATGTCACTATAACGCGGAATGTTACGTTGTGCGTCCTTTACGGGGCTACAAAGCACCGTCTGCGGTTCGATGAAATACTTAAACGGTTTTGCCGAGGTGATCGTCGGGGGGAGAGAGAGTGTCTCTTATGAAAAGAAGAAGGGCAACCCCCGTGGTTTATAGCAAAAGTAATACCTTACTGTCGACGGATTGCCCTCGAATACCCCCGACTCGAACTTTCCATTTTTTCGAGGAAAAACAGCTGCTTGGCGAAAAAATGACGCTAAGTTTTACTCCCGACGCAATTACAGCCGAGTCCTGAATTATCACGCGCGTTCTCAGCCAGCGGGCCGATATTATTCCGCCGGTATTCGGGGTTTAATTAAATTCTCACGGGGCAATTTTGCATTCATTTTATGCGCGACGTCGATAAACCGACGCGTGTGTGCCGGGCGGAAGATATCAGAGAAATTAGCATATTATCGTTTACTGAGGATTTTGTTTAACTTCGTGCCGGGCAAAGAAGGCAAATCTCCACGCGCGCGCGGGAGAGCAGTTTATTATCAGAGTAAATACCTGGCCAATTCTCGCTGAAGATGATGCACCCTCGAGCGTGCACGTTCAGCCTCGGCCGTTGCTTCGCGTACCCGGGCTTCGGCCTCCATTCGTTGTCGTCGTTCTCGTTCCACATCTCGCTGCGTAGCTTCTCTCTGTAACAACAACAATGGGACTCGTTAGAGTCAGCTTCGTGCGACACCTTGCAAACAATTTAAGTGTCACTGTCACTTGATATTCTGCTCCCTCTTACCTCCTCTTCCTCGGAAGAAAGTCAACTCGTTTGTTAATTTTGTGTCGTTCGCGAGACGCGTCAAAGGTGAAACGAATCGTCTGGCAAACGTATTTTCCGTCCAAGGAACGTGGAAAAGGTCCTGAACCGGTGTAAAACTTTTGCGTACAATCTTAAATACGTGACGAAGTATGTCTCAAAATATTTTTTACAATGTTTCAGCGTATTCACAGTGAACGTTCCGTGAAGTTCGTCTTGCGTGTATTCTCGCGGCGTTCTTAATGATTCAACTGTGGCAACGACTTGAAAAATTGAAGCAGAGAAAATCGGTTAGGTCGTTAGGCAGTTGCAAGTTTCCTGTCTAGCCTCAAGGTTTTTCATTAATTCTCGCGGTCTTTCCTCATCGCTCTTCTTCTCGGCAGCTTCTTATCTCCGGTTTGCCGCTTATATCGCGCCCTACCGAGACAATGCGCGCTATCCGAGATCGGCGAAACGTAAACGAACGAATTTCAGCGAGTTTATTGTAGGTGAAAAGCTTCGCGAGGGAAGCGAAATGAATCGTAAAGGGGTTTAACGGCTAAATAAACGGACGCGGTGCTGCCGGCGAGTGGCGCTGTAGCGTTCTTTTTGAGGAAATGCCTTCGATTTACGATCGGGCCTTTTCGTTACGAGCCTTGCTGATCTGCCACGATAAAGTTTCGATCCCCGATATAGTCTCGTTTCAGTGCGTCGAGATTTACGGTGAAAGCCAGCAGATACTCGAAAGAGCAGGCTCTTAAAACTGTAGGGCTTTCACATTGTTTATAACACGAGGCTTTTCTCTGCATGCAAATGTGTACCTCGCTAACGATAAGTTGCTAACATTCTCATTAAGTTCTCCTTGTAGCACGGAAACAAAAGGTCTTAACGAGAAGGTGTTTTCTTTGCGGATGTATGTAAATGCAGACATGTAGCAATGTGGACGGGTCCAATGTGTTTCTTTGATTAAACCTTAGGCAATGTCCTTTCGATCGACAGTTCCAAGATGGACGGTGGAAAGCGGAGCGACGAAATGCAGAAAGCTCCTCGTAGATCTTTTGGTAAGGTCTGAGACAGCGAGACAGGCGGTTCGAGGGAGGCGGGATTTATTCATGAATTTAAATCGCAGTTCTGTACGGTACATTGATTGCACCTTTTTTCCGGGAACGAATGCGCTGCTCCGGCCAAGTGGCGAGTTCTTTCTTTCCCTCTCTTTTCTCTGGCCATCAATAATTGCGCGCGTCCAATGTGGCGAAAGCAGTATTTCAGGCGATTTAACCCAACGGCCGGCGTCGTGCCTATCGGCACCGGTAATAAATTGTCGCCTGTACGTTCACCCGGCAACCCGTGGTACCCGCGAAATACCAATTTTATTCGTCCTCCCTCCTTCTCCCACCTTTCGGCGCAATCAACGGAACGTACGGGGATCCCGGCGATCTTAATTAAAAATCTGTCCTGCTCGTACGAGTGTCCCGACAGGGTGTCATGGGAACCACGCGCTGAGGCTAATGCGGCAGACGATCTCGCCCGACGAGATTTCCTCACCCTCCCCCCGCCCTCCCCCCGTCAACCCGCGCAAAACTATTTCAACTTTCGTGATCATTCCCACCTGACTTTCCGATGTAACTTTCTGATTACAATCGGCAAACTACGACGGAAAGTCACGTAGGAAGTTCGGTAAGGGGTCATCGACTACGCCCGATAACGCAGGACGCTATCGGTACCATCGTTTCTCTATCCAATTTGCAATTTAAAAAATAACAAAATTCAGCTGATAGTAGTGTGAAGGAACATGCAGATTTAGCTAACGATTTTTTAGAAACGAATTGTTCGTATCAGTTGGAGACCACTTAATCTGCATCTTGATAATAATAATATTCCCTGATAACTCTTGGATCTAGATTAAATAGGACTTTCAAACCAACCATCTGACGTATCTCTCATGCGAACGGTGTAAGTTGTTTAAAGAATTTTTCAAATTTCTGCGGAATATTCCACGATATCAAAGTCCGTTTCTATCCCCCTGGAGCTTGATAGAAGCAATCAGGCGAAAGAATCCTATTTCCTTTTGCTTCCATTGGTAGTAATGCATGGCTGAGACCTTTCCCCGCAGGATCGCAGGGAATTAAGCGACAACTGCGATGCGAATGCAGTCGTGGAAAGGACCAGGTGAACGAGGAAGGGTGCAGGGAGGGTGCTTGCAGGATCGGCGGAAAGCGAGGATATCGAAGAGTACAATCTGGTAAAAGCCGGCTGACCACGGGCGGAGAGGGTTTAAGGGACGACCGGGCCGGATTTATAGGAGCCTTAAATCCCAACGAACGTCACCCTCCCCCTCCGCCCTTCTCACCCTTAGCCCTTCGCGATTTCGCGACTGCGTCGTCCATGGAAGCTCTACTTCCTTTCCGATACTCCCTATTCAATACCCCCTTTTACCTTGACCGGAAGTCAGAAGGTTCAAATACCTCTCCTAAAACCCTACACGCTGAATTCCTCGCACGACACACGTCATTCGAGGAATCACGTGACAAGCCTGGCACGCCACAATTGCGAATTCATTAAAACTGGTAATTCGTGACATTGGGCGAAAGCTTAGAAACGTCGCGCGATCACGTTCACGGGTAGTAATTTGCTATTCCCCGGGTGAACGGAGGTACATTTAAAGGAGGGCAAGTGGGTTAGAGTCGAATTCGGCGGATATCGCGGCCTTATCACTCCTTATCGCGGTACGTGCCGGCGAGTTTTTCGCGGATGTCGATGACCGGACGATAAAGTACGAGGAAGGGCGAGCATCACGCGGCCACACGAGCGGAAGGGAGCTCACCCGCATGGATTCCACGTGTTTTATTCGAAGCACGTGCGCCCACGGAAGATGCAGCCTCGTAAGAAGCCAATACGGACGTATCGGGCAATCGATGCTGGCACCAAGTCCTCCCCCCCCTCTCTCTCTCTCTCATTGCCAGTTCTTTTCGGTCGTTCCGTAAAATCGTGTCGGTTCGCGCGACGAAATCGACTGGGTAATAATTAATGAGCGGCGAATACCCCGAATAATCTATCAGCCTATCTCCGGGCTGTCGTAGTGGCTCATCGAGAACCGTTCTCAATTATTCAACGTCAATGAAGTTCTCGCCTTTTCATCGAATCCTCTGAGCTTCGCACAAGAGAAACTTCGCCGGTGCACAGCTGTAAACGGCACGCGCAATCAACCGGCAAATTTCTATCACTCAATCGAGTTTTGGCAATGACAGCCGAATTGTAACCAGTGTCATATACTCGCCAGTTTATGTATTCTACCCTTGAAAAAGCCTTGGAAAAGAGGATCTTCTAATTACTTCTGTGGATATTGTTTGATAAACAGTGTTACGTTCATGTTGATCAATAGATCATAGATTATAGTATGAATAAGTGGGCCACTTTTAACGGTACTGTGTCAGTGTTTATAAATAAACGAAACGAAGGCGTACGTTACGTTGCCCTGAAATCCTTTCGTAATACGTAGGTACGCCTTGGAGTTTCTTACAATCTTTAGTACTTGAGGAAGGTGGGTGCGTCGAGGTATAGAATGCACGTTTCTTCGGGCAGCCGGATTGATAGCTGGGTCACGTGTCTCTTATCCTCGCCAGTCTTCGGCACTCGACGTCACGATAAATCTTTCAAGTCGACACACCTTCGAACCGTAGAAATCCGACGGATACAACGTCCCGGCTGTCTTTGTCCGTCGCGCCTGATTTTCCTATTTATCTCTGCCCCAGCGTTTCCCAATATCGTCCGTATGACCGTATAAAAATTCGTATTTCGCGTAGTTTAATATCCGTCGAAACGACGAGGCGATATGGGCGGAAAATAAAAACACGATGCTCGGTGTTTCTTTGATCTGTCGATCGGATTCGTACGTTCCATCGGACCAAGGGGCGACTGTTTGTTATTTCTTTTGCCACGAAGAAGATCAAGCGACCTCTCGTAAAGTGTGAAACCTATCAAAGGGGTTCTTCCGAAAGCTTTCATAAAACGTCTTCTACCTTCAAATCTGTCCGTCGCTGTACGTTTACTTTCCAATATACACTGTCAACACGGACTTTGACATAGAGAAAATGATCTCCCCCCTGACTTTTACTTAAGCCGAATAAATTTTCGACACTCCTGCGATTCTTGACGAATTTCAACAAGTTCTGTGTTTAGGAAATACCTTTTTAATGTCAAGAATCCTCTCAACATAATCTGTTTTCTTCGCGCCTCAGCTGTACATCGATGCTAAAATTTTATGAACGTTTGCCAACGGCTAGGGCAAAACACATTCGATAGGATTGTAACGAGAAGCGATGTCCCGCGGCGCGACATTACCGGCGACAACGAATAACACGTTTTCGAGGCGATTCGCGTTTAACCCGATCCCATGATTCCCCGGCGAATTACAGTGCATTTTCATAACGGCGCATGGAAATTCACGGAGTGTTTACACGCGCCCGGGCGATCGTCGGTGCGCCCACTCGTGTGAAAATTCGCGTTGCAGCTGCAATAACAGAGCGGTAATGTGCCGCGAGAATTATCGAATTACCCGTGTACACGTGCGGCCGGGAACCGAGCCCCCTCCGTTCCACGATTTCCACGCGTTATCGAGATCCCGCCGCATAGATTCGCATAAAGTTAAATGACTCATTACGTGAAAACGGGGACGTGCCGACGCCCGTATTAAACGTATGCACTCCGATTCCCGCACTGACCCGTCAGTGACCGACGATTGTTACGACAATCTGCAATTCGTGAAATTTAAAATACCGGATTCCCGGCTACAGTTACCGAGGAATGCAAATATCGTTTGTACAAACATTCATATTTTGACGTGGGTTCATTTTGAAATTCCGAAACCTGAAAAATTGTAAAACTGCTGCTGCACGCTTCAATTGGTTTTATTGTTGCAAGTTTGAACGTTTCTGTAAAGTCAGTTTCTATATTGAAACCCCGTGATTCGAATGAAAATCTGCGTGTACCGAAAAGTGAAGTTTTCAATTTCAGAGATGATATTATTTTGCCTTTTTGCTGAGGGCAAACGGGTGAAAAGGTTTAGCGGTATGAATGCGCGGTAAAATCGTGTCACTGTCTTTCACGCTTGAAAAATGTCAGAGAAAGCCCCCTTCTTTCTCCGAGAAATTCCAGCGTTTGCGAACCTGCTTCTCCTTTTTCCCCTTGAAAAATCCCAGTTATTTTTCTTTCTCCTACACGTACAAATGTGTAACGTGATATTAATTCACTGTTTAATGATTAATCGCTCATTTTCCCGCCCCCTCGATACTTAAGCGTTCCTTTGACCTCTCCAATTAGCACATTCTGCAATTTCTACGTAACTTACAGTTTCTTGCGAGATTGCTATCTTCAGATTTAATTAGCTAAGTACCTGTCTCTCCTTGTTTTATCCGCGTTCGTTGTTTTCTCATACTCTCTCTGGTCTCAGCTTTCATTATTTTTATTTGATCGGCAGAATGGCTGAAGTTCGCGCTGACACCTGGTCAACGATTCAACTGCACATGAGATTTCGTACGAACGTTCGAGAAGGACGACGATTTCCAGGGAACCTTTCGTGTACCGGTGCGATTAGCGTCTATGTTACGTTATATAGCGCTACTTTCGCGAGGATTTATGAGTGGCGAGATTATCGATACGAAATGTGTTTCGGGAACAGCGTCGGTCATTACAAAAGAAGTCTGTGTTTTATCAACACCGGCAGTGCTTGTTTGCAACTGTTTTATGCGTCGTTATAGCGAACCAATAAAACATCTCGCTTAACGAACCGTCTTTCGCGTTTGCGGACAAAGCTTTATCCTTTCCCATCGGTCTACTCATCACGCGATTTCTATAACGGAGCAAGATAAACAGAAACTTTCGCACGGCTAGCTTTGCCTTCGCTCTCGCTGCTCTCGCTTTAAACTCGGACTTTAAAACCATAAAAATTATCACACTGAATTATTACCTAAAGTTCCTATAAATCCGTACTATATTACGCCATATATTTCGCAAGTATTGTAAACTACGTTTGAGCTAAATTTCGATATTCTGATAAAAAAAAGTGGCCGAAACCGGTTTAATAGTATCCCGTTTCAGTATTTTATTACGTCGCATTGAATAATTAATCCCCTCGTTGAGCGTTCCTACTACTATATCTCCTGCATAGTTTATGGTATATAAAAAGGAACGTAGTGGCACAAGGGAATCTTGTTCACTTTCGGTATCGTAGTTAAATAACGACTTCTTGATAATGGCTATTGACCGGTGCGAAGGGACGTCATTTCGGTCGTTCGTGCTGTCCTGTTTTTTCGCTAATGGGGGAAAGCCATATGGCGAGGTAGAAAGGCAAGCAACGTAGCGGATCGGCTCGTGTCATCGTCGTCGGAGGGACTCACCCTGCTGAGCTTAGTGAGGCTAGCACCCATGAGCCTGTGAGCCTTGTCCTTGGGTTCTGCGAGGGGGTTGCGATGGGTCGAACCCTCGACGTCGGGACATCCCCGTCTGGAGGGTGCAGAGGGGCCGACCCCTCCAGCCGTGCCCCAACGGTGCACTCGCGCTGCCACCCTGCCTATCGGGCCCTCGACCAGTCCCTTTAAAAGTCGCAACGTGCCGCCCCTGCACAGACCGCCACCGACACCACCCCCTCCACCCGCACCACTTTTTGCCCCACTAGCACGACCGGCCGCACTATTGTCACATCCACCGCCGGGCTCTTTGCCACTCTCCCCGGCTACTTCCGCCTTTTTCTCCTCTCCTTTCGGCGCGCTTCTCGGTCCTTCTCCCACCTGGCCCTCGCGTCGATCTTCTGGCACCTTCTCACGCGCGTCGGGACTCTCCTCCGGCGCTTTACAATCCTTGCTATCCTCCTTATCCGCTATCTTTCCTCCCCTCTTTTCATCCCCGTCCTGAGCTTTACGGTTCCCCGCTGAATCTTCCCTGTTGTCCCGCGTGGTTTTTACAGGAAGGTCCTGGCGGTCCTCGTCGTTGAGGATCTCCCTGTTGTCCAGTCGGTTCTGCCTAGCTAAATCCAGTTTTCTTCGCGTCGTCTTATTTCCTTCTACTTCCTCCTCCTTCTCCTCTTGGTTTTCCACCCCCACCCCCACCTTGAGTGTTTTTGACGACAGCACGGCCGCGTTCTCCGGAGCACCCTTGGGACGATGTTGTCGCAGCTGTTCCGCCGAAATCGTAGCAGCTGTGTGACGTATCTCCGACACGCAAAGTCTGTCGACGATGCGGGTCGATCGAGTCGATCGGAAACGTGTCTCGCCGGGCTAGGCTTCCTCGCGAGGCCTCGTACTTCCCGAATTTCGCGATGTCTGTCCCTCGTGGACTGGCACGTGTCGCGCGTCTCGCGATGTAAACTCCTACGTGACGCACTTCAAAGACGCGATCCAACTTCCGAGCAGCGGTTCCTCGCTCGCCAGTTGATTGATTCTCCACAAGAAAAAAAGACCGCAACGTGGGTCGCGGCAGTAGCAAAGGTTTCGGCGAAAAACGATCGCAAAAGATATATCACGATTCCGAGGTAGTGGGTTTCCGACTGGGAGAGCGGCTCTTGTCTCCCGGTAGGGCTAAGGCAACGTTTTCTTCGTAATAAAAAACACAAGGGAACCAAGAACGGACGTATGGCCGAGGGACTCGGATCTGCGCGTCACAGGACAATCTTCTCCTCCATGGCCCGAGCACGTGCGCGTGGATTTTTAGGACGGTGCTTGGAGTGGTGCACTTGTCGGTCAACTTGCAGTTCCTTCGGCTCGGGACATGTCACTGGCCGGGGTCCGTATTGTCATTGCCGGCACGTAGGCCCAATCCTCACTGACATCCGGCCCAACCCGATGGCGACTCGTTGACCGTCATTCGCGCGGAATCACGATGCCGGATGATAATCCGCGCCGTTGAGAGGAACCTTCGCGTGTTCGTCACGCACGATGGTTACCGACCGACTGACTGCCGGCGATTAACAGCCGCCCTCACTTTCGCTCTGACTCACACCAACCCTACGCTCTTCCGGCGCCCCTCGAGAGGCGCATGCGCCAACAACCCCCCCCGCCCCTCCCCCACTACCCCGTCTGCGACTCTGCTGCGTCGCGACGCTCGTAGCCCTGTCTACGTGTACGTTAAAACGTAAAGACTCTTATGGGACGCTGCTTTTGCTTCCTCGTAAAAAGTTCGCTGATCGTAGAAAAATTCTACAGAGTCCTCTCAATGACACGTTCTTCGCGATACCGGCATGGAAGTTACGTTTACGAAAGGATGTTTCAGTGGCAGTTAAAACGTAGACCTTCGACGCGCGAAAGAGGGAAAATTGTTGTAAATTTTACCACTGAAACGGACAGTTTCTGTCGATTGCAATGGTTCAATGCGAAGTCTTGCTTGTCGTATCGGCTTTTAAGAAGAGTTTATGGTTTAAAAATGTAGAAAACGCGGCGGTAGTGTGCGAACGTCAGGCACGTCAGCGATGACCGAGGGATTGGGGAATGCGTTGGTATGTCGTGTGAAATCAGCTTAAGGCAATTTGCAAGCGCTGAATATCCGGGACAAGTGAACATCCGTAGGGCGGATATAAACGGGGAGAACCGAAGCGCGTTTCTCGCGTAAACGCGACCCTTTAATTAGTTTTAAAAACCCATAGCCAGGCATTATCCGTAAAGGATATCGCCGGGGTAATCGAAGTTATGAATTTATTCGACGATTCCCCGAAGGGAAGGAGATTAGCGTGGTGCTAATCGGGGAATACCCTCCGTGCCGCTATAATAATCGGCAATTTCGTTCATCTCCATGGCAGAATGTCTGCACAGAATCAGCGCACAGTTTTTGGATAATCTCCCTTTCGTTCGATCCCGCTCAACCCATAAGGGTCTCGTTAAACCTTCGGCCTGCTATCACCGGCTATTAAAGGTCCGAACTGCTCGTTTTAAGTTGTATTAATAACCGACCAAAGGCGTACACGTATTTATAACAATTACTGTGACCGTCAGAATAATTAACTGAAGAGAATTTTACCACGGTAACCTTTAATATTACCACAATGTTATGATGGTTCTACGAAATCTTTTTTTAAAACTTTGATCGTTGGAGCTAAAATGTCAGACCATTAGGTCCCTTGCTGTCATCACACGAACCTTCGTAATTACAAACGACTTGGTTTTAGTGTTCGTAGAAATTTCCCCTCCGTAATTTTCAAGCCAATCAGACTTAAAGTGACGTCTGCTTTGACTTTGTTCTTAACGGTAGCCTGTGCGAATGTGCGGAGGGTGCGATTTAATGAATTAGCGAGCGATTAATTAGCGAGACTGCGCTGATGACGACGATCGAAGGGTTCGGTCAACCTACGCTGGCACATGTACTTATCGATTTTACTCACCGGGTTTTATGGTGTTTTACATGGCTGTAGTGTTCGCTGAACTATTGTTTTACACCCTTTTTACAGATCATAGGAATTGCAAGTAAGGTCTTGTTAATGGCTAAGTTTATAAATGCATAGGATGAAATGCATAGGATAGATATGCTTGTAATAATTCCAGTGATATTAATTTGTTAATCACGGTTGATTATCAAACGACGTAAGCATCTTCAATTTTAAACAACAAATAACAAACAAACTGTATCACGCGGGTCGTCCATTTTTCCGTGCTGAAGGAACACGTACAATCTTTGCGCGAGTACAGTGCAATGCCTGCTATAAATTACTAGAATCTGCTTTTCCTCGAAACGATAGCCCGCCGATTGATTCCCAATAAGGAAAGCGAGTGTCGAATGGAGTTCCCCTGCAGTGAATTCGGTCGTTTTCGACATTCCGTCGATGTGTCTAATCTCCTTTCACCACGGGCGTCTGCTGTTGGGCGAGTCATTCTGCAAAGTATATTAACAGGTTGCCAATATCGGGGCACAGCGGAGGGTCGATGGTAGAAGGCGGCATTGTGAAGCAAACAATTTAATATGCGCAGTCGAAGAAGGCTCGGGTAACAGAGGAGAGTCAAGGGCGAGGGGATTCTCCTTTGGAGAGGAGCGAGCTTTCTCCCGGCATGCCTTATCTGTCTTCCAGCAGTCACAAAGCCGAGATCTCTCCGTTTATTGGAAAGCCCTGTCATCGAGTAACCCCGCGAAGGATGAAAGGCCTGCTAGCCTAGCCGCGTATTATCGGTACAGCGCGTACACGCGAGCCCCGGAATGTCGCCCGACGGCCTCCTATGGGCAATTTTCCAGGGCCGACCTGGAATTTGCATAATATTCCGTTTTTGAGGGATCAGCCCGCCGGGGAAACGGCCGCGGAGGGGCTGGACGGCTGTCCGAAACCGATAGAGACGGTTAACGTCACCCCACCATTGCGTTTTGACGTTCACTTTTGACGTTTACGCGTAATACATCATTTTCTTATTTTCAACTCGCGGGGAGGAAATTTCTCTATCCCCTTCGCCGTGGTTCACGATGATAATGGCGATATTCGCTGCGTTGTTCGATATTTTTAAAACCACGGGGTGCAGGTTTGGATTGTAACTTCCGGCCGATAAACTTGTGTCGTCGCGATATCTCCGGCCGAATCTCGATGGGTATCGATTCTGAGTAATGCAAAAATCCGTTATTTATTGCTATCTGTACCGAGAACCCATATCCGAGAAGTCATCCTCCTGCCATACCAGTGTGATATATAGCGAACGATACCGTCGAATACGCGACGACGACCTGAGAATATGAAAATCGTATTACCTTTTTTTCAAAAAGGAAAGCATTCTCTGGCGGTGTTAAGCGATGAAACCGATACGGCGAATATCGAAGAAAAACGCACAAGAAAAGACTGAGAATAGCGATTTAAAACATCTGATTATTTCAGAAACTCGTTTTATATCACCTTATCAAATCAGTCATTCACATACCTAAAGATTCGTCTGATTATTTTTAATTGTAGATATCTGATAGCGAAGCAATATTACATCGCTAATATCATTAAAAATTTTTAAATCAACATTGCTGTTGGCCTCGATAGGCAAATACTTGATCCAGGAAACCGCAGATTTCGGAGTTGTGAAAATCACATTTTAACCTATCGGGGAAGTTTGGGATACTTACGAGGGGGACGGTCATGGCTCGATCCTTGAGCGACGATTTTCGATCCCCGGCACGTCCTCTGCCCCGTTTACGCTTCTGCCTTTCGCTTTTCATTGACTGCGCTGTTTTCGAGAGCGCATCGCCCTCGGAGTGATATTAGCAAGGGTGGATTTTTGATTCCATCCCCTCTCCCATCGTCCCTGTTGCGTTCTGTCCCTTACTCTCCCGCTTTCCAGAGAGGAGTCGCTCTCCAATTTCTTTTTCTGTCTCCCCCCATTTCTCTCGTTTTTTCATCCTTTTTCCCCTCCTCGTTCCCGCTTTCTACCTTCCCTCTTTATCTCCTGCTCTCCATGTATCTCTCTCTTTCCTTCACGCTCTCCGCTTTTCAACTCCCTCCGCCCCACACCTTCCCACTTCCTGCGCGTCACTTTCTTTTTTCTCCGCGTGCCCTTCATAAAAGGGCCGTACGCGCGTTCACGCAGCTTTATGTGTGTGCTCCGCGTACCTCCGTGGCAATTAGCATGCATCCGGTGTTGGAAGCTCCGAGATCGCAGGGGGGTGTCCGAATAATCCGGTCTGATCTACGTACACGTTTCTGATATCCATGCGCGCCGTGTTTATGGCGTTGCTTGCCGCGAACGGCCTGCCCATACACGTATTAGCTGGCGCGCGCATTGTAGACTCAGGGATTGGGGTCCCCGGACCTTTGAATAATTTCCCCTTAACCTCGGCCGGCACGCTCTACACCCCCTTATTTATTTCCCGGAAAAATCGATCGGCCCGTAACCACAGTTTAATAACGACGCACCCGCCGGCGATTAATGTTTCATACTCAGAACGGATCGTCTAAATCATAAATCTGCTTTATTGAGACACATCGAGCGAGGTTTAATGCATCGTGCATTTTATCCCGTTCCCATTTAGCTCAAGTATGTCAACGATAAAGTTCTGCCGAAGCCCGGGGATATTGATTTCATTTATCAATTTAATGCTTACTTTACATCCCCGGCCGTACGTAGCGCGACATTCTTCGAACGTTTACACGGGCGAATGCATGCCAAGTGTAATGGATTCTGTCGACTTCGAAACGTCAGACGTAACGCGGAAATGGCAAGATGCGGAATATAAACACCACGTTGCGCGCTTTGAAGGTATGTCGACGGAGAAGCAAGGGTGTTGCACGGTGTCTCCATTTCATATTCCACGCGGGGAATTCGCTCGAGCGCTCTTACGCAGGGAGCTTTTCAAAGTCGATATACGAATACGGCGAGAATCCGCTGCCATAATAACGTTCAAGAGCTTTCTTATGTACCTTATTTACCGCTTACAACGAAACGCACGATGAAACGTAGATTCCTTAGTACTTACTTCTGAGTAAACTCAGAAAAGTTTTTAGATATACTGCGGGTCGTGAGGTCGTGGTAACGTGAATGAAGGAAATCAAAATATACGTTTCGATAGGACGATCAATCTTCATGAACATCCATCTGTAATTTTAATCTAAAAGTAAGACCTTGAAGAACATTAATAAACCCCTCACGAAATAATATACACGAAATACCACATATCGTTTAACTGCTTATTACCGATGAAGACGATCGTCGAAAAGTATCACTTGTGGCCTTTTTCTCGCCCATTTTTTGCCTAAGCAGAACTGTAATTACGGGGAGGTCGTTAAAATTGTAAACCCCCAAAGTTTTTCTCGTTGTGGCCGAGGGGCATCGAAGGAAAGCCCAGGAGAGGGGCGTGTTCGCATTCGGTGGGTCAGTGATGTTAGCCCTTTATCCTTTGTTCCAACCCCTCGACGAACGTATCGGCGACGCGCCCGGCGAATAATTCGCCGCGAGGGCAGCGCGCGTCCCTGGTTTTCGCCGCGGAACGACGCCGGACTCGTCCGCGCCTCGCCATTAATTAAAGGGGTCCCACGGTGTGCTGCACCCTCCGATAAAAAGTCCGCGCGCATAAAGCGGGGCACAAAAGGGGGTTGCGGCTCGGAGATAGCCCGAGCGTTGCGTGGGGTCGAACGGTCCGACGGTCTCGGTGCTTCGGTTTAAATTTCAGCGGGCATCGTCCGCCGGAAACTCTTTTACAAGCTTCCACGAAAAACGAAAAATTCTCTAGCACAGAGAATTGTCCGTTCCTCGATATTCCTGCTCGTTGTACGCCTTCTACGAAATAAATTCTATTTATTATACTCTGCTCCGTACTGCATGTAATAACCTTACCTCAGACTATCTAGGAAGTAAAAAATGTTTCTGAATTTATAAACGTTTATTGGTGATAGGGCCTGAAATAGATGACACTGTCTTTTAATGTAAATGTACCGCGATTAAGTTGAAATGTATGTGAAGGAAATGATACTGACAAAAGGATATTCGTTCGGCTGAAACGATCATCACTTTTTCAACATTGTACATCAGTCCTGGAAGCCAGCATATGCGACGATTAATGTATCGCACTATACCACGCATGGTTGTGAATCTCGAGAGCAAAGGGGGAACATTGGCCGCAGAAGGGGACCGTCACGCCGTGCATATACGCAATAATTTATTGAAAAGTTCGTTTCGGATGGTGCACAGATTTTCATATCACGTATGCATTCTTGCTGTACATGTATAAATATATACGTACATACGTACACATAGACTGGGACATGTATTTCCGGCTAGACTGGATCGATTTGCAATTTATCGCACAAAGTCCGAGAGGACGTGTTTCCAGTTGAAAGTTATTTTTAGGGACATCCGATCGAAATAGTCCCGCGCAAAACGTTGTTTCAATATTTTCCACGTGAAGCTTTTTAAGGATGTCCATAAAACAACGCTTCGTACGGTTTCATCGTGCTGACGGCCATAAAACTGTTATTAAATGTTTCGTCTAGAATAACAGTGTGATGGGAAGTTCGATATGGCCGAATATTTCCCTTTATTTCTCAAGTTAATAAATAACCAAGGCTGACTAGCCTTGTCTAACGAATCCCTTTACAAATCGTTGTTTAATTACGTGGGGTTGGCTCGTTTGTAGGCGCAATATCCACAATAATCCGGAGATTCCCCTTCTCTCTGTCGACCGCTACGCTGAAATGATGTGGGTCAGAGTGCAAAGTTATGTACGGATCGTATGCATTGTCGTAAACCACGATGCATTGTGCGTTCGGCCACTAATGTGATTCAGTCATTACTCATGACTTAGCTTTCCTACTGAAGTCATTAGAGGGTATTAGTACCAAAAATATGCACACCCTTGGGATTTTTCATTTTCGAAACACATTGACTTTGGAGATATCGCACACTTTTATGAGCAAAGTTTATTAACAACAGAAGGAAGAATTCCAAAGATTCTTTATGAAATTCATAAACATGTAAAATTGAAGAATTTTCAGGACTGCAGCTTCTGTTTGGGGAAAGAATCTTAATGTTTGTCGTATGTGCAATGGGTGTTTGCTTTTTCTCTGAAGCGTAAGGTGAAATTATTACCGGAAGTGGGTACACAATGAGCTTGCATTTATACGGTCACAATGCAGACAAGCGAATCGGCGTGGGACGGTATCGCGCTGAAATCGAGATTAAAAGCTAATCGCGGGGTTCTAGGTACGACAATGGCGCAGGGACTATGCAAATTGCAGAACCTTGAATCGATGACATTGTCCTTTGATCAGAATTCTACTGACGTGCCAACGTCAATTCGGATGATCCCCAGCGGCACTAATTAATAGTAAGCCATTTGCGGATTGCTAAAACGGGAGACCGTAGACGAGAAAGACGCCACTGCAATTATCAGCTCTCGAGCTATTCTACGTCAATGAAACCATAGGCGTTCAATTCTCTTGCTTACGACATAGCACGCCTTTCATTGACAACCATCCGAACGTAAAATATATGCATTTAGTCCTTGATGACCCCCGGACGTCAGAGAATTGACTCGGATGCAAATATCGTCCATTGACTCTAACCGTATCTTAAAACTATCAAAACTAAGATCGAAAAGTTCACGGCAATTTCTACGTATTATAATTGCGTGCCCGGTAATTTCGAAGATACTTAGCCCTGAGTTCTCGCAAGTAGCGATACTCGCAACAAGTTGTATCGGAGCTGGGCATAGAGTAATTGCCTCTTCTAGGTAATAGCGGTGATTCATGGGATGAAATCGAGAGGTTCCAGGGGCTTGGGTGAAATGTATAACGAAGAGAGACAGGCGGACTAAGGAGAGGGCGAATGAGACGGTATTAACGGCGATGGAGAGCCTTCGAGTGGAAGGAGGACACCACCGGAGCCGTAGTTGGCCGGCAATTACAAGCTCTCGCGGTACTCTATAACGAGGAATTGTTGCGGCAAGGCCTGCGACGCGTTTCTGTCCGTACAATATCCCGCGAGCATGAATTTTACCCGATTATCGGGGCCAGAGCGACCGAGAGCAGGAGGGAGAGAGAGAGATACACGGAGTTGATGCTAAATACCGCGCACGGCCCGTACTAAAGTGGAGTAGTCGAAATCCATTAAAGGGCTTTGTGCGGTCAACGGCGGATATATACGCGACCCTCCACGTCGGATTGTTCGTCTCTTCTCATCCCCCCCGTCGCGGAACCCCGGCTTCCTGTTTTCCGCCCTTCCGATCGTATTCCAGTTCGCGGTTTCGCTCGTCCACCAAGAGGGTCTTGCGCGTGTACGCGAGAGCCGTGTTTTTGGAAATTGCTTTTCGCGCGCCGCACGGCGACGAAACATTTGAATCCTCCGGAAATTCAAGAATCCTATTCGCTCGGCCCTCGCGAGCGCAAGTTACTCGCAATGTCGAGGCGTAATATTGAGGGAACTATGTTGAGGTTTTCGAAGAACATGCGGTCATTAACAATAATGTTATCTACCCTTTTTTTTATCATTTTCCCATGAAAGGACGAGAGAAAAGGTCCGCCGAGGAGGACCCGTAATAATAATAATGATAATAATAATAATAACAATGAAAAAGAGCGTTCTGTGGGCGATAAAATGTAAAGTGACCATATATGTAGCTCTCGTTGAGCGATAAAGTCCGCTGGGCAATAATCGACGTCCTTTACGTTTATTTCCGCAAGGACCTCCCCGTCCCTGATAATCCCGGAGAGGAGTTTTACGACGTTTTTACTGTCGCGAGGTTTTTCCGGGTGCTTACGCCGCCGTCCTGGCGTTCACCCGGAAGGCAGGATCGTTGGAAAAGTAAGTTTTCAGAGGTTCCCTCGGCAAGCGGAAATTCTTAGCGAAGAAAATGGAAGTAAGGATACGTTACGGTCGCCGGGGATATCTCTGTGCCGTGCGTTTTGGCTGTAAATTTGCCGCTCGCTTCGGGAGCCGTGACTCAGGGCCGATTGTGCCACGTTCGCCGCGTGTTTTTCCTTCCATTAATGATCGATACGGCAGGCTGACGCGAGGAGATTCGACGCCAGCCAGAAAATGTTATACCTTCGTAACGTTCGCGACACCCTGGCGCCACGGGGCCAAGGGGTGCCTATGCATCCTGTCTTCCGACAAGCCCTGCCCTTCCTCCGTCTTCGCCAGCCACGTATATACCCTGTTTTCCCTTCACTTCCTCGTCCTATCATTCATTTTAGCCGACTCAAATTTGCTTCTCCCGCTCGCACGACCCTCCCCATATTGATATATTACTCCTCAGATTCGCCTAAGCCGCTGATCGATGTGCAAAAAATAGCTATTCAAAATATATATGTATTTTATAAATGACCAAACCAAAAGATATACACGTACGTCTATCGAGTGATTTTCAATAGGAACAGGAAAGCTGCGTTAACGGAAAATACGACGCGCGAGGGGGTATTGTTCTCGTCCATCGAAGAGCCACGCAAATTGTTTGAAACTTTACAAAATACAGGGCATACATTATACATGGCATTCTCAAGTTTGTATCGGCCGCACCCTACAATGTATACCGAAAGGATTACAGAGGAAAGGGTAAAGGGTGGAGGGGCGCAGTGGCCAGGCTGCTCTTTGTTGTCGGAACGGCACGGCCGTAAGGGTGACGCGTCGAAGAAGCAGCGTTAACGGTCCGGATGATTCGAATTTGCATAAATAACGGGCGCTATTTGGCAACGGTTTTTCGCGGCGGTGCCGCGTCATCTCGGGGGCCCTTTGAGCCGCGAATGCGAAATAAATTGCGCAAATTGATTCTCGGCCGCGGTGAGGGGGGCGGGGGTAGAGCTCCCGAGGTTTATACTTCCGGGGGAGACTAATTTTTTACAGGCCGACGAACCGTGTGCGACGATAAACTTGTAATCGAGGTTGAGGAGGGCATGGGGAGGGGGGGGGCAATTTTCGTAGGTGAAATACACGGGGTCGCGCGGGGGAAGGAACGGCGAGGCGCGGTCTCGGCGAACTCGCGCGCCATATTCCCGCTTGATAAAAACAGAGGCAATTTGCCAAAATGTCGGCTTGATGGCTCCTCGCATTGCAGACAGCCCCGACACGAGGGTTACGTCGTGCCCGGTGCTCAAGAGGAGGGTTTATGGGAGTAAAGACAGGGATACATGTCGACCGTACTTCTCCCCGGAAAGAAGGGGGAACGCCGATGTCGGCGGAACCGTGGAAACAGACGGGAGAACGACGAGAACGACGTACAAGACGGAGGAGCTTTGAAATGGAGTTGAGAAGAAAACGACGGGCGGAAGGCACGCCGAAATATAGGAAACGCTCGTAGGCAAAAGGCTGCCCGGTGAACCGGTTCGGACGTGCAATGACGACAGAAGAAACAGACGTAACACGGGTTAAACAAGGACAGCCGGGAAGGGATACAAAACATGCAGTCTCAAAGAGCAAATGATTATACACGGGACAAGTGTGGACGTGTTTCGGGAAAGTCGTACGCCGATGATAGAGCGGAGTGAAAAGCAGCGAAAATGAAGCTGAGGGAAGGAAAGGCGAAGCGAGAAATTGAAAAGGTAAAATGACAGCGAAAGGAGACGTCGGGCCGAGAGAGAAGCCGACAAGAAGAAACTTGAAAAGAGCGAAGAGGGTGGTGAAGAGGGAAAAGGGGGAATATCTCCACGCCGAGTGGGATGTAAATTGCTAGCACGTACATTAGTCATCATCACTCGCAGCCCTCACCTCAACTTTGTTCCGAAGAAGTGCTACTGGCTGGCTGCCTTTCGTTCCTCTCTTCATTCCCTCTTCATACTTTCTCTTTTTCTCCCGGCGTTCTTTGCCTTCCGTGCGTTTGGATAAACGACGCTTATCTAACCTCTTGCTCGGAATAAATCCCGGCGGGAAGGAATTGCTCGCTCGGCTTGCACGTATGATCTTTCCCCATCGCCGTGGAAAAATCCGCGCGGGGATTTTCAAATATTCCCGCGATTCATCGTTTTTTCGTTCGCATACATCTCGCCCCTTCCCTTTTCATCGTATTTCTATTAATTACTTGAAACAACGGGAGTCGGTATTTGTTATTTATTTTACATACATATATCGCATTTTTTCATTATTCTCGGGTCAGAAAGTATCGTCGATACTTTCTGGTTGATCTGTTTGTTCTGTTTGTTTGTTTGTTTTTATTTGCCCGCTATCGATGCGATCCACTTTTTTCTTGTTTCTGCTTTCACCGTGATACGCTTCGGCCCAATGGCAATTTGTTGTCGTTTTTTCCCGAAGATAGTAAAGTTCTTTTTGCTGGTTTTTATTTCCTTTCTTTTATCCTCGTGAACGTCACCTTCCGAGTTTCCGCCGTTCATTCATCCTCCTTTACTCTCCTCTCTTGCTTGCCGTTCTCCCGAGTAAACGACGCTTGACTAACTTTGCCCGAGGTAAATCCACTCGCGAGGGAATCGTTTGCAGGTTGCACGTTAAGCTCTCCCTCTCTTTCTCCCGCTGGAAATTCCATCTGAGAAAGTCGATCGTTTCCAGAAGGAACACGTGGCTCTCCCTTTCCTCGCCTGCCTTTCGTCTTCTCGTTCGACTTCACTTGGCCGCATTGATTTATGGGGTGGAATCCTCCGTTCCTTGAAACATAATACGCCGAGGTGCCCGATATTAATTCAATCGCCATTCGTGACATTTTTTTCCTCCGTCCTATCGTCTACGCCCGCAACTTTATTGTCCTTTTTATCTCTCCTCTCGTCTGTTCGTCATCGCAATACAATTGGACTTCAGAACTGAATTTGAATATCAGATGTCGCAGCCAGTCCGAGAGATTTCACTTTATTGCTTTTCTATAACGAGCCCTGTGAACGACGTTATAGTATCAAAGTTTAATAATCCTGATTGTCCGACTCCTGGCCGTAAAATTAATCTTCATCGACGTCAGTGAAACTTTCAGCACCGACGTTCGCCATCACTCGTGACGTTTACTCGAACGCTGATTAATTAAACTTAGCCCTTAACTTGTCCAAATCTAATATCCTTCATATTTGCTATTTTGCCAATTTATTTGCAGTTAAATACTGAATGTGTTACTGTATAATAGCTTATCGCGCGTTTTAGTATCTCATAAAACTAAAGATTCAAACTAATAATTACCCGTCATCAGAGACGCACCAACTTTGAAGTACTTTTAATCAAGAACTTTTAGAACCAAGTGTAATTACGCCAATCAATTTATCTAATGTAAGTACAACCGCCACTTTTCCAGAAAGGTCGGTAAAAAAAATTCCTACGATAAAGCGAAGTCACGTTCAGAAGCCGGTCAACGTTGGTCCATTTAAATTCATCGAATTAGACACAATTATTAATTGCAATGCGCATTTAACGCTCGACTAAGGCCGGAGAGGAAGGAAGGAATTATTAATTGGACCATCTAACCGATGAAAATTCTTCTTTTCCCGTGCACAAAGGGGGGAACAACACAGAAGTTCTCCGGTGCAAACAAAATGTTAATTAACCAAGCGGCGCGGTGCAGCCAGTGAAAAATCTCTTCATTATAAGTTTCGTAAGATTTTAACAACGCTCCGCAAGGGTTCGAAGAGGACGAGGAGGGGGGGGGGGGGGTGGGAAAGACGGGAGTCTGAGAAGTCCTTCATAAAAGCTCGCCGGCGTGGGATGACCTCCACCGTCAGAATCACGTATCGTGCAGCGGCATTTCCTTCGTTATCGTTGAGTTCCTGGTCCGATGCAATTACGGCTGAGGGACGAGGATTAATTAAAGGTGACACGGTGCCCACCCTTGCAAAAGCTTAATGGAAATAACGCGAGTAGCTCGCGAATGGTCCCTTCTGTCTGCCACGGTTTCGCCTTAAGTGTCTGGCAATGATCAATGATCGGTAAAAATAATATTTCATCTTAAGGAAATGAACAATAAAATTCCTCCCATGTGCCAGTGTTAAAGAAAACGAAATACCTTGGGCAAGTTTTAGACATATATTCTTAATTAAACGGTTAACCGCAACGCAAAACTGTTGTACGTCGTTATTTCGTCAAGAGTCTATAACAGTGAGAGATTATCGATGCTTACTGAGGAGACTTTCTATCTAGAAGTTTGCTGAGTTTTAACCGGAGGGGCGAAAGTTCCACGGAGAATATCACGGCGTAAAATTTTAATCCACCCTGGCGACGGTGTTTCACGCCCTGTAGTCGCTCCCGACTTCCCGTCGTCCCTTGCGTAGACGGATAAGAAGTTGCCGAACGACAAACAAAGAATATTAGCGCGATTACTCGTCTCCCCTGAGGTTTTGGCAAAATCGATATATCCCTTTTCGCCCAGAAGGAGAATTACGCGACTGGTCGATGATTCTTTGGCCTGTCGGTCGATTCTCAAGTACGATTCTCTCGTTATAATTATCCTCTTTCCATGGGGACACGCGCGAAAAGCTGCGACGGAAATGGGAAACGTCAAGAAATCGGCATTATGAGAAAACTTTTCAAACTTCATCAATCTCAGGCATTGCTCCTGAGTAGATTGATCGATGACCGGCAAGTGACATAATGGAATCGTTACATGAATAAGTTCCCGAGACTATGAACAGAGGAGAAACTTTCGCTATATGCGTGGCAATCCACGAAAGGCGTTGGAGGGTGATAAATCGATAGCCATTCAAACGTTTCCTCTCGCAGAATTTCCAGGTCCCCGAACCGGCAACTTCGGAATCTCAGCAACGGAAACTCCCGTTCGGCCTGGCCCCGCGAAACTCACTGACTGATGGCGCCAGTCTAATTTCCCGAGATATTGATTCGCATGAAAACTTTCAGCGAGGTGTTAGGAAACTCATCAAGCGCTCCCTCATAAATGCCTTCACCCTAATGTAAGCAGAATTACAAACAATAATAGGGAAACTCCTAATTTCCCGTAGGAACAGACTTTTATTTGTACCAATCGAAATACAATAGTATCAGTAAATTATCGGCAAAACATACGAATTAAGAATAGAATTGTATATTTCAGTAATCAGCACTTTTTTCACTCGTCTAAGGGTTATTTAAAAATGTCTAATTAATTTTTCAGGCCTTATGATTTGAATACCGCGAAAAGCTTTGATTTCCTGTCGGATTGTTTAATGGAATAGTCCCACGTTTGGCATTTTTCACGTCCGAGGAATGCCCGAAAATGGCTAATCGGTAATCGTTAAGACATTCTCCCTAGGGTAGGGTTTTCAGCTTACCTGGAAACCCTCGAAGGTAGACTTGCTCCCGCGGGAGCGAATGACTGATGAGGATTCCCACCCACTCTTGTCGAGGGTCCTCCCGCGCGCTGCCGCTCGACTTGGAGTAATTCTAAGATTCACTTTGTGAAGACGTGCGAGATAAATTGTGGCAACATGCAAATATCAACGATACGTCAGCCTTCCGGACGAAGAAAGGGGTCGTTATATGCTCGGCCACGTTGCCCACTCGTTTCTACTATCAATACTTCCCACTCTATCCCTCTCTCTCCTTCTTTCTGCCCGTCGTTATCGTCGGTTGCACCGTCGAAACTCGGATAATTGACGGCTGCCAAGGCAACGGATAAGTGCCTCTCTTCTCATCTGCTCATTCACCTTCGTTCCCTTTCCCATCGTTTCTCTTTTCACCTCCATCGTCCTTCTCCTCGACCTTCCCCCCCTGACTTCAGGTATCCCGTTTCCTTCTTTTCCTGTCTCTCTGTTTTCGTCCGTTCATGCTCTTCGCCATCCTTTCTCCCCCCATACATTCTAACCCTGTCAAACGTTTGATTTGCGGCTCCTCGTTTCGAATATCAGACGGTTCGGTCTATAGAATTTTGTATTATGCTTCCCTCATTAGTCGTTGTTATCGAATATCGGCCTTTCGAATTAATCTTCATAATTGGAACGGACTATTTCTCCCAAGTGCCATTGAAGTCTACGCGTAGAATCGCGGCAGGTGAAATTTATACTCTTAAGACTTTTATAGAACGACAATTGGGCTCTTGGACGCCCGAGGGTACGTTTGCTCGGCGTCGGGGCTTCATTTGTTGAAATTCAGCGAACGTCTTAGGCAGTACGAAGGGCGAAGACGAAGCAGGTGAGCATTCAAACTTCCATCTGTTGAAAGTGGAAGATTCTCGCGAGGTTATATGGCACCTTAAACATCGCGCAAGCTCGTCCCCTTTGTCCCGGACATATAATGCAAATGGTACGACCGGCGTATATATCAAACGTCCTCGCTGTTATACGAACTACGGCGACGTCTCTTGCGGGGCGGTTCGCCGGATATGCTCAGGGTAACATCCGGTTTACGCCCCCGCAGAACCGACAGTCAGACCGCGGTATAATAATGATTAATCCCCTTCTCCTGCGCATTAAACGTACGACGCTCCTTCTTAGTCGAAAACGACGACTCTAAAATCGTTTCTTTGCTCTACATTCGAGGATTTATCGTAACAAACAACACAATGTATTATCCCAAGATTTACCAACACGATTGCACAGAAATCCGGGTCTGTGAAATTATACATTGTACTCGGTCTTTGAAATATTTGTACAGGATGGCAAGGTACGCGATTCTTGTAAATAAAATAATACTTTCCCTTCGCTTCTACGGAAGGAACCTCTTTGGTCGTGAATTATTTCCATGTTTTAAAGAGTTCCAAAAGTTCGGTTCCCCACTTTCCTAAAGGTAGGACTTACTTTACGTCGCTCCTAATATTTCGTTCGTCAATTATTCAACACTGATTCGTGTCGTTTAAGCCTGTGAATTATTTGTCGTTCGGTTTTTCCGATGATTTGTCTACGCTTGTAATGCTTGTAAGATCGTCACGTCATCGTTTTCACTCTAAACCTGCTGTGGAAAACCTGCTGTCCCGACGGCGCCAGCTTTTCGTCCGCAAACACGTGCACGACGAATCTGACAGGTCCTCGTACATACATAGGTATTTACGCGCCGGTGCCGGCGAGTTTTCATGGACTTGTTGACACTGTCGTTGCCTTTATAATGCACTCGTATGCATATGGAACGAGCCGGATGTTCGTTTACACGGACTAACGACACTTCTCGTCGGCGTCGTCCCGCGCTGTTTATACGCCTAGCCAAGGGAGTTTCGTAAATCAGGCACCTCACGTCGCACTTACTTCCACTTAATGCCGACATAATGGAGCTAATGGAAGAACGTCGGCTCACTCAGATACGTTACAACGGCCTACTAAATATAACGACGGAAAATCCTGTTTTTGCCGTCAACTTTCGTATCGTGTTCTTCGTTGTCCTTCTTCCTGTTGCGTGTACAAATATAAAATAAGTCCAGTACAGAGAATAATCGTTTGATCGTTCAATTACTTACAGTCGGATAAGAGCGATGCATTTGTTGGGATAAAGCAGCGTCGGAATTTCCGTTGTTTGCCGTAAACGTGCGTACGTTTTGCCCGGAGGATTTGTACGCGTGGCAATGTCGTATTGGCGCAACGACTGCGGATTCGGAGCGTTTAGTATGGCGATTCGATCGAGCTCAGCGCGTATATCAGGCGAAAGGGGGTCGCGGGGGTCGTTTGCAGGGTGGCTCGGCGATTCCGTGCGAAGACGAGACGAGACCGTACGACAAAACGACGGGTTCTCGCGCTCGCTCAGGACCGTGCCATTCAATTAAGTTTATCTGCCACGCACGCCGGAGGGCCGACGCGTAGACATATATCAGCTGACAGCGTGGCTTGCACCCTGACCGGGCTAACACACCCCCCGCGCGCTCTTCATCACGCTCACACGTACACGTGGCTCCGGGGGATGCTCGGCGGTTGGTCTGCGTCGACGACCGCTCGTCGGTGTAAACGGTTATGTACCTTATCTATCTCCTCTACGAGCTTCCTCTCGCGTCCCTCCATTCGTTCGGTTCATCTGGCCGCAATATCCACGCGGTTCGAGCGACTAGCTGTATCGCCGCTCAGCTTCGGCACTCCCCATAAAAACCGGTTTAAAGGGCCCAACGGCACGCGAGGGGGGGAGATCACCTTCGCGGGGAAATGCCGATTCGTTTCGCTCGCCGACCTATTTCCCTCCACGATGCCGGATTTCTCGCAGGGGTTGGCCGAGCCTCGGGCGATCATGCCGCTTAACGTCGCGTTTTCGCCAAGAATCATCCCCAGAATCGTGCGGCTCGCTATTTTTCAGTATCCGTGGCTACCGTTTCCATTACTTTCATGGGACATCCTGTATGACGAGTCAATTTAATCCGCCACGCGGATAAGACGGGGGTGTGGGGCGAGGACGATATCGACTGTATCACCAAAATTGGCCAGTCAAAAATCTCCGTCTTAAACGCAAATTCCACGCAGATCCCTGTGTAATTTTATTCGACCGTTTCACATAGATTTCCGATTGAATTTTCTTCTTGACACTGTTTTCTTAGCACTGTGGGCGTTGTGTACTACAAGGGCAACGGCAGGTAATTCATGTAAGAAGTAATATTCCTTGTAGGCCAAGAACAAGGAAATGACTTTCGGAAAAGGTGGGCCGAGGAGGAGTCAGTCTGCCATGAAGGCGATTCTGGCTCTTCTTAAAACTCACCCTCGTAATACCCTTCCCGGGCGGAGGGTCGGTTCCTCCTGCCCCCTCAGTTAGGTTAATGGAACGCACTGCCACAAACGACGGAAAGTTAAGGCCGTTTCCGATTGCAAATGGACCGAAGGCAAATCGTACTGGCGTCGGTTCGTCGGTTTCAACGAACCCAAGGAACCAGCAGGAGGAAAAAGAATTTTCAGACCTTCCTTCGACAACCTGTTCGAGTTCCTTTTGTCCCTACGTGCAGCACAGTTGTAGGTAAAACAAAAGATAAGGGCTCTTTTCTCGTATAGATCGATAACACGACAAACAAGTATTCTTTATATTCTAATTGAAACGATATTAATGGTAAGGGCCAGGGGGATGAATCGTGTCGATGAGGAAAGGAATTTTATAGAAATTAGGGGACGTCGAAATGATGTTTGTCATGAAGCTAAATGTGTGAAAAATTTGCCAACCGGATAGCCGAGGATGATGAAAAACGAATGGGAAATGAGCAAGGCAACGACTCTCTTGTCAAAAGAACCGAGAAGTCTTGCTTGCTATTCTTGCCGTGTTCTCACGGTTTGCATTCCCCCGGCGCCTGGAAATTGCGTTTTCACCGCGAAGCATACTTCGCATTTTTTCGTTCAGTCGCCGGGTGAAATGGAATAAGGGAATCCTCGCCGCGATTCTCGCGTAATGAAAAGTTTTTCTTCTGGCTGTTGCTCCTCTTTGATTTAATTAAACTCGGAATTACATGGACGTTTTCGTTTCATAAACAAGCCAAAACGTCAAATCTGGCAATCGGTATGTCGTCGGCGAATGCTTTACGTGATTTTCCCGTTTACCATTTTGCGCGCGTCACCCGCAGGGGACGTGTTTATGTTTAATTCAAACCGCAAACATGGAAGGACGGGGAAAGGGTCGAAGTTTCGAGCGAACGTAAAAGTAGGCATTAAAATTGTCAAGTGGAATGTAAACTGTCGTGGTCGGTAGTTTCGATAACGCGACTAACTCGTACTAACCGCGGGGTAGGTCGTTAATTCGTCCAACGACCGCACTAACTAAGCCTAATTAAACTTAGCTCATCTTCTGCTGCTTTATGATGGCGATATTATTATTTATGCAGCGCTATCGCCGAGATCAACAGCGCGAGAAACTCCTCGTTGCCGGGACATTTAACGCGAGGAAGATTACAGATTGCCACGTTTATAGCAACAAATCTGAATCGCCATATACAGAATAAAAAACAAGAGAAACTTCAGCGAAAAGGAAAGATTTCATCTACTTTGGCAAATGAGCGCTGTTATTCGCCTCACTGTAGATATTCTATTTGCTTATTCATAAGATAAAAGCATTTAAATATTCATTTTAGTGACGGTCGGTTGGTTGCATTACGAGGAGATTTTGTCAAACAGAAAACTCGATTTTCGGCTGACCTAATTACGGAGGATCTTCTTTGGGGACGGCCAAACGGCAATATCTTTCGAAATGATTATTACCGGCGAAGCAAATGTCCTGTAAGCATGAATGGCCGGCCGTTGCATTTACATTTCATTGCGATTTCGCGGTTGCAATTGTGTCGATTATTCCAAGTGCTTGTATTATACCCGCGTCTTATTACGTTGTATTGGCAAGCTAATTACGGTCGAGAAGCATAACCGCCGAAGCGAGCTTTTCTTTTATCCGCATTTCATGTTTATCATCTTACATAATTTATCCAAACGGTCCTCATTAAAAGATCCAAACATACAAGGTTGGGCGTTGAGTCACAAAAAAGTTCGTCAATAAAATTACGTTATAGTCGAATAATTCTCTTTCTATCCACACGGACGTAGAGAAACATTTTTCAATATCCATATTTTCGACTTTCTTATGTCGTAAGAAGTATATTGGCATAGAGATCTCCAGATTACACTTTTTCATCATCATAAAGCTTTCCGTACGAGCGAGGAGAAAGGAGCGATCGCCAAGTCCTACAGGTGCAATTTGCATCGAATAATATTCTGCCAAGTCTAGAAGACCGTTGCATAAACGTCGTCTACCAAAAAGGACCGAGCGGTACGCACGAGCGTTTCACTGTGAATTTCCCTTGGTATTGGGCCGCGTGGCTTTTTTGAACCGTCCTTCATTTCAATTTGTTTTCACGCACCGTTAAATCGCCAAGGATGCTCTTTGCCGTCTCTCCTTTCCAATGTAATAAAGGCGGAATCCTTAAAGCGCGTCGGAAACTTGAATTGGACCATGCCGACTGGTTGCTCGAACGCTCAGCGACTTTTATTATACCTTAAATAATGCCGGAACTTCAGACCGAGGAGCGTCGAGGAGACTTTTCAGTTTTGCCTTTCCTCGCCGCGGAACGACGCTTATTACTCCGTTTCAGAATGAACGCAATGTTTACAATGACGTTGGGGTTGGAGAGAACGAGAGCTCCGTCGAAGATGTATAATTCTCCCCCTCCAAGCGAGGATGTTTGTATTTAATAGATTAAACTACGCGGTTAATGTGTTCATCAGCAGTCCCTAACAATGTTAATTTTACAGACCAATATGAGCTACTGAACTGTAAAGAATCATGCCAAAAGTATCGATGTTTAATGTGACGAAAAATGATTTTGCACTCATTCATCTACCAAAAGTATTTCTTTTCGGCAAATTTTCGTAATTTATTTGACCCTTCGCAACGGTATCTTTGAAATATTCCCTTTTTTAGCCTACTGGTACTCGTAGGAAAAATGAGAGGAGTTTGTAAATTTTCTTTTCCTGTACAGAATGAGTATACATCTGTGAGCGAATTTTCGGTCTCAATGATCATATATCTGGAAATAAACATAATCCGGTGGGGCTTGCCGGGAATGTAATTTACTTGCCGGAAGACGACGGTGCCGTAAGCCTCGTCGACCAGCAATGCTCTCCATTCTCATTTTCTTCCTTCCCTGTCGGGGAATTCCCATCTTTCTTTCGAGAGGAAGAACATTCGTTTGTCGAAGAGGTACTTTTAATTTTCCTTCTACGATATCAACAAAGCCGAGAATTTAGTTCAATCTCAAAGGTAGCGATCCACGCGGTAACTGAATTTCAATTTAATTTTCAATGGAACTTGTCCTCGGTCGACGGTTACGTTTGAAAAAAATACAGCGCTGGTGTTTTTACGAATGGACGTGTAGATATTTAATTAGAGCGGCTAATCTAATTTCCCGCCCGGCTTTATATCGAGCGGCACGAGAAGGGTTTTTGCACAATTAAATTGATAGGACGGGTAGAAGAATTTGCCCTATCGGCTTTATAGACCGCACCATTCGCTGTTACGTGACCAGAAGATATCAGGTAAGCAAGGTAGAAATACGTCTGATAAAAAGGGTATTGCACCTCGACCGATATTCGCTTATTGCTAGCCGGCAGACGTTCTTCGGATTAACAAAGCTTGCGCTTCGAACGAGACGGATTTTATTTACGTCCACCGATTTCCAGGATCTGTGTCCATGAATTTGTCATGTCTCAGAGGCCCCGTGAGTCTCGCGTGGATATACGCCGTCGTTTTAATGCAGAAGGGGTCGTTCAACTTGTGCTTATATTCGCGTGATACACGATAAATAATTCTGACGCCCACGAATCGAGCCATCGGGCTCCGTGTTCGAACGGAGAGAAAGTGCGTAAATCACGCGAGATTACACGGCGGGTAGTGGTATTTCCCCTCTTTGCCCCGACGCGCGCTTGTTTTTGTCATAATACTTTATAGGCTTGCAAATGGGGGTTGGCCTCGCGGATAAAGGCCGGCACGTCAGAAACAGACTCACATCCCTATCGTACATCATTCTCCTCGCTTCTATCGTTCCCGGGGCCCCTGCTTGCCACGCAGAAAGGCCAAAGGCTCTTTCGTGCCGTGAGAACACCCGCTCAAAAACTGATTACAAAGCTCGGAAAATAAGGGAAAATGAGGGAAAATCGGGCCCGCGCTACCGTATAGAGGGTATGAAGATTTTTTAACTGCAGCCATTCGCTCAGGCTTACAGAGCTTTAACGACCGCCATTTTAGTTGCCGCACGTCTGAGTCCGGTTTATCGGCGAATGAATAGCAGCAAAATGTCGCTCGAAGAATAATTTTCCATTGCTTCACGGATCCATAAATTATGCAATATTTCCAGGCATAGTTCTGCCAACATCGTTTTCATCCGCTCGAGTAAACACTTGCCCCGTTATACCGGCAGAGGATTCATTTACTTCGATCGCCGTTCGTTCCCATAAGCGAATATTTACGCAGACCGATATGGCCTGTGCGCGGGGAGTTATTACACGGGGTCTTACGATGCGGGCGAATATAGAAATCATCATCGTTTTCCCCGCTCGTCTGTGCCGGGGCAATATATATAATCGGGTTTAACGAGACGATTGTAGCGAGCCAAGTGGCACCGTGGTCGTCGGTACACAGGGTGAGCGGACGTTCCAATGAATTGTTACGGTCCTGCTGCAGCTCCGCCAGACGGCGAATAATCCGGCTGGTCGCCTCGCCGGGGAGATAATCTCGCGGATTCTACGCGGCCAGATAAATCAGTCGGGTGCCGAGCGATTACGCCGTGCGGGCATTAGAAGGTACGGCTCGCGGGACCGAAGTGACATAACGCGAATAAATTACACGAAAGGAGAGAAGCGTGATTACTCGGTGCCGTGGAGTCCGATGCCACCGTCGTTCCTACAGTCTCGGCTTTACGAGGATCCTGTTATCTGATACGGCAGCGCGAAACGGCGCCAAATGCCGCCGAGACAGACATCTAGGACGCTCGGTTATGCGTCGCCCTGGTCTCCCGATAAAAGAGCTCCCAGCCTTGCCGGGATATTATTTTCCAAAGGGAATAAACGTGCCATCGGTCTTTTCTCCTGTAGACGCGCGACAACGACCAACGGATTTCTTTACAGCTTAGAAGTACGGAAGATCCTCCGTATCTTGCGAGATATTCAAAATTGTACGGGGGAATTGCACTGTTCCTCGTTTGGTGAAGACTCTTGGGTTTTTATGGTTGGGTAAATAATGCGGCGAACTTACCTTGTTGATCTGTCGTTGCAATTTTGTGATAGTCGCACGATCGCGCTGAGCAGCGAGACGTTCAGCTTGCAAAGCCTGTTCCAATTCCTGTACCCGGTCTTCCAAACTTTCCTGAGAACAGAACCAATAAGATTTATCAGAAGAAGTAATTACAAAAGTTTACATGTACAAAGCCGAGGAGCATAACAAGTTCTTTGCATCTTACTTTTCAATGTCCCAATAGGAATAAGAAATTTCTCAAAGCTTTTCGCCGTTTTCTCGGAAAATTTTATTAAATCCTTTCCCCGTGTTCATTGTTCCGGTGTTGTTATTGAGCATATACTATTACGTCTCGCGCGTAATCCTAATTTAATGCTGAGCTTTCGGCAAACTGCGCTTGTGAATCTTTGTGGCGACGAGAGCAAACACAGTTTCTCAAACCGCATCGGTAATGGGCCGGTTGCGCGGAAATTCACGGCGCGCTGTAAGCACTGGATTTCCCGAAACGTACTGCGGAGTTTCTCTGTTTGATTATCGTGGCGCACCGACCAAGTCAATTTGTCAGAGCGATTAACAGAGGCAAACAGGACGGAGCGCATGTGGTCGGCTAAGAAAGGCCACACGTTTCACCAATTACCTCCTTCAGCGCTCTGACTCCATTAAATTCGTTCTACGCTACGTCGAAATACCCCCGGGAACCTATGGAATTTCTCCTCGTTGTGCACTAATTACGTATTTGAAATACGTTTGTGACTTTTCCCGAAGACATGCGATCGGGATACACGCAGCTGTAATCACGTTACTTTAATGCCTCGCTCGTAATTACTGTCTTCTCAGAGATAACCCGAGGGTGCGTTTTTTGCATCGGCGATAATTCCCCCGGTCGATGTAGCTCAAGTATCAAGTTAAAAATTTCATCGAGCTAGCAACTCGAATCCCTGTCAAAAATAATGAATTCCGCTTGTATCGTGATATTTTACTATCAAGTAATTTGCGAGGAGTTGTACGTTTCATCGTGGCCGTGTACACACTTCGTCTTTCACGCACGTTCAATTCCCTGTAATTGTGGCAACTTGGGCTGTCATCTCCTTCTCTCCTGGAGCGGAAGTTCCCATTTAACCGAAACAACGACGAAAAAATGGGGGTGGGGGACAGGGGAAGGACTGCCTGAATCTCCCGAAAACGTGGATCTCGAACCTGCGCTTACGTTGTAATCTCCGGACGTGATCTTCGTCTTTCTCTCTTTCTTCCCCCCTTTCCTCAGGCCGCGAAGTTTAAGCTCTTGTTAAGGCAGCTTAAAACTACGGCAACAGGAGTTACGGAGAATATCCCGCTGAAAGTTACCGATGCGAACGAAACATCCGTTCTACCGCCACGAGCTAATTGAGAATCGGTGTCGAAAGGTTTCCGCACACGCACCGGGGATTTCAAACAGATATGATTACGGTGAAGGGGACTGACACAGAGAAGTAATTTGAAATTTGTGCACGAACCATAGGCAAATTCGTGGGAACGGGAATTGTTTGTTTACTTACTAAGAATTCTTTGTTCACCTGTTCAATAAGTACTTCTAGTAAGTCTAGGTTTATTAACACACTGATCAATTAACAAAATGTAATTTCGTTCATTGCTTACAATGAAAATAGACCATGTAATATACCTCACTATTGACATTCAGCAATAAGGTCATGCGAATGACGTATGAAAATACTACCGATATAAAGACAATTTTACTTGGGCAATTTTCGCTTAGTCGGCAAATACGCGGGAAATTTTGTCCCCTCCGCAATAGTAAGGCCTGATTGCGAGTAATACGTAAGGGTAGGACTTATCGCTATCGACTTGACCCACTACGGAAATGTTGGTAAGACGCGCGAAAGGGTCAGAAACGTAGAAGGTCCTGCTGATTTATGTGGCTGGCAAGGTATTCCTGATTATCAGCAATACTTACCGAAACGGCTCGGACGGAATAGTAATGAGCGCTGGTCCCGTGGGGCCGTTGGCCGCGATTTGACCATAAGTATTGGCGCAATCCATTAGATCGAAGGCGACGGGCCAGGCTCTCTGTGCCTAACAGTGGGGTTCACGCGGGGGTGGATTCGTATGCGAGATCACGTAGATGCAATTCACCCTCTCTTTAGGGCCTACTCATCCTCCCCTCCACACAGTCGCCCTCTGTCTCTCGCAAAGTTCATTCCTCCCCCTCGTCTCCCTCCTCCTCCTCCTCTTCCCGGCGACTTTGCCGCACGGTTCAAGGATCTTTTTAAAAATACCACCCCCCGTTCTTATCGGCGTTTTTCTTACGTCTGTAAGGTCGCTATTGTTGACTCTTGCCGTTGTTTTTCCCCGTGGCAAGGAGTTTCGGCCTGACGGCTCGGCAGATCGGTCTTTCCTTTCTCTTTTTCCTTTCCTCGCAAAGCCCCGTCTGCCCCTCACCGCGGCGCCCTGGCCACGTTTTACTACCCTCGGCGACCCCACAGGCGCGGGCGGGCCATTGTTTGTCGTGAACAGCTGAATGTACACGGAAGGAAGGGTTTTCCATGCGGAATCGCGTACACCGGCCGTTATGTATGTCGGTGCACCCCAGAATCCGTGCAACGGGAAGGACGAAGGGGTTCGTTGCCGGCCGCCATTGTCATGGGGCCAGGATTTTTCTTCGGTTTAACGGCCTGCCGGCTCGCTCGAATAATTACGCAACTGCGAGATTATACGGCAAGACAATCGATACAAAGCCCATTGTTAAACGTTCCGACCTGATTTAACGAACTCCCGCGGAACAGTGTTTTCGATATTATTATCATCGACGCTCCGAAGGAACGGAAGATTCACTTCTACCCCCTCCCCCCCGCCGTAATTCGCCCGAACCGGTATAATTATATTTTCGTATTTCACGTGGTTCATTAAAAGTTTGGCCGGCCGGTCGGTTCGGTATTTTTCCCCGCTATGATTAACGTCGACAACCCTTTGAATATGTCCTGTGTGTCTGCTGGCTTTCACAATTATAACAGACTCCTCTGGCTGAACCTTCGCCCTCAGGAACACACCAGGGGCCGTGCTGACGTTCGGTCGGAGGTCCCTGCCTGGTTCGTTCGGTACCACAGAGTCGTATGTCACGGACGGAAAGCTCGTACATACGACGACAGGACGATGGGACGAGAGTCGAAGACCCATAGAATTAGTGCGGGGACTTCCGGGACGTCGTTTAACTACGAGGCCTCTATTCTGCCATGCGATGAGCTCGCTCTATATGCAGAGATTCCGTTAAATTGCAAACGCCCGTTTTCCGGGTTTCCTCGGCAGAAGGCAAAGGACACAGCTTCGACGAATACCCTGTGCGTCGCGCCACGGTAATCAGACGGTTAACTCGATCTTACAGACATTTATGTACGATGACGACGACGACGACGACGACGACGACGACAATTTTCTCTCAACCCCCGTGAAAGGACAGAGACGGGCTGCGAATTCGTTCCTCGTGTAGAGTGAGAAATAACTACGAGTACGTCGTTACTCGGGTCAATTATCTTCAAGCATCATCGATTTTACGATACGGTAGATTCGTGAGCGCACTTCATTATAATATTTCACCCTTATTGCCTGCGTTACTCGCAGAGACTAAGCGGGATTTTTACGCACAAACCGTTTCAAAGAGAGTAAACGATAAAAGACAGTTTTTGACAAATAATTCGTGAGAAAAATGAACACATCCGTTACGTGCAGATATTAAAATGCACGAATCACTTCCTTTTCGCAGTTCGTAGGAAATACGTCAAACACTTTTCTCCTTTTTTACGTTTACCCTAAGATCTTATCAGCCGGCATAAACTTATAACTGCTTTATGGCGCAACATTTTCCTTTCATGTTTTATTCTTCTGACATAATGAACGTAAGCATAAGATGCTCATTATTGATAATGTCGGGGATAAAAGAGGGATCCCGTGTTTCACCCGAAAAGGCACTTAACTCTGCAGTTATGGCCATTTACTTGCGGAAACCGAGGCGGATAACGAGTGAGCTCGCGATTCTTGCCGCGGGTAAATAAATTGAGGCGGCGATTGAAGTGCAATTACGGCGATTATGGTATCAAAGTGGACCTGCACATGGAATGCCGATTGCGGCAATGCGCGAAACTCCGTTCGCCTTAATACTCGGCTTACCGGCGCTTAATGCCCGTTCCGAGGCATTTATTATCGAGATTTATTATCGTGGGTTGACACCTCGCAATAATTTACTGCCATATCCACGGAATATTTATCCGGCGTGCTGGCAAAAAAAGCCACGCAAACTGTTAAGCTTCGTTAACCTTGTCCCAACTGTAAGCCATCGATCGAGCTCAGGTTGCTTTAATATTAATCGCTTTTGCGACACAATTCCGTCACCGAGACGTTGCCGACGTGATGTCTGAATTATGTAAATAGAAATATCCCCTGAATGATATTGGCCGAAGCTGTGGGTCCTCATAAGACGGAAAATACTGACGAACGGTGAAACCGTCTCGATAAACTTCGCATTGTCACGAAACGTCCTTGGATCACTGCATTTGTTAGGAACGTTCAGGGATACTCGTGCACGCAATTGCGCGAATTACGACAGCGGAAAGGCTTTGTGCTTCGAATACGAACAGCAGAATAACTCCTTGTCTTTTCGCCCTCGTACGTCTGTCAAGCTACCACCAACGTCGATGAGACGATAATTAAAATGGCAAACAATGGCCGTCGGCATGGAATCGCGTGTGTCAGTCGCAACAATCGCGCGGAGAATACAAATTATCGGGTGGAACAATGGACCGATTGAATCGACTCTGCTCGCGGCGATAAATTTACATATTAATTCTCGCGTAATTGGCAATTAGAAAGGGCCGGTACGATGGATTACGGTGATTCGGGATATTACCAGGCATTTACCTTCTTTTTGCAAAACACACGCGCGGCCACGTTGCCGCAGCTCGTTCGAAATCGTGCGCGAAGGGATCCGCTCGGCATTGAAATATTAATTGCGATTACACGAGGGCCGTAATTACGCTGATTACGGTACAAAAGTATTCGGAATGCTAATTGCCCCCCCGCGCGCGCGCCGGACCTGCTCGCCTACGACGAATCGCCGGGATCTGCACGGGGCCTGCTCTCACGTACGAATTATATTATAGCTGGGAATACGTGGTGCATTTTGCACCGACAAACACGCGTATAATGTTGCACAGGCAGCGCGCGTGCACGCCGCTCTTCCCTAAGGATCCTCGTATTTCCGACACTTACCCTCTCCCCTTCCCGTTTCCCCCCTTTATCTGCATGCTGCAGCGGTTATTTATTCGTCTGCATAACCGGCCGGCCAGAACTCCGATTGCCACGAAGATACATGATTTTTCGCTTACAATGTTGCCAAACCGGACTCTGCGTCTTAAAATCTGAACTCTTCAATCAGGATAATAGTCGAGTTATCCAAGACAAGTTATCGAAGAAATATATTTATGGAAGTAGAAAATAAAAGATTTGAAAAATATATTGGACATCCTATTTTTCACTTTCTTTGTGAAAAAGGTTCTTGTCCGATAAAGTGACTGTTTTGGTCTTCTTTCTTTTCGTTAACGTATCTTTACGGGTCACTGTACAGCGACGATTTGAATCGTGCTATAAGCGTCAAGCATATTGCGGAGTTGAACATAATGACGAGATTTTAGCGTAGGCCGACTAATTTACCGGTTTAATGAAGTTAATACTCACAAACGAATGTACACGAGTATCCTTTCTAAGGCGACCAACGTTGCTACTTAACTTCTTATTAGTCAGACCCTCGAATCTCCTTTAGAGAGTCGTGCCAGTCCACTTTTGATCTTCACTTGCTCGTTCCCGCATAACGAACTTTCATGTGAGAGCATTTAGAAACACCGGAAAGCCGAATCCCCGTATATGCAGATTGCAATTCCGGGAAAGTCATTTTAGATGCGACCACTTCTAATTAATAACGAAGGGCCCTACATATTCCCTTCCTACTTGAATAAAGTTGCCGAAACTTTAATAAAACTGCTACATGAACATGGTTTTATTCTATTTATCCTTGTTGTTATTGGCTGCTTATTAGAGGAGCAAATTTACTAATTTTCGCTGCCTATGGCATCTTCTTAATGAATCAAATTTTCCGCCCGTCGAGGTTCGACGATAATGTCCGGCCGTTGAATTTTGCCCGTCTTTTCTCCGGGCTATCTAGCTCCTGTGGTGCGTATTTGCTATTCAAAAACCGCTGTCGTCGCATCGTTCGGGATCCTTCGGCAGCCTGCGGCGAGAGGGGTGGGGTTCGAACACGTTGCTCGCGTTAAGTTCCTCGGATACATCTCGAGAGGGCTTCCGCGGGCTTGCCTTCTACAGAGGACAGACGCGAAAAATTCCGGAAATATGCATCAGCCGGCTTTGCATATTGGCCGACGAGCTGGAAAATGCACTTTGTGATGCCGGCGTTTCCTTGCAAACAGAGATCCTCGGAAACAAGAAGGGAGTAGAAAAGAAAAGCACAAGAGGACGGGAGAAAAAGGAGAAGTGCAACCACGCGTGTAAATTTCCTACGAGGTACAAAAGGTACGTCTGCGTGTTTGCAATAATAAATCGAAATTTTTGCTTCTCATTCTCCGCCACTGATATCCGAGACTTGCTAACGATGTACCTGCACTTCGGCACTTGACCCAACGTAATACTTTTCCAAGCATCTATCGCTGAAAAATTATCAAGTCGCGTATTAGCAGAACCGGAGACAGTTGAACATTTCGAAGATTTCCACCGCGGAGCTTCGCCGATCCGTCTTCGCTCGTTCGACCGGTAGGATTAAACGTGTACATTTGCTGCGTGAAATTTCAAAGTTTAATCCCATCGCGCGTTGCATATTCCGCTGAGTCATGGGCCCATGAATTGTGCAGGATCTTGGACGGTCGACGATGGCGGAAGTGCCGTGGAGCTAGAAAGGAACAAGGGACGAATTTCCGAGCATCCATGGACGATTCGAGCGCGAGTACCCACTCTCCATTACGCGACGATCGCTCGCCATTCGTCTACTCGGCATAAATCTCCATCTGCTTAAAGTGGCCGGGCTCGGTGGCTCGCCGTGTACAAAGCCGCCGGAAGCCGAGTGAATTTGTCAGGGGCCTCGTGCCTCCCGAGTCACGATGCGTGATCGCTTTGTCGGGAACCTCACTCCTCCCGTATCCTGGGACAATGCAGCCGCTCGCGCATACGTCCTCGTTTGTCATGGCTGCTTATCCTTTCTTTGCGAATCCAGAAACTTCTCAAGTTCCCAAGGAAAATGAAACTCCTTCGCCGTATCCTCCCGTACGGTGAAGCACCGACGTCATCTATCACCGCTCTTCGTTATGGTCAGCGTCGAGATTCTTCCCAAGTGTTCCGCACCTTAAAAGTTGCGGACTTGTGCCGAAATAGCGTAGGAAACCAAGAGATATTTCAGTGATCTTTCTCGTCTCACGGACAATGTCCCATAGTTCCGATTTCAATTACATTTGCTTTATTCAGAAACTTGAGTTTGTTAAACATGAGAGAATTTTTCACAAGAGCTAGAAATGCATAAAATTTTGTTATTTGATGATAGGCAATATAAATATAACGTAACAATGGCCCCTCCCTAAAATTGACTGTACGTCTTGTCGTAAGAAAAAAACATTCTTCGCCCGATAAAACGAGTTACAGAAAATCTGGAGGCTCGAGTTAATAAAGATAACGACGTGTCGATAAAGGTTGCCATGCGCCGCGGCGAAATGTTATAACTTTCACCTATAAATTCAGTGCTATTGCTTCCACCGCCTATGGAGGGCGATAATAAAATGCAATATTACAGACCCTCGACGTGCCTATGTAAGGTCTTTATATGGCGTGGTTAAAGCCAGGATACACCGTAAGACGTCGTCCGTCGAAATATGTGCAGTCAGCAAAAGGGAATCTTATGTATACACTATACACTGTCGCGTAATCAGAATCTCTCAAATTACGAAGATATTACAAAATTAATGAAAATTCTTTACCTATGGAAGGAAGTACAAGATGAAAATGAATAAAACTTTCGACGGTACCGGTACGACGTTTCTGTCCGCTAAATATTTTAATATTTGAAATAAATACTTGTTACTGGCAGTTATGAAAATTTACTTTAACACATTTCATTGATTCATGGTAAAATAATTTTCCGTGACTCTACGAGACATTTTACGTCGGTCAGGTGTACCGATGAATTTTGAGTTATATTCGTGGACGTTGCTCGTAGAATTCTACGGTGCTGTAATAGCCTGTTCAAGATCGTAGGCGTGAGCATTATTTTCTATCGGCGTTTGCCTGGCTGCTATGATTTACATGGTAATAAACTGACGCCTTGGTGCGCCCCGAAAAACGTTTTTGATTTATCCGTGCACTTTCGCGAAGTACTGGACTTCTGCCAGGCCGGAAGGTCCATCTCGCCGGAAATCACGGCCATAATTCAGGACCCTCGACGTGGGGGGTGGAGGAGCGGGAGGATCGTCGGGGCCGAGGACCGTGAAAATTCTCCGTCGCCCACGTGTGTCCTGCCCGCAGAATTTACATAAGGCGGACCGCGGTTTTGCAAAATCAATTTGAACTTTCGCGCCGCAAGCTCAACCTTCCTCTCCTTTCTTCTCTCGCTTTCCCCTGCTCGTCTCTTTCGGCTTCTACATCCGCGACTTTTCACGTTTTACGTCGCTTTATTACATTTGGCTATCGAGAAGACCCGGGCCTTTCCGACCGGGAAAAGGCAAATTAAATCCAGCCTGAATTTTGACCAAGTCGCATGGAATATTAATAATATCTCACTCTGCGGACAGCAGTATTGATCCACTTGTACAAAATAGCGTACTTTTCTCATCCGTTAATAAGTTAATATTCGATCGACAATGGACTGATATAATTTTATTTTTTTCCTATACACAATAACTTTCATTGATCATTGAGAAACTTATTCCTGATTACATTGAACCATTCCAAAGGATATTTGTCACTTGGAATGTAAATTTAAAGCAATCTAACAATAAGATGCATCTAAAACACAAGGAGTAATACGTCTTTCCTCGGGAATTCAGCTATCCACTCACGTACTTATCGGTAAGATACGTTGACCGACTACGGATTCATGAAAATATATACATCAACCCCTTCTGCGCAAAGTTTCGTTTTGTAAAGAAGTTGCCGGAGTGTTTCGGAAGCGCTCCCGAGGGAATTGATTCTTCGGCTGGACGCAGGAGGAAGTGAGAAAGGGCTCGTAGGACCGGAGGAATGGGGGACGACGGCGGATACGACGGCGAGGGGAAAGAACTAAAGATTAGGAAGAGGACGGCCCGTGGGGTGGAGCCGGCAAAAACCACCCCCTCAAACCTCCCCGATACGGCGCCCCGCCGGAGACATTTTAATTTACGTCCCCTCGGCGCGATATCGCATCGAATTCCATTTCCAAGTGGCAGACTCTCGCTTCTCCTCGGTCCCATTGGATTCATATTGCCATATTTTAAGTTCGCCAGAAGAAAAGAATCGTCTGCGTCAACCCTCTTTCGACTTAAGGGATCGCGCCGATAATGGCCTAATAAGAATTGCCTGATCGTTCCTTTTACAGAGGATTCACGAAATTCCGTTCGACCAGACGGAGATGCTCCCGAGGGGAGGGCGGTGCTTTTCCTAGCGGAATTCTCCTGCGGAACAGCTGAGAAGCTATTATATGGATCCCATTGTAGATTTTCATTCGGATCGGTTCAAGTATTAGCGGCGGCTGTCGTCTGTCTGTAACGAGAGAACCAGTTCAACCGGCCGCATCATTAACTGAATCAATATTTACTTGTTCCCCGGCTATTATTTCCGCTCGAGAAAGTGGTAACTGTGCCCCTGGATCCGGCAAAGTGCTTGTCAAACAAGTCACTGGAGTTTCGAGCGGAGTCATGTTGCGCTAAGACTTTCCCGCTAAGATTAACCGCATTTCTATTGTTTTCTTTAACGCCGATTAGAATATTACGAGATCTACAGATGTCGAAGGAAGATCGTGCCGTGGAGAGGAATAAAAGATAACGTTCCTCCGGTGAATTCTAATCACGTTGTACTTTAACTATGAAATTTGATATTGCAAATCCGTTTAAGGTGGAAACCCTCGGTCAGACGTACAAGCGTTGGCCTTGCCTGTTTTAATGGAGACATCGGCGGGGCTTTAATCGATCGGGATTGGCTTATTGCTCGTTCAGGTCCTCTGAAAACTTTCGACGGCTTTTTTATGCATAACGTGTATCGCGCTGCTTAAAGCACCGAGAACATAATTGAAGGACAAGATCGATACGCTTGCCTAAGTAGTTCCCCTTTATAATCAATATTCAATACCAACACGAACAACAAGGTAACTCAACCTTTAATGATAACATCTACGAGGCATTTACATGTATTTACATGTGTGCCAATCTTGAGATCATTTTATCTGACCAATTTGTGACAAAATTTAAGAAGGTCAATTTTCTAAATCAATTCGCTCCTACGGCATCTGATCTCTTATGAGATTCTCGTGTGATTCAATTGAACCCTGTCGTTGCGAATAAATTTTGACAGACGCACGGAGTGTGCGGATGATATCGTACGTTCTATCTAGTTCCTCGCTGGAAGTTCATCCGTGAGTAAAGTGGAAATTGGCTTCGGAGGGTGCAGCTTTAAGGTGGAGGTTCGGAGGTTGAAGAACAATGAGGAAGGGATAAAGGGAGATCGGAGGAGGGGGTGGGGGCGTTGCGGGGGGAAGATCGGTGCTGCGTCGCGAGTTCTCTCGGGCTTCTTCGAGAGAAACGAGCGAGGATGGGGAATGGTGCGGGGCGCGGGGAAGGGTGAAGGCAGTTGAAGGGTAGCTAATAGAAATGAAGAGCCCGCCCTGTCGTCGCTGCAACCCGTACAGGTGCCACTATGCCGAGCTTTACATTTTTAGTGGAGTATCGATGAAAGGCACTCGATCGAACGAGCGTAGACGCTAGGCGCTTACGGAGATTTCCTCGCTAGGAAACTGCTGAAAACATCGAGGCAAAGTACGACGTCGTTTACCTTCACAAAGTATAAGAGACTGAGGTAATACGATTTACAGGGAAAGAATATTAGCTATTTGAGCGCGATAGTAATCATTAGAAGGAAAGGTATTTTAAACATTGATAATTCTTCGACTGTCAAAGTATTCAGTTATAAGCAACGAATGATGTAGCTGAGATCATAATAAGTATTGTAATATTTGGAAAATCTTTAGAAGGATTATACTTCTCTCATGCAAAGCAGGTTTCCTGCGTGAATACGTGCGACGTAAAGTTAATTCGATATTATTTGTGCATCGCGCTTATCAGCGAACACGTGACTGTTAACATTATATCGGTAATACTCGTTTATCAAGGCACATAATTGTAAGTGAGCGTCGGTCAATGTAATAAGAAGTGCAAAACAAGGAGACTGGAAACGACATTCCGGCGTAATCTGCGGCACGACCAGCAGCAAAGTTTAAACTTCCGCTCTGGGGGATTCGGAATGTAGGGAATCGTCGATAAACGGGAGATCTCCGGAGGTACGCCTGGCATTCGAAATAAGACCCCTTGAGAGTTCGCACTCGATCGTGGAAAAGAGGGGAAACGAAGGAATAAGAAATGAGTGTACATTCCGTGACGTAGCGGTGCCCGTTGTTTACATAAGTCTATATCGCTGCAAGATTTAAAGTATTCCGCCGTGATCGGGGGAAATGGATTATCCCCGCTATCTATTCCCGCTGTAATTTTACGGAATCTCGGCTAACGAGAAAAACAGAACGAGACGCGCGATTCTGTAAAATCCGATGTAACGGATCAGCGTATTTCAGCCGATAATCGTTTGGACGATCAGTAATCCACTCGGCCTGTAACTCGTTAGTCTCGTTTCAAATGACCAACGAACGACCAATGGCTCCGGCCGTACGTAATTGATAAATTGACGATCGCAATCGCGTTACTCACGCACCGTTAATTTCAACACTTGGTGAATCTCGTTCGTTCCAATTTAACGAAATCCCGCGAACCTGTCGATAATTTCGCGCTCTTTTACCGGGCTTTAACGTCGCGTCGATTCTCGCGTTTACCCTCGTCACGTGTAGACACTTGAAAGTTGTTCCTAAATGTTTGCGGCACGCGAGCGACCTAGGACTAACCTACCCGGGGGGAACCACTTCTTTTTCTTTAATGAGTTAGAAGCGCAGCTTCGGCCTGCAAATAACAGTATTTGCATAAAGCATCTTTTATTGTCCAACCCGTAGCGCCATTCGTTTAATTTTTAAGAGCGTCTAATTGAAACGTTCCTTCCGCGAGTTTTAATAAGTTTATAGTTCCACGCGGACCTCGCATTTTTCACGCTGCCCCTGCCAGTAACCCCGTCGTTATAATTTCAAATGCGTTCGTCGGCCAACTTTGCGCAATTTACATTCAAGGTCCAATCCTTCCAACTTTCAGTGCCGTTCCTCATTTCATGTAATTCCGTTGCGGACGTTTTCATTCGGTCTCGCGTCGCTCCGTGGGAAAACACCGTACGCTTTCCGGATGCGTCGTGCGGACGGACCGAAAGCGAAATATTTCGGCTTCTCTTTGTTTCGGCGCTCTGCGCCCGAGGTTTAAGGGATTTACGACTTTTCGGCACTTCCTGCGAACGTAAGGGACCCTTTTTCCCTCTTATCCTGCGAGGGCTTACCCCCGTGTATCTTATCCGTCGGTTTCCGCGCGGACCGCAGCCGACGTTTAAGTTATGCAGATTTCGAGGATCGCGCCGGCATTCCCGCCGAAAATTGAAATTTCCTCCCAAACCCTCCCCCCGCCTCCCTGCGTGGATCAGCCTCGTGGCAATGAAACGCTCTGCTCGAGGAACTGGGATTTCCTGCAGCTCGCAGACAATTGAATAACGCGTCAAGGAGTCTTAACGGCTTCGCCTTATCGCCCAGATAAAAGAATTGAATCCAATGAAATCGTGGCTCGTACGCTTTGCTTGCGTGTCGCTAGAGATTTGCCTTCAAGACAATTCGTATCTCAACTTCCCCATGATTTTCCAAGCAAAGTAAATATCTGCAGATTCTTGCCTGATTTTGGGAACCATCCGTTCGATGTTTTCGAACGACACATACCTGAAACATAAAAAGAATTTCTTGTCAAGACCTTTGTGGAGAACTTTTATTAAGATTAAATCATCACTAATCTTGGCGTTTATTAAAAAAGAAAGTATCGAATGAAATATCGTCCGAATGATATCATGTTTGAAGTATACGCCATTCGGAAAGTTCGCGGGACCCCTCGCAATTAAGCGAGTAATAAAGAAAATATTCATGAAATATTTCGTGCCAACGGGGATGGCGCTGGCCGGATTCACCGTCCTTTTTATGACGTCTTGGCTTACGCACGCGCGCGCGAGTTCATTAGTAGGAAAATTCTTCTGCTAATCGAGCCATGGCAAAACGGCACCGTAAAGAGCGGACCTTAATTTAGAGCAAAGAGGGACCCGTGTCCTTAATTCTTCCGGATGTTGCTCCCGAAGAGAGATAGAGCACGGGCCTCTGCGATCCCTCTAGGGTATTAACTGCCGGCAGGTTTAATGGAGGTTCGAGATAAGTCCTCGTCAAAACGAGCTTCGATGGACTAGCGTAGCCCGCTCTTGACGGTTGGCCAAAAAAGAAAGCTAAATACCGAGTGGGGATGGGTTAGAGTCGAAGGTGGATATGAATTCGTCGACTTCGGCGACAGCTTTCCCGTTCGTCCATTCTTGCGCGAAACGTTGACCCCTTTCCTCGTCAGCTCGTAGCCTAATCGCCCTTAAAGACTTTCCCCAAAATGATGAATCGGCTGTTTAACGAGGGTCTCGACGTTCCCTACTGAGATCGCAGCCAACTCGGCTGTATCCCTCACCCTTCATTACCCTTCATTGATTTTGTCCCTTCCAAGGCGTCGCTGGCTAGCGTTATGTGATGAATACCTCGTATCCCGGCGAAGGACACGTGCGAAGTGCGCATTATGGGACGAATATAGTGGGTTCGACGAATCGAGAAAAAATGCTGAACATGAGGGAAATCTGCTGCGAAAGATGTTCTCGTAAGACTGTACGTTTTCGATCGTACACGACGCCTCAAACATTTATCCGGCAAATATTACACCCTTCCGGTCTATGCCGAAATTATCAATTTCCTTTATAACAGGATCAGCGAATTTGTCTGTACTTTAAATCGGATTGCACATGTTGCTCCGGAATACAAGGATTCTCGTGTTTCGTACACCGCAGAATTTCTGCCGATTACAGGGGTGCTCGTATTTCACGCAGATGGTTATAGAATACAGCATTCGATACTTTCGAACAATGAGATCCTCTGGGGTTTTCCTTAGGGGGTTTTAGCGCAACTCAATTCGCAAGGACGAATCCCTAGCGGCACGACGATACAAAACTCAATCAGCGTCATAGAAAAATAAAAATAGCTCAAGCCAATTACATATACATCGTCCGAATGCACAATGGAACACTCGCCGCTGAACTCAATATTATTCAATTCCACAGACCATTTTCAATCACGTCTTTCAGAAAAGACTCCTGCGTTCGTACCATTTTCAACGATTTCATTCGCTTTTCCACGGATATCTTGAACGACTGAAAAGAAAGGAGATTACTGAAGAGATTGAAATGTCGAGTACTTTGAGGCCAGTGAGGCGGACGTATCTTGACCGGAAGTGCGTTTCGCATTTGAATGAGTTCGCGAGCGTCGAACGTCGAAGTCGTCTGGTAGGGTGGAGAATTTCTTTTTCATGGCCGAGGGCTTTCCCGCGGCGTTGCCTGGCAAGGAGGAAGTCGAAGGACGATTATGAATCAGCGATTCGTGTAATCACCGCCTCGTGGGATTCCGTTGGACCGTCTATCGCGTTCCGGGCATAAAGGCCCGTCGTGCTGGTCGTCGTCATCCTCCGTTGATCGTCGTGGGAGGACGCGTCGCAAGAATATTGTAATTCGACGAGGGTCGCGGAGTGGGGAGGGGGGGAAGGAGGGACATCGTGAAACCGACTTCGATTCAGCCGCGGGGAACGGAAGAGCGAAATCTATACGTACTTCCCATTCCTATCCCTCAGTGGGAACCCGAAGACGGTGGCTTATATTCGCTGACTCGACGTCTCTCCTCTACTCTCTTGCCGGTGCAAACAGCCGAGTTTCACCGGCAGATTTCCTAGAGGATCCTGGCTTCCCCATACGAAAAATACACTCGACTCTCGGATCTGTTGTACCTTCCCTCTGAATTCGTTCTTGCGAAGCGCCGCTTGTAATTTTAAGGTCGGATAAAAAAATGTTCAGGTTAAATATGCGTCACGTTGGTTGCGGGTGTACGCGTTCAGTGTCGCTTGTTAGCGCGCGGACAGGACGATCGAAGCTGACGGACAAGGAAATACGATTTCTTTTGCCGATGAGCTTAGAGAAGAAACGAATGGCGCCGGGAATCAGGGATTTTCTGCCGTCAGTTTCTCGTATGCATAGGGATATATTCCATTTGGTTAGGCCTCAGGGGGCTCCGTAACCGCATTAGTCAAGCTGTCGTGCCCCGTTAGAGCTTCTTGTCCGTCGTTCTTTGACAGGACCTACGGGGACGCAATAATTTCATATTTCTGAAAGCGTCGAGTGATCCGTCACGGATCGCCGAGTTTACTCGCTCCGGCTACGTGATTGATACTGGCGAATCTTTCTAACACATTATTCGACCGACTAACCATCGATCTTATGAAGCAAACGCGTCAGCACTATGACTTCTTCTCGGTCATGATTGGAAATTACTTGCATTAACACGCATCGTCGCGAAATTTGATTAAGGAAAATGATTTATTTTCTAAAGTGTACTTCACGAGAGAAGCTAAACGCTAAACAATATTTCCACTATCATTTGTATGTCGAGTTTGTTCTCCTTAAAGCTAAGAAATTGTGATTAGGAATTGCTTAATGCTCAGTTCCCGAGCTTTTTACATCGATGAATGGCAATGTAAAAAGGTGTAGATTACGAGAGGCTCGTTTTTGGAGGATCTTCCTGGCAATCAGAGTGCTTTCTTCGTGGGCACGGGAAACTCAGATGGAAATGTCAGATCGTTAAAGGGAGAGGGACGGAAGGACGAAGAAAGTAAACGAAAGTCATCCATCGTCAGATCCTCTGGAGCAGCCACTGTCTGTCTAGTCCTGCCGGAGGGACGTGTAATTGGGAGGGAAAGTAGCGTGGCCCTGTTCGCCTCCCTTTGTAGGGATCAAGGTATTACCGCACCCGGGCACTCGGTACCATTGTTACTCGCTCTCGCCCGTGGGGTGGACACTATTGTGACTTACAGCCCTCCTGCCGAAAAGTAGAATTCCCGCTCGTGGTTTGCCGTTTGTTGCCAAACCCAAACAAAACGATACTCGAGAATCGCCAAGAAATCGTCCTTACCATTATAGAATTTCCTGCACTTCGTGTACTTTTTGTCCTACTGTCCTTTCGCTTAAAATTATTTTTGATGAAATATAAAGTCTGATGATTTGAAAAATGTACGTCAGACTGACAGGCGGAAATTGTGATGTACGAATAAACGGTATAATTCCTCAAAAAGTTGTAACGACATAATGGGCGATGATATAAACTCTTGGGGGTATTATGAAATTTTTACCCAATTCGACCAACTGCGGACAACGAGAAGAAAAGTCCTTCTCGTTGGATGCCCTGACAGTGACAGATGGTTGGACACGCGCAATTCAAGCTACCCCATCTCCTTCTTTTTCAGAGTTTCCTAAGGGGTTCGTATTTGCTATAGTGATCAGAAGAATGCAGCGATAAAATAATTTATGAATTACAACATGGATTGAACAATTTGAACGAAGACCTCGTGATTTTTCTGGTCGAATGACGATTTTAGTTTTGGTTCATCTTGAATACACTTGTGCCGGGATTTTACCGTTGCAAGAGGAACTGAACAGTCCATTGAACGGCAAATATCCGTTCGTATACGAGAACTTTTAAAACTCGCTAGCAAACTTTCGTTACCGTCCGGCTCGATTGCGTGTTCTATTGATACCTGTTTTGACGGGAGCAAAAAGTTTCAACAACGCCGAACGACTGCAAAACGAAATATCTGGCAAAGTCTGACAAATATATACATATACATTCCTAAAAGCAACGAACCTAAACAAAAATCCATACACTATTCATTTTTTATTATTGGCATTTGGAAATGTACGTATTATTTCAGTTAGACACAGAGTTACTTTTCCCAGAGAAATTCTAATAGAACAGATAGCCTGTCGACCATTTTTAATATCTGATTTTCGTCTGATTAGATTGTTATGACAATGGGAACAGATACCGCATTAACTATTACAGTTAGTCATTTACTCAGTACTGTAGGAAGGCTTATCAGACTGGATCTAGTAGAAAAGTGGGGATTCGTTAGCCGTATTTAAGTAACATGAAAGGTGGGTTCCCCCTAATCCATCGTGGATCGCGATTCGTAAGCATTGTACGCACACAAGGATGACCGAGTGTGTGTCCCTTGCGGATCAACATCCGCCGTATTTGTTCCCTGTCAATCAAAACAGTCCAGCGCGAGACACGCAGAAAGCACGGAGGGTGAATCCATCGCACGCAGTCGAGGGATGCACGTGACATTTAGCCCAATATCCGCTCGTCTGACCCAACCTCCATCTAATCTACTTCAAAGGGATCCCTCCTCCACCCCATTCTCGCGATTTTTAATTTCTGCGCCAGTTTTATCAGCGATCCACTCCGCAAATCTGTCGGACAGACGGGACCGCGAAACCGCAAAACTGCTACTGCGTTTACCTATTCTTCTCACACAGAAATAATTGGCGAAATTCCGATAAAGATACTGAACGTGGGCAGTGAAAATATTTCTAAGGAATATTCAAATCGGAGGCAAGAACGACGAAATTAATAATGATCCTTCTCGTAAAGAGGAATAATCTGTTACAGATAAGAGGGAATGATGTTAAAATACTCCCCGAACCGACGGGATCGTTTAACATTAACTGTGAGTAATTTAGAAATGTCATAAATTCTGGGCGGAGCCGAAAAGGAAGGCCGGTAAAAGCTTCCCATCCCGGACTTTCGTTTTCTCCATTCGTTGAATTTCCTCCCTCCAGCGATTCGAGGCCTCGGCCATTCGAGAGTGCATTTGAAATCCTTGAAGGCAGGGAAAAGTGTATCACTCTCGTCGAACGAGTCCTTGAATTTGCCTTACGCCGAAGCTATGCTTTCAACGCAAGATAAGTAAACGAATCTTATTTGCTCACAGATTAGGTTTTACAATCGGGGTAGTATCCTTCTCAAGTAAATTAAGTCGTCAATAAATTTCAGTCATCCAACATCGACAGGACCATAAATTTTGTATTATCAGATTCGCCGTCACTAAATTTGCAGTGACAAACAGTATTTGAAACAGTTCTCAAGGACCGAGTTCATGGTCGTTTTTTCATGGTCGTGCCCTGTTTTTTTTATGGAAATGTAAATTCTTTGCGCGGTGCCCACTGCAAAGACTGAGTCTTTACGACTGATGGGCTAATCGCATTGAATGGAAACAAAGCGAGGGTTGCAGTTCCCTCCTCGTGGGGCTGTAGCCGTGGATTCACGGATCGGGCGATGTCGGGTAATGTTTCGGGATGGAGAGACCGTCGGTGGATGGACATCCACGAATTACCGGTTACGACTATTGGATAGCCGTGTCGGAAATGTCAGTGGAACGTACCGAGGATTAAAGACGGGCCTGCAATTTAAGCCAAGTGCAATTTGCCAATTCAATTGCCGACGGCGCGTATTCTCCTATTCGTACTTCACGTCAGGGATCATGACACCGTGACCGAAAGTAGCGACACTCACCATTATAAAGTTTAACCAAAAACTTTAGTAAGACCAAAAACTCACTTGAGACCTTAAAATGCAGAGTGTCAGTGGTTATCGCGTTTCCCGAGTCATGGTCCGTCGTGGTAAATTGATGAGCGGCCAGAATGTCAAGATGAATTTCGCGGGTAGTGAAATATCATCTGAAAAACGTCTACGAGGTCCAAGATGAAGTGCGGGGAGGGGGGGTGGAGGGCGAAGGAAAAGTCACAGCCGGCGATCCGGCGAAACGAGCGTGCGTATATATCTGCGGTAATCGATCTCGAAGAGTGTCAAGCTCGCGAGATTCTCTCACACGTGTACCGTCTCGCTAAGCTCGCGGGGATCGTATTGCGGAGATAGGCCGACGGCATTGAACGCGATATCGCGTATCCGCGTTGGATATTGCCTCCGTGTGGGAGGAACAAGTAAAGCGTGACTCCGGTCTCGTCTGTCCCGTTGCCGATGCGAGCGTGACTTGGCCGACACACAATTAGCTTTTTCCAGATTCGATCGCGGTCATATAAACCCTCCGTACCGGGCGAGATCGATATCTCCACGTGTTAGAGGATTTCTCTCTGGCAGTTTCCTCCTGCCTATCCTACGGCCGCAGACACCTACCGACCGAAGCTGCTCATCGATCGTCTTCACGAGCGACGCGAAATCTTAGCACGCGTGGGAAGGTAACAAGGAATAGGTGTGTTTAGAAGTAGGTACACGTCTGCGAACATGGAAGATTCGCCCGCTGGACGCTTGTTTCTCCTCCGTCTGGCAATTCGAAACGTTTGACTCACTGTGTTCCAGCGGGAAAGTTGCTTCGAGTAATTGCGATTAACAGTGGCAAATGTCGTTGATGTGGCTTTTTGCTGCTTCGCCTAAGAGCCGCTGATTACCGTAGAAAGAGACTGCCAAATGGAGGACAGAATCGATTTGCCGACACTGCTCTTAAGAATCGGCCGGTTTTGCGGGACCGGGGGTGGGGGGGGGGGCAATATTGTAATTGCCGGCGGTAATTCGATGAGACGTTAAAATTCCCGTGAAGAGAGCGGCATGCACCGGCTCAACGAGCAAAGCGAACCGGCCCGAAGAATGCAGGGTGAAAAGACCAGGGCAGGGGAAGGGGAAAGGGAAAACCCAGGAGAAAGGGCGGAAAGGACGAAGGACATAAGACGGGAGAGTGCGGAGTGGCATTCGAGGGTTCGGATGAATGAAACTACCGAGAAGGAACCTCTTAGTCTTCCGCGGGGGACAAAGAACCGGCGACGACGTCCTCCTAACTAGAAGACGCCCGAAGGGAAGTTTACTTTGATTAAAACTGTTTCAGGGATGCGGAGGTGCCTTTCCATGCGCTCATATATTGCGGAAATTTCGTTTGACAGCAGTTCGCATTAACAGCAGAGAAGCAGGGAAATAGTCCCTAAGAGCGACACCTCGTAAGAATTATATGAAATTCTTTTACACAATAATCCATTTTTTCGTTCTTTGCGTATTGAGTTAACGGTAAGAAAACGGGGCCTCTGAATACAAAGTTTCTATTAACTACAATTTTGATAATTTGTTTATGTAGCTAATATTCTATAGGTTATTTGCCTTGGACAACTGCTGGCATTCGTTAAAATTAATAAGCATGTTAGCAAGAACTTTGTATTACTTGGAGGACGGTACACAACGAGTTTATTTTGCGGAATGAAACGAACTTTCTGCGGGTACGACTGGCTGGTGAATATCGAGGCGGCGGTCGATGAGGATCCTTTGTCTCCTGTGAGGACAATACAGGCGAGTCGACGTCCTGCCGCCTCGACGGAAGTTAACTTTGATGAAAATTGTTTTAATAACTACGCGAACCGCATCGAGTTGCCGCAGACGAAAAAGGCACAAAGGGGAAAACGCGCCGTTCTCTGCGCTCTGTCATTCTCGTCATCGATATTTTACACAATCTACCCTCGGAGCTCCCTTAGCTCGGAATTTCGCAACATTTTCTAACATATGTCGGACGTACGGTTAATAGAAGTACGATAATATTGACTTAGCTTTTGGCTCCCGGCGAAGTCTCGTATTTTTCCGGTTGCCTTGTCCCTATTGCCCCGGGCGCTCTCTTTATGAAACGTTCGTGTAAAACGATGGAAGTATCAAGAGCACGTATTTAAATAATACTCGTGTGAGCCGACGGGACGTATATTTAGTTACACATGTAATATACGTCTCTAAATTGCCTTTCTCCTGAAAGAGCGTCCCCGAGGAAAAGGCCAGCGAAATGCTGCTCATTTCCTTGGCATTTTTTATTGCTCTATCCAACGCGCGCCGCTTATAAAGTAGCCGCCGCGTTGAATTTACCGCATTATAATGAGCAGTAGAAAATAAAGGATCGTCAGCGTTGTGCTATCGAGTTTGCTTATGTCTAGCGCGATCAGATCCCTTATCGTTTCCCTCAAAGAACATGGCACTTAAACGCCAGGTTTCATATGAAGCTTGACGTGCGCGCCATTTAACGAGGATCATTAAACGGGAAACGTGACCGACTTGTTAATCAATTATATTTACTCGATCCTATGAATGTCCACGGCACCGTGAACCGGCCGTACGGTCGTTAAAGTATCGGTCGATTCACGTTGCCGCGTTGTTCCACGCTCGTAAATTACCAGTGCTGCGAATGACGGTACGCAAGCCCGACATTTCCTCGACTCGGCCGGCAAGAAATTGCAATTACAAAGAGAGGCCCGGAACATCCTTTCTCGCCATCGCCACTCAGCGGGGCCTGTCCCTTTCTCTTTTGAGAAAACACCGCCGGAAGATCCCTCGGCCAACCTTTTTTCCCTCGCCTGTATCGTAATAATAATAACCTCATGACCGCGACGAGCGCTTAAGAACTGGCCTCGTGGTGGTCCGTTCGTTAAAAGCTTTCTGCCAGTCCATTAAACGGCCAGCGCGGATCTTCGCGGCGGAAGCCCCGAGAAAATAAGACACCAAGCGCTCTCGAGTGACATCAATTAACAAGCTGAGTTACGCGCCAACGTGAATAAAGAGTGTGAAAATATTGCCAATCGATACGAGACGGAGATCATTTTTCCGGTATCTTAATTATACGGTGAACATGAAGAGTTTCACCTTGAAATATGCAACTACCAAAAACTAAGATCCGAACACTTTTAGTCCCTAATTAACGACTAACATCGCCGTACAAAATATTGTTCAGTTTCAACTGTATTTTTCATGAGACAGTAGCGTTAAATTCTTGCTTGTTTTGCCCGGTGGTGGAGATAATTGACGACACACATGAGCATTTTTTCCGCAGCGTGTAATTGCGATACAATTAACACGAGTATAATTAAACGAATTCGCCCTTGGCGAAAGAGAGGCGTCGGGGAGTTTACAGGATCACACACCAGTCGGCCCACGGCAGGACCGTCCTTGTTCTCCCTTGCCGTGTTTCCCGCGGCTCTTGCCGCCGGGGGGTGCTTCCCTTTGAGCTTCTCTCTAATTATTTTGTTTCCGCAGCCATGGAGATAGATGAACACCGCTGATAAGAGCCCGCGGGCCGATTGGCCACGGTATTATCTTGCCTCGTAATTTTCTATTCCAAAGGATTCTCCGCTCTCGTCATTACTTTTTCTTATCTTCCCGTGACAAACGATTAAGGCAAATTAAATTCCCGAGCGCGGTACGCGCTCCTCGGTTCCCAAGTGTTATGAAACTTGTAAAAAAGTAATTGCACGGCCGCGCCGTTAATTGAAGTCTTTACTATACGTGTTAGTTCGCCATCGAGGAATGTAACGTCGCCAGAGGAATTAGAAAGTAACTTGTAATCCGGTTTACTTCGCTTCGCGAAATTGTCCGCTGCATGTTGCTCCTTTCTGCACAGGACGAATTAAACAGGAATATTTATACGAATTCTTTTAATATACACATATCCAGTAATTCCTTTTCTTAAACCACCGGGCGCTGTTGTTTCAAACCATGGAATCTCAATTTTATGGAAAATGCCGTAAGTAAAGTTTATGTGCACTATGGGAAACTTTAATTGCCTGTCTGATGAGGGTACTACTTATCGGAATTGTTCTAAACTCGATAGGACACTCGACCGGTCTTACCGCCTCGATAACAGGACAGATTTCGTCCGTCTCCATAGTAGCTGAAGAGGGCCCATCACCGTCTTCAAGACGAAGGTGCAAACTGAGTTACCGACGTCGTTCAGACGAGAGAGAAACAGCTAAGTGTATAACGCGATTAATGCACAGACACATTAGAAAGCCTCCTTCTTTCAACTGCAAAGGACTCCCGAGATCATCCCTTCATGGGCCCCATTCCAACACGAAAATTGATTAACGATTTACCAAATCGTCACACAGTTATCCAATTAATCTCACTTTGTGCTCAATGAATCGCGAACATTAACGTAGCATGGCCATTTCACGACAACGAAATTTTCGTTATTTCCATTGTGCACGCAAACAAGACTTTGATTTTAATGACATACCGATCGGTTTGCTCGATCGAACTCGATCTCGACGTTGGTTCGTTTTCGTGGCGATTGTTACGTCGGAAAGTTGTTGTTTGAACCGGCCTGTCGTCCTGCGGGGTAAGTGACTTTTAAGTCCTCGACAGGCAGAAGTGCGATAGGACGCGCAGCGCAGTGGGGTTCGTTCTCTTTGAAACGAACCGTCGCGACGTATAAGCGGGGCCGCGCGTTAACGACGTTGTATTCATCGGTCTTTGTGCGGCACAGCCCCCTTTGCGGGGCCGGCGATATCCGCGGTGGACGTGCAAGTGCACCGCGACGAGCGAGCCTCGATGCTATCGCGCCGGGCAATCAGGGCCGATTAATTGCCGGGACATGATAACCGAGCGGGCACAATGAGCGCCTTCTTCGCGGGAGGTCGATCCTACGCGTTTTGCATGCGTGCAGGTGAAACGCATAAGGGCGCACGCATGCCATGCCATTTATCGACGCCCATAAATTCCGTCACTCGTTGCTGAGAGCTGAGTCAGCCTGCTTATAATCGCCGCGCGATTACGTTTCTCCGATCGCGCTCGAGTCAAACAATTTTTATATGATCGGCGCAGATCGACTTCAATGCCGACCAAAGTGCAATAGAACTTCGTATAAGTTTCGACGGCGGATTATTATTATTTACGTATATTATTATTATTATTATTGTTATTACCAAATATCTCGAGATAGCCGGTAAAATTTCTTTCGTACATTGTTGAGTTAATTAACGGCAACTTAGAACCAGGTACTCGACGATTCATGGAAATGAGAATGACCAATTTTCCGGCACGTAGAGTTCGTTCTTTCGTGTGCGTGGGGAGATAATAAATCGTGCGTCGTGTAGATTCTTTGCCGGCACAATGGAGACGTATCGCGTGGCTCAGCATAAAAAGTCGCGTGATTTCGACTTGTATTTGGCATTGAAATATCGTTGTACGAAGACGCGGGTGGTCGAGTCTACGGAGTGGCCGGCGTTATCGGGATTCGCATTGTGTCGCGTCTCGCCTTCGAGGTCGTAACTCCGACTGCAGTCCCTCATCTATCACCCGACGGCAATAGGATGATGTCGCGGTTCGATTAATCAGATTAGTCGGCTTGCAATTACAGGTAATTGCAGCCTGGCATCGCTCCGTAATCTCTGGCTCGGGCAACCGTCTAATTCCATCTGTTAGAATTGCCGGCCCGTGCTGCGTATACAGTTTATAAACAGAAACGTTCAGTCAATTTTGACACGAAACATGACATAATACAATACCACGTGTGTATATGTAGCTATTGGGGGTTAAAAGTGTTGTTGACCCTAGCAAAGGTCTTTGCTATTGTCCATTCATATTTTAGCAACCTAATCTCCTCCTACTGAATCGTTCGCAATATCCATTTATAATAATATCTTAATTCCTTATATTTATTTCCGTACTGTGCTTCGTTTACTTGAGAACATTGAAAGCCACGAAGCAAACTATTGAATCCACGCATTCTCTTTCTCAGTACGAGCATCATGTTGCTGAGATATTGCTGATTTGAATAAACACGAGAAGCATGAACCCCGAGCGTGTTGAAGTGTTTAAATCCGGGTCTTTGGAAAACGAAATCTGCCGAAGGATGTCGGTGGGGAAAGAGGAGAACAATGCCGAGATAAGAGAAGAAGAGGCCTGTCGCCATGGACTCGTTACCGGCGCAGCTGCGAGTGGTTGCAGCTTGTCGAGTGGCCGGTGCATGTCGATGCACTTCCGAGAGGTGCAACGGGAGCCAGCAGCAAGGCCGGCGGAGCCCAACGATCGGCTGGTACCAACAAGGAGCAGTGACCTTGCTATCCACCACGCCTGGCCTTTATCGGATCGCTGTTTCGCTCCTGCACGCCGACTCGCCGACGGAATTTCAATTATCGATCAACCGTGTCAATCCGCACGACCTTCCCACGTCAATAACGCCGAATATTTCTTTACACAGGCTTGGAAAATTAAAGATCTTACAAGCCAATACATTCGAAACGGAACGAATTACGAAATTTTCACTTTCCAACGACTGTTTGACGTGGAATCGTTACGGTGATATCGGGGATACTTTGATTTTAAGTTTCCGAAATATCAGTTTCTAGCACCTGTACCCTTAACGCACGGACTCTGTCTCCGTTATCTCTACGTTTTCGTTGATTAAAGACATGGGCGTAACGTGCAAAGTATCCGAGGATTCCACGCATCGACCCAACAAAGGCCGCAGTATGCATTTGTCAGGTTCTCCAACGTCGTTGGAGCGTGCATTCCGCTGTGGTTGTTTGCGAACAATGCTCGAGTGCATCGATGTTCGCGCTCGGACCGATTTGTGCGCTTACGAGGGGGATGTAAGGTGCTCGCGTGGGAGGAACCTTATCTCCGTCTCTCGGCTTCTCGCTAGTTCCAGACGGAATCTCGGAAGTCGTTGCACGACTGCACCTTGCGACACGGGAGTAACGATGAATCAAGCTTGTCGATAGGATTGTTAGTCCGGCAGTAAAGTCCCGGTGCGCTACCTTGTAACCGGCACGTTTGATTTACAACCTCGGCAGATTTTTCCCAAGCCCGCTTCCATAATGCTCGGCTTGTTATGCCGGTGGCCTGGCACAATGGTACACGAAACTACTATTGCCATCGGGTCCGTTTGACTGCTCGTTAAAATGATAACGCGAGACAATCAGGAATGTTGATTATCGGCTAATGCAGATGCCCTTCTATTGCGATGCTAGTGCGATGCCCTTAAATTATTGGTGACCATTAATATACCGATGATGATGCGATGATGCGACCGAAAAACGAAAAAACGAGGAAAAGAGGAAATAGTGAAACCACTCCGCCTATTCACATTTTGTGCAGACTATTTTATATCCCGAATCCTTCCTGATCTTTGGTATCCATTATTTTCACTTGAGAACCTCTACGCTTTATTGTACACCATCAAACAAGTTTCGAGTACTTGTTAAGAACGGATCACTTGTTCCCCTTTCAGACCTTTGCCGGGGTTTCATTGCCCTCGTGAAATTCTCGTATTAGATATTTCCCAAGCTCGAGTCAGTGATCGATAGGTAACAGATGCACGGAAAAGTCACTCGTCCGAATAGTAACCTCGGGAAATACGAAAGGTCGGATAAGAGCAGAAATCTGACCAATTCAATAAAGAACTCTACGGAATCATCGAATATTTTACAATCAACGTACGACTTTCGTTAGCTTTACGTCATTAAACGTCATTAAAACGAAATAGTTGTTAGATGCGATGGGCAAATATTATTATTCAGGTAACAGCGGCTTCGTTGAATGACGAGAAAGTGTATATCAGATCGAAGGTAATATCGGAGGGCGGTGTGATCCATAGATCGTCGGCGGGGTGGAACGGCTGAGCCCCTAATTTATCGATCTGGACTGGATATGCTGTAGAAGCTTGCCGAGTAATCGCCGTTACGATCTACCAGTGGCTTCTCCACCCTCTGGGCCGAGTCTGCGGCCAACAAAGACTTCTTAGTGAGTATTCAGGCGCGCTCGGAGGAACCGATTGCGTCCCCGGGGCGATACGGTTTTTGCAGCAAGAGTCGGCCAGTCGGAAACCGAAAGAGGGAATTCTGGTCAACGAGCCTCCGTGTAATTTGCCAACAGCCGGCTACGTTCAGTTAAACCGGGGTGCGTTGAGATTTGACCGATAGGAGGGCAACTCCGTCAGACCGACGTCTTATCGACGCCTGAGGATGATGCTTCGATGGACACACGGATGATTACTCCGTAAATGAGCTTACGAACCAAGTCGAAAACTAAGAAAATCAGCCCCGAACAAGAATTCTATTCTTACAGTCCTACAAATCTTTTTGGCGTTCAAACTGTACGATTTGCAAGAATCGTTAAGAAAAAACAGAAAATATAGATAGTTGAATCGGATCATTGTTACTGTTTTACTATGTTGAGAATCCTGAATGATAGTACTGGCAGCACTCAGCGCGTTTACAGGGCTGGCAATTTTTTCTGGAATTCACGGCAGGACGAACGGTTGAACCGGCCAACGAAATACCCTTTTATGTCCTGTATCAATTAAGGTTGGCCGAGCCGGCGGAATGGTCTCGGGACGGTGTCCTTGGGCGATTCCGCCGAGCCGATGTAGACATTAAGATAATCACCGTAGCGGAACATTGGACGGCTTCCTGGGCGAATGACGATCGAACCCTCCCAGCGTGAAAGACGAACGACACGGCCGTGTCGGTGTGTATTCTCCTGCCATTGTATCGCCGGTCAACCCATTTTGCCGTTCTACCGCGCACGCTCCGTCACGGGCCTCGAAGAAATTTCCGAGATCGCAGGACAGTGGGTCGACACGGAACCCGAGGTTCGAGGGAAAAACTCAGGAGAAGATAGGGATACAGAAGGAGGCATGCTTCCGTGGTCGTAAACCGCTTTTTGCTCGGTGGCTTGGCTCGTTTGCGACTTCACCGAAATGGCATGAGCCTCTTCTCGGTTCTCCTGCCGCTAATGACGGCGATGATGGTAATGGTCAGGCTGATTTGTGGACGGAACCTTTGGGTCAATGTCATTCCGCTGAATAGCCGAAGACAGGTCCGTAAATGTCTTCATATTTCCTCTATGAATCTTTTTTCAGCCTTAGGAACGCTCGTACCTCCTAATGGGTCGATTACCCTCGTCAATCTTCCCGCGATAAATAACTTAGCGACTGGAGGAAAAAGTAAATGGATAATTCGCCGAGTTCAGTAAATGATTGTGCGCCGTCAAAGGGCCCGACATCGGCGGTGTCTGGCCCGACGTCTTATTGTAAGCAGAAATTTCATTTCCCCGTCCTTATTTACTCGAGACGGTACTATTAAATCTTGCCCCGTGCGCGCGACGTCGGGCCAATCCCAAATGAATTTTATTTGACTTGACAAGTTTCAATCGTATTGTCGAGGCGCAGTACGGTGACCCTCTCTTGGCCCTCGGACTTTTGCGAGCCAACTCGGAGACGTCGGCACGAGAGCAAACAACCGTCTGTGCCTCGGGATTTAGCCGGAGACGAGCTAATTTCGACGGCACTCCGAACCGCCTGATCATCGTCCATTCGGCCCGCTTTAAATTCAAATTTCCCCCAGAACGCGTCACTCCCCCCCGGCGCATGGAGTTCCGCCGTTGCTGAATTACGATTTACCTCACGACGGTGTGTGTCCCCCTTGTTCCTCGCCTACGAATTGCACGGGAGCGAGGCTGGCGGGAGCCGGAGGAGGGACGGTTAGGTCGTAGTAAGCGGTCCCCGTGGAAATGATTGCTCCCACGTGAGATGTCTGGCTCATTAGGCATTCCTTCAGTCTGCGGTTGGCAACGTCGTGTGGCCAAGAACGAACCGTACACCACGGGGAAAGCATTCGTAGAAAGGGCTACACGTAGAACACGTTAGAAAAGGCCAGAGAAAGGGACGCGCAAATGGACAGATCGCCACGATTGAAATTAATCAAAGACAGAACCACCTGTAAAAATGTTCATAACTACGCGACCGTCGTTACCGTGCTCGCGGGATGTCCAATCTCGGCAAAGATTATGAAATGAAGTCTAATGAAATTTCTAATACCATACCCTAGAAACGTGCCAAATAAAATACACGAGTCCAGTGTTACATGAGTCCTAGTATGTCTACGTACACCGAATAATTGTCATCAATCTTTCTTTCTGTTTCTCTTATGAAATAACCATGTCTTCCTCTAAGGGATAAATCATATACCTGTAGCTTCTGACGTCGCGAACTTTAAAGGTACCTGAGGGTATACGAAACGTAATCCATCCTGACGCGACGAAACGAAGAAGGCAATTTGCCAGAAGAAACAGCTGATCCTGTAGGCGAGGAGCGAGCGTGGTTACGCTGACAATCGGTTCAGGGAAGCCTTGCGAAAGAGTCGAGCAGCGGGTACGTGTAAGGCCTCACGTCTCGGCCTTAAATCTCGCGCTCGCCGAGGGAGAAGGAAAGACAGCCGAGAAAGGAACGACGGCGGTAAGGGGGGTGGTGGAGGTACTCGGTTGAACTCCGTGCAGTCTGGTGGCAGTGACCTTGGCTTTGGCGGCATCCATAACGCGATTAATGAACCTCGTGACTCGGCCGTTGAGGATCTCGAGATCTCGGGATCTCGTTGAAATCACGCAGGACGCCCGTATGCCTCGGGGTAGGCCCATATTAATTGCGCCAAATTGCGTGTAATTGTTCGCCTTAAAAGGGAACCCACCTTCCACGACGGTAATTATTGCAGGCGATCTGATGCAGGACTTTTCAGAAGAAACTCAACCTCCCGCCTTGCACGGAATTTTAATGTAACGCAGTATGCAAAGTGCAGTCGCACGAGACGAACACATGCTCGAATCCCAGCAGGTATTGATACGGTTGAATAGCCCAAAATCTTATTGGGAAACGTGTCCGTGGTGCGATATCGGTTAGAAATGTACGACATTAGACAGAACAGGACGGCTTTTCGAGGGGTGGATAATTCAGATTTAATTACGATACTTCACGTTTTTCCGTGGATATGTCCGCAGAGTTTCAATTAACGACCTACCCGGAGACAGCTGGCAGTCTCGTTTGCATAATTCGACGACGATGGCCAACCTCGTTCTGTACACGTGGACGATGAACGGTGGACAGTACCCGTATTCTGTACGATTCTAAAAGCAGCCAGCTATTACGCCCAGCTGCCGGAATAATAGATGAAAAGTACTATGAAAATAAGGGAAAGAGATAATATTTTGAGGGCGAATAAGGCCGTATAAAATATTGCTTTTCTTGAAGAATCACTTGACACGTAAACTTCATGAATTAAAAGGATTTGCACGTGCTCGGAGGGCTTAGTTTAATTGGTTCCCAGAAAAAGGAGCTCTTTTAGAAAGCCACTCGATCGAATTCTCCTTTGATCCCTTTAAAGTACTTACGGAGAGAAAGAGCCTCAAATTGCTCTCTTCTCTTTCTCTCTGAACTTTAATGAAAATACCAATTTTAAGTGCATGTTCCGCGCTCTTCTCTGTTTTCATAGTACATTTATATTGCAGTCGTATTTATACATTTTGCTCTGCGGTAATCAATTTCGTCGACCCATATGTTACATCAAAGTGCTACGTATTTTTCGCACCGCACGCTGCGGCACATCATAGAATTTTATATAACGTTTCCTTCAATTAGAGTGTCCACCCTGTAGCACAGTGTTGCGTAACCGAAATTTTGATTCGCTCGACGTATCAATCAAATATGCAATTTCGTAGTTCGTATATTGCACCTTGCATCGTAGGTAATCCGCTTTTCGGCTTTCCAATTTGAAGCTCCAAAATAGAATTTCTCCAGCTCCATCGGGCCGATATCATATTCGCCGTGTAAATGTATATTTTCACTACCTTCGGATGCAAATAAAAAACCGGGGGGAATAGCGCAAACGAGGGCCCGGGATTTTTCCCTACGCAATTACGCACTCGGCTGTACTCAAATCAAGATCAGTTCCAGACGGACCAAATGATCAGAATCTATTCTTCCGAACATGCGTCTATCCTTTTCGAAAACAAGGGTTCTACGTGCCTCGGTCCACTTGAGCCATCGAACCAGCCAGAAATCAACAAGAAGGGTCGCTCGAGTGGAGAGGTTGCCGTCCCTTGGCAACGGTCACTTGGAAACCCTGCCTAAAGAGTATACGTTTTATGAAACTTTACTGAGCCTCGGAATTATAATAGAGTCAGGGAGAAAGTAAAATTTACTAACGCAAACCGTCGCTAATTGCATTAGCATTGCTCTGGGAAAACAAGAAACCACGGATTCGTTTTTCCAGATACGCTATCTGATCAGTAACGCTGAATCCTTTTGCTAATACGATCTTTTCTGGCAAATACTTTGTTAGATCGTACACAAGAAACTCGGTGTACAGTGAAAATAAAGGTGAAGATATTTCAATAGCTTCGTCGTCTACCCTTGTCCAGAAAAATTGTCAGACGAAAAGGGAAGAGTTCTAGGAAAAAGGGAGAATACTGCGCGAAGGGATGATTTCTGGGAAAAGGGAAGAACCCTATGCCGTTAGTAACTGTCGAAAAACATGGTGTAGCGTTAACGTGACTCATGGTTCGCGAGGAAATTCATCGTGGATCTTCTTCGCCGAGATTCCCGCGAAGAGGGCATAATCAATGATCGCGAAAGAACGATTTCCCGGCTTGCGGCAAGAATGTCCGGGGGGTCTGGCCTAAAATAATGGCAGCATTTAGCGCCGCGGCCCTAATGGCTCGAGTTAAATCCCAGCAGTTAGGATCACTCGACGAAAGATCGCTCGAGATTTACGAGAATGCGGGCTAATCGGCAGATAACGCGCACCTCCCGAGAGCCAAATCGCTCGAGAACGTCTGAAACATGTCACGGGCTAATGATCTGTAGATCCTAAGGGGAGGTGGAGGGTCGGTACCCTCACGTAGCTTTACCAGGATAGTGTTTTTGCCCGATGACCCTTAACGATTTATTCCTAACTGTCGATTTTCCTCGATATACTGCGAATTCTTCCGACTGTGCGACGCTTAGTTCGCTTTTGCAAACATACACGCAGCTTTAAAAAAGAAAACCATAGTCAGTAATGCATGGTTATGAAAAGATCGATAAACTACAAGCAACCACTTCCCCCCACCCCGTAGGCTCGTTGATTTGCGTAGCAAGGTCGTTGCAGTTATCTTTCTCGCGAAGACTGGCAGGTGTGGTGTGATTATCATTCATTACAGCGTCTTTATGAAGGGCAAGATCAGCTGGTCTATTAGTTTATCGGTCTGGTCGGAGTATGGGATTAAGGTCGGGATAAGATGGAGAGTCATGATCGTCTAACGATGCGTATCGAGTGTTATTGATCGCATGCTTCGCGGGAAGAAGGTGATCTGGGATACAAGGACCGATCGTCAGGACGTGCAGGCAAGCAGCCGACCGGCCAATAACCGGTAACCCTGCGGGCATAATTAAACTTGTCGCTTAAAAATGAGTAGCCACGAAGACGCCGTAAACAGGGAGTTTCTGAGAGGGGCAACGCCGGTGCGTTTGCTGCCAGCAGCTTGAGTAGTCTGTAATTAACATTCTGCAGAAAGGGACGGCCGGAGGGACAGGAGACTGGACAGCAGAACAGGGGAGGAGCAAATGCCGAACGTGTAACGGGGCAACGAAGAACGGAGCTACTGAAAGGACTCGCAAGTGGAAAAAGGCTCGCTACAAAAAGGAAAAGGTACACCGTAATGGAAGAAGCGAAGAAAACACGGAGATGAAAATGGAACGACCTATACAGCTGAAAATGAATAGGGTAGTGCTAAGAAAATGTTGATGAACAAGTCGATAAAAAGAAAGACTGTAGGAATTTATCTTTACGGACCTAAGACCTTCAACGGAGAAAATAAAAGAAGTAAAAAGATATGGAATTATAAAATGATTACTTCTGCAAAGAAATCTAATTTGAAAGATTTAATAATTTGACGCATGTGTACGTACCATCTCGACGTATTTAATTAATTATACCCTTTGGCGGTATTCTTATAAATAGCTGGCAATTTACTACCCACCTAATCATATAAGAATAAATAAATAATTGCTACAAACTTTCCTTTTTTCAGCCCAAATTTCGTGCGTCACATTAAATTCCTCATATATAGATTTCTTATAACTCATAACTATTAGTTTTCATTACTCTTACATCCATCCGCGTATTTTGTTAAAATTCGAATGTTTTATACATTATTACAATGCATTTAGCGCGCTGGTGTTTCTTCGTCTGCGAGTAAATATTACTGTATAAACCGAGAAGCTTGTTTAATTTTTATAGAGCTTCCTTGATTCTATTAAATGGTTCAGCGCAGAACTTGAATGTAGCATGTTGTCGAGAGACTGGCCCGTTAACCCGCAAATTACACTTTGCAACCCGACGACCTCGTACACCTCCAGGGTAATGTCGAGGCAGGTCCCACTTATTTGCCTTCTTTTTCCCCTGCTACTGGACTTTCTGTTTTTTCGCTTCGCGCTATGACGTTTCCTTGTCGCCACGCTTAACGATCCCTTGGCGTTCTTCCTCTCGTTCCCTTCGTTCTCTCGTTTCTCCCTTATTCGGCCCATTCACCTTCTCTTCATTCATCCAGCTTGCTCACACTTTACTTCGATTCGGGCCCTTACTTATCTCGTGCAACGGGACGGTTTATTCCCGCTGCTATTTCCGTCACTACTTTCCCGCACGATCGGAGACGGATTAGCATTTCCGCGTAGGCGTATGTACCGCGCTTCGAGGTGCTTCGCGAGGAGGAGGGTGGGAGGGGTGGGGGCGGATTGTGTACACAGCACTGATGGCGAAATCGCTTTTTTTCCCCCCGTAGCTGAAGAGGGCCGAGGTTAAGTGAAAGAATAAAGCTCGGCTGATGGCCAGGGACTCCGTAGCGAAAAGGATAACCGTCCCATCTCCGGGGACTTAACGAAATCCTCTCATCCGCGTGGCCATTCCGTGGCTGAGCCTGTTCTCGCCGAGAGTTTTCCCGTAAAACAGCGTTATAACCGCGAGAGGAGAGGGGAAGCACGGAAAACTCTCGCGGATCTACCGCTATCGTCGGCTTGGCTTAATCACCAATAATCTTCGGCCAGGCCCGTCTATATCCCGAGACGATCATTCGAGATTACTCTCTCCAATCTCGATCTATTAGTGATAACGAAAACGACAGATTTATAAAGAGGATTTCCTTCGCTTTTCGGGGGTAATCGTGTTTCTAATAAATCAGGCTTTGTGGTAATATACAAAAATTTGATTTAAGTGGGAGAAAGCTTAATAGTACAAAAGTCTCTAAACTTTAAGAATAAGTACATTGTGGTTTCATTGACGTTATTCATTATCGTTCTTGATTTTGTGTTAAAAGAAAACGTTTGTAGTGTTCGTCGTAATCCTTGAATTCATTTCACACAATTTTTGGTTAATCTTAATTAAAGTTCTGCAGTTGCTTGTATGCTTTGAGCGTTGCGTGTTCCTATGCAGAACTGCATTAACGCATTGCATCTCGACGCCTTAGTAACCCGACGACCTGTTCATGTCAACGACGTCCCTGGTGCACACGTGCTTGCATAATATCGGCTAATTAAAACGGTCTACTCTAGATTGGGAAATGTAAAAACATGTTTCCCGGATAACATATTTCGCGAAGAAAAATTTCATAAAAACTCTACGAGATGTGTCGTCGAAGTGAAAAAGCATATTGCTGCAACATTGTTAAGAGATATTAAATTCTCGGCTAAGGTTAAATAGATTATTCAGTGTATTTAAAACGATTCTTGGCACGATAAACATTCGGTAATAAAAGCGGCTGAAAGTACGGCTAGTTATTTGGCGAATGTAATAACTGTAGCTCAGACGCATAACGATGGCATCGATCGCCATTCCCTTCGGCATTGCCAAAATACTCGTGGACCTTTTCCCCGGCGGTAACTTGGCAGAACTTCAACGCAACGTTTCGCGGTTCCTCGTCTCCGTCTCCGGAGTTCATAACACGGCGAAACGGATGTTCCCGATTACGGTACGTCGGGCATTATTTACGCATTCTGCCACGAACAGACCGGGGGAGACTCCGCCGCCATTACGCTCAGAAACCACTGTAATGTCGCGCGCTGATACTCAGGGAAGTGGCTTCCCTCTCCCAGGAGAAAGTACAGACTCCTAGTTCTCTCGTAATCCGATCAGATTTCTTCAACGTGCTTGAGGAATATAAATTTTAAGTTACTGATGTTTCTATTGCTATCAAGTATCTAATTAGAAACCATATAGAAGTATATGGGATTAAAGAAATTCGTATTCAGCTTACCTTTAAACCCGAGTAATCATCATTTTTAGTGCTCACGAATTTGATGGAAGTGCCTGTAATTTCGGCTGATGGCACAAAATGTACTTTTCTGCGAATGTAACACTTCGAAAAAGTCTCGCAGCACTTTTTGCCCCGGCAAACGAGCGGCGAATTACTTTTCTCTCAAGTAAATGAGTGGAGATACAAGTACAGCTTACACTTACGCATAATTACAGACATCTCCAGCCCTAAATATTTCCCCCCGAGAAGAAAGTTAATTGAGTCCTAAGTATACAGAGGCACCCTCCTTTGAAAATAATCATACGTTTCGTACTTGCATCTAAGCGAAACCTGCAGCTGCAGGTCGCAGTTAATGCGTCAATTCTTTATCCACCTTTCCTGAGCTGATTACAAATGTTAAAATCACGGCGGAGTGAAGATAATAGCGATAATAGAGACATTGCAGTATATCTAGAAATTTATGGAACTAGAAATCGTCAGATTTTGCATTGACACGCTTGGCCTAGAATTCTTTTACGACTGTCTCTTTCTTTACAAGATGTTTCATATAAGATACGTACAATGCAAACGGAGATAAGGATCTGAGCAATGCCGTTAAAATTCTGGGACAATAGATTTAGGAAGCTCGTCGGATAAATTCTGAAAAAAATTCTTTGGATGTTAAGATCTCGTTAGGTGAGTCAGAGGTCACAAAGACCTCGTTGTAGCGGGGCAACTCGTGAGATCTCGTGAGGCTTCTTGTAAAAACTACGGTCTACGAGGAAACTCTACAAAGAGCCGCGCGTGCACGTGGACTCGGGACGGCGGATTCGTTCCTTTCCCTCGTAGACTAATGTAATTGCGCAAACTGCGGGGGATAACAAGTCGGCCACGCGCTGTTCAGGCCGTTCCTCCTCGCACAGAAGCAAAGGCTTCGTTAGCGACGACCTGTGGGTTCGCAAAGCACACGGAAGTTAGCATTACATGCCGCAGTCTTGGCGTGGTGGCTTGAAGCTTGCATAAAACCAACGCCAAAACATACTCTCTCCACCTGTCTTCCCAAGACTTTCCCCCCTTTTTCTCCTTCATACCGCAAATGATTCCAATGTCCCCTCGCATTACGCTTTTCCGAGCACTGGGAGCACTCTATTTTCCGGACGTTCGTTGTCCAATCTCTCAAGTCCTGTTCTACTTAGCGCCTTTTTCGGAGCTTCGTTTCGCGGCGATCAAGTTCATCCAGTTCCGTGAGATCAGAGAAGAATTTAAAACTGGCCTAAAGTTGATAGGGGCAATTCTCATTACCGAGGCTAGACCGCCGGCGCGAAATGTAAAACAGTTTGGGTGTTCGCGTCGAATCGATTACGTTCAGCCAACTATAGTGGCAGTTTATCCGGGCGCCGCGGCTTGCTAACGAGCCCGATAAATCAGCGCGGATGGCAACGTCATTAGGAATTTTCGGCAAAAACTGACAGTCGCGTCCGTAATCCCTGCCGCACGCGCGACAGACCGAAAGCGCAGCTGGTTTTTGGCCAGGGAGAGTCGAAACAGGATGTCCCAACGCTCGGACCTCGGGACATCAGGTGCGGCTCTGTGTCCGCGGCAAATAACCAGTTTAAATTGCTCCAGTGAAATACTGCAAAGTACATATATATGGAGCACGCGGGATAGCGGGAGACAGCCTCTCTCTCTCTCTTCTTCAATGGGATTCCGCCGGTCCGTGCAAACCCATCGGGGAAATAACGCCCTTTGTGCATCGCTCATTCGTTCTAACAACTCTTCGTTCTTCTCTTTTTCTCTCGATAGTTACGTATGACCCACGATTTCTGCTACTTCACCACCCTTTCCCCGTTAACGTGGGACGAAAACCTCAGAAAACAGAGCTTACTGCAAACGGGTTAATATAAAATCTTACGTACGTTCTTTTGTCAAAATTCTTTTAGACTGGATTCAAAGTATTTGTTTTTATAACTATTTACATAAGTGATTGATGTTAATAATAATTGTGCAGATTTATGTACATATATCTACACGTTGATATCATTTCGATCTAATGGATAGGGATTGTACACGACTGCCTGGATACAGCCTATGCGGCTATTAGTAGGTAATCTAGATGCATATACGAAAATTGCTAGATAATCCTCAACATATATGAAGTGAGTATTACCAGCGATGCAAATACATTTGTACATCCTGCACAATGAATTTCGTGATTAGGACTCAACTGCAATCTCATTGGTAATTTCGATTACGCTACGCTGTGTAACAGTTAATGAAACTCACAAAGCTGGCACAGCATTCTGACATTAGCTAGAATTAATGAAGATTGGTTACAATAAACGAACGGGCATGGGATAGAAACGTATAAGCAGATTCGAAATTCTGTAAAATTCAACGATCGTCCAGAGTATCATAAAACTTTTTAGTAGCTCGTGCTTTTACGTACACATATACGCGTATGGCGTATTCCCATCGGGGAAGTATTGTTATGGATTTCGATTTTCCCGGAACGTCAACTCAGACAAGGTTCCTCTAATTTCAAGATTCAAATGCAGGCGGACGACTGGTCGATCTAGAAGTTTAGGGGGGTGGGGGGCGGTCAAGTAGAGATAGACGAATAGATAGCACCTGGACGAAGTTGAGTGTTACGAATGACATAAAGAATATGACTGTGCCTTCGAGAGGGAGGTAGATATTCCATTCAGAAAAGGTCAGTCGCGACGACGATCTACGTCTTTACGGCGTCGTAAAGTGCTTTAACGATTGGCACGGCGAGGAGACGGTATTAGAGGGCTTTAGAAGAAGGGAACTGCACTTCGAGCGGAACGGGGGGGGGGAGAGGATGAGTAGGAGCGAAACGTAGTCCAAGAGAAGGCGGTAGATACGAGCGAAGACTGAAAAAATCGAGTAAAAGGCCGCCTACGGGGGGAAGGGAGGGAGGCAGGTTTAAAGGTAGAAGGATAGAGGGATGAGGAGGGGGGAGGGGGATGGACAGAACGATTGTGGAAACCGGGCACAATCTTTCGTGCCTCTGAAATGTCGCTTTAATGCTGCCTTAATGGCCTTTTCTCGAGTCGTCCGCACGCACTCGGCTCGACCGTCTCAACGAATCGTCCCTTGCCCCCCCCCCCCCAGCCCTCCCACTCTCCCCCTTTCTCTCTCGCTGCGTGCCGTTTCACGGAAAATATTATCATCCCGCGCGGAACATGGAATCCGGTACGAATAAGCGCGGCGAGGGGGGATCACGGAATCCGCTCGTTTGCGCGCGGCCGATCTCATCTCTCGTCGCTAGAAAACCGTCATAAATATCCACCTCGTGCTTCCCCCCTCCCTCCCCCCCCTTCCGCGTCTACCGTCCTTTTTTGCTCGCCAGTGCGTCTGACCGAAAACGCGGAATGTCACGCGGGAATGCATTTTTCCGCTGACATGGATAAGTCAGCGACTGAGCACGCCGCGTGGTGGATTTGTTCCCCCCCACCCTCCCCGACGAATGTAGTATGTCCAGGGCGATAAACCGGGGAGAAAAAGAGTTTCCTGGCACGCGGACCGCTATTCCCTGGAAATCGGAGCGCGGATAGTCGCTACGCATAGCCGTGCACATCAAAGATCCCGCAACGGATAAACGAAGATAAATTCGAATCAGCGAATTCCTGGTACGAAGAGCTGCTGCGCAAAACTCCAAGGCGTCGAGGAAATTTCGGAATTTCGCTGTTACTCTTGTCCGAAAATTTAACGGTTATGGTAATCGACATGACGCGCAACGAAAGGGGCAATTCCATTGTACCAACTAACAATAAGTGTCCTTAGCAGTGGGCAAGACTTGTCGGGGCTAATCCCCGACACCCACGCGCGTCAGTATATCCACGTGTATCGATTGACGGCAACCAATCGTGCGTAGATCAGTGTATGCAATAATGTGTGCACACGCGAGATCGAGAGAGACCGAAGCGGTTGTGAAGAGAGACGTGAAAGAGGGTGAGGTACGGGCTGTGGGAGGGGGGAGGGCAGTGTGGGCTACCGCAGACTGTCGAGCCGATAAACGCCATCATCGAGCAGGACGACGACGACAGTTTGCTCACTTGGCATCGCCGATAACGCGCCGTGATTGACACTGCGCGGTGCGTAGGTAGGGCTGGTTGCCCGATACAACCGACTAGATGAGTTATCGATTTCGTCTTCGATTGTCGGCGTATCGCGTTCTCTCACGGTCCCCGTCCCTCACTTCTCCCTTTTATTTGTCCCTACTGTTCCCTTCTAGTTCCTCCGGCGTGTTTTGTTGCCGCCCCATACACTACGGTCCCTGGTCTGTTAATGAACAGCGATCACTCGACACCAAGAATCGACTGGCATCCACGAGAAATATCGAAGCAGATATCGAAGCATTTTATACCCAAAGTTTATGACCAATGAAGAGTGTGCGGAGCAAGCAATAAGCGCATTAAGAGATGGTATACTTTTTCTGGGAACATTGTTGGAGGTATTACCGTATTTTACAGAATCTTTAAAGCAGGTGTATAGGTCAAAACAGAATGTTGTGTCGATGGTGAAAATTATTGAGATACGGCACAATCTGCCGAGCCTGTTGAACAGTTTCCATGTTAATCATTTATTTTCAGTTGGCCCAGCGAAGCAGCAAGTGGACCTGTCAAATAGCCTCCGCCGAAATGGCGCGATGAGAAATCGATTTTCGTTTCGTCGCTGTCATCGGTCCTATCAGATTGCTCGATTCGACGAGTTGTTCGCTCGTGTTTTCGCACCGCTAACGCATCGACCGCTAATGAATTCCCCGGCGCAACAGCGATCAGATATGACCCGTTCGGCCCGGGTTTGCTGGGAATGAATGGGCCAATGTGCTCGGCGCAAGCACGATTTAGACTATCCGCCAGCGACACGATAGACCGTTATTTAGGGCCAAGAGATTAATCAGGGATTATACGTTGATTAGGTGCCATGGCCTTCCGATTAATTCGAACGTGTTAATGCCGCTCTCGCGTGTCAAACTGCTGCAATTAAAGCCAAACCTAACTCGACAAAACTAATGGCAGGCGTATGATTCAAGGGAAGCACGTATGCTCGTAATTATTTTCAAATAAACGGGCAAAATGCCGACGTATTTAATCAACCAAAATGGTATTCCTGTGTACGTTAGGTACTGATCGAACGATACGTCTGAGATACAGGTATTTTAATCTTATTGAAAGGGGACTAAAGCAGCGGGAGAATCGAGTCGATACTTTGTTTCGCTATACGTCTTGCAGGCGTTTGCTCGTAAAGGGTCGCGAAACGAGGAAATTGCAGGCAGGCACGAGGCAAAAAGCTTAATCGAAAGAAAACGGTCGGCTCGTCGTGATCGAAAGAAGCGTCGACCCGCTGTACCGTATAAAAACGTAATCGAACGACTCGATTGCCCGAAAATTCAAGTTCCACGGAAAACGAAACTCGCAGTCACGCGAACCGCTCCTTCCTTTCTTGCGTCTCGCGCCTTTATCGGAGTGGATCTAAAGTTTCCCCGTAATCCCCGCTGCTTAACAATAAAAGTTTTTCCGCGAGACCGTATTTTTTTCTAAAGTCCCCCCTCCCCCCCTTCTATGTCCCCCTCGCGTCTGGCCATTTACACGGCGGCTGGCAGCTTTCGTGATTTAGTATGGACGGGCTTCGATAATAAATCACGGAAACGTCTTTATAGTAGGCAAAACTGTCGCGCTTTTCATGCCGATGACAAATCATCGTCGACCTCGGCGACGCCGTCGTCCCTGACTCTTCTTGGAAGCGTTAAACGCGGCCCATTATCGGTGGGCGTTGAATTTCGAGGCCAGCTCGGTGGATGAATGCATTAAGGATGGCGAGAGGGATCCTGCGACCCTGGCTGGAAGGAGCGAGGAGGAAGTACCGAAGGACTACGGCGAACGACGGAGAGGTGGCAAGATGGAAGAGATTGTAAGAGCAGCCACGGAGGAAGAAAGACGCCACGGGGATAGGAAAAATTGCGGCCGATGAAGAAGGACGCAGGCAGGATATTAGAGGGGACGAGAGAGAAAAAGGCAAGGTCTGCAGACAGGGTTAAAATATCCACCCTCGTCCAGTAACTCTTGGGGCCAGCGACCGTCTAACCGCAGCTTGATAAATTACGGTATTTTTCGATACGCCGCCGCTGCCGCCGCGGGAAAAAAAGGACCATCGTCGAATATGAGTGGAGACCTTAATGGAATCGGCCGGATTACACCAAGATTTCGTTCGCGCGACTCCCCGCCAGTCGATATTTTTTACTCCGCTGTAATTTCACTTTGGCACAATTCTCGGATATTTCATCGTGACAGTTTCTTCATTCCTCAAATAACCCAACGATAATTGAACTTATTAAATGTCTGCAAAATAATGTTACTCGCTCCATGAGGATAGGATACCGTTGATCAGTGTCTACGTCGAATAAAGTTGTCCGAATTAAAGTGAACGTGGAATAACTGAAATCTTTTCTGTTATTGCCCGACGTAGCGTAGGAGCTTTGCTTAACGATGTATTTCTTTTGTTCTTCCCCAGACGAGCGTCAGAGCCGCAAGAGATTGAAGTCCCTGCAGGGAGGACTATTAGGAGGACACATTTCGCGGGTACCTTATCCGCCTTGGCATCTTTTGCCCGTGCTTGGTCTCTCCGCGACGGAGGGCTGACGTAGGTTCGCCATTGTTCGATCTTGTACGCGGTGATGATGGCGAGCCTTATCTCGGTGGACGCGCGTGACTGGTTCCTGACGGAACGGAGGGTGTCTCTACGAGATCGGAAACACTATCACTGAGTTCCCTGACGAAGAAATACACACGTCGGGGGAACGGAAGAGGAGAAAACGACGGCGAATCGTTGAACAGAGATGAAAGGAAGAGAAGAACGGTGTCACGTGGTCAACCTTTTGTCCTTTGTGCAAAAAGGAATGCCCGAGTCCTCGTTTTATCGGAGCAAGTATAAGTGCGTTGTAAAGTCCATGAAAATGCAATGCAAGTAAAAGTTCGGAAGAACAGCGTGAAAGGAAGAAAGCTACGTAGCCACAGGAAACATTAAATCACGAAACGTTGTTACCGTTGGGACCAAGAAATTGGGGATTTAAAGAAATAGTGGTACAAATGTAAAACACCGCGGCAGGCAATGAGGAGACGTACGATCGTGGGCGTAGAACGAGAAATGAAGAGCGTGCTCGACTGGTACGTGGAAGTGGGAAAAAATAGGAAGTTGAGCGGGAAATGGCTGAAGAAAGGGACGCGGGGCGGGCTGTGTTGGCAAAGTCGACGTGAGATAACGTTTGCCATTCCGCCGACAGCCGGCGCCGGTCGGCGGACGGTACGAAACGGTCCTTTTGCCTCGGTGCAGCAGGCGGATGCATCGCAGCGAGCTGCAACTGCAATTCTCGCTTCTCGCCTCGCCGGGCGTTCCGATCTCCCGCCTTTCGACAATAATCATCGAGAGGGAAACCAAAGGCCCGCTATCCCCCCGGTGCAACGTTCCCGAAGGACATTGAGTGGCCGCGGAATAATTACACGGCGTCAATGAGGAACGCCATTAAACTTTTCTGCCGGCAAGTCGAGTGTGAAATTAACTCAAAAGTCGCTGAGCGCTTTCAAAGTTTCCTTGCACTTTCACGCGCGACGCCTGCAAACATATACCGCTTATTTTCCTTCACGAATAATTGCAAACAACGGAACGAACTCGAGATTTCGAATATCGCGGTTCCATTGACCAAATTACACGGGATATTTAACGTTGTGAACCTTGCGCAAGGTTTTACGCTTTGATTAATAATCTCGTGGGTCCATAAATCTTTGTCCATCCTACGAGTTGCCCCAGCGAATTATTTTCCCGAGAAAAAGAGAGCAAAGGCGAGGGAGGGTAATGAATTGGGGTTTGACATATTCCCGTGATTATCATAGAAACTGGTACGCGGGGACGGTCGTCTAGCCGGTAACCGGACGTCCAAGTAGGCAATTAAAATCTTTACGTAGGGTTTTCTTTTTTCCTCGTCAGGACGGCTCGTCGGCATCGCCGAGGGGGCGGGCTAATGAATTCTGGCAGAGGGTGTCGGTACGTAAAGCCGCTACGCTATACGCGACCAGCCATCAGGAGAGCAGGCACCGGGATTCCTGGTGTACGATGCACCCGGCAGACAGGATCGATGCTCCCAGTCTGCTCCAGAGAGAGAAGACGGAGAAAGACAGAGAGCTTTAAGCAATGAGACGTCATTGGCCGGTCGTGCGTTAAGCCGAGCATCAGTTCCGCCGCTTGCTGTTCTCCAAAGTAACACGCCCTTGTCTTTGTTGTTTAATGGACGATCAGGCAGCTCGATTAACACATTCGTGACGTTTTATTACGCTCACCGGGCAATAACGTTCCATCTATCGCGATTGGTATCAATTGGAGCCGCGATGACTTTCTCTAATGAAAGAAACGTCTTTTACGAGGTAAAAATAATACACCGAAGTTAAGTATAGACCTTAATGATAATCATGGCTGCGGAATATTTCATTGGAAGAAATCTGGATACATGTACTCTTTAAACTTCCCGGGGAAGTGTAATTGATTCACGATTAATTTCATGTAAAATTCGTAATAAGTTAGTGGGCGCAGTGAACGGTGAACTACTGAATGACATTTTGTTAAGAAAGTTTTAAGGGTTTTAGTATTTACGTTAATGCGTTGTCTCGAGCTACGGTCCATGCTTTTAATATAAGCGAGCGTCATAAAGGCTTCCTGAGTAGGATGACGCACTTTCACGTACAAGAGATGGCAAGCTAAAAAAGAGAAGAAAAAAGGGAGAATAGGTGGGGACCATCAGACAGGATCGATGCTTCCTGTCTGCTTAAAGTTTCTATAAGGACGACACTGCTTTACCTACGGCGAATTTCCTCCCCGAATCCACTTTCCTGTATTACAGGCACAATGGGATGTGCTCGACGCGAGATTTGTGATTAGTCACGAAAAATTCGAGGCGTTAAAGTTGACAAGTTCCGATTGACGTAAGAATATAAAATATGCGAATTGGGTGATTCTTTGAATTTGCACGCAACGAACATTAATACCCTGAAGAATGTCCTGTTACATCATTTCAAGAGGAAAAGTAATTACTTAAAGTACGCATTCTCTGTGTAGGCGATGCGTAGTATTGATTTTTGTGTTTTCTGAATTCCTGCGCGGGTAAAGATGCGAGGATGATCGTCCTTAGCTCGCGTTAGCCTCTTCCTGCAATTTCAGCTTCTTTTCATTGGCAGAACAACAAGCCTGTCCCTCCGGTGAAGGACGCAGCGGGAGTATGGGAGGATTGAAAAAGGCGTCAAGACAGGTCGTAGGGGGGGGGAGGGCATAAGGGTGGATTTATGTAAATCTTTCTTACCCGGCTAAAAGGGCGAACTCGCTCTACGTCGATGGAAACTAACCGCACAAGGGACGGGGGAAAAAAACGTACAAACATCCGCGAAATGATCTTTGATCTTGAGTTTCCGAGGGTGAAACGTGCGAACGCCACGACATTGTTGGCTGTTGTCCTCCGTGACAATGTAGGTGCCCACATCCATCTCGGGATTATCTGCATTTTAAGCGGAGATCAAAGGTGCCCACTATTTTCGTAAACACGCGACACTCGAGGCTCCTGCTGCGACGATTAAGTGAAAAGGGGCGAAGCAAGCTGCGTATGCAAATTCCGGAGATTCGAGTTCATAAGAGCGTAATGGACGAGTGACATTGGAATCAATGAGATCAGCCCTGAAATATTCATAAGCACGACGGCCGGCTAAATTATTTTCAACGGCCTCGATAGATTTCCTGGGATTAACCCTTAACCGAATAACAGTTTCGCGTCTATCGCAAAATTTACATGCGCTATTATTCGAAATGAGAATTATTGCGCGGCAACGAAGAAACTATCACCAGTTCCGTAATCGAGAAAGTACGTCCTGCGAAGGGAAATTTTTCTGCCGCGTAAAAGTCCTTCCTGCGCGACACGACCATTCAGAAGAATCCTCAAGTTTTGCCCGGCGTGGGTGAGCGGCCGTAAGATTTATGAACTTTTCCGAGTGGCAGCTACCACGCCACGCGCATAAGTGATACGAATCTTAATTGCTATCTTCCCGCTACGTTCCTCCGACTTATTCGCCGTCCTCAAATGTAACGCGCGTTCCTTTCTTATTTTCCCTGAAACGAGAATCTCCCGTCAGATGACGAAAAGATTGACGATCACCTGGGCTGCTTCAAACGATCCAAAAAAATTCCGCGTCACAGTATCGCGAAATACGTGTTTACGATGATTATTTAAACTATAATACGATACAACGTTCACGGGCAATTTCTTTCAAAATACGCCGAATAGAAAACATGAGATATCGAACATTATTAGTTCTTGCTAGTTGCTGGCTGATTTAACGTGTACACCTGCTATACACGCGGGCGAGTAACACTAAATCAATTGCTGGTTATTAATTTCCCGGGCGATCAATTCTGCGCTGCAGCTACAAGAGCGATATAGATCTTAATTGTCGCGCTGCGCGCATGTCCGGACGGTCTTTTATTATTACCGACATCGCCGAGACTTCAATTAGAACATAATGGCGCGGAGGCTTCCGGTCCCTCTTTGCCATAGAGGCCGGGCTATTTCGCACCTTTGTGACAGCCTTCCATGATGACGAGCAGACTCGCAGAAGCGGGGAGAGAAGCCTGGCCGGCTGTCTCTCCATAAATGTTAATTAACGGTGATTACTCGCTGAGCTCGCACGCGGACCCTACTGTTTAACGTTTCCACGGACTGTACGGGCCGCCGAATATCCACTGCTTTTTACACGTCACCGGGGACGACGTGTAACGAAGAGAAATCGCATCGCGCCGAATCAGCTGCAGCTGCGTTCCCTTGAAATTAACGCTTTTTTACTGGCTCTCGGCGGCGCATCGGCTGGCCGTTCCGTCGTTACCGATAAGGCCCTTTGATCTGCATTATTAGGGAGTATTTGCACTGGCTCACGTATTGCCCTATCGATTTTACTGGCAACCGATCAGCCTCTGAACTGGAATTTCGCACGATGCTAACTTTACCATAAATTTCCAACATATAATATTTCTTGCTGCCCACGCAAAAGACCGTGCCATCTTAAGAATAATACAGAATAGCGATTAATCATTAGACACAATGAAAATATAAATTGTGTAATCAATTAAACGGTTGATTACCGTGTAATAACGCGAAGCGAGGTAGATCGCCGATGTTTCTCAATTCGGTCCTTAGAGAAAGACAATAACTCGTTACGCTAATTATCGTCCATTTGTCTGTCAGCCGAATGATTATTATGCAGCGGCTGTGCGACGAAACGAGGCGATCGATTACGTTCTCGCTGTGTGGTAACCCGAGAACAGGCTGGAAAATAGGTGTTAAATGCGACGAGCAAACAGGCTTGATACAGACTTTCTGTAGCGACGTATATGGAACAGGACGATCTGGGTCTTCCGCGGAAGGCCCGTGAAAAACACGGACAATCCACTTTCCTGCCCCACCTGCTCCTTCGTTCTCCACGTAAACGGCAAAAGCCTGTCATACTTCCTCGACGAACCTCGCCGGCGTGTACTTCTGTTTGTTCCGAATATAGTCATGTCTTTCTCGATTTCAACCTTGGCAGAGACTATCCTATCCGCACTTATGTGAAACATCCTGACTATCAAGAAGAGTGTGTATATAACAATGCAACAAATAAACGTTATTTAATCTTCCTAAAACCATTGTACCTGACGTACCTACAATTATTTATCCTCTTGTAGAGAAAATTAACACATTAGACCAGCAATATTGCATCACGAGGAATACTGATTATAAGTAAATTTATTTAGAGTACTTTACATGGTTCAAAATGAACCGCGTGTTTATTATTCCCGAGTAATTTGTTGTTCTTGAAAAGGGTAGATTTCCATGGCCGAGTTTTTCGGCGATTTAGCAAGTCCGTCTGAACGTAGGGAGCGATTCTGTTTAATAGAAACAGACGCAATTAGTCGACCCTTTGAGGTTTCGAACCCTCTTTCAACCATCGATATTAGTGGCATCGTACACCGGAATTGCCAACATTCACGTTCAACCGAACCACCGGGCCGTGTGCGTCCCATACTTCGGGAACCCATAAAGTATAAAGTAAAGGCTTGTACTCGTTTCCTCTGCGTCGACCATTCGTAATCGTTTCGCAGATACAAGACTAATATTGGTCCGCCGTAATGAACCTGCGGGCCATCAGGCACAGGATTTACTTTCACATTGAGAAAAAAATGCCCGACTGCTATACAAATACAATTTGCGCCTTTAGACTAAACAAGCCGTGCGCAATTTCAAAACAATTATCAAGACGATATAAATCATTCTGATCTTGACCTAACATATACGCCCGTAAGCGAACTTAAAAAACATTCTAAGTCGGCGGGTACGCAATGGCTTTGGGTTTTTTCTTACCAAATTACCCAGTGAGCATTAATTAACGCATGTCTTGATATAGAACATCGTGGGTTTAATGATATAGATACATGGCGTAATTTGTCGGTAGGTTGCGCAGTAATTACATGATTAGTATCATCAGTTAGAGTGCCGAGCTGCAGGTAAATGTTAGCGTGTACTTACTGGCAAGCAGAAGTATCACTTACCGAGTCAGGACCTATCGCAAATTATGCCTTTTATTCGCGCCGCAAATTACATCCGATGGATAATAATAGACGGATAATAAATGTGGACGATGGCGAAGTTTTACTTCTCATTCCAAGCTGAAAGCGCGTATTAGTTCGATCGGTGGATTTGAATAAGGTCTGTTTGCATTGTCGGAAGAGGAGTTTAGTTTAATACAACGATCGTCCATCGGGGCCTGACGTATTTGACGCCTATTGAGAAGCAGTTTACGCCTCGAAACAGCTGAGTCGCTGGCATGTGCGTGAGTAGCACGTTTCTGCATAGTGACACGTAAGCCAGACGCACGTTAGATCGTGCGTACTTGCTCACGTACTTTCACAGACGTAAGCTATTATTAGCCGACCACCTGTGCTTCCCGGGGCGGCTGCTTTCTTACAATCCACCGTAAGCAGCAGCAGGGCCGTGTCGAAATAAAATAACCGTCGAAATGGGTCACGACGAGCCAAGAGATCGTTGCTTCCAAGAATTCAATACAGTCTCCACGAAATACTCTTCGGCCCCTGTGGCTACTGTTTTATACTTCCGAAATTGCAGATAGGCAAAAGAGGACCGCTCGTAAAACTCGCCGCATTGCGCAACAAGACCGCCGGATTTTACTACTTAGCATTTTTTCTGCCACGCCTGGCAGTCCACCATTATTCTTCGCTCGAAAACTGTCCCCGTGCGAATGCGCAACGACACGCGAGATTCGGTTAATTCATTTCCTTCTAAGACCTTTGCACCTTGCTAACGAGGCTACGCAGAGGGTAAAACTGATACACTTGTGCTCAACACAAGTACGTACCGCCGAATGTAACGAATGAAATAACGACCTACAATTACAATTACAATTAGCGTTGTACTATTTCCACTGTCTTCCAGTGATCATGTTGACCAATCGATTTTCGTCTGCGAGCGTTTTCCGCGGTTCGACTGAAAATCAATTGTCGGCAGTAGCGCGCAGGTCGAGATTTTACGGGGTTTTATGTAAATCGCTGTACGGCCCGTCGATGAGCTGCAATGCAAGGGATCAGGCCGACACTCATAGTGACGGGAATGGCGATAGACCGACGTGTAATTAGTCTGATCAATCCAATTACAGCCTCCCTACGGGGGCCACGTGTATCGCAGCGATATGGGACCGTATGCGCATCGTGTCTGCCTGTGTTCGAAATACGCGCCGCTTGCGTCGACTTCAAAGGACGCGTCGCGAATAGCCAAAGGGCCGAATTCCCAGTGCAACGAATGCGATACGCATTGCACCTGCACGTACCGGCTCTCCAATAGTTTGTCATTACCGAGCGGACCACTGAAACGCCGATTGTCAGCTTAATATCGACCCTTCGATATTGCCCTTCGAGTACCGAACAAGCTTGTCAACTTGACGCAAACAACATCAGAAGGACAGACGGCATTTGACGAAAATTAAAAGCAGGTTGAACTGGGGTTCGTTTGAATTTGAACGAAATGATAGGTCATCTGGAATATCGATATTGTGTACTTACACTTCTCTTTAAAAGAATATTTTTTTAGTAACACTTTTGTAACAGTGATGTTCACACGTCCGGGTAATAACAGGACACAGCGATATGTACAGCGATCAATACGTTACCTATAGCTACGATGCCATGAAAACGTACTTCAAAGAGAGCCTGTCAAATGGCCAGGTTGTTTGTTTAACAAGAGAGCAACCTGCTCACGCCACTCGCTGCCAACGCGATATGATATACTAATTGCTAAATGGGTACTCCGACGTGTGTTCCCTATTTGTTATCTATTCTCAACTAACAAACATGTATATGTAAATTCCTTCTGATCTTCTTATTCCAACTGCTACAATTATCTTCTTTTATCTTTGTGTACGAGTGGAATAAGTTGAGTGATTGTAGAGATGCTTAACGCTTTTGTTAGGAATCAAGAAACGAGTATTATTTAAATAACTTTAGATGACTGAAGACGTAGCAGTGTTGAACCACGGCCGAATTGCGGCAAGTTTCGTGAGGAGCGATTAGTGCCGAGCGCGAAGGTCAACCGGTTTCCGTAAATTTCGCGCGGTGTCGGGGCTCTTAATTAGTCGGCTGATTAACGCGCGTTCCTTATATGTGCGGCCGTTGCATTTCCTCTGGCCGATGTAACAGCACCGACGGCTCGCACGGAAATTACCGGGAGACGAGTTTTCGGGCTTGAACGAGCCCGCCGGGAACGCATCGACGCCGTGCCATCACCGGTTAAAGGGTTATAAACGCAAACATAACTATACGTTATGGCCGTGGAAAGTCAGCGAGCGAGTTCGCGACGCGCATGAGACTCGCTTAAACGTCTAACTTAAAGTCGATAATTCGGGATTATCGATGACGGACCGTCCCTCTTCACCGACGACTTATCACTCGATCATGGAGCACTTAAACCGTAAGGATTTACAAGCAGTGGAACGAGAAATGATTTAACAATATTTCATAGAGACGCCGAAGGTATAGCTAAAGTACATCAATATTTTAACTTGTACTCTGCGATATTTAATATAGATACTTTTTTGTGAATGCTAAAGTAATTCTCAGAGATGATTTTATTAATGTTTCAAGGTTTAACTTAAATTCTGTGACGATAGAAATGTCCTAACACTATTCTGTGGGTTTACCAAGGTGTGAAAATAAAAGAAGAATTTTCCAACGTCAGGGCGATCTCCGTTTTGTCCCTTGCAGTGTTTACTTTTTTATAGTAAATACTTGGATTACATGTCAAAAATAAATTTGGTAAACGATCCCGCTGTCGTCCAATTTTTGCCACGACAGCATAAAGCCTGAGATGGGCGAAACTGAAATTACTTTTTGAAGTAGGCGATAAATTTATTTGGAAGGACATATCCATTCCGCGAGTTCAAGTAACACTAGCCAACGGTCCTGACGTAAGGTGCATTCTTCGAGAAAATGGTACTGACACGTCGCTGATAAGAAGGCGAAATCGTGCGCATTATCGATCGTGTTACGTTACCGCGATTATAAGGTAAATGCATTACCCGAGCCTCGTCGAATGTCGGTTTATAGGGGAATAGTAATTCGGTGCGTACTGCTCGTGTCGCGATTACGAGGAATGCAGATCATTGTGCGTGGCCGGCCAGCGGAACGACGTAAGTACGTTGCTGGCCCTGACTGATAACCAGAAGGAGATAACCGTGCCGGGGCGCAAGTGTTGCCCAGAGGAGATAACCATTCCTCCGCGAGCGCAGGTAGCACTTGCGAAGGTAACGCGACGACCGGCGATTGCATAGTTACAACCGGCAGGATTAGATAGGAAGCCAACGTAGGTCCTACCTCGGCCCTTTATCTAACTCGTAAACATGTTTCCTTTCAAAAACTATTAAGTTTATACCGCCGATAACCAAAGTAGCCGGCGACTCGTGCTGACGGAAAAACAATTACGATAATGCCCAACACTCATGTGAAAATTCGAATTATTGCCGATCGTCGTCTAAGGAACTGAATATTTCAACCTTAACAACTACTTACATCTCAGGAACAATGTTTATTTCCTCGATGAAAGGTTTCAAGAATTGTAATTTGTCATCAAAGAAGATATGTTCACTCTGTGAAATGCACGTTCGTAAATTTTGGATAACGAAGGATATCTCCTAGACAACAGATTGCTATCTTGGCGAGAACAGGAGTAGATAATCCAGAGCTTATCGACGTCGATCGATGTGCTCGGAGAGCTTCTATCAAAGCTACTTCCTGTCTCAATTAGCGTGCGTGCTGCGGAGGACCTCGATTAATTAAAATTCGCTGTTGGAGACAAGCTGCCAGCCGTCGCTGCTGTTGTTATCGCCGCGAGAGTCGCTTTTTTCGCGCCTCTCGGCACAGGCCATTGTCCTCGTTAATTAGCGTAAGACACGAGCACGACGGGTTTATTGGCTACTAATTATAAAACCTAATTAATGCTGTCGCACTGGATACTGCAAGAATCGCGATACCTTGAGCGATTACAACAATCAGCGTCACCAGTCGATATCTATCACGACGAATCGTCAGCGGGAAATGATTTTTTATGGAGTTGTCAATTTTTTATCCAATATTTAGCACTTATTAAATTAATAATGAAGCGGATAAAAATTTGTGAATACCTTTGAAGGATTCTAATATGTACATTTCGTGCCTGTTATTAATTAAATGGTTCATCGATATTCAGTGTAACGACCTCATTCATAAGTAAATAAATAATTTCGTCAAACTCGTGTTTTTCGCCAGATTTATTGATTCGCAAGTACATATTCCCGCGAAAATATTTACACCCATGGAGTCCTGTAAAATGAGAAAAGTATAAATACTTTGGTGTGATTGGGAAAGGATTGACAGCAAGTGGCCGAGACAGCGATCCATCGCGTAATGCATGTAGACAAGTGCATTGTCAACGGGACACGATGGGCAATGGTCCATCGAAGCCCGCGTGTTATAGCGGAGCATTTTTATTCGCGAGGATTGACCGTTGAAGGACGGCTAGTTCATCGCGAGCACTGATACCGGCATGTTGGAGGGCCAGTCGTGCTTATTGCCGCTGTCGTTCAAACTGTAGGCGAACGGAGGACACAATACGAGACTGTCCATCGGGACGAAAAGTCCGGCAGCGTTGAGAGGGACCGTGCGGGCACCCTCTTTCACTCGTTTCCCGTTGATCCATTCAATTCGAGCTGCCAATCGGACATCACCAAAACGGAAGGGACAGGAGAGAGCGTTTCACGCCTGTACAGCTTCCAGTGTTGTTTGGCCAGCGGAGGCAAACTGTGACAGGCCAGGCCGCCGAGGGAGCGAGATCAAACGACAGAGACAAAGACCGAGAGAGACTGGCCAGACGGAAAATAATTTGAGCGGGCCGAGCGAAGCGGGGAAAAACGGAAGCTTGACATTTTTAATCCATCTGCGAGCAGCCGAGCGTGGATAAGCGCGTGGTTACTTCCCTCCGTGCAGCTAGTCGATGAGCTTCCGAGTGAATTGCCGAGGTCTTGCCGAGTTCTCCTCGCTTCCATACCTCGTACTTTCACCTTCGAGATCAATTACGATGTCTGGCCCGTGAACATCCCGCGCCACTTAGAGGCTTCCACTGCACCACTGGCGAAGGCATCGAGACTGTCTAGGAGTACTTAAGCGCCACTATTATTCAGTCTAACCGACTAGCGAATCCCATCGTATTCCTCGTTCTCTGTTTGCCTTCGGCCATCGACGTTGGGTATTATCGAACTTGAAGCTTCGAGGATTCGCCAAGCAGCCAGAGTTTATACCCGCCCGTCTTTTACGCCAATTCCACTCGTTCGAAACACCCTTTGCTGTATCGAAAGTTCGGTGATTAAACCGAGTGCTACACTTTCCAAAATATTTAGCAAGAATTTCAGACGAACGCAGTGCATATCGTAAACAGTTTTCCAATTAATTTACGGGAACATCAAATTCTCGATCCATTTAATTGGCAAACGGGACGTATAAACAGCGCGTACCTACCTTTCATTAGGAAAATAAATAGTTGTACAACCCACTACTGTATTTATTTTTTCTAAATGTTCCGCTATGACAAACAGTATTGTAATTAGCAACTGACGATCATTCGCAAATAGAGACTTCATCGAACGGTCGTGTGTTTCTCATTGGCTATTCATGAAAGATGACGTCTATATACAGGAGGTGTCTATATGCTAATCTTGTTCTTACGACACCTCCCTGTTCTTGTCACACACGGTACATGAGATCATAGTTAATTCACAGCGTGATGATTTCGAGCACCGCTCATAAGTACATTACAGAATCCGCCCTCTTCTCATTACCTCGTTCGCGATGTCTCTATCTCTAACACGCGTTATTTTTTGCATTCTCACGAATGAATAACACGCATTAAACACGCCTCGCAACAACGTGACAACCTTTAACGACGCCATGTATAATTGACAACGTCTAAAAACAGATGATGCGAAGGTAGACAGAACATCATGATAATTAAATAGAACGTCAGCAGGTAGATCACGTCTATTTTTTGCAAAGTAATAATCGATCGCAGAGGAATAATTGCTCAAGACGCAAGCGAAGAGCAGAGGAAAATTTGTAACTCCAGTGGTTGACCTTGTGTGAGCGCATACCTTCTTCCTGCAACGTCTCTTCCTTCCCCGTGGGGCTTTTAAAATTCTGCGGCCTCGGCGATAACAGGCGCCGAGCCTGAGGGAAATCCCTTCGATTAATGATCCCTTTGGATAACCCAAACTCGGGTCAATGACGAAGAAAGCTTTATCGAGAGCTACGGGACCATTGGGACTCGATCGGACAGTAACTTTGCTCTCGGGTCTGTCCTTAAACTGTTCAACGAACCCCAGCATTTTTTCGCTGGCTTGACGGAGCACGGATAAGAATCTCCGAATTTACGCAGCCCTGTCCTTCGAGGAATTCGTCGCTCTTTGTTCTCCGTTCTTCCGCTACGCCGTGTCTTCGGGTATTAATGAATATTAATGGGGACACAGATTTTATTCAATCTCACGACGGTAATCTCGTTGTGTGGAAGACCACACCGAAGTGTTTCATCGTGCGTGACCGTTCGCGGGGCGTTAGAACTGTTGAAGGAAAATCTCAAGAGAGATCCGCGATATCGGGACTATCGCACTGCCGTTACGCCGTCAGATATGGCAGAAACGCTTTCACGACTTCTTTGTTCATTTGCACCAGTAGCCGAACGCCTACGCAACTTGATATGCTAATTACCGCAGTCAAAGAGCGGAACTAATTGAATTAACCAATGCAAAAAACCAGCGTGAATTAGATGAGTCGTATTTCTGGTCACCGAGAGACCTATTTATCCCTCTCTCTTGCTCTTACACGTCACTGTCCTATTTTTACGCCTCGGCAATAATTTAGCTAAAAATACGGCAATCTATATAAATGTGTGTCAGCATTTTTATCTCTCGCATATATCTTTAGGTATTCAAATCTTTGACCTATCGTTTCATTCACCAACGATAACAAGTTTTCTCCTTGGTACTCGATCGCTTGACATTTTACACGAGACTTATTGTACAGGGGGACAAGACACAATCGGTCTTCCATTAACGATTTCACGGAGATTAGTGTTCCGTTGTGTCTGGTTCATTAACGGCATCGTGCCGGCACGAATGTTCGTTCGTCCTTCTTAGCCTTCTTCCTGATTCCGGGCAGTGGAGTTTCTACAGCTGTTCCCTCAGAGCTGCATCACGAAATTTCGCTTGCGCAAGCGAAGATCTACGTTACAATCGTGCGCGCCAACAATCCAGGCCCTGTCTGTGTGATTTATAACGTTTCCACCCAATGAATAGGACCTTAATCAACTCTCCTACGACGATTAATTATTCATGCCCGTATAACGCGAATCCTCGAGCATTCTGACACGCGTGTCACACCGTACGTCCGGCCATACTAATACACCGTTACGTGCAACGCGATAATTTGTAGCCCTTCTCACTGTTTTCTCTCACGAACTTATCACCCGTCAGCAAAATCTTCTTCTCAGTTCGCCATAATAGCGTTCACCCTATTGATGTCCGTCTGTTTACTTCAACGTGTTGTCGCAAATACCCTCATTATATACCCAATTTTCGTATATCTGATACAAATAAAGCATTGAACAGTAAACTCCAATGTTACCACTGTACCAATTTTACTGTCCTTTTTCTACTTCGTTGACGGTTCTTTTAGTGAAGCTCTTTGAATCTAGACCAACTGGAGAATACGTACTACGTACCGCTGTAATTATTTCGTGAATAAATTAAGTCCCGCCTGTCGGTACAAGGTGGCGCAGGCATTTTTATTTACGTCACGAGTGCATTCTTCGACGGTTACATGAGGGCCAGTCCCTCGTTCTAATCTCCCGAGAAGAATTCGGCGTGTCGGATGACAATGAGAAGAGGGACAGCCGGGCCAGCGTTAATGGGACTTTAGCGGCAAGGTTGATTAATTACATGCAAATGCAGCGGAAGAGTTGTCGCGCCTGACAACGCCGTGAAGGAGTTTAATATTTGCCCGGCGAAAGCGTGAGTGCTTTATAAAGGACCCCCGGCCTCGTCACGCTGGGATTTCATTAAGTCGTTAGAATTACGCTTTCGGCGCCAAACGTCGTTAATTTCGGAATAATCGTCGAGTATCGGCGCGCGTGCAGGTCTCGTACGTAGGATGACGGAGAGGGATAGAAACGGAAAGGCAGGAGCCAACGGACAGGAGGGAGAGAGCGAGAGAGAGGGGTCTTGCGCGGTAGGATCCAATTTAGTATGGAAATCCTACTTCGCCCTATCGAGAAAATCAATTACGTCTAATGAATACAACATGAAGGGTAAAGGGTTCTCACCGGCAATTCGCGTGCCCTTCCGCCGTTCTCCTTTCACGCGCGACCAAAGTCGAATGATGGAAAATCGCCGACAACCCCCCCTCGAAACTTTCCAATCGGCTCTGATAGGTCGGTGACTTTGATTTTGCCAGCTTTCACTAACAAGGGTCGCCAAGTCTAAGCCTTCAGTGGCAGTTTGTTTGAACGTCTTGTTTATCGTGTTAGTACATCACAACCCATCTTTTTTACAAAACTCCGTTGTGTTGATCAGTTCAAAAATCTGACTTTTTTTTCTCTTATAATCAATATAATATTACAGATTGCTGGTTCATTTTTTTAAATTTCTTCAAAGGGAAACATTGGACCATTTATATAAGGAAAATGACTTACCTTTGCGGGATCGGATTTCTCGGATTGTTCGATGAAAGTCTGCGACCCCCTGGACATGGTATTTCTCCGGGGTGTGGTGGTGCCATCTTGCGAGGGGCGCACGAATTCAATTCTACCACCCTCTACTACGATATTAGGGGCTGGAGGAAAGTTGTCTGTGTTACCGACAGCATCGCAATATCCCAGAAGACCGGCCTTCTCCCCGTACAAGGGGTGGATTTGCCTGCGGCAGATAAAGGGTTGTTCAAGGGAATAGCAGAAATTTGACCAGATGGAGCTTCCTTCTATGCATAAATTATTATGTAAATTTCTCTAATGAAGTATTACATTTCGCAACATCGTTAGTGTCAAATTTCAATTTGTATCCAATAAACGAAAAAACAAGAAACACCGCTACACTTTCATTATCTTTATTATCATTTGGTACCATACTTTGGCTATTCTATAATAAAATTGCGGTAATAAAATGTAATGTACAAAGTTTCCTATCGAATATAATATTCGTAATAATGAAACCTGCTTTTGTCTCGCACGAGAATAAAAGACTGAGTAGAATGTCGGAGGAGTTGAATTTCAAAACTAATTAAAAGGTGCGGGCGAAACAGACGAGTTTAACTTTTAATAAGGATGAAAATTCAGCTTGAAAATTACATTTTCCGAGGGAAACAAAATGAATTCTCTCGACAATGTCGTATTCATAAAATGAAGTCGCAACTAACTCTTTAGTGTCCCTTAGTTTTGCCGTAGAAAAAAATTATATCTTACGTTGTTTAACCTATTAAAATAAGTCTTACACGCGTCTAGCAAATAATTCACATTATAAAAAACGTAAAGTACTTCTTGAATCGCTAGACTTTTCGTACGGGTGTTAGTCCTTACTAATTTTTAGGAATCAGATGATACTGTTAGTAATTATAAAATAACAGAGACATTTGATTAGCTTACCTGGGAGACGGTATAGCGCGTGGTTTATCAAGCGCTAAATCTGAGCTGAGAGGTGAGTCTGGGCCGCGGCCGCTGGAAGCCCTAAAACACAATAAAATGATTGTTAACTAAATATTAATTAAGAAATTAATGATACGTCACACGCTGGCCCATGGACCAGCCTGAAGTTAACGAATTTATTGACACGAGCCAACGGACAATCCTACAAAATCCTTTTCCTGTCAACCGAGGTACACTTTTTGCACAACCCTTTGCAACGTTTAGGGCAATCGTAGGACATTGTCGATGTTTTAGCAGAACCGTACTCGCCGAGTACCAAGGTAATACTGCATAGCTAACGACATGTGTGTCTTTGTTTTTCCGCCCAACGCATGCGTTTGACATAACGAAACTTTCTCCTCCATAGCGGCGTAATCGCAGCAATTTCGTGCAAAAAGTGTAATTGGGAAGTAATGAGAAAAGAGCTAAGAAATCGCAAGAGAATAGGCAATTATTGGTCGTACTGTACTATCAAAAGTCGTGTGTAAATACTCCCACGTTTTTTGTTAATGCGAAGTACGAACGTGAACGTCCTCGTAGATCGTCTTGTATTCAGATTTCCTTGCTACGCGAGTGGTTCGTTCGTTTCGAACAGTGCACTTTGCATTCTGAGGGAAATTATTAGCTAGTAGTGCATTCGCACGAGGGGAATATTTTAATAGGTATAAAGGGCTAAAGCAAAACTGCGGAGAACGTTAGTCGTTCGATAACTCGCGGGGAAAATGGACCTCTTCGAGAGCAGACATTACAAAATTAACTTGAATTTATTCTCATTATTTGGACAAGTGCCCGCTTTTACCGTGGTACCACCGGCAATTAGCATAACTTTCTGCGTCCTTCTTTTCTCGGCGAATTTGTTTTTCCAGGTACATTTTGGCAATGCATATTTTCTTATCGTTGTTGTCCATAATAATTCGCTAACATTTGATGTGTCGATTTGTATTCCCTGTATGAGGAGTGTATGAAATTATTATCCTATTGCAGTTGTCGAAAATTTACGTCGAAGGATTTAACGTGCCAGTTCTACTTGGAATTGCGCCAGAGGCCATTTCTATGTTTTTGAGCTTAGTATTCATTCCTATACATTACAGGAACCGAAAGAAAGTAAGGAATCGTTAATACTCATATTCTGGCTAATGATAAATTAATAAGCGTAGAGAAAAAAATGACTGCTTGCTTTGGTACATTATAATTATAGCAAAGAACAATATTCGCGGTAATAATGGATGACTGGAAGGAAAGCAGACCCAAAGAAGAAATGGAAATTAAGCAGAGCCATACTGAACTTACAAAATTGTTAGTCGTTGGAAACTCGAGTAAGCATTACAAAAATATACCGTATTACACTAATTTGTATGATACCATAGGAAGTAATTTGGAAACTCAATTCTATACACAGTGCAATTATACGTGAATTGTTATAATCATCTGTTTGTATTATTGTAGTTTACACGGATAGTATGAAATTATACAAATAGAGTGCGGTGTTTCATTTGTTTATTCTGTAGTGTTTATTTTCTCCGGATTATGCACGATATTGACATGGGGATTTACACCACAAATGTTGGACATAATATTCCCTCTCAATGAATCGCGTCCACGGGAACTTGTTTTACTCAGCGAGTATTTCATTGATGAGGAAAAATACTTCTACAGTCTTCTCTTTTTTCAAATTGTGTCAGTCGCTGCTGTGGTGATTCTTGTAGGCGCGGCTGAAAATACATTTGTCATTGTTATACAACACATTCACAGCATGTTAGACGTGCTTGGGTAAGTAAACCGTGAACATTTACATTACTTCTTCGTAAGAAAAATAGGTGACATTCAAAATAATGCGAACAGGAACACAGATATTATGTCACAACAAAAGAATAAAATTAGAAGCATATTGAATGGTGTATATTTTAACAGAATTATAAGAAATTAATAGTTCAAATTGGCGGATAATTAATTTTTCAAATGTCCAAATTTTAGGTATCGATTAGAAAATGTGATGCAAGTTGGTGATTCGGTGAAAAGTGGAACTGCTGCCGAGGAGCTAGTAGCTGGTAAATTAGAAATGTGCATTCAGGAACATAGAAAAATAATACAGTCGGTATATCAATTGACGACGTGAAATGACCACCGTGTCGATATTACACTCGATTTTGTTTCCCAAAGGCTTTGTCAGGACGTGAGTGCTTGTTGCGACGCGTGTTTATTTCTGGGACTGGCTGGGACAGTTGCTTGCATCAGTATTTCCTTGGTCGAAGTCACAAACACGGAAGTAGGCGATCATCCACTCTACCCCAACAATTTAGTTAGTTACTAATGAACGTTCGTTTGCAGCTAATAACGCTTAAAACAGTCCTCTTCACGAGCGGTCACATAGGACACTTTTTCATAATAAGTTGTTTGGGTCAAAGACTTATCGATAAAACGTTAGACATATCGTATTACGCGTGAGTACTACAGTCCATTTTTCGTGGAAGTGAAAAGTCAAATTTCCAGCGACTCAAAGTAAATTCGTGACAAAACTTGTATGAATTTGCAGGTATAATGCACGTTGGTATGACGGTCCGGTGCGTATACAAAAGTTAATTGTGTTGATAATATTGAGATCTTACCGTCCCTGTTCGATAATTGCCGCGAATTTTTACATTCTCTCGCTTGAAAGTTTTGCTGCCGTGAGTATGACACGCGATAGCCAAATATACGTAATAAATTCAAGAACTAGTAAGTACAAATCTATTTACTTTTTTAGTTTGCACAGCTAGCGGTGTCGTATTTTATGGTGCTCAGACAAGTAGTTGGCAGACCAGAACACTAACAGAGAACTATTCACAAGAAAACAGAAAACATTATTTAGTGCAATAGTAGATCACCGTAGGAAAGACCCGTTTAATTCAATGAACAATAAAGCATGGAATATCAATTGTTCCGTTCAAATGTATTGCGTTTCGCATTACACATTACCCCGTCTTGGAAAATGTTAACACAATTCTATAAATCTAGGAACTATCAGCTACATATTCGCCAACGCTCCTTCTTTCAATACAATCAAGACTTTCATAGACAATTGAAATAACTACATCACATTGCAGCTCATTCAGACGATTTTCCAATTGCACATAGCGAATATAGGAAGAATTTCGTTACACCTTAGATTCTTTTTGCTTTAACACCATCGTTGTAGGCGGACAACCCATTCCGTTGCTACCCTTTCGACTGCTCTCGACTTACTGCGCGACTGAAGAGTCGTTTTTATCGATTACTTCGCCCCGGCTTTTAACAGAGGCGTGTAATACGATATCAAATCCCTCCAGCCGGTTGCAATTAATTATTCATTTCGAGACGCAGTGGATATATTACTGCCAATGGTAGAAAATTACATTATTACAGAATAATCTTAGACAGGAATTTATTGTCATGGCAGAATAAAGAGGGTACAGAATTATTCTTCCTGCATCTTTCCGTAGAAATAACTTTTTTAACCATATGGTTCTTTCCACGTTTTTATCGCGAAATTTCATAATACATCGATCGATCGCCATTCGGACGGAGTTAAATGCTGTCTAAGTCCTACTATTTTCTAATAAATTACGCAAGGTAATATCTCAGGAGCGGCGAATTATTAAATATAATTTACATGCATAAAGAACAATGTATTTACTTCGGTGCTTTGGTCAGCGCGGAGCGTCAGTCGTAGTAGAACGATTCAAGGCAATGGATTTGATTGCGAAGAGCCGCATTTGCAGATTCAGTTATGAAATATTTTGCTTCTTCGGGCAAATAAAACACAGTCTCCGTACTCGTGTTATCGCCACTACTTTCATCATAGTAATATTAATTTTCGCCACTATAGTGCAGGTAATCTTATCTCATTTAACTCAAATTACGTTTAAATTCATCTGAATTCTGTATATAATTACCTATCAGTAATTCGTCATAGTTCACAGTTATGTAAGTATTCTGTTGCATCGCCCATGTGTTTAATAGATTATTAATGTACGAGGTGCTTTTAATTATCTCAGTCTTTTTTGCAGATGATGAAACTTGTGGAAGAAGGTTTTCCGATGCATTTGCTCATTGAGATTATACCACCCGTTACTACCACAACGGTCTGTACGATCTTAATACCTGTGTCAATTGCAGCCAAAAAGAAGGTATGTCAGCACAAAAATGTAATATCGTAATGTGTCGACCGGTTCCGTTATTACACCGTGAAAACTTAATGTGACAGTTTTGTAAATTTTGTGCAGCACGAAATAATACGCGCATTTATGATAGCGGATGGAAAGGAGAAGAGGTCCCCGGAAGAAATAAAAATCATGCAAAAACACGTTCGAAATTCGGAGCGAATAGTTATGTATGTCACATGTAAGGATATTAAATAAGTAAATGAATAGGAGTTTTTACAATTGCTCAGAATAACTGTTAGACCGTTTTATTCGTAAATTGACCTTATTCATTTGAGACATTAATACATTTTATTAATGATACGTTTAATTACACGCAAGTTTACAAATACTTAGATTTCTGTAATACAATTTTAATGATGGTTTGGTAAGTCCACTTTGAAAGTTTCGCAATATTAACTTCTGCAAAGATTTCTTTGTGTTATACAACGTAGACTGAGAATGCCTAGACAGTTATCAAATTTTTCATTACAGTGTACTTCGCCGTTGCAATTTTGATTATCAATATCTCAACACTTATACCGCAATTTCTCGATATTGTAAATCCATTGAACACTTCACGACCACGAAAGCTCCCATTTCACGCCAAGTATATCTTAATCGACGAAGAAAAGTACTATTATTTCATTATGTTCACACAAAACCTTTCGATGTTAATGATATCGTCAATAGTAGGAGGTTCAGAAAATGTGTTTGTTATTCTTATACATTACATTTGTGGAATGTTTGAAGTAGTCGGGTAAGTGATTTTTGCCCCAACAGTTCCGCAAAATAATCTATTTAAAAAGTTCTACATTAATCGTGTTTTATTAGTAATCGACTTGAGAATATGATGCGATTATATGAAACTAACAAAGAGTTTGGACCTTATGAAGAAAAATTGCTCATGCAGAAGATAGAGATGTGTATAAAGGAACATCGCAAAGTTTTATAGTTAGTCAAAAAACAGGTTAAATGAAAGTAACGACTTTCCGGTAGAATGTGAACGTTTTACTATTCTTTAATATCGTGTTTTGTTTAGTTTCGCGGCGATCCTCGATTCTTCGGCCGATGGTAGAATATTCATGTCCCTAGTCGGTACGCTTGTTGCATTCAGTGTTTCTTTAGTGGAATTAACTAACCTAGATGTAAGCACAAAACTTGAAAAAGTTATTTTTTTTTAATTCGTGTACCACAACGATCTGACATTTTTATAATATTTTAGTTAATAAACGCGAGGTCGGCCATTTTCACCGTAGGCCAAATAGGGCAGTTTTTTGTAGTCAGTTGTATGGGGCAGCAACTGATCGACGCCAGTAATAGCCTTTCACGTAATGTGTAAGTACAGAAACTGTATATTGTCCACGATGTTCGTAAACAATGAAATATGTTACGTGAAACAATCCCCTTTAGGTATAACAGCAAATGGTATTGTTATCCTGCGAGATTCCAGAAACTGATTTTCATGATAGTTTTGAGGGCTCACAAACCGTATGCACTAACGACTGGTTATTTCTACACGGTATCCATAGAAAACTTTGGACAGGTTAGTCATTCTGAAAATTGATAAAAAATTTAAGGGTTTACAAGCTTGATATTTTTGTTTAGTTTTTGCAGACTGCCTTGTCCTACTGCATGGTACTTAGAAAATTTCAGTAATTTTAACGTAATATTATAGCTACTATTTTATGGATGTAGGTATAGTATTTAATGTAAAATTCTAACTGCTTAATATTAAATTTAACCAGTAACAGAAACAAAGTGTCATTGATATAATCAACGCAAGAAAATTGTCTATTGTCTATAGATTATCCTACTATTAAAATATGTTAATGAAAATTTCTCACCGTTAATTCCGTTTGGTGTCATATTTTTCGGGAAAAAATCTCTTTCGATAAGAAACACCAATTAATTACAATTACAATTACCTATTTCTTATTTATTGATCATGGAAATTTATCGTGTACCTAATTGTTTTAAACCTCTACGTCGTTTGGTGCACGTAACTCAAACTTTTCAGCAGCTCGCTCTAATTCACCTACACAAACTCTTGCTGACACGGGGATGAGAGAAGAGACTGTGGTGCTAATTACTCAGCGCGTTATAACGAGCAGAAGCGGGTCTTAATCCAAACAGTCATGATTGATTACAGTTTAGGAGGACTTTGTATCGTCGTTTCGGTGGACATTATTTCGAAGGACTTCCGGCTGCAGGAATATAACGTGTCCTGCGGATATTCTAAAGTGCTTACCACCAAATGATCTATAGACGAAAGGAAACGTATGTATCAAAGGTTTGACAGTTCCTTTTGTACGTTCAAAAGTTGATTTTTTATTTGACCGGTTAAGGCGTCGCATGGTTTGAGAAATGCTCTATGCAAATGTTTGTCCTTTCCACCGGAAAGCAATAATTACGGGATGGGGCTCAATTAATAATAATCTTCTGCGAATTGGCGGGACGAGGGGCCGCGTGCGGAAGAGCAAATGGTTTACACCGGTTGTCATAATTATTCCTGTCTCCTGGAACGTCGCGCGGAGCGTACTGTTGACGTCTATTTATCTCAATTAAAATGCCAGGCCGTTCGGAAGTGCCGCGCGTCCATTTATACTGAGTGCGACAGGGTCGAGTTCATTAATCAATCGCCGCTAGCTGCGTACGAAGGATGTAGATTTAGTTACCGACGTATCGATGATGCCTTCATTAATTTCCCACAATGCGTCAACATCGAAAGATGCCTGCACGACGTTTCCGACCTTCGACGAAATATTAAACGTCAAAACGTAGGCATTTCTCAGGTCGCGGGAAACTTCGCCGGAAATTCTATCCGCCGGGGCATTGCGTTTCTCGCGTTACACGTACATTTATTTTGTCGGTCATCGTGGGCCGATTGTCCGACCGAACACCTCTGCAGAAAAAATTCGCCCGTTGTTTGTTCGATGGTGAATGCGCGATAACTGGAAAGCTGCGGTCGACAAGCGACGGCAAATTGCGCCAACGTTTTTACAGGTTCTTTCGCCGGGGCGGATAATCTCGCGCGAAAATCATACGCAGCCGACCATTTCGCGCGGTTGACATTTGCACACGAGTGTACATGTCCCGTGTATTGCATGTACCAACGTACATGCCTATTCCTCGCATCCGTACAACAGTATGCTTTCAGTATTCATGCTGTACTCTGCAAAAAAAGGGAAAGCTTGACTTCCCCCACAGAGTAGCGGAACCGGAACCATATTTTATATCACACAATCCATTAACGGCTGTCGTAAAACGCTTTTTCAGGTACTGTATATATCAAATATTTCCCCCGTACCTTTACGTAAACCATTCACGGTCCTCGGTGAAAAATTCCTCGAGATTTCCAATGAAATAACAGCTGCTGTTAAATTTCTATGAATAATCTTTGCGGAAACGTACGAGGAGAATTCCTCATGATCGAGCGAATTTTCAACAGAACCTAACAACTCCAATCCAATTAATTTACTTCCTGTTTCTTTCAGCTCAGGTGTGTCTTTATTCCTACGATGCACAATTAAATTTTCGCCCGTGGATTTGTCGTTGGTACCGTTCAGAGCGATCGGTGCTTTTGTGGTATATAACGCGCTCATCTGTTTCAGGGAATTAACAAACGTTCGCGAGGGATACGGGCGGGGATGTTTGTCGGTAATTTAAGTGCATTTGCCCGCTGGCCGAGGGAAAATTGCAGCGGGGCTTTGGCGGGTTCTTTCAGCGGACAAACGCAGCTGGCTGGTATCGCACGTGGGATACGTATTACCGGCGGAATGAGTGCGTGTTCGATTCGCGCTGAGCTAAGGGAAAAAGCGATGAGAAGGGCGCCGAGAATGAAGGGACGGAGGGAGCCCTTTGTCGAGGAGCGCAATGCCGTGGGGCGTTTCAACGTCACGCGTTTTATCGCGCGATGCACTCGTCGTCGCCGAAAGCATTCGCCTCCACTTTCCGTCATCGTGTATACGCGCGAGGACGACGAGGAACGGGGAAAATGGCGGAGAAGGTGAGAGGGACTGGCACAAAACATACATTAGGACGGTCCTAGCGCGAGTTCTACGCGAGAGAAGAAATCGTTCTATGGCCGGAACCTTTCACGTGGATCATGAAAGCCGAGTCCCAACGCCGGCAATGAACTATGCCCATTACTAAGCATAATGTCAGTACTCAACGCTAAATTCTACCTTCATTTTCTATAACCCTGCAAATCATATGCATGATCATTAAATAATTTCACGAATTTTCGTGACAACCAATGTTCTCCAGTCCTTGCTCTCAACACCGAAATCGCCTACTTATTGACAGGATTAATTTGCTAAGCGAAGGTACTGCTTTGTTCACTTGCAAATAATATGAAATAATGTACGATTAACATCTCTATTACTTTCAGGCTGATTATGCAAAAATTGGAATAACATAAGTCGTGTTCCGAGAAATCTTTGACTGAACCAGATATCGCATAATTATGTCTCTTCGAACTATTACGTAAGTCGCTGCAGGAGCGTCGTACGCGGCAGGTGGATTTTGATAATCAAAATAACGGTACCCGGAGGGAAGACGTGGAAGTTCGTCCGGCTGAATAAACATCTCTACGTATACGTAGACTGGCGCCAGTGAGTGGAATGGCTTACGACATTCACGCCATCGTCGACTGCAGCGGGAGGGAAACTCGAATTCTCATGGAAAGTACTCGACATTTCAAGTTGGAATTCAATACCATTCTTCGGTGTAGACCCTGCGCCGTTGAGCACTGAAAAACTCGAGTTTCTCCGATGCCTGGGTCGTTATCGATCGACATAAAAAATGCGCCGCGATTGAAAGCGCTACACACGTGATCCGACAATCGTGCTTGACACGGAAACTTCCAGGAGGAAGGCTAATTACCGTGGTCGGTCGTCAAAAGCGACACAAGTGTCGTTTGGCGTTTCAACGAATCCTGCGTAACTGCCACGACTAGAGGCAGATACATATGTATGTATATAAACGAAGAGGATCGCCGTGGGTTAGAGAGAACGTTGCACGGAGATTCAACGACGCGGAAACCGAATAAATGCCCGTACACTTTTCTATCTTATCGTGAAAACCCAGTCGTTCGGAAAAACTGTCAGTTGTTGCATGAACGCAACTCCTCAGCCTTCACCCCCTTTCCGTGAAAACCAATCGTATGAAAGGATGATAAAAATACGTATGCGATATTCAACGTACCATTAGCCCGGTTATGTTTCTTTCAATTTACTCATCAACTGAATATCCGCTTTGTTACTGCACCAGCGATCGTACCTACCTTCGAGAGTATAATTAGATCAATTTTCGCCGATCTATTTCCCCATAATGACGCGGACTGTAATGTCGGTTTGAAATTTTATGAAAAAAGAGTATTGATTTTGTGCTTTTTATCTTGCAAGCGATATGAAATGCAATTAAGATAAAGCGCATCCCATTTAGAGTATCGCAATCTAACGGTTATTGTGCCAGGCAAAAACGATACGCGATATCCTCAAGCGATAAAACCGGCAGATAACAGATTGTTGCAATTATTTTCTCCAAGAGGAAGGGATATTTCCACACACTGACTTCCTGGGCACCTTGCCAAACCACGGGGTTTTATTATAATTTTATGCAATTAATGTTTCGAAGGGAATAACTCGCGGAAAAGCTTCAGTTCAGAGGGAGCAGTTAAACACGCGAGTAAACTTATTTTATTTATGTATAATTCAAGCAATTTTAGCATATTTGCGTTTGCAAAGGGTTTATTGCAAATTAAGTCACGACTCTGGTAAAAAAAATGACATATTCCCATCTGTTTTGCTCGATTATCTACGTTTTTGCGCGCTGGAAATATTTTTTTCTTTCTCTCTCTCTCATCTGAAACTTCAGACTCGACTTCCGGCGGTGCATCGTATTTCACGCGGGCTCCGATGAATAAAACGTCCATTCAGCGGGGGAGGACGGCATGGGATGAGGACAGAACCAGTCTCATGGGTGCTAATGGCGCGTACCATGAGAATTACACGAGGCAGATTTTGCACTGGAACTAGCGGTATTCTGGATTAACCACTGACGGATATACGCATTACGGAAGAAGCTTCAGGACTTTAATGCGCCGCGCCTTTACGCGCCCATAAATACTGAACCGTCTTAAGCGTCATCCGATCGCGCGGAATTATCGTATAATCCCGTTTATAGAGAGCGGTAAAATATTGAAACCAAATCTAGCCGGTGTAATAAAACGCAGGCATTGTAAAATATTATTTCCAAGTACGCCCGGGCACGTAATGGTGTGTTTACGTGCCCGCCGAGACAAATGTCCTCGCGATTAACTGCCTATAACTCTACTATGTATATTACTGGCGCGTAATAATTCACACGGAACATTGCGATCTTTCATGCAACGCCTTATTAAAGTATCGTGTAAATTATAATGGAAGTCTAGTCGGCCGGGGGTTCCCGAAGCGACTTGTTAAGCGAGCTAGCAGAGCTGCGACCAATACGCGCACGATCCCGACGTTTTCGCTAACACGCTGCTTATTAACACATCAGAATTATGAGGAAGAGGATGATGCGCGAGATGCATTACCGCGACCCCTAGCAACGTGCGAGCTTGCTTAATCTGCATGAGAAGACGAAGATTATTAATCTCCTTCCTTCGTTCCCGCCAACACCGGAACGACCAATCCCAACACGGCAGGGCTCTATCTTGTTTAATCAGCATACCAGGCCGATTCGCGTATGTAGTTGCATCCGTGTATTCCAAACGCAAAGGGTTCGTACGATAAAACGGAGTACTTTGAGTTATAAGTTAGCTGACTGGCTCAAACGCAACGAACGCGCTAAAGATTTTTTCTGCTAAGACAAGGAAAATTCGCTACAAAGGAAACTGTGATATAACGTCAGGGTAATTTGTCCTGTTGGTTTTATAATTTTAACGGGAGAATTTGCTGTGGGTCGAATGGGTGAGAAATTCGACGGACACTTTTTGCTTCGCGACTCTTCAAAGAAGACCGCACGCGCGGTATAAAGGAGCGTTATTTCGGAATGTTAGGAACGATAAATGGGGAAGTAACTGGGCTTCACGGTGGCCATTTTGCCCCGTCCCCCCCTCAACGTCGACGTTCCCTCTCCTCGTCCGATGTCGGTCGGCGTCGTTTGCTCCGCGCGGATTTTCGGCCGCCGGCGATGTTTCGGCGGGTTTTTACGGCGCCGACATAAAGGCAGCGCTGGCTGACCGACAAATTGGCTTCCGCGGGAAGTCATGGTTCCTCCGCAACGAGAACGGAATTTTCATCGTGCCTCGGCGTCGTATACGACCCCTCGGGATGTGAAGCACGTGGCGTTTATTAGCCAACGTCTCGTCTACCAAATTTCCCCCCTCCCCATCGCCCGAGATCTCCCTGCGGAGGGGAAGACGAATTCTACACGCCCAAGATTACCCGCGGAACTTGATGCGAAAGTTCAAGCTATTTCGTCAACGCACAAGGTTCCAATCGTCCAAATATCCTGTCATTCATTTTTCTTTATTCTTCCGAGACACGAAAATCTCCGATTTATAGGAAAGTCTTGTTTGCTCGTCCTCTGTCGGAGCGATCGGCGTTTGAATTTTCCCTGCAGCGATGTCAATACTTGCTGCGGTCGTAAAATTTGCTGCCAGGTTGCGCGATGCTGGTACTGTTATAGTGTCTGGCTGATACGAGAAGAAAAACGGAAGAGTACTTAAGACGGGGGGCAGTTAACCCTCAGCGGGGCAAAGTGTTGCGCCCATCGACCGTTCCGGATTAATGTTACGCGTTGCAGCGAGAAATTTCATCGTCGAGGAATTTAATGATAATGCCGACGGTCGTTAACAATCGTATAACCGCCTGGCCAGTGAAATTTTAGACGATTAACTGCGTGCTCGGTAACCATGTAAGCCAGAATGCACGATCAGTGCGTGTAGAATATCGGCTTGAAATAATGCGCTTAAGTCAAGTCTATTGTTCGAGATCTCCGTTTGATGTGATATCGATTGATAGGATGGATAAACCACTTCAAAGTTCGTGGGCTCTTATAATATTTATCGCCAAAAACCGTTACCATGCAGAATGCAGAAAAATGGATGTACAGAACACGCTACAGATTACTCGATGGATCATTAAAGTTGTACGAATTACGTTAGTACCATAAATGCGAATAGCACGAAGACTGGATTAGATTGGAAATATCGGGAAATTGAACGCATTTCCCGAAGGGCCTAATTCGCTTTGTTAATTAACCATTATCAGGCGTGGAAAAGGATCAAATGAAACCATTTTTATTCGTGGGGGCTTGGACTTTCAACAGTTAACACGACGCACGTCGTGCTTAACGAGCGCAGTGCCGTTAAAAGTGTCGTTAGTGCCACTATTAGAATAGCGCAGAAATGCCGTGCAGTACGATTCTAAGTGCTTCGTAATAGACTTTCGAGAAAGCAGCTCTTTTAGAATTTCGCTGAGAGTGATTCAGCCCTCGACTTGCACGGCTCCCCTCGCCGGTTTCACACGCGCGAATATGGGGATAAGAGAAAAAATTGCGTCAACAACATTTCGCGCCGGTGTGCTCGCTGAGAAACGCGTTTACTTCGCTTTCGCTTCACGTATATTTCCGCGCTGCATCCTACGGTTTTCACCGTTCGCTACGCGGAGGAAGATCTTTCTTGTACTTACAACCTTTCATTATCGTCTTACCTAGGCTGCTCTGTACAAGCTGTTTTTTCCTATTAGAAATAAGAGTAACACGACTGGATGTTGCGTAGCGCAGACGATGATTAGCCGTGCGCGCGCACAGATATTGAATTTCACACCTGACAGAAGTGCAACGGGCAAGAGTCTCCTCTCCTCGGTTTCCGAGCGGCCCGTTACACCGGGGCGTTTTCCCGCGGGACACACTCGCGAGACTTTCCGCGACGGATTCGCGGTGACAGGGTCGCGGGGAACATCAAAGGCCGAGCCATGCCGGATATTTCATCGGGCCGCGGGGACCGGGCCGAGACTGCCAAGAACTCGCCGGCCGGAAGGAGAGAAGTCGCGAAGAAAAGCCCCCGCGGCTCGTGGGTAAACAAACGCCGATCTTCTTTTCGCGTCGACGCCGAGCCCCTCGCCGCAACGCTCGTCCAACAGCTTGCTTCCTCCCCGTGGAATGCGACTCGCCGCTATTTCTGGTAGAACCGCCCGTGTCACTCGGCGCCCTCCGACTCTCACTGACGGACCGCGCGCCTCAACGGCATACCGACTCTTCCGTAATTCATTCATGCCAAGGGTAAAAGGTTATCGATGAAATCAATGGAATTCGAACGTCCTCGAATGAATAACCTGCCACCGAAAAGGTCGTCCATTGTTTCCCACAATTGTAATTGTTCGTCGTTTCTAAGTCGGTTCTCATTGTTTTTTCGAAGTTGATGACAATGGGATTACAGTGTCTCTCTAAAACTGGATAAACTCTTTGAAAATAGTTAGTGGAACACACTGAGAAGCGCACATTGTCTCATGGGACACTGATGTGTAGGATTTCGTAATGTGATACATAGCGGTTTTCCGTCTTTTTATAAACCGAAATATATCGTTCCGGTTCCCGTGACATAATTTACTTTTTGCGATGAGCGTCTTTAAAACCAGTGCTCACCGGAGCTAAAAAATCGAAAGCATAGATAAACAGTACACGCATGCGAAGAAAATCATTCTTACGCAATTCAGCTTGTTCCTTTGCAACTGCGAATAAAAAAGAAAATTTTCCGTGTTTTTGTTATCGCCAGAAAAAGCCTGACGTACCTCACATGACTGCGCAAAAATGCCGTAAAAAGCATGAAAAAATATTGCTTCTCATCGTCGATTCTCCATAAACCTCGTCTTTTCACATGTTTCATCGCGAGAGGGAACCTGAAAGGTACGTTAGCGATCGCAAGAGCTGAAAACACATGAAAAGGGTCGGCCCTGAGTGGCAGCCCTTTGAAGACGCGCATCGATGATCCTCTGAGCTCGAGAAATTTCACTCGTTACGGGCACTGTGTGCGTTTAGCAGATGCGTGCGGGCAGGTGCAGAGACCTACATTTCCCCGCGCTAGGAAGTAACCTCTTGTAAGGACGGCGCTGCGCCGGGTAAATGCATGCCACTTGCAACGCTTGACGGGCGGTGCACCTGCGGAGAAACCGGCACTCGCTGGTCGGACGATGTCACTCGTGGGCTCGACTCCGGTTGTCTGGCTGTTCACGCGCCGCTGAAACGGCGTTATATTTACCGCTTCCTCGTGCTCGAGAGGTTCCTCAGCTCCTCCTCGTTCTGGGTCAAAAGTCTCCGCGGCGACGATGAGGTGGAAAGATGTCCCAACGCGAGGACAAGTGGCCCGTGAAGACAGATATACGCGCTGCCGCACGATACTTCGCCCGTGCTTTCAGCCAGAAACATCCACTGTTTTATTGTTTGCAGCTATTACGAAGAAGCCGCAGCAACGTAACCGTCCAACTCTTCGATAGATTCTTACAGATTTCCCTGTCCAACAAATCTATTCGCGCCATTAACGGGAATTAATTACAGAAATTTTACGAAATTTATAGCCTCCTCGGACTAAGTCCATTATGTAAGTATAATCTGAAGTATTAAGTATGGGAGTTAAAAGACAATTTCCTGGTTTGTCGAGGAAACAGGAAGATTCTAACGGTTTGTAGGCTTCGCCAAAAAGCAAAGACAGCTGCGAGATGATCTTCGTCTTATCGAAATACATTTCAATATTCGCAGAGCGCACATCATTCTCTACTTCCTTTTTGTACTTTTCTGTGAATCAAATATGCAGCAAGCATTAAAGGAAAATACCCGTGGCGGAAAGGATAGAATTCTTGACACGCAACAGCGCTTCTCGGAGATATCGACGATCGCCTCACGCGATAATTCAGACGTTCGATTGGAAGGCAGGAAGGAGAAAAATGGCAGCGCGTTCGAGAGTTCTCCGAGGCTCTTTGCGACGTCACTCGATGCGCCTTAACGAGTCCCGGAAGGCAGGGAAAAAGGAACAGAGGAGCGGCAGACCGGCACGACGACTCGTATAATATCGCCAAGAGGAGCGGAACGCGGCTTGGAAAAACACTCTCCGATACGAAACGATGACTACTTCCGCCGGATGTGCCACTCACAAATCCCATTGCTCGCCCGGGACTTTCGATTCGACGGCCCGTTACACCGCTGAAAATTGTATAATGATCTCACTCGGCCGCGTAACAGTGCCGCGATATATTTCATGCCCGAGAAAATTTCCCTCGCGGTACACCAACTTCCTATTCCTGTTCGCCTGCTTACGCATTGTGTCTAGTCATTCTAATTAAAAGCAACCTATATCGTCATTATGTCGATCCTCGCGACAAACGAGCCTGTTCAAGCGATCGTTTTACTTCAACTGCGATGCAAATAAGCGTTGATGTTAAAATGAAGCGTTCATAAATTTTACAAGCACATCACGTGGACATTTAAAGTAAAATTCCTCGTTCTAATAAATGTGCTTACTTCAACGAGTATTAAATTACAGAATGTTTATAAAACGGGCGATCGATGCGACGGGAACAAATAACTGACTCTGTATCCTTAGGGAGAATGAAATATTAATTCGGTCGATCGTTCCGCACGGTTCCGTTCCACGAGTCTGCCAACCCCCCTCTTTCCTCTTTGTAGTAATTCTGCCAGCGAGAGCTGAGAAATTTATTAACATCCCGGAATTCTGAATTAGTCGTTTCTTCCGCGTAGGAAGCGGACGAGGAGGATCTGTTAGAAAGGAACGAGTGACCAAGGCATACCGGCGTGTTCCAGAAAATCTATTTCGGCCTGTGCATGCGCGCCTTGCACGTACCACCGGTGGAACGTAATTACTAGCTGAATCATGTACGCGTTCCTACTATAACTCGCGCTCAAGCCGATAGATGTTTCTCTCTCGTCCTCTCGGAAACGGATCTGCCTTCGTTGGTTTCCCTCTGACGTGTTTCCTCTTTCGGCTCATCCCCGGGGTTCTCTCCATCGGCCCCGTGCCACCCTCTTTCTGTGCCGAGTGTGCCCGCGAGCCACGTCGTGAGTCATTGCACTGTTGACAGAGTCGCGGGTGCACCGTTCCGAATATAAATTCGTTTTCTCATGGAAGGAGGAGAAGGTGGGTGGTACCGGGCTCTTGGCGATCAAATGAACCGACGTACCCGCTGAATACCCGACTCAACCCATGCACTAGGACTTTCACACACGAGCGAACGGGCACAGAGACGCAATTACCGGGGCGCCCGATTAATTAACTTCGATCTCGCGCCGCGCTGACAGGTGAATAATAATTAAGGCGCTAGCGAGAAACTTCTTCGCGCCACGCTGGCCCGACCGGCGCCGCATATTTATTAATTAATGTCCGCAAAGTGTATCAATGTTCATACTAACGATATTCAGTACCGTATGAGACACGATAAGCACTAGTATAAAAGCAGTTTACGCTCGACACGTGTATTGCTTATGAATTTACCGAAGTAAATTTTCGATAAGTATCGTTGACTCGGCGATTTGACGTTACTTTCGAATGATTTTGTAAAACCAATGGAAGCGTAGAAACGGGCAGGGGGAATCGTTGACAGTCGGGGGAAGATGATCACGTGGCGCGAACTCGCCCATCGACGCAATCGTTCGATAACATTAAGCCACGGGGATTCTCATCCTCCTGCGGGCGCTATCAGCAAACGGGCCTGCATAATGTATGAAGTGATGATATTGCGGACAAGCGTCTCACCCGCGTACGTACGCACACACAGGCAAACGACACACCCACTCGCACGAAAATTTCTGACCGGGTCGTCGGCCTCGAGCTTGAAGAAAGTTCGACGCGTACACGAGCATGTCGGTCGAGACACGTCAGGGGAAAGGAAATGACTCTCCCCGCATCGACGCAGGTTCAGAAAAAATGAAGGGACCTAACAGCAAGAATCACGAAAAATTTTCCACTCAGAACCCAGCACTTTAGTGCCATGTAATCGTACGCCAATAAAATTTGCGAAAAAAGATACAGCAAACATCGGCCAATGATTCGCGAAGAAGAGAAACTGTAACCCTAAAAACTTGGGACATTGCAACGATTGAAATGAATTTTAATCCCGAGAAACGGAAAATTTGGTGAATTCGAATGAAAGAGGTACTTTTACATATTTCCATAAAATTTCCTTGCCGGTTGGCAATAAAACGATCAACTTACATTTCGTAAGAGCCCGTCTACGGCGGTATTTAATAAAGCATTGTGATAAGGCGTGCGGGTTTATCGTGTTCGCGTGGGTCGTTCGCTGGAGACTGAACGAGAGGAAAGTGTTTATTGGCCCGGACTTGGTCACCCGGGTCTCTTGGCCCTGGGCAAACGTTGCCGTGTTTCTTTTCTCCGTTGAAGGCCTAAGCTCTGTGCACCGTGACCCTCGAGGCCCGATTGGGAATTTATCGGGGACGATATTCCTTCCCTTCTGTACAAGCGCGTGTAACCCTGTTCCTTGGAGTACGTAAGGCATGTCGGGAGTTTATATACGCGGCGAGCGGGAAAGGGGCATTATAGATGCGTGAGAGCGGACCCGAGCCGCGTGGGTGACGTCCTACGCAACGGGCCAACTGCTCCATTTGAATATTTATTCGTCTGTGACCGCTGCAGCCAGGCCACGATCAACGAGGTACCTCGAAAAAATGGAACGCGCATACTTCCCCAGTACGTTTATCCGCGTCTTTTCCGCTTTGAATTCTCAATTTTGGGCAATACGATAGCTTACGTAATGCCCGTAACACAGTACGGTCGTGGCAATGGAGAGAAAATAGTGATTACGAAGATATAGGTAAAAATCATAGAGAGTACAAATTGACATGGTGCGAAAAACAGATATTATTTTATAAGCTTAGACCTTTGTTAAGAGTGCACTGAGTACTGTAAAAAATTCATAATTTCGACGTGACGTTGCTCGGTTGAACGTAAATTCCTGTGCAAAGAAAGAAAACTCGCGTCGGGATATGTAGCTGAAAATGAAATTATGAATACTATAATACTTGTCAGAGTAAAACTGTTTCGAAATATTCTCAGGCGATACCGAGGCATAACGCGTTATTCAACTCTTTTCAGAAGAGATTCCGGTATTCACGATCGAGCCACCCAAGTTATCCGTGGGCATGCCGTAGTATATCACGAAAACAGATATTGTGAAAGCGGATTACATTTTCACCGGTTATGCATTAAAGTACGTCCCCGCATCGAAGGTGGAAAAAAATCGGGAATCGTGTGTTCGCTTTCATACTTCGTGGGTCTTACGGCCTTCGACGTTGCTTCCCGCGCGGAGTCAGGTGTAACAAATATTCAGATCTCGATCTCTTGTCGTTCAGCTCCAACCGGCGACGGTGTTTTATTATCCATTTGAAGCGCTAGGACGTACAAAAGCGTATGCGCGGTACGATCGTTGCTGAACGCGGTACAATTCAATCGACGTTTCTCCCTTACCAATTAAGCCTTAATTAAGATGGCGCATTATCGCGGCAAAGAACGTCGTTCTTTGGCTAATGCTCATTAACGGAGGACTGGTTTTTTCGGCTCGACGCCGCGGAATTACGTAACTTCCTGGCCGCGGGCCGATCGGCCAGAAGATACTTCTCATTACGATCCGACGTGCCGATACGCGCCGGATTTATCCGCCGGCATATTTTATGGGGATGCTTACCTTTCATTGTACGGCCATCATTCGAATGGTCGATCGTAAAAGCCACTAATTAGTTAAGTACCTAACTCCGACGAATATCGATCTGCAAATTGCCCTTCGTAATCGTAAATCGCTGTAATCGTCCATCTGCCTTTCGCGAAGACGCTTAAGATCCAAATGATAACATTTTTATTCACCTTCTCGATGTATTTCACTTCTGCAGATCTAAAGTGAAGAAAATTTACACGTGGGAAGACGTAATAAAAAATTAACAACGTGAAACGACTTTTACTTTTGACCATGGTTAACGTTAATTAAATTCGATATGGTTAGGTGTATTTGGCTATTTGTGGTAATTGGGAAATTGTTGGAGGAGTATAGCAAAACTTTCCCGTAACCGTATGTACGGGTCGTTTGTAAATCTGCACGTTCCCCGCAACAACTTTTCCTCCGTGTAGATCTATAAGACGTAACTAATGATCTACACGATGGAATAAACTCTTGTTCGTATCTCGTGTGTTAGACATGCGTCATTAGGCAATCTTCTAGCACGATGCACGCACGTGCAACAGTCCGTGCGTTCTATACTCGGGCCAGCATGCATGAATGCACGCGACAGAACTCGCATATATTCGTGCCTTAATTGAATGAAGGTATCGAAAAAGGATCGACATTGTTTAAAAACCCCACGCGTTTCCCCTACGCGATCATGTTAAACATAAAAAACTGCGCAAAATTTCAATGATCCACACCTAAATCTCGTTTAAACGATCATCGTGAAAAATTCTCGACCACGCACAAAGCCTCGCAGAGTCCGAAAAGTTATTTTGACACATTCTGTAGATGTTAGGAGGTAAACCTTAACGCACGTAGCACTTGCAAAACGTCCGATACTTTGCAGCTGGCTTAAAGAAAACGAAATCTGGCCTCGACATCTTTTGTCTCGCTGGAGTGGATGGTGAATCGTGTGCAGGTCCGTGAGATAGATCGTCGGATTAGCTATTCTCCTTTGCCGGCCGACGTGCCGGGAAGATACAAAGCCGAGTTGGCCAACGTTGCGAGGAATCTGCGTGTGCAGCGCGCTGCTGCCAATGCGCCGTAGGACATTCGCGGCGCGGTCATTACACGTCATTACAGAGTTACACGCTCGGATGGCCCGACGTTACAAATTACAGAGGGAAAGAGGACGAGGAGAGGGGGATGGGATGGGAGGGGGGGGGGGGGGGAGGGACGAACGCCGAACAACCTGCCCTGCCTCTTGCTAACCGCATCCCTTCAGCGTCGTCCCGCGAATATGCGCTCATTGTTGCGGAGATTGCAAGAGCGCCGACAAATGATTTGCCGACTTTTTACCGGCAACGGGGCCCGTTCGTCGATTGTGCTTACGACTTTTCCGAGCGGCAATCTCGAAGTGCAATGCGAAGCCCAGGCCTTCGGGGTCTCTCGATATTTGCATCTCTATGCGGATCTCTCTTGTCTTACCCAGTGCTGCGCCTTACTGATTTCATCAACGTTTCAATAAGTCGTACGCCAGCGCTGCACGAAGAACAATAAACGTCCTCTACAGACAGAATAAGGTCGCTAATGCAGAAACTTAGATTATGTATTCCACGAACCGTTAGTAAGGAGAGCCAGATCATTCGGTTTATTAAGTTATTGCTGCCGAAAAATATTTTTAATGCATTCATAAATACAACTGCCACGAATTATATTCAAGGAAGTTGAATTATTGTGCGAAACGGGCTATTGTCTTGGCACATATTATTCGACGATTTGGTTGCATTAAATGGAAATTAGCAGCATGAGACGTGGGGGGAGACGCCGAAAGCGGAGTACTACTTTCATTTTCGAATAAACGGATGCAACGACAGCATCACTGCGTTGGATTACTTCATCAGGAGGAACGACTCTCCGTGGACTTCCTGCTCACCCCGCAAACTCCCGGCCGTGTCTAATTAGTAATTACGATTCATGAGTGGCTCTGGGGCTCCGTTAATTCCAGCTTCCTCGGCGGAGCGTCTTACCGGAAATCACGAAAGCAATCTGCGCTACGCGGAACGAGATATTAACGCAATCTCCGGCGCTCGATTTGTACAATTAATACGGCAAAGTTAAGCGCGAATACATTAGCAGAGATAGCACACTTGACTCTCTTCGCTCTCTCGGACGACCGGTTTCGTTCGTTGATTAACGCACATGTATTTAAAAAATCTCCATTTCTAGAACCTTGGCCATTTTTTCAGCGGTATACAAAGAGCTCGCGCTTAAGGCGCCGTAAAATATAGTTGTGAATACAACTGGTACCGCGTTCCCCGGCCACTCTATTGCCACAATAACGGCATAAATCACGGCATTAATATACAGGCGAGAACATAGGGTCGTTGGTGAGATAAGTCCGCAATAGATAGGCAGATTGGCCGGCATATGGATTGCATAAACTCCCTATCGAACAGTCGAGTTCGATAAAATGCGGTATTGTCCGCTACGAAGTGCAGTTAGGAGTTTACCGCTGGAACTGGCCGGCAATGATGTTTCTTTGTAACGTGTCTAGAAAGCACTGCCCGTACGGAAAGGACATTCTTGCGGGAATCTATCGAACAGACAAGTGCCGCATGCAGGCCCGGCAGGATGGTCGTAAGTTAAATCACCGACGATTGGTCCGTTGCACACGACGTTTCCAATCGCCGCGTATATGCGCCAATGGTTCCTTGGTCATCGCGATCAAAGCCGTCCTTTCTACTCCCCTTCCGTACGAGTATATCCATGTAACAACGGCGCTCGCACATGCAACGCTCGTTAAGCGTGAAAATCGATTTTCCGACGTGGCCCGGCAGAACCGGAGGATTCGATTGGAAATCGTGACATGCCTAGTTAATGTTTAAACCCTATGACGTCAGGCAATATTGGCCCGCCAAATGAAATTTTCGATCTGAAAAGCAACGGCCAACGAATGGCCAACACTCGTCGCAAAGCGAAAACGTGGAATTTTCGGAAATTGATAATATGCTTAAAAGCTTATGAAATACATATACCGTGGGGATTGACAATGACTCTTTGTAGTGTAATAATGGCACGCTGCTGAAAATAAGCTACGTATTAAATTTTCGTTACTCAAAGGCTTATCCTGCGGATATGGCGCTGCAGGCATACAATGCGCTCATTCCTTCGTCTCATCGACCTGCCCACCTCTGATATTGGATTTCATATAAAGGAACTCGCATAGCAGCGTCAGCAGATCTCGAAAGTTTCTCCGAGGACCACCTGAAATCCAATTGTACCTGTCGACCCCCACGCACGGGACCTTATAAAAGTCTAACCGTTTTCCTCCCAACGACCCTCTGTAAAAAGAAATTCTACAAAGCTTTCCGTCCCCCCAAAAATCAATACGCACTCTTGTCTTGCCATATCATTAAAAAAGCACACTTGTACAACGTTCTTCGTACATTTTTCTGGGGATTTTCCGGATATCTTGGTGTAGAATGAGAAATTTTCTGGAGCGTGGGAATGTATTTTCCACGAAGCTGACCCGAGTAAATCGAGTAACGTTCCGTTGTTTAAACATCATGAATTATGCACGCGGGAACAGTGTGAATTGGCGCCAGAGGTGGTCGGTGGTAAAACTACCTCTACACGTCCGTCCGGCTTAATTAAAGAGTTTGCAGTTCGTCGATCATTCGGTGTCAATTACTCGGGAACAGGATCAGCAGGACCTCGGTCATCGACGTTCGAGCCTTGATGAGAATACCGTAAGTTTCGTGAAATACGTCCGCTCGTAAAGTGCACGTCCGAGGCGGGTAGATAATGCCGTTGAAAAACGATATTATGTATCGTAATATACGATCTTGAGACGGCACGAGCGTAATGTCGGAAGGCACGGAGGACGAAAACATCCTGTACCTACCGCAGGGCCACAACGTAAATCTATATAGGATGCGTAGTTTTAATCGTAAACCTCGGAACGGCCGCGTATTACATATTCAATTTAATGCCGACCATTACTAACGCCGAGTGACTTTACGAGACCAACCACAAAGTCTGTCGCAGCAAAGTGTCTCGGTGGCTGGTTTAGCCGCAACTTGCGCTTGATAATATCGAAGCAACGACGAGGACAATTAACTGCTGAAAGCATTTCGCAGCGGACGATCGGACACGATTCACGAGACGACCAGTGAAATGAATAAAACCGCCATCGTGTTAGGTTTCAGCGTATAACGAGGAACGTTACTACGATCATGGACCTAGCTTAATCTACATGGCAAAATGGCACATAGGGTTAGTGGTATTTCAGGCGTGTGTAAGAAGTGCAAGGGGATAAGTTCGTCTAAAGAGAGGCTTTTATGGGTTCATTATAATACGCTAACGAGCTAAAGTGCTTGCGCTCAACGGCAACGACTTTATCGCGAGCAGAAATCCGTGTGAATCGGGCAATCCATTGGCGCGTGAGACTGGGATTTCATCAGGCCTGGCCCCGAGGTCATTAACCAATCGAAGCGAACAGGAGGGAAACGGCCAGCAGTTAGTAAATCATGGTGGTTGCCCTATGAGTAATAACAAACGCATTAGAAGGATAGTACATGTTAGCCCCGCGAACATAGGGGACCTTAGAAACCGAATGGAAAACGCGTGGGCCATGTAGGACGCTTCTCTCATCAGACACAGAACGTTCCTGGCCGTCTGCAATCGGTTTGCATCTACGCTGTGCGTTTGGCCGCGGTATTCCTCTACTCGGCTTGTGGCAATCTTGTTAAATGTCAAAGCGAGCCGGGGAAATGGATTCTCCCGGTAATCGCCTTGATCGACGTACGCCTGCCGTCAAAAACAATTTCAGGCAGAACGAATGGCCGCACAAAAGAGCTCATTTGAAGAATACTGTTAACGGCATACACGCGGGGAACAGGTAGACATTCGCTCTGTAGCAACGTCACTTTCCACTTCGTGTCTGACCAGCAACCTTGCTTTGTCGCCGTGACTACTGTGCGCGTATTCATGCGAGGAATAAGAGCTTCGCCAAATAAGCCTGCGCTCTGATAATGGTCGCGGGACGTAAGATCGACGACTAGTCAATAATGACGTGGAATAAAAGAATAAAAAGAGAAGCCCAAGGAAATATATGAAGATGTGGAAAATCGTTTAGGAATACTTCAAAGGCCTAGAAACGACATTCATGTCTGTATCCACGTGTTTCCCTCCGGCCAACTGCATGTACAATCGCTTCTGAACGATTAAACTTAACCCTTGAATGGTGCAATTTAACCTTTCAACTGAACCGTTCAATCGTCCGACCATTTGCATAAGCCGTCGGTTATCTATTCTTCTGTACCTCGGCCTTCTTTCCTTTGCCTCAATCGTCCCCGGCAATCGTCTGTTCGTCGCGTGCTCCGTACGTCACGAGTATTTAGTGGCGACGTAGGTAACCGTTTTAACTGGCTGGCATTAAGCAGAAAACAGGACGGCTAGCAGGACCGATGCACACGCGCGCACGAGTCCCGGGACTTTAATATACGTCCATTTTTCCCCACTTTGAACTCCGTGACTTGACGCTAACCAGGAAGTTGAGTTTTAGACACGACTTACGTATCTCTCCTCGCTACTGTGCAAGTATTTCTCATAGCTGCACGAGATAAATGACGTGGAAACTACAATACTCCCAGCCCACATTACCTACAGCGAATCTCTAACGTTCCCTAGTCCTTATTCATACCTATTCAAGTTTCATAACCCGATTTTTACATGAGTCGTGATAGCATTCTATTCTTGCCCAATTCCTTTCTTAGAATTGACAAAAAATGAAGTTTTAACTCGTCGAAAGAGAAATTGAGCATTAGTGCCTGTTTGAATGAATGCATAAAGTAAGGAAAGGCATTAAAGTCTTAGCAATCTAATTTACGCTATGCTTACAGCGCGTTACACAACGCAACATGGCCATTTCAATTACGCTCGTAGGTCTGTCACACCCTAAGCCAGGTTTCATAGAAATATCGCTAACAGCTCACGCCGACTTCTCACGAAGAAAAATGCTCGGCAATATTTATAGGTGTACCGAACATGAGGCACAACTGAATCTACTATAAATCACGGCGAATTTCGGCGCCGACGATTATTTATGGTAGTGGCACGCGGGATGGTGTTCTGGACTGTATCCGTGGTTCAGTCACCCGGCAAAATGTTAACAGAACCCCGAAGAATACAAAGTACTACCGTTAACGATGTACAGTTCAATGCGCACAGAGTTATCATTTCTTTGGAATGACCGATTAACGAAATACGTTGAGACTCAAGTGCGTCGTTCTCGCGTGGTTAGTGCAAAAGCCCGGCATATTCTTTTTGCTAATCGTAAACTGTGTGCTGACTCACGGACGACACATCTGCTGCACCTGGCCCGGCCGAATCCATCGGAACACGTCGTAACTCACGTTTGATGAATTTCCATGTCCGAGGCCCATCCCGTCGGAGGTGGTTGCAAGGAAATATACCTTGTGACGGCAAGTGAAAGGGATCAAACGGCGGGACGCTTAATGGCCGCCATTAAACGAGAATAGCGAACCGTTAATTTCAATGGCATATAGCCCGCGATATATCCGTCCGCCAGTAATTCACCGTTTCTTCCGGATTACCGTCTGAGAATTCGCGAAACTCTCACCCTCCCCCCTCCCCCCGCCCCTCTATCTTCCACCTTTCGACGCTTGATATTCACGCTGCGTCCCGTCATAATTCAATCTGCTATTCGACGTACGCTCGCGCCTTGTATTTCCCCTTTATCTAACGCCGCCGACACGCCTATTCTTACGATGAAATACGAGGTGCCGGGAAAATTCTAGGTTCGCGAAAACTCCCCTGTCATTGTTGCCCTCGTGAAAGTTAACGCTTGCGCGCGGCGTAAGAAATACGAGCGCCTCGTGAAAATTACGTGTCGTCAATAGCGGGGTTTGCTACCAGAAAAGTATTTCGCAATGTTCCTGAGGATAATACTCGATTGAATTAGGCAAGGATGCAACGTTCATACGTTAATTAAATATCAGGACCCCTAAATTCGTGTTATGTGTACGAAAGTACGGCGGAAACTTTTTACCGTTAATAAAAGTGTGATTGAACAAATGCTTGTACCTTACGCCGATGTCCAGCCTTCCTGAACTGCATGTAAAAACAGTCCGTGTGTTATCTAATCGCAAGTATTTCGCTATTAGCTATTGCTCGTGTTGCGATAAGTACATTGCTTATTTATAGTCTGATAAGACGGACATGAAACTATTAGCTGCAAAAACGTATTGTTACTGATCAGTACAGGAAAGTGCTAAAAAAGGAACGCATTGGCTACTGTAAAAGATATAATAATCTGACAATTCTGCTTTTCGTTTTATCGTCCTTATCAAAACAAACGAGTTAACTACTATCCACCTGTTCAGGATACACGATCATCTGACATGTTGCTTGTAGATTATTTATCTCACGATCGTATCTTTAGTTCGGGGTCTCCAGGTCAATGGAGATCTTTTGTCAGACCATCGGATGTTCGGACTGATTTCTCAATGACCGAAGGGTACAGATACCTGGCCTTCCTGGCTAGGACTGTTCTAGTAAATATAACTAGGACTGTTCTAGTAAATATACCCTAGCCAAGAACACATTTAAAATTACAGCACTAATTAGAATGAAATGAATTTCTAAGTGCCAAGCCTTCCATTTTTGTACGGCTGAAAGGGTAACGTTGTTTTTAAAACTAGCAACGCTTCGGGAATGGTACGCGCTGAGTTCTTGAATTGCAACAACCGTTCCGCTTGGTGTACGTTGAATTGAGCAACAAAACGATGGAAAAGGAGGATATCCGAGGTGCACCGGCACTCCCTGCGGCCGAACCGTGAAGAAAGCCAGCCGAAACGAGTTTCGGGAGTGCCTTTAGGGCTTCATCTGGAATAATTGCCCGAAAGAGGGTCCCCGTCCCCCCTGCCCCGCCTCCGCCGATGGATAATTTACTCCTTATAGCGCGGGCCCAAGAGAGCCGGATTATCCATTCATTTCGATGCAAAGGACTTCCCGCCACCGCCAACTGGCTCAACCAATAAAAACAAAGACCCGCAATCGCACTTCTGGAAACTACATTAGTGAAATGCACATTCAAACGTCTTGATCCCTTATCACGGTAGATCGGATTGCAATGCGCAATTATCTGAAATGTCCATTAACCACCGTTCCTTTCACAACACGATGTTGTCGATAAACTTGTACCTATCCTTTCCGTCAAATACAGATATTAGTTATTTCATAGAGTTTCAAGTTAGTAACGAATTAACGCAAAGTTCGTTATCATTGACTCTCTGTGGAGCGCAATTGTTGTTTCGGGTGAAACTGAAAAAGAAAAACCGTGGAGTACTGCCCGAAGGTTTTTCCAAGACTAAATGACCAGTCGGTCGAGATTATCCACGGGGCCCATGGATTCGCCGTTCTGATTGTCCGATGCACGCGCTTCCGCCCGCAGGACACGATAATTCCGGGAGATAAGGGGGAGTTCTGAAAATGTCCTGCAGCGAACCGTAAGACGATTACCGGCGGGTTTCGCGTTGAACGAATCCTGCCAGGGAGGATTCGTCGGCCATTTATTACTTGGTCGCAAAAAACCAACGGTACTAATGACCTGTTCGATAAGTTTCTAGAATTACACGTACCGAGGAACAAAGCGTCGAAAAAAGTAATTGCCAACGCGTCGCGGCGCAATTTCGTTTTATTGAATCTCGAAAGGGAATAAATTGCAGCAAACCGAGGAGTATAATTAATTAAAATGATTCCGATTGACATGTGAACCCAACAGGACGGTACGTGTATGTAAATGATGAAATATCGAGGCTAGACTGCCGCAGGCGTAGTCACGTGTAAACGAACACATATATATCTCAATTTTTCATTAAAAACTCCTCGCGGCGATGTTTTCACGCTAGCGTAGGTGTCGAGGGAAGGCGGAGTGGGGTGGGGGGGGGGGGTGAATTTCGAGGGTGGACCCTGCGATTAATTGCAGCATGCCAATTCCACGCGTCATTTCACAGTGGATGTTTTACCGGGATGCGCACTCGCCAGCGGGAGAGTTATTTCGTTATGCCGCTGGAGATTGGTACAGCGGGGGGTTGGCTAGTTCCTGTGATTGCCCGTGTATGCTTTCAAACGGAATCTCGTCAGCCGAAAAACTCGTAGGATCGCCGTGGGCGAACTGCACGAACCATCGGTCATCGGCGGTATCGATTCGCGCTTGTAACATCGCTGCGTGATTTCCGGGCCACTGTACGGGCTTCTGGGAAATACTCTCTACGGCTAACACTGTGCAGCGGACGTTTGTACGGCTGAAAGTTGAGTCACTTGGTCAGTGACATCAAAAGCGATAACGCCGTATAACCTTACGGCTTAAAGATCACGACAATTGCCTTTCTCCTCTGCGCATAAGTGTACTCAAGTAATTACCTTTACGAAGCAATCAGTCAGTGGAATTGACCAGCTTCATGTGCAGGGTCATTAGAAACATCGAACGGTAGTAGGAAACTCAGCTTACCTGCAAAGAAAGAAGAAAATTCGTTAATACAGCGAGCTCGGTGCACGGTTGGAAGGCAGAGATAAAAGGGGCCATGCTCCAAGGCATTTATCCTTATGATTTAAGAAGGACCGTGACGTGAATATCGGACGGCTGGTTCGCATCGACCGTTCGAATCATGAATGGGCCATTCCGGCCGAGAAGTAGGATAAAAAAAGGAGCGCGTGGGTGTCGTCCTTCGCCTCCCAGGAGGCACGTTCGTCTCGTCAACTCCATGATTCTGCCTTTTTTTTTCACCTAAGCGACCTCCCACCGCAATCGTGCGCACACGCACGAACACGAAAACCGGGCTAGCCATGTGTGTAGAATGCGTGCAAAGTGCACGGTGCGAAGGTGTTCGTATCGACGGTGCATCTGGTGCACCGTGTCACGAGGATAGGCGCGGTAAATGCACTTTTTATCCCCCGAGACGAGTGTTTACGATACGAGCGCTATTTACACCGCGCGATCCGCCGGAGATCATCGACGTGTACGTGAACACCGTCGAGCCACGTGTGCAATCCTTCGATCGACCTGCACGGCCGCGCAGTATCGTCGATTCACAGGAACCGAGGCCATTCGATTCACCTAAATTGCATGTAACGCGCGGCACGGGCTTTCACGGCTCCTTCATTCGCCGCGTAAAACCGTCACTGGCCGCGAATAAGGAAACGAAAGCGGCCGGCTACTAGATTCGCACGGCGGAATCCTTTCGAGTTTGCCCCGTGGATAGTGAAAAATGTACGACGATTGTGTACGGACCTCTTCGCACCAATTAACGGTCCCTTTTTAAGGAGCAATAATGCGCCAACTTTCTATCTCGACTGCGAGAACGACCGAACCTCAGTAGTGAAGTCTTTTGGCTAATGAGTGGAAACGTACATAGAAGTAATTAAGAATCTCGACTGGTAGAATAATAAGAATTATAGTTCGTTACAGATGTACCGTGTGTATTTAATGAACCGAATAAATATTTCCAGTGAATTGTTTGAGTCTCTCCCGAAGTTCCGTGCTTGCCTACCTTTTCGGACCATCACGATCGAATTTTCAGGCCGTCTGTGTTCGTGATCCTCGAAACGGGCTAGGGACTGGAAAGAGCCACGATTTCCGAGCGTGTCATCGAGATAGTCGGGCCCTCGACTCTCTCGCGAGGATCGTTAGCGCCGACAGAGTGCGAGCGATGGCGAACGAGCGTCGTACAGTCGTTCCTCATTCACTCGAATCAGCCATGAGGGGGACCAGTTGACACTACTCCTACTCGAATCTCGACAAAGGTCACTGCAGCCGAGCACACCTCGCCTCGTAGATGTAACAAGGGGGATAACGGAGAATCGCAAATGATTTACCGTCCTTCTGTCCTGCTAACCTTCTGCCTCGTCGGTAAGAACATTCACCAATGTCGGAGGATTTAATCCTACGAGCCCGTTAACAATAATATTTTTAATAGCCCGTGCCTTCCTACCGCAGCTATAAAAAGGCGCTTAAGTACCTGCGCCCTTGGGGAACGTCCCTTTAAATCATGGATATACGATAAAACGAGTAATTTCCAGTTCTTTTGTCGAAGATCTTTGTGCCGAGGTCATTGCTACAGGAAAATGAAAACTTGTCTCGGTAAAATATTTTAAGTCGGTTAAGTCGCTTGTTTATGTAAATTGACGTTAGGTCATTAAACTCTGAAGCCACGATGCTGCACAATCGCCGAGTATCCCGTCCGAATATCCCAATTTTCATGCAAATACGGGGGCGTACAACTTTGTATGCAACACAATAGCCGCGGACATAAAGGAAGCCTGTCTCGGCCGACTACCGTACGAACTAGTTTCACAACGTAGGTAAGGAGAGAGCAATTCAACTATTCACTTGACTTGTCGAAAGAGACGGGCAAATAATGTAAAATGAAATTCCCCTTGGCAGGTATACTCGCCGCCCCACGCGATTTCTGATCAAATTCGTATTCCATGCATCGTTCGCGTACCTGACTTCAAATTGCGATCTTAACATCCCGAGGTGACTGCTCTTGTCGAAATAAAAAAGCCGAAAGTGAAGACACGCGAGAGAGAATGGCGCGTGACGCTGAGAATGTCAAGCACATTTAAAAATCACGTTTCCAGCTGCGCCAACGTGCAATAAACTTACTTCAAATTGTAAACTTGACAAAGTTTAACGCGAAACGTGATTACGCAGTATAAATATGTTTTTAAAACTGTCTCTTTGCGCATTATGAAGTGCTGAAAATATGACTAAACATGTGTGGATTTAGCGGTGCATGGTTCATGGTGGTTTTTAATCGTCCCGACACCCGTGCTCTAAAAAAAAGGGATTTATGTTCGGGTAATGCGTGAGGTAAGAAACCCTTGAACGATCGCGGCTATGGCGGATGCGACCGCAGAGAGCAAACCCGAGGCAGAAGAAAACAGAGAACAGAAACAAGAGAATTTCCACGGAAACTCGATCTTCCTCGTGAAATACAAGGCCCAACTTCTCCCGTGTCCCGGTGACGATCTTACCTGTGATCCTCGTGATCCACCCACAAAGTGGTTTACGACTTTTTTTGTCGATCGGAATAAGGATATCACTGGTCGACTTCCTACATGAAAATACGCCGTGGCCCTAAGCACGCCGTCCAGCCTTAGACGTGAAAATAAAGTTAAAGAAAAACGACGAAAGTAAAGCGGGAGGGTTGACATTTACGAATAAAGCGAGAAGATTAAGACGAGAAGTCCGAGATAGGGGAACAAGAATGAACGCAGGAATAAGGCTTTCATGGGAAACTGATATTTACACGAACAGCAGTGAAGCTCATGTCGGATGATCTTCGCCAAGAATCTTGACATTCGCTCAAAGGATATTACTGTACGTTGCAAGCGTTAAATATAAAACTTCGTAAGAAACGTGAACAGCACGGATACATCTCAATCGTTTGACGAATCGTTTGACGAAAACCACAGCGTCCTACGAGACTCCATTCTTCCTTGGTTTTCATTGAAATCTCGTGACTGAACGTGCAATGGTTCTTTGATAGTAAAGAATAGCGATGGACTGACCCTGAACCGTTGAGGCGTTGAAGGTACACGAGTGTAACGTACCGATCGACCGTATGTCGAAAGCTGCAGCGCTGGCCGGACAAAGAAGACGTTTGGCCTACGAGCCGGGACAATTTTATCGTTATGACGTCACCCGGGGATTTATCAAGACCTCAGGTACGTCTGTATGCGCGAGATGTACTTGGGTAAGTCACGAGGTACAATGAACGTACCGATATCTCCAGCGGCGTATCGAAACTCGTGAAACATTCCAGCTGCCTGAGCTACATATCGCATTAAATGCACTTCGTCCGACGTATATAATCGCGCGGAGGATGATGCAGTGAGGATCGGGAAAACAACTTACATATAGCGCGTCTGCGGCTCGACGGGCGCAGAATGGGGCAGTGAATTCCTCGAAAACAACTTTATCGTGCCGAGGATTATCCGTATATGGGGCTACATATAAATATCTTAGCCATGCGAATTTCTGACCTGGCCTGGCACTGAAAATCTCTACCTTATATCATTCTCTTACAATAAAAGCCTCCTGGAATATATTACAAATATTGTCACGTCAATCCCGTAACTTCGCTAACAGCCCTGAGATATTGCGAACATTTGAGACTTTGCTGCTAAAATTCCTCGGTGTTTTATCGATTTCTGCCTCCACTGAACGATATGATTACATAGCTACATAATGTGTATTTTGCATGCACATCAAGTGCATTTTACACACACAGATGCACGTACTTTGGAGCGTGTGTATGTGTGTCGATTGAAAAGCAGGATTGAATCCGCCTCAATAGCAGCATCGGAACTCATTACTCGGAGTTTATATGCAAATACCCTGCGCCAGGTACGCACAATCGCGATGTTATTGTGCGCACGGTTTCGTTGTTATGTCTTATTGCAATGCTACAGTTGAGGAACCGGAGCTACCTTAAAGGCCGTTCGGCAAAGCATTCTTAGTATTGCCCCCTGCACCCCCCTGTTTCGCTCTCCCTAACTTTCCCTCTTAGCCAAAGAGCGAGCCAAGTGCATCTCGAAGCTGCATTGCACAGCATTGGTGAATAAGATCGAAGCCTAAGAAATGCAACTCTATCAAATGTACAAATCTCGACGCTACAAAGCCAATTACCGTTCACTGTTCTGCCTTTACGTCCGGCTACTTTATTCCAAAGACGAAATCCACCGCGACAATATTAATAACCGTGGGCATTCTCGTGAAAAATCTGTCAAAATCGGGCTTCCTACGGTTCGTCGAGGTTCCTCAGTGACGTTTGTTCCTCGTGCCTTTCGGTTCGATATTATTGACGTGTGCGACATGTCTTCAGGAACAGCGGCCGATTACGAATACGGAAGAACGGTCGCGTTTGAAGTGCACTTGGCCCGTCTGCCTCAACTCCCGGGCTCACAATGCTATCTGCGGCGTTAATTAACGTCGATTTCGTTACGCGAAAATCAACGCGGCAAAGCGAGAAGACAACGAGTGGGGTAACAGGTAAACGAGAGGGGCATGGGAAAATCGTACGAAAGGTAATGTCGATGTGTGCCTGTGCGCCAGCTCGACTGTGCGTGTATAGCGATGCACGGGCGAACGTGTGTCGTATTATTTATAGAACGTCGAGCCACCAAGTCTGATAGGCAATCAAGGCAGGGCGCGTGTGCAGCATTCCTCCGCTGACTCACCAGACTCGTACATTGCTAATCCTCTCTCTCCTCCCCACCCCGGAACCGATACTTCGTAATAATAACGCGAGAAGTCCTTTCCATTGTTTACCCGCATTGAGGTCTCTGCACCGGTACTTCCTCGGCCTCGGAGATGTCTGCAGAAACGCCGAAGAGCTAAAATGACCCGGACGTATGTGCCACATGCACCACGTTATAATCAACCTCTTACCCCACAGCCTACAGGAAAGTATGTAGGCAGCAATTAAAGTCGCTAATTTGCACGTAGCAAGCGATCGTACAAGTATTAAATGTCGTTGCTAAGCAAAAACAAGGTGCATTCTTATGATTTTAATGAAAACGTCTTTCAAACAATCTCTGTAACACTATTTTTGGTCCCTTTAATTTATCAGCAATTGGATCTCCTTCAACTACGTTGACGTTTTATACGAGAAAATCGTTATTTCGTGTACTGATTTATTAATGACCATAACCCTGTCAGGGTTTGCGGCAACATCTTCTGTGTTTGTGCGCTGACAGCCGTGCGTTGTTAACCGTACAGATATTTATTAGCGTATTAAGTCTTAATTCAAGCCGAAGAATCCCCCGTGTCCGAGAATGACCATAGCTAACAGTCGTTAGCGTTCTTCAGCCATTGTGCGCATTGTTAGCTTCGCAACAGGACCATTGTACAGTCCGTCACTTGGTTGGATCGTCATTGTTTTATTTGGAAAGAGAATCTCTTTGGAACCTCGTCCGTGTCGAACAATGGGTTCGATTAAACATTCACTTCGGACGTATCCGCTAGTTATTTCAGCCCGTTAAAACGGCAATACGATCTTCATTTCAGGCAAAATCAAATTAGACAGCAAACGAAATTGTAGAATCCAGTGGCGGTGAAACCGTGGAATTCAACGAACCGCGATTCACTGTCGGCATTCAATGACGTATGCTAATTGAATGGCACACAATGATCGCCATGGCTGTGGAGAATATCTGTACCCCCCGCGATGAGGTGAAATCTTTCGGACGATCTTGCCTGACGTTACGCCTTACATCTTGATTCAAGTGCGTCACGAGGGAAATGGGAGGGGGGTGGAGTAGGGTGGAAGGGTTGATCGGGGCAAGGAAGAAGCAGATAGGCAATCGGAACATCAGCGTAGCAAGTGACTCTGAAAGATCGAGATCCATGACACCTTTTATATCGATTAAACGTTCCCCGAGCGATTATCGATCGCATCCGTATCTCGTATCTCGTATCTCGATTATCCGCCATGTGTCTACGTATGGACGGACATGGATATTGTTCGTAACGACCTCGGGATGTTTCCGCTGAGAAAGCATGACTCAGGGGAACATGCAAGGAAGAAATCCCGCTGCGATAAGACGGGAGATGGTGTTTTACAATATTTGCTTCGGCCGATGCGAAGAACGTACCGTATAATCTACGAAAAGCTTTTCGTGTCATCGATTACGCACAATTTGACGCAACGTTAGTCCTTTATTCGTTGCGATCTGCGATGTAATTTTGATTAATAGCTCTTCGCTGTGGAATCATTCACGGTAGGCATGTTCCACACGTGGCTTTCGTTAGGTTTCGCAGATTTCTTTGACGAGACGACGGCGCGGGGTAATTAAAGGTTGATTTAATTGCCGTTAAGTGGGCGAGTGGTGGGGCTGAGTTCTTCGGCGAAGACGCATTTCGATTGCGTGAGCGAGCCAGCCTCCAGCGGCACCTGCCATCCGCACATTCGTCGACATCGGCCCGCCGCATAATCTCGGAAGGTTATTTCGAGAGATCCGCAGAAACGCGGCCGCTAGCGACCTGCAAGGAGCGTCACACTGTCTGTTACAGAAACGCACGTGCCACAACGAGGGGCACTAATGGCTCATTCAGCCGCGGCCGCAGCCCGCCACGGCTAAAAGCGGAGATCAAAATGGAGAATTCCGCGATACGGTGATTCTACCGGCGCATACCTCATCCCCGGCTGTGTATAAATAACCATCAAAGCCGGCACTATTCGTCAGATCATTAACATTCCCGCGGAAGAATCTCATTAACCGGCCCGCGACGTCGATGGCTTCCGGCAGGAAAAAGATAAACGTTCGCCAAGCATAACTCCTCGTTCAAGAGAGATCAGGCGAAAAGTACGCGAGTTTCGGCTAAGAGAGGATCAAATGTAAGTCTATTTTTAAGTCCTACGCGGTTCCCACGTATTCGTCCAACGGCCAAGGGGATTGAATCACGTGATTGCAATGTCATTAAGCGCGGATGCGGATTTGAGGTCCAATTATTCTCGTTCGCGGGCCGCGATGCTCGTTTTACGGGCGATCGTCTTGCGTGCCAAGGGAGCGGCGACGAAAAGGAGTTGCGGAAAAATCCGGGAAACACGCAAGCCGATCGAGGGAGCATCTCAGAGGTTTGACCGCGGTATATACGAGCGTGACGTGACACCGGATCCGCCTCCGGTTGGACGTCGGGGATCGCATCCGATGCAATTCAGCTGCATTCGCTCGGTTATTACCGAGAGTAACGTCTCGGGTGTCTGCCCTCCCCTCCCTTGGCTGCCCTAATACCCGGCTATCCCATCCCTATCCCCGGCCGTCTCCCTTTCTCCCGCCGTCACTCTCTTTTTCTACCACCCCCTCATCTAGCCCGGCCTTCCCCACTTTACCCCACACTCCACTTACGCCTCTTTATTTCCTCCTCCCCGTCCGCCCACCCTCCGCAGACAAATCTTCTCCGAGCTCGGAAATTCTCCCACGAACACGCGCCAGGATATAATGCGCCGGGAAGATCGCTGTCTGCTGCATCGTGCAGCAGCATAGCTTTATGTTCCGCGGAAAGAACGAGGAATAGTGGCCGAGGGAGAGACTAAGACGAGGATGGGAGGTAAAACCAACTCCCCGAGATGATTACGACCTAAACCAATTAAAGTAAAGCGCACAAAAGTCCACGGTTTTCTCTAATAAACGGCGCGCTGCAAACTTTCAGGGTAATTTCTCTGTGAATACCGCTTTAAGATTGCAACATCGTGGGATATAGTTACGTTCATTCGCACTGTTACGTATCGTTATTATGTTAATAGTAAAGTCCAAAATTGTGCTCGTAAATGTGAATAGCCGTGATATCGCGAAAAAAACCGTTTCTCAAACATTTACTCGCGCATAAAGTCCTTTGAAAAGATTGGAATGCGATCCACTTTGGAGATTCTTTCATCGCTGCAATACGTTCAAGTTACGCAAACGTAAAAGTAGGATACTCGTCGAGCATGTAAAACCAATACTAGTGCCCTATTTATAGCCAATTCAGTTTAAACTAATGTGGCTAAAGGAAGTTAAATGCACTCTCAGAAAGTCCTTTGCAGAATATTTAAAACTCTGAAAACTACGAGTTACGGAATATTCGAAAAGGAATTTTCTAGCACGGCTTTCACGGAGGGAAAAATTTATCGTAAGAATTTCAAAGGTAATACCATCGCTGTTGTTGCCATAAAAGACAAAATTATAAAATCTTAGGAAAACCGGTAAAATCTTGTCATAGTATTTCATTATAATAGTCACATTAATGTCTCTGATGGCAGCCGTAAATTTTGCCTTTTCAGTTAAGATTAAATGTAATTTCAGTAAGTCTTCAGAAAGGAAACGGCCTGAGGAACGATGAAAAACGATTCTATGATATCTTAAAAGGATCCACCGGCCGAGCTATCTGAATCTTATTGCCGTCGTAATTCTTGAGAATCGGCCGACTTTCTTAAAGCTGGAGATTTTTACGAGAAAATCCATCCCTTTCGATCCACGAATTTGCAGCCGGTAGTATTAATCGGACGATTTATTGAGCACGACATTCGTGGCGGGTGTTCGTAGATTTCCTACACTGTAACACATATACACAAATAACGACTAATAAAGCGCCATGCTGTTTTATTGCGGCGATGTAGAATGCGTTGGCCATGGTTCACGGTGATTTATTCCCTCTACCTGTTCGACGTTATTAGACCCTTCTCCACCTGAGTAATTGGGTTTCATAAAAATGTATGAGACTACTGGAGGCGCCAAATCCATATACTTCATTCATCGCGCTGCATGTTTATGTAGTGAGCCACTTAAAATTCACTTCCTAATAACGCCGAGCATTCGGTGTAAGTGATCGTTATTAAAACGAGCTGTGAAAACATTTACTTACAGGTGAAAAACGTGTTCAGACACGTTGTTAATTAATTGCGAGACAACAGCGGCGCCGGGAGATAACAGAACACGGAATTATTGCAGGCAATCCACTTGTCCCGCTTCCGTAAAACGGTTTTCGACATTTATATATCGACGAGTAATTGGTCGCAAGTTCTACACTACCGGGGGGACGTGAGGCGAAGGTCAACAGGCTGGTCGAACATTTAGCGGAGAATAATACAAGAAAAAGTCTCACAACTAACGGCTTCGGCTTAACAACTTCTGCCAAGAAATATAAGAGATTTCGTCGTTGTAGGTGCTCGAATAAGCGATCAAAATATTGTTCATCTGCTACGGTGGTTAACGTTTGGGTTCAATTACTTTTCGCCAACTTTTGCCAATAAATCGATACTTCCGAGGTATTCCCGGCCTTTTGATTCGTCGGCAGACTTTCTCGGAAGAACTGCGTTTTCTCATCGGAGACAGGGAAACCAGTCGGCAGACCTTTAATCCAAAGTAGTCGAAGGGTCTGCGTATATCTCGCAGTTGCGTGATCAGATATCGGATAACGCGATACTGCGAACGTAAAGTTTGTGTTAATACTTTGACAAAGCAGCTTGTCAATGTAACATAGTGACAGATACAGTCAGACAAGACTATGTATGTCAAAGAATTCCCATTGCACGCATTCCTATGATAAATGATTAGAAGGCATCACTGGAGAGGAAACTAAAATTCATGAATTTAACTGCTCCGCTTTGAGCAGAGTCAACTGTAATCAAATTAATTAAGCGAGATGTTCACGTCCGTAAGAGTTGCGGACCCACACGAAAAGAGAATTAAGAGAGAAAGGGGAGGTAAAAGAAGGTCAATTACGCCAGGCGTATCTACAGTGAACCATTGCTATTAACGGCTCGCGTTTTTCCCGACTGCTCTCTTCCGAGTGAAAATAATTAGGACCAGCTTATAAGCCTATTAAAGCAGCCTCTGAAATTATCTAGGCACAGGGAAACCTAAGCTCGATGTTTACAGGATTACCTCGAGCCGAGTGCACAAAGAATTCTTTTATATTCACCTGCACCTGAAAGTGAGGTCGTGCAGTGGGGCAAGGTGACTCTGACATTTCCATGGATGAGTGCAGGTGAAAAAAAAAGAGGCGGAGGCCCGAAGGGCGGATGACTTTCAGACATTCGAGAGGATAAGTCGCGCTCGTAAATCGGTCGCTCGGCCAGCGCGACGAGGAGAAAGGTCGGCAATACAAACGACGTAGGGTGGAAAAAAGGTCGATCGATGATGGAAGAACTCGGCGAGTTGTGGCGCGACACCTGAAATCCGAGAAGGGAATCTCCGTCGTGTTATTAACGCAAGAGGGATCCTTTTACGCAGGAGGACGATAAAACCGGGCCTTTGAAATCACTTCGGGTAGATTCCGTCTACCGTAGGAGCGTCGAGCTCTCTATTCCGAGGGTTCGGGGTCCCGTGTTTTTCGGTGACACGCATAAACGCCATGTCGTCATGTGAAACATAGGATTGGCCACGTCGTCAGGTACGAAACACAAAAGACCGCAGGACTATCTAATCCGAATCTATCGCTGCTACCCGGGCCAGGCAAAAAGTTATCCTATCGGCCGATCCTATCGAACAAGAGTGTATTCAAAACTCATATCGCTCCGCTGAGCACGATCCTGACCTCCTTCCCCCACTTCGTCTTCACAGGCTCCACCCAAGATCCGTAAGGATAAAACGAAAAACGTAATTTCTCGTGGAAATCTCTTGCATTGCTCTCGTTGCAATCTCGGAAGACTAATTAGACTGAAAGACTAATGAAATGAGTTCATAAATAAGCCGAATTAAGCTAAACCGTTTACTCGAATAACGGTTCTACGCGTATGGCCGATCAAAAGTAGAAACTTTTCTTCATAGATTGTACAATTTTAATCGTCTCAGTAGAATCCATTACTACACTACTACTGTCCACTTGGGTGGCTTGGAATCTCATCCGCTGAATGCACTTTAAACTGCTTCATCACGTCGCTACCGGGCTCAAAGTTTAAAAGTCAACTCGGAGGGACCGAATAAAGTTTCTCGCGGCAAGAATAAAACGGCGAGTCATCGTTAACTCTCGTCTCTCCTCGCTCGTTGCACTCGAGTCGTAGATGGAAGATCACGTTCACGAAACCAAGGCACACGGGTCGGCAGGTACACCGAGGAAGAATGGGAGATGCTAATTCCGCTAATCCCATTAGGAAACACAGTTTAAAACCAGTTTACCAAAGGAGGGACAGCTCGAAAAGTCGTAGACAGCGTGTACGCTTCGTTTTAAGCCACGATGACAGGAAACCAACGCCATCGTAACGGCTCGGCCGAAGGAAATCCCCTTATAAATTATTCTCGATCCCTGGCTTTAATGGATATTCGTCTATGCTTAGCCTGTGACCGTTGCTCCTTAATGATATAACTTCAATCTACGACAACAGTCAGCATTCTTCCAACCAGTATACGTCTGTATTTTTTATGAACACAGGTCGCGGCTAATAAGCGCAACGATTACGAATGATCTTACAAAGAAGAGCAATCGGTGTAAAGATAGTCCTTCGGAGAAACCTTCCAGTGGCTGGGTAATCCACATTTTTCGGCGTACCTCTAAATAACCGTCGTCGTCGGGAAGGTTTGAGTTATTTATTAACGCTAAATTCCACGTGTAGACCGTGAATCAGGGGATACTTGGAGTGCAAAAGAAACGGAGAACCGGTAGCTGTAATTCGAGTGCGCGCCTAAGTATGAGCAGTTTAGCCTCGGCTTATCGTCTAGACTGAGCCGTTCCAATGCATTTCTCACTTCGAGAGCGTGCGTGGATGAGTGCAGCTCGGAGAAAGCACATAACCGCCGCTAGCACTGCTCAGGGAAACGTGGATCTCATCGCTCGTAAATCTCCATGAGAAATCACGCCGTTAGCGGCTGTTGACTGTTAGAAAATTCCCTTTATATACGATATAGAAAATCCCCGGGTCCGGGCGAAAATACACGGGACGCACTTACACACCTCTGCCTGTTCGTAGCATTGTAAAGTACTACGTATAATTATAGATCGGCGCGCGGGCACATCGTTTAATTAACATACTTACACGATGTTTGCGCGATTAGCCGATGAAAAATCTTGCTCGCGGGTAAACATTGCCGGCCGGAATATGCCGCGGATAAGTTTGAGGTTTGCTCGCGCTGCTCGAGCGTACATAACGATGCGGGTTAACGTCAGCCGCAGGCTTACACAAACCCGCGAGCTTGCCCAAGGCTTTATTCATGCACGAAACCCGTGCGCCGGTACACCCAAGAGCCCCAGTCAAAGGGTACATTCAACATCGTTAGGTAATGATCCAAACATTTCGGTCCATATTAGCAAATACCCTGAATCATGGACACAAATTAACCCTAAATTACTTATCTCATTGGATATTTCGAAAGTTCTATGCCAACGCACGTACCGCCCGGAGGATAACATTATCTTCTTTTTTTCAAAACTATGACAAGTACCTTTTTTTAATCACGACGCAAGGTGGATGGGTCCAGTAAAAACTCATGTAATTCTTGTTGATCCGGAAAGTTATCCTACTCATGCATATTGATGACCTAACTTGATTATTATATTGAAGATTTTAAACCCAAACGACAAACGGCCCCGAGGATATAATTTTCGTAGTAATTCATACAAGTCTGGTCAAAAGTGATGAAAACCTTGTAAAAAGAAAAATCGAAAAAACTTAGCTTTCGGTGGATCGCAAAGACTGAGTGAGTTCAACTTTTCTCGGAAATTCGACATTTCGCGTAAGAATTCCTTGTTTTCCTTGGGGAACGATAATTTTCGAGGAAACCGTGTAAACAGGTAATTACACAAGTTGACGAGATTTGTTAGGGGCAATGAAACTTCACGTTCGATCGTAGCGTGGCGCGTTTACAGTGGAACCGTAAAATACAAGATCAGAGAACCGGTGATAACCGCGTGCATTCGTATTTTGTGTTTATGGGTAGGAATACTTTTAGCTCCGCTTGATTTACGCGAGTCGCCAAGGCAGCCGAGCTCTCAAAGACCATTACGCGTGAATACGCGGGCATTGAGAACCGTGGACAAACCATAAATACGGAATACATATCGGGAGGGCCGTTGCCGCGAAATTTATCGCGCAAACGACGGAAGCTACGAACTTTATTGTGCAAACGAACAAAACTATCGGCCGAGCGTCGACCGCACGATTGATCCGCCAATTTCCACCAATCGCCGAAATCAGTGGCAAACATCACCGCACAAATTAGCCCATTTCGATGGCCGTATTGCTAAACATGCGGTAGAATTAGATAGAAACGTTCATCTCGCCCGAGGAAACACCAACGGCCGTAAATCAATAATGTTACGGGAATAACGCCAAGCAGATACGATTGAATACAATGGACGATTGAAATGAACGTTTTTGTTTGATCGTTTTAAGAACAGTTTTAAAGGTGAAGGACCTTCCTGCGGGGCAGCGCACAATCCTACGATATTCGCAAGGACGGCCGATAAATATTCGCGACGCATCGTATTTCTCGGCATGGAGCAATAACGACGATGCCGATTTCAAGGTGATATCGAGATTGCCGCAACATGGGGCCCTAAAGCCCTCTCTAAGGACACTTAGTTGTTCCCCGCTGAGCGGACCCAGTCGTATGTTTCCACACGTCCCTCCCGTACCCCTCTGCCTATCCACCAGATTTATCACGAGACTTTTTAAAATGCACGGCACATCGCCCCGTTGCTTTGATTACATTTGCTGACCGCGCGACGTGCCAGTCGACTTCATAATTCTCATTTTCATCTAACAAAATTCTCCCACAATTCCAGATTTATCATCCCAGTGTCCAGAGAATTTTTTTCCAGAGAATTACATATTTCGTTGATTTATAAATGGCTTTCAACGGCGATGTTTTAATGCAGTTGTAAAACCGTTTTATTGACCTTCGTTTTACGTTACAATAGCCATTTCTGCACAACTGTACGTATTTCCTTCGATACCGGGAATTGCCGATCGTACGGCGAATAATATTCGATCTAATTTCCCGTAACGTCTCGGGGCTGTAAAATCCGATAAGCCCCCGGGAGAAGGAGCTCGTTTTCCTGCAGGACGAACAAAACCAACGCGTCGGACTACCAGATAGGAATTCTCCGCAGGGCACCGCGAACCATCAGATATCACTCGGTCGTGTAACGATGGCGTAACGCTTATCTTCCCGATCATGGAACGGAGAGTGCGTGTATTTAAACCCGGCCAGCCACGGTCAAGGAGAGTATACGAGAAATGAAGGGCCTGTTTCACAATTTCACTAAACAATGCCACACTGGGAACTCGCTATAAATATACCCAATTTCAAGAGCCACATAAAACGTTTCACACTCTACACTTATACCTACATTTTTCAAGCAAAAATCCAGTTCATCTTACTCTTTCGGAAATTTCGAACACTTCTTTCTACGAAGGATCATTAATTCGGTTATTCATGTCGTTTAAAGGCTGCGCTTCTTTGTGAATATTTGAAGAAAGTGGGTAACACAGGTTGAAAAATGTCTTCCTTAAAACCGACAGACGTAAGTCTTGTCATTTTCAACGGTGCGAAATTGAATTTAAAGTACGACAGAAAGGAATGCATTCGGTAGCGAAAGAAGCCTTGGTAAAATCCCTCGTGCGATTACTCGTGTGCTGAAGGTGGCGGCGAGGTACTTTCGAGGGGCAAATATAGATTGCAGAAACGGCGGGAAGGATATCCTGAACGAGTTGTCCTGGGGCGTATCGTCCCGGCGTGCAGCGTGTAATACGTCAAAGCTCATTTTTCTCCGGACAAAACGACGTTTTCCGGGACGTGCCTTGCATCGTCCACGAGGGGAGAATCTCCCCGCGGGGCATCGGGGTACGTCGGTTACACGCGAAACGCAACGCCGGCTTCTCCGAGGTCGACGTTGCCTTGGTGAATTTCAACGAAACCTCATCGTCCTGCGCGTCCCTCGTTTTTGCCGAAAACCGCCGGGACTTGGGCAAGAACCTCCCTCTCCTCCCCCTTCCCCCGTCGTACGACCTAATATCGTCGTTGAGCATCGACGCGCGTCGATGTAAACGGCAGATAGGAATCTACGAACCGTTGGATTCTGCTTAATCGGCCAGTCCTATCAGGACTTGCTTATGTTACGAGCCGGCCCGAAGACTCGTCTTTCCTCCTCTAATGTCAAAGGCGGGATTACCGTTTTCCACGCTTTTTAACCAGGGAAAAACGCTGTATGACGCAACGTCGCGACGATGATAAAGCTCGGCCCGTTGTCTCGTGGGAAATCGGACGGGCGTCGCTCGTCGTTTCTTCTTTTCGTTCTTCTTTTCTTTTTTTTTCAGGGAACCAACGAGACAAAGGACCTCGCTATCTCATCCCGATGTGCCTGAAATCAGCACCGCGCGCCATGCCAACTCGCGAGCGATTTAATTTCAATTTAAAAGAGCTTGCACGGCTGGAAACGCTGCCAAACGTTCGAGATGAAAAAGAAGCCGCGAGAGAGAAAGTCCTCCGTGAACGCGGAAGAACGGGGAAACTGTCGTTTCGGTGAAACTGCTGTCGAATTTCGATGTCCCCAGCCAGCCAACTAATGCCGGTTCAAAGTTATGACCAAGCAAAAAGGTAAATCTTGACATCCCGTTAACGCCAACATCGCGACTAATATCCTCAACAGCGGCTTTATGACTTTACGTAACGCGATAATGGTGTGAAATTTAATTTAATAAAGTCAGTGGGGTAGTATCGACGACGAGGTACACGTCTCTGAGCAATGCGCAACGATTCATAATCCACTTTTCGCATTAGCAATCGCGTACGCGTCATTGAAATTTCTCTACTTTCCTGGCGGAATTGTTGAAGTGCCGTTGGAGCGTTAAAAAAGACAATGACGGGCAACCGTAGAGGTACTTGTTCTCGAAACGGCACATTCCTCGTTTGCCGATAATAAAACACGAAAAACGATTATCGCGTGCGGCCGAAAAACGGGGCTCTTCTCGTCCCGCCCGTCGCCCAAATAAATACGTTCTTACGTTAACCCGCGGCACCGCTCGTTAGTCACGTTACAGCGTCGTAAGTAAGTGCAGCCGAGTGGTTTGAAAGTACCGTTCGGCGGATGGGGTTACGAATAATTTAGCAACGGGCCCTCTGTGTTTGCAAATGTGTTACAGGGAGATTATATCACGGTGCATCCGTTACGCCGGCAACAACACGTAGTTAATATGCATGCACGGCTTAATTTACATTAACTCCCGCATCTAGGCTGCCACGTGTACGCGGAAGCTTCACGCAACGACGAGGAGAGAAACAAATGAATATAATAGGGCTGAAGCGAGATGCCGAGATCATTACGACCCTCGCAGCAACTGCCGGGGATGCATATTTATCCGAGTTTATCAGTAATTTACCAGCGATTGCACGCCAGGCCGAGCACTCTTTTTCAGCGTACCGACGAAAAAGCAAAACACCTCAAGTTTGTTACACGGAAGAGTGAAAGTCCGGGCGAACGGAGGACGAGAGGAAGGGTCTGGGGCGGGGGACGTTGTAACGAATGACGCGAAAGAGGCAAATAAAGAGATATACGGCAACGGAAGAACCGCAATCGCAGTTTCATTAATACGTACGTCGCCTCGTATGTCAGACCGCGGAGGCAAACAAACAAGAGAGGGTACAAAGGCAAATGGAACGCTAATAAGCAAGGAGAAAGCCCAAGGGGGAAATTGTCCTACAGTTCGTATGCCACAAAGAGCAAATTAACCAACAGCTACGACAATCAAATTTTTTCAATCGAGTTTTCAGTCATCCTAAAAGTCTTATTTAACGAACGACTGCTTACAAAATCGATAAGTAGTAAACTGATATGGAACTCTAACAAACTTCACTAGATACGAAGAATATTTCTTAATAACGTTAACAGTAATGATTGAAAAACTCGTCTAATTATCGACCTGTAAATTGTAATTTAATAAACAGCCTCTACGAGGTACTTGATTGAACTCATTAAAATTCCAGCCTTGATAGACTTGGCGATTGTATGACTCTAAACTTACGCTCCTGTTGGCCGACGTACCAGTGGCTCGCCGATACCAGTATCTGTCTATCCGGGCGATTAGAGTCGGCTGTGAACGAAATCAGCAGCACGTGTTAGCGCGAGTTATCGCCGGATGAATCAGCCACCTCTGTTTTGCGCGATATCCATGTCTTCGCTAAGCTGTTAATGAGTCGATAGGGACTACTCATTAACAGGCATCGGTGCAATTTTACGTCGCCAGCAGAGAGAGAGGGAGATTGAGGGAAGGGGCACATCCTAATCGCGTATGAATGTAGGACAAAAAAGGCTTACGATAATTTTCAATCAACGTACTTGATTTTTAATGAGACTGGAAAGCGAATATTATCGTGATTGCAATAAAATGTCCGCCGTCACGGCGCCTGCGGGTCATCCGAATTTATTGGCGATTAACTTTCTTATCCGTTCGGTAATATCAATAATACATTCCCCCCGCGGGTGTACAGGTATTTTCATCTCGTCGCCTCGTTGTGAATTAATAGCTCTCCCCAAGCGTTTCGTAACCATTACAGAAGAGACCGTACGCCACCTGCGAGGGAATGGATAACAATCGCCACGATTACACCGGTATGCACGGCGGCCGTCCTGTTTTTATAACTCAACCGCTGTATGACTAATTTATACGTCACGACACAGCAGCGCCATCTGTAAATAAACTGAAGATAATTCAACCAAAAAAAAGTTATCGCACAAAGGAAAATTGATATGTCGTTTCACAACGATTTCGGGGAAAACCGGTGTTGGCAGGACTTTGAATTCTTTTGCGAAACGATTCTTCGCAAGGAGGTATGCAAATAGTTTGTATGATTTGTATGCCGTTTATAGATTCCCGTTGAAGTCAACAAAAGAATAAGCATTGGTGGTCGACCGTGGCGCGTGCAATGGCCACATCGAATCAGGAATACCAGGAAGTCATTATACGTTTATCGCATTAGGCGATGGATATTCATAAACATGGCAATATCCCGGCAGTCTGTGCGGCTGATAATATCGTCCTTGATAAGCACACGGCCTCGTTTAGTATAGTGGAGGAGAGCTTGGAGATATGCAGACGCAGCTAGTATCGATCGGTTCTCGAATTACCGAAGGCACTCTGCCGACTGGGATCGCAATCTGGACGGAACCTTCCATAAAGTTATTCGCTAATTAGCTCGTTATCAGAAAGTAGTACGGGGCAGTCCTTATACGTGCATCTCGGAAGCCTCTATAAATGTCCGTCCGGTTAAATATTCCAATGGCCGTGCCGTCCGTTCGTTCTACTTAACTAAATGATCAGTCCGGGCTAAGAGGAAAAGGTCTTAATGACAACAGCGGACGCAGTCTCGAAAAATAGGAGGGTTTCTAAAATTAACTAGCTTCTCAAATATGTCATTGCGACACTCCGCGCAACGTCGCGGATTAGCGACGTTCACCGTGAAATTTCTGTCCTAATTGCTGGATTCTTAATAGTTCGCTCTTGCGTGCTGCGCAATTTAATCTTCTACTGCAACGAATGCATTTCCCCCGAGGCCTCTAATTTATCGAACGAAATACACGCGCCGGTGAGAGCGTTTATAAATGGACGAACCTGTGACCTATCACGAGACCTTTGCACCCGGTAACAACCCATATTGTACTCCACAAAGAATTCTGCCTGAAATAACCGGACAATCCGCTGAGTGTTTACCTTAGACCGCTATTTTCCCAACCGCCGTGACGTAAGGCTTACACAACACGCAAAAACTGTAATTATATAGAGAAACGTGTAATATTAGAAACGTTATAAGAACATAAAATTTTCACCGTCTGCCAGTTAGACAGCTAACGCAAGCATAGTGGAGTAAGAAGCCTATTGCAGCTGTAAAGAAATAAATAAGTCTGAATCATGAAGCATCACGTGAGAATATGAAGATAAAACTCGTGTACAGCTTGTTAGCGTGTAGTTCATCGATTATGTTCTGAGAAGGAAACTTGATGCATCCTAACCGCCCTTAGAATTAGATGGTCTCATTTAGGGAATTGAATTGCACTCTTGCTCGCGAGCGTGCAGCACTTAATACGGCAGGCAATATGCACTTAGAGAACATTTTCTACAAGGCTTACGTAGCCTCAAAGCAAGCTCAACGATGACTTAGACGATCCTCAGATACTTCCCCATAGATTCGTTGGCTTCCAATTGCCAGCGCTTTCACGAACGGTGGTATTCCTAAATGAACTTAAGATGGAAATAGCATGGTGCCCCGAGGATGTCGTCGGTTAACAGCTGGAATACTTGTGCGGCACTAGAGCAACTCTAGTCGTACTTTCAGCTCAGTCCTGTCGTTAAAGGTCACGAAGGTAGACGAGTAAAACGCTTCAAGGACAATTCGTACTTGAGAGTGTCGCAGGGCACGAGCAGGATGGGTGGAGGACGTCAAACCAGAATAAGAGCGAACGTGGGAAAGCAACGAAGGGGAAGGGTAGAAGCAGCTGAGGAGAATCTGGTTAGACTTAATAAGATAACGTAAAAGAAAATCCGAAGGAACTAAGCAAAACATCCTCAACGTCTACGCGTTTCGCCCACGGTATCCGCCTCTGCGGCTTCTTCCAGCGGTTTCCGCAATTACGAGATTGCAAGGCGCGCTTTACGACTTTACCCAGGGGAAATTCTCCACGCACTCCCCGAGTTTGTGACTCCTCTTATATTTTGAATTTCGGCTGATACGCCGTTGCCCCGTGCGCTCTGCCTTATCCTTCGGTTTATCTGCTCACCACCATTCGTCGGAAGGGAAACTTTATTTAACCTAAACCTCCTGAGACGGATAGGCCATCAAGCGAGTCTCAAACGTATCCCTCAGTCACGGTCACGTGAGCCAAAGTATAAGATTTCCGAAGCTTCATATTGTGTCAAAGAGACTGCGGGAAAAGTCATCAACCACTCAAACAGCGCTTATACCATAATCAATTGGTCATTATTTATGTTTACGAAAAGCGCTGCTTAAGAAAAATGTTGCACGAATGATTACTCAATTACCCGAGGACATTACGAAGCAGTAGCTGTTCTCCTTGTGATTAACTCGGCGCCAAGCGATAGTTAATGACTTTACCTTGCCTTGATCATCGAGCATTGCGAGATGAACACACTCGACAAAAAGTTGCCGAACGCATCACAGGTGAAATTAAGTTGAACGTAGCTCGGGGTTCGCTCTTTCGGACCCGAGCAGAGAGGGATGAGGGGGGACGTAGGAGAGGGTCGACCCTTGCGCGTAATCAGATCCACGTAACGCGTGGGGCAGACTTGTCTCGCAACGTGTAACGTGCAACGTGGCGTCGGGACGGAACTTGCAGTGCGTGTCGGAACGAAGAAGATCGAGAGGCAAGGTGCGCTGACCTATCACGGGCTGCTGGCAGCCCGCAGCTACTCGCCGCTGAATATCGGCAGCAGAAACAGCAGCACGGCAGCCACGCTCCGAGTGACTCATCCGTTCCGTAACTACTCGGCCCGATGCCTTGCACGGCCATAACGGCAAACACCTAGCCAACAAACCGCGGCAATTATCGCCCCGCTATTTTTAAACCCTCTACATCAGCGTAACCTTCGCGAATAATTCCCCCGGCTTCAGCTTCGCGTGAAACTCACGTAGGTTGTACAATCAAGTCGGCCAAGCTTCACGTCCTTATTACGGTTTTCTGCAGTGACGTTAATCACTCGCTTCCGGGAGAAGCAAAGTTACACGCGTTCGGATCAACTTAGGAGAGTTGGTTGAGCTTTGAAACAGTTAGAACGGAGAATCGTAGACGACGGTTGTGCACAATATCTTGGCATTATATGTCGTAATTTTTCACAACAATCCCCGCGAGGGGAGAATAGAGAATGGATGAATAAAGTAAGTGTATCGTTTGGAAGTTTCTCTTCTTCTCGTTATTGTCTTGTAAATTCTTCAGGGACAATCGGCTTAGAAACGCAAGGTGTCTTCTACCTGATGCCATGGAATTCTATTGTTCCTTCAATCGTGACAGCTGGGATAAAATTCTCTGCTGGGAATCCTTGAAACAGACCGTCGATCTCTAATTAAATAATTCCTCGTCGGAGCGAATAAATGTTAATCTTTTCACCTCTGTTAGAATGGGGCTTTCAATGAAGTTATCGTGCGAGGTATCCGCCGATGGAAACTTCGCAAATTATTCAATGGCTCGTGACTGCGAGAGGAATGAAAGGGCTATGCGAAAATTCGGAATTCCCGGGTGCATTATTGCAGCTGAAACTCGGCAAGTAATCGGAAACGCTGGCGACGGTATAATTTCGACGATCAATGCCGTGGGAGCCGTAAAGCAGACAGCCGTTAGAGGATCGTTGGAATTCCTACGGTTTCTCAACTGCCGATCGTGTGGCAAAGCCAAGTTATGCGGAGAGTCTGTGCTAAGTTTAGGCGACCGCGTTGTTTACCGCCGCGGTAAGATACCCTTTCTTTTCCGCGCCATTACCAGCGAAAAGTCAGGGGTGGTCGACTTCCCCCCCTCCCGTCCCCCATCCCCGAAACTCGCCGTTCCCGACTGGGAGAAAACGCGAGTAAAGACTCCTCTGCGTTTTTATGTGTTCCAGGCAAAAAGTCCCGACGTTTTCGAAGATCCTCTCCACTGAATTCCTCGTCCTTTAGCCGTGTAAAGCCCCGTGGCCAGTACTATCGTCGGGCCAGAAGCGTGTTTGTACAACGACTCCGACATTCGAGCTATCGGCCGTGAAAGTCTCCGCCGCTACTCGTGTTTCGGACCGGTCTGCGTTGTGTTTTTAAAACGTGTTCGGATAAACGGTACACACCCGACTGCCGTGATGTGCATCTGTCAATTTCACCGGGGACACGCCAAAGACGACGTCTTCCCGTCTAACAAGCCCACGTGACGTTTCGTAATTCCATTCGACGATTTTATTTTACACTCGCGTACCCAATAACCTCGACAATCTTACATGACGCGTTTAACTGCAACGATCATTCGACTTTGACGGATTAATGATGCGTTCTTAGGCAATATAGAATAATTTATTGTTATCGTTAGCCTAAAAATGGATTCGTTTCACCGTAGTGATTGCATTGTAAACGTGAAGTGGCAAGTTCAAGAATCAACCGTTCGAGTAATTTCGAACTCAAAACTTTTCACTTTGGATGGGCAGGCAATGTTTATACGGGATAGATATATCTACCGTATATAGATCATTTTTCACGAGGCTGATGGACGTGCAGCGGAGATTCACTGACGTGCAGCTCGATCCATTACTGTTCGTCCAGCGCCTATCTCAAGAGATTCGTTCACATGCCAATGATGACACACTGCCACTGTAAACAAATTCTCCGACATAAACATTCACGGTGCGATATAACTGTGCGTTCGGGCGATAAATTCAAATCGATGTCATGAAGGATTTAAAGTTTAAATCGTTCTTCGAGTTAATTTATCGTACAAATACGTACTTCATAACGTTTTTTAATTAGTTAACACCTTTGCTGTAATAAAGAAGTCACGTGAATATATATATATATGTTTTTTGTTCAAAAAATCACTTCCGAAACCCACAATTATCTAAGAAGTAGTGACTCTTTAACAACTGCTAGCGTGTGCAATGCTTAGGTTCTTAGCAATCACGAAGCGAAGCGTTCCCTAAAAATGCAGAAGATGCGGATGCTGATTTTAGCGATATTCGCGTCCAGGAATATCGGAAATTTTTGCAAGGAAGGAGAAAGTTCCCGCGGCCGTGCATTTAAGAAACGGAGAGAGTTCTAATATTCGGTTTATCTTTCGACGTGACCGAAGGTACGCTTCTACTTTTCACCTTCGGCCCGCGGTTTCTCGATCTCTGCCGGGCGATCGCGGGGGGTTCGCAGCAAAGGTCAATAAGCAAGCCGCGGCTCCGTTTAGAGTCGATAATGTAAGAAAGATCCGCGGAATGGAGTCACGCGCGCGTCTTTCTGCACGAGAAGCCGCTTTCGTGGCTCGCGCCGAGCAAGATGCTATCCGAATTATTTCTACGGAGACCACGTTGCTTCTAACAAGGAAACGTTGCGAAGTGACCGCCTCCGATTTTCTTATGCTTGTGATATGTTATAGTCCATCCAAATCTAAGAGACACGTATTTTTTTATATGTGCTCTTAAACGGATTTAAGGGGTGAAATTCACCCTCAAAGTTGAGCGTGTAAAGCGGTGTTTGTGTAGTTTTACATAGAAGGAGTGTCTCTATCGCCACCAAACCAACTTTAAAACATTCCTCACGTGAAATGATGAAATTCACATATCCATCTTTCTATGCACCCTTATTGCAAGGGGGTGAACCACCCTCTGAAAATTTTCATTTCAATATAAAAAAAAAACTAATTATCCGATTTTAATGAAACAAAAACCAAATTGTAGAGCGAGGAAAAACAAAGGTGACCAGTTTTTGTATTTTTCGAAAAAAACAATTTTTAAGAGGAAAAACACGTCTTCAACTATAAGTCTGTTCTCCTAATGTTAAAATCATTCTGATTAGTTTTAATTGCCGGAGACCTCTTATACACTCACCTATATATCTCAAAACAAGACATCATTACATTCAGGCTTGTCTTTGTTGTTTTTCTTGTGATTCATTGTCCCTGCATGTGCCGCATATACACGTAAGTATTAAAGTATACTATTTTTTTTAAGTATTATAATTTATTTTATTTCAGGCATTATCAAGGTGTAATATACACTTCTGTAGTTAATACATTTTTGGTTTGCTGTTTCTAAAAAAAATTTTATACGTAATGCGCAGATGAGTAAAGAAGGTCCTCACTGACATATTTATCTCGGTGTCTCTTTATGATGCCCTTTAATACCTTTTGTATAGCCTTTAACTGAACGATTATTTACAATGTTTTCGAGTCTGTATCAATACTGCCTGATTGTAAGTGAGGAAATGCGGATTATTACTTTTCTCATGAATATAATAACCACAATTAATGTCTTTAATCGTTAATTTTGTTATTAATTATTTGTAAATACACGTCTATATTTCAATTATTCAATAAAAAACATATGTATAAATATACATTCTTACATTAAAAGTTTTTTTTATATTGTCATTATATTCGTTGAAATTCCATTTTCTCTCTTATGAAACTAATGTCTGTATTCTGACAATGAGGAATGGTCATATTCTGTGAAAACATGTTTAAAACACAGCGATTTTTTACACCAAGAACATCTTACTACAGCGATATTCGTGCACATTGCGATAGCGAAAACGTTTGAAAAGCAAATTTGACCGGATTTTCGAAATTTTCTGGTCGTTTTTCTATGTATTCACTTTTGAACCAAGAATATCGGAACAAATTTTGATACCTTGGAGATGATAATTGGTTATGAACAAGGGATTGTAATTTTATTGTATTGTTTCTCAAGTGTAAGTTTATGTCGTAATCAAGGAACATGACACTGTCTGAAAAGTGTCTAACATAATTCATCCATATTTTCAATCCGAAAACGAAAAGTGGCTGAATTTTTCCAGCTGTGCCCTTTGGTATAATCATTGGGATGATTTGCTTATCAATTGGGGAAAGTTGGCTAATAACTTGTGGGCAATGTCCACCCCATGAATCGGTCAAAAGAACGTTCATCTGACCAATGATTGGAATAAAAACGTTTCCAAACCTATATCTTTAAGTGCTTTGTAAGTAAATACATATTAGAAACATTAAAGCAACTTTTATAACATCAAATTAAATTATTTCAACATACCAGAAATGAGCTTCAGAAGTGGGACCCACTTTAACTCACTCTAACCCACTTACAAAATTGCCCACAGGCAATACTGATACACACTCGATAGCGTTGTAAATAATCGTTCACTTAAGGGCTATACAGAAGATTAATATTAATAGAATATTGAAATAATGAAGGAGGCTATTACCATCCTTGAAAAACGGAGAGATTATACATTTTCTATAAATTGTATTATAAATGTATAAATTTGTTGCATCGACAATTGCCGATTATTAATATCTATATATATTCTAACGGCGATTCTAGCACACCAACCAAGTATGTATGCAGTCAGGTATTACATTACCGCACAGTGCGCTTTAACTTCTTTTAAATACAGCAAACCAAAATATATTAACTAAAGAAGTGTATATTACATCTTGATAATGCCCAAAATAAAATAAATTAAAATACCTGAACAATAACAGTATACTTTAATATTTACGTGTATATGCGGCACATGCAGGGACAGTGAATCACAAGAAAAACAACAAAGACAAGCCTGAATGTAATGATGTCTTGTTTTCAGGTATATAGGTGAGTGTATAAGAGGTCTCCGGCAATTAAAACTAATCAGAATGATTTTAACATTAGGAGAACAGACTTATAGTTGAAGACGTGTTTTTCCTCTTAAAAATTGTTTTTTTCGAAAAATACAAAAACTGGTCACCTTTGTTTTTCCTCGCTCTACAATTTGGTTTTTGTTTCATTAAAATCGGATAATTAGTTTTTTTTTTATATTGAAATGAAAATTTTCAGAGGGTGGTTCACCCCCTTGCAATAAGGGTGCATAGAAAGATGGATATGTGAATTTCATCATTTCGCGTGAGGAATGTTTTAAAGTTGGTTTGGTGGCGATAGAGACACTCCTTCTATGTAAAACTACACAAACACCGCTTTACACGCTCAACTTTGAGGGTGAATTTCACCCCTTAAATCCGTTTAAGAGCACATATAAAAAAATACGTGTCTCTTAGATTTGGATGGACTATAACATATCACAAGCATAAGAAAATCGGAGGCGGTCACTTCGCAACGTTTCCTTGTAAGTATAGATCGCCGTACCCTCTATGACTCGCCGTGAACAACTTCCACGTCCCGAAGAATAATGCATTTGCTTTCACCAAACGGGCAAACGCTGTTAGCAATTAAAACGGGCATTTTCCTTTCGGTAATGTATTACCCACTTCGAGGCTTACGAAAATGTTGTTGGCGCGCGGCAAATATTTGCCAGATAGTATTTACCGTCAAACACACGTAATGTCTTTATCTGGAATTCTCGAAAAAAAATCTCAGCATTTCCCTCCCTGCCCTATAGACCTTCTTCTCTGGCGACACGTAACACATTACAATACGACGCACAGAACGCGGACTGGAACGATGTAAACTGGTAATTAGTACGGCGGGTAGGAACTACTTTACTCGCGTTAGGGCGCCGTACATCGAGAATTGTGACACCGTGTCTTTCGAGCGGATTTTTATGAATGAAGGGTACCGCGTGGTGGATTGCGACAGAGCACGGATGAATGGAAGGAGATCGGGAATGAGCTGGCTCTACCTTTTCCGCTGGGTATGTTGCAAGCGTCCAGCTTGGCCCCGGCTAGGCCTTTTTTTAACACGTAGGTACGAACAAGAAAAGACTCGTTTCAGTCCGATGGCCATGGGCTCTCGTCGTATCGTTAGTGTGGCTCTCTAACGTGTCTAATTTGATCGCCGTGAAACGCCGAGAGTTTGCATAAATCACGGCCCCATTGTCAGTGGGTGGAAATGCATAACGACGTGCCGAATGACACACACGCCTATTGAATAGGCCCCGAAAGAATTAACGGTACGTACGAACGCTTGATCGAGTCTTTCAAACGCGTTCTACCGACTGTTCCCGTTATAACGTCAAGGCGTACGCCTCCGCCGAAGGTTAATTAACTTTTGATACCCCGCTAAAGTGTTTGCTCGTGAAATCGCCGGGACAGGCTGATTTATGTGACGAAAGGGGAGTAAGTGCCGGGCTAAAATATTGTTAGTATCCTCGCCGATGAGATATACCTACTAAGACTACGGAAAAAGAGTTATGGTTAAACTACACTCTCAGCCGTGCAAGCCGTACGATTTTCTCGAATTTACGAGTCACTCGCGCCGTTGGTTTCAGGACCAAACGGTCCCGTGTCCGTTACAGCCTTACAATGTTGCCAGTACCAGGAGATCTACATAACATATGGACCTTCCTTTCCCCCAGTAGCGTACAAATCATGTACGCATCCGTAAGGTTCCACGTACAAGTGAAAACGCCCTGCACATCCGTTAATAACAATCTCACTCTGTGCTTTACATACGTCATCTCCGTCATTTCGAAACGCGGCAGCTTTTCTTCCCATCCACCCCCGCGTCCCGTAGTCCCTTCGCGTCTGTTTCTTTCCAAGTTTTCTCCAGCACTCGCGTTATTACGTACGTTCTCTTTTTAGACAGATCAGAATTTCTCCCTCGCAATGAACGAGAAAGTTTTCCACCGACGCGAACTTTCGAGCTCTCAAATTTCAAACGAGTTTTATCGTACCTTTTCGTTCGTGAGGATCGCAGAATTTCTGCTCCGCTCTGGAGATGATAATGCTCTCGTTAAATCTTGGAAAAAGAGAATTCCTGCCGGTTCTAACGTATCTTACATCTCTGATGCTTTCCACTGCAACGGGGAATCCCTGTAAAACCGCGGTCCTATGAAGGAACGACTTCATCGCGCCGTTTCAAGGACTCTCCGCGTCGAAAAGCAGAGAAAACATCGGTATACCGCTTGCATTCGCGGGCATTCTTCTGCCTCGTGAAATATCTACGGCTGTTTTGATTCTCGGCACATACAGGCTACATCTCAAGTATTCTAGGTGCTCTGTGACGGTTTTCTTACGGCGACGCGATTCCCGGAGATTCCCCATGCGAGGAGCACCCGATCCTACGTTCCTCGCATAACGATCCTTCCCCCCAGTCCGGAAATGTTGACGATACCGCGATTGCTCATCAACTCCTTGCTTTGACGCTCGAAGAAACGCTGTTTTTCCTAGGACCCACGCTGAGGAGTAAGGGGAGCCGCTTCCGCTCTCCGATTGAGGTTTTGTAGTTGGCAGAAGGAGATACGTAACGCCTGTCTAATGGGCATTCTTTCGTCTTGTATGGAACGTCGCGGTCGACGTGGGCCTTGGCTGCATTTAGAAAGGTCGTTAAAGACTTATTATAGGAACGTAACGGGACTGGCTCTCTCGGTGTATCTCGAGGGTGAGAAGTAGCAGACCTTCACCCTCAGAACGCCCGAGAGGCACATCAGCCCTTCTCACTCTTTTCCTGTCCCGCTCTCTCTCCCTCCCTGCCGGGCCCACGCTTTCCTTTGCAGCTTTCGTCTCTCCTTCTTTTTCTAACGAACGTTGTGCCTTACGAAGCCGCTCCAAGACCCTACTCCCACGATGTTGATATTTATAGAGCCCCGTCATTTACTCTATATTAGCCCAATTTGCTTTGCTCCCCGTGTCTTACGTCCTCGGCACCTTCCAATTAGTGCATTAGTCGCGTCTTAACGACCCTCCGCGCTTATTGGCCCGCGATTCGCGAATTCCAGGCCTGTTGGAACATAGAGGCCCTCGCGACATGTTTATTTTCATATACCAGAGGTACGTTGCTTTGGAAGATACGCAAGAGTGGTTCGATAATTATTCAATATTCGATTGCTCGGGAATTAATAATATCCCTGTTTACTGCGCCTCATTGCGGAAACATGATAATACGATTGTACTTTAAATGCAATGGCGTACGTATCGATGGAAATTCGCAAATGTTTTCGGCTCTGTTCTTCCGTTTCGCTTTCTGTTTTACCGGTAATTACGCGTCATAGACATATTATCGGGCAGACACGCGGGCGACGGGGGCAGTGTTTCCCTTCAGACTGAGCTCATTGGGGAGTTTAAAAGGAACGCATGAAAGAACATCAGAGACACGGTCGGTTGGCGCGAATGCATATGCACTCTTCCCTCTTTTAGCGTTTCTCGTTGTCCAAGGCGGAACTAACAGCCCCTAAATGACTCGTTACAACCTTTGCACGGATTTAAGAGATACTCCTTTTGGAGAGCATAAATAAAACGGTGCGACAACTTCTCAGCTGCACCTGTTTCGAAAGGTTACAGTAATTAAAATGCCATTTGCTCCGATAGAACTGCCGCTTAAAGTGGGCCAAATAAATACTTAAGTCCCTCTCGCCGGTCGTCGTACTTGGCGAATATCTAAATCGCAGCCTAACGCAATTCCCGGTGCATTTCGAGCCCCGTCTCATCGATAATTCACTTGCAGGTTGAAGGGAAATTTTTTAAAAGGTCACCTAATTTATTTACGCGCCCCTGATAGTCGTCCTTTGAGAGACTGCCAATGCCGATGGCTCTTTTTTTTCGCGTCTTGCCCCCGTCCCCGTGCCTTTGTTGCAGGCCAGACGTCCGTTGCCCCCGATGTAAAGGCTCGTAAAAATTTGTGCCGCCGCGCACTCTCGCCGGGAGAGATGAGTGAATGCGGATTTAGTATCGCCACGTTCTCTCCCTTAGCCGTACGTCGTAAAAATCAAATTTGGAACTTCCACTCCCCCTCCCCCTACCCCCACCCACGTCTTCCCCGTTTGCGCGGCTATAACGAACTCCGGGGACGTCGCATCAAGAAAAATATTGCCAATAAATTGTCCTTCCGCGACGTACCGTCCTCGCTGGGATTCGGAAATAACGGCTGAGGTCTCAAGTGCAATTGTTCCGACGTTTCGTCGTTACGACGACCGCGGAACGGAAGAACCTTAGCGAAACGGCAGGGATTCGCCATGCAATTGTCCCTTAACGCGTCTCCTTCTGACGCTCCTGCGAAAGGGGGAATTTCTGGGCCGGTGGAAACGACTGGTTCCCAGAAAAATCGTCCTCTCTCGCCGAGCGCAAACAAGTTTAAAGCCCAATCTGCCGGAAGTGCCGAGAGGCCGAAATAACCACTTCCGAACGTGAAACTCGAACTGCTTTTTATACGTTTTAGGGTGATCCGTCAACCATAAATTGCGTGGGAACTCGATCAGAAAGGAAATACTCCTACGTTTACAGGAATCTTACAGCATTGCATTAAGAAGCATCAGTAAGATGTATGAATGGTGATCAAATGTATTACATTTAACTTCGTTCATAGCCTCAAATTATTCAGTTTAAAAAAAAAAAACTTTGGCTCACAATTTCAACCGAATGCAAATTAAAAGAAAATGAACACGTTTAATATTGTAATACATTTCCCAGTGGATTAATAAAGCATCGGATATTCGCAAAGTCGTTCCCGTAGTCTGGCAAGGGATTACAGATAATACTTTACGCGTTCGATAAATCCCAAAGCTAGTGGATATTATTGGTATACATACACATGTATACGTCGGGTTTAGGAGCCCGTTTAATGCTCAATATGATTTATCGCAATATTACTATGCTGCATCGGACAGTTTCTCTGCCTCGTGCAGAATCTCATCTCGGAAACAACATATAAGGCATGCATGAGAATCCATATTTTATCAATGTACAACGGAAACTACGAAACATTAAAAGTAATACAGAAACTTTAGGGAAAAACGAAATTTTAGATAAAGAATCGAATATAATAAAGATAGACGTAATTAATGCTGCAGGCGAAAATCTTTCGTAGATATTAATTAAATATCCTGGCAACTGTCAATTATACGAGTAACAATAGGGACTGACCTATACATACGCGATCGATTCAAATCTGCATGATGGTCATTATCTTCATCCGAGGCATGATAAATAAGTAATTTAATCTCCGACAAAGACGTAATTAATGCAGCAGCCGAAAATCTTTCATAAACGTTAATCAGCTTTTCCTGGAAACTGTCAATTATACGAGTAACAATAGAAATTTAACTATGGCAACGAGAGCGGTGCAAATCTGCAATCTTAATTTAATATCCGACAAAGAATGAATATCACGAAACCAAGCACGACATCACACGGTCCAGAGGTTCTGAATATGGAGATTTTGGAAAGCGTTCCCTCGCTTAGGGTCGTTGGTAATTGAGACGTTCGGGCAGTAAAAACTGTCGTTATTAGGAGCAATGCGATTAATTAGCCGTTAATTCGGTGCGGCGCCGTTGGAAAGACCGTGAAGCACGTGACGTTTAACGAGGCCACGCGAGCAATTCCGTGCTGGATTTGTCGCAAAAGCCCACTCGAAGGCTCTGGGTCGTTCGTCAAGCGGCCCCCTTCGTCGACAGCCCGATGATCTCATCACAGAACCGTTATGCGCTCGCGCGCCGCGGCTAAAGGCTTCGCGTAAGTTGCATCCTGCATCGGCGCCGGTGCAAGGCGCTCGCGTGCCTTCAAGAATTTGGAGCTCTGCCCATTCTTATCTGCGCGGCAATAACGCAGACGTGTGTGCACCGCTTATCGGCTTCCATCTGCCGCAATTAACCGTCCATACCGCCAGCCCGGAGTATTCGTTATAAATCAACACCCCTCTCCCTCCCCCTGCCCTGCGCGCACATGACCAGAGAGGGGCAGGAGGGGTGGGCGGCATTGCCGCGCGGCAGCATCAGATAAATACTTCGAAACGAACTATTAAATCGTTAATCACGAAAGTGCCGGACGGAAAAGAGAACCGTTTTCCGCCTCCGTGCGACTAATTTTTCGCCACGCTCGAGTTGCCCCACCGTGAGGTGGTGCATTCCGCCGAGTCCCTGGCAATAAAAAGATCTTATAACAAACGACGAGAACGTTTGTCCGTACGTTAAGGGGGAGACAGAGAGACGCGCGGGGCAAAGGCGAGTGGCCAACGATTGCTCGGCAGGAGCGCGACACTGGAATCCGTCAAAGCGGGTGTATCTCCGCGGAGTTTAACATGTGTCCCGAGCAGTTTACGGTAAAATATGGGCAAACCGTTGTCACATTTCTCTCGGCAAGTGCACACGTAAACGCGCGTCCAATGAAAATCTGTCAAATCAAGAGGGTAGCAGATGCCCGCCGACGAGATGCTATGTGAAAATGACATTCGGAATAACAGATAATAAATAGCACACGCGGGTCGCATACTTTCCTATAAGAGTAACTCACGCGTCCCATTACTTTGCGTTTGCCTATTTTCTCCTTGAATAGGAAATTTTCAATAATCCTCGACATCCTTCTTCGCCTTGACAAAATGTTGAACCTGTACAGCGACTAAAAAGGATAAGTAAGTTTCCTGCAATAACGCTTTGAGTTTGGAGCGTTTGTTGGAGTTCCTAAAATATATTGTAATTCGGTACTCGCCATGAATAGGGGTTTAAAGAAATCATTCATGGGCCGTGCGGAGGCGGGTTTTGTAAAAGAGGTAAATCGCCTGTTGTCCTATTTACCATTCTCGGAGCGAGCGTAAGGAAGGTCGACAAACATGCGCGAAGCTCCGAGACACACGAACCGAATCTTTCGGTTCAACGGCAGGTACATTTTCCAATTCCATCTGCTTCCGCCGCGAGCACACTTGCCGTACGTAGCAAATAAATAAACGATCCTGTCGCCCCGGGGAAACTTCATTGTATTTTCCACGAGCCACGTTACACACCCACGCTTCTTCGATCCCGACGGAAGTGGGTGAAGGTTTTCTCACAGTGGGAAAGATGTTACGAGATAACAAGAGTCGTGTACGAGGAAAAAGCCAGGACAACGGGTCGTTACGACTGAAAGCTTTCGCTACGTTTCCAGGTAATCAGCTGGTTCAAGTGCTCGTCTCTACGCCGTAATAATGTAGACGAGGTATTCGCAGAGTCGCTGGTATTCGCTTCCGCTCTGGAGTGGCTCGTACACACTGTATCCCCGTAAAAAGTTTTCGCATTGGCTGCTTCAGCTATACCTAGGCCGAGTGTTCACCAGGGAAACCTAACAAATTACCCAGAGTCTTGGACGTAACGCACAGTACGCGTCTGTGTTTCAAGTACACCCACCTGCACAACGTACAACGCTATTTATTGTCGAATGTTCTACAAAAATCCGACGACTTGATCCGACTTTTACTCGTGTGAACAATATTCTTCCTTCGTTCCGTCCTCACGAACGAGGACGGACAGGAAATACAGAAGAGTCCGACCGTGCTGGCTTATAAAAAATTGACGACGCGTTATTTGCTTACGTTTTTACGAGGATTTTACACGACTTTATGGAAGTGCAGCGTTGTACGCGAGGTCGTAGGGCCTGGGAAGAATCGTATTCCTTTTAAGTCGCGGTTAGAATAGATAATTGCGTTAGACCGCTCGTTCCCATCCCAATTTCTTCAACCGTATAATTCTCCCGAGTTCTACACGTACCGGATCGGAGGGTCTTACTTCTCATTCGTCCAGAAACTTTTATTATATCGTTTTCAAGTGTATCGGAAGTAAACCGATACTTCTAGAAGCTTTGTGACACTCGATGGACATTTATTGATCGAAAGTTTTTCAGTCTGGAAATATGGATTTGTTTCATTCCTGTTTCAAGGTTAGCCCTGCATCCGCATGGATGTCTATTTTCTAGCATGTATCACGTCACTCGGAGATAGAGTGGATTTCGAAAGACCGTGAGATTTGATCCAAGTTAAATAAAATGTAATAAATCACTTGAGAATGTATATCCTCTTCGGGACCAAATCTAATGAATTACATTTTAATTTTAAAACGAGAGGGTCGTAAGTTAAAACTGTTTCTGGCTATTTTACCATTCGATTCTCGTGCGCGGCAGACATGAAAATGTTTTCTATTCATTCGGGGTGGCCTTAAAAACTGCCCTATTTTCGAAAACTTCTTATGCCCCGGAAACTCGCGACGAGCCAAGTCCTGAGTATCTCGGAAATCAATAATTTTGTTGGTGACACACTTGCAGGATCCGTGACCGAGGTTGAATTTCGCCGGGTGGAAGTTTATTGATTGGAGCAGCTCACGGTGCCCCACCCGGTTGCCTACTGAGGGCGAATATAGTCCAACACGCCCTCGGCATTACTGACCTACTACTTCGCCTTGTACCCTCCGCAAGGAGACGACAATCTCCGCGACGAGCTTGCCTATCATCTTGGGAATAGGCGATTTTAATACCATTCGAAAAGTAGGGCAACGCAGGACGCTGCTTTGATCTTTGAGAAGCCGTCTAAAAGAGATTAAAAATGATTTAATCTCTTTCTAGAGTTCAGATAAAGCTCTCCCTCGCGATTAAATCTCACCGCTCGAAGAGCAGCGGAAGCCTTAAAAAGGTATCGTCATATTACAACTCTCACAAATGGATCTGGAAGGTGATACTGCGTTTCAAATTCGTTGAAACGTATGCTCAACAATGTTCTACCAATTAGACAAAGAGTTATCAATGCTGAGAATTTTCTCGACAGTTTTATTGATTTGTAATTTACCAACTCGATTTTGTCATGGTTACAGATATACAGCGAAATACGACCCCCCCCTTCACCGCCTGGAAATGAACGATAACGAAAAGTAAGGTTTGGATAGCAAATTTCGCGATACATTGTTCAACCTTCAAAGACATACACACACAAGGAAATGTAAATATTTCCTTTTCCGTTACACGAAACTGCACGAAGTTACGAACGACACGCTTAATATTCCGAACGTTCTGTAAAGTTTCTAACTTTCCATAGGTAAGAGCTACATTGAGTAAACCATGATCAAAAAGCACTCCATGAGAGATAAGTCAGTTTCCTGATACACGAGCAACTGAAAATCTTTACGGTGTAAATGTGACGAAAGATTTTTGCTTTCGCAGGCGTCGTTGGGATATCATACGCGTCAGATGCAATTGCAGATTTTTATCTTCCGCCGTGTACACTGGCGCTGTGAGAATGAAGGAACAAAGAAGACTCTGTCGCCGTTCATGAACGGGTCTTAATCGCTGGTAGCCAGTTCGTAGGAGCAGTGTAGGCCCTTCGTCGGCGCTTACTGGATGATTCATTATTTCGTTCCACGCCTAATTACCACCAAGTGCGCCCTTAATGGCCGACCCGTTCGATGATCTATGGTCGCTCGCTAATTATGATAATCCCACTCAAGTCAGCTCGTGCACTGACCTACTCGTGCTTGAGAGAGCGGCTAAAGTGCTCAGATTTTGGTCCTTCGAGAGCCGCGGGGAACACTCGAACCGTGTAATACAAACGCACACAATTGATCGATGTTTCATCTTTACTAATTCATACTTGTCTAATTAGGTAGTCAGGCTAAGAGCTAATCGAACCAACGTGATCGTCTTTTTATCATCCATTTAGATGAAACTCTTGTAAGCATTAATAGCAGTCTCTTAAGAAAGAGAAATGTTTTACACTTATCGAAAGAGCTACACCACTGTCAGATATCTTATGCACACTTTAGAAACTTTGTAATACCATATAATTTGAGATACTGCACCCAAGGAATCTTGTCTGTTCAATTGAAATTCTCGAATAACTTTGAATAAACTTGAAGAACTGTACAGATCTGTACGCTTATGGAATAAAAGAACAAATTAATTTCAGCAGCGGGCAAAACACTTCATTAATGTTAGTGACAAATGTTCCACTCGAACGAACATCCAAATATTGAAGTTAGTCGATACTAGCTTTAATTAATTCCGCCGTTATCCATATATGCGAAACACCTGGCAATGCATCTGTTACGTTAATATTAACGGTGCAGCGAATTAAGCGGTGCATTCATAATGATAATGAAGATCGCAATACGGCCATCAACAAGCAAAACTCAATAACAGTTTCAATATTCCATTAGGGCAGAGAGCGAAAAGTAATTATCGCTAATTTCGGTACTCCGAACCCCCAAAATGTTTTGGAACCCTGAACATTCTCAATAAAGCCACCTTGAGATGGATCAAATGGTATTTCTAGTACGATCGTTTACCGTGCTTTTCCCCTGACAACGTACACTCTTGTTTTCCGAAAAAATTTACGAGACCTTAACGCTCGCCGTAAAATTAGCGTGAGAAAAGTGAACTTCCTATCGGGCCGTGGACACACCAAAGGAGAAACTACGAGTACACCACGAGTAAGTATACGCACGATAAGACAGCGCAGTAAGGAATAATATGCGACGTGAAAAAACAGAAAAAAAAATATGGGCGGAGGGGGAGGGGTAATTTAAGCGGTTTAGGGAGACATGCATCTTTCTTATCGCGAAGATTCTTGCAGTAAAACCCTGTTCTTCGGTTTGGCCGACGTTTTATCCGCGATCTGCTAGCTGTGAAAACTGGCCGGTTGTTGGATTAGTCATCGGTTTCACTATCGTGAAATGTGTGGGAATGACGGAAGTGCCGTTTAAAGTGCCACGACTTATGCAACCGTCTCTATCGCGTCGTTGCTATTGAAAGCGATAGGGAAATGTCGGCGAGGCCATCGTCGGCTGTTATTACAGAAACACGTTTATCATTTTTTCACTAATTACGACGGTAAGAACGGATAAAGGGGTGTCCGAAAGCGTGCATGAGTTTCCACTGGCAATTTCGAATCCTTATCCTCGAATAAAAATAAAACCAGTCGCAATTCTGCAAAGCAGACGGTGAGTGTAGCTGTGTTATGACTTCTAGCAACTTATTTTTATCGCGACGTGACAAGCTTGCTGTTGGATTTTTTTATCATTCATTCGGACGTAACAGGCATCAGCTTTGAGATTCAAAGGACGCCAATCATCGGATGTACCCTCACAATTAACCCGTAAAGGGGCAAGATTGCGACGACTGAAAAACCGATAACTACAGCGTATTGAGCGCATTCACGGAACAAGCTCTCTGTTCGTTTTCAATAAAAACTTTGCGCACGTGTTCTACTGGTTCTACGTCTACCGGTGTTCAATAGCAGTTTCCCTTCCCCCGAGAATCCATCGGAATAACTCGAAACCCCGTAGAAAGTTTCACAATTTTCTACAATACTCACAGCTCGGTTAAAACTAACTTAAAATTCTACCGAAAATTTAAGATATTTTAGTACATGATTCTTCACGATCAACGAACAGTTCGCTGTATAAGCTTTACGTTTTTTTCTGAACACGACCAGGCAGATGGTTCTTCGGGAAAGGTATATCGAGGCAAATATGCTTCATCAACTTCTGTGTGCGTAGAATACTCTACTTTTTATGGGCATTTGCCGTAAACCCGTTTTACGTTGAGGGTGGAAACCGCTTGATCCAAAATGGATGACGGTGAATCGCTGTGTGATCTCCCCGCGGAATCTTTTGTTAGATTTGCATAAAACGCCGTTCCACCGTGGAATATAGATTATATATGATATAGAATTGTGCCATCGTCGCCGAATTCTTTTGAATTCCCCTGAAACCTTTTTGAATAAAGTTCTCCTTAGTCCATAGGCTCCTCGCCCTTAAAAGCCGTTCATAAATAAATGCTGCATAAAAAATATCGGGCAGGTGGGAAAATCACTTGAACGACGGAGCTCTTTGGCGATCAATGGAAATAAGTTTCAATCGTCGACGAGATTGATTTTAATTGCATTCCGGGATTCATGATCCACATTACGGGGACAAGTTTTTCATCACGGGAGAATAATCACCTTTCCCGTGGTTGATTAATCGCAGGAACCCTCCTCGCGTTCGGCAGGCCACAGTTTTCGCGATTAATCAAGGATTACCGTATCCGAGGTGGGCTTCGGCGATCATTAATATCACGCCGCTGTGGTCCGATAATTCAGGGAAGCCTTAGCCATTAAGATCAGCTTAGGACTCACACTCTAAACGCACACACTTCAAGCACTCGTCCATCTACGGAATGCGATTTTCTTGTGAAACCCTCTTTTAAACCTACCTGTCAGCTTAAATCCAAGAAGACAACGAAAAATCGCGCTGGAAACGAACTAATATCCCGAGCTCCGCGAAAGATTAGCGCCGCACGATTCCATGTCCGACAGACCCAGGCAATATCGTAAACAACATTTGCTCCATGATTTGCGCAAATTTACTGCTCGAGCAAGTACCCATTACATCGGCGACTTTTTACTTTATCATCATAAATCGCAATTGCCGACGGTAATTGTTGAAATGTCACGTAAGTCTGGTCGAGCTTCAGTCGGACAGCTTCATGTAAGACTCTAATGTGCCCCGGCTGAGGCCTAACAAGGCGAACTTTAAAGCCTCGTCACGATATAACTGTTAAATCCATCTCGAGTACGGTTCATTTGCCTCTTGCCCATTTTCTCCATCAATCTCGGCGGGCCGCTGCAATTCCAATTTATCAAACCCAAGGGCCGAGTGGGAAATCGATCGATCATTCCGTCCCGCTGAAAAATTGGCAAAATATCATCGGGAATGGCGATACGTGGGACGCGAGTGTTAGGGCACGGTGATAAACGCCTGCTCGGCGATTAATCGTCCGGCTGACTACTCTTCGTTCCCGAAAGCCCGTGTTCGCCGACAAACTGGCACGATGCACTGGCCAATAAAAACGAGCGGATATAAATATGCGAACGTTATGCCGGACGTCCCTTCGAAACCGCCGTCGGCCCGAGCCATTCAATATTATTTTCCTTTACAACTGACGACCCGCGCGAAATCATCGTTTCAGAGGCTTGCATAAAAATGCCCATTGTACGACGATTTACCGTCCTGACCTTTCAACTATGCTGCTAGCATTCGAACGGCCGATACTTCCTGACCAACGGGAATTCATTTCCTGTTTTCGCCGGTTAGGCCAGCGCCGCGATGCATCTCTTTAACGGCGTTTCCGTGAAAAGGCCAAAGCACGAATCTATCGTCGTTATGGAAGACGGGCGGTAGAATCGTACTTGCAGACGTGAAGAAACGAGGATATCGAGAGAGAGAGAGAGAGAGAGAGAGAGAGAGAAGATTCGTGCCAGAATCGTTTCCTTTCCTGTTCAATGGAGACATGTCGCGCGCCAATTCTTTCTCTTTCAGCGAGAAACGGACTTCAATGGCGGCCGGTGTAAAAAATGAATACACGCGGCAATGGTCATAAGAATATACGTTGAATCAGGCTTATTCATTTCTTACAATTGCTGCGCGGTTCACTCGCTAGTAGCTTTTACATTTTCATCGTTTGCAGCAGATTGATTAGTATCGTAATAAAGCACTTGCAAACCACCGAGTAGCAGCCATAAACTTGTACATCTAAACCTCATGAGACAGCCTTATACGTAAATGAAAAGATTTCTCCGGCGTTTTATTACACCGGAATAAAAGGTCAGCTGTAAAAGCGTGTAACGAACGCACTGAAAGGTGTCAATGCGGCTCTTTAGAAGTTTCATCCGCATTAACAGACCACAATATCGCGTATATAACATCCACACAATAGGTACGATACGTAAATCGACTGCACATATTTTAAACATTTCCCGATTAACAACAATTACGCAACCAGACACACGTATTGTTATTATTATATTTTTACCCTCCCATCCCCGTGGCAGTAATGTGCGCAGTAATTGGAAGGGAAGAAAAATACATCCGCAGCATTGTTTCATGCGGCAATGATCAATAAACGAGAAAACCGTAATTAGTCGCTTGCAGTTTGCTCTTTAAGTCCATTATGGCGCTAGAAATGATTTCAATAACGGGACCGGGGTGACGTACCGACGATCCTTTTGTTTCTCAATTCATGATATTGCCCGTGTCAACTATAATGGCATTGAACGTGCCGAGAATATATACTGTATGCTCGAAAACAATACGCGACACATACAAACACACAACTACGAAGGTTCGCGCTTGCACCTGTGCACGGTTCAAACGTAAATCATTTTGCGAACTTGCCTCGCCAATGCGGTTAAATCGCTGCACCAATGTGCCTTAATTTTCTTGCATAATGCACTGCTTTATAGTCATAATTCTCTTTCACATCATTGAATATTTAATCACAGCCCGTACTTAGGGTATATAATATAAAAATACGCATGTAAGTAAATGAACGTAAGGAATTGACGTATTTCATTTTGTAATGTATCATATACAGAACTGTTTGGATTACACTACGACGAGTACGCACAATGGTTCAGAATACCAATCTATAGACACACCAGAGTTCATTGTCCTGACTTCCGGATGCATCTGGAAATTGGCATACATCCGAAGGCATCGTATATCATTTCACGATACGGTACACGTTGTCCATTAGAGGAGAATAAATATACGCTACAATTAGCAAGAATAATTAACCAAGCAAAGAGAAAACTTTTGTAATCGATCCACTGGGAAAGAAACGTTACTGCATACCTCGGCTCCGTACAATTCGACAGAAAATCTCTACATTATAATTTTATCTCATTCTCTGCGCAGTGATATGTATTTCTTATTAAGCAGCATAAGCCCCTTGCTTATTAATTATTCCGAAAACAAAACGAAGAGTCGAGAGACAGTTAGGCACTGGCTTGATTTCACGCCATTTATATTCTATGATTGTAAATTACGAACTGAAGCTGGCCTGCTAGGAATTCTAATTGAATCTATCGGAACGATTTGTATACATGCATATGAATGAAGTGCAGCTGAGTATGAATAACGATATTCTCGAATCTGAGTTTCCCTTTGGATTCCTCGAGGATCCGGCAAAACCGTCGAGTATATTCATCATACACGCCAAGGGTAAGACTTCTGACGGCCTGAATTGCGTGACGTATATCCAATTAGGGTCTTCTATCTGTTTCGGATTTGTAGAGATGATCCGTGATTTGTCTGAGGTCTGATAGCCCCTCGTGAATAGAAACGAGGCCAACAGCGTAAGCGCTCGTGTGTGACTGTACGTATGTCCTAAGGCACGTGTATGTCGCTCTAAAGATAGGTGAACTGGATCTTAATACTGTTTGGAACTCCGCAGCTGCACGCATAACACCAACGTGTCATCGAGTATGAATATACTTCGCGGTAACAGATGCCGATTAAAACGAGAGACTTCGGAACAAGCATACTCTTGGTAATTACGATTCGTCCCCAAATTAAATATTCACAAAGCGAGCATCCATTTCGTTTCGTACGGGAAATTATTTACGGAGAGAGAAAGGCACCGATTTGTACTCCGGAAATGTCGACTGTTTGATGTTTCAAAGCAATGCGATGGAACATGTTTAAATATAATTTGCAAATATGAGAGTCATAATCGGAATTTTCAGTCAGAGAAGAACGTACCCCGGCGTCATTATTCACGAACGTTTGACGAGTTTACAAAGAAATTCCATGCACAAATGATTATGTCGTGAGTTTATTATTGCACATCTGACGGTCGACGGCTCGCGAAGGACTTTATTCAGCGAGAAACCGCATACGAGCGGAGGAAGATACTCTTCCGGAATGGCACACGTGTCTTCTCTTCATCGCAGGGGAAAAAAATGTCGGACTTGAGTGTCGCGGACGTGCATGGCCGTACGAGCCGATAGCCATCAAAAGGGAAATTCTCGCCGACATCTGGACAATAATGTCCGCGGTTTCCTGGTCTGTCTCGCGGGTTATCGCGACAGATGTTAAGCGCAACTACCGTGAACGCTCGCGAGCGTACATAGAATTAAAGGTGACACCATGAGCTAAAGTCGGAAACGAACGGGGCAAAGCGCTAAGAGCAGCAAGAAGAGGACGAGAGAGGGGGGGGGGAGTGGTAGGGAGAGGGGCATGAAACGAGAGGACGGGACGGGAGATGAAGACTCGAAGCTACGAAACGTGCCCTGCAGACTCGTCGGCGTCCTCATCTCCGCCGTGAGCTGCATTTCAATCGAGGCTTATATTAACCAGCCCAGTTGCATTCTTTGACCTTCGGCCGTGAGGTGGTCGGTGCACCGACAGGGCCGTACACACTCCGACGTAAAAGCGCAGCTGACAATTGCAATCAGTCGCACTTCATCTCCGGAGAATCGCGATAACACTTTTCATTATCGGCCACTTCGAGTGAATGGTTTCATTTAGGTTTGAGGGACTCCTTGCACCGATCTGCTTTTTCTCCGCCAGTCTATTTGTAATTAGCAGAACGACCGTGGAAACGTGCCTAGCAGATTAATCTTGCCGTTGGCATTTCCAAGTTCGTTTGTACTATTTCGTTTGATGGACTACAAAGAGGAAGTGGGGTAGACGTGAATCGAGGCGAGCCCCATTGAAAGGACAGGCTTTGATGAAGAAACACGTTGCGCGTTCTTTTCCTTCGTGCCGACGTCGACGACACTTGATACGTATGCACGCGCAGCGACTCCCATGCAGTCGGGACGAGTTTTTCGCCTTCTTCATATTAATGACGAAAGCCCCGATGACAAACTCGTTGGCGAACTTCTTGCGACCGATGCCGAAGTTCGCGTTCTATGTGCTCAGCAGACTCGGTGAAATGCAACGTTTCACGCGTCGCACTTTCTAAATGCGCGCAACTAGTGCAATTATATGCGCAGAAATCATTAACCGCTCTATCTGAGAAGCACCTTTTCACCCAAAGGATTCCATTCGGCTGAAAACTCAGTGAAAAAAGTTGAAAGGCCAGTATCAATACGATTTATTTCGTCCAATGTCCATTTAAAAAGCATGCATTGTTCAGATATAATTAATTAAGACGAGGAAAGATGAATAATTAAACTTTTTCCTACAAATGTACCCAAACCATTTTTCATTATGACCAGACTTCTTTACTGTTTTCATACCTCATTGTAGGACGTTATTGGTCGTAATTGATACATGCTAATTCCATCGACTCGTACTACTCCGACCTTAGATCGTATCACAAAGCAATAAATGTATGTTATGCCACATTAACCATACTTTCACTTTTTATTGAACTTTAATGTGCAGATCGCCATTAGATTTGTAGAACGTTCACACGACGTCGACGGTGCAGTAGAAATAATCAGGTCATACAGTCCATTCGAACGTAGTAAGCAAAGATAATTAGCGGATGTTACGTAGGGTTTATAAGAAAAAGTCAATGCTCAAGTGATTCATTGGCAAACGTCAGCCTTCGGAAACCTTGACGCAACTGACTTGTCCCCAGTGGTAAGCATAATTTCCTGTGCTTTCGAACAGTTTAAACAGATTGCAATATACAGATGCTAAGTATAGAATTACCAATGGCAATACATATCTGGTTTTTATGTACAATTTGTCTACTACTCGTATACTGCACGTAATTTACTGGAAATGAATTTTTTCCAGCATGAAATCGATCATAAACTTGAAAACGTATCATAGGCGCCAGGATTTATCGTTACGAGGCTGTGCTTCGCGCTGAAACGGCTCTGCTCGTGCATCCCTCACCTCGAACTCGTTTTAATGGGTCTTCAAGGGCCCGAGGGGACCCATTCGAAGCCTTTTGTCTTGCAGGCCACCTCGCCCACGTGGCACGTTCGCCATCCGGCCAGTCTCGCACGTGCGCCAATGCACGAGCAATTTACAAGGAGATTACAGAAAAAGCAGAAGCAACGACTGTCCTGTATGATTTAAGCGCAACTCTATAATCATTGCACCGTATCACAATGCATTTCGAGTACCAATTTAGGGAACGATCGTTATTTCCCGCAATAAATGACGAGAGGAATAATTTCGAGCGCGTTAAAATGACCTTCCTGGGCGTATGTCAACCGTTATCACTCGAGTCATGACTTACAATCAGCGAGATAGAACAATTATGACAAACGCGAGTCCATGCATAGTGGAATTTAATATCTTTGTAAAGTCGTCACAGGATACGACGATGAATCGTCGTGGACATTGGTCGACGGAATGTATGAAACGGCTCTAAATTGTGTCATAATTGTTTTCGGTGCAAACGGCCGTATATTTTTCAATGGCAAAATTGTACGAAGCTTGCCCTGCGCTTCGCATGGCTCACTCGTTCGGTTGCATAATTCTGCCGGAGGCGGCACGCGCAGCATTCCAGTTGGGGCCTAGATGAGTATCATGTTTCCATCAAGATCTTCCTCGACGAATATACATATTAATGTAAGTGCGCTCGTAAGATCGCAAGTGTTAAGTGGCTGGTAACAGGTGTACCGCCACGATCGTTAGTGACAATCATTCCTTGCTACCCGTACATATGGATTTTAAGGATCATAAAAACGCGAAGATAATGTCGCGATACGCAGTACAGTTTTTTATCCTCCTGCGTGTAATATTTTCTTGGTACTTCCTGGTCGACGACCTTGTTTGATATTTCCGATAAATAAAGTCTGCAAGTGCGGGAGGTATAAAATTTTTGGAATGTTTTTAGCGGCACGAAAATCGCCGGACATTATCGAGAATAGGGGCAACCGTACGGAAAGTTTGATGGTAGCTTTCCGACAATCCGTGTAGATATACGAGATATCCTCGGTCTAGGAGCGAATGCCAAGAAAAAAGTGGCAGTGCTCCAAACTGCGCGGGCTAAGAAAATCATCGTCCCTGCCGAGTAGCCAGTCGATAATGCAACGTAACTTGGTGGAAAGCTAGCGAGAAATATTTTCGTTAAATACACTAAGCTGTCAGCGTTCTTAGACAGAATATCGGTAAAACAACACGCCAATGTAGGGTAATGATTTATGCAGTTTATAAATAATTGAATAATATTATTTGAGCAATTGACTGGAAGACTGAATAATAAAAGATTAAATATATCTTTAATCGTCGTACATAACGTAGGATCTTATTGTAATTGACTGTTGCTGTAATTTCTTGCCGTATTACTAGTTAAACGAGTGCAGTGTATGCATTTTTCGCAGCATTTTTTACTTTTCCGCGAATGCACTTCACACCGAGCGGTAGTTGACTTCGTTAACCCTGACCGACGTGTGTGGGCCTGAGGTAGACCTTCGACTGTTTTCGTCCTTCACCTTTTCTCGCATCAAGTTCCTTCATGTCAGTTCTCAAGGTCGATGCATTCTTCTGCCGGGATACAAATGGCCCGCAATTTACTGCCTTTAGAATAGCCGTCGTTCTATCATCGACCAAACATCTTCGCCGATGGTACCCCTCTTTTATTTTCATTCGACGTTTTCTTCTATTCTGCATAATAGTTGCTACGCGGCAAATTATACAGTGTCCTCGCAGCAGTCCTGCAGTGCCGTTTTAAAGGGGAGAAGTATGTAAAAGACTTTTCGCCGACAAGACACCACTTACACCCGGCTACGAATTGAAAAATGAATGGTCCGGGGGCGCGGTTGACTCACGGGCCGCGTTCCACGCGCGCAGAAAGCAGAGCGACTTCCGAGTAAAGGGGGCCATACCTCTTGGCGCAATTCCGCTTCTCTTGATGCGTTCCAAAGGTCTGACTTTTCGTATTGGCAATTAGCGCGAGTGCCGGCCCGTACAAAGAGGGACACGGTATTACAAGGTTCAAGCGAAACGCCGGGGCGGGAAGGCGCGAGAGTGAGAAAAGGAAACGGTCGTGGGAGGGGGGGGGGGGTGGTGGAAGAAAGCACAGGAAGAGCGAAAATGACGGAGGGAAAGAGGAGAAAAAGATGGAAAACAAGTATTTATACGTCCGTACGTACTCGCTTGCCGGAGACAGGAGCTTTTCTTAGTAAACCCGGAATAGACGGAGCGTACAGAGAAACCGGCCGAAAAGACGAAGAGAGAACAAGAACGCCCTAGGACGTGACCCCCGCACCTCCTTTTCTTCGACGCTTTTCGACCTCCTTGCTCCTTCACCGACCGCATTGTTAATCGCCGTTTGTTTTCCCTACAGCCACCGCCAAGCGTGCAAGCACCTGCCTAACGAGCGTTCAAAAAGAAGCCGATGTGAATTCGTAGTAATCCTTTCGGAAATAAAAGACCCTCGGGGAATCAAAGTTTCCCGAAACCACTCCCTAATTTGTCTACTCGATAACACGTCCGAGGGCGCTAAAAATATATAACAGTCATTTACGCGTTTTTTATGGCTACGAAAAAAAAACCTACCACGCATAGGTACGAATGTAAATTCAATAAACAACGGCCCAGGATGTTTGAAATGATCGATTTGAAACGAAGGGTAGGAGTTATAATTTAATAACGTAGGGAGTTCAAAAGGTATGTTTTTCTGCCTTGGAAGCCGTTAATCGTCACCTTCCGTGCACTTAATCGATGACAACGAGCACCTGCGTCCGGTTTTCTAAAAGCTGCTTTTCGCGCCTTACGGATATTGCAGAAAACTCACAGCGCAGGACTCGGTGATTTATTCAGGCGCGGAGGAAGTTCATTCGCTTTGAAAGGAGCTTCCTTCGTCCCGACATGATTTATTTTGGATTTTTAACTAAGGTCTCGAAAAGTACGCTCCACTCGGCCGAGCTCATTCTCCACCGGCCATAAAGCATTTGCCGAAAAATCTCGTGAATTTTTGAAATTTAACATCAAAGGGGCCCCTTTCGCCCGCGACGCACAGATTCAACATATTTGAAACATTCAAATTTCATTTCCTCTTCAGGCTCATCGTAAGTACTAGGAAATAAAAACTAAACACATGTTTGGAATAACAACAACAACAACAGTGAATTAACATACTCGATCCATTGTTATAATAAATTAATAGGAATCTACTCTTGCCGACTTCTTCGTTCATTCGATTACCTCTGATTCCTGGCGCATTTCAAATATTCCTCCGTTCTCCGACCGACATATTTTATTTCCAGAAATTCCATTAAGTCTTGCGGCACGTAATTTCTACGGGGAAGAAAGGACCGGTCGGAAAGTTTCGCGACTTGGGAAACTGTAGCGCACTACCTTTCCCGGGAAGCATGCCACTTCATCTTCTCCAAGCGGCCGTTTGATTCACCCCTCTCACCTCGTTCTCGTGCCCTTCGCTCTTGAACCGACGCAAAACACGCACCTTCGACAAGGCGTTCCGTGCAATGAAAATTTACAGCCGTCGCCCTCGAGAGCAATTTGGAAATTTTCAAGAAAATAACGTTCGCACAAACTGTCCGCACAACAGAGTTCCCGGATTTGCAATGTAAATATGTTAATCCCGGGAAACGTTGCGTTTGAGACAAAAGATAGAGCTTTCTCTCGTGACTGCGAGGAGTTCTTATTTCGCTGGAAAATGTAACACTGGCGCGAAGAAAGTCTCGAGCTCAGATGTGTCTGCGACAAAGCACGGGGTATTCGTTCGGTCGACTGCTTTTTGATTCCTCGGAAATCGCGTTCGAAGTAGCCCCAGTTATTTGCGTGAACGCGGTGCTCGAGTACGTAGGTATTTTGTGGAGGCTGACTCGCGCTGTGGGGTAGCAGCTGTTCCCCGCATGTTCAATTCGACTTTTCTGGTCTCCCGTAATTCCATATGTTCACGAAATCTTTGTGTAGCGTAAAACCGTTGAAACTTCCCGTACGTTAGCACTCGACGACAAACCCCTGGCAATAAAACAATATCGCGAACCAAACATCCTCCTACATTTCGTGATGACACTAACGTTACACAACAATGAGAAAAACAGCGATACCTCGATACAAGTAAAATTTAAACCTACCTATTCGCTTTTGTAAGTGGAAAATGCAGAGTGCAGGAAATTAATGCACTACGTAAAAAGAAATTCGTGAGATTATCTGGACGATTTTTGCAGTAGGCGGGAGATATGACTCAACGATATTAATTGCCACTGGTTTGGCGAAACGTTTTGCATTGAAACAGGTTTAACGGGCGATCGAACGCAAAATCACACGTACACGACAGGTGGTTGATTTCTGGGCTTCTCTGGTGCGTCACGTAGCTATATGCGCCTATACATATCGAATAGCACCGACGAGAATCCGAGAGCACGGTCCGTGGGTCGTGATTTCCGGGCAGGGAGCGAGTAATAAAGGCTTTGAGGCGCTAGCGTGTACGGAGAATTCTCGTGCCGACCGTGAAATCACGATTCTCGTAGGGGCAATTAAAGGATTCGACGTCGCGGTTTCTTATTTCTTCCCCCTCTTCCTTCAACGGGCTAAGCAAACCCGCCCGCTGCGCTTTGACAAATCACCGTTCATCGCGCTTGGCGCCTATCAACCATCGCTTGCTTATCGTCGGTAAAAACTGGAACGAGCAAGTGGCAAAACAACGATAAACACGCTCCCCCCTGCTCGCTCGACAGAATAGCCACGATAGATTCGTTTCTGTCAACGCGTAGACGAGCATATTTCACGCCCATCTGCTGCTCCTGCCAACGAGGGAAAAAGGATCAAATTCAATCGCCGTCAATTAATAACTTGAAGCATCAACGGACTGCTTGGAAAGTGATACCGTTATTTTTTGTCGTCAGCAATGAATTTGGACCCGTGGAATAGCATTTATACGCAACTTCGTTGAAGTCGGTTCGAAGTTTTAACTGAATCAAGGAAATATAATTTTAACTAAAAATCTGACGTAGGAAAGGTAATTAGAAACGCTCACGATTCACTTTGAAGACTCAACGAAGTTCTAAACCTTAATAGCGTCTGTATGCCCTGATACTCGCTCACTAGAAACCTCGTAAACTTCCAATTAAAGATACTAATGCCCTTACTTCGCGTAAACGTTGTTCAGCAGAATCTAGAGCTTAGAATGGTCTCATGAAAATGAGGGAAAAGTGGATTTTCCGGTCGTAATAAAAAGTGCAGGGCCCTTTAGCAGCGATGAACTTCTTTACTTCGGAGAAGTCTATTTAGAGGCACTAATTAGGAGATCCTTTACGAGCAGGCATCGCTATGTTTACACGTCTTCCGTGAGATAAAGCTGATATCGTAAAGACGACGTACGATTAATGTAGAAATTAATCAATGGCCGTAAAGTCGGCCGCTGGCAGTCCTCCAGCAGCCATGAATCGTTTGTCCAGGCCGCAAATGCAGTTCCGCGGCTACGTAGTGTAACGTAGCGAACGTTGACTCCAGTTCCTGCGGGCGATGAGATGTCGTTTCTGGGTAGGCATAGCGGCTGGTCGAATAGCGTGAAGTACAACAAACCCAGCGGGGCGGATAGGCAGCCCAGGCTTCCAGAACTACGACTTTATGACTACAAAATTCTACGCTACGTTGTTCTAATGCCTTTAAATGACGTAACTTTATGATGCAAGCTCCGCGGACAGTCGTGTAAATGTAAATGCTTCGGAGATTATCTAACCGACAACGAGGTATTTGTCCATTTCCTCATCGATAATTCTCCTGTACAACTAAATTGGAATATTGTCTTCCAAATGACCCAGCTGACGAAAACATTTTGGTGTGCGTAGCTCGTGATCGTGAATTCTTCGACTTTGGCTCGTGTAATTTTCAATGACAACTGAGCGTCCACCTGTTCCGTCCTCGGTGAATGACGAAGCTGTGTTCCCCGGGTCAGACATACCGGCTGGTCGACCAGCCGTTGTGAAACGCGAAACGCAAACTCAGCAGACCGGACAGCAAGTGAATTCTGACGAAACTGGTCTAGGGGCCTAGTAGCAGACTGGAGCATTTAGAAGGCCGATAGCAAAGTCTGTAGCGAAGAAACACGACGCCTCGTAATCAGCAGACCGCAAAGGATGAGATTATTCGAAGAATAAAACCGCAACAAAACGTGCCAACTGCATTCTCAACAACGAGGTGAAGCTTTTATACCAATAAATTACGCTTTAGCGGAAGTAACACTGAATCGTTTTACGGATATGTGCTGTTATAAAATGACCAAGGCGAATTATTCGGGGAATAAAATGGCCGGAAAAAATGCAGGCCGGACGGGGGTACAAGATGGGGAACTTCATGGGACGATAAATTACGTTTTGCCGGAAGTGAGAGTAAAATGCTTCACTGATATTGGCCAGGATATAATTACGAAGACATGAGCTACACCCTCCAAGGTACTCGTAGGGTATTCTCTCAAGCCTTGTTCGAGAACATAGAGAACAATGGGATTCTCACTCGAATTACGCGGAGGGAGCACCTTGCACTTCCAAACGACTGTCACACAATGGCGACTACACGAATGTACCAGGACACGATTACACGTTCCCCTTCCGTATACTGATTGTTCCTACGTTGCGTGAGCGTAATTTTATTTTCTCATTTTCTGTCCTTCCGCTCGCTGTTCCTTCTTTTCTTAACGTCCAGCACTCGCTGCCTACATGCGTTTACGCGCAGTCACACGTGCGAATTTCCGGGCCAACTAGTTTCACGTGCATCGACTTTCAAGTACAGCACGCACAAGCCACTCACAAAAGTCTGCTAATTACCGCGTAATTACGCGAATAACACGAAACTTATCCAAGCACAACTTGCCCGATACCCCCGCCCAACAGTTTTGCCCTCGGAATGCCTTAATTATGATACAACTTGTCAACCTTCCGAGTCGATTAATCAATCAAGTGGTTCAACAAGTAGTAAATGACCATCAAGCATACGCGCTACTCAAGTCACTCGAGTATCCTGACGAAAATTATTCCTACATGGCACGCAGTTTCTGCATCATTAAATGTTCGTTTCCTCATCTTTGGCTGACCTGGTGAAATGGTGTAGGTCGACTTACCTTTTCGAAGGCTTCCAGCGCCGCTTGAGGACTCCGAGCATGAGTAACCCGACGGAGACGAGACCCAGGTACCAGGGTACTTCTGACTCCCAGACGCGTATGGAGCACCACCACCGCCAATCACCGGCAGCGGCGGTTTCGCTGCGAGCACCAATCGACCTCCTCGATCTTCCCGAAACGAATCTCGATAACCGCGGTCACCGGAGTCACGCCATGTTCTCACCTTCGCACGGCTTTCTCGGCCGCGATAAACGCGCACTCGTAAACCTCAGGAATACCGACTCGCACGACCGGGACGACTGTACCTCGCTTCTGGCTCGATTCGCTTCTACCTCCGAGCGGCTGCACTAGAAAAAACATTTTATTGGGCAACGGTTAGCCAGGTAAACACTGCTGGGACCCTCGGATTAATGGAGCTTTGCCCATCGGGAAACCGTTCGCGAACTAACCGCAAAAACATTGACAACTTTTCGCGTGAAAATGACTTTCAGACTGACTTCGTAAACAGGGCAAAAATTGAAAGGTGCCTTGTAACGTGGGATTTCGTTTCGTTTCCTTATGGACAGGTGTCAGAAGTGTCTCGCAGGCACTTTAAATGGTTAGTACGATTCAATTGAAAGCTGTTAACATTGAGGATGTTGAAATATGGTTTTTACCGAACGTTTTGTGTCAATCCACTCGATTATCAGTAGTAAGGAGATAAACCTCACACGCACATTCCTATTCGTACTTTATTGTTCTCTTATCATAAAACAGACTAGCTCGTATCTGATTGCTCAAGCTTATATTGTTTTAACCTAAGAAATAATTGTTCGATAAGAAAAGTTCGACTGCGTTGAAGTGTACAATGCAAAACTCCATTTAACTCCAGGTCTATTAATGTCTTTTTATTTTAATAAGGTTACTAGAAGATGAGAAAGATCGATCGACCTGCATTTGCCAGTCCAATTATCAGTACCATGACAACTATTTTACTTTTAGCTAGCGTGATCTTGAAGATTACGTCACGAATATCGATCGGAAAACTATCGTGCTTGCGGCTAAATAGCCCATATTTATATAAGTTATGGATAACCGATCGGAAGTACGTGTAATTAAGTAATTAATCGCGCCGAGATTTCGATTACTGTTGTTGGTGGAAAAATTCATATATTTATGCCGTATCTCGTGGAATACCGTGCATTACTTTCGCGTCACTGATTAATAACCAGCTGACTTTATTACAGCACGATTGAACCGTGAGCGTTGTTCAAGCATCCAGCAATAAATCGCTACCTTGAGCAAATTAAGACGATATCTAATTAGACCCCGTACGTAATAATCCACTGCTGTGTGGCGCACATCGGTCGATAAGGCACAAAAAATTTCGATTAAAATCAACGCGATACAGTGCACCGCGGTTGATTACACAGCGGAAAAGACGATGCAACAACCTTCACGGTCGCCTACAAATTTTTATTACATAATACGGCACAGTCCCTAGACGACCTTTAACCCACGCGCACCTTTCACCGCGAATATACAACCGTTTAATATTAGCCGAACAGGTCGTGTTTGGAATACGTCATCTCTCGTCGAAGGAAAAAAAAGAAAAAAAGAGGAAACAGAAAGTACCGCCGTACTGTGACGATGCATCGGGCGATACCGAGGACGTACTTCTGCCAAAATATTTGCCCGGTACGACATTCGACAAAAATAAAAACTACGGTTCCCCGCGAGAACGTTCGTGAACGACGGAAGGTCGCGGCGGTCCTGGCACTCGAGAATTTAAGAGCCACTAATATTTCCGTCATGCACTGTCGAATGTTCACTGCACTAGCGCGGGAAATCTTCCTCTTCTACGCGTCATGAGGACCGCCGTTCGTCAAAGTGACTAAACTTTCGCGGGTGACGTTTCAGTGCTCCGAAATCACGCCGCTAAGGATAGTGTAATTAATGGCGAGCGGGAATACGAGAGGATCGACGGTGCTGGTGTACTAACGTTTTCCGCTGGACGATCCTCTGGACGGGCGGAAGTGCGCGCGGCAAGACCTGGAGAACGTCGTCGCCGGCGGGAGTTTATCCCCGAGGAAACACCGGACCACGGAGAACGGCTCGTCAAAGCGGAAGTCGCGCGCGAGACACGCGAACACGAACCGGCTGCGCGCCCAACTCGGACTGAACTAAAGACAGAGATGGCAGACACGCGGTACTCCTTCCCCCGGCGACTCGACGAGCTCAGCCTTTCCCCTTCCGCGGCGTTCACCCTCCCCTTCTACAACCCCGAGCGCCCAGGATCGGCTCAAAACATCTGAGAGCCCTACAAAACCGTATCCACTCTAGCGCTCTTCACGATTTCCCCGTTTTCTCGCCGCTCCGATCCACTACGCAGATCCCTTGTTTCCCTGAGGTGTCGGATTTCGCAAAACAAATGCACATGCCGATACCTCCTCTCTTTTTCGCTAGCTCTATTCGCATGCGCTATTTTTTAAGCTTAACCCAGTTCCCGTGGATCCTTCGGGATACGTAACTTCGGTAGGGAAACTCTGAGATTTTATCAAGTAGATTTAATGATGCGTCGTGGGAAATAAGATTGAATTTATGACTTTTGCAATTGTTCACATTATAAAGCCGAATATTAAAAATTAATATGGTGGTTGAATAATAAAATTAATAGATGTAATTATAGGAGAATCAGAGACGAATGAACATTGTTGGCAGTTACGTGAATTCGGTTTATCTGACGTAATAAGTTCTAAACTTATGAATTGCCTGCTATGCAAACATTAATAGCAGCAATTAGTGCACCATTACAAACTTTTCTTACGCGTGTCTAAAATTTGGTATTAGCTAATAGTGCTCCGATAATTGTGCAATAAACGTTGATTATGTGCTCGGGAATTGTGTTAAAGGTAATCTAATGTCTTGCTATTCGCTCCAAAGAACTGCAATACAAACATAAAACAACGTGTAATCCCAAGTTGGAAAATGAGTTTAGAAACTTTGTAATTGATAAGCACACAACGTACGGTCTACGGTCGATTTCTACTCATGCAATGAGCATTAAGAAGTTGTTCGTTAATAAAATTTTAGTATAAGTAACTAAAACGTGAATGCAATAACAAATCTGTACAACATAATAGCATTTTTAAAATTGACTGCATATGACGCACTAAACAAAACCCTGCCCCTCTTTCATGCTGCGTTTTAGGGAAAATATTAAAGAGAAATTACCGGCAACTAACGAATCACGTAGCTTACGAACAACATATTTTTCCTTAACATATTTTTAATGTCGCTGTGTTTATCGCGAGGATATTTATGATCGACCGCTGCGAAATGCCGCGCAATCAGGCAATGGTAAGAAACGTAGCTGGAAGTTGGTAGTTTGGCTTAAAGGGAGTAGCGTTAGAGGAGTCATGGTATTTCGGGGGAGAGCTCGGCGAGGGTGCGAAGTTACGGCGAAGTTGTCGGCGCAGTGGAGACATCCGATGCAGTGAATTGCGCGAACGGTGAACCTCTGAGTCACCCTGCTACGTAGTCTCCTTCGAACTCCGGGAGTGCGGCACAGTTGTACGTCGGCTTCGGAGGTTCTCGGCAATGATCGCTCTCTCGCGATGCACGAGCATCGATTTTTGCTTGGCCCCAGCAGCGCTGCTGCTGCTGCAGCTCTCCGTCCGGATGCACATCGCCTTGCACAGCTCCGTTGGCACCGGACCCGGCTTCCTTTCCAGAACGTTTCCTCCCAGGACGCATCGATAACGCACTTTCTTTCTTACGAATTTCCTACCAAACACGGGGACACGCGATACCCGGACAATGACCCCTATGCATTTGCTCAATGCATGACAGTATCGATAGACATAGGCAGAAATCTTAGACCGAAGAAAATAATTCCCGAATTTTTTTGTAACAGCCGAAAGTATTCCAAGCACGAAATGAATTATCAGAGTTTATTAATTGTTTGTGTGTCACTCTGTTTTTGTAGATTGTAAAATGTTTGTATTAAAATTCGAACTGCAGGTCGACGCTTCGTTGAGATCACGTAAAAGTCCGTAAATATCAGCTAAATGTAACAGCCTGACAGCCATGCATGCACCCGTGTTATTGGACTGAAATTAATTAACGGAATGTATAATGAAAATACTGGACACACGTGCAATCAGACAGTAATGTTGAAAATGCGAAAATCTCCGTCTATTTTTCGTACGAAATTCAATGTTCTGCATTACGAAAATTAGTGGCTGATCGGATGGTATTGGAAGGCACGATCACCTGCTCGGACGTAAAGAATGACCGGACGGAAAGAAGTCGCAGGTGAGCGCGACGGGCAACTGGAAACATTAAGAACCGCGAGACTGGTTTCTCTGGATTTCACGGTCTTTCGAACAGGTAGTGCCCGGAGGACTCGAGGTGGACGAGGGCAAGTCGAAGGGCTGCCCTGCCAGCGAGTCATTGAAGCCACGATCGTCCTACACGCGGCCGGTATCTGCCGTTGCATCTTATTCATGAGAAACTTCTGGCCAATCATGCCACATCCTCAGTGGGCCACCTGCGGTGTCGAAAGAATGCGAGAAAACGATGAGCACGAATCACTCGTCGACCGTCCTCGGAAACTAGGTCGGTCTCTCCTCCTATAAGAAATCGATTACTTTCCTCCGTGTTCGTAAAAAAAAGGCGTTAATTCAATCGAAAGATGCACGCTGCATTATTAAACGACCTTTCCTACTCGTAACGCTAGTTTTTCTTACCCTATACAGCGGTAATTACGGACGATTAATCATTTTTATGGTAATTTTCTACAGATTAACTCCAATCGGTCCGTTGGGAATTATGGTTTAATCAAAAGTGTACGGTCAACGTTGTATATGTATCTACCTGTATCCATCTACCTGTATGTAGGCTTCTAAAAAACGAGGATTCGCCTTTGAATATGTAATACCGATGCTGTGGCTTGCTACATATTGTACCGAGGGATAAAGTATTGGAGGGTGCTCGAGTGACGTGCCTCAAAGCATTCTCGTAATACTTGACCTACCTTCCTTTCCCACTACCGATTTATTAAACACGTTAAACGTACAGAACCTGCATGTGAATAATAAAATGACCCAGTTTTGCATTTATACGATTACTTTTCGTCGTCTAAAGAACAAACCATTAATTAAACGAAACGACAGCCATCAAGGATTATCAAATTAATTGCGATAGTTTGGCTTACAGGACATTTTTTAATATGTAATGACATTTAGTACCTCACACGTTTTTTCCTTACAAGGACAGAATTTGTTTTAGTAACGACAATGCTGACGAAATCGACCGGAGCCGCTAAATAAGGCACGATAATGGAAGAAAAATAGTGAATGAAGGAATAAAGGGAACACTTCGTTCGCAGTTCGTTTTTCTCTTATCGCCCGGACGTAAAAGCCCGACAAGACGAATGTGAACGCGCAAGTCGAATATCAATTTCGGTTTCCTGTCGTCTGCTCGGGGGCTTCCCACATCGTGCGCTTTCGGTGCTTCCTTTTGTAATTGCGTCGAGAAAAAGAAACCCAACTTATCGATGTGCAATTAGTGCACCAATCTAAGGATTATACAGCACTGTTACCAGCACGGAAGCATTAAAAAAGTATACCCTTTAGCAAATTAATATGAAACGTTTGACAGGAAACGGGGAATTACCCAGCAATTTTATCTTTACTGTATCTTTAGTTGACGATCAGCTTTGAAATAAAGTTGTGTGATGCAAAAATACTTGAGAATAGTTTATGGTGTGTACACAGGGGTTCTTTTTGGCAAAAAAGTGGTTCCGGCCGGGATCGAACCGGCGACCTTCTGCGTGTAAAGCAGACGTGATAACCGCTACACCACGGAACCCACTTTTGAAAGAGTTTGAATATAGATTAGATATAGTATGCTAGATTATTTGAATTCATTTAAAAATCATAAAATCAGTATTAATATCAATAACAATTTATCTTCTATGAAATTATACACATTTCCCTCAAACGGAAGTGAATTTACAAAATATCCATTTAAAAGCTTGTTTGCTAATTTCTGTAATGTATATACAAATCATGTTGTTGGCTGCACCTATATACTTGATGTATATTTTTAGTGAATTACAAAAATTAATTTATATTACGATCAGCAACTGCAAAAAATATTCATTCTCATTGAGAAATTATTATTGCCCTCGAAGGTGAGAGAACACAAAGAAAATATATTATCTTCTGTCGGTTAATGCGCGACCACTTGTTGATATTTAGCACCATGGTGGCACCATCGACGACGTATAGGAATAGACCTTTCACCTTATGGGACTTCGTGTCACCAGGTATGAATTACCGACATCGTCAAAAAAGAGTAGCGATCGAGCGCACTCTACTGTGACCATAGACCAGGTATAGGGATAGACCACTCATGCAATGTATTTTCGTGTCACCTCATTGCGGGGCTCTAGAGCCCCATTACCATTTTCGTGTCACGCTCAACGTTATCGTCCGGGCGCAGTATAAGATGTGAACGCTACGCATGGCAGGAATTAAAACTAAATTTTAAAGTTTTTTACAGCCGCGTATAATGTACACACGCGCTTAATAGCATTAGCATTGCACAGATTATGTACGATTGCAAACTCGATCAAATGCTAAACTTTTTCGATAATCCAACCCATAAATTCAAGGCAGAAGTATTGCGTCAAATTGCTACCCAAATATAGATCAATATAGCATAGATCATATTACATAGAATAAAGATAGATTATAGATATATTAGAATACATTAGAATAGTAACGATACATCACAAGACGTGTTCTACTAAACAATCAACATGTATCAAACAACGTATTAAACAATATATCAAACAATGTATCAAACAAAAGGGACAATTGCCCCGTTACATAAAATTAAATTAAAATTAAATTAAATTAGCTTTCAATTGTTTTTCCTTCTCCACGGGAGTCCACTTTCGGTTTAGTAGATGCACAATTGGCCAAACGCGATATTACGCTGCGTTCATACCGAGACGGCAGTTAATGTAACCGAACCTTTATTTGGATTCGCTTGGAAAAGGAGGTGGTGAAGCTCGGGTCGCCGATATTTTCAAATTTTTTTTACATGTAGTACTCACCCTGCAAAGTAAATTTACAAAGCCGTTCGACCCAACTTTAATGGCATCTTTCCGCTGCTGTACACCTCCTGCGCTCCAATCAGTACGAACAATTTTGTAATTTCTTAATAAATTTTTTAATTTGTCGATAAAAATATATATGTGTGCCAATGGTTGGCACAACATATATATTGGCACACATGTCATTTTTCGGTCATTTTTCGGTCATTTTTCTTTGCAGGGTGAGTACTACATGTAGAAAAAATTTGAAAATATCGGCGACCCGAACTTCAATCATTGGGGCGACCCAACCGTACAAATAGTTCGACCTTAGCCCAATAGATGGCAAACAACTTTTTTGGTGTTTATTTATTATATCTACAGTTATATTTAACACAAGTAATACTTTAAAAGTTTTTAAAGCAATCTAAAAAATAGTGGTGTTTATAAGAAATGAAAATACTATTATTATTGGCTAATAATGCATCGACTACATTATGTACGTTAATAAAAACCAGAGACGTCAAAAATCCTCGATAGTATAGTGGTTAGTATCCCCGCCTGTCACGCGGGAGACCGGGGTTCGATTCCCCGTCGGGGAGATTATAATTTTGCAATTTTTTCTCCACATATTTATACTCTTTTTGTCTATAGAATTTCAAAAACTTCCCATTTGTACGTTTAAAAATATTTATTCCTTTCCATTCCTGTTTTACATTATTTTAAAGCACTAATAAACGTACTACACTTTGTTAGAATTTTATAAGAACTGTTTAAATTAATAATTAATTTTCAATTCATATAAATAAGTAAAGTCAGTGTTCATATGATGATTGATATGGTTTATTGTATACAGTATTCTTTACACGTATATTCGTTTGTACATAAATATATAATGTACACGTAGACGAAATATAAACAGTATAGAGTTTCGGCTCAGTATTCAATAAATATTAATCAATATGTCCATTATCCACATGTTATCCACATATTTTCACTAAGAAATTTCTGAAGTATCAAGGGCTCAGCCTGTAAGTTCAGTTTTATTGCTGTCATACTTGGTATGATTCGCGTAAACAAAATGGAAGCAAAATTGTGAACTATTCGCTGCAGCTCTATGTTGCATGAAAAGGAATTTGCCACCTACGTCAGCAATACAATGATAACAAGCTACATGCTTAAAAATTCGAGGAAATATGAATATGCATAAATTTTGTTTTTTTGAAACCTATTCACTCTTTAAGATAAATTTCTGATTACCGGTATTCTGATTTAAGAAAAGCGGAGATTTATGTAGCTTAGTAACTGTGTATAAAAAAATTCATGAGTTGACATTCCAAAAAAATTTCACTGATTCATATTAATTTATTTGTCTCCTTCTTTCTTGATAGCAGCAGCAAGACAACACGCAAGGACGATACCAGCGATCTGCAAAAGAATGATTTACAAATAATTAAGTTAACGCATAAACACTTTTCGTGTACATATTAGTGGCATGACTTGCAAAAACTAATTTATCATCTTCATTAAGGATGACTACAGGTTGTAAGATGACGTTTGGATAATGTATACCTCTATAAACGCTATTCCAATGCCCACGCCGATGAGAACTGTCGCTCCTTGATTAACAAGCATTTCCAATTCACTGAAACACCCCTTTTTGTAAACATTTATACTGCCAGGTTGGCATGTTATCCCGGATTGCGTCTGGTCATCCTGGCAGCAGGAGGCGGGGAATGGTCCATTAAATCCTTTCGCCGGAGTCCAATCTTCCTCGGAAACCACACCGCAACATTGCAACTGTACAAGGAACGTAAAAGAGAGGATAATTGACAAGAAAATTTGTTTTCAATCTACCGCAAGGAACACGACTTTTGTATGAAACTAAAAGGAAATTGAACAAAAAGATATTAAATTATTCCATAAATAATCGTTCTCAGTCCGATTATATTGCTTGATATCGAATTACTTAATCTTAAACTTTCGTAAAAATTCCCAGAAAATAGTTTGAGCGTATTGAGTCTTATTTATCTGAGAGTACGCAAGTGGTTTGTATTGATTTCATCGCACTTCACCGTTGTATCGGCAAAGCCATTATTGTTCTGCGCTCCAGATTCAGTGTACTGACCCTCTTTTGCACGTTGTCCCACGCGTCTTTATCAATGTCGGTGTAATTCTTTATTGATTCCTGCAGAGTATCCTTCATTGCCATGCTGAAATCGTTTTTGAAAACAGCGGCAGCTATACCAACGGCCAATTCGACCACGAAAATTATGACCAGTGCTGCAGCGAACTAAAAAAAACAATTCCATGTAGTATATAACAATAGTAGGCTTTCATTTACAATGATATTTCAGAATATGATTAAAAAAAAATGAATTTAACTTACGGCAATAAGCATCGTATAGTTTTCTTTGATCGCTCCGAAGCAACCGAGGAAAGCGATGATAAACACAATTGCACCGGCAACAATAAGGACAATAGGAGGTGCTATAATCCTTCCTTCCAAGAAGTGGTTAAATTGCCCGACATCTGCTAGGACGATAGCACCAGCTGCTATGATACCGATACCTGATATCTAAAAGTAACAATAATTATACAAATATTATTAAAAGATATTATAAAATTCTTCAAAAACTGTAGTGGTCGTATAATAATAAAAACATGTCCCTGAAGTGTGTGACCCTTGAAGCATTTTTCTTACGTTGAGTGTGGTCAATAAGTGCTGGTAAAACTTAATTTTCCATCACAGATTGTAATCAGAACAGAATCGCTGCGATCGATCATTCGGGAAATGTCATATTTGCGAAACGACGTGTAGCGAAGCTTCAATCGATTAAATTGAATCAACAGCTACTTCGACTGTACTAGTGTCATAGTTATAGTGTCATTAGTTATAGTGTTATAGTGTCATTAGTAAGCCACGCGTACCGTTACCGAACTTTACATTTCTTGATATTAGTTATTCATCAATGGGTATTGAATTGGCAGTGAAACCCGTGAACGTAGATTTCATCGCAGATATTCTTAAAAACGAGATATCATTATATCTTATAAGAAAATCACGATTAAAAACATAAATTGTATTAAATATGTATCATTAGTTCATTTTCGTAATCATAAGTTTCGAAATTATTTATAAATTAGAAATCAGGATGAAAAGGATTAAAGAAACAGTGGCAAACCCGTAAACTCACCGCAAAGATCAGATTGAAGACAAAGAGGATGTACTTTATGACATTCATTCCGCAGGATTCCATGTTTATTGCAATTTGCGAAGGGGGTTCGAAGGGAAAACACTTGTCAGATTGGAATGGAAGATACTCAATAACGAATTGACATAATCACACAGCAGTGAGCTGTGCAGCGTCCGTACGAGCAATGCGCGACTCGTTGATTTTCATTCCACGCGGCTTCGAGGGCTAGTGGAGCGAACAAGGGTTTCGATCGAAATCCTGGGCAAAGTCAGCGCTTTCGGTCCCATTGGTCGGTCCTCCTGGTGCGCGAAGGCCTACTGGAGAACCTGCAAGCGCGGGACCAACGCGTCATTGGTCGTGTCCTTCGTTAAAACCCGGTGTGTTCCTTCCCCGTAACCATGGTCACCCTCGTGGTTAATGACACGACGCAGAAAAGACGAGTGATAAGCCTCGACAGTGAAAATAAATCCTTCTCACGATGACTTTGGAACAAACTATGCTCGAGAAGAGCTCACTGTGCTTTGTCTTAATCAAACGGTCTTCCACGAACCGATGAAATCGTCGTGACGATCATTGTCGAAAAATAATTATGTTATTTACTTGTTCTCACTGCCTAATATAATTACGATATAATTCTATGGTTTTTCTAAAATGTACCTGCAAAATTCTCATGATAGAGTGGAGTATCAGAAGTGTATTTATTTTCTGCGCAATGTCATTAGGTTTCGCATTTATCACCTACTGTTGCGTGTGGATGATACAAAGAGCAAAGGCGATCTCGATAAAATCTCTCGTTTCTCATTTCCATGTTTTAATGGCCTTTGTTATAAACGTAAGAATTGATTGACCACACAAGAAAGTATAATACGTAATGTACCAAAGTCGATCTTTCCTCGATGCGCAGGATTGTAAAACGGAATGAAAGTAGAAATTCCATAACAATTATGTATTTACACACATCCATTTCACAAAGTGGGTCAATCGTATTACATAGTCTTGCATGCACCTGCACCTCGACAACCTTCCCTCATTTGCGTCAATTTCGACGCGTGAACTGAACAAGAGTTTTTCAATTATACAAAAATAACGCCGTGAACTAACTGTGCCCAGGAAATAAAATTAAGTAAACTTGCAGTTTCATTAATGCATTACTCTTCTGAGAAAATAGTAACGAATCCCCCAAAGGTGTTTCATTACTCTTTCAAAAATGGTAAATAAAGGTGATGTGATTATTCCTTACGCAGGTAGAAGCACAGTAAACGTGAAATGACAGCATGACACGATTTTAGTTTCACTTTGTATTAACCCTAGTTTCACCACACCCTTCCTCATCCACACGGTGATGTTATAACTAATTTACTATAAAACATTCATCTACTTTGAATAAAACTTTCTTGATCAATTATTATTGGTAGCGATGTAAGAAAAAATTATTAGAATGTGCTTATTTTGTGTAATTTTATTCGTATACATTACAAATTTACACTTTCTGTATAAATAATTCTTATGACATAGAAACACAGCAATTAACGGTATATGGTGCTAACAATAGAAATGGTGAAGATGTGTCATTAATAAGTAAGTGTACATTGCACAATAGTAAAGTTTGTGAAATATTTCAATAACATACACGACTATCTAGATTTTACTCAATTCTCAATGTAACGAATTACATGTAAGTACTACAATTAATACTGACGTTCGATGTCGTAAGTTTGAGATTAAATCCGTGTGTCGTACAGTTTTTTTAACTATCTGTAGTAAAATTAAGTATATTCGCTAAACACAATACTATCTCAGTAATAAGCATGCATATTAAACTTCACTGAAGGAACATAAGCTACACTTCGAGGAGAATCATGTGAATCTTTGCACATTCTGTAATAATTCTTAGTGGAAAAAAGTAAGTCTACTTTTCCTGTAAATCTACACATACCATCTTACTCATCATCAATTTTTTCCGTGTTTACATATGTCAGTACTGTCATTCGCGTATATTCCATTTAATAGTCATAGGGAATCAATGTTTTTTTCGAGACTTAACTTTACGGTAACCGCTGTAACGTCTCCGTTACTTACAGGATGATAAATAAATTTCATTAATAGTCGCAGCTCAGCATTGAAGTGTAGAACAACAAATGGCTTTGGTCATAGCAGGGCGAATGTTGCCTAAACCCTCCCAGTGGTCGGCAAAATTATTAGAATTTCAACTGTTGAATGACAACGACGCCAATAAGTAATAAAAGAGCTGATGTGCTAGGGGTAACAATAAGCGACGCGGAACTCGACCAACTTCCTGTCGGTGACCTGAAAAACAGAATACAAAAGAAATCGATAATTATGCCTGTCGGGCGCTGAGCGCTGATATAAAATAAATTAAACGTAGGTGTGGGGGCGTGAGAAGTACCGTCGTTTCTAGCAAAATACTTAGAAGTGGAAGCACATTAAAAGGTTTCGGCTAAAGTTTGTGTTAATTACTGTCTTATACTTCAAGAGTATAATTCAAACGATAATCACACATTAGTAAATTCGTAGTTTTAATATGAAGGGAAGGATATATGTGTATGTGGGCAATGTTAATATATCATCCCCTCAATGGACGAAAATTTATCTCTTCATTACCCTCGCTAACGAATTACTCGTTTAATTAAGTGGTATTAATTTCATAAGTAAGAGGGTGAATCCTTCGTGAGAAACGCAAACACAGTCTTTATTAGCCACACGCAAGAAGAAAAAACGGTAAATAGGAAAGACACAACATGTTAATTTGTACGTATGTATATGTTTAGTTTGGTTTGAAGTTTAGAATTATTGTATATTCTGTATAGTTTAGAAATAAAATGGATTGTCGTACGAAGGTGGTAAAATTATAAAGAAACTATTAACATGATTTTTCATTCTTTGAGATACAATTTAATAATGAACGTAATATATTGCAAGAAGTATGGTATTCATTTCGTTTATTGTTATATATTATTTACTGTATTTATTTGTTTAAAGTAAATAATGAAAGCACGCGGGGAAGAACACACAGAGGGTAGAGGAGAACGGGGAGAAGAAGCAGAGGAATTTAACGAAGGAAGACAAAACAACACATATTGCTTTTAACACATCGCCAGTTTACATAAAAAAAAGTGGACACGTGTCGCAGTACAATGTTACATATTACAACATAGGAATACTATCTCTACAAGTCTTGTCGCGTTTCTACACCCGTCAGACTATTTCTATCGCGGGAAATTTATTATAATCCGCCCTCTGTACAAAACTACCGTCGCGTATGAGATTCCGAGCCTTGGCGAACATCGATCGCGACACCTACTTTACAATTATATAATAGTGTAGGATGCTATAATCGATATGCATTCCGGAAAAGCTTCGTGAAGATTTCATCTTGATTCCGTTCGCTCATTCCGTAATATCCATTTTTCCTCGGAGGAAGCTCAGAATTTGCTGTAATTTACAGAGCAATATGAAAATCATACAGTGATATTCATCCTTCTTCAGCCAACTCTTCGCTGATTACTTCGTGCCTTTAATGACATAATTAAAGTATCGTCTTAACAATCACTATAGTACAGTACGCGTAATCTGTCGAAAGAAGTTTGCAAACACATATTTGTACACGTATAAGCTAATCGTTACGCCCTGTAATAGATTCATTATAATTTTCTACAATTGCAAATGGTGAAAGGTGGAAGGATGAAATGTTACTTGAAGTGATAACCTACAGAACTCCGATTACTCCACAGGCCCAACGATCTCCGGCATTTCCGGTGGTCAGCGACAGTGATGAATTTCCCTTGCCGAGGTCGTCTTCCCCAGAATGGACGACGATAGCACGGCCAAGAATGTTGTTCGGGCCGCTCAAGGAAATGATAGAATCGGTGATTTCCACTTGCGCTATTCCTTCAGCATTTGCTTTGATGTTGCCCAGATCACCGACGTGTCTTACGGAATCTCCCGGAGCTCCGTGGGTGGCCTGTCGTAATGTTAATTACTCGATATTCCTAATTATAACTCTACTTCTTGTATCAACGTTCAATCGCAACTTCGTGGCTGTTTTGTTTTTTTAAAATACAGCCACGGTCTAATGAAATTTTTGTCATCATTCTATCACTTGATTCTACAGGTATTGATTTCGCTATTGATTTAGATCTTTCAAATAATTACAGTGATTCAATTGTCAATATTTAGGGATTTTCTTTTAATGTCAAAAAAGTATTTCTTGATATTCAAAAGGCTCACATTTTGAGGATTAAAATGACCTCCAGCTGAGGTGCAACCCGCGCTCAAATCTCCCTTCTCGTGAACGTGGAAACCATGAAAACCTTCGGTGAGACCATAGACTGTACCGGTGACCGTTACGGGACCATTTGCGGTGCTCTGAGTGATCGTCAGACTTCCGGTAACATTTTGTGCTTCAGCATCGTGAGGAGTCAAACGTACCACAGCAACCAATTCCTGTTTAATAAGGGTTTAAAGAAACAACTGCCATAGGAAGTTGAGATAAATATCTAAAAAAGTGATAACTCTTAAGTTACTGTTTAAAAACCAACAGGCCTGCAATTAATTGTTCTAGATTGCTTTGTAAAATACACAAGTAATAGATACTGATCATAGTAAACAATGCAGAATGCTTAAGAATAACGGAAAAACAGGTTTTCTTGGAATTCGATCCTGATGAAAATCGTTGCGTACTTACTTCGGCTGTAACAGCAGTGACAGCTGCCAGCAGCAATACAACCATACGAGTCATCGTGAGTAATCTGAAACAAGGAAAAGTGCACACAATTGGCTAATTCAATTCTAATGACAAATTCCTTGGAAACGAACTTATTGTATGTGTCGAATACTAATGAAGGATTTCATGCAGTTAAGCGTGAATGCAAAACGTATCCTTTGAGTGTATTAAAACTGATGAAAATTTCACGTGAAAAAGTCTAAGAAAATTCTGCTGTACAAACGTTAGTTGAAGCTTTAAAACCTTAGTGATACGTATTGGACATTGTAAATATTTCTAAAAGTGCGTCAAGCGCACGCTATTATAGACAGATACGCGCGATAAAGGACCAACGAATGGGAAAACAACGCGATGAACGTTACGATTGCCGCGAGTTTTGTGGAATTTTTCAAGGACGTTACATTGTTTCACGGCGCAAAGGAGCAGGTGGAAAAGTGGCCGATGCGGCCCGAGGCGACGGGCAAGAAACTTTCACGCGTTGCCACGTTTTATGAATATCATCGACCGATCGGCCCGAAGAGTCCTCGAGAGGACGTTTCGACGTTGCTCAACTGATAGGGAATTTACGTATCGCTCGTAAAGTTCAAACGACCCTGTCGACGAACAGAGAGATCCCCATCGAACGATCTACGTTCTAATAAATGACTCCAACAATATCGCTATATAATCAGACAAACGTGCAGGCCAAGGGGGATAATACATCGTGTGTGTCGTGTATTAACCTGAATCGCGCACGCAAATCTAAACGTATCGCAGTTTCTTGGAAATTGTACGCATTGGCCGGAACGAATAAGCAGAAAATTTTGCGTTAAAATGGTTAAGAGTCGGACTTTTCTGACGCGTTCTCGGTTAATTCGGATAAACGCCTGAGCCTGGTCGGTGGAGCTTGTAATGGCAAACTCATTTCTTTCACTGGCTGTCCAGTGGTTCAAGTGTAAATAGACTTGCGAGTCGATGGCCGCAAAACAGTTTCCGGGTATATAATATCGATCCATCGCGAAAGGTGTTCATCCAGAACACCTGCGCGACCATGCTGACCTGCCTACATTTTCTGCTTTGCCATAAAATGATATAACATGAAAATAATATAACAGTATCGATAGGTGATTGCTGCACGATCGAGACAAAAAATATATCTAGTTGATCGAACCAACGGGCAAAACTTACAATGGAATTGAAGATGATGGTAGAGCATTGTTATTGCTAATTATCAAATGAACTGGTGATAGGATTCAAACGGTCGGAATTTTACCGGTGCATGCTGGACGATAGAAAAATTCCACTAGAGAATTCATTGACTCTAATAGCTGCAATTTTCGTCGCAATTGAAACGTACGTTTTTTTCCGCTCAGCAATGCTGGACTTCAATCCTAACGCTTACACGCATGAAAACAGGTCTTACAATAGGATTAACTACCATATCCGATAGACCAAGACAACTGTTCAACACCAAAGACTCGTGTTAGTTTATATAAATTTGCAAAACTCTCAATATCTTCTTGAAATTTTCGAATGTGTTTTTCAGTATTTTAACATGCGAATTGTTAGAATTTCCTATCGATTAATGGATGCATGTTGTAGGAAAAGTTAGGAAGTTTTTACAAGAATAGTTAAATGTACGGCGTGTTAGCAGGTTTTTGATCGTGCTAAAAGCGAATGTCCACATTGTCGATAAACGTAGATTGAAAGTGAAAGGAACCTACCGGGCAAACGCGACTTATTTGAATACTGGCACTGAATGACTGACTGTGGATGCTGAGCTATGTTCCGCTTATATTAGTACCTGCTGTGCAAATGTCCCCACCCCGTGGCTCAGGCAAATCGGTTACGAACAACTGTCCCATGAATGATCACGCACTGCCACCATTCTAACTGGATGACAGTCGAAGATTACGGAAGATTCTGGGCCTGAGCATTAACTTTCAGCAGCCGTGCACTCTAGTTATGTCAATCAGTCCGTTAACCCCATTATTACGTCCTTATACCGATAATTAATAGGAAACAAAATTGTTGACTTTAAACGGAATTATTTAAACTACGGGCAATATACGCCCTTAGATGCGGAAGAATAAGTATCGTTTATGACAATGAAATTGTTACAATTATTTCCATCTTTCTGTCTGATCTTTTGAATCGTGACTTTCCACTTGCGACCATTTTTCTGTCCTTTGATAATCGCGTAAATCGTCGACCACGATATGACGTGGTAAACACACATTCTACCTAGTATAAGATAATTGTCTACAACTTTCCATGAAAATATACGAAAGATGTATATGTACACTTATTGCAAGATTATAAATAAATATGATAGACTACTTAAAAATGTTATAAATGATTTCTGTAATTAAAATATTGTTTTGTGAATGTCTTGAAGGCTTATGGGCCGTTGAAAATTGCAAGGATAACACTGGTACCTTAAAACCCTAATTTTTTTTTTACATTTCCCACGATTGTACGATTTAATGGTCATATATTAATCAATCAACTCCTGAATTATTCCACAATTTTTGTCATTGAGGTAAAAGCTGTCTTTGAAGAGCGACGTACGAGCGACAACTGTATAATAATTGGATAATGGTTGGGGATGAAAGAAGATTCTAGATCTCTCTGCAGGATCTTCATTAACGCACCGCAAGAAAAATTGTATTAAGGGCTATTACTCCTACGGATGGTCGTATATATAACCGCCATTACATTTATTATGCATAATTTATATGATCGAGGCGACGGATGATACTGGAAGCTGTTAGTTGTGCTCGTAATTCCACTGCTGCCGCAGCAGGAAATCCAACGTAAACGAGATCTTGATAGATTTATCGACACCTGCAGTAATTGGGCGATCTTCCGCGCAGATAATGGTAATCGATGTAATCCGCCATGGAAGATCGTTATGCCGGACGAGTTTAAGTATTCACATTATTTTTTGCGCAAATTCACCTTGCAGTTTCCTCGCCTAACCGGTATTATCCGCGGAGCTTACTCAACATCGTTTTTTTGAAAAACCGCATTTCCCCGTAGCAAATTACGGCCCGCTTAATACATGTAAAATGTATTTTAACCGATAGTGCAAATCATTTGTAAACAGACCGTGAAATTTTCATTCACGCATCGTCAGAGCCTTTAAGTATTTTATTTACAACCACTGTGACTCACTAGAGTTCTCTTTGTGGCAGTATTAACGTGCCGTTTGTACAAGGTAATACAGAGGAAGAGAAAGAAAAATTCTAGCCCCGAATACTGTTACAATAATCACACAAGAATCCTAGACAGCTGTCAGTGTTACTATTAAACATTTGATGATTTGAAGAAACTAGTAATGCTAGTCAATGTAAGATATTTCTTCCCTTAAATAGTTTAGTCATTCGGAAACAGTGCAGGAACAAAAAATATTGTAATCAGAAGAAAGACACCGAGAACGATTCAGCAGAACTTCTAGTCAACAGTTTAGTTTTTAAAATATTTAAAGTATTTTTTATTTACTTTCGAGTATTCTCGAGCAGTTTTTTCTTGTGTTTTTCTTATTTTTACGAAATACTTCAGTTTGGTTGCCCCTCTGAGTTTTAACAGACAATATCTTTTAAGACAAAATCATTGCTGGCGACTTCACAGCTTTAAATTCTAATTTTACTGGTTCTGCTTTGAACTAAAGACCAAAAAAAATGGCACGTCGGTTTTGGTTTCTCTGCTCTACTATTTGCTAAGTGTCCGTCATCGTATGCGCTGATAGACACTGATAGACTTAACGATATCGAAGAATATTCACACTGTACCTACACGAGGGGGTGGGGGTGGGGATAATTGTAGCACAGATTGAAGGCTCCTTTGTGTGCTTGGATCCTCTTTATAAAGGAAACCGGATATTGCATTTGCAAAGCTTTGATTGGCAGTTCAACTACGCAGTAACGTTTCGTACGAACGGGACTTTGTAATTATTGTTTCGGATTGAATGAAAGTATAGAAACGAAATTGACTCTGCTTCGGTAATGCACGTTTGTTTGCTTCCTTCATCGAAAATAAAGACCATTTTCGTTAACTTTTTAGCGATAAAACGAATAGCTATCGCCTAAGCCAAGTAATTGTCCCATGTGTTTTTATGAAATTAAAACAATTATGATAATTAAGTTTACTCGTAAGAGCTTCTAGCGTGTACTTAAAGCTTGTTGCTTTTAACCTCTACCCAAGGGGATAATCATATTAACTTTATGAAGCGATTAAGATAACATGAATAAATGAGCAATAAAGTACATGCTATTAAATTCTTCTAACTTTGAAAAAAATACATACACTTTTAGAACGAAGTCATTCATTCCCTTTTTCTATGATTAATTTCAAATGACTCCTAAGACATAGACAAACGGTTTGCGAATTTCCATTAACTGTACTACACTTAAAACCCTTTACGAGCAGGTGACTGCAGTTTAAAATTGTAGGCGAAGGTTTATAGGGAGACACGTACGCAGCAGTAAGAAAAGTAATGCTAATCGGCATGAGGCATTTTCGAATATTACCTCCGAGATCGTTCACGCAAATTCTCGTCGGGCAAGTTACCCGAATGAGTCACAATTTGCCGTGAACACATATTACCGTTGTTCTTTACGCTGGCATTCACGCTGCAATGCGATACACTCGCGGGCTCTTGAAATACGCAGAATCACGCGTGCATTCTCATACAACACATTCTGCATGGAAAACGCGTTGTGAAAACGACAACGGCAATGTTAATTAACGAAACTCTGTCGAAGCCTTCGACTTTCGGGTCATGACGTCACTGCAAGTGTGACCGCTTTGTTGGTGCCGTAGAATGTCGATGCAACTGCTAAATTAATCGAAAGTTTCACGTTCAACGACGTATGAGACTATACCTAAAACGTTAATTATTTAACAGAAATAGCCTTTGATTCTGGCCATCCTATGCAGGTAGTAATTTTATTATAGCGGCATTTTCAGCAACTCCAATCTGCCGTTGCAAGTTTTACATGAACCGCAGTTAATGATGTATTGCGAGCTCCGTACTCACAATAAATAATTCACCTCGGAACTCGGCTCGCCTGAAACTGACCACTTGTTACGCCCCCGCACGGCTTTACTGATTGTAGCATCTGTGCATCACTCGTATCAAGCAAGCTACATTCGAATACTTTGAATAAAATCACGTTTTTGGACATTCTGCATGACAACGTAGAGTTCCTTGCAAAAAAAAATCGTACCGCACGTACGTACATTAACTCATTTACGAAACTACGATTTCAAAGAAAACATAAAGATCGCGTGCGTCGAGAAAGAGAATTGTTGTATGTATTTGATTGAGTTGGTGGTACAAGTTGTTTTCTAAGTAAAGGTTTTTACGAATGATACTTCCTGCCGGTCCCACTTTGTGCACTACTTTTATATAACGGAAATAAGTATGGCGGTAGATATATTGGCAATACTCCTTCGCAGATGTGAATCGTATTTATTATGTTAATTGTATTCGTTCACTTAAATTAGCGCGATCATGCAACGTGCTATCTCAGTTAATATCATTAACATTTAAACAGAAATACAGGGATGGACAATATTAAACTTGTCATACCCAACAATCTATCTACAATGTACGTCTGTACAGTATAATCATACACAAATATAATACTCATAATACCAGATAAGTCCAACTAATAAAAGTAATAATAGTTGAATTTTTTGAGCACTTACTAATTCGAAGATAACGGCGATACTTGTCCGCACAGTCTTAAGGTTCTCCTGGAGATCGCCAAGGTGTCGTTTTTTGTTGCACAGAAAAAAAATACACCGGTAAGATTGCGCGTTATACAAAGGCGAGAATGGTACTGCGACTTGGCTGGCAAAAGCGACGAAGAGAAGTTAGGCGGGAGCAGCGGTGTGATTTCCACCTGGTTATCGCACTCAGACGAGATAAACTCTCTCGGCTAACGAGTCGAATGTTCGCCGACACGCGAGGGGGAGGTTGACTAGCGCACAGGTGATTCGAGAGTTCTCAAAGAGCAGCTTAGACGGAAAGCAGATGCTTCCCGCAGCGTCGGACGAAGCGAGACGGAACGAACGTCTCGTGGAAAGTGCAGAAAAATGTCACGACACACTGCGCGTCATCGGCGAAAAGAAACTGTAACCGACGGAAAGACAGGTACGGCACTAAGACGACACGTAGAGTACCTACCTACGTACCTACGTGTACATTCTGCCGACCCACCCTCCCCTCAGCAAAGTCGTTACCGTACATCAAGGTTCCCTAGACCTTGTGCACTTCGCGTTATAGCCGATTACCATCTACTCGTGACGTCGATTTTGTCTGCACACTACGGGGAAATATTAAACGGAAAGCCGAAGGTTCCGTATCCTCAATGTGTATTCTACTTTTTGGCCATCCACGTCACCGAACGGAGACAAGTGTTCTCAGAACTCGATGAAACGATCAAACGATGTTGACGTTTGTGTAAACCTGTTTGTTTGTCAATAATAAAGACACCCGTTGGAAAAATATGCTTGTAGAATATTAATTAAAGGATTGGATGGATGTAACGACGACAATTATAACGTCAGCTTTGAACGTGACTGAAGTGTACTTAGGATTCGGATCATTGACACCTGTGAGTCGGGGGGAAGTTATTGCGAAATCATTGAGAAAACATTGTCGTTATGCCATCAAGGTTCTGTAGACCTTGTGTGCACGACGTTATACCCGGTTTCTACCACCTGAACTTCGAGTTTCTTCGGTCGAACGACAAATTACGCGGCACAATACTTAACGGAAGGTCAAACGAATAATTCGTTGAATCATTCTTGTCGAAAACACACTCGTGCCTGGTTAATCTTCTGGTTTTATTTTTCAACATCGTCAGTAGGCATCCGAATCGTTTTGCAAGATGATCGTTTATTCGTCAAGGATTTCAACGTTTGTGATCCAGATACGTTGACAACGGCTCCAGGACTCGTTTTAATGTTAATACCAGTTGCGTGCTGTTAATGCTACAGCGAAGGTCGAGTTTATGACGAAGTGGGAAGACCGGTTCGAACTACCGATTTACGGCGTTTCGGAAACAGCGATTAAAGAGCTGTAAAACGATAAACACGATAAAACTGTTTTCCCTGACTATCGTAAGATTCACCCATGGATTCTGGGATCCTGTGACGTCAGCTTTGTAACTTGGACATTATGCTGATGAAGTTTTCCGTGCCAATCGATGGAGGTATATTCGTGCGTGATAACGCCACGCGGAATTTCTGACTCATTGCGAGGAATCTTTCCTTGAGAGAAGATTAATCGAGCGCTATTCCTTCGTCTGTATCAACTATTATGTGTATTTCGCGCGATAAAGAGAAGGACGTACCTGTGCGTACAGATTAGAATAGTTCTGATTGACAAGGTCCTCTTTCACAAGAGCCACGATCATGGGGCACGTTTGAAAGACTAAAGCCCCTGGAGATTAGGGTCATTTCGTCTACACTTGACCTCAGAATGATGTCATAGAAAAAAAATACATCGCGGTGGTCCTTTTTTTGTATACGTAACTTATTAATACCCATCCCAGTGGACGAGCATAATTAGTGTCGTTACGATAAAAGAATCTAGAAAGGGCTCTTAAATCTTGATACGGACCGTAGTGATTTATTTGAAAACTTTATATTTTCGCTTCCGTGTAGCTGGTAGTTTAGAACCAGGTTTTGAAGAGTCTGGCCGGTACCATGGACTCGACTATTAACCAAGCACCTTGGAGCACATATTCTTTTCCATCCAGCCGTGCTTGACCTACACTCCGCTATCGGAGATACAGTCCCCCCCCCCCACTTCCGAGTCACACATTTGCCTCGGGTCTAACCACGCACACTTTGCTGTGTTCAACGTACCGACTGCGTTTCGTACCTTTCGACGTTCACTAGAATAGGGCATTACCTTATTCCTCCGAAAATGACATCAAAACATCTGGAAATATATCACGAAAACTTATTAAAGTACCTTAGTACACAAAATAAGAGAGGAAAATCATTTTATCGTATGTTTTCGCAACATTTTTTTATAGAAAATAAATATTCGAGGCCTGGAATTAAGAGGATGACAGTGTAGATTGTGTCTCCAACATTCCTATACGGTTAATTGTTATTCATTGCAGAAGTTAACAGGCTTAGAGTAATGAATTCGACATTCCATTTAGTGAAACGTTTGTGCGACGATAAAAACTGTGGCATGTAAACCTTACCTTTGTTTTATTGAAGAAATACGTCGTTCAGTGCGTGGATGTTTTTTTTATTATCCACAGTTAATGGGACCAGTATTAACAATCAACAAATGTTCAATAAATGCTGAAGTATTCAGTAAACAACTTATTAACCGTAAAATAGCGTAGTTGTTTAGTTTCCTTGACTATGTTTTGCAGCATAAATGATATCTATAATAACATATAGAAGATAAATGTATGAAGGTCTTTAGTTTAATTATCCACGCCATGTTTTTCCCTGCTCGAAGTGCGTATTAAAGTCTACTAAAGTACTGCCTGAGAGAAAAAGAGAAGAAACGATTAATCGTAGGCAAGAAGTGAGCAGTATAGCAAAGAAATGAACGGCAAACAAGCGTTGGTCTTTTTGAAGTGATCAATGCAGGTGGACGAACTCATAAATTTTAGACAGGTTGATGAGCAGAGCTTATGCATGACGTTACAAATGGACAAATTCATACGTAAGACGAATGACTATGATAAGCGCATAGAAGATGCCTCGAGGCTGTAAGACCGGCCCGGGGATATGTCAGTCTCGTTGCTTTCACTTCGTTTTCCATTACTCGTTGCAGCACCTTCGATCTACACATACCTGTTCTGCAAAACTCGTGCAAAAAGTCAGCATCGGATGTTACGCGCTGAGAAGGAAGCGGGATTAGAATCTGGATTCGCGTTCAAGTAGCTTCAGCAAATCCCGCGTAAGGTCTGCGTTGGTAGGGAGAACGGAGCAAGGCAAACCTATGCGAAGATCGACGGCTGAGGATCGTGTGATCATCGATCTTCCTTAGCAAGGTCCAAAGACTCTCCTCGGAGGTATTTTTCGGAGTACTCGAATAGCCGCTAATACGCGGACAGACACAAAGGGAAAGCAATACAGGCGAGGCACAGAAGGTGCAGGTGCCTTTCAGCAACCGTAATCCGGTCTCGTCCTCGTCGTGACTCGCCAGTGACGTAACCCGTAAGTACACGCTAAGACAGTAAACCCGGCAGACGATACCCGTGTGGTGCCTTCAAGGAAGATCGAATCCTGTGGCTAGATCAGTCTTTTCGAAGACGCGGAGGAGAAGCGTCGTCAGATCTCCATCAACTTCCGCGCAAGAGATAAACTATTGGCCAAAGGACTTGGGAAGACTTCGACTCTGACCGAGCCTAAATCGATAGAACATGAAATAAACTGAGGAAAAGAAAATTTCGATAGCAAAAAATACTTTGTGAGGAAGGTCTTAGGTATTACCGAAGAAATAAAGGGCAGCAAAATGTGGAAGGTATTGTTAGTAGTGTTGTGTACGTTGACGATGAGCTGGCAAGCTTCCGGCGGACCCTACGACAGGATGATGATTAGCATGAACGACAGGACACTGTTCATCAGAAGCTTGCCTGGCTACCCCGGCACTAGGAGCGACTTATATGAAATTTATATGGAACCCTATCTTTTCGTACGTATCATCATACACGCAATACAGACTTGATACTGTGGACATTTCAAACGAATAACACAAATATTGCTTAGTGTACTGAATCATTTTGTAAACATACTTTACAAACATTATTAACGTAACTAACAAGAGATGGCTACTCTCGTATAATACGAAAAAGTAAATATTTACAAAGAATCAATCAATATTCATGTAAATATTTTTCTATAAATTTCCACTATAAGGCGAATAGCCTCGTACGTTCGGCCTTGCAATATTTCCTGTTACCTCACAATATTTCCTAGCAATTACTTGATATTATGTATTACTTTTTTACCGTTTCATATATATGTATATATGCTTGACCGTCCGATCGTTAAACACGTAGAACACAATGAAAATAATTCATGGACTTGTCATTGACTAATCGATCTGTCTTGGCAGTTATAATCAACGTAAAGTCCAATGAGACACAAAGTTTTGACATAGAAATTCATATGGAAAGTTGCATTTCACAATTACGGTAACCATCGTACAATAAAAATTCGGTCCGATTTACTGATCGTCGGAGAAGAACACTTTTGATTGCACGAAACGTAAATGTTTACGATTATTTCGTAACTGGTATCCGTCCGCAAATGCGCAGGCAATTGGTCTGAAGGCTGTAGTGGAGATGAAAGCTTTGGGAGAAGACGGCAATCCTGTAGACGGTCCTAGGGGGACTTTAACTCTCGAACAACGACCCGAGGGTGTGAAAATTTCGGGGACCATCGTGGGCCTCAGCCCCGGGTTCCACGGCTTCCACATACACGAGAAAGGGGACTTGAGAAAAGGGTGCAATTCAGCTGGACCGCACTTCAATCCTTACATGGTACGAAATTTCAAGAAACTCGCGAATTCCTTAACGAAGTAAAGCTAAATAAAGGCCTGTATTTCGCCAGTTTGTTTGAACCAAAGATGAAAGTATTGTAAATGCAAATTGTGGACGGTATTGCTGGACTGTTTTCATCGACGGAAAATGTCGTACAGGTGAATCATGGAGCACCGGATGACCCGTTGCGTCACGTCGGTGACCTGGGTAACATCGAGGTTGGTCCCGACGGAGTGGCGCAAATCGACGGCATGGATCATTACTTAACGCTGATCGGCGTTCGGGGGGCCATCGGCAGAGCGTTGGTAGTTCACGCGAAACCCGATGACCTCGGTCGCGGGAGAACCGAAGAGAGTCTCAAAACAGGATCAGCAGGTGCTCGGCTGGCCTGTGGTATCATTGGTTTCTTGTAAAAATAACGTCCATGCATTTCTATCCTTTTTTATAATCCTTTACTAATGTTATTGTACTTTCCTATGACGTAGAACTTGAATAAAAGAGTGTCCTAACACAGGTTTTATTCGTGAAAGGAAATCATTGGATTAATGAATCAGTCGTGAACAAACGAAGATGTTCAGGAAACTTGTAACGCAAGATTCTTTAATGGACGATAAGCATCGGGTTAATTAGTTAATCAAAAATGAGTGTTCACGTTTGAAACTTGTTTCGATGCGCATACTCAATTTGCTGCGCTATTGCGTGAGTCGTTTGATCGCGACATGACGATTATTATGAAATGTTCATGAGAAGTAGTTCGCGCAAGATGTATAACAGCAAGAGGAAAGTGTCGTGTCCTCGCATTGTTTTCCGCAATAAGTAATCTGCAAGAAACGGGTTACGGTAAACACGCAACGTCTTTTACCCGAGATTAACAAGTAATACAGAAATAATTTAGAAAGTTATCATTCACTGTGGGAACATTTTAAAACGAATAATAACAAAAGAATTTTTTACAACATCATACATTTCTCTTTAAATATACAATGAAACTTCAAACGAATACTTGTCATATCGATTAAAAATGTAATACGTATCAAATAAACGACGTCAATGGAATTGTACAATTTTAATTACAACACACAGAAGACGTAGAAGACCTTGGTTGTGAAAGACTTTAACGATGGACGACATTGCTCAAAGGACTCTACAAATACATATCCGGACTGCACAGGACAATCAACTGTCAGGTGTAGTCCTAATTTTCGTTTCTCGAAGAAGTTTCAGGATACAAGGACACTCCAAAAACTGAATGACGATGATGATGATGGTGATTACTGTCCCGAGTTTTTCCGACGATCGCCGGCTTCTCAGCTTCGTTCATCTCTTCCAAAGCCTGTCGCATCTTCAGTACAATTTCCGGCGGGGAACGCCTCATCATGCAAGGCGCATCCGGTCTGTGCTGAAGTTCATCCTGCCGCGGTGTTCGCGTGGGTGTGCTGAACGTTTGCGGCTGAAAATGCACTGAGGGTACCGAGACGACAAATGTCTCTTTACAAATGCTCTCCCATTGTATCTGATTCTTCACGCGAAACGTATCGATCGCCGAACGACCTTCCTGCTTAAAATCATCGGCCGAACTTGTCGAGTACACAATAGGCCAGGGAATTTTCCCCTCTACCATATGGTGTTCTGTGTGAAAGGTGTTGACTATTCTCTGTCCGAGTTTATCGATTATTTTAAGCAAGACTCGTGTAAGGCAACGCTAAAACGGTTATTGTTGTCGACTCGTAATTATGTAACATTTATCCGTAATAAAAGCCTATTTTCAGCGCCGAGAAAAAAGGTCGCTTAGGAGTACAACGGAATTGTTTTGAATGCTTTGCAAATTTATTACCTGGAATATCTTGAAGGTCATACTCTGATATGTCATCCAAATCATCTAGATCAAGGTTACGACGTCCACACCGCATCATAATTTCAAGGCAATTAACTATTAGCCTCTTTGATGATCTCCACATAATAATACACAAACATTTTGGAATTTGTTGCGATAGATTTTCTGACTACAGATTACATTGTTAGATATTTCGTCTCAAGATTTTACGAACATAGAAGCATTGAAGGAATAAATATTTATAGAACTACACATACTGAAACTGGCTGCGCGTTTTATTCGTAAAAATTGATCGATAATTTAAACATACGGGGATTAATAACAATTTCGTCCTAATGAAAGTAGATCAAAATTTTTTATTTGGAAATCCTTAATATATGTTCGGGCGGTGATATATTCATTCTCCTTGTTCCATGAAAATAACACATTCACACTGTCATGTAGACATTGTGCAGGTATAATTACTTAAAATTAAAAATACAAACTATACCTAGTGTTACAAAATTCTACGGGCATTTTTGATGATACATTACTTATTTATTGATTCCCTCGGTTGTAATACAGTAGAACAGATATGAATTTCGAAATGAAGCTACCGAAGTATCAAACTCTTTATTAAATCGTTAGCAATCAAGCCGCATTAATTGGGTTGTCACGTTTTATTGTTATAAAGTAGAAAAGTGTATTTGGAATTCGGAAGTGTAAATTTATGTCTACTATCGTCTACCTCTTCCTCGTCCTCGTCCACCCCGACCGCCTCTAGCTCCGCGACCACCACGACCTCTACCCCGCGCTGCACCTAAAAACAGTATGTGAAAAATTGAATAGCTGTACACAATAAAGTATAAACTACAGTCTCTGCAAAATTACTTAATCCCTGATTATTCCCTTCATGTGAATTTTTTTTTAATTTTTTGTTATTCAAAATAGGTATGGCGTTTCACAAAAAAATGAATGAAAGATTAAACCATAAATTTTCAGGTTCCGGATATTCTGAGACAGAATTCTATGCTAAACTTCTAAATATGAATACTATTTCAAAATATCAAAAATATCATTTTTGCAATGTGAAATCATAAACTACAAACCTCGTGCAGCTTCCTTCTTCTTTGCTTTTGCTTTTGGTGTGTCATCAATGAGTAAAGTCTCTAGTGGCAGAGCATCCGGAAGAATGTAATATCTGATATTGTTCCCTCTTAAGCTCAAAGTGTCCAATTGTACTGGGTCCTTATTTTTAATGGTCATCTTTACTGTCTTTAGATGTGTGTTCATCGCAACGTCTACACCTGTAATAAACAAATGGTAATGACGCGAAATCCTGCATTAACTACAAAAATCAAGGACATGAGGTTATGTTGACAAACCTGTAATCGTGCCATGAACTTGAGTACCATTCTTCAGTTCTATCGTAACAGTCTCATGACTGAGTTTCATCAAAAACCTACAAATAATTAATTCGAAATAAAGCGCGGTTGTAGGAAATATAAGTAATAAAGTGATGCATAGGTTAAACCCCTAACCTAGGGAATCACAGACCGTATAAATCCCTAAGCTAAAAACTATTATAACAATTTGTAAATTAGTAATTCATTTTTCATTCTTACCTCACTAACTTCATTATGTGCGTAGATTTACTACGGTTCAATTGACAAAAATTATGATACCGGTTAGTACCATTCCTTCCTCGCTTGTCTTTTCACGAGTACCGCGCGGGGCGACGCTATATGATAAATTTGTTCCTGAACACCAGTAAATTCAGTGCTCGTGTTCCTAAACTCGATATATGAGGTTCATGGGCCAATCATAATAGCCCGTGAAAAATATTTCGTTTATCTCTCCAATCATACGCTTTGTATTGAATTTTATCAATTTGAGACAAAAAATCAAATTATGCTTTTATATTGCGACAAAAATGTATATAATATGAATTAAAAAACAAATGTATATTTATAAAGATAGGTTTTTTAATATAGTCTGCTATGTAACATTTATGTACAGGTATATACATATACAAATTTTGTTGCTTAAAAAATGTGCAGTGTATATTAATTGCCTAACAGTTGTTTACAATTGTTCAGTTCATTAAATAAGATTTACAAAAAGAATTATACCACAATGCACGAATTTGCTGCTTTTGCATTAATTAGTTTTAATATAGCTTTCATTCTACCACCAGAACCAACATCAATGGTCCTTGGGAAAGCCAATCCAGGAGGTCTCGAATACAATAAATGTATTATTTGCTCCCACTTTACTGGAGAAACCATCTGCTTAAGCAAATTTTTTGTAATACCTTGGGCATTGCGGTATGGCCGTGCACTGTAATTTGCGTACACATTGGTTCTAGGGTCTTCAAATTCTATTGTACGTAACATTTCTAGAACAGCCTTTTGTGCTGGTTCCATTAGTTTTGTATGAAATGCTCCTGATACTGGTAGTCTAGTGAGCTTTGTAAAACCCAGTTTTTGACTATTTTTCTGTATGTAATCTAATGCTTCATTATTGCCACCCAGAATTTTTGCTTGTGTATAAAGATAAATTGCAACACTGGAATTTAAATGACACATATTAGTAGAAGAATATCCATGAATAATCAATAACATTAAACTTAATTTACAATACTTAGATGTAATAACTAAAAGCAATAAATTTACCTGCATACTGGATCCTCAACTCCCAAATCTTGTGCCCAAGTCTGGGCAGCTTTACAGCTTTCATAAACTTTGGCCTTTGGAGTACAATATACAGACATCATGCCTTGTGGTTGCTTCTCTGCAGCAGCCTGCATTGCTGTCCCTCGAACATGTACTAGTCTAATACCATCTTCTATGGACATTGCTCCAGAAAAAATCAGAGCAGATAGTTCACCTACACTATACCCCGCAGTTCCAACACAAGTCTCAAATACTACAGGTCTTTCTTCCCGTAGCCGCTCCAATGCGCATAAGGAACTAACAACTGTAGCTGGTTGATTAAAAATAGTTTTATCTAACTTCTCTTGTGGACCTTTTAGACATATCTTTAGTAAATCATATCCCAGGATTTCATTGGCTATGCCAAATAAATCCCGTGCCCCAGGGAACTTTAAGTACTTCTCAACAGCACCAACTTTCAGGGTTCCTTGGCCTGGAAAAAGCAATATCGAGACATCATTTGGATCTTTAGCCGGTTCTTTCGGTTGATCAAGGTCCGGAGATGTTGGTGCACCGGCCGGATAAGGTGTCGTTGCCCAACTCTTATCATGAGCATCGTCGAAACTTGCGGCATCTTGCAAAAGTTGTTTAACATTCTCTTCCCCGGTTTCACACGGTTCCTTATTATCCCGCCATTCGGTTTTATCCTTCAAACCTTCGGTTTTTGCCGGACCATCGTCTTTGTGTTTACCACTATCGTCAGAGAATTTGTTAACTCGTGTAAATCGAAATAAGCTAGGTATGTGCGAAGTTACTTTATTATATACCGCTCGTTGGAACATTGCTAACAATTATGAAAACAGTAAAAGGAATTGTTACTATCGAAATAATGTACTAGCATTCATGGCAGACCACACTAGAAGTTTTGAACTATCGTATCGCTGACCTACACATGTAAATCATACCATGTGCTTCGAAGATATGTCATGCAATATAGATGTACAACAGAATGCGAGGAACAGAAATAAAAGTATTCCAAACGGGAGATTTAGTGACATCTACAAATTCACCATGAAGTATAAGATTCCAAATAACCGCGATATTTAAATCTAAATTCAATTGAACACGGCATTAGGTGGGAACATAGAATATTCAATGAATAGTCGAATTCATACACATTTCTATCATTTTGTATATAATAAGGCCCGTGTTTTATCAGTATTAACTATCACGCTAGTATGCGTTGTAAATAACCATAAATGATTATATAGTACTAATTTTAATAAACATTGAGCACATGATAATGTCCAATGGTCAGTGCAAATAACATCTAAGTTAGAGCAGGTTATACTGAAAACCTAGAGATCGTTAAAAATATCCTTCCAATCTCACGCAAACTCCTTTTTTTTCATTTACGCACATATCAATCGTCTCAAGTCAAAACACATTTATAATACAGCAACAAATAAACGCGACGGTAGACTTGCGTATGGGAAAAATAACATTTCTTTCCTAACGAAGTCTATTTCTGGCGACATTATTTCGAAACGTCAGTATTTATTTGCAAGCTGCTTGCGTCAGGAAATTTCTCGGTGTAGCCGGCGCACGAAAGTAAACACCTGCAAAGCGCAAAATGTAAAGGGGGTGAGGGTACATCGCCCACGACGTGTGATGAAGAAATTACTGGGAATAGCGAGCCACGAGGGCGTGAGGAACCGCAAAAAGAGAGGAAGGGGTAGTGTCTCGCAGGGGAGTGGGAAACAACGGAGATTGGGACGGCTGTGGGAGTCGTCTCGCTACTTCCGAGGAATCCGCATCTTAAAGGGATATCTCGTGACGATCAATTAGGTAAGAACGGCCCATTTAATAAGCGATGCACGCCCGCATGTCCCGGCGAATCTTCCCAGCACGATACACAGACAATATCGACCTTTCTCGTACGAAAGTGAAATGAAAACGTGATCCGGAAATGCAGATTAATTATCCCCTTTCAATTCACTCCGGGCTGATGATTAATGGGACGAACTCACGCTTTGTGCTTAGTACAATTTTCTTTCAAAATATCGTTTCCTGTTGATGCATAATTAGAAAATTATACCAATTACGGACGTTAAAAACAAGAAACAATTGTAGAATTAACACGAGTTTGTATTTTTAGGCGCTCTTTACTAAACGTATTTTAGTAGCATAAAAACTGTAGAAATATCTGTGTAACTTGAAACTAATCAGTTTTAGATACATAATAATTTATAATATATTGAAAAACGTTATTATTTCATATCAAATAGACGTGATGGTTTTTTCTCATCTTATAACAACGTCACAGTTCATATATTTCGATCTTATTCAAATCTGAGCATAATCTAATTCTTAACAACCCAGGACTTCATTCAATTTTAATAAAAATTCCTAATAAAACTAATTTATACAATTTAGAGTCTTCCTTCTGTTCAGTACATTAACATATCGTTGTAATATTTAAATCTTTAATAAAATAGGAGGGGCTCAAGTAATTTTGTAATCGATATCACTGTTTTTCAACGATCCCTACCAGCTATATTTGGCACCCTTACGCAACATGTTAACGAACGCGCCGTGACACCAGGAACACACAAATTGCTTTCGACCAAATAAAAATTATTTTAAAATGTTTATAGATTGAGCAACAAATCAACAAAACTCGTCATATTTCAGCGAAGACAAACTAAAAATATCTTCTGTGAATTTTGACTAGTAGAAACTGTGCAAACGCCAACGCGATTGATATAAATAATCGTTAGTATTTAAAAATTATCTCAACAGTTGATAGATATATCATAATTCCGTCATCGCTGATATTTACAAATTTTTTATATACGCACTAATATATCTAAAATTCGCAATTCTATTTCCACATGGTTCTTTATTAAGAACATTCTTATGAGGCATTATTTTATCGGAGTAATGTAACGTGCGTTCAGTGAACTTCGAAAGGATGAGAAAAGTAGTTAAGTTGTAAGGTCTAATATTTACTTTTCCCGAACAGATACTCTTAAAAACATCCTCCACGTGTCTTCTCGGTTAAATCGGTTTCTTACGCATTCCTGGTTTATTCATTTGCACCGAGTTTCGGGCAACTATCGAGGAGCAGTGAGTCAGAGTCTAAAACAGTTGGCATTATTCGAATATCTCGTTACCGCGCTTTACTACTTGGCATAATATTCCGGCTGGTTTTCATTAGCGTGATCATCTGTTCCCAGCTGGCTATAAATCATGCGAATTTTTACGACAGTCGTAAATTCACGTTTGAGAATTTCGTTGACAACCGTGGCGGACTATTAAAGTGCAATGACTATTTTAAAAGGCCCGCGAAAGAATTTCGTAATTCGTCGGAGAGTCCCGTTTCAGTGGAACAGATCAACGGGTAGGTTTGGCCGGATATGTCGTTGGCCGAACTTTCCTGAATGGTAAAAGGAGAAGCCCGGCTCGACTTGACCTACTACGAACGTGCACACGTCATACATAGTAAAATACGAAAGACGCGTGAACCGTCGATTGAGAAACCGAGTACCCCGTTGCAAATAATACGTCGAGACGAGCCAGGTACACGCGTACAGGCCAATTAAGTCAACTGAACGATGTAATCGAGCGACGCGTCGATAGTTCCCAATTCATACGTCCACTTGGCAGCCGAGTTTCATCTACGGTTTATTTGCAGAGTGAAAATGCTATGTATTCTGGCACACCGCACGCGATATCACTTGTCCCGCAAAGCTTGACGCACGTTCGAATTCGTATTTCTGCCGATGATCCGTCACACTAATCGCCATAAACGTGAAAAACGTCTGACTGTAATTGCTCAGGGTAATTGCTCATGCAGAGCTTCCAATAATAAATGAAGTAATATAGGTAGAAACATCATGCACGAAAACGGGGGAGGGTCAAAATACATGATCTTTGTCTATGTTAATTCTACTTTAGAATTTGGCCGTTCTTCGGTCGGGTGATAAATGAACCCTCAAGTGAATTCTGTGCTGTTGAGCCAATGGGTGGGTGGATGTAGGAAAAAATGAGTGTAACGGGGAAGAATAGAAAGTAAATTTGAATTTCTAGGACTCGCACTTTGTACTCGAAGACGTTTGTCCGGGGCTCGGGTACGTCGCGCCAGTTCAGTTCACGGGCACCAAATTAGATGCGGTCTATTTTTGCGCGGCATATAGACGCTCGTTCCAGTTTGCTGGCTGCTTACACTAAGAAACCCCTCGAGTCTCGGTTAAACCAGAAATTACTTTTCACACGCGCTTTGCCACCGCTGTATCGAGGGGAAATTTGTGTTCAGGGTCAGCCTGGACATGGAAACAGTCTGTCGCTCCCGTCAAAACTAAAGTTCTGTCCGCTCGGAAGGAAAGGATGGAATTAAGACTCAGAAAATGGAAGCAATGCACCTTGACAATTTGACGAATTCAGTTTTGTTCGCAAGTCTACGTGTCACGATGTATCGCAAGAACTGCTGTAGTCGTTTTTTCATAGCCGTTCTTATTTATACGTCGTCGTATCAAACATTTCTGCGGTTGGAACAGATACAAAGCGACATTGTTGAATTACGAAGCATCGGTCGTTGTAAATTGTCATCGTTGAGATGATGAAGATTCGTGCCAATGAAAACATTAACCGTTACCGCTATGACACACGGGGATACATTTCTACATTTCCGCCTTACAATATAATATCTTGCTAAATCGTCAAGATTTGGCAGCAGTGTCTGACGGATAGAATTTTACGATTGTGTCGAATGGTGGAATTGTTCGCGGGATTACAATTGTACAATGCAACATTGTCAACAGCACTGCATAATGTCAGCAAATGTGCTATTAATTATCATAATAATATAACATTCTGTGTTCAAAAAGTTTATATATCTTTATTCGAAAACATTACATTAGATCGCCGAAATCGGTGACTATCATGTAGTAATTATCGTATGAATATTTCCTGAAACTTAACACGAAATAAAGATTTTAATGAATATTCTTGGCATCGTCAGATGGATGAAAAAATTGAGTGAACATTTGTGGCAGCTTTGGACAGATAACAGAGTTTAATGGAACTTTCTCGGACTTTACAGATAACGGAAAGCTGTGCCTAAGAAGATGTCGAGGCCAATCCTAAGCAGGCCGCGCACGCGGGTCTACGGCTGCAACTACGACAAGGGCGAGTCCTATTACAAGCCGATGGTCGACCATTTAGACCGGAAGTACAGCGGTCGTCCACTCTTCGCGGAACCGAGAAACTCGCTAGCCGACGAGATCGCGGCCCGTCGTAGCGACATCGGTAACATCTTCAGTCGTTTTCCAAAATGGTTTTAAGGAGTGAAACGTTCTCAGATCCACATCCGTCCCCGCAACCCCCCCGCGCGAACGTAGCCGCCCCGAGAGAAAATCGAGAAGATACCTCGTTTGGCATGCTCGACCCACCCCTCGAGTGTAGAAAAACCACTTGGGCTGCCACATACCCGCCCCCGCCCCCCTTCCCACCGACTTTTGTACACAGACCTGGTGTTGCGGCGTCTCTTTAGCAATTACAAAATAACCCAACAACGATCGAGGGCCTCGTCGTGCACATAATCCTAATGGGGAGCCACGCGACGAGCCCTCAGATCGGAAAGAAAAACCTCGATAGAACAGTCGTAGAATAGATAGTGCTCGTAGTGATCCTATGTGTTATAGTAAGTCGTTGTTTTTCCTAAAGAATGAGTTCCGTTGAAAATCCGTTGACAATCATCGCACCTCATTGGAATCGGCTGATAGATCGGTAGAAACAGCGAGCAACCCTTTCTTTGCGTGTACAGACCTACTGCTATCTTGTCTCCCTACTCTGTAGTTACTCTCGAAATCCAATTGTTGTCCGTAATCATTGTACCATCATCTGTCTGTTGAATAAACGTTTGGTTTTCTAAATACATGACTACATACCGACAAAAGTCCGGTTTATACATGTGTTGTGTTTGTGTTTCGCTGAATATTGTACGGATTCTCGAGCAGAATTGACAAAAGAACAGGTAAAGGGGCGACGTCACGTTTTCACGTACCGACGTACGCATTACATTTTTATTCATTAATCACGCAATAGCCGCTTGCAAATTCTAAAACCACTCTTAGAGTCGTTGTAATTGATTAAAAAAAAGTCACTGCGGTTAACACGAAGCTCTATTAACTTCACACAACAGCAATGAAACTAATGACTTTTAAAAGGAATCTTCTGACGATTTCCAGCGATAAAATGGATATTCGCTGTAAATATCAATTTAACAAACTTAATAGAATTATGTCTAATCACAAAGAATTCAGGTTTTATGTCATTATTAAATATTACAACTGGAGTATGAACGTAATTTATAGTTTATATTAGTTCTTCGAAGTTGTGTAGTCTTGTTTTCCTGATTGGAGTGAGACGGGGAATATATTTGTCCACCAGATACAATCGTTAGTTTGCGAAAAATTGTTGAATGGTGCAAAGCTTCCACGTAGTTGTTTAACAGAAAGTTTAGCAAACGTAGGCAGTTTTCTTTCGTTTGTGTAATGAGGATAGAGTAGGCTATAAGCAATGGTAGTTACGAAGATTAGAGGGTGAAAGTGAAAGGCCGACTTTACGATCCGATGACACGTACACCAGGTCAAGCAGAGGGGGCGTTGATCGGGAGAAAGAGATGGGGATAAAGCTGGCGGGACTAAACGAATATTCCTTTTTCTTGTGATGTCGGTTTTTGCAGGCACGCGCGACCTATCCGGTCCCCGTTCGGGTTCCTCCGGCCGTGACCTTGACCTCGAATTCGAACCCCGTACCCGCGCCCCCCATCTACCACCTCTGTCCGCGTCGGACCTATTCCCCGGCGACGAGGAGATGGTCTACGACAGCCGGGGCCAGCGTACTCTCCGTCGTTTCGCCGACGACTTCGCTAACGAGGTCTCCGCGACGACGCGCCGGATCAAGCAGAGGGTCGCGGCGATAAACCTCGAGGACGAGGTCGATGCCAGCCTGGGACGCGCGCGCTTCGATCAGGACGTCATCGAGAGCGGCCTGTCCGCGAGGAAAAAGTTGCAGTCGGCGAAGACGGCCTTCGAGGAGGCCGAGAGCGGATTTAAAAGACGCTCGAAACTGCTGAACGAGGAAGTCGATCGTTTAGACGAGGAACGACCGGCGCTCACGAGGTGGTCAAAGCTCCTCAGCGACGAGGACGATCTTCTCGTGGGCAGTGGGGCTGCCAGCAGGGCCAAGCAAACGAAGGCTCGACTGAACGACCTTGAAAGCGAAATGGAGGAAATGGCGGAAAGACAGGCCAAGAGGGAACGCAGGGCCGCGGCCCTTCGGGCTCTGGTCAATGAGAACGCGGCGGAAGATCATATTCTCCAATCGGCCGTCAGCAAGAAGGTCTCCGTTCGCAGTTCCGAACGGGCCGAGAAGCACGTCACCTTTTAATCCCCGATCATCTTTGAAGAAACTTTGACGGAGAGCAATTTCCGCGACAGTACCATCGCTTCTAGTCTATCTTCTAGTAGAAGATACCTTTGTCGTTAAAACCTTTCAACGTGCATCATAATCGTTACAGTTATACATGTATGATTACTGCTATTGTTATACCCGGCTTGCCGCTCATCTCTGATAATTCACCACATTTGTTCGACCAATTACCACCGCTGAGAAAGTTCTCCAAACCCATCTTCCTTAAAAGCTGGACAAAAATACGATCGGACGGTATCGGTTCTACTTTAACAGGGTACACGACGAAACTATGCTGAACTATAAATAATTATGTTTATGAAACGTTTTCATGAATGAAATTTTTCGGGCTCGTTGCGTGGCCAATGACGTTACCTGATTGCATTAGACACGACATATCGGTTATTGGGCCAAGATTTCTGCAGGTATAGCTAGGCGAACGGCTATCTATCATTATAAGATGATGTATATACGTGTATACTTAGCAATTACTATTACGCCGTTTCATCCATTGTTCGTACTTCTCGACCGCGTATATCTCAGGGACACGTTCAGTTTTCCAGCCTTTTACCGCTGATTATCGGGATAAGTTTCAACAAAAGACATCTGAACTTCGGAATACGACTTTTTCTTCATTTCCAGAGTAAATCGTGAATACTCGTAAAGACAATAGGATGAATGTTTTTTAATACATGCTAACGACGTGAACGAAGTAAAATTTATCGAATAAAATATTTGTCCACGTCGGGCTCTTCACACGTATTCCTGTTTACTACAATTAATACAGATTGTTCCTACGAGAGATATTATTATTCGGCTTTAAATGCTTAAGGGATAAAGTACGATTACCCAGTGACTTTTAAAGTTGTCTGTATATGTACACCTTTCTTATTTATGAATAAATCCTGTTTTTAATGTTCCAACTAGACGAACGATATTTCCCTGCCTGTAGTGTATGTGTGTGTTATTGGAGTACATACTTCCTCTGTTTTCCTTTGTATTTGTCGTTTTTTGTATATACCAGGTAAGAATAATTCGAAATCGAGCAACATAACTTGAAGATTTCATGAATTTCCATCTCGTCGTATTTTTCGACAAATATATATCTCACGCAGTGTTACATATTTTTGCACTCACATAATAACCACGCAATAATACACCATCGCATACTCATGCATCACACGTATTTTTTCTTTGCAATAATCATAAAGAAACAAGAACCCGTTTGAAACACGAATAACACATAGACAGTAGCATTTACTCTGTTCCAACTACTCTCTAACACCTCCCACTAACATTTCAGGCTCTCGAAGCCTGGCAGGAACTCGCAACGACTCCTTTGAGGACCTGGACCTCTTTTTCGACGGACGTGGTCGGGCGATTGGAGACGACAGCCCGGAGGATGACTTTGTTCTAGCTCAACGTCGAGTCAAAGAACGCGCGGCAGCTGCCTTCGAGGAAGATTTGGCAGAATTAAGACGCAAACGAAGGGATATGCAGGTTTAATAGTATTACATAAAACGCATTTTTCCTCCATAATGATGATTAATGTGTCAAAGCTTCTCCTCAACTTTCCAAAGGGAAATTCATTTTTGAAATATAAAGAACTACAAGAGAAATAAGCAGTGAATTGTCAAGAATATCGTTTGGTCGCTTCTTTGTACGTTAATTTGAATTTTGTAAACGATATTTACAAGCTTACAAAAGCTTTATTAAATTTTGTGAAGCGTAGCAAGATGAACAAAATCTACAACTTTTCCAACAGTTGTTTCCTGTAATAGAAGTCTATTTTACAAATTTTAACAACGCTTCTGACACGTTTATTGCAAATTTTCATTGTATACCTACGTTTGCCAGAAGTTCACTGCCAAAGTTATTTGTATGACGCAATCGTGACATAAATTCTCGTCTATACAATTTAAATTCCAACCGTATTAAACACAACACATAAAAAACTGTGAAAATAATTACTCAAAATAAAGAAACTCCAGTACGAATTATTCTCGTAGCAGATGAATTGGATTCTTTTTTCTTGACATTAATCTTCTCTGAAGGATCGCATGTTCGACGTGATCGATCTGAACGCGGAAATCGAGAAGGCGCGAAACACCCTCGAGGCGGCGGATTGTGCCTTCCAGCGACACGCCTCGAAATTCGACAACCAGGAAGACACGGAGGACATGTCTCTCGCGCAGAAGATCGAGAGGACGCGAAAATTGGCGAGCATCGATCTGACGCCGGTCGAAAGACCCAGCCCGAAGTTCAAGTGGACGAAACTGCAGCCCCTGCAGGACGTGAACATACAGACGTCGATTCCGAAGTCGAACAAACCACGACAGACGAGAGTAAACTCCCTCGTCGAGGCTAATGATCCCGTCGAAGATCCGTTGGACACACTGGCAATGCAGCCGATAAAACGAAGATTTTTGAAGAGGAAGAAGAGCGTCTCCTTCTAAATGTGTTTCTCGGCAAATTCCTATACTATCAGCCGCTATCAGCAAGCTTTTCTTCGTTTATCTGCGCTTATATTACCGCATAATCATTAACATTATATTAACACCGCACAGCGCTTAATTGTTCATAACGCGTGTTGAGTTTCTGCTCAGAAATCTATCAATAGTCCGTGTATCACAATACAGGTTCATTAATTCACGAAGACTGAAAATTCACCAAAGTAAAATCTTATCAAGCTCTCAATTATTCCTATCGACATATTATTCTGATTTATTCTCGTTCGATCTGAAGCATATTCAATTCATTTAGAATCTTCAATGTCTATCATCACTAACAACCATCGTGGTTTAGCTTATTTCATGAATGTATACAATATTAAACTGATAAATACCGTAAAATAAACAAAAATATACAAAGCCCCATCATTCATTTAAATTTCATTCACCATTTCAATTGCAGGTCGTAGTAGGATAGAAATGAAAGTAAAACAATTCAGTTTTTCACATTGATGATTAAAAGTACGGATGTATTTTACGATGCTGATGTTCAACGGCAATGATACATGCAGTACATACAACAGGTCAGTACACACGTGACAGATATCGTCATAGCACATAATAATTACACGAACTATTGTACAATACGCACTGAAAAAGCGACAAGAAAGTACGATATATACACAAGATAATACACGATGAAATTTCCACGAAACGCTTCTGCGAGATCTACAACAAAAACCAACTGAAATACGCACCGTAATATCCATTCCTATGAAAGCGATCATTAACATCGACGTTTTAAAAGCACCGGCGACTCGAGGGATGAAGTGAAATGTTTGCGTTAAATATGACAATAGCAACTGAAGAGCCTGACGGTCAAAACTCTACAAAAGGATGCGAGGGATAATAATAATAATGAGCAGGTTTATTACATTGGTATCCAACCCTCGGCATTCCTATCACCGTGCAGAAATTCGGCAAACAGGAAATTAACTGGTAATTGTGTCGCGTTATTTCTGCGTTTGCCGAAATCAACGAATGCATCGAACCGCCGATGATCCTCCTGTCCTTCGTTTTCGTATGGGAAAAGCGGTTATAGAAGGTAAACCGTCGTTCGACGTCTACGAAGGAGACCTTCTCAAGTTCGAGAAGGCACTTTTCCTACATCTTTACCAGACCCTCTGATATTTCACGAGATAATACGCTCGCGTATGATAACTGTAATGCCTCGGCGCGAGATCCATCTTCGTAATGTACTTCATGTCGGCCGATCGCTTGTGACTCTTGTCGATGTTCTTTTGATCATAGGTCCTCATTACACGCTCGGCCCATTCCTGTGCCCTTGGCGGTTCACGGAAAATACCTCTGTTCCGGCAGTTCAGGTAGTCGATGACGTCGTCGTAATAGTTCAACCTACGGAAATGGCGATGCATTCGTTAACACAATCAACAAAATATCTCGGTCTGTCAGTCGTAAGATGCTTCAAACCTTACAGATATCATCACTCACTAATGGCTATTCTGCCTCTTTAAACTGTCATTACCAATTTCTTAACGATCACTTTTAACGACAAATACAGCAATTTGCAAGGAAACATGAGTTTTTCCATTTCGTACATTCGAAGGACGCGTATCAAAATGAAGCGTTATTTAAATTTGAGCGCAGGTAATGAGCATGGAATGCTGGGTTAAATTGCTTAGCATTGATTGGTGTGGTATTAGGAAAAGTACCTATAGTCATAGAGATAGTCGTAGTTGAGAAAGAGTGGTCGAACCCAGTGATGATCGTAATGCGGGGGTTCGAGTTTTTCTAATTTCAGCTTCGGTCTCTCAGCTGGGGCTTCGCCCCCTTCGCCCCCTTCCGCAGGAGCAGCCCCCTCAGCTGGCTGCTCCGCTGCGGGCTCATCCATGTCCCACGGTGCCGGCTCGTCATCCCACATTTTCGTTCCGTTATTTCTTCAGCCGAATATTCACGTCGAGCTACCGTTCGTTGATGAAAAAAAAAGGTTCGGTTACAAAGTACCCAAGTTAAACCGAAGCGAAGCTTCTCCCTCACAATACATGCCAATACATAAAAAAGTGGAGGAACAAAGCATTACTTTACAGGACCGCTGATAATAACTCGTAGTGATCGTACCACGATCATTTACTATTACAATACTTTTATGTTAAAATAGAAGAAGTTTGAGGAAAGCTTCTTTTCACCGTACTTAATTTATCGTACGCGTAAACAAATCTACTGTAATTCGTAGCGCAAACTCATGCTTGTAGTAGCAGGAGTAAATCCAGCTTTTATTGATTTGCGATATCAGTTTTATCAAGCTCTGATTCATTGTGATTGTCAACAAAAATAGAGGAAAGAGTAAGAAATGTATTTAAAGTATACAAATCCGAGCGCAAACGCTGTTCCATAGCAGGTCTAAAGCATTGATAGACGAAATTCTTTTCGATCGAATGTCGCCGATGTGCACTGATGCTCAACCGAGATATATTTGGCCGATAGGATATATTTGCCACGAGAAGAATCGGGTCACCTTAATGCACTACGGATCATCCAAGCGCATCCGCAATACAAGATTTCCTTCACCGATAATTCGTCACTCTACAAACATCTTCTGCCTACAACTCTACCTTTCGTACCCAAAGCCCTCGAAAATCATTGCGAACAAAAATGAAAAGCTTCAAAGCGTAAAGTATGAAAAATCGCTCACGTTCTACCGCACGAGCCTTGAAAAAGCAGTCGTCGTAGTAACTGCAAAAAACTTCTCCACGCGTAAAAATCGTGGAGATGAAAATCCGCCGACTTACCTCGCTGGTCACTGAATATAAGGAAAAATCCTATACTTAAGGGGGGGTACAAAAATCACTGTTTTTCTCGTGCACAACGATTCACACACACTGGCCTGCCTAACTCGCGGTAAGACGCGTTTTGCACTTCCGGATGCGTAAAACGACGAGAAAACGGGTGCAAACACTACGAAGACGATGATTTTCGCACTGTCACGCGCAATGCTGGCGTTATATCCCCCGGGTTGTCGGGGGAAAAAATTGATAGGCGTACCTGTGGTACGATGCCCGCTCTTCGAAGCACCTGCACAGACTGAAAAAATCACCCTCTCGTCTGACGAGCCCGTGGCACTCCCCGGGGACCTTGCTTTGTTTCGCTTTTATTTTAGCCTATAACGTTTTCCTTCCCCCCCGGCCCTCCTGCCCCTTTACCGAACCCTGCCCTCCCGAACGCGTCGGACGAATTCGCGGTTCACGCGCGGTGGGGAGCCTTGGCACGCGAATTCGCTTGTAATATCATTGTTGCCACACTCGGCAATCAATCGAATTCGTCGCCGATGAACACGTGAGCCACCGGTCAACGCGAGGGCAACAGAGAGAGAGAGAGAGAGAGGGAAGGACTCTGCGATGATTCCTCGAAGGTTCGTCCTCGAGCTACTTGGGTTCATCTCGCGCGATCGGAATGCACATACGAGCTTTCAGATTAGCAACACGACCAGCCACGTGCAAGGTCGATAGGCGCTGTAAAAAATACCAAAATCCTAAGGGCAAAATGTGCTACATGCGGAAACGTGGAGTAAGGGTACAAAGGTTTAAGATTCTATTGGTTCACATAGTGAAATGGTAGGGCTTCTAAGGGTGATAATGCGTCACAGAAATGTGTGAAATGATCAGATAAAGAAGTTTACTAGACGGTCGCTTATGTTAGTGCTGAAACCAATACTAAAAATAAAATAAAATAGTAATAATGAAAAATGAAGAATTCATTGACTGCTGTAAATACCCTTCAAATTACCCAATGATTATATTTGTAATTGTCCAACATTTCAGTAAAGAAGGCATGAAACGCATATCCAAAATTCTGTCGTTTATCGCAATCAGATTATCAGCTTTGAGCATTATGTGCGCAAATTGATTCATCAGAATTGTTGGCAGCCAGCTCGAAAGCAGATAAGTTATATCCCAACTACACAGTCTATTAATTTCTTTGGCGCGAAGTTCCTAACACGTTTTCGGCATAAACCCAAGGTTTGGAGTTCATATCGATCGTCAATTAACGTGTTCTCTACGCATTATAAGTTTCATTTAGAACCTTTACTTCCCGTTACTATTTATACAATTCATTGCGATGCATTTCTGCTACCCTTGAAGGTACACACTGTAATCGATACGAACCGTTACGAAAGAAAACCATTGACATCGTAACCTGGTTCACTTACTATTAATCACGACGTATCATCAACTTGCGCCACAATTTTATTTATCTCAAATTTAAAACACAAGTTCAATGTAAAAAAGATGTATAATACTTAATTTTTTCGCTTTGGTAAATTCTTAGAAGTCATTGAAGAGACTAATTTGAAGATAGAATGAAAATCATGGTCTATGTGCTTATTAAAGAAACTGTAATTATAAACTGCAGTAAAATGCATTAACTTGCTCGAGTGACAACATCTTCATAAATATTTTAATCATATTATAATACATCGTATTTATAGGGTATGAAAGGGAATACGTTTTTAATTGAAACAACGTTCTATTGTGTGTTAACATTATCTGCTGAAATTTACTTTCATGTACTAAATTCGGATAAATTTCATTCGGAATGGAATCAGCTGGGGTTCATTACGCCGTGTCGAGGGTGAAGGTTCACTACGCCATAAAGCATTGAATGGTTACCAGGGTAACCATTACTCAACGTAAACAAGAACGTAACGTGTTCGAAAGATGCGTCATTTTTGGAGTAACGATGTTCTTTTATCCCTTCTTATCGTGTTTCTACGGTTTTGTGAGATGACTGTGTTCGGTAAAAATGTGTACGAATATAAGATACCGACGAAGTGTATGAGTAACGAATATTTCGACGCTGAGTTATTTTCCTGCATTCGGTGCAACGTTACGAAGAATCTTGAACCATCTGTCGACCGTAAGCCGACGAAAGACATTGATTGCCAGGGGGTATAAGTATCCACTTACTTCCTTCTAATTGTTGTTGCAGAGTTAACGTGCGTTTGTAATAAAATGAGTAAAGCGGTGGGTTTTCAAGGCGACTTTCCACTTTGCGTCAGGTGCCCGCTAAATACAATCGTTACTCACGATGGTCGAGATTGTATCCCGTGCCAGGATAATTTCTGCAGCTGTCCCGTTAACCAAATACGAAGTAATAATGCACTTCAAAAGCAAAATTTCCTTCACTGAAGGAGTCAGTTGAAATTATCTTAAAGGATTTGTCAAATTTCTGCACAAAATGATTATGTAACAAGTTTCGTGGGAAAATTCTCAATTTCAATGAAGAAACTGAGTGTTTTTCTAAATAAGACTTTCAATGTCTGCTTTAATTATTTCTTTCTTACGCTAATTATTACACTTTCTTACGCTAAATTAACGCTTTAAAATTGAAATAAAATGGTATTGGAAGTAAGATATCTCTCTTGCACGAGGGAAATTGTGTATATTAGTGGTATGTTTGTAGTGGATAGAAACCCGGATGGTACATTATTAAGTGTGATGGAATGTCTTCCATGTTCTGACAATACATATCCATCCCCTGACGGTTCTAAATGTTTGCCATGCGATAACTTCGCATATAATAATGACTCACTCTGTAATTGCCCGACCGTATCTCACGTTAGAGTACGGGAATATTGTATGCATAAAAATGATGCCATTGGTTGGCCTAACGAAAAAAGCACGTATGTAGTACAATTTCATACAGAGATTATTGACAGTTATTACTTCAGGTCTGAATTACAAGCTACATTTTACTGGTGTAAGGTAAACCTGATTTTTTTAATTGATATTTTTTAGCCGTTTAATATACTCATGCAACGGATATTAAAAATATATTTCAGAAAAAAAATAAACTATCGTGCGAACATTTAGCAAATATGTGTGTGTTGGCATTATTTACAAACGAAATGGCGTGTAGTTTCTTTACTCAAAAGCGATCACAGATATTATTTTACGAAGATGACGTAAATTTATCGTCCTCACAAAATAAGTATATTTCACAGACGTACAGTTTGGAGAAAGATAGCAACGTAAGTTAGCGTATTGGATTTTAAGGTGTAAAAAAAATTAAAAATAAATGTTAATTTTCGTTATTACTTTTTAGAACAGTTTTGTGAACTTCACAATTTCTTCGTTTTCGTTAAAAGGCAACCTTCAATCGATCGACACGTCGGACATGTTCTGTTCCATGTTAAGAAACGTTCGATTCGGAGTTAATTTGCATAAAAAATGTGAAATAAGAGCCGCAGAGTTACTTAATCGGAAACTGCAATTCTTTTTGCCATTTTTGAAATCCAGTGATGAAAAAGGAAAAGATTTGTTACATGCATTACCAGTGCTAATTAAACATAAATACGGGGTAAGATTTGACTATCTAGAAGTCGCATGATCTTAATTCAAAATGAATTCGTTTAAAATATCTAAACAGATTAAAATGAAGCCGTGATGAATTATAGCATAATTTAGATAATAAGCTCTGTCGTATTTCAGAAACAAGAAAAACCTGTACGCAAATTTTTTGTAGTTGATAATATAAGTGGCTACAAAGCGGTGTCTGGCGTTTTAAATAACAGTTTAAGACGGGACAACGATCTCTCCGTACTTCGTTATATGAAATCCTTAACTGTAAAGTAAGTGCGAATTACAACGCGTCTTATAATGTCTGTAAATAATACGAATATTATTGCAGAATATATGTTAAAAACGGAGAGAGCCGAGGTAAAATACACCTACCTACACTCGTTGTAGAATACGGAGAATTAACGAAGGACGAAATCGTAGAAAACGCACTAATTGTTCTAGATTACAAAATCACGTTCGTCTTCAAAGAAAGCAATGCAGACATTTATCTTCAGGTTAATCATTTTCGTGGGAAAACTTTGTGCCTATTCAATAAAACTAATAATGATGTATAATAATTGCCATGCAGGTATCTACGGGTGTTTTTTCGGGGATAGCTCTTATTTTTTCCGGCATCAAAACATGGAGTTACAGCAGACGGAATTATAAATACATTTCCTACGTAAATGTGACGTTATGGTTTTTTGTTTATAGCGCTGGTATAATTGGAAACTTGTTCTTTCTAATTATTATCAGTTTTTGTTTATACGTATTTGTACTTTATAAAGGACAGACAGTTCCGTACATGTTACCCCCCGATGATTCGGTCGAAGAAAATATACGCATGTATATGGCAATTGCGTTCTGCTTCAAAGTTAGTATTACACGTCGATAAGTTTTACGATGTATCAGTTGAATATAAATTAAATATGTTGTGTCCACAGTTTATCGAAATACTGGGAATTGTTTATCAACATTGGAACATAGATATTTTTCTAATTGACTGGGAGCGGCCTAAGAACCTACAATGTCAGTATAAATATGACTCCCCGCGAACTTCTTTACGGAAATCTTATAGGAAAAGATTTCCAAATGAAAAAAGTCCAGAACCTATGAGACCTTCGTCGGAAATAATAGCTGCCAAACGGAGACGAATTTTGCGTAATTCACACAAGGAAAACGGTAGAAATAAGTCATTTTCCACGCTGAAGAACAACGACAAAAAAGCGGATGAACTTCCTGGAGTATACGCGATTGCGGATAACTCGTCGCAAGATGGAGAAGACAGTATTTCGAAAAATTTACCAATCAGTGTCTGGAGAACTTACTTCGTTGCAAATGAATGGTTAAAACTTCTAGGAGAAAGGAGAATTAATATATTATTACAATGTATTTACGTTTTAGTTTTGTTAGAAGCAAGTAACATGATTATGTTAATACTTTCTAATTCGAATTTTTCGTAACTTCAACTGTACATATTGATGAATTATTATTCCCTGTAGGTAATAGGATTACGAGATTGGAGTTTAGCAAGTCCCGAACTGACTATCAATAACAAATATACCGAAGTAAGACAAAACTTTACCCTTCAGTATGCGGTTTTTGCCTTGGTTTACATATCGGTGTACGCAGTTCAATGGTTTACATCTGTTGCATTTTACGAGCGATATATTCGAAACCGAAAACAAGCATTCGTAGACCTATGCCCGGTCGCCAATATCAGTGTCTTCATACTGGTCTTTAATTATTATGGTTTTTACATTCACGGCAGGTATGTGTTTACGTTATAACGTTATAAAGTTCCGGATATCGACATTGTTTTTGCAGATCTGTGCACGGATTTGCCGATATCGATTTGCTTACTTTGATTCATAATTTGAACAAAGAGCAGGATGACTTATGCGCTCACCGGGGGTTGATACCTGGAACGGTCGACCAGACCTTTACAGTATGTACAACACAAACATTCAGGATTATGTACAATGAAATTTTTAAGGAGAAAGATCCCGTAAGTGTAATATTCGTGACTCGTTGATACTTACTGTATTTTTGACAACATTTTCCGAACACTTACAGGCACCAAACCGATTATTGAGAAAACAATTGAATAGCGAAATAAATTGGGAAAAAACATGTGACACTCAGGCGAAATTAAAACACTTTTTGTGTCAATTTCTAGATCATTGTTTTAAAAATGAAGACTATGTTATTAAAGAACAATATTTTTTTGAAAAGCTACTCAACATTGAACGTTCATATCCGAAAGACAAGTCAATTTTCTATATTGGTAATATTCAATCAAAAATTAATCCTTCAACATTTAGTAAAAAATCCTTTTCAATGATCTATTTTTTTTGTCATGTTTTAGATGCTGGCCTACAGTTTGAACAAATTTTACTATGTGGAAATGAATGTGCAATTGCAACTTTTGAAATAACTACATCCTTGTTTAGTTTAATGTTATGTGAAAACTATATACTTGCCTGTGCTATTACAATTTTGCTTTCACAATTATTAACAGCTACACTTAAATTAAATGGAAAAAAAAACTTGATCAGCAAGTCATTGTTAGATGGAAGATTTTTACTGTAATATATTCTTTTAATGTAATCTGAGCAGTAAAATTTTTCTGCTTTATATACATTACACTTCCATATTATATTAACAATTAATCAAATACTGCTACTGTTCTAGTCTTCCTTATAACTAAAATAACAGCAAACCTTATTATCAATTATATTATAATAACTGAGATAAAACTGCAAGTGTACTATATTGTGGATAATTTATTTAATATACTTTCATACACTACGTTGTAATGATGTCAGCATCAGAACATTAACAATAAAGAACAGTTTTATATATTATTAATGGTGTTCTTTGCTATGATCATCATGGTGGTTATCATGATGACCCTCATGATCCCATGTAATTCCAAGAGACTTTTCAATAGCCAGAGTAATTAGGAATGCTGCAAAACCCCACTGGCAACCTCTAAAGAAACCAGAATATACTTTTTGCATTGTGGTACCCCATCCTGGATGGTAACGCCAAACTTCATTTCTCAGCCAAGGATCTTTCAGGCCATGTTTAGCTAATCTTTCCTGTACATTTCTTAGCTCTTTTACATCTTCAACTTTGTAAATAGAGTAATCAGGAACAACATATGGAGGTTTGTGATGTCCATGGCCTCCCATGTTCTATAAACATTGAAAATTACAATTACTTATCACACGTGCCTATAAGTAAAATGTGGGAATAGTACACAGATTTTTTTTATAAATTCATAACAGTACAGCCAAGTCTCTGTAATGTCAATATAATACTTAATATGAAATAGCTTCTTTATATGAGGTTATCTGTTCCTTAGGATACTTTAACAAAATTATATTTAACACGAAAGGTCTACTTACATCAGGTTGGATTTATTGTTTTATTTATTATCGATAAAACTAAAATATAATCACGAATGAACCTTAATTACGTAATTCACAGACGCAAATCATTCGTACGAGAGGTTCACTCGGTTACCATCCGTAGCAAAACGTTGTGCAGACAGTACATTCATAGGGCGGGTTCGAGAGTGTATACAGTTTTGTACGTATATTTAATCGTTTTGTAAACAGAGCTATACTTAGTACAAGAAATATATTTTGCCAGTGGTTTTTATTATAAAGATATATATTCCAAGATCGTTTAATCTAAATTGCTGAAAAAAATCAAGAAATCGTGTAATTGCGTGTGTCATCATTGTTTTGAAAGTATTTCCTTGGTGTAACGATAGGTGCGCGTAGGTTGAAGACATTTCCACGCATACGGTAGACTATCTGCTCTAGAAAACGAAATTTTATGAACCGCCCGAATACGTCGATTGGAGGAATCATCGTTCGTTTCCCCCTGGTCGCTCCGTACTAAAAATTGTACAAGTTGACGTCGAATGGCGACGCAACGGAGTGGGTTGTACGAACCGATCATTACTGTTTTTCCCTCGGAAAATGCTGGATGCCGTGTGATCGGTTAAAGTCGGCGCAGCGAGGGACGAACGTGTACGGTTCATAATTATGTGAGACTGAATACGAATCCTTCGAACGAGTGACCGAGAAAAAAAATGTTTCACTACGAGTACGAGAAGCGACTGCTGAAGTCGAGCAATGAGAGCCACATAGATGCTCTCTCCACTTCTGGAGGACTCTATTCACCCGCATATTACTCTCCTACGAAGATGACGAACAACAGCTTCGACAGATTCATACCGACGAGGTCTGGCAACAATTGGCAGACCACGTTCTCGATGATCTCCGAAAACAGTCGTAGCGGCCTCGTCACAAAGAAGAGCCGTGAAAATGGAGAAGGAAGTCGAGACGGCATCGCCTACTCCTGTTTGCTGAAGAATGAACTTCTCGGGGCGAATATTGAAGATGTGAAGGGTCAATGCGAAGAGCGCAGGGTATTATCTCCGCTCGTCTCGAAGAATCTTTTCAAATACACGACGCCCACGAAGGATCACACTTTGTTGGATCAAAGCTCGCCTTACTCGCTGTCGCCGTTAAGTGCCAAAAGTCAGAAGCTCTTGCGATCCCCGAGGAAGGCAACGCGGAAAATCTCCCGAATACCGTTCAAAGTGCTGGATGCTCCAGAGCTACAAGACGACTTTTATCTGAACCTTGTTGACTGGTCCTCCCAAAATGTGCTCAGCGTAGGGCTGGGCAGCTGTGTGTACTTGTGGTCTGCATGTACCAGCCAAGTGACAAGATTATGTGACCTGTCCAGTGATGGCAACAGTGTTACATCTGTAGCCTGGAATGAGAGGGGAAACCTAGTGGCAGTTGGAACCCATCTAGGTTACATCCAGGTCTGGGATGTTGCTGTGAATAAACAAGTGAGTAAGCTGCAGGGACATAGCGCACGAGTTGGAGCACTTGCGTGGAATGGAGAACTCTTATCATCAGGCAGCAGAGATAGACTGATCTTGCAGAGAGATGTCAGGACTCCCTGCATTGTGAGCGAACGACGCTTAGGTGCCCATAGACAAGAAGTCTGTGGATTAAAGTGGTCCCCGGATAATCAGTATTTAGCATCTGGAGGCAATGACAATCGTCTCTATGTCTGGAACCTGCATTCCACATCACCGGTACAGACTTACACAGATCACTTGGCAGCAGTAAAAGCCATTGCCTGGTCTCCGCATCATCATGGTCTGCTGGCTTCAGGAGGTGGAACAGCTGATAGATGTATCAGATTCTGGAACACATTGACCGGTCAACCAATGCAGTGTGTGGACACTGGGTCACAAGTTTGTAATCTTGCTTGGAGTAAGCACAGCTCAGAACTAGTCAGTACTCATGGTTATTCCCAAAATCAGATATTGGTTTGGAAATATCCAAGTCTCACCCAGGTGGCCAAGTTAACAGGACACTCTTATAGAGTTTTGTACTTAGCCATGTCTCCTGATGGGGAAGCCATTGTGACTGGTGCTGGTGATGAAACATTACGTTTCTGGAATGTTTTCAGCAAAGCACGTAGTCAAAAAGAAAATAAATCCGTATTGAATCTGTTCACTAGCATTCGGTAAAATAGATAAAAGATTATATATATCCATTTATGTATTGTACATATACATGCGAATACACGATCATAGCATTCTAAAAGAATCATGATATATGAAAACATATATAACTATAGTGTATTAAAACTATTTAGATTTCTAGATAAGAATATGCGCAAATAGAATAAATGTAAAAGTACAGCCTGCAATACATCGAGCCTTGCGTGCAATATGTCGCTACTTCGGTAGAGACCGAATATGCCCTTATCAGGAAAACACCGCAATCAGTGATACACTTCAATTTGTATACTTCATATTAAATCATTTACACAGACCATCAAAATGATTTTTAAAAACTCTACACTTTTTGTATTCCATTGTAAAACGAGTATTACAACACGGGAAACTTGATTTTTATCGATACGGAAATCCTTGTTTTCAATCATCACTTTTCAAATTTTTGTATATTTATAATTTGTATTTTGAAGAGTTTATCTAAATCAGAAAAAATGAGATCTACATTGAAATTTCCTCTCAAGGGTGTATTAAAAATTATACTTCTACAATTTCTCCAAGTATGTGCTGTGTCTGCTCAGTTATTTGCAGGTTGATCAGTCAAACTTTAAAAATTTACACAGGTCCCGAAAGGTCGTTACTTCGCTACACTTTTGCAAATGATTTTGCATTACACTTACATACTATGAAGATCAGTTCCATACAAATCAGGATGTATATCATTCACAACTATGTTATACTAAACTAACTTATATGTTGCTGACAGCAAATTGTACAAATTTAAGTTGGAACGTGACTTATAAAATAAATTTACTAATTTATAATATAATAAAAATAATATATAATATCATTATGCGTATCTATATATTCCAGGGGATTGAAAAAGTATAAAAGAAAAGTATACAAACTTCTATTGAGCTAGAATACAAAAGTTGTGTTGTCCAGAATTGGACTTCTACAATATATTTTTGAAAGCAAACGTTACTCCGATCAGTTGGAAATATGTAGAAATAAATAAATAAATGAACGAATGAATGAATGAATGAAATGTTTCTTTTGTAGAACAGTTTTGCAACTCAAAATGAAGTTATATCTTCTAAACTAAATAATTGTTCAAAACTACGTCAAAAACATTTAATATACAAACGTATATTGATTATATAATAATTGCATAACTATTGGAGTTAACGGAGCAGTATAATTTGTTTCGTGCACTGACCTCCGTTAGCTTTGCATTAAAATCGTGTTAGGTGAATAATTCTTATACAGATGTACTGTACAATTATAATTGTTCAATAAGAACAGACACAGTTTTCGGTCTACATAAACAAAAACAAGTTTTTTCTGCAGTCAGGCCTATTGAGGGATAACATGCAATCACCACATGTATCTAAATAGTCGCTAGTGCAATGATTGTGAATATAACCGCATATAAAACGTTTATTAATCTACAAAACTGTTACAACGCAGTGCATGATATGCATCTATAACTAATACGTAAGGAAGACGAAATATTTGCCGAATACCTGAACTTGTGTCTTGTTAGATATTATCACCACGTTGTAAGTAGTACGGCATACAAAATAATATGATATATACACTTACATCTCGGTACAAGTTTCGGAGGCATATTTTGCGGGCATAAAGACGACTATACAAGTTGAATAAACATTCGAAATCACAATATTCTTTAATTGTAATGTGTTTTCTCTCGCGATATAAGCGTAGATAAGGAACGTAATTTCAGGAATTTGTAGAACATTGTGCTCCATATTTACATGTCTATTATATTCCATTTGAGAAAGCAGTTTTTGGTACGCAGTGTTAGTAATAAACTAAATTACGGCGGATAGTACAACACAAATTATTATATAGTTTTTGCATAGACTTTGATGTCTCTTCATATGAATGTCTAATTTCTATAAGAGCGAACTACATATGTTGTAGATAATTAATCATATTTTACTAAGTCAAGTTGCAAAACATGTTTAAACACTGGCTTTTGTATATGTGTACGCAATAAAAATATATTGCTCTGATTATCAGCTAATGTTAATTTTTACCTTACATCACACAACTGCCTGCTACTTTTTGTTTTCTGGTAGGTATGTTTTAAATAAATTAAAATTATTAATGTTTAAAAAATTATTTATATTTACATGATACAAAATTGCTGAAAATGTTGCATGTAAAAATTGCATAAAACTGTTGACATTTTGTAAATTTTTTAGTCTCATAATTTTACTGATTCCAGCAATGACTGTAGTAAGAGATTTCAGTGAACAGTGTTAGACAATCTGAAGTTGTAAAGGATAATGTGAAATTATTAACTATCTCGAAGTTTCGGTTTTCCTTTTTCATTGTTACTTTGAACAAATATCGTAATACACGTACTAGAGTAAGAATTTATATTAAAAAAGAATTGGATGTAAATCATTCTTTAATGTATGTTAACATAACTGGTTTGAACGCATACTTCCTACAAGCCTATTCATCACTTTGTGATTTTTTCTTCTTTTTCTTCTTCTTTTCGCTCAAAACTGGTTCTACCGCTTCCTCGACAGCGGCCGATTCTTCAACAGGTTCTTCTACATCCTTCTCTTTCTTCTTCTTTTTCTTTTTCTTCTTTTGCTCTACAATGTAAAATCCGTGTTAGTTTTAATGCTTAAAGAAAATTTGTATAAATAATTTTTTAATCATAAATTTTTACCATCATTTGCTTCTTCGGTCATTGCGACATCTGCTTGTTCAACTTCGGGTTCCTCTTGTACTTCTTTCTTAATTTTCTTCTTCTTCTTCTTTGAGGTAGATTCCTCTCCATCCGCTTCAGCTTGAACTGGCTCTGTACTTTCTTCCATATTTGCACTATCCTTCTTTTTCTTTTTCTTAGGTACTTCTTCATTTGTTGAAGGCTCAATTTCTTGTATTAGCGGTTTCTTTTCCTCTGTTTCAGAATGTCGTCTCTTACCACTTGGAATTGTTGTGTCTGCGGCTACGGGGTACTGCAGGAACTCACTCTTCGAATGATACTTTTCAAATTTGGCTTTTGCTTTTCCAGTACCGCTAAGTTTGCGAATGTTACCCTCCTCAAGTAATCTTAACCGTGCTTCCAATTTAGCTTTATGTTCTGCACCGAGATCAAATGTTCCGTCTTCACCTAATGCATCAACTCTCGTTGCTAATGAAGCTTTAGCTGCTAACATACGCGACATTTTCCCCTTATTTTTAGTAGAAGCTTGCCCAACCAGTTGAGCGTGGTATATTAAACCATATTTCGGGGTATCTTTCTTAGTTTTCAACGCACGGAAGAGGGCTTTTTCTGCACCGAGGATTTGTACGGTTGATGCAGGATGTTTGGCAAGATTAATAAGGGACCCTGCATGAGAAATCAGACGTGCTCCTACTAAATCACCCACTAATACAGTAAGGTTTGGTGCCATAGCCATCATTCTGGCTTTCAAATAATCATACAGCTGTGCTCTGTATTGGGAAATTTCGATCACTTGATCACACAAGTGTTGAATGTTCAAGATATCATCCTCTGAAATTTCTGTTCCCATGGATATTTCAGCAGCTTCTTTAACTCTTTCTTCTACATCTTCTGGTAGTATATCAGATAAATCAGAATTTACTGTGTTCTCCCTTGTTCCAATAACTTTCACAGTCTTTACAAAAGCTATATTATCTGTGATTATCTTGCCCAATTCTGGGAAGTGCCAACCATACCATTCACGGCATCTCATTACATAATTATTCAATTCTTTGTCTAAGTCATCCAATAGACATACAGCCTGTATTATCATAGTGTCAATTTTGTCAGGAGAGAATTTAAGCTTGTACCTAGACAAGCTGTGAGCTAAACCTAAGGCCATAGCTGTCATTTCTTTTTTTGGAAGTCCAGCCAACAACCCATCTAACTGGCTGCGAATACATCTCATTAATTCTTGTATCGCTGTATTGCTTACACAAGGTAAGCTCAATTTATCTTTTATGGCATTTCCTAATTTTGCATCAGCAACAGCCAATTGTTCTTGAAGTTCAGAGCAGTGTTTCTTCAGAATCTTTTTCAAGGATTTTGACAGCTTACCTTCTACTGCTGCTGTGGTGGCAGCAAGGGCTTCAGTAGTATCCGCAAACTTTTCAAAGTGTTTTAACTTAACGCTGTAAAAAAGAATATTGAAATAAATATAGCTGATAAAATGTAATATAGATATGTCAAAATATGACATTTAAATTGGTCTATGAATGTAAACATAAATATATGTGGTCTACTTACACTTTACTTGCCGCTTCCGGAGTTTCGAAGTCATTGTATAGGTTATCCGTTTGGCTCAGCTTATTTTCGTCGAGTAGCTAAGATAACAAACCATGTTTACATTTAGACAGTGGCTTACAGAAATCATTGGTTTTAGAAACGATTTTGACACTGACACCATCATCGACGTTTAGTAAATTCATTAATGTACTTTATTACGAACACGTGCAAAAGTATATAGGTTATACTCGACAACTTGTAAAGAAAATACATATTTACCTTGAAAATTGCGTATCCCGCAGGAGTTTCGAACAACACCAACATTGTTATTTATTTATTAAAAATGTGACCTTTTGAAATAAGGGACTCCCATTCACTTGTCGGTATTTTAATACAGCAAACACGGAATCAAATCACGAATGCCAGCACTCTTTTCCAATGCGTGCCCACGCGGACGCGTGTGTGCGCAGCATGGGTGCGCAGTGGATACTCATAACCTAGTGTTCCACGCATGTATGATTCATAAAGGTCAGTTCTTAATTACGATCTGGGTTCATTATGAACAGCCTTTTGTTTTATTTAAAAAGATCACACTATTGGATTTTAAATAGGCGTGGTTGTGCTATGTCGGCAATTGACCTAGTTTTTTTTTGCGTCAATGAGGGATAGCCTTTAAAATTATTTTGCGTTTCGTGGAAATCTATTATCAAACCAAATTGTAGAATTGTCAATATGACAAGTATCGAAGTATAATTGTATTTAACTGACATTTGTATAATTATGGCAGTCGAAGAAAGTGAAATTTGTGATTTAAATGATATTACTTTACAACCAGATGATGTCACTAAACACCAAGTAAGTATTTTAGGCAAAAGTTAGTGTTTGATTAGATATCTCAAATTCTTAAACATTCTTTTGTATTTAAATCTTAGGGCAATGGTAAGTTAAAAAAACGTCCGAAACGGATATTGCATTTTTCTGATGGTGATTTAGAAGAATATTCATCTGAAGATGAAGTAGATAATATGAAAATCGAGAATGTCGCAGAACAAATTGATCCAGTGAGTTTATAAACTCATTTTGATTGATGCACTTTTATTAAAATTTAAATATTATCAGTATATATGTAGCTGAATGTGTTACCATCCACAGAAAACTCTCAATTGGATACCTTGGACATGGTATCAAACTACATGTGTGGGTTCAAAATTATTAAACGGTTGTGATTATGTAGGAGAATGTTTAGCCAGCTTTTTTGGCATCACATCTCCAAAGTATCAATTTGAAATTGAAGAATACTACAGGCAAAGAAAACTGGAGCAAAAGGAAAAATACCAGGAAGATCTAGAATTGGGTGGTTGGGATGAACAAAAGAGAAATAATCTAATAAACATTGATAAATCACCAATGAGTAATGCAGTTCCATTACAGAATTAAATTAATTCTTTTAACCACGTTTTGATGTCAGTTCCATCCATGTAAAATTTGTATTGTAGGTTGGTGTTAGAGTTATGAGTCATTAATAACAAGAATTTCTAAAAAATGTATTTAATAATAATATTTTTTTCTTTTGTCTAGATTAATTGAAAAATATGTTGTTTTGTTTGAAACAAATAATATCATTTTTCTGTTTTAAACCTACAGATAATTATTGTACATTATAATTATAACTATATTGCTTCTCTAGCAGTTTAACATTAAGCTTATGTACATAAAAGTATAATGTCAAGTACACCAAGTGTGCCTTTCTATAATATATAACGTTTTATCACAAACCACATGATTATGGTCATTTTGTTTGGAAATAATAAAATGAATATTTATCATAATCATAGTTGTTTACTGCATAAAAGTACAGCTTAAGTTGCAGCAATTTTATTATTAATCACAAGTGACCCAATATGTTTCCATGGTATGTTAAGGAACATGTGCGAAATATGTATGAAATGTAATACTTTCATACTATTTACTACTTTATGTTTCTGGTACAAATCTATGTAAAGCACTTGTTAGAATTAATAACGAATTTTGAAGACCTTGTGGTAAGTGCCTTTGTAACCAAGAACCTTTGTATTGCTCTATGTGGGCCAGCATTTTATTTGCTATATCAGTTCTGAAGGTTGGTGGCAGATTACATACTCCTAAATTAATTACTGCTAGGCCCATGTTACTGTTGGGATTAATTCCAACTCCAATTAAAGTCCTACCTATTTTGCAAGCTGTTAGCATTAAATCGGCTGTCAATTGAAGTTCTTGGATTTCCATTGCAGCAAATTTTGATGCGAGGTTGCTTTCATAGAGAGAATGGGAAACACGTTTAATCTGCTTTGTCATTTTCTATTTCCAAATAAAAAATTTATTTAATATCATTGTAGTGTGTTGTCATAATCTTTACTGAAATATTTGTACTTACCGCGAACAGATCAGCAGACAGATACTCCAGATTGACATTGTCAGGGTCAGTCAATAATCTGTATAATGTCGAGCCTCGATTATCTGGTATTTGTTGAAGATCTTTCACAGATTGATTTTTACTTAATGTTAACACTAAGGTATCTAGTCGGCCTAGTTCAAGTATTGCACTACCAATTTTTCGTTCTGCATCTTGGAAAACGTGTACATCTAAAAGTTTTGTTATACACCTTTGCCTGTAAATGTTTTGTATTAGCTATGTCCATTTGTTTTGATGATGGCGATTTGTGTACCGAAATACGTTTATGATACTGACCTATTCGATCCACAAACCTCCGTCGCATCATATATGTCATCAATCCCTACATCTACTTCAGTCAGTGGGTTCCACCCCAATCCTGCTGCAATCAAATAACCAATCCATGCGAAGGGATGGGGAGTTAAATGGTGGCTTCCAGACCAGTGCGCCACAACTATTCCGATCGAGTCATGTTCTAGGGCAGTCTTTATCGCATTCTTTGTGTTTAAGTACGTTGATGCTGGGCATCCCGCTAGACTGTTGTAGCTTGCTGTTCCAGAACTTGGCAAGACATTACCGCCAGCTATACGGAATGCCTCCGTCCATTCAGAGAAATCATAATCCGCCTACAAACAATACTAATTCATATTGATCCTCAACCATGAGTAATTATTAATGATAAATATTTAAATAGGCGTATATACCTGGAATCCATATTCCACGAGAATAATATTATTAGGAATATTATGAAACTCTGGTTTAGAATGTAAGCTGTTAGAACATAACAACACAGTTGTATTTGAGTTTAAGTTGAGGATGTGCCATAGTTCTTGTAGACAGGAGTATGATTTGAAGACTTCTGACATGTCTGTTTCTATTGTCTCATTAACAGATGTGTTTGGGTCAAGACTGTCGGCTTGAACTAACAAACTAGCTAATCTTGGTCCGACGTGAACGTAATTTAATGTTGGAAATATTGCTAACAGTTCTTGAAATATAGACCACATTTGGGTAAGATGATGTTGTCCTACATTAGAATCAACATCTAATGTTGGCACTAAATCCATGTGGCGGTCCCTGCGATTTTTATGTTTTAATAATCCGATTTCAAGAAATGATGTAAAATGATAAGGTCAACTGTACCTGCAGTATCTATCCAAAGTAACCATTTCAGACTTTGTGTAGCATAATTGCCAATCGCAACTTGGTGTAAGTCTTGAGTACAAATGTAAATGGGATATCTTGAATGATGACCACAAATCTATAGTGTGTAATAAATACTCTAACGCGGGGATGCGACCCCTTGGTGATATATCTAACAATATCCCTCTGTGTATAAATCTTGGTTCATCCTTTATAAAAACTGGGTCCAATTCACATACATCAGATGTACTGTGATGTTTACTTAAGCGGAGTATTTGCACAAACGTTGAAACAGCGTAATGTAGTCCTGCTAAGCTTCCGGCAATAACTTTGATACAGTTTTGGTTGATGTGCAGCTGATAACCATGAGCAATATTGAATAAATTTCTGTTTACTGTACACTCTATTTTACCATCACTAAGTAATCGACCGGAGCTTGGCTGCACTTCACCAATTTTTACATCATGACCCAACTCTAGTAAATGGGTTCGACTAATTTCCCACACATCTAATATTTTGTGTATAGACTCACTACCCTAAAAGTATAAAAACATTTAGAAGTCAGGGTGCATTCAGATATGACTCTTTTGCAAAACAAAATATATACAAATAGTGTTACCTGGATTATGGATATAAAAAGTTCTTTTCCAGCCACAAATGGTTGAGATAAATTCTTCAGTTCCACAATTGTTTTTGGCTGTGGCCATAGCAGTACATAAATGCTATCTTTATCTGCTGTATTTTTGCAAGGACTATCTTTACCAGATAATGCCAAGTCATAGATAGGATCAGATGATTTGCTGGATTCTATTGATAATTGACTTATATCATTAGAAAGGCTCTTTTGACCAAAGTTTCCATCCAAAAATGATGTTGGACTGTGCATAGCTTCGTGATCTTTTGACATGAAATTTGGTAAAAATCTTTGAAAAAGATTATGCAGCGATTGTTTTCCACAAGAAAGGTCGTATGGAGTTTTGCCTGAGAATGTCCTATAAATGATATTTCTTTAACTCATTGTGAAATAAAATTTTGTAAGAAGTAATCAATAATTTGTTTACCCTTTAACAGCTCGAACAAGAGGATTAGCTCCTGCTTGCAATAACTCTTGACAAATAGTGACATCTCCACGGCTTACAGCATCATGCAATGGTGTAGCACCACACCCATTCTCTGCATTTACATCTGCACCTTTACCTGTTGAATTTTTATTTAATAGTACTTATAGAGTTTGCCTAAACTTTGTATACTAAGTTACAGCTGTATACACCATATTAAATCTTACCAATTAAACAGGTAATGATTTCTTTATTTCCATAACAAGCTGCCCAGTGTAGAGGTGTATTTTTGCTATTCTGTGAATCCCATGAATTTACATTCAAACCTGCATCCAATAACTGTTCAACTCTATCAAGCCTGTAAATAAATAGCATTTGTAAATTTACTTTCTTGATGTATATATAAGATCTTTATTGTTTATTATTTTTATACCTTCAAAAAACATAATAAAAATAAAGCAATATAACATACTCTGAAGCAGCAGTTGCTCTTAAGAGTTCTTCTACATAGATTTGACGTATAACATCACTGGCTGCTGCATCTACTGCATTATGTCCACTTGCATTTTGTACAGCAGGGTCTGCTCCACAACTTAACAATGTCCGCACAATATCTGGTTGATTAGCCTATACAGTTATAAAGGTATGTAAAGGAACAATTGTAAATAACTTTTAAGCGTGTATTACTTCTGGTAGATAATTTATAATCATACCTTAGATGCATATGAAAGAAAAGTGCCCTGCTCTAAGACTGGTTGATTCAAAATCTTTTCTTTAGTGATACCATTCGCGGTGTTTCCGTTGTCACCTGGCATAAAAAAAGACATTTATATGTTTCAACAAATTTATTACATACATAGAAACGTACTACAAAAGCTATGATGATCAGAACCACGTTAAAGGCAAAATGATAATATTCTTTTTATGTGTTAAAAAGGAATTTAAATACGTACAGGCTTCTAGGAGAGATCTGATAATGTCCGTTCGTCCATGCTCGATTGCAGTACGAATATTCTCACATATATCTTGCATTTCTGCTTGCTTAGTGATGAATATAAAATTTACATACTGTGCCGGATTATCACAAAACGTTGTCACCTGTCAGAACTCATACCTCCTGAATTCATTCGTAATTCTATCAATCGTACCACTATAAAATACTTATCGCAGCGTCAGTTTCATCAGGTTGGCCAGAACTATCAGGTACTTTTTACGTACCAATACTACCAACACTTGATAATTAGTACGTGTGTTATACGCAAAAAGTATACACAAACTTGGCACCGACGACGGTAATAAATTATTTACACTTCTTCGAGTTACATTTGCAAATAAAAGTAAGCTACTATTCGAAGTAGATCATTCAATTAATTAAGGCTTTTCCTCACAATTAACCACTTTACAATATGGCGCTGAGGTCGTGCAGTAGATTATCAAAATGATGCCTACTTTCTGCTGTTGCAAACTTTTCGTGCTAATTGTGTTGTTGCTTTTCGCCACAATCGTGTTTGGTATTGTTTGGTTCGAAGTTGACTTGAGACCTGTGCTAAAATTTTTTAATGTCAGTTACAATGGGCTCGGAACTGCTTTTGGGAGTACGACTAAATCCTCAGTCCCTGATGACAATAAAGTTAACTGACGTTAATTTGAAGAATAAAGTGGAGTACCTGAGATCGGAAGCTGCTGGAAAAGTCAATTTGCCAAAGGAATTATTCGGTACATGACGTTGCTATATTTTTAGTGTGTTCTTTGTTAACTAAACGTCCACTTTTCGTATTAAATTTCATAATTAACTTGGTAAACCACTGCAAATGTGAATAATTTATTCTTAAATGGCCCATATTAATTTCTATTGTCTTCTTGTTTGCCAGAATTAATATACTGTGGATGTATCCTTGAGGATGACATGTCATTGGAATCATATGGGTTAAAAAGTGGAGTCATGGTACATGTTTTGAAAAAAACAGAACCGGAAATACCAACTCCAGTGAAACCAATTTCTGAAGATGTAATTTTGCAATTGGCAGGTGCATTTAAATCCTTCAATGACCACCCTGCACTCCACACTGCTTTACATGTAATGAATTTTCACTACTTACCAATTTTTTTACATATATTTAAAAATATATGTATCTTGATACCTATTGTTTTTTAGCGATTGAGTAAAAGACCAGAAGTAATTGACAATATAATTTCATCTTCTCCTGGTCTTCATGAAGATTCTGTTGCAATTGCAATGTTACAAGATCCTGATTTAATGGCACATTTTACAGATGTTGATACTATTAGAAGGTATTACTATTTATTTTTTTACACATTGATATAAGAAGTAAACTTAAGGGTACTAATGTTTACTTTATAGAAATTAGGTTTCATTATACAAGTCAGACTTCATAATGTGACTTTTATTTTCGTATTTCTAGGATTGCTGAATTGCATCCACTGCTGATTGAAGCAGCACAAAATCTTGTAGCTGCCATTCTTGAAGAAGCACAAAATAGTACAATGAGTGGCAGTAATGCTCCTGCTACAAATTCACAGCCTACTGCTTATTCTTATAGCTTGGATAATTTAAGTGATGACGAAGAGATGGCTGGTGATTCCTCTCAGTCCTCAGATTCCACTCAACCAGTACATGCATACTCTACCCCGTTAAATACGATGTTATCGACGGGACAACTCGCCACAAATTTATTCCGACCTATCACTGCTAGAAGTTTGTCATTGGTTAACATGCCTTCTTCCACATCTGGTGGCAGCTCCAATTCCGGCGTAATTACGTCCGAAATGTTTTCACAAGCAATGCAACAAGCATTCGCTACTGTGCCAACACCAGCCACTAGTGCTCCTTTGGCGCCAATAATGCCGCCGGTACTGCCACAGATCCCCGATTTGCAAAGGCAACTTGCACAGATGCATGAGATAGGTCTAGAGGATGATGCTGTGAACGTCCAAGCATTACAGTTCACTAATGGAGATGTACAAGCAGCTATCGACCTTGTGTTCAGCGGTTTCAGCGATAACTGAATAAATGATTCCGTGTCTAATTGTACTCGGTATCTCGATATTGTTGAAAATGTAATACAAATTGTGATCTGTATTTTGTGAATCTTTATGAAACACCAAAATTTGGATTCAGTGTCACAAATTAGTATATTTGTCCTAAGGAGTGGAGATGATACAAAGACATGACAAAAGATGAATACATTTTGATATATTGCATATATATATACATATAGTTCATTTTTCATTGTTATAATCATTTATTCTGTATTTTATAGGATAGTAGTAAAACACAAAGTATGATGTATATATACACAATTTAGTAAATAAATAAATTCTATATAAATAATTGAAGAATTCAAATTTCACTTTTTTTGCGGACGATAAAAACCTTTTATCAGCTCGTTTACTGCGAGAATTATTATTTCACCGACGGCATAGTTGAAACAGTGAAACTGAGGCAGAACTTAAGTGATGTTTAACATGAAACGTCGGACGTATAAAAATACGCTTATTATGCACGAAGTATATGTAATGATAGCGTCGCCGAAAGTTACATACCTTCACGTTTTTCTGTGAATACGACACGTAGATAAATTTTACGCACCTCCTTTACCGAAACAGTAAAATATTTATCTCTCTGTAATAAGATAGACACATCAGTATTTTATTGACGTCGCAATAGTTACGAAAAAAGAAATAGTGTCACTTTCATTAGTAAGTATGTCTCCGCGTTAATATTGATTGATTGTTTCCATAACACCGTGTTGGTCCCTACTCTAATAGAACTATCTATAAAGACGGCTAATTTCTTCCGGTAATTTTAGATCACCCGTCTGTTACTAGGGTCAATAATCAGCCTTTACTTCATTTCTAATTTTACATGAAGCTATTTCGAAGCGACAAATGTATATCGTTTTCCAGTCTCTCGAATCCAGATGTTACATTGCTTTTATTGTAATCGCTTGATAGAAAGCAGGGCCGGCATAATTTGCTACCTTGTTGTCACACTTTGCGAGTATACAAGTAAAACTAGCGGTGAGATGTATTTATACTCGAAATGATTTCTAAAAAAAGGGATGAGCCGAGGGCCGCTTATAGAAAAAAAAATTCACCGGGGATATAATTGACAGGAGGAATGAGTTTAAATTATTGGGACATATTAAGGAGCATTTTATTCAGTCTGCCCGGAGCGTGTGTGAGTCGTTCACGCTTACACGTGGCTCGGTACGTGCGTGTGAGTGTGCAGTATTTGCACGTTCATAAGCGGCTACGAATACAAGCCTTCTGGCCGGCTCAGTGTATGGAGGAAAAGAAAGAAGGGCGAAGGGGGCAATCGGAGCAGAGCTTCGCTAGTAGTAAAGTCCGCTCCGTCGGCAGTAGGACTCGAGACTTCTTGACGTTCGGTTCTGCCGGGATTGTCCATTTAAACAGCACGCGACTACGTCTGACAACAGGCGACGCACGTGCTCGCGTGCTTTCGCGTCGATAATCATTTCGCCGGTTAATATCGAACCAAGTTTCCACGGGTAAAGGACGGCCCTCTGCAAACCGGAAACTTCTCTCGTCGCGCATCCCCTTTTCTGCGATGTTGCACCGCGTATTATCCTGAGGGCTGGCGAATTCACGGCTGTTCTCGAGCTCCATCGTGAACAGATGTGCCGTTCCGAACGTGAATATTCATGGCGAGAGCTTTCGGGAAAATACAGCATCTCATCGAAACCCCTGCCGTTTTAGGACACTCGTGGAATCTTCTTGCGGGCTCGTTAAGAAGGTGAGAGATTTCTTTGCACTTCCGCCTTTGCTCATTGTTAAACAAATCAGCGAGGACGGTGAATACTCGTTCGTTGCACGGGCTCTTGCATGGCATGCGAAGGAGATAAAGCGAACTTTGCAGTGGCTGCAGAAATTTACGGTGAAGCAGTATAATTTCCATTAGTGAGAAAACTAAAAATAAAAATCGTAAATTATTAGAGGGGGCTGATGTCAAATTATTTTCCGAATGGAGTACTGTCTGATTAAATTTGTTTGTAGATCCAATTGATTGACACGAATAAACTGGATTACGAACTGTTAAATGATTCTAAAACATAAATTCGTAATGTTACAAAAATATATTTTCGTTGTATAATACCTTTCGGATATTTGTGTTACTCCAAAAACACCTATCTTTTTTTATATCGAAAATACCTATTTTTGTACGCGTTTAAGGTGAGCAAATAATGTCCGTATGGTGTGAATAAATTAATACCAACAATGGAGAATTTTGTGAATGATACAGCAGGCAAACAGTACTGTTACGTGTACTAAACTTTATTTGTTCGCTAGTCCAATTGTGAATTCATTACACGGTCCATCCATGCGTGTGAATGATTTGCGTAATTACATATCGATGATTGTTATACGGGTACCGTGTATAATACGCCCAAATAGTGTTTTGGAGCAGATTATTCTATTAATACTCTATTCTACAAAACAGCATATTTCCTCAGACCCTACATCGTTTGATTTCGTCTTTAATAAATCGTTGTTTTATCAGTATTTATTAACTTTTTTATTTTTCATTTTATCATACGAGATGTATTTTGTTAATGCGATAATGTACACTGATCCTACTTTTGATGACAAATTAAAGAGATGTTGGAACAAATTTTTCGCGTAAATAGTTTCCAACCTCTTTCGGCACTGCTCGTGATTTTACGCAGTTGATTTCTAATGGCGTTTCAGTACTATTGTAATGATTAACAAAAGGAACAAGAATTCATATTGATTTTTATTACTGACGCACTATTACAAACTCTTGCCTGAATTTGAAATATTAAATACAGAAACTTTGCACATACTTAAACGTTTGATCTTCAAACGAGTTTAATACGATTTCTGTCAGTTTGAATTGACACTTTGCTTAACCCTCATTCTCTCATAACGTGCTGAAAACTTTATTCTTATACTTAGAGAATCTTTATACATTCAAAAAAGTCAAATGGTTATAGTGGAATTCAAAAAAGTTTTTAATATTACTGAAATCGGATATTTTTAACCGAGAAATGACTGAAAAATATTTTAGGCTTAATTAAAGGTCACAGCAGTGTATTATAGTAAAAGGGAATACATTTTTGCCGTACATATTTTGAATAAATGTTTAATTTATAAATGTGAGCCTGGTTGCGTGTTAAAAATAATTTATGCCGATTTATAAAGATCCTTTCCCGTGAGCTCGTAATGAGGAATATTATTGGTGTTCACCGGTATAATTACACAAAATATTAATAAAATAAAAGTGTGTCATTGAAAGAAGTTTTGAATTTTTCGGTAACGTAGACGCGCTATCGATGTATGGCTAATTTGGCAATTAAAAGACTTGTGTGTGATCGTATTTTGTCTGAGTAATTAAGTCGGATGCTGTAAACAAGAGTAATTTCATAATTGACATCCCACACGGCAGTTAACTAATTGCTGGCACGAGCCAAGGGCACGTATATACATTGATCATTTGAGAGAAGAAGACTTGTCCGAATTCCCGAATTGTTCTTTGCGAGAATCCCTTCAAGGAGAATCATTCGCTTGGTTTGCTAACTCTCGTCGATACGCAGAAACCAGAATTTCGTATATTAATAATAGTAAATTAGAATTGAACCTGCATTAGCTACCGCAGAAACGAAGCTAGAGGTAATAGTTTGGGAACCATCGACAATGTTGAAACTGAAATATTAAAATTAGAGAAAGGGACTTTCAAAAGTCAATTTCTGTTCTGTTCTTCATCCGCAAGCAGACGACTTTGTTCTTGATACTGGCGATTTCTTTTTTTACCACGAAATCTTCCGCTTAAGGCGGCAATTAGCGAATTCTTCGGAAGCGATTCTTCGAAAGCGATTCTTCGGATCGAATACGATCCGCGAGTCAATGAATTTCCCGAGAAATTCGAGGCATTAACTGACGTGCTTGATATGTCTCGCAGTTGGACGGGAATTCAGTGGGCAAGTGAGACTCGTGGAGCTGTCTTTGTCTAACGGTACGACCGCTACCAGCTTTCGAGGGGACTTAGGAGAAGAAGAAGGCACGTGAACGAAGAAAAATGGCGCACGAGAACGGCATTAATCGAGATACCGAGGATTCGGAGACCGTGGAGCTGAATCCGCTTAGGCGAACGAGATTCCACGTGAATCGCGTCGACAGCATGGAAGGTCGAGCCAGTTTGTTGGGCGAGCAAGAAACCAAAAAATCCCTCAGACACATGACCAGGGAGGCCTTGCCCAGACTCGACAACTATAGAAATATCATGAGCATTCAGGCCGCGCACAGGCCGTCTTTGGACGAGTTGCACAATCCTACCCTCGTGAACAAGGTAAGAAAGTGAATGGTCGATCATCGACAGCAACACGCCGTGTATGCATTTTACGAGATCACGTCGCATGACTCGGTATGCTTTTATTGGAAGTACACACATATGATTTACAATCTAGCGGCGGGGGAGAAAGCAGATTTATTCCTGTGCCAATAAAACGACAAACATCTTATTTTTATTCACTATTCGGATATTGGAATATAGAGGACCGTGATTTCGGCGTCAAATTATTTTCGAAATCGTTGAAGACTTATTACGTCTTCGTTCCTACGGCTTAATTTTTCGAATGAAGAGAATGGCAAACTAGACAATAGTGCGTTTCAAGCGTTAAATTTAAAAAAAAAGCAGTAATATCACTTAATCACCCTGTAAGGGGCAATGCAACAAAGTGCGACTGATTTATGTCTCTGCATCCTTTTGCACAGTTTCAACGATGCATTCTTACGATCTCAATAAACGTCTACTGAACGTTCTCCTTCAATGAAGCTATACACGTCACGAGATTCCCTGCGCTTGGAAGCGGATATTCAAAGATTCGTTTGTATTTAATAGTTTATTTTTAACTTGATTCCACGAGTTATGCCGACCTTGTGTCGACGAGTGTGGACAGCAATTGCGGGACGTTTTCTTACGGCATACAATGAACGTACGACGTAAGCGGCGAGTAACACGTGCTCCTTCACGTATCAACAACGAATTAATGAAGTGAAGATAAGCAGCAAACAATCTTACGGAAGATATTTGTAAATTTGTTCTTAAATGAGCAGGTCTGTAGTTGGCGCCACTTCTACGATTCGTCGGGCTGTCGTAAACTTTTATCGCGATGTACTTCTCAAACGATCGTACAGTCGTAAAGCCTAAACCGCAGATGGCAACAATTGTACACGTAGAGAACGTTCTGTTAGGAAAGCTTATCCCTTTCACAAGGAAAGGAATGAACGAGGAAAACTAATGCCCTGATAAGTTTTAAGGCAGACTATTAATAGCCACGTGTACTAACTTCCAAAGAATGTTGCCCGCTAAAAATGAAATATTATGAAGTCATTTAGTCCATTACCGAGGATACTTCTCGGGGGAATAGATTATTTCTGTTTAAGGGGATCGGTTTTTCTTCGGTTACTCAAATCTTTCTGGAGAAAATCATTTTTGCCTTCATATTGCCTTTCGTCTTTGTTTTTATACATCGTGTTACATAGAAAAATGCCACTGGGTAGCAGAAATAATTCCGTTGTCTTGCATTTTAAGCGAGAATAAATATACGACGAAAAGTAGGAACTAATTCCCGGAATTTTTGTTTGTTCAGCATGGCAATACACGCTTTTGGCATTGTATACCAGACATTTCAACTGGATGTTATCATTAAGTGGGGTACTCGCCGATGTACTTGATACCAAAAAGCTGAAACCTCTCGAAAAACGGTGATTCTTAAATTCTCCAATTCGTCAAGTCTTCTTTTACCTTTGTTTTATACTTTTTTTGTGTTTACTCGGCGCTCATTCCTACTCACAGAAATCATACGTGATTGAACATCTTCTATCACTGTGTTCGTTTTTATAAAACTGCAAAGACGACAATTGCGGTAAGGTCGTTTGTCGAGTACTTTTATTTCGACGAATCAAAAACGCGTTACCTTGCGCTGCAAGTCGACTCGTCTTTTACGGATAATGGATTCGAAAGGCACTATTGTGCAACGGCCCAAACAAGCAATGCACCAACGGTACTTTCGTTCGAGTGGATTTAAAAATCTGATCACATAGCGCAGATACACGTGTTCCATGAGCAATTGGCGAAACGCCTGAAAGCGGGCCGCCAGTTCTGCACTTGCGCAGTGCATTTTAGAAACGCAGAAACTGCAGGCGCGGGGCCAGAGATACAATCGGTCAACTTTTTTTTTATTATCATGAGGATTTCATCGAGTTAATGCGATACGAGCTGGTATCGCGATGACTTGTGATGTCTTGGGTCAAAGCAAAGACCCTCACGTTCGCTTGGATAATTAACGTGTCGCTTTTAAAACGATGACAAATACCGTAAGACCGTCGTGACCGTTGTGTCACCCAGTAGGAATATAACCTACTTAAAAAATTAAAAGCTACTTAACACTGAGGAATTTCCTCCGCGCGTTATTCGATCGTTTGGAAATTATTTTTTTAATGATAACACTCTGATAATTCCTACGTTCGGTCTGCCACTTTTTTCTGCCATACTATACACATCTGTTTTCTTTAAATGGCCCACACGTCTGAGTAAATTTTATTTAAGCACGAACTCAAGTTATTATGTAATCCTTTACTTCTATTCTTGCTTCTTCTGTTTGTCTATCGAGGTTTTAATTAGTTTTAAAATACACTCGACAGGTAGAATACAGAGAAAAATGTCTTATGTAAATATCGGCATACTGACGTGAACGTTCTACGGTTAGTTCAATTCTCAGGAACAGTAATACGTTACTGTAAAGAATGAATGATTAATTTTATAAGTGCCCACTTTGAGAAACTTGTCTCTATTAAGCGGAAGATGTTGCTCTAAAGTTGTTACTCTAAAAATCGGAATGTCTCCGTACCTGGCGTTACCTGTTTTTACAAGTGACTTGACGAAGTGTTCATCAGAAACCATGTATAAATCATCTACCATATAAGCTTCGTATATCTCTATCGGCATCCTGTGACTCATCGGCTGGACCGCACAGTGCTTTTCCATTGTCAAACATCAATTTTAATGGCGGTTTACAACGATGGATCTCATGCGTGTTACGTGGCTGCTTACTTAAAGATTTCTCTTTAAACTGTCACAATAAGTTTGCATAAGCGATGACGTTCATCGGAAAAGGCAGAATTATACGAATTGTTCGCTGAATGGCAACGCAATGAAGTAATTATCAGCGGCAGAGATTATCGGAGGAGTTATGTGAAACTGTAGATATGAGCGTTGCACTTCCATTACGCGACAAACGGCGGATAATCATACCGACAATGAAAGTATTAATGATACTTGGGAATATTCGACTAAATGGGTCAACGCACGTGTCCATCACAGTAGTATTAAAGTTATTTCGTGAAGCTTAAGGGGCCAAAGCTTTGAGGCTTTGATCAAACGGATTCCACGCGCGATAATTGAGAGATGACTGGCAGCGGTATATAAATCAAAATCATGCGCTATATATAGCCCGTCGTGACGATGGGACCAGAGAAAACGCGTGTCTCGAATGCATTATGCTTTGACTGTCAGCGATAAACGCGTTCAACATTGATATATTTGTCTAACGCCGTTAATACGGGACGGTAGTTTTTGATAAATCCTCGGCCAAAGGGAAACCTTCGTATCACACGGGGGCCAATTGCATTAGAGTTCGTTCACGAATGCATTATCTGCGTCGATAAGAAACTGTCAAACTTTATGGCTCCGGGCAAAATGACCGTTTTAGCACCGTTACCATTGCACAAGACGGTTTGCTATAGTGCTACTATTACAGCACTACCGCTTGTATTATCGCCTATAAACTTCTGCCATCAGCACCGTGATTACGTAGATAACGGTTTATAGAAATCAATAGATTATGTTTGGATAGGAACTGGAAGTGTGCTTTATCGCGTTACAACTTTCTTAAGTTAGTAATTAAAAAATGCTGTTTCCTAGGAAATGAGGTAACTTCGCGAAGGCCAAAATGTTCTCCATTTCTTACGGTTTGACATTGCCTTGCCGTCAATGCTCAGAAGTAGCCTTGTTTAATTGAGATTAAAAGGAAGTTCTTGAAATAGTTATCGCGATGCGGATGGCAGTCACTATGTAATAAATCGTAAAGTCTATCTTGCAATCTCACGAAGCCGGACTGTAATCCTTGGTATTATTTTCCCTTAGTCTTTGCGCAGCAGGGGGGGCTTTATGGAATTTTAAAATTCTCTTTCGTCGCGTAACACTTGTAAAAAGACATTTACGAAGCGACGAAATGATACCCCTTATTATTTTTTGCTTTTCCTCTTTTGGGCCAACCTTTTCTTTGTCATCGTGCAAATCTTTCTTCGCTATGTCTGCAAAAATGACAATTCGTCGTGGATGGAGGACAATGTGACAGAATATTCGTACCGCGGAGGTGTACGCAAGAACAATCTTGCAATTAAAGTTCGTGCGGGGAAAGACGCTCGAGTAACGGGAAATAATGGGACGAAATGATCGCTTCTGCGAGAAGCGCACAGGATGACGATTTGCGGAAACGCATGGACAGAGAAAACGATCATTAACGTTCGCTGGCACCGCTTGAAATTCTACAATTATGGAATGGAGAACATCGAGATCCCGCTGTGCGCCATACACGCACCTTTGTAATATATATTAGTGAATATTCGTGACGTGATAATCGCTCGAAATTAAGCGACCTAATGCAGAGGTTGCGCTTTTCCAATAAACCGAGTGGTAAAGTCGAAATAATTAAAACATGCTAAAAGTCATGCTATAAAGGGATTGCTAAGCGTCTAGCTGTCATTTTCGTGTCGATCTTGAGCAGCCGGTCCTTTCCGGTTGATTACTTAACCAGGCCAGATTAGTCCGGATTACTTTGCAAATATCAGTCTTCCGGCCTTAACTTTAACGATTTGGCGTTGACGCTTTCAACAACATAACTCAATTACTTATCCCGTAAATGGGTATCGGTGAATTTCAATAGGGCTTCTGCAAATATTCCTTTGCAAATGTCACGCTAGTTTATCCGTCTTTCTTTCAATATCTTATGATTACATTTGCCAGGACGTTGATGCTATTTTTTGTTTTTCATACAAAATTTCTCATCACAACGGTTAATCAATGTTTAATCTTTGCGAAACATAAAAGTACTCCATGTTCAAGTGTAATCCATTCATTCGATTTCGAATTTTGTAGATAATAATTGATTCTGGTCACATGACTACCCAGAGATTTGTATAAAATACCGAAAAAAATATCTTCTATTCTACGAGACGTTATGACGACGACGCGAAGCATTGTTACGTAAATCGTTAGTCTTCATTGGTAGACTGGCGACCCTTCCTCTAGTACGAATCACCTTCAATGCCGATAACCACCTCTAAATCTCAATTTACCCGCAATGTCTGCTGTGTAGAATAGTACAGTTGCGCCGATTTTCCAGAAAATTTCCGTGAGCCCATTAAAAATCGGCACAAATAATACCACAGTTACGGCATAACATATTATGAACTAAAAAGCTGTAACATTTGACAGTAAATTCATTGTCTTCATAACTTAGAAAGTCCATTTTACGAAGCTGTTTTTCTGTAGAAAGTGCTGGCATAAAGCACCGCAATATATTCTTGATCATTCTTTTCATGAATTAAAAATACCTCGGTTCCTCTCGAAGTATTTCTTTAACAACTTTGCATTACTCGTGTTAAACTCGCGGAGCGTGTAATTTTGTCGCCGGCGCTTATCTAAGCGCATTCGCGTAGTTAATTAAAGTATCTGTATCGAATCGGCATTAATGGTTTTTATTGATAACCTTCACAGCCATTCGTCATTTACTTTATATCCTTCGTGCAACATTAGTAGCGATTTGTTGTATCACAGCCGGTAGCTGTGATACTAGATACAGTTTATCAGTTGTACGACGAGTTAATATTTTCCCGGCGTACATAAAAATTGCTTTTAGGGTTCAGGTTCACACACTTTACCAATATCTCACGATAAGCCCTTAACCACTGGTGTCAAATTCGGATGGATTCAAGGGGTTCTCATGCGATGTCTCCTCAACATTTGGGGTGTGATGCTTTTCCTCCGACTCTCCTGGGTCGTTGCGCAAACCGGAATAGGTAACAATAACGACCACGCGAATTGAATGACAAATTAGCCGATTGCTTGCAGCTTTCACTGACCGCCACGTGTACCTGACGTTTCAGGAGAGGCGATACTGTTGATTCTTACAACGACTGTCGTCACCACCATCACCGCTTTATCGATGTCGGCGATTAGTACAAATGGCCTCATTAAAGGAGGTATTGCGATGCAAATACAGACTTAATGAATGTATTAAGTCAGCCGTTAATTGACTCAAGGGTGTTACACGACCTAATGAATGGGAATGATTTAATGTTACTTTCCTTTCCTATGCAGGTGGAACGTATTACATGATTTCCAGATCTTTGGGACCAGAATTCGGCGGATCTATAGGTTTAATATTCTCTTTGGCAAATGCTGTTGCGTGTTCCATGTACGTAGTTGGCTTCTGCGAGAGTATGGTCGACTGCCTTAAGTTCAACGGCATTTGCATAGTCGACTGTAGCAGTACTGATATTAGAATCATAGGTCAGTCAACAACGAAATGTCTCGAGGCGGCTTAGCTTAGCTCGAAAATTACATAAATTTTGTTCGGCAGGTTGCGTGACCATAGTGTTACTTTTGTTAATTGTAATGGTGGGTTTGGAGTGGGAGGCAAAGGCGCAGATCGGCCTGCTAATTATTCTGCTAATTGCCATCGTCGATTTTATGATTGGCACGTTCATAGGACCTAAAAGCGACTTGGAAAGGGCTAAAGGATTCATCGGTTACAATGGTAATACCTTTCTACGCTTCATTTAAGTTGCAGATATGTCCAGGGAAATGAACAACTTTTGTTTCGATTTGCAGGGGAACTATTCAAAGAGAACTTTTATCCGAACTATAGATACAGCGAAGGCGTGCAACATAATTTCTTTTCAGTTCTGGCCATTTTCTTCCCAGCGGCAACAGGTATCCTGGCAGGTGCGAATATATCCGGTGACTTGAAGGTGATTTAGTCCTTTCGACTATACAGGGTATTTTCTTTGGACTTTACCGCGTCCTCCCATGACAAGTGTGTTAATTAAATACACTTCCTGTTATGAATATTTATGAAATAATCCAAACACGTATTCCTTGTAATTAAACCCAGTACAAACTAATATCCTTCAACTAAATTCATTCCAAAACAAGAACATCTTTTATTGATGCAATAGACATTTCTAATATTCGTAAGATTCGATTTTCGCAAATCGAGATTAAAAATCAAAGTGAGAGCTCGTAAAAATTGTAGAATCAAGCTATGCGCGGAATTGTCATTTAATGGATTCGGTGAAAAAATGATGTTTAAATAAAATTTTATTCAATAGGACCCTCAATCGGCAATACCAAAAGGCACGCTATTGGCGATTTTCTTAACGACCTTATCGTACATTGCAATGGCCTTGATGGTCGGCGGTACAGTCATGAGAGATGCAACTGGAAATATTACTGATTTGCAAACGGTTTTTAATCAGTCTCAAATTGCCTTATCGATTGTAAACGAGAGCACTACGGAGACCGTAGCTGCTGCACAGAATTTTACTGAAAGAATGTGGAGTATTTATGGCACGGATTTTAACTGCACATCGGCCAAATGCGAGTATGGCAGCCACAATAGTTTTCAGGTAAAATTACATGTTTTCTTTTACGTACAGAATGTCTATATTTTACTACACATTACATCATTTGTTAATGAAAATATACTTTGTTTAATGTGTTTGACAAAATTATGTTTACATAAAGTCGAGAAAATTTTCGGTTCGAGAATTTTATTTTAATTGAGTAATCTGTTTCGCAGGTCATCGAGTTGGTTTCGGCTTTCGGGCCGTTTATTTATGCCGGATGTTTCGCGGCAACTCTTTCAAGCGCCTTAGCGTCTTTGGTATCGGCGCCCAAAGTATTTCAGGCTCTCTGCTTGGATAATTTATACCCCTTTATCGGTTGGTTCAGTGGGCAAAAGGACAAGGAGCCCGTCCGCGGTTACTTTTTAACATTTGTCATTGCCGTTGCCTTCATTTTAATTGGTACGAGCATTCATTATTTTACGTAACCGTAATTTTGTAAAGTAGTTTTCTATAAAACTGGGTTGTACTTTACGTTTCAGGTGAATTAAACGCCATTGCCCCGTTGATCTCTAACTTCTTCTTAGCCGCTTACACTCTTATTAACTTCAGTACCTTCCACGCCTCATTGGCCAAGCCAATAGGTTGGCGACCAACATTCAAGGTACAAACATTATTTTTACGCTACATGAATATGGAGGATAACATAATTAAACGATTTACGTGTTTTCAGTATTACAACATGTGGCTCAGTCTTGCCGGTTCAATTCTTTGCGTTTCTGTGATGTTCTTGATCTCATGGTGGACAGCGTTGATCACCTTATGTGTAGTTTTAGCGCTGTATTTGGTAGTTTCTTATAGAAAACCTGGTAATCAATTTTTTCCTTTCTCAACGGATGGTTTTTTAATAATCTCCATAATTATAGTGGAGGACTATACAAGAATTTTTGTTTAGATGTAAACTGGGGCTCTACTACGCAAGCACAAACATATAACAGCGCCTTAAATGCCGTACAACAACTGGATAGAGTGGAGGAGCATGTTAAAAACTATAGACCTCAACTTCTGGTTCTAACGGGCACACCGAGCGGAAGATCGGCGCTCGTTGACTTTGCTCATCACATTACAAAGAATCAGAGTTTATTTATTTGCGGTCACATCATTGAGGTGAACATTCAAAGAAACACATTTAAGTTAACGTAACTTTACACGCAATGTTATGGTATTTTACTTATTGTTTCGTTTTTCAGACGCCACTGTCTTACAAGACTCGTAATACTATGGTGACAAAATGTACTTCGTGGTTCCGGACGAATAAGATCAAAGCCTTTTACTCGATAGTCGACGGGGCGACGTTTCAAGAAGGTTCTACTTGCCTTCTGCAAGCTGCCGGTCTCGGAAAAATGAAGCCGAATATTTTGTTAATGGGTTACAAGCAAGATTGGTTGACATGTCCACGGGACAAATTGAACATGTACTTTAACGTAATGCAGTAAGTTTCTACTTAAATTTCCTGTATTTTTCAAACATCACTGAGCAGAATATTACAAACTCATGCATAATGAAATTGACAGTAAAGCTTTGGACATGCACGTCGCTGTCGCGCTTTTACGAATAAGCGAAGGCTTGGATTGTAGTGCTGTCATCGCGGAAGTAGAAGAACAGAAAAAATGTACCCCGACAACGATGCGGGGGAATCAAAGTTTTTCTCAACTTAGCCAAGGTCGGTAGATTGTAAATCTTTTAACCTTGTGGAAATTACTCAGCGGAACGAATGGATCTCGGCATTGTAAAGAAATGAAAATAACTTTTCTAGCGAGCAGCACTTCGGATATTTCAATGCCAGGAAGTCCGACACCTAGGCGGGCCAAGGTAGTTCGGGAAGATCCGAATCCGTCCACAGACGAGCAACGTGAAAGTCGGCAGAATTTTATACCAGTGGCCAAAGAATTGTTCAACGCCATTACGAGGTTTCAGAGGAAACAGAAAAGGGGGACTATCGATGTGTGGTGGTTGTACGACGACGGTGGTTTGACTCTTCTATTACCTTACATAATCAGCACAAGGCGCAATTGGGCCAACAGTAAACTGAGAGTATTTGCTCTTGCTAATAAAAATTCTGAACTCGAATACGAACAAAGAAAGTAAGTATAACGTACGTATCGCACGCTGGAAGTTCGTTTTTGATTACTTTAATGTGAATTGTAACTTACAGCATGGCAAGCCTTTTATCGAAATTTAGGATAGACTATTCCGCTCTCAAAGTCATACCAGATATCTCAAAACCAGCACAACCACGTACAAAGTCATTCTTCGACTCGCTGATAGCAGCTTTTCAGGAAACGGAAAACTCTAAACCCAGCGACGAAGGTATAATATTATTTGTGATTACATTAATGCTTTTTGAGACGAAATCAGTATATTATTTACTTTAATTTCAGGTACTATACAAGAATCGGAGTTGCTTGCGATGAATGAAAAAACGAATAGGCATCTTCGTTTACGTGAATTACTCCTTGAAAATTCTATGGAAGCAAATTTAGTTGTAATGTACGTAGTATATTCAATTAATATCCATTCGAATGCAATGGAATATTTAAATGACTCATGTTGATATAATCTTTTAGGACATTACCAATGCCACGGAAAGGTGCGGTATCAGCACCACTATACATGGCTTGGCTGGAAACTCTTACTCGCGATATGCCACCATTTTTACTCGTTCGAGGAAATCATACTTCAGTTTTAACATTTTACTCTTGAAAGTGTAAATAGAAAATTTAAGCGGTAACTGAAATGTCTTAAGAGAAACCCAGGGTGCCGACTTGGATAAAATCTCGGCCAATATATAATATACGTGTAAATGGAATATGGGAAATGCGAATGAATGATATGGGGTACATTTAATACTAAGCGTATTTTTGAACGAGTGGTACATCTGTAAAATAAGAATGAAATCACTATTTTTGTAATAATTTATTCAATCGAGTGTGTGCTATTTCTCCACATTCAAATGTCATACTTCCAACAGGAAAAAAATTATAATGGACATACATACACTTAAAATAAATAATTATAAATTGGATGTAGCAACACTTTTCATGACCTTCTTCTTATGACGTTAAAGCTGACAGAATGTTTGTTTTTCTCTTTGGCAGGTATTTGTAAAAGTACAAACGGTTTATAAGCATGTCACACAATCTTTATTGTGTACAATGAGTGTGTTGAACAGAAATGTGCTGAGTTTGTTTCGTGTAAACTCTCGAATGAATAACCTGGCTATATTGTGGATTATTACAATAACGATTAATAGTCAGTGCTTCATATATTGGTGTAGTATATTTTTTTAGTATAAGAGCTTTCTAATTAAACAGTCACTGAACACGTTTGGAGACTAGCGGTAAATGCATTTAAAAGAGTTATGGGACTAATAACGATCATCTGCGGTAATCGTTAAATGTCAATCACATCGTCATAAATCTAATTATACTCATTTATCTGGCGTCAATTCACAGTTTCAAGTTTTCTGTATAAAAGAGAATTGTGCAACATCAATGACGGTAAGGAATCACTTGATTCGGCTCAAGGTATATAAATACTTAAAAAAACTATAAAAGGTAAAACTTCGTTTTTGGAATAGAAAAACTACGATGCACAACATTTAATGGTACTAAGCAGGAAGTTGCTGCATTACACTGCAAACGTATAAAAAGACTTGTAAATAGCTCAAAAAAGTGGCAAGTATGAAAATCAGGTTTCCCATTAAAGTATAAATATAAAATAAAGAAAACAGCAGGAGATTCGTATACCTTACATCTACGTTTAATACGTGTAAATGAAATATATTAATCTCTTCTCTTATTATATCCCTTTTGTTAAATATTATTAAATAATAATAAAGTTCGTCTCTTATCAGGTTCCTTTTAAAGTGTTAAAACACTATATATATATTAATTTAATAATAAAATTCTCCTACGTAGTGTTACGTTTTATACCTAATTATTTTGAAAATGTAGTTTAGTTAAAAAGAGATTGCATCTCATAATTCTGCGCAGTCCTAATAACTTGTGGTATTTCCTCGAGGAGGCCTTAATAACTATTTAAATACTGCGAATGTGTCTGGGTCGGCGCACCAGTAAGCAACACGAAGATAAACCTGAGCTGACCTTCGCGAGCTCTGATATCTGTAGCGACCTGGTTGGAAATTCTACTTTTTCCGCAAAAACTTTGCTTGACAAAGGAATTTCATCTTCCGACCGATGAATAAGAGTACCATTAACGTAAATGACATTAGCGGCAGTGTCTTCTGGTACCGTTAATGTTTGATAGCTATACGTTGCCTCTCGCTCGATTCGCTACAGTGAAATAGAAGTAATTTCAAGTTACTACTATTATAAGTATTTGCATTAGAGTGAATGAGTTTCACGGCGATGAAAAAAAAATTAATAACATGTGTACAACTTGCCTTTAAAACTTCTTGGCATTCTTTTCCAGCACCTACACAAATAACATCAGGCCCAGCCATGGTAACCAATGCTTTCAAACGTTTAGATTCGGCCACCTGAAAAATGAAGTAATAGCAGTAGTTGTAAAACTCGTTAAATAATCGTTCCAATAATAAATTTGCATGTCTTATAAGTTATTTTTGTGCTCAGTCAATGAACTATGAAACTATGAGATGATTATGATAATACATCCCAGGAGAAAAAGCTGAATGCGTGCTGAAGGTGAGTGAATAATTTGCGGTAATTCGTGTGCACAATTCAACTAATACGCTAGCGGTTATATCAGCAAACGTGACATTCGATCAAATAACGTTTTGAATATTTGCTCAATGTAAATTCATTTCTTTCTGTGCAAATTCATATCCCTAAGTCGTGAATTTCCTTTCAATAAGATGTAACAGGGTCAGTTTAATGAACCCAAACCTGAAGAGGAGCTGAAGTAAGATTTCCCACTATCACCTCTTCACCACCATCACCCACCTTAAATGAATACCAAGGTATAAATTACATGATCACCACTATTAAAATTCAACTCAGCCAGCATCAATTTTTGGGAGGCATGATACTAATCTGATTTGAAGTAAACTAATGAAAAAATATGCATGTGCGTAACTGCCTATTTTGAGTAAATCTATCCAAAGAAATCAATTGTATCTTATTTTTTTTAAACTACTTAAGTAAAGCTGTACATGAATGATAGATATTGTTGTATAATGCTGCCACTTGTATACAGTAAATATTGTGATTTTTTTATGATATTAGTAATGTATATCAACAATATAGTTTGTATTCTACATGACAGATGTTAATAATTGAATTGAATGTTATGAAGCTAGTTGACGTGTTTTTATTGTTTATCATGTCATTTCTGATAGATTATTTAAATATTTACCTTAATAGGTACACAAGGATATTCTGGAAAAGCAGCTGCCACTGCACGTGCACCAGCTTCATTTGTAAAATGAGACAATCCAACAAAAAATTCACGTCCTGCAATATAATAATATAAAAAATCTTCTGTTTGTATTAAAATTTTAGATGATTGGTTCTTTTAGCTTACCAGTGAATAAAACATCTCCACCATCCAGTCTTGCATTTTTGTCAGCAATTTCTATGAGAGGAATCTCTAATTCTTTCTTCAAAACAGCTCTAATTGTATCTACCTAAAATTCATCAAATGTTGCTTGGTAAATAACTTGAATACAAATCATTGTAACATAAGACTGATTTTGACAAACTTTCACAGAAATTCATTATGAACACAATAAGTTTATTTTTTAATATAATACTGAATTGTCAGACCAGCAATTTGATTCTTATCATATTGCAAATCTTACAAAAGGCCAAAATACTTTTGTGCTTTTGGAGCTACAGAGAGGATGATACATTACATCCTCAATTATGACTGAATGAACGTTTATAAAGTGAGGAATGCAAATAATATTCCGTAAGCGTCCTAAATATAGGAAGAATTGTCATCAATGAAGCGGTTAATTCAAGAGCAAGGACGGTGCTTACCTCTTTGACTCGTGATGGTTCGGAGGGACGAGCGATAAGCGCGATTCCATTGCAAACGACTGCGATGTCTTCCACGAATACACAGAGTGGCGAATTCTCGTCCGGTGGCATTTCAACAACATCGATATCAAGTTCCCGCAGTAGCTGAGCAAGGGCCAAGTGTTGTTTCCTAGCCTCGTCCAACACGACTTCTCCCCTCGTGCGTAAAGACAGAGGAATTCGGCAGAGAATTGCGTGTGTATAACGATGCAGTGGCATTTTTAATTGTCAATTAGTCTATTTATCACGAGTGCAAAGAGATACTCAAGGTCCGTCTTTCAATTCAACCGACCCGTTTCTGACATTTAGTGCGAGTGGACACAACAACTTGAAGTCGTACGAATTAAATCATCAGTCTGTTCAATCTAGAATATCATAACGGGACTAGAAAAGTCGAAGCAAATCCCTAGTGCACTGGTTCTTAAGTTGGCAGTACTGTTTAAACGTGTAAATCGAAGATGGAGGATTACTTACTATCTGTCAAACGCTCAAAAACAACGATGAGAAACGGAGCGACGTAGGAAACGTTCGTGGGAGAAGTTAAACTACAATGATACCGCGTAACGTGCGATAAATAATGCGCATAAGGTTCGTTAGAACGGTGCTGGTGCTCGCAGTGATAGGTAACATAATCGTTTGGCACAGAATATGGAGGTTATTCGTCGCGCAGAACAACTCGCAAGTGTTGACAGCGAATACCGCTACGCCCGAACCGCAAAAATTTCATCGGCGACTGGCGCGGCTCGTGACGATCGTCATACGGCAATTTGAAACCTTTGAGAACGATGTGGCCTCCACAGTGCATTCCGTCTTAAATTCCTTCCCGATTATTCCGATCCTGATAGTGGGAGATGAATTTCCCTACCCGCCTTTGGAGTTGGATTTTTCCAACGAGAGTATGCGCAACGTCAAATTAATTAATTTGCAACCGGAATTCAACAAATCCTATGATGAGAGAAACCCTCTATTTTATATACGCACCAAGTATGTCTTATTTCTCCCTGACTCAACTAGATTGTCCTCCAAGCAAGTCATGCAAGTAAGTAAATGTAGACTTCTAACAAGTAGTGTGAAAATCAAGCAATTTAATAAGGTTTACTTCTCTGGCATTTATTTAGTCATCTCACATTTAAAACATTTTTTTGATCAGTGCAAATTCTATCAAGATTTAACAATGTATTATATTCTTTTAATTGTTACCCAATTTACTTTTGTCCATAGGAAGCTCTTGCTAATGTGGGTAAAGTAGGCATAGTAAGCATACCTGTAGGTAAAGTACCTTTGAATTGCCTTAGTGTGGGTTTGAGAGTAAAGGAATGGAGTTTACGGTTTATGGATATTGGAGGAACAGACTGCGATGCAGTGAGTGGAAAACATGCCACTATGCTGGAGTCAAGAATATTAAGGAAATTGCCAGATCCATTCATGATGCCTTTCACTGATGCATTGTATATTCAAACAACTGCAATAGGTGAAAAGGTAAGACAATTTGTATAAATATTACAATCATTTATTTACTACAAGACCTGGAAAGTGATTAGAAATTTATTTTAATACTTGGTGTATGCTTTTCTGCAATGTTTGTGAATTATGTTATTATGTGTGAATTTTGAGCAAGAATTTTTGGGCATACAATTAATCATTAAGTTTATACAGGAATCTAAACTCTGCTAATATTATTACAATTTTTTTGTGTGCACCTGTTACTTGTGTTTATTTTCGTCTTGATTTACCAGGTAAGTACCTTTTATATATTTTTTGTTGACCATTAGTAACAGTTCATGCAATGTAAAAATGAGCATGTTCCTATGCTAATAAAGTTTAACATAGGAAGATTGAAAAAATAAAAATGATAAGCTACCATATGTTGTTAGCTTCATATGTTAAAGAGTCATTTCGATGAGGGAAAACCATTGTATCAGAATCAACAGTCTCAGTGGAAGGTTCAACAGCTGTATCAGAGCCGAGAACGTTTAATGTTTAAGAAATTGGGAATCAAGAAGGTAACAAGGGCTTCCAATTCAGTCGAGTGGTATGGTTGTTCGAGAGAAACTGCAAGGTGTTTTGGATCGGTAATAAACGGTGTACCGTCCTATCTTTACCAAAATCGGTACACACCGCCTTGCTGTCTCGCGGGTTTGAGAAAAGTTGCTCATCATGTCTTTGATAAACTAGAAGAAGTGGGTATACGATTCTGGTTGGAAGGCAGATCCTTATTGGGCGGAATGAGAAATGGAGATATATTGCCATGGGATCACGAAGTACAAATAGGAGTAAATCGGGACGATCTCAATCGGTCACCATGGCTAATGAAAGCTAAAAATAAACCAATTGTCGATAATCATGGATTCGTTTGGGAAAAAGCAACAGAAGGGGAATTTTTTAAAGTACAGTATTCAAAAATAAACCGTTTACACGTGAACCTACTTCCCTTCTATGCGAAGAACGGATCTATGGCTAAAGATGCTTGGTTTCTGAATAATGGTGATTTTCCTGAACAGTTTCTTCATCCAATGTCAAGCATTGAATTTGCAGGTAGGCAAGTGCCCTGTCCAAATAATATTAGAGACTTCTTAGAATACAAGTACTTTAAAGGTGTGATAGAAAATCCAGAACTTCCTGGAAAAATTTCTTTTGATTAGATCTGCATATCTATTAACCTATGACATACATTGCATGGAATTATTCTACGTAATTGGCTATGCCTTTAATAGTAACTCGAGAGACAGCAGCTAGGAGATAACGTGTATGAACTAAAATATTGTTGAACAATTGCTGTGCCAAACAATCTTACTTATTTTGACAATACTCCATAAGTCGATATTTCTCTTATCTTCATCCCCAGGGTGTTATAAATAATTGTAACTCACTGTGATAGCTAGTGCTTATTATATTTACGATGCCAGAGGAATCTTTTTTTTCTAATCACGTTAATTTTGATATACGTCTCTACAATAAATACGCTTTGATCTCGGTACTCTGTTAATAGAAACAGTTGTATCCTTGATAGTTACAGTACTTTTATATCGTGTGTTATTACGGACACATATATTCCGTAGATAAGAAATTTGATTTGTTTACTTTTTTTATAAAGGTACCATCTTTGTTTTCATTTACATTCACATATGTCCTTCCTACAAGAAATCACGTTTGTTCGTTTTAGTTTTCGGGAGATAGATTAACTTTCAAAATAAGACTTAATAATTAATTATTTGTAGTTTGGACGATATAATCAGTCTAGTTCTATTTATAACTCAAAGATATATAAGTAATGTTAAATACATCTTTTGGATGTTTAGTTTATTGTCATAATGTAAGAGAAAAGGTTAACATGAAAATCAGAAAATAATGCAAAGAAAAATGTGTGATTTAGAATAGTTTTGATTACGAGCGAAACGTACTAGTGAATTTAATTGCATTTATGGGAAAATGATTCAAAGTACCAAAGTACCATTGAGTATGAATAAGTCGGATTTATTGTTAATATTTTCCTTTCAACAATGTTTAATACGTTTTTCATATGGAAAATGCGATTTAAATATACTTATGCATTTAAGTATATCAACTTACGTGGAATTGTAAATATTATTACAGTAATGAATTTTTTGAATAATATTGTACGATGATAGGTTCGAAATGTAAGTGCTCATAACTTAGAAATCAAATACCATTACAGAAGTCCTTCTAGATAATACCTCCAAGTACGCAAATCCGAATTTGAGAAAATCTAAATGTATTATATATTTAATAGTGCCAATTTATTTATAATATATAGGTATAAAAATGTACCACTTCGTTATTCAAATTATTAATAAATTATTGTTGTCGGAAAGAATCTTTGATGTTTAATTTAATGTCAAAAGTTTGACCTCCTCCGAATATTTTGTTATATTTATAAAAATCATGTTTCTTCTTTAACTTTGTCTTTTTTATCTTTTTGACTTGTATTTGCGTCTGTATCCTTTGGTAGGGTCAAAACGGGAGGTTCTCTTATAAAGCTTAACAATTTTTCGAGTTTCATTGTTTCCAATTCGGAGATGGACAGATTCTGTTGCTTTTTTGTCGGTTTCACCTGTATCCTCAAATTTGGGGACAACTTTAGTGCGTTGACAGTGCCTCTAAAATTAAAACACACATTTGGAAGGCCCGAACTTAAAGCAGGTACGTGCGAAATTACGGAAATGAAATTTACTTACTTATCATCACCGACTATAATAAAAGGTAATTCGTTATTAAAAGCCAATCGTGTAAGTTTACTTTTTCTTTTGCTTACGACGGGCTGACTGCAGATCGGTTTGTATTTATTTACATTTAAATCGAAGACCGTGACTTTTCCGTCGTTCGATACACACGCAAAAACTGTAGAACTGTATGGAGCCCATTGTACATCTCCGATAGGTACTCCAAGGTCAAACATAAATAAAGGCTCCCTGCTTGCAAACAATCTGTCTTACTTTTTGTAAAAATCAATTTGCACATAGAAATTAATACTGAAACTTACGGTCTATCATCTTCCCATATCTTTATCCTCCAGTCCCCCGAACAACTTGCGAATATTGTTGGATTATACTTATTAAAAACTATACGATATATCGGCATATTGTGCGCTTCGTTGTAAGTTCTCATATAAATACTACTGTATGCGGTATTGCATTTGTACATAGTTCCTTCCTCAGTCCCCACTAGGAAAATATTTTCATCCGACGGATAGAAAGCAAGACATGTACCGCAACCTGAGCCCATAGTCATGTAAATTATTTGTTGATAGTATTGAAGAATGAAAAACCTCAATTACCTTTCAGCGTTATCATCGTTCCATCCGGACCCGGAATTGGTGGGCGATCAAGGTACAAGGTCATGACTGTTGTTAATCCAAGGTCATTTTGATTTAATACCCAATGATTTATTTTGCCGTCTATGCTGACGCTGTAAAATGCTAGATTACCTTCTTCAGTGTCTGGTGCCCATCGGACCTTAAAAAACAATATCTTATGACACCATTTCTGTGCAATGTCTTTTAAATATTTGTATAAAATATTAATCGAACCTCCCACACGATACCACCGTGTTTTTGTTCGACATCTCTGCTTTTGTACTGAGGTTTCGTTGGTGGTAACATAACGTTGTACACTGACACTGTTCCGTCCATTGACCCTTTGATTGTGATTCATTAAATAACGTAATGGATTACTTCATTAGTTTTATAAAGAATTGCACCTTATTGATCGTCAGGCCTACGATTATTTTCAAAGTATCTATCAATTTGTCACTTGTTTTACCGATCACTAAAAGATGAGGGTGCTGCTTATTAAAATCCAAACACATAACCGGGCAATCTGTTGAACATATCCATTCTGGGTAAGAAGAATTCTTTAGAGTAAATAAACACACTGCACCATCCGTTACTGGACTATTAAATGACACTGAAACAATCGCAATTTTCTTAACAAGTTGACAAACAAGGAAATTTCTGTACACTTTCGTTTTCCACTAACTTGTGCCAAAAGCCACCGCAAATAAATCGTAGTATCTACTGTTAAAACACAGATCTGTCACGTCGTGTTTTTTAGTCTTTTCATAACTAAATTTCCATAAAGGCAATAACGAGCCCTCCCCGTCCTTAAATTCATCACTTGGGTCATTCCAGTACCTGTAGTCTACAAATATTTGCTAGATATTCCTCAGTTTTTCGCAAGACAATGAGAACACAATATTTTTACCAGAAGATTAAACTTACCCTGAAATATTTCATCGCATATGTTTTGATTGATCATTCTTTCCAACGTTTTAGCAGCTTGTAACATTCGATTGGTAACTGCGGTTGAATCTGTTTGTATTTTTCTTTTGAATTCTTCCTTCTTTTGCTGTCCTACTGGCGGTTTTTTCTCCTTCTCCTTTTCACGTTGTTGCTGAGCATAATCTTCCTAACATGTGCCAATTAATGTTTAATGCAAGCGACAGTAGAATGCATGAAAGATGTGTTGCAATAAAAATACCTGATATACGTCAAAAATGGTCCATTGGAAAACATGTGTGTTAAACGTTCCCGTGGGCGGTGGTATTGTTTGTGTACTCATGTCCTGCGGATTTTTATAAAATGGGGGATGATTTTATTTCTATACAAGCTTCTACAGGTGTGTCATTTGCGTCATGGTATTTTAAACTCACTCTCATGGGATTGCTGTAAGTTAAAGCTGCTCTTTCGCAAAAATTAAACTGATTAGGTATTTTTTTGAGTTTGACTTTCCGAATTTCTTCTTCGTCAGCTTCGGGTTCGTAGTCATGTTCAGCTTCAGCTTCGACAAATGGCACTTCCGCACCTTCGAAACGAATGGAAATACAAAATGCAACAACTTTCCTCATCTTTTTTCGTGTTAATTAGTGCCTATTTAACATTATTTCGACAATTTCATTGTTTAAGAAAATATTAATACCATCTTCATATCCTTCGCTGTATTCTAGCTTCTCTTCATCTTCATGCATCAGTCTGCTGTCTTCAGCTTCATCTTTGCTTTCTGTCACAGACAAAATCGTTAATAATTGTCACTTTATTTTTTTGACAATAATTGTCAATGTTTTACTTTCCGAAAGGAATGTACAGTTTACCTATAAATCCACCGGCTAACTGTATCTTTGCTTCTTCTGAATCTTTATGCAATATTGTTCCCGGGACATTGATGAGTGTCACTAAATTTGGTGGATTTGGCAACTTTATAAATTCCCTTAATTTCCAAGACCATTCCACCAATGAGTCCGGTATTCTTGTATTTTGAACTGTCAATACCCGAGCGATTTCTTCCTGCAGTTCCTGAAATTTTTACAAATTTTTTACCCAAAGTTATCCAACGATATGAATATGAATGTCATATTCGTTAAATGAAAAATGCTAAGAATAATGAATGTACTGCTTCTGTTAGTTGTAACTGATCTTCTGGTTTGAGTAAGATTTTTCCTCTTAGCCAATCCATGTCTCCGGAACTTAAGTCTAATCGCGACGCTTGTCCTTTCGGAAGAAATGCCGACTATAGAAAATTTCAAAATACGTTTAAAATATTAAACCAGAATGTCGGTATAGTCTAATAATTATCAAATAAATACGTACATCTTTGCTCATTTCTGATACCTTGGATGTCTTCTTGGGTATTGTTGGAGCCATAATTTGACTACTAAAATATACCGCGGAATAAAATTATTTTTTGCAATTTAATTTTTACTTCGAAACAAATAAAAATCAATGTCAATACTAATCGTATTTAATTGTAGGATATTACGACAGGATTTGTGTGTACTCGTAAGTGTATGAGTGGTTAAGAAAAAAATGCGAATTCTTATGTTATTTAGGCCCGAAATAAACGTTGTCTAAGGAAGAAATAACTGGAAAAAACTGTCTATATTATATTCAACTGGAAACGTGCAAAATAAATAAGATTAAGTCGTCATGGATACATAGGCCAATGCTGCAGTACCTTTAGCTGAAATATGAAGTTTGTCCGATTTGTTCTAGTGGTAATATAATTGATAATTTATGAATAAAAAATAGTAGACTTTGAGAAGAAACAATGATTTCGAAGGTAGGAGAAAGTGTTTTTGTGCATAAGACAATTACAAAACGTAGATATAAAAAGGGGTGCATGGCAGGTACCGTAAGAATTATACAAGATCTGTATGTTGATTACTTCTTTTTATTTTTGCAAAAAGTTTATACAAAAACTGCGCGAATTATTATGATTTAACACTATAATGCATTGGAGGTAAATGCTAAAATTCCGGCTCAGTCTTTGGGGTTATTTCGATGCGAGAAAATCAATAACTGGCTACCCTGTGATAATTCTGCTGTCAGCAATCCAACAAGTTGTAGATAACTGCACGTATGAAAATACGTCTAGCACTATTTTCGAAAGATCGCGTTATGTAAATATTTTTGGTGACATTTAAACATGCGGTAACAGTGTGTTAAATATCGTAAATGTGTTGGCAATGATAAGGGTGCAGTTGTACATGAGATTTGATATCACATACATACACAACTGCTTGGCATGTGATAACGAAAAATTTGCTTCCAAGTTTTTGTTATACGGTTACTGTATGTTATGTAAGTTATGTAAGTTCTACCCGCACGAAAGATATTTAGTGAAATACAGAAAATTAATGGTGTTTCTTTTATTTCAGATTAGTTGAGACTTAATGAATATCCTGTTGGGAAAAAAATATTTAATTTGAGATGGAAGATAGTGGAATTGACAGTGACCCCAAGACTGTTATTCATACTGAAGATGAAAAACTATTTTTGGTAAGACAAGGATGATCCAATATTAGGTAACCTTGCTTTTCAGATGCTTAATCTTATATCTCTAAATGTTACTATTTTTCCAAATAAAAAAACAGTGATGTGTAAGTGTAAGATATACACATATGTCTGAAAGTTTGACTTGAAACGAACATTGAATATCATTGAACCATATGGATAATATTTGTAATAATTATACAGCTGCAGTTATACTCTAGAATTACTAAATAAGATTAACTTTTTGGATCATTGCTGCTACTTGTCTATTCCATACATTTATTTATCTTTTCAGGGTAGTGATAGCAGCTGTAGCAGTAACCATACACCAATACCACAACGAAGTACAGTGAATCAGTTACAGAAGAAGCTAGGTAATTGTATAACAATTTTATTGAAACAAGATATACATTTACAACAATAAAATTAGGTTCACAGAAAACACTTTTTTGCAATCACTATTCTATACATTAAGTAGAATTTAATGCTGTTACAGAAGCACGTATTGAACAAGCAAAACATATTCAACATAGCGGAGATTATACAAGGCTTCCAAAGCATTACAAAGGAAATACAGGCTGTAATAATACTCCTGGATTAATTTCACTTCAAAGACTGCCAATACCTCATAAAAACAAAGAACATCTTCCATTAGTCGAATACTGGCACAGTGAAAGTGAAAGGTAATGTACATCCAACATTTATGAAAATAAATATGATTTACAATGACATTATCCAAGTCTTTTGCATTACATTATAAACACGATTACGTCACTTCAACATAATGATCCATGTTTCCTGTTTTTCGTCTAGTGAGGATGAGACAACTCTTTTTCCCATATCAAAAGCCAAAGATTCCTCGAAACACAAACAAGATCTCACTGATACATTCAGTATTGAAGAGTTGAGCGAGGAAAGTGAAGATTCTTTAAATTTAGGACCCGCACAATCGCCCCATCCATTCATGAAGACTTATACGCCTACGGGATGTTTTAGTTGCCAGTGCCACATATTATAACATTTTTGTAGCTTATGTCTATGCGCTTAAGAGATTATACAGACTACACATCGATACTTCACTGTTAATGACGAACTATTGTCGTTATGCCTAATTACGATTTACATACGGTGTTAAAATTAAAATCATTCTAATTCTCTGTTGAACATTTCGTTACTTCGTAATTTATATTTATATGTGTAATATAATCATACACCGTGATGTTTGTTATCTCTTACTTTTTGTTTTCTTCGTGCCAATATAGTTTAAGAATGTTACATGTTTTTCTTATGTATGATATTCATTAAATAAACTTTTATATATTTCTTTATTTTTATTTGCTTACGAATTTTGTTTATATGTTTTTTCGAATTTGCGAAAAATTAATTTCATAAATTATTAAATGAATGAATTACTTTGAAATAAATATTTATCACTGTTGAATAGAAAGGTACCATGTCCTAGGCGGTAAGTACTTATAAAAATATTATACATATCTGTAGTACTATGTTATGTATAAAATTATGGTCACATGTTGTCATTATTTATGTATACACAACACTTTATACTTCTAAGAACAACTAGGTTTGTAAATTCTAATCTATTTGTGCATGAGTATTTATGAATATACGTATCGATAGGTTGGCGTTACGTAAAAAAATAATAGGCGCAGTCTGGTGTTTTCTGCATAGGAATAAAATTCAATGATTTAACGAACGTAGTATTATGCAAATGGCAACAATGCTTATCGTCTTCGTGAGTAACGTAATTATTGCTAAGGATGTTCAAATGGTTTCTCAATAACCAGTGGTCATCTCCGTAGTGTTTATTCTCTATTCCAGGATATTACCTAATGTCCAACATCATTTGCCGATGTAAATGTCGTGTGAAAATTTCAATTTCGTTACGCCATGCACAGTTTATTCGCACAAAAAGTAATGAAATATTTTAGCAAACTACAGGGAATTATACTCTCACTCCTTAAATATGTAATTAGATTATTACAAATGGTTCAATCGCTTCTCTAAACTTAAAACTTATTTTCGATGTATTATAGCGAACTCTATGCAAGCGACATATGTAAAGTAACTAGGTAGAAAAAATTCATTCGCTATGTACGGCAGTCTACGGATATACATATGTACATACAGTCAAGTTTCACGAGCAGTGAACTCCTGAGAAATTTTCTCACGATGCAAAGAAATCACTGCGATTTGCAGCGTCGCCCAGAACTTTTGCAACGGCCATATTGAGACTTTCAATTTTTCTACACCTGTAGGCCCCAAATGGATAAACGTCGACCTGGCAGAACGAATTCTTAAATAATTGACATCGAAGTACAAAGCTGTAGTTCGTGATTTTCCTTCCACTGTACAATTGAGATGTACATACGGATAGTGCGCGACGCAAGGGACTGCAATAAGAATGCAACTATGCACATAAAACTCTTAACATCCTCTTGGGGCTTCAGAGTTTCTCTTTGTCAGATGAAACTTGCCACGTATATTCCGCGCCGGGTGTAGGATGTATTTTTAGGCCTTCGTAAATCATACTTTTTCGCATATATCATTCTCCTGGCGAACCGTTCAAATACATATATATCGCGACGCGTGTGAGTTTATATATTTGGCCGGAGGCCTCTCCCGGGGAGAATTCGCGAACAATGCCCGGTGTACCGCGAGGAAGTTCCCCGTGTGCGTGTGCGACGTTGAAAGAATTTTTCTAGCCACGCACAATGTGCGCTAGATCAGCGCCGTGAGATACTAGCAATGCGAATGCAGTGAAATCTACCGGCATAGAAACCACGGACGGACGATAGCGCAAAGCAACAAATGGCCCAGGTATTTTTGCATCGATCCATCTGGATTATGGATTAAACGCGTACCTCACTGTTTATACATAGCTCGATTTTTCCATCGCTGTTCCGACAGTTCAGATATGTATTTTTATTGTAAAGATTTACGATGAAAGTCGCTTGTACATCATTGTTGTGAAATTTAATAAAAATGTATTGAAAAAAGCCACTGAATACTACATGTAATCTTTGTTCCTTTTAGAAATGTCCGGTTAATGATTAACGTAGGCGTAATATCTTATAAGCAATTCTAGGATTGAATCATCCGTTGCGTCGGCAACAATGTGCCAGACTTTACAATTTTACGATTTCCCTTATCATGCGATACTTGTGAAGCTTCGTAACAAATTATCTTGTTCATTTCGCTCGTTTAAAAATATCAGAAAAATACAGCCTTGCGCCGAGAATTCGTGTCATCAATTCTATTGCCGAGCCGTAAATTTAACCAGAGTTATAGCGTTTGCGACGAATTTTAAGTAATAAATTCTACCTCTTTTGCTGGGCGACCCCCTGTTACACGGGGATCGTTAACGTCTCTTCATTTATTTGTCGGTAGGAGCTCAAACGAGAGGGTTACACATGCGTGAGAAGCGAAGGACACGTGCTCCTGTCCGCAAAGAAGATTCCAGACTCCATTAAGGATTCTCACTCGCATATCGCGATACGAAGCTGGTAGCAATTAACGGGGATAATCAAAAGGCAGTTTGGCCCTAGACATTTGCTGCTAGTCGACTTACATTGCTTCCATCGCGAAGCTCTTGATGATACCGAGTGGTAACTAACGTCCCCATTGCATCGCGGTATACGCTGAGAAGCCCAGTCTTATCGGTTTCGGTAATTAATGCCTCGCAATGACCATTTACAGATATACCTACGATACATGTGTAGTTGGCATGAGGAAAAGTTAAAATAATATGTGCATGAGCAGCGTGTATCGTGGAGATACTTCGTATTCTATTTCGTATGGTATCTAAAGGAAATATTCATGAACTGTAGGAACTGACCATTACTTCTTCATGGTAGAGAATTTATATTTTTACAATCTATTATCTCAATTTTCATTTCAACGGGAAAGACTTGGTGTTACTTGGTATTTGAACATGTCAAAACCCTTCGCGACAATGGACAATAATAAAAGTTGACATCTAGAAGTAAATGAAATGGATATATTCACTGTAACGCAATAATAGTTCAAATTTATTATTTTTTTCGTTTTTATACTGCAATACGTAGATACAGATTTCCAATTATGACGTTTCTTTTACCTGAGACAATTCTAACAAATGAGCTCTTTTCTTTCATCCTGCGTGTATTGCCATAACACCACATAGTTATCAGCAAAAGGGTCGTTTTTTCAGGAAAGTATAGCTTAACTTCGACTCCCAATTCTAACCCCGAACCAGTAGAACCGGATTTCGTGAGAATACGTTTCTCGGGGACCGAGGAAAAAAGAAACGAGTGGCGTTAGGAGTGTAGAAGCTTCAAGAAATTCGATCGTATATTCTAAGTTCCTCATATCAACGTGTAATAGCTAACTTATTTTAAAAATCATCCACTGTGTTAATGACCTCTGGCCGTTTAACGCTTATCACATTTTCTTTTTATAACAAATAAGCTGGCACTTTTGAATTTGCACATTTAGTTCTTTGGGCTAATTATTTCATTACAATGTATTGCAATTAGGTATTACAGAAAGCGATTTCTTTTTGCTTGGTCATTACATTTAAATATATTCAGAATAGCGAAAATGCTATTTAATTACCGCTTAATTATTCCAGTCTTGTCTGTACAGAGTTTTATGAGGGAGAGGTGTATGCTACGCATTCGAAACAATACAGTACAGGTGATTACTTGTGAGAACTAAAAGTATATGACGTACCGTGTATTCCCATTATAAAAAGTATGTTTCCTTGTAATCTCATAGATCTTATACCGTTTCTGTGGAATTGTTTTGGCTAGCTTGCTTACACTGGTTCTCAAAATGAGCGAAGGTATGAGATCTAATTGTAAGACTGAAGATTTCTAACGATTATAAACCCTTTTTACATAAGGCCTGACACACACCGTAGGTAATAAACCTTATTTCTTCTGAAATTATGTCATGTTTCTACGATTTTTATCGGGACAAATATGACTTTCAGTGAAATTTTACAGATAGCCAATAGTGCCCTATAACAATGGAGCGATTGTTTAAAATAAAAAAATGCTAAAAGCATAATAACGTGCACATTTTAGTTTTTAAATAGTGGCTCATTCTTACATAAACATGAGATAAAGATTTTGACTCTTAATAGTCTTGTTACATCGGTCTTTCAAAATGACTTCGGGCAATGATCTTCTGGTCATTTTTGTTAAAGATTATTAATGCTTTTGAAGAATAACAGGAGTTGCATCGTGACCTATGTATCGAAGTGCCAAGTGCATCGACCGACCGTTTCCCAGTCGAGGTGAAAAACCGAACTTGCCTTTTGCAGACAGCGTGGAGCGAGAGGAACGGAAAGCAAACGGCGGAGGGACAAGGAGAAAGGTCCGGTACCGGTCTGCCATTACTCTCGTGCCGCGTGTCGATAATTTTTAAGGTCGACATAGTTCGCAATCCCTCGGAATACCAGCGAGAAGTCGCACAGGCATCGTGCAACGGCGTCGAACGATGCGCCAGATAAGAAAACCTGCATCCAGCATGTAATTTCGATCCGCAGGACCTCATACAAATTTTGCCCAGCCAACAAAAACTCATTACATCGGCATTCATTCAACGGAATAATTGTGCTTAAACTTTTGCAATGGGAAAATTGTCTTCGTTTTCTTGTTTGTTCATTAGCTTGCTACAAAAATGTGGTGGTTGGGTCGTTCTGTTTGTATGTGTATGTGTGTATGTGTGTAATGGAATACTGCGACGCCAATGGAGTTGTTCCTCTAACGGGCCACAAACCGCGACCCGTTGCTCTCGCCCGTTCGAAGCCCATTGCTTCCTGGAGGAAGGCCCTTTTTCTCCTGCGACCGGGCTTAATTAAATGCCAACAGAGATGCCAGCCTCGTGGTTTCCATGCGTTTTAAACGAAAGAAGGTTGTCGCATCGTATAAGACTGCCGTCGAACAGTGGTCAATTCTCACCCTTCGGAATGTGCAGTTTTCAGCGCTTTATCGGAAATTGGATTCAAAGCTTTTGCGATAAATTGAACCGCTTTGATTATATATCTTCTTTGTTTGAAAAACAAAATTCGTTCGAAAGCCATGTGATGAACATATTTTACATACAGTTTTTTTTAGAAATGCATTTCATCGTGATTATCCTTTTACGATAAAAAAAAGGTTCTCATCACCGACAATTTTTTGCTGCTCTTGTTGCGCTCTTGAATCATATTGAAAGTTGACATCAATATCTCCCTGTTTATCAAATCAGGTTGACTTTCAATTGCTTGTACGAAATTGCTGTAAGCCTTAAGTTGTTCATAAATTGTAAAATGTAAACTTCGTGCAAATTTATTATATCTTCAGTCCCAGGTTTATGCGATTTCTTCTCCGCAAACGATTCGTAAGTACCGATTAGCACCTCGAGCAATGTACACCTGACGTTCTATTTTGTTCCGTGTAATCACGGTTTTATTACATTGCGTAGTCTATTGGGGCCACACGATTGCTTAGGAAGAAATCGCAGCGTGCGCTACGCGTACTGAGCGAGTGGTTTTTCTTCGCGTTTGGAGTAGCGTGAAGCGGTGAGAGCATCGTGGTAAAAGCGCGACAAAAGAGAACGGGCTGTCTCCATGAATGAAATCCCTGGGTGGTGGGAAGCGCGGCGGCGGCGGGAATGGGCGAAAGGGAGAAGAAATAGCGATTTGCCGCTCGGCGGGGGAGGAAGAATCGCAGGAGCTGGGGCCTCTGGTGCAACGTGAATCCCACGTGAAAGGTTTACAACTGCCGTGGAGTAAGGATATCAGTCGACAGATGTCGGTAGTATCTTGCGTGGCGGGTGCTTGAAACACCTTACTGAGGACTAAGCAGTGCGGCATGGACTCGTGCGGCAGGCACACACTTCTTTCAAAACAGGTAGCACGCGCGATCGACAGAGACACGTTGTTTATTGCGCGAGCGCGCCATCAGGGTTCCCGGAAACCCGCGGCCGGTTTGCCAGGTGTTTGTCCGGGCGTGTAAACTAGGCCGAACCACCCTTGTCCGCTCCAACGACTCCGGCTCTTGGGTACAGGGGCGCTCGGGAAATCGGATCCCATCGTCGAGGATTCGCCAAGTTTCACTGGCCTCGAGTTTCTTGCGCGAGTGAACGCGTAGGAACGTCCTCCGGCGAAGACGATTCGCGCCAAATTAACATTGCCGCGAGAAAACCTGGTCGATCTGCTCTCCCGATGGTTCTTACGTGACCGGAAATGCGCCTTCCCGGACTGCGGGTCGTCGAACAGGTCAGAAGGAAACCGTAAACCTTGTCCCAACACCCTCCACGCGATTCTCCGAAACCGCAAGCAGCATTTCCGGCGGACAATGAGATCTTACGAATGATGTAGGACCTACGAGATTTGTCTTGTAGCTTCGAACAATCCTATTTTGCTCAACTGTCTGCGTCGCGATGCTCAAATCCGCTACCGGCGCTACTTGAGCGTCGAAGCTCAGAGAATTCGAAGTTCCCGCGTGCCCGGTGCGTGCTCCGTGCAGATCCGCCCGATAAAATGTGATCGAAGGGTGCTTCCTACGGCCGCACCACCGGATATTCCAGTGCGAGTGTGCGTTTGTGATTTCCCCCCCGTACCGCCGCGATGACGGCCCACCGACCGCAGGTGAGGATGGTGCTGATGGTCTTGGCGAGTTTCCTCCTTCTCCTCCTGCGCGCCGAGGATGTGACGACATCGGGCTACCAGGATTCACTTCCGGTCGCCGGCCTCGACGCCCGGCAGAACGTCAATACAGGTATGTCATGTCGCATATCTAATTTAAATGCACCGGGCGTACACTTAAATGTTCATTTGCAGTAGATTTAGGAAATGTGGGTGAAGAAAAAATGATGTACGTCTCATAAATGGCTTAAATAATGGTTACGCGTTAACAGGAAATCACGTATTGCAACAAATAAGAAATTAAGTATGTCGAATTAATGATCTAATTAAGATGCAATTTCGTTGTAATCAATAACTTTGAGAATTTCCAAGAACGAACGGCAACGAAAGGTAAACCTTTCTGTTTATCTACTTCTGATAATAGAATTCTTTCACTGCAATTGCTAAGGAGACGTTTAAGGTGCAGGTAAATGCGAAGGTCAAGCGTATCGTGAAGGTAGGAAAAATTCTGCTACCCCGTAGACACGCATAGTTATCATTTCATTGTGTACAGTTGAATTTAAATCTATAGTTGAATCAATGACAACGGGGACGTGAAAATACGCGATCAGAATATAAGTTTGCAAGGCTCAGCCTCGACTCGATTGTTCGGCGACCTTTTGTTTTAGCCAGTCGAACGTTTTGTAATATAAATAGCTAGACTTGATATCAGACAACACAGAAGACTCATACCCTAGGCTACACGTTTTGCACCTTCGTAAAAGGCTTCTATATACGTCGGGGAATTTGCATTATACTATTTGGTATGCGCGACGGGACTGTTGAAAGTGCCATCCGTATCTTACATGTCTGATTTATTCGAGTCACATTATTCATGAACTACTGCTATTTCAGGAATCGATGCTAAGGACTATCGTTTTTATTTGCACCGATTCGCTTTGTCGGCGGTACAAAAATGAACTGTTACTGCCTCCAGGCGTACATCTAATTAGAGGTGTTAATGGGCCGATGATTCTTAAACGGTGGATCAACGAACGTTTGCGCGGCTACATGTGCCGACGAAAAAGTCCAGCGATGATTTAGCGGCCAATGTCGTGCGATAGAAAAAAATTCTCGGTAGCTCAGGATGACGTACATTGCGGTTTGCGGATTTGCAGCGTGCATCGACCTCGGAGACAGCGTTGCGTAGTTTTTCCTCGGGCAAAGACGAAGACGGGAGGACGAGGGGTGGAGATCTTCCCGTGACAATTACACTCTCGCGGAATCGTTGCAACGGTGCCGGTGAATGCCTGAACTTTGTTGCTCCTCTCTGGCTTGCCGATGAGGAACGACCTTTGCTCCGACGCTTATGTGAAAGTACGTCAGGCTCTAGGAAGGCCTACCGTCTCCGCGAAGCATCCTCTGCTGCCGAGCCGTCGGCTCTGCAGAAATTTTCTACGCAGTTTCCTTGTGCACTTCGTTTATACAATGTGTAATACGTTAAATAAACCGATACTAATAAAATTACAGTATTTATTTATGAGAATCTCTACTAATCAATATTGATTAACGTTCAGACTAATACTTAATGGATTGTAATGCACTTTCCTGCACGAGCATCGTGCTTGTTTAAATTGCTTGCCATTGACGCGACTGAAGAATTGAAGAATGCAATGAGAATCTTTAGTATGTATTTGTCCAACCGCAAGCACGTCTTAATCGCGTTCTTTAATTTGCATGCGCTTAGAAAGGCGGAAGTGCGTTTCTAAGCGTGTACCTGAAGGCGTTGTTTGCCAAGTTGATGAGCATTGGTGAAGAGGTGGCTGACTGTTATTGCAAATAGCTTGTGCGACTCTACTTTCCATTGGCAAACGCGATAAAAGGAACGACGATTTCGTTGCGATTCAACTAATGTGTTTAGTACGAGAATTCCTTCCGGTACACCACTGCAGCTGCAAAGGTCAAATCTAGAAAAAAATCGTATTTTTATTAGGGAACCATATGTGGTATGTTCTTCAGGATTCGAAAATATATTATTCACTCATTAATGCGTTACAATTTATTCTTCCATAATTAATCTAAATCTATCATTGAAAAGTAAACGATAAATATTACACTCGGAAGGAATTCTCTTTGGTAAATCTTGAATATCGGTTTAGGAGGATTAGTTAGGGGGAACAATTTTCATTCTGTTGCATTCACATGGATTGTGAATATATACATGCAATCAAGGTAGTGGATTGTAGAAGTTCGTAGATCACGTTGTGGGCGAATAAATTTTCAAGAGCACGGTGTGGCTAATGCATATGCATGCACCGTTGTATGGCATAGCTGGAATCGATAGTAAGAATCCTTTTTCCAGTCTTTCTACGCAGCTGGAACGTGCTCGTTGAAAGAAAGAATCGTGTGAACAAAGCCCGGTATAGGCTATTTGCACGTACCACACCCTCGACTTGCATTTAATGATAAAACGTGCATAGATTTCCCATTGTCGACGCCGTAATGACGAATGTATTAAGCGAATAGTAATAGCACAATTATCTGGGTTTCAGTTATAAAACATACTTGAATTATTGTCACGTTCTTGAATATTTTGGTCATGTATTCGCAATTTTCATTCATAAGATAATAATGATAATGGAATAACGGTTGGCTTGAGAAGAAAGTGATTATATTTGTGCTTATCAATACATCGTCCCAAATTTTTGTACCATTTACTTTCATTCCATAATCTCTCAGCAGACGTTTGTAGTGTCGCTTTAGCGTCGCTAAGGCCTGGGGAATTATTTTAATGCCGTGTAATAATCGTTTTGTGAAACGTTCTAAGTGATAATATCAAACCGTACGAAATAAAAACGTAATTACATGTCTCCGCGTGCTGTCATTTGCGGATCACGGCAATTTCCAGCGCATCTGCGAGATTTATATGGCGGCAATCGCCAGGGTCGTCGTGTTTCTGATTATGGAGTACCGTATTACTTTATACGCGTTACGTGGTCGGTTAATCCGATGCAAGGATTTCAAGGTTCAACTTACGTATACAGGTGCATCGTCGTAATTCATCGCGCGTGTAGGATCTGTTGTTCCACTTCAAATGCGCATCTTGTTAGATTCGTTTTTCCGTCGTTCGACGACAGATAAACCAAACGATATTAATGTGCTCCTATAAAATCGATTCACGCACGTGAATGGAACTCGCTGTGACAGAACGACGTTTCTTTCGTGTTTTTCGCTTTTTCCCCAATAAGAATTTAACGGCCTTGCGATTTTTCTTCTTCGTGATACCAGAGGGAGGAATTTTATAAACGGCCGTAATTGGAGACATAAGCCACTTCGGGTCTTTTACTGCTCTCGTAAAATGCTCTATAATCCTACACGGGAGCGTAAAGTTCTTCGTTCTCTCGGGTATACAACCCTTTCGTTTGTGTTATTACGCCAAACGATGAGTGGTTATGATCTTTTACTGTCAGACCCTGTACAGCTAGGCCGTCACTCTGACAGCGTCTTGAAAGGAGCTTTGGTACAACAAAGTAAGCTCCTATGAAATGATTTATTAAAGAAAGGCAGTTGAACATATCGATTAGTCAATTAATATATCAATGTATCTTTAAAGGTATATCAATAGGAAGAAATTTAATGTATAGTTCTGTAATTTCAATGAAAAAAATGGTCGACAGGGCTGAATGTTGCTCTCGTTCAGAAATTTCACCGAGGTACGTATGAATTGGGACATAAAAAATTAGGAAACGCCTTGCTCTCAACACTGTTATCAACACGCTATAAATTGTCATCATACGCCGGTAATTATCGCTCTCGCAATTCCCCTATTTCATTGTACCCGCGCAATAATCGCTTGGTACGAGGCAACGTTCTCAGCATTTAGCCAGTGAACATTTTTCCACACTCGTAATGTAAAAATGCCACACTAAATTCGTGCTCCAGGCCTAGAATCAGCCATAATTATTACACTTTCTGACGGCGTTGTTGGCCTGTTTATGCCGACCATTGACTAACGGTTCGTTGTAAGTATAATAACATCATTTTTGTCACGTAAAATCGGTAGAATTTTAACTTGTTTACATAGAAATACACATTAGAAGTGTATACAATTTTGGCAACCCTACCGATAATTGCGATTAATTTACTGAGCCTTGATACGTAGTTCAATTTTCGAGCGTTCTATTTTCTGAAGACAATGGGAAAAATTGTTTAAAGTGGGTATTCAGAGTAACGTAACCGGTGGCAACTGTCGTATCGTTCGCACTTTCGATTGAACCCGCGCAGGTGAATGCGACGAGTTCAGCGAGCTTCGGATAATGACATATGAGTAATAGTAGAGGGCCGAACTGAGCTGGTATTTTCTACTATTACGCTACGTCACTAGCAGCGTCTTAAAGCCGCTTGTCAGGAATGGTTCGCCAATGGTTCGCCAATGGTTCGCCAAGAAGAAAGTGTGTGTAGCTGTGCAATGATCCAGCTTCATCTGTGTATGTAAATCGATTGAATGCGTGTGCACAGGTACACACGGGGATAGACGGCACAGGTGGAGAACGTCGGTCTTGCTATTTCACACACGCACAGAATATGCACACATTTATCAACGTGTTCGACGTATACCCGCGCGCTTTTCTCCATTATCCATTATTGCGATTGTTGCGTATGCGATCGGCTTTAATGATTCGCAATTTCAGTTAAGATGAGGTAAACGGTTTACGCAACGATTACGATTACCACAATACAGTAGAATATGCTAACGATTAAACGCAGATGCCTTTTTAAGTATTCCCTATCAAATGTGAATTTGTCTAATTTGCTGGCATTATCTTTTAGTTAATCTGTTGCAATTTAATTACAAAAAATGTGTCTTTTTGCATTGCTTCTTTCGAAGTTTCTCGCGTGTCTAGGTAACAGCATACCATTATATGCAAGGTACTCCCTTGGATAACTATTCGATTCGTTCCCTTTTTACGTTGCCCTGTTTGAGCGATCGTTGCCAGCATATCGAGGGTACTAACGATTGCTACAACCTATGTCGCGAGGGACGGAGGAATGCAGCTTTCAAGGACGCTGTACATTTTACTATTACCTTGCTTCCGGATCAGGAATTCAAGTGAATACACGTCGAACACTTCGGTGGGCGTGCGCGAGGAAAATAAAAGGCACCGAGCGAAGAATTTTCCTGTTGCGTACACAACCTCATACTGGTTCGTAGAAATGGGTGTAAACTGGGGGAAAAGAGAAACGGATCGGCACTTTTTTGCAGTTATGTAAATATGTATTATCACTTCTCTTTAGAGAGTCCTGCACGGATAATAGGACGATTCAATTTACTGCTTCATTCGTAAAGCACGGTGTAACGGGATACTGATGTAACGGTGAAGGAGATATTCGCGATAATACTATTTCTGAAGTTCGTGATTGAAGTTTTCGTGATTCATGGTTAACGAAATTATGCTTACTGCCGTATCATTATTCAGATGCCACACGATAAACAGGTTTTTCGACCTTTCTTTTCTTAAGCTTTGTACTTTTTTTAAGATGCATTATTAACTATGTTGCTGATCGATTCTTGAAGCTCGTAATTTTACGTCGTATTTCTCTTCTCTGCAGCTGTTCTCCTCGTTATATATTGTTTTTCGTGCTGTTGCCGGTATATAGGGATACGCCGATAATGATTACACCGATTGCCTTTCAGCTGGGCTGAGTGCATCGAGGGGACCCCTTCCATCGGTTTTGATACTTTATTTTGCAGACCAGGTGTTACAGAAAATAAGTAGATAAAGTGAGAACGCTTACGCGTATTTATAGCTGTAATATTTTTCACATCCCGCGAATACGTAGAATATACTTCAAAACAACCCGGTGACAAAATGATTTGTTTTCACTGACTAGCCGTAGAAGTCATTGAGATCCTGGATTACCGACAATTTTGGCGTCATCGCACTTGTACAAAACTTTAATTTACGACGGTATCTGCAAGTGAAAATGAATTCTTTGCAGAGGAGCAATCCGGGTCCGCAACGTCCAAACGATCTCAGACCCTTTGCCGTCCGACGAAATTGCTCGGCATAAAAACAGTATCGTGGCACGGCGAAGCCGCAATCACACGGGACGGTGCAATTTACGCCCCGGGCCGGCGAAAAAATTGCCCGTCAGACTTAAAGCAAGCACGTACATTCATTCATATTCGGGAAATCGTTATTTTGTCGCTCAGAGATTGCGGTATCGGTTGGTAATTTTTCCCGCGAACCTGCTGTTGACGATCGTACGTTACATACTAGGTATATGTGGTTAATCGAAGCTCTTCTAAACAGGTTTCCAGGGGTATCGATTGAAAAATCGACACGGCTCAGAATCTACGAGTCGTTCGCACTTGAAACTAGAGCTGGCTCCCGCTAATCGACTGCTCGTCCAACTTTTTTCGTGCCAAGGTACATTTGGAAAAACGCTTCGCTCGGAATAAATCAAGGCGAATGCGTCATAAAGATTTCCTCGCTTCTCGAGATTCACACGAATCACCGGCAACAAGAGACGGCTTTAAAGTTTTGCCAATATAAACTTCATAGTCATCGACTCCGATGAATCGTCGAACAATGGTCTTTTCCTATTTGTCTTACGGCTTGAAAGGAGCGTCATGTTAAATGCTTTTCTCGGAGTACGTAAGTGCAGTCCCGCTGGACACGTATACCGCGATACTCGTTAAGCTCGAGAAAGTGGCTTTGTCCGCGATCGCTCATTAGCCATGTTCCTCGTCGCCGGGGGATGAGGAGTTTGCGTCTCATCCGCGCTAGGATCCTCGAGGCACGGCCAAGGCCCCGGGAAGCTCCGAGCGCATGGGATACCATCATCTGGAAAAGAAATCAAAACGAAGAAACGTCCGGCTGGTAGGGCCGTAACGCTGTCGCGATCATCCATCAACCGGATCGAGCGAGACTCGGGGCAGACGGGCAAAAAGCTCGTGGCTCGTCTAAGCCGATCGCGCGCGCTCTCTCACGATCCTTTAAAGAACCGGCGCCGCGGAATTCCGCGCTGCCTCCGACCCGGCCTGTCTCCCAGAACGCTTATTAGCGCGGGATCCGCCATTTTATTAATGCCCGCGAAACCGTAACTGTCGCAACGCCCGGCAGCCCCGGTAATGAGGATCGCGGTAAATGATGTTTCCTCTCCCCGCTAGGAGATTCATGGCCTAATCTAAATCCCCGCCTGCCTAACACTTCGGCGCTTTACATTCCCGGCGCGTAGGTAGATGCTTATGTAAATCTCTACCCATACGCCTAACGTATGGGCTGAAACGTGTGCGCGTAACTCTCCGCGTGCCTTGACGCTAAACGTAGGTGCGAGCAGCACGCAAATAGAGATTAGAAAGTACTATCTGCTTCCTTGAAACCAACAAGGAAAGAGACTACTTTAAATTTCTGCGATGCATATCAGTTACTCGTGTAAATACCATAGATAAATTCTTCCAGAAATGGATCAAAGCTTTCGCGTAAGGATATCTTTTTTATGCAACTAAGTTCTTTTGTTTCCCTTATTAACTGTTATGAATGCAGTATTATTGTATCGTTAGATTTGCATGGAGCCAAAGAACCAATTTGCACGGAAGGCATTGACCTTGCTACTTATAATTTTATAGGCCTGGTTACCCAGGTCAGTACAAATTTTATAGTCTGCTGCATGTTATGCGTGCAAGAAAGTATTTATAATAATATTCTTTAAGCGTAATTTTCCTCTTTTGTTCTAATACGTATAAATCGCTTAACAAGGTGACTAACAGTATTATATCGCTGTTAATTCCATTAAAATAGTAGCGACCCAATTTTAACTTGTGTCGGAGATGATGTTCGGTGACGATTGGCCCATTGGCACAATTCCAGCAAAATTGGTCAGTAAATAATAGCAAAGGTTACACAAGCCGAGATATCTGATCCTTTAAATTGCCCTTTTGTCGGGTACTGTGGCAACGATGTTTCACTGTTCTCAACGAAACAGACATTGTTCTGACCCCAAGTAGTATTGCAGTGGCGGAATTTACGTCCCCTCGTTAACTTTACACTCGGTACGTAATGATGTTGTATCGGCTGGTGTCAGTGGATTCAGCGGCATGGCCGAGAAAATAAGGGGCAAGGGTGTTTCTTTCCGAGGCGGGAAGCGATTGCCCCGCTAACCGAAACGGAGATATTGCGTGACTGGCGTCGAGCCGGCGAACCTATCGGACCCGTTTCAGATCGTTTTATGCGCTTCGCGGGCACCGGAGAACAAAGGGCCTTATCTGCCGGGCCCTTGAAAGTCAGCCGCAAAACCAGACCGCCGTGCACGCTCCGACTGGCCGGCTCTTCGCGAACCACTTAATAATTCCGCCTTTATGACCTACGCGCCTCTCACCATCTCCGCGGTTCGCCAACGTCGACTAAACGGTTCGCGCCGCGATGACAATCGCCCTTTATCTACCGCGTGTCGTTTAAACTGCGCCTGTTAACACTCCGGGTAATCGCATGTAGCGGTCGCAGTGAGAAACGTTCGCTCGTTCCGAGATGCACGTACCTATTAGCCGTACGGTTTGTAGGCAGGTCAATTCGACCGGGCACACATACTGCTCGCCGTGCAAACTCTCTAATGAATATACATATTGACCTACATACGTACGGATGCACGTAACGGTAACCAAAGATCATTGCATCAACGTTGCAATGATGCGTTAGCATACGCGCAGTTAAGTGCTTGATGTATCCGCAGCTTTGCTCGCTTTTCTCACACTTCCTTCCCGTGGGGAAGTGCAAAGGAAAGCAAGATCGTAGAACGTATTTATACCTTATATGTGGCAATACCTTGAGAATGTTGCATTTTTTTCGTTATTCAAGCGAATCGGCCAACAGAAATGTTAGAGCATTCGTGGTTAATACAACTTGCTTATTACATTTTTTGTACAGAATATCGAAGAAATTTCGAAAAATCAGGTTTATACATTTCTTCCTCGTATGAACGATTTTATTTCATATCCTTCGATTAGTGATGGTCCATTACTATCGTAATTCTTATCAGAAGAAAAGAGAAATGTGAGACACGTTTGTACTTTGTATCGTTTTTATGCTATATAGACAGCTGTGCTTCGCTTTCGCTAACAAATTTTTGCAAAGTAGAAGAAAAAGACGATCTCGCGACACATTTCCCGCGAGTCCTTCGTATTACGTAGACGCCGTGACACTTTGCCGTGGGACGTCTATCGATATCGGCTTAATTAATTCGCAGCGTCATGCCACGCGGAGGCCAGTCTTTATTAATGACCGTCCGCGGTATCTCGGGGCGTACACGAAAGTTCCTCGAGTCTGCGTACGGTCCCCTTACGTGCGTACGTAGCGTCCGAAAGGAGTACACGTTGGGAAAGGAAACAGAAGGTCCCTGATAATGAGGTAAACGAACGTCGAATAGAGGTAGGCAAGGAGATCCGTCGTAGGATAGGGCAAACCGAGCGAGTAGGAAGGACGACAGGACGTACGGGGAAAACAAGGATCGGAATGGAAAAAAAAGAGGAGCCCGGGAAAGACGGTGGCAAGTAGCTCGGCTTTTGTTGAACGTTCATGCTCGACAATGCGTGGGTGGCTTCGATGCATAATTACGTAAGGCCCTATTAAATGGCAATCATTAATGGAAATCTAATGGGAAAAGGCAGAAGGTGGAGACTGCTAGCGTGTGTCGTTGTAAACCCACGTGCGCCGCTGGGCCCCGTCGCGTACGAGTTTTCTGCATGTGCGCATGCGCGCGTGTGTGTTGGCTCTTCTTATTATGAAATTGAACGCCGCGGGAACCGGCCGCCGGTCCAGATGTCTGATACCGCGCTTTGCAGAATCCGACCTCGGTGTGCGGGTACCTCGGCGTACTCCCTTGCCGGTGGGTGTTCAAGCTCGTTATTCTTTGCTTCCCTGGGGGTCTGTTCCGCTACGTACAAGAGCTATGTCGGCCAGCGACTCGGGGCCCAGGAAGCAACGAGATCCTTAATGCATCTTCGTTCAATACTTCGCCTCAAGACTCTCCGATACCCACCATCCCCCTTACGATTTATTTCTCAGCGCGATGTCCTTAAAAGTCAACGGTCTATTGCTTAATGGAAACTTAACGCTCGTCCTCGGCTCCGCGAGAGGGTGGTCGTGCGTAGCAACGACGCTACGATGGAATTCCCATGAGAATGTGGAAACGCAGTGCGGCGGTTGCGAACTATCTGGGTGGGTCCCTGCTTTCCCCGCGTTCTTTGCGATCTTCGGGCTTCGCAGATGCCGCTTCCGATATGCCTTTTCAGTTTTTACCCGTGTACGTACGGTGGACGATAGCTACGTGCTCGTATCTGTCCGGGGGATGTACTTTATCATTGACAGGATCAGCAGGACCTTTTTAGGACCACCCTCCAAACGTTGGGTAAATATCGCCTAGCTCATCTGCGCGCGGACATTGCCCTGTTTGTCTTCTTACGAAATCAGCCACGGCAGGAATCAATAGACAAGATATTCGATACGCTTTTGTGGAGTTCGACCCTGATACGCTTTTCTTATTGGTGGGCGTTCCGTCGTTATCCCTCGCTTCGTATCTCCCGTTTACCGGCGCTACGTTATTTACTATTATTTGCAAAAAAAAATCCACGCGATTATCGGAAGAGCGTCTATTAATTACGTAAAATTTTCCGCGGCCTCTGTTGGATAATCGGTGATTACTGAAGCAATGTCGATAATGTCTGGCAGAACTTGAAAACTCGTTCGACCTGATTGCACTCATTAAACGGCGAGTCGTAATCCGCAAACGACGGCTAGTATCGCTACTCCCTAGCCGTCCGGAATCGTTACTAAGGATCAGGGTAATGAGGGAAGGAAAAGGACCGTGTAAGTCGAAACATGTTGATAGGAAAATAAAGACATAAAATAAGCAAACGAATAAGGCGATAAAGACAGAATGAAAGATTTTCGCAGGGAGCGAGCAACGAGATTTTAAAGTAAGAAAAATGCGAAAACTGCAATCGCGTCGAAGAGAGCTCGTCAAACATGTTCAGTAAACTATCCAGTTTGATATCATTCACTTTTTAAATTTCTGCTCCAAGTTTATCGTTAATTTTCTCACAGTTGAAACACGCAAGTGCAACTTTTTCTTCAAGCCCCTGAATAAAACGAAGCACAATTATTCATCGTCTCCTCTAACATTCTCGGCACACTGCTTGGTCTGTTCAAGTTTTTCACGAACATGAGCGACCTTATTATCCGTTTACATCAAGAGGAAAGTACATAAACCTTGATACCCTGAAACTGCAAATTCCTTCAAGTTACAGGAGGGGTAGGAAGGTAGATCCACGTCGGTCGAGTGTTTTATACCTGTGGGGAGTGAGGAGGGTCTTGGAGCTTGGCGAACACAATGCCGAAGACCCCCTATCATCGAATCCAATTTACGGAACATAACGCGGCGATTACATCGGCCGAGGAGAGCAGTTCGTAGAGCCCATGAACCGAGTCTTCTCGTTAGGGCTCGAGGTCATGGGTTATGTCTATCACATTGTTGTCGGGCCCTTGCGCGCGGATGTAGATAGTTATTCGGGCTGTTCGGTAATCACGCTGACGGCGAGGGCCGCGGAGATAGCTCCGGGTAACCAAATAAACCGTCGGCCGGCCTATTATCGTCCGATGAAAAACGAAAACCGCCTATACCTTTCGACACGTCCGTTCTACGGCCAAGTTTCACGATAATCAATTAATCTCCGCTGGCTGATCGCACGACCTATCGACCCGCTAGAAACACTCGCGAGGAACGGATAGTCCGAGTACACAAGGTCCCGATAGTTTCTCCCGTCCGTACGTGACTTCACGCTTTTGTAAACACGTTTGTTTCACGGACCCTCGATATATGCAATGACAAATATTACCGATTGGATTACCGATAAGCTTCGATTATGAATAGGCGTGATTTACACGTAATTCGGGCTTTGCGTAAGGCTCGAACGTTGTTTCGGATTTTAAGCAACATCCTTACGCGCAATATCTGACGTCAAAGTATTTAACAAGACACAGAAAGTACTGGTCGTTTTCTTGTGTTAGTTTTACGAAATTTATTCGTATGTATCGTAAGGTGGTTTCCTTCGTAACGTCGTGCTTGGATGAACACTGAAATAGCAATAAATAAAGCAGTTATTGGCCGCGCATTGACATTTATTGCTGACCTTTTTAGAGACCACAAATTGCACGAGGAGGAAGTAATCACGCGGCGAGAATATCACGGGGGGCTAACTTAATCCGGGAATACAGCTCTCCCTAAAAAGTGGGACGTGATTCTGCGGTTTATCGAAAGCGGAGGGAAATGCTGGAACGCGTGGGCCAGAGAAAGCCGTTGACCTACGATCTTCGAAGGTGCAGTTCAAGTGCAACGCGCTGCACTGCAGAATCCGGCCGCAGGGAGAAAAGTGTCGAGCGTTATACAGCTCGTATTCCTCAACCCGTCGTCTGGCGATGGGCTTTCGCACGAGCACAGAAGGAGTAAGAGGGCCAAGGGAAATCTGATAAGCGATTTGTAATCGACCGACGCTGAATTTCACCGGTAATTAAGATCGCGGGGAAAGGTTCATCGTCTACGGGGGCTCGTTAAAATCTACAAAACGATCGTCCTCGAGTCCCACGCTCCCCGGGAATATTCTTCCACTCGGCGGACATTTATTTCCGATTAACCCCACGAGTTTCGCGCACTCGTGTGTAATTAATCGTTAGCTTCCGCATCGGGATTTACCGGCTAGTCCTTCGTCCGTCTCTTACGTAAACAACTAATAGCGCGATAATGAAATCATAATGCATCTTACCGATAAGTAATTGCCCCACGAAGTACACAAAACCGAGACAATCGCTGTAAAACTTGGCATTAGAAATCGCCGCAGATGCATCGGTTCGCGTGCAGATCCTCAAGTTCTCGATTCCTCGAACGAAATTAAGTGGACGCTTTCCCGAGCTGAAACGTTGAGCACGGCTCGAGTTCCGTGGACCACGGCGGAAACCGGTAGTTTTCTCGGGCGAGAGTGGAATACGCGTTAACGCAAGAAAACCGACGCTCGGCGGGCAATCATACCGAAGGTTACGTCCCTTTTCCGAGGAGCATAGAAAAGGAAGAATCGGCTGAGGAACGTTCCCGCGAGAGTGCTGATTCTCCGCTGAGACAGGATGAGGGACGGGGGGGAGGTGGGCAGGGGGAGTGGGAAGAACTCGGGATACTATCGGCTCTCATCGCAGTAGTCGGCAGCGGCAAGCAAGGAACAGGTTGCCATCTACGTTTTTGCAGGTAGCTCATAGAGCAACGAGAACTGGATTCCCGGTGCTACTAGGCGCGTCTCTCTATCTAACGATCTTATTCCTCGTCCATCGTCCGGCAGAAAAATACGGCGTTCCCGTGCAAATGAGAAAGTCCGACTGCGAGCGGGGATCAAGTCATGTACCCTCCGCCGAGAATCTAATACAATCGCGTCCTTGTATCTCACTTCTAGATGCTAACTTAACTCGCAAATATCCGTCCTCGCCAAAGTACGGCGTTCTCGGGCAAATGAGAAAGCCTAACTACGTCGACGATTGAATCACGTAGTCCCTGTTAACGATTTGCGGAACTGAGCTGCAACGTCTTCCTCCGAAACGTTAAACCCGCGATTATTCGTCGTTCCTGCACGATCGACTCAATCGCGCTACAGCGGATAGTTTATGTAACAAAGTTATTGTGTCATACTTCTGGGAAGGAATAAAACTTAAAACGATTACCGGATGATCTCAACGTCTTCAGATCGTCATTCGTCTCTCTGAAGTCGTCGCACGCATGGACTTTACAACTAAAATGGTATACTGTCCATATTTCGCGCGTAATAATTGGGAAAACCGTGCGTTGGTATGCTCGTGGCGGCTTTCCCTAAGGTGGCCGGGTGCAACATCTCCTGAATGTAGATTGCCGAGCCATGCGGAAACGTGTACACGAATACGGGGACGTGGACTGCCGCTTATCGCGACATCGTCCGCGCTATTTCGATTAAGGTCCATGGTGGACACGCCGCGATGGTTGTTTCCTGGTACGTAGGTGCGAATACGAGATACCCGAGCACCTGCTACGCCCAGCACGACGGAATTAATGTCTTCCCCGCGAGCCTATACGTACTCTTCGCCGACGATTCTGCAATATGTGAGCACCTACGGCTAAAACCTGTTATGCAATTGACGCTCGTTCCCCTCTAACGGCTTTTTAAAGACTCCTCATCCTTCCGGATAAAAATACAATTACACGAAAAACTGACATACCGCGCTCAGGTATTTGTTCTTTTGCAAACGACGCGTAGTGTGAGCCCATTGGGGACAAATGATTGGTAGGCATTGTAGGATAAATTGTCACCGTTCTACGTGGTAGGTTCATAATAGAAAATTATTCTATTTCTTGTAGATCAGCATTCGTCTAAATTGATTGGTGCGGAGAAGATCCGTCGATGGAATTTACGATAACTTCGACTACTGAGGTTTTACCGGTGTAATATTATTGCTTTACGATAGGATTGAAGCGCAAGAGATTGCTGTATGTTTGTCTCACGTGTAGAGAGGTGTGAAGACGATTCTTCTCAAGGCTCATTGCGGTAAATTGCTTGCTTCATCGTACTAACTGTGCATAACTATGTGGGTATATCTTTCAAAGTAATACCGTCATGAAGTTTGAAATGATACCTGTTTGTAAACAGTGCAATATCTCAACTTACTTCTAATCACTGTTTGCCCAATCAAATAATGTTACGTAAACATTTACATTTCATCAATTGCCTGTGTTTATATTTAAATAGTCATCATACCGTATTTCATGAGTACCGACACTGGGAGCAATTGCTCCAATGAACACTAATTCATTGTAAGACTACATCATTAATTAAGATTTTTCTCATATTTATTAACGCAGGACCATTTACTTGTCCCTGAGTACTTCCATAGGAAAAGTTAACAAATCTCTGTTTCTAAGTGCAATCAATAAACCTAGACATTCCTGCATTACGTATGCATACTCTTTCATTCGTACGTGTACGACAATTTTTCCCGAGATACCGTACAATGAAGTGGCCGTTCCATCACGTTTACTACGCAGAAGCATGTCCTGTACGTTCACCGTAATGAGACGTGTTTGTGACAGAATCACTACTTAATTATGCCTCTGCCAAGCGGATTTATGTTCCGCAAGATGAAATCCACATGCTGAGCGCGCCTATGTTTACTTCATAATTTTAATGTCATCCTCTTAAAAGAAGAGAAGAAGAAATGAGCACGTCCGCGAGTTTGAGTATCACGCTGAGAAGAGACATTACTAATTTAGCAGGGAACCACTGTTCGCTGTTGCGTGTAATTTTACCTGAGCTATGAAGCCGTTAACACGATTAATTAAGGCACTTTTAGTACATCGGTAATTGTGTGACTGCGTCGATCGTACTGGAATTCGGTATAACAGATTAACAGCACTTATTTTTGATCAGTCATTCATTTACATTGTACTTATATTTTCCGAGTAGCAGAATTATGTAATACTGAAAATTTCATAGCTTCGGGAGAATGGTTAGTAAGGTTTTCTCCGTAGTTTGCGTAAATACGAGACGGAACTTAATTCCTGTTGGGGCGATATCGTTGCTCGCAGTTTTTACGACGCAGGTAGAGCTTGGGGCCCTCGATATCCGGCCGTGGAATCTAGTATCCGGGAATCCACGTTGAACCAGAGTCCTCTTTCCAGGAACTCGGTCTTTACAGCGCCGAGGCAGTCTATACTTTATTGACGAGCCAATTTTGGCCTCGTTGCCGCGCGCATTTTCCATTACGCTCTCTTCTTTTTGCGCATCGAATTACCGTCCGCTCGGCGTAATAGCGTCTGATATTTTACGGCACGGATGATCCCATTCCGACGTGACAATTGCCAGGCACACGTAACAACTGCCTGCGTGCCGTATTTTTAGCCCATTTTTTCGAAAGCTAATCGATTCCAGCGGCGACAACGTTCCTCCGTGGACTTTACGCACCAGGATGCAAGGCAAAGTTATACCGCAGTTTCCGGACGGAACTATCGAAAGCAAATTCCTGCGCAGCAAGAATCGCCCCGATTCCTCGGACGTGCGGGATCGAGCGAGAATCTCTCCGATTTATCGGAGTTTTCAATTTACTTTGATTTACGTGCACGACGGGCTATCTCTTTGATCGTCGATTCGATAGCTACATTAATAAACCTGATTACCATACAATTAAGTGTCGTGTGACTCAGCGAAGGAATAACCGACGAACGAATAGAATCGTTGAGCGGTGTGTCAGGGGTTTCATATTTTCCTTTACACACGAAAAATAAAGTAATGCAAAAGAACGACGATTAGACTGTATCTGGTTAAATCGCTAGTTCCTTCGTGGCATCTCTTTTCAATGGAACATCAACGAAGACCAACTTCGGGTAAAGTCGGACACGATAGATTTCCAGGCGGATGGTTCACCGGGCAAAAGGGAAAAAAACGATTTGCCCGTGTAGACGAAGAATTTGAGAGGCGGCCGTAGAACTTTTAAGGCCCTCGTGTTTACGGCGCTGAAGATTCCTCCCCGCGCCATCGTGCTTAAGATATCCTGAAAGTGGATCTAGCCTTGCCGTACGGCGAGGATGCCGTGCAGGAATCTAGCTCTAATGAGTAAAATTGACCCCGCCGGCTTCTCGGTACGCTCGTCGGGGGGAAAAAAGACGGGAAAGATGGAAGGAGAGCAGGGAACGGGCCCTTACGGTCGCCTTCCAAGGCAACGGACCCTCGCTCCAATCATTGAGACGCGTAAAAACCCCTGTGCCGGGGGGAAGAGAGGAAGAACCTTTCTCTATCTGGCGCGCGCTAGTACACCGGATGAGGATCTAGAGTAGCGTGTATTCCGCTCCAGTACCAACGTCGTTCTTGCGCCGTTTCGCGGAATTACAGGCTTCTCTCGTTCCACGCTAATCCACGGAACAGGAATTCGCGCTTAAGCCACGATTTCGCCAACGACGAGTCCCTATGCTACTGTCCTCCAGGTTGACCTAAGTCACACGTGACAAAGCCCCCAATAATGTCAACTTTGTTCGTAAATGACGGCCATCTTAGAAATATTATAACGAAATTTTTTCAATCTCCCACCTAATGGGCTTACGCACGAACGAATGACAATATTAATATCTCCAAGTACAGAATTAGTCAAATACTGACGTATTATACTGAGGATAAGTTTCTCTAGAGAAGCATTAATAATCAATGTTGCGTTTCATAAGTTACGGAGTAACATAGAGATTTTTGTTTCCTTTTTAAAGAGATCGTATTGCTACCGTTCGCTTTTGGTCTGTATTATAACTTTCTTCGCGCACTGTCGGCTGTAAGTAGGATTATCCTGGATCCGAAAAAACGTTACGAGCGTCAGGGAGATACGGGAGGAGTGCCGTCGCACCATTAATAGTAAAAAGCTGAGATAAAGCCTTACAGAGAGACTGAAAGTCTACGCGGCAGGAACGGATCACGTACGTCCGATCTTTCCCCTTTCGCTCAGAGCTAAAGACAGGCAGACAAATGCCCGAAGATCTTCAACGGCGATTGCCGGCGCTTCTTTTAACCCGACAGCATTTTTTCCTATCACACGTGTGTTTTCGCACTCCTGAGGCGCGCGAGAAAGCCAGCGAAGACCGACCGACAGTTTTCTCGGATGTACTTCGCTCTTCTTACCGTTCGTTCTTCCTTCGCGTCGAACGCTTTTCACCTCGGCAACAATAGACAGCGGGCTGACAACATTCGCTCGCGGCAATCACTTTCATGACGTCCAAGTCCTCGTACGAGTTCTGTCATTTCTTTTCTATCGCATTCCTTTATACGTCAGCAAAAGTGTTCCACTTACTCGTGAGCAAAAATTTTTCTCAAAATAAATATCAGCAAAAGTATAATATAGAACGTAATTAAGGGAAGCTTTGCTTTCCTGTTTGTTTGACGAGACGAAGTAAATTTTGTTAAGGGGACGTTATCTCATATTTTTTTCTAACTCTTGCATAGTTGATGGCTGATAGACAGTTCTCGACACAATTTAATTTTATTACCTGTGCGCATTAAAATCCCATTCGTTTTATGTCGTATGTTTCTTGAAAAATTCGTTAAGAGCTTGGAACCCGGAAGGACTTTTTGAATGCCGGTACTTCGACACGGTAAATATTCTCCACGTCGAATTCGTTTGAAAGGCACGTAAGAGCATGGATCTCGTAGCGAATTGACTTTACAGCCCGTTTGACGTTGATAACCCACGCAAAAGTGGCATCTACATACGTACACGGGAACGACACTCTCGGCGAAAGTAGGATGCACTTGGTGAATCGCATTTCGCCGGACGCATACGTCGGGTATATCATGAACACCGTGTCTCTGCACATGTGTCTGTGTGTCTGTGTGCCATTTGCGGACGTATAAACGAACACGATTCAACTGTGTGACAAACGCAGAATTCAATGGCGTAGCCTTCAGGAAAGTCCTGACCTTATTCAAGACTCTCAGGAAAAATTCAGTGAGTAAAATACTCATTGAAACGTTAATACAAAATCATGATCGTATTGACTGTATTACTATTTATTTATGAATTTAACGTAATTGTAGATTAAAAAAACTGCAGAGTATAAACGTTTATTGCTTATTACTCTGTATAGGTGAATCAGATAAATGCTGTAACAATGCTTCTTACATGCTTCGAAGGCTAGGAAATGATTCTCGTATTCTTTGTAGCACTTGCACTTGATGCAAAGGTACTGGATTACCTGAGAATGAGGCTTGGAAAGCGTATATATCTTTTGCGCATTGATTTTCTCCGTACGCCATTGGCCAACAGGTGCAGGGAAATCGGCGCGCCAAGGTGCATCGCGATCAACCTACGCTTCTGTAATCAGAACGCTCACTTTCTTCGTACTTTCATTAGCCGGCAGCGCTGGGCCGAACTTTAATCGTTGGGAAAAGAGATGAAAATAGTGAAGCTACCCTCGTGCGTGTCTCGCGCTCGTAACACGTGATCCTCGTTGCATACCGCTTCTGTGGCATCGCTACATGCAAATCCCGCGACAGCCAGTGAAAGTATTCGATTTTCTACCGTGTTAGCCATTCCCGATTAGTTTTACGACTGGCGGGGGCCGTTTAATCGACGCTTTTACCCGATGGCCGAGTCGATTAAACTGCTTACTTTCGTTTTTACCCATGCACGTTTAGTGTGCCGTTAATCGCGCGTTTGTTAAGAAATCACAGATAAATGTTACAAAATATTATGAAACCGGCTACTGAGAATCGTGTGCAGAAAAAGATGCATAAGTGTTGTCGCTGTGGTAATTCTAACAGACAGGAGAAAACCTGTATTTATTTCCGCTGTATCACTTTTAATTATCACTTTATTACGTCCTCTGTATGTAACACGAACCAATTTCCCATAATTCTAGTTTTCATAATTATTGTAATAGTAAACGTTAGATTGTATCGTTAAATTGTAAACGTTAAATTGTAATAGTAACGTATCACCTTCAGACATAGTGAAGTACAATGTGCACGGTTTTACTTTCGTGCATTTGAAATTTCTAACCGTTGATAAATCCCATTTGGAATGAAAAGTGTGTGTCTTCGCTTGGTGGCATAAATTCATCGGTACGTATGACTTATTTTTAGCATCGCGACGATTGCAATTCGCTGTGAGGAAAGGATCTGCCCCGTGTATATCATGTCGTATTTATGCGCTTTAGCTAAGCCCACCATCTCACGCTGCCTCTGCTCGTATTTCTCGATTTGCATTCTTGTCGTTTGAAGCAAATCATTGCGAATATCTACCGCGCCGAAATTCGCCGCTCGACTGCTCCGCGCTCGTCTTAACTCCCATCTGCTGATCATCCTCGGGTAATTCGCAGAAGCCGAATGAGTTTCGAAAAGGAACTTCCGGCGATTCTCGCGAAATGCACAACAGGCACTGGTTCCCAGTTTTTATCGCTGGGATTGATCGAATATTTTGTCGAAGCAGCCTGTCGATGTATAATCAACCCCGCGATGAGTCGTATTAAATTTCTATCCAAGTAGATGAGCTTGAAGAATACAGAGATCTTACCACCAATTATTTCATAAATTTAGCTGTATCTTTGGTACGCTAGTATTTTTCCCTAAATAGTACCTAAATGATTCGGTTAATGTATATTAATTATCTCAACACATTTCATTACAAGATATACCTGTCAAACTACGTGGAAAGACTTCGTTTTGACTTCGAAATGGCAAACCCCGTCCGTTTCCGAGACGAAAGGTCCGAATGGCCTGATTAATGCGCAACATACTGAACAATGGTGTATGCGTACAGCTGGAACATATGGATTGCAAGGTTGTGCCCGATGCAGCGCGGACTTGTTTCCTAGGGTCATTCACGTGCGACGGTCATCACGGTTAATGCACGTACCCCCACCATTAATATTGTTTCAAAACACGGCGTTGCGGCAGCGTGTGACCGGCGAACTGGTTTGGCATCGGCCAGGGACCGGGCAAGCCCTTGACACTGACATCTCTCAAGGTTTCTCTCTCGCGGGATCGAATCACCTACCTCTTTCCGTCCTTTCTCTCCGTTCGTCCGTCTCTTTCCCGGGCGCGGGCGCGTATTTCTCCCTTCGGCTTTCCGTTCTTCCCTCTTTTCCCGTGCAGTCCGTCTTTGTCCGTTCGTTGCCCGGGGAAAACGGCGAGCATCGCCCATCGCCGGCCCTGACATTGACTTCCACTCGTGATGGAAGCCTCGTGAATATGGTAATATCCGGGCCTCTACGTCCGCTGCCCGATGGCGACGGTGCTGAGCGCTTGATAGTCTTCCCTCCGTGTCTTTCTCCTTCCTACGACGTCCCCTCGCGATGCTCTCTTTCCGTCCTTCTTCGACCTACGGTATTGTTACGTCCTTCCCTTCCGCGCCCTGTCCTCCGGCGGCTCCTCTGCCACCGGATGTTCCGGTCCGCGCGTGACTTAGACATTGTGTACAAGTTTTTAAAGGCTTGTCCAACGCCACAGAGGAATACTCGTCTACGGAATCGTGTATACTGCGAGGATTCTTTAAGCAGTAAACGTTATACTTATTTTGACATTATTCTAGTCACAGGAATTTGCTGTTCCTCTTATGATATCGACCTATCTGTAGGCTTTAATATGGTGAATACATGTTACACTTTTATAACAGCTTTCGTCACTGATATTTGATAAATCTATCGAGTGATAGTAATTCTGACGGCATGACAAAGGATGTAGGTACAAAGAGGAAACGTTCCGTTCGAACCGTTTAGACGATTAACAAGATGAGACCCTCGCTCGACCTTTGACCGTGAAACCTTGTCAGTTTCTGTCCGCTCGAAAACACCGTGAAATTGCTTGGCGTTGTAATTCGAGCGAGCATCGTACACATTGGCCCGTCAACGGAGAAAACCGCCGTGAAGGGGGAAGAAATGCTCGGCGGAGGGCGGGAAAAGGAAAGGCAGGGGAATGGAAAGAAAGTGAGAGGCAAAGAATGACCACTCCTAGAAAATAAGCGACAGGGTACATGGGAGCTCGTTACCTGTAGCGAGAGACATTCACCGGCTTCCATTCTCTGCCTTCGTCTTTTCCCGAGCGAGACGAAACCGAGCCTTCCCGCCAGAGAATAGGGCTCTGCCGTGAGGACTGTCCCGCTTGATTCCACCTTTAGATTTATTGACACAAAGAGAAGCAGTGCTGATGCTCGGAGGAACCGGCTATGCGCGCCGCGCAGTTCTGGAAAATCCTGCGAGTCCTTCGCCGAGTGTGGCCGCTCGAGCGCGGATAATTAAGGATATCGTGGTCGCCCGGAGCGGGGGACCTTAATGAATGGGGTGTTTCCCCGTGATGAAGTGTTACATGAATAATCGGCGAAAGTCATTTACTCGCATGCTCGTGCACGTCGGCATTAAGCTTGCGGATAATCAACATCCACGGGGATGATTAGGCAGACGGCCGTGCCGTAAGATGAAACCTTAATTATCAAAATAGAGAATCTGGAGCTAATAAATTGCCAAACAGATACCATCGTGCCGGATTGATTCTCCGGTATATGATCGCACTTTCATTACGTGTATTCCTATAATTTCAGCGGGGTATGTCGGTGTGTTCGCCTTGCTCGGCCGATCTCGCGTTGTCCTTCACTGTCGCTAGCTACGAATAATTGAGGGTAATGTGCACGCCTCGAGGTAGACGTGGATGAATGCAACGTTCCTCAGCGATGAAATTTTCTGGGAAATACCTAACCCGGTTCCGCGTACATGCTCCTGCATAGGGGGAACTAGTTTCGACGATACGATCTATAATCTCGGAAATTCCTTTGCTGCCCTTTAGTCTTTCCGCCGTGAAACACCTAATTGCACGTGTTCGTTCCTTTTCCACGGCGGAAAAGGGCAGTCTGGGCTTTAACAATGTACCACACATCGACGACTGAATGGATTTTTGACAAAATCGAAGATAAATAGACGCCGGAAGATGGAGATCGATAACTTACGGTTCGGAGTAATTACAGAATCGCGGGAGATTGATATCTCACAGTTCTCACGCGAATACCCGCGGATAAATTAATCCTGCGCGTACTGTAAAACTATAAATAATCGAATTGCGACACGTACGTAATTCATATTGGCGCAGTGATGTATATTCGCGGCTGGGCCTGACTGGCCCAACAGATATATTCTAATCGACCGCAATTCGAGAGCTACGTACAAATTACAACGAATGCAAGACGATTGCTCGTGGCGCTCTTATTATCGCGCATTACTCACATATTATCGTCAGTTAGGTGAAACGTCGAGGTAATTATTTGCCAATCCAACATCTAGCCCGACTTCCCGGAGTATCGTCATATTTCACGTGTATGTTCGTTCGAACGTGGAAAAATATTGCTCAAGTCACGATCGTAATCGGCGTTTAAATATTTGATGTTTGTGTACCGCTGACCTTGCTTGAAATAACAGGGGATTTTCTTAAAAAAAAAACTGTGCTAGCAGGAAGTCGCTCCCATGTTTGACACGCTTTCGAAAGCAGCTACAATGGGGAACAACTAACAATGGATCCCGGCGCAAGAATTTTCGGCCCACGATACGAGTTGACATGAATTCTCAGAAGAAGCTTAACCGGCCTAAATTACTTCCTAGTTTGTACGGACGTCGTACAAGCCGCATCCATTGTTCGCCTTATCGTCCATTAATATGTAAACATGCTTCCATGTCTCTTCCACAAGGATGTTTTTCTTTTCTCTGCCGAATAAAAGCTTTTTGTCCGCCGCATTCGTACGAAGAATACCCGACGGGTTTATCCTACTAAATAGTCATTATTCTCAAGGCTCTGCGAGCGAATACCGAAGTGCAAGAAGTTAATAAAGTGTACCTACTTACTTAGTTTACGCGTACTTGCTTAGTTTCGCTGGAGGAAGTTTGACGGCAAATTTCTGCCGACCTCGTCTGCTTTTGGGACGGGAGCGGGAAGTGGCCGCCATATCCGGCAGAAACACGGCTTTCATCGTTGTCCACAATGCAGCCGAAAGCGTGCCTCCCTGTAATCCATTGTGTCGCGTCCTCGTTTTGAGAAACGCGCACACGCCGGCGACCAGCGCGGCTCGTTGAATCGCGATAAAAGCCACGGTAAAGGAGTTTCGTTCGAGCTGGAGCGTCACCGGTCGTTCTCTCGCCGAGGAATAAAAGAGAATGTCCCACCGGGACAGACTCGATCTTAACTGCTTTTTAATTACGCCCCGACATAGGTGTTTCAATTTTCATTTCCTTGCAATCAGCATCGTTTGATCTAGATACTTATATTTACATGAAATATTGTTTTAACATGTTTCATGCTTGGAGAATATTCTAACGGAACACACTTGATCCTAACTACTTTTTAATTACGCCACGACATAGATGTTTCCATTTTCATTTCCTTGCAATCATCGTCGCTTCATCTAGATACTTGTATTTAAACGAAACATTGTTTTAGCGGGGTTGATGTTTGAAGAGTGTCTTACCGGGACTCACTCGTTCCATGTAAATATTTACATTTAAATCACGTGTTCCTTGAGCATAGTTGTTGCTTTAGGTTTCGTTAAATTGACGTTTTATGAATGAGCAGGAAAATTAATAGCGCAGACTCCTTATTATCTCATGTGTACATCTACATTCAATCTTTTCTCGCTTCCTCCTCACAATCTAAGCAGTGTCGACATGTTTCATCCCTGCCCACGCGTGTCCGGTGATTGCACAGCCCCGGCGAGCGTTATCTCGACAACCCCGTGTCTAGTGAATCGGCTTATCCGAGGAGTCGGGCCATCGTCGCTACGAAAAAGTGAGAGTGGTGTGCGTGCGCGTGTTCGTTTGCCAGCGTACCGGAGAAGCGAGTGGCAACCTATCGATCCACTGATCTAAATTAGCCCGTGAGTGCTCGTGAATCAACGCTCCTGGCAGCATAACACGGCGTATGCTCAGCCGACGATTTCCTGTCCCGTCCCGATATATCATTACGTGTAGGCCAAAAAAATCTATAGAATCGGCACAACAAACTTCTGCATGAATATGTATAAACCAGCTGCTCGTGTCGTTTCCACTTTTTTTCCCCATGCCGCTAATCGTTTATTTTCAAGTGCAAAACGCACTTTCGAGGCCTCTTTCACCGGTAATTGTTCGCCTGGAATAAGTCGATCCCTTTGGAACTCGGCTGATGCGCTTTCACCAAAACTTATCGTCAACAGCAGAGAAAAAAATGGATGGGTTTTGTGTCAGAGAGTAATTAACACATCGGCGTCGTAGTTAAGTTGTTTTCTCTTGCTACTGGGCTGGGAACGAGATTGAGTTACTCGTTTTACGCACACGAAATACCGTATTTTCTCCGTAGCTACTGCTCACGGACACTGTGTGATAAATTACGTGTCCCTGGAAGTGATAAAGGAACGAAAGTAAGGATTTTTTAAAGGAATACTCTTAAGTGTGATAACAGAGCGGGCGACGTGTTAGGCACAAATTGTCGACATTGACGTCACGGTTGCACATGTACGTTGTCTCGGAAGGCGAAAGCTCGGTCAGGTGGAAACCAGCTAACCGTGAATGGTCGCCCACGTTTCGAATGTACTAAACTTGAAGATAGCCAGTGGCGCGAAGAGCCTTGCGTTTCGCACGGAGGCTCGTGATAATTTATGAAATTTTCCACCACGCACGCAGAATTCCATTGACCGGCCCCTCCAAGGAAAAAGGGGGAAAAACCAGGGCGAACGCCTATGTTTATATATACGGATAAACAGCCTTGGGTTTTCTATTATTTCACGCTCTAGAAGATTGCTCGTCGTTACATTTAATTTATTCGTGACCTCCGTCCGAAGAAGAACATTTTCTTCGTTACTCAAACGCGAATTTATCGATTTCACGATCCGTTTTCTGCGTGACGTGGACGATTTTTACGACTTTTCCCAAATTTCTTGTCTTCCACGAGACAGGACCAACTCGCGTTTACGGGGTCGGCCAGTTCTGCGGGTGAAAAAAAAAAGAAATCTGCGATTTCTCAACACTCGTACAGGATTTTCCATGTGGGCTTTCTGCGGACGGCGACAACTCTCGGCTATTTCCTTTTTCGAAACGGTACATCGGTAGTAACGTCGCGGAAACCGACTTTCTATGCCTCACGAACGAGCGTGTTTCCTAGCGGATAACAATACTCGAAACCGAGCGGGCCCCTTCCCGATAAATCATTCCCCGGCCGTTACAGTTTGTCACACAGTCCAGGCCGGGGAAGTTCGTGCGCCACGAGAATGCAGCCGCGGAATCGAGAGTGCATTCTCCAGCGTAGACGCGGAGCTATGCGGAAGACTTTTCAGATGAAATGTCCTTTGATTTGTGGCTGATGATTGCCAGGAAACTCCCTTCGTGCATACACGTTGCATGCGTTCTCGCGGAAGTGGAAACACGCACATTCTGTTGCGTAAAAAATCATTAACTACGGACACGTGTATAACGTTCAACGTGGTCGAATTTATTGTATCTCGTAGAATTGAAAAAACGTAGATGTTTCACCGGCGAAGGAAATATCTAATCCTCTTCTCAATAGATCGGTTCTCGAGAATGAAGTATTAATGTTTCATTGAGCAGATTCAACTGTTCTCGTTTTATTTTACGGAAGTCCTTAATTTCATCTTAATACTCCGCGTATTTTGGCGCATTCAACTCGATAATTAAGCACAAACCGCGGTGCGATTAATTGTTTAGTCGGGAAAAATAAGTGGTATAGCCTGGAAAAAAAGAAATGATGGTAGGAACAGGGTGGGGCGAGGGGGAAGGGGGGAATCTGCATTGCAAATCGGTCAACTCCAGGGGGATACCGTACGATTTCCCGCGAAAAATCTGACGTTACGTGCCTGGCCGGCTAATTAAACGTGATATCACGCTGTTTCCATGGCAATGATTAAACGATCGGCCGAGCTCGTGTTCGCCGAGCGAGTCGTGTGCGCGAATATTCGCACGAAGAAAACCGGCGTTCCCCAAAGAAAAGTCTTGGCATTCCCGTCGCGCCGGCCATTATGCGTTAATTCGTCACTCGTTTGCCGCGCTATCGCGATTCAGAGCAGAACGCGATCCCTACCGGCGAGATCCAGACACGAGATTAAGCGGTCAGCTGAAATCCCGGCTTTCGCTCGGTCAATTTATCGCGGCAAATTAATTCCCTTTTTTCCGGGGCAATTGGCCGGCTCGTTCGGTAGTCGCGCCGGGATTGTAAAGAAAATTATCATCGATATGACGCACGGGTCTGCGTCGTTTCGCTCGGCGGAACCAGTTTAGGCGTTACTTTTTTATTTTATAAACGGACTTAGCATTTTCGACGATTTATTACCGCGCGTGAAACACACGTGTCGGTTCGCATGCACATTCGTCGTGATAATGTTCTAAACGTCGTAACGTCTGTACCGACGTTGCCGTTGCGCCGTGCGCCGACGTAAAGCAAGCTATTCAGATGAATATTTATTTTCCCCGGCGCATTACGATTGCACAGCGCCGCTGATGCAATTTGTATTCGTTGCAGTTACCCAGGGCACGGCCCTGCGCCATAGGAATTCATCCTCCCGTGCCGGTGATTTGTGGAAATCGAAGCGCCTGTCGTTGCACCCCGGCTCTCGTAATTTCTCAGATCTTCGCGGAATATGTTCCGCGCTATTAGACTTATAGGGCAATCATTATCCCGAGAAAGGTGTTTAATAGCTCCCGTCGTGCTATTAAAATCTTGATAATGAGTCGAAAAACTCTTGACCAAGGAATTTCCATTGAATTAACATGATCATCATCCACGTGTTATTACTCGGCACTCGATACAAACGTCTTCACTTTTCATACACTTTTTATCAAATTAATACTCTATTTCTGATAATACGAATTCACTGCAGTAGTAGTATTTTTTTTCCAGCGTACTCATTTAATAGCAATTATTGTGCAAAGGATGATGGTGCATCTGAGCGATGACCATTTCTCTCTTGTTACGTGATACTTGGCTTTTCTGTCTGCCAATGACGAGTGAGTTGCACGGTGATCGGCAATGGTCCTTCAAGAATTCTCGCAGTGCTCGGTGATTAATGAGGGACGAGGGATCGGCGCTATTAGACATTGTTCATTGTGTAGAAGGGACCGGTGGCAGGAGTCTTCCAATTAACCGATCACAAGGGCCCTGTGCCCTCCGATCAGATAACACGGCAGTGCGATGCCCTGAGAATCGCTCTAATTTAACTCCCGTCGCGGTACAACGGCCGGTCCTGCTCCGGCATGGTTCTCGCTGTTTCACGTGACTCTTGTCAAATAACCGTAATCACGCTGGCTGATATTTCGTAGGAAGACTGCCTTCCGTGCTGCCGTTGATCCTCGTACAAAAGGATTCGGCACTTTCGTCATTATCCGTTTCAACAATGACGGCGAATTATTCGTACGCGAAGCTTGTTCCCTCGGCGATTTTTCACACGCGATTCGCCACGGTCGCACGTAATAAATTGCCAAATTAGGATGACTTCTCGCTTCTGGACAAGGTCGGGTCTCCTCGAAACGCCGCGTGCGAGGATGCACGGCGAATCCTTATTAAAAAGAATCCTGCTAAAAGCCCGAACCTCGCGTTGATTGATATCGCAATGAAAGCCACCGCAAGGTCGACCATTTTTTTTCTTCCCAAGCACCGGGAGAATACGCGCTTCGATACGAGCGAAAGAAGATACAGCGAGGTAGCCCCTGTCGATTAGTATTTTAATGATTGATTATTAACGTGCTTCAGCGGCAAGATACGTTATTTCCCCGTCAGTCCGTACGCACGAGGAACCGGAATGTACGTTCCTTTTTGACACAGACGACAGGTGGCTCATAATGATTCCTCGTTACGAAGGGCCACGAAATTCCTCAACGTCCTTCATGCTTCTGATTGGCCGTTACACGGAGACTTCTTTTTTTCCCCGTGGCGCATCTTTCATGCGCGCGGCAAATTGCCGAATTGGGGATGTATCTTCCCCGTCAAGCTCGGCGGGAGAGAGCGGACGACTAATTACAGAGCCGCTCTGCTTCCGAGAAATGAATTATTATGGAGATCCGTCGGTCGATGCGTCTTGGTAAAACTCGCGACGTGCGTATCGCATACACCTTGAGTCGTCCCTCATTGGCCGCGGCTTTTCGCTCGAGGTGGAACTGCAGTTAATGGGACGGGGGGAAGCGGAGGCAGGGGAGATAGAAAGATCAGCCATGCGGCTTATCCTTCAACGCTAATCTTCTTGGCGTTTCCGTCGTACGTCCAAGGAGATAATAACTCTCCTCTGAATCTACCGCTCGATAGACGGACTTACTCTATTTACGTCTACATAGATGTCGATGATCCACCGTGAGATGACACTTGGAAATTATTTCCGCGGCAGTGGCTCTTTCGACATACACATTTCCTTAGCTTTATTAATGTCTATCATCGTAAAACCGGGTTTCCTGACACGCTGGTAATGACGAATCTTCAAAGTTATCTGATTCTTTCGAGAACGCCGTATCATGTCACGTACGTTTAGAGGATTAAAACTTTGAGATATTCGATCTCAAATCACTCTTGGAATGCCTTCCAACAATCTGAATGGTCGAATAAAACGTAATTAAGTATCGAGACATCCGTAGGTTATTATAAATAATTGTACCCCGTTGAAATGTGCCTGGTTAAAAATATCAGACGTGCGTCGTTACAAGTATTCTAATTCGTCAACGTGTCGGCGAGGCATGTTAACCCATCCCGACGGATGTATGGATGAAAGATCACATTTCTTATTGTCCGAGGCTGACAACGCACGGGTAAGAGGAAATAATGACCTATCTGCCGGTACATCTCCGGGAATACTTCGACATTTCTGAAGTATCTGACAGTACTTCGTCATGTAGATAAACCATCCGCCTACATTTTGCAAGTACGAACTTTTGACTATTTTATCATTCCCTTTATAACGCGGCCTGTGTGCTACCATGTCCATCGGAGAGAGCAATGCGTCACTGGCATTATCAGCTTCGAAGGTGCAGCTACGGAAACGGTGCATAATGTTGGCGATAAACCACGCTTAGGATTATTCATCGTTGTCCCGAGGTAAAGATAACACTGGCTTAACTTACGCGAAATATTTGAACGCTGAACATCGCACTATATTAGAAATCGTACAACTTTCCTGCCTAACTGCGCTCATACATCACATTGTGATAATTTTGTAAATTATGCCGGAGGCACGTTATGAGAAGAGGTTTTACCTTAGCGCGAAAGTAAGGCAAATTAAGACATAGTCTATACCTGTTTTACCACGTCTCATTTATTTCTCCATGATGGATGTCTTTGCGGCCAAAGAACATCACCCGTGTGTCCATCTATTTTCATTTTCTCATTCATCACTTTTAAGTCAGGAATATCCCCTTGCGTATTTCGCCATTGTTTTAGACTTTTTGCCAGGTATTTTACCTAGGATAAGAGCAAAACCGGCAGACTTCGCCGCGAGGATAATGGATTACACTGTTTACGCTGATCACGCGAGTCTACTGGATTGATTTTCGTCCTTGGCAAACATTCGCCCGGTACGTGAATGGCAACGATAGCCGACTTTTCGTTCCGATCGGCTTAATCGATACTCAGGGCCGACGATGGTTTGCCGTCGTCATTCGGCGTATGATTCGCCGCTCGTCATTCGATCGCTGTTATCTCTTGTATCGGGATCGTGGCCCTCTCGTACGAGGAATCACGGTCCAGTACGAGACACGAGTCGTTGCACCACGAGTCGGCCCAAGGTCCGCTAATTACCCTGACTCCGAACAATGGGCTTTACACCATCGAAGAAGGACGAGGGCGTTCTATCGAAGGTTAACGCTGACGATGAGCCAGAACGTCCTAAGTTCTCTCGCACGGAGCATCCCCGAAGCCTAGCCTACACCTACTCTACAGGCCGGTTCAGAGTTACAAGTGTAATTAAAGAGCAGAGCCTGAAACAGGAAAGAAGTGTGTCTTAATGAAGAGGAATACGCAAGCTAATCATTAGAGAGACACGAAGTTTCCCTTTCATATGACTCTTGTCTTTGGACTTTTAATTCATGCTCATTCAAGACGAACTTCAAATGAATTCATCTCTGAAGGTAAAATAAAGAAGATCCTTAACAAGACACACATTTCTAGGTATCAAAGTACATAAATGATCTTCTATTGTAAAACCAATTAATGCACGGATACAAGTAATTAAAATTTTTGCTAATTAACTGCTCCAAATTCTTTACCTGCGTTTTACAACATGCAAAAATTTACTTCCTCCTTTTCAAAGACGCGAAAATTCGTTCTTGTTTTCTTGACAAAGTAATTAAATTTCCTTTTGAATTTAAGGCGAAAACTTCCTTCGTTTTGTTACAATTGACAAAGCCGTGGTCGATATGATCGAGACATCGGCGCATAATTCCTTTGCAGTGCGAGTCAATGAAACATCCTGTACATCTGCAGCACCTACGGCGGATAAGATCGCGGGGTGGACGAGCGGCGAACGATCTCGATGTCGTTTTACTACGAGAGACTGACCGCGCGGCGTATGTATGTTCGATCGTTACGAGGACCGTTCACGTGTGCTTCTTAAAGCCTGCAAGCCGGACGAAATGTATTCTGACGGGCCGCCGATCTGATCCGGCCGCCCGGCTACGAGGCAAAAAGCGGTTACACCACTTCGTATCGCCGTACTCTAAAATGATCTCGCGTCTAATGACGCGAGATAACCCCCCCCCCCCCCAGCCGCACAGACTTTTCGGACGGCCGATGTAATTCTAATCGATTATTCTTAAAGCGATTGACGAGCAAAAAACCGGACTTTGGAAATGATTCTCGATTTGGACCGATCTCTCGACCGATAGGCCCGTCCGACATACTGCATCATCATCATTCTCATTATCGAAGGACTCTTTTACGCGTTGTCGCGCTGATAGCCGGGTGATCGTTTTTATACAGCAATAAGCGATAATTGAATTTCTTAAGGCGCTCGGAGGTGAACGGAATATTAAATACCTATTTATATTGATTAATCGGACCATTGTTAAGTTTATTGGACCTCTCAGCGGCCGAAAAGTACGTCTGTTATTTTGTTCTCGTCGATCCAAAAAAAAGAAACTATAACTGAATAGCAATATGATTTTTTAATCCATGTCCGATTCGTGCTGAGCTGTTTTCTTTTCAAGCACCGCCGGCGCAGATTAAAATGTAGGAGCGTGTTTACGGTGTACTGTCAAGCTGAGCGTTGGCAAAAAAATCGAATGGTCCGTTTGGCAGGTGAATCCTTCGTCGAAAGCTCGACAAAGAATGTGCATATCTTAAGCGCATCTTTCTGCCGGGGGATTCGATTTTCTCCATTTGGTGTCGGGTGTCGGCTTGGTCACATGTCTCATCACGGATTAAATTCACTTACGTGAGGAATACGTACACACATCCCGGACACGCTGAGCCCGACGATCGAATAACCATGGGACTTCACATACTCGCGGTTGATCGTTACTCCTCACTGCGAACCTGTAAATTCTTTCTAGAATATCCCTTACCTCGAGTTACCCGACATACTTAGGCCTATCGCACGCAGTACTTTACAGCGAGCACATACTTAAACAACCAAATTCACCGTATTGAAGTATCCAATAATTTCTACTGATACCATTCATCCTCTTTTAGAAGGTACCGATGACATTGAAAACTTTACTTATTGACGAATTTTGAAATTTAATCTCGTCCAGGCTACGCAGAAGACCTTAGGCCTTTGCACTGTGCGGAGTTAATCGTCGAGGAATAAGAAGCCCTTATATCCGCTTACGTTGGACTTTTACCCTCGGAGGCTCGTGTGACGCTAGGCAGGCGAGTTTGCGGGCCGAGTTACCCCCTAGGACGGCCGAGAAATGCGGACAAAACGCCGAAGCCGGCCGGAGGATTAATGTCCGTATCCTCCGGCCGGCATTGTGACGTTTCAGAAGATCGAGCTATACATCACCAAGTGCTCGCATGCGAAAGCGAGCGCGTACCTACGTACGCAAATAGCGGTCGCTTCTAAGCCCCGGCAAAGTTATATTAATGGCGGTGTCTTAGTTCCATCGTGGAATACTTGTACACTCCACTTGCCGAGGGACCGTCGTCTTTCCTATACCCTCTTACCTCTGTTTAACTTATACCATGATCCTCCGTGCACGATCATTAATCTTCCACAGTTCATCACTTCAACATACATTTGAATTCAAGTCATTTTGTTTTTATACCTTTCACTCGTATATTACCGTACATTGTATTGTACCTGTATTCTTTATTATTTACTTCGATTTTATACACTTAAACTGCAGCCAAGAGCTTACAACAGGATATTTTCTGACCACGTCCTGATTTTTATTAAGTTTCAGCAATACTGTGAATTGACAATTGTTTTATTCAGAATTTTTGGGGGGGGCGGTAGTATTTTTACGGGATGTGTGTCAATTTATCTACGTATGCCTATGATTTATACGTGTGTACATGTATCTTTCTCCCTCTGCATCGTCGTCCTGGGTGTTCCTCTCTTTCGACAAGGATTCTTCGTTTCCTTCCTACATCTCGTATTTCTCGCCGTCTATCCGTGCATCTAACGATCTAGCTATCTGCAATCTCTAATTTACTTGTAGCTCCCTTCGTATGCTGTTCCTTTTTCCTATTGCCCGATCTCTCTAATTACCCGAACTATCTCGTAATCTACTTCCATCTCGATCCCCTTTTATATCCTCGGCTATTTTTCTGCTTGATCAGAGCCGGATACGGGCATTCGAGCAGCTTCTCCACTCAATCTCGTTTATTGGCTTCGTGGGGGGAAGTACTTTTACTTAGGAAGGTGAAAGAGGTCCACCGAACAACTCCGCGATGCTATCTGTCCAAGCTGAGCTCCTTCCTTTCGAGTAATTAACGGCAGGACCATGGTCCATCGATGACCGGCCTATTCGGCCAACATATCCCGGAAGCGTTCCTCTTCCGTTCACGAACACCGATACAGTCGATCTTGTTTTGTGTGATTAATTTCGTAGCCCGGAAGCCGGCATAGGTTGTCAAACTTTCCCATCCTCTTTCGCCAACGCTCCGCCTTCTTCAGTCGTCATTTTCCTCGTCGAATCCCCAACGAATCCCCACCGCTCATGGGTTCTGTAGGGTGGTCGATTTACCAAGGTACTCTTTTCCGGGAATATACGGCAGATTCGACAGGGCGAGGAGAACGCAAGTGGAAAGCCACGTATTAGGATCCAATCAGCGAGATGACAATCAAAGTGTCACGAAGCCTTCTCCGCCGGTGATATCCTCGCCGGGTAATCACAGAGTCTTCGAGTATAATGAAAGAGAAATTTCTGCCGGCCTGAGGACGCCAGGGAGGTGGGTACAGGAAGACCGGGGAATTCTCGTTGATTTCGACGTCGGCAATTTACTCGCTCCTCGTTTCCGGCCGTTCCCTTCCGCCGATTTTTATTGGAGCTTCACGGCCGGCGGATCGAACCTCCGCTCGAAATTGTGTTCCGCGTATTTACCTTTCGAAAAATTATAGTCATTTCCAATAACACCATGGTATCGCTTCACTTTAATTTCACGGCAATTATTTAACCGAAAGTCCACTTTCTCGTATACCACAGTAACATTTTTTCGATGGAATATTTTCCTCATCTTTCACGATATTCAAGTACATCAAATCTTTTTGTGTTGTACATTGTTTTAATGTTTATTAAATAAGGTTTATATCGCTGTTAATACGTGCACAGTTTGACATTCTGTAAGTTTTTTTTTAATTGTTCTGCTCGTTGTTACTAAGCGCGAAAACTTTAAGTACTTTTATGATTCATTACGGCTGTGTACATTTGTGCGGTAATCGTAATATTAAACCGCGGTCAGACGAGAGGAGCGACCGAGAAGGGTAACATTTCACTCCGGTTCAACGGGTCCGTCAGAAAAATCATTGTGGTCCCAGCAATGGTCTCCCGATCGCCATAATATTCTTGCAATTCTTTTCTACGACTCTTTCGCTATCCTGTACATAGATTCCCGTATACACTGTTTTCTATACCTCAATAAAATTCTCAAAAATACACATTCGATATATCATATTTTTAAATCTTCTTCAAATGAAAATACTGTGTCATCACATAAGAAGTTTTTCATAAATACAATACAAAAATATTAAGTTTAATGCAACACAATGACAAATATGTTTATGTTACGTTAATAATTGAACATGAAAAGTCAAACCATGGGGTTCATTGTCCTTCGCGTAGGATTATCTGTAGTGAATAAAGGCATGTAAAAAATAATAAAACAGATAACATTCTTTTTTAGCCGCGTTCGAAACGTGAAACTGTAGTCGCGGGGATCAATAGAATAACGGGTTTAATAATCGATGAAAACGGTGCGGAGGTTATGACATCGTCAATCTGTAACGACGATAGAAACGTAACAAATTATAGCACGGCCCGTTATGATCGTGATATCTTTGTGATACCTTCGGCCCGGTTTCTCGTTAAGTGTGCGTGCGTCCTTCTACGCGACCCACCCTGTCCCGAAAGAGAAGAATGAATTTTCGAAATGGCCGAGGGCCTGCTGTCAGGACCCACGAACGAAGAAGGCAGAGGCAGGTTATCGGCGCGTATGAAAAACACGTCCATCATCGACGCAAATATTCAGCAATCTAATCCGACGCGTTCGAAACGTCAGAGAGGCTCGACGTGGACGGTCGACCGCCAGCCAGGCACATCCCGCTCCTGATATGCAGATGAGGGTATTAACGTGAAATGCGAGATCGCCTAAGCCACCTGCAGCAACTCGTATCACTGCACTTTGCACTTTGCGTCGATGCTCGCGGAGTGCATTGAGCACGAGTGCAAGCATGCTAAAGCAGTGGTCAGTAAAGTCTTCTCAAAAGGCACAGTTTGCACAACAAGTATCGTTCTAAATATTACAAAACATTCCTCGGAGCAATGGAAAGGAAACTTCTAACAAGTGCATAATGTTCGAATTTCGTTGCAGGGTTGTCTGTAATATGCAAAGTTGTGGTAACTGTCGACAGTGTATCGTACAATCGTCGAATCGAATAAAAATGTATTATATTACAGGCTTATTTTCAAGGTAGGTCGTTCGCGGAGGTGGGCAACCTGAGATTGTATATGGATATATTACGTAGGACGAGCGGAACACAGAGATCGCGATACTCGATGTGATAAGCGTGAGTTCGTAAGGGACCACCTATGCTCTAGAAGTCTAGGGACTTCTTATTACAACGCACATAGGTTCGCCGCATCGGGGTACAGAGATCTGATCTCACGGCTGACGCTTTACGGTGTTCGATTCATGCGGGAAACGTCGAGCTCCTCCGTTCGGCCTTATCATTCCATGCGGGCACGCTCGTACTCAAATCAGACGATGTCCACTTAGTAACGCACGATTTAATCGCCGAGTATCGTCGTTGAATCGAATTAGACGAAACTGCAGTACGAAGATGAGAAATTATCTACCATCTACTTTCGCGAAAACAGGAATAATGTATCTTACTTTTTTCACATAGGCATAAAACGTTATTTCATACCATCTTTTTCTATGATTTGTTTCGTTTATAAATTATAGAAACGGTTTAGTTAAGCTTAGCTTTGATCCGTCATCTTTTTAAAACCTTTTTACGTCGAAGCCACGCTTTTCCTTTCGCTCGTAGGGGAATTATCTGGTACTGGAGGTTGGCCTCTTTTCGCGGCGTCGATGCAGCAGTGCGAGTGAAAGTTCATTAACGAAATCAGAGCGGTGAGTAGCACTGGGCGCAGATGGAAGCGCGATAGAACCGTGCATTAGATCAATCAATATAACACGGTATTCCCATTACCCCGATATCTGCGGCATCTCGGCGTGCCCAGCATGAATTCATTTTCCGTGAAACGATGCCACGCACCGGATTCCGGAATGCCGGTGTGCCTAACGCGAGCGATAGTGAAACGTAAGTCACGATCAGATGCTCGTGGAGCGAGGGATTAACGAGGAGAGGCCGTGGATAGTCAGACTGGAGGCATAGGTGGTCTTCTATGGCGGCTTTGTCCCGCTCGAGATAAGTAGAGTACTCGAACGGCTCGTTCTACCGGGAGATGCGGACACACAGCGTTGTCCACCCCCGCAACGGTCCTACGTAATGATGCAACCGGTGCAGCATTCCTCGGTAAAAGATTACCCGCGCGCGGACGCTCATCATCGTATGTAAATTTCGTCTTCCCGAGAAACCGACACATAATGGCCGTTCCAGACGTATCGAACTTCGTAGTAACCAAGTTACGGGTCTACGGGAGGCCGATACGGGGATCAAAGGGGAGGACGAGATGTACTTAAGAAGCGCTTTCGTTTAATGCCTTGACCCTAACCGTAAACCACAATCGTGCTCGTTACGCCGACGCAAAAGTCTTAGTTGCAATTTTGTACGTACCGCACGCTCTTGAAAGCCGGAATACTCATGACGATTACCGCGCGATGGGAGTCAGTAAAATATTATCTGCAGGGGGATCAAATTCGCATGAGCCAAAGTATGTGTTTATGGGAAAATTCAAGCGATGCTACGTCGTCCTCGTCGTCGTTGTCGTTGTCGTCGTTGCATTTTAATTGAAAATTATCATGCTAAAACATTGTCGTAAAATCCTTTCGCAACATCGTCGCCCTGTTCTCCCTTTTCAAAGGCGGCGCCAGGAATACACGTTATTGTTTCATTTCTTTTTCATTCTTCGGCTTCATGCTCGCTGCATTACATTACTTTTTAAATAAGACTTCCAAGGTCAACGTCATAGGATTTAACCCAGCGCAATATAAATAAGAAATTCAATACCGATTTTCTCTTTTCTCCATCTTAATTTTCTTCGCTTTTTGAATACTAAAGCATGACAAATACACAACAAATATTTTGTTACGCAATAGCTGTAGAATACGCTCTGGCGAAAGTCGATCCTCGGGTCGCTCATAAAACTTGATCCATTTATTGCCGTTATTTTTTTCGACATTTCCGAGTGTTAGCTGAGTCCTCATTTTTCCAGATCGTTACCGCACCGAAAGCGTCGAGGATTGCGTTAGATCGCCGACGATGGGCTTTGCACGAGGCACGGCTGCTCGGAATTGCCGGTTTTCAGTGTCAAAATACAACCGATAAAACGCCTCGCCTTGTGTATATCAATGCGCAACGATTATTTATCGGCATCGTTAGCGGCCGATCGTTTTACGCTTACACGCGCTGCGATATCTCATCGCTCGTTGTTTCGATTGCCGCATCGCTCGCCTCTGTTTTCCAACAGTTGCGATAGTTCCGACATTTCCCGGCCAACTTGCCGTTGCGTTCGCATTTGCTTCTCCTCGATCCGTTAATCGATTTCGTTTATACGTGCCTAACAGCCAACACCGTGCCAGTTTTGTATTTCAAACATTAACCGCGGCTAATCAGTGCTCGCCATACGTACGTGACTTAACGTACGCAATATTCAGAATAATAAACATTCGTGTATTACTATGAGAAATCGGTGTGATTCATGCAAAAGGTTTAAAGTTAAATCGTAAATAAATGTTAATTCGTATCTTTCTGTACTAATTTTGTTTTACTTTTTGTAAGAATATTGAGACAACCATTCACGTGCTTCGAAAGTATCAGTAGGCTTAAGGGAGTTCATAGTTAAACAGGGTTTGATCTGCAGCTTAAGCGAATATTAAGTTGTCTTATATTATTTTGTTTAAGCTTCAGATTAGTATTAAATGTGAGGAGGACGAAACGTCGTAACAAAAATGGCAAAGCCAGTACTCGCAACTCGTTCAAAACCTTCTTTCATTCTGAATTTACTGAGAGGCTTTCTTCACTCCATGAGCATTTCACAATTGAACGGAATGGACGTAATATCTTGCAAAGGGTCATTCCAGTAGACATTTTATTCAGACGTTCTAACCGAGAAGAATAAGCGTTTCCAACGAAATCCTACACGCAGTCGTCTGATGTAAAAGTCTCCTTTATTTTTCGGATTAATTTGACATCGTGGGCGGACATAAATAAGCAATCAATCTTAACACCTTAAGCCTCGTTAAGCCGTTGAGTGAAAGTACAGAATCGCCGGTATTGCAAACGCCGTCCTTTACGCAGCTCCGAGATCCTACCTGACATTTTTCGTCGCTGTAATACGTAACTGCCGGTCAGAGTCATTACTTTCCTACATTTGTCGATGATCCCGGCTTCTTCGCTACGCCTTGCGCGAACGACGCATGACTGGCAACACTAAATGCCGTATTTTCGATGGACGATTGCCAACGAATCCGTTTGAAATCCCACTGCAACGTTTTACTCGGACGTTCTAATTGAGTATTACAGGTTCTGCTAGGTGGGCAGACATAAAGAAGAGATCGGACAATTAATCGTCGGCCTTTAGAGGCCCGTTGTCACGCTTTAATCGTAATCTTAGATTCGATCGAGCAGCGCGAACGGAATTTTTCGGGGTAAAGAAAGAGCATACTCATCATTATAAATGGCCAATATTGTGGGTCAGTGCTTCTGCGATAACCATTTTGCAATGTTCATTGTAAGCTTTCTTTTGCAAAAGGGGTTGGGAATATTTCGGTGAATGCACTAAACGCACGACTGAAAGTTCTGCTCACATACTTTTTCTTTTCACTAAACCGTTTTCACTTTCTCGGGTATTCAATTTATTTTATGTATCGATCCCTTTCTCTATATTTAGTACGTCAGTCTACGTGGAATTATATATTACAGAGAAACCGTTTGGATTATACGTAGTATCTTTTTTGCGTGCTTCATGTTCACAGCTGGAATCTTAAATATTTCCAAGACATTACGGCAATTTTATTTTCATCGCACGGTACAGAAATTTAATTAGAATCTCCCCGGTGACTCATTCTCTGATAGCTCATTATTCTAATGATGAGTCAGTTTGAACGAACTCTTTAGAAGTTTTGAACCCGAGGTCTTTGCACTCATTAAAGGGTCGTTAACATTCACGGCAAAATTATGACACGGCTAGGTTTAGTCAGCGGCGATATCGAAATATTGCGACAGTGGTTGGTGGATTTGGATGAATAATACAGGTGGTTTTTCGTGTTCGGCCATGCGTTTTCGAGGCTTTCTTTCTGTGTATCGACGGTACGTATTCTCGGCTTATAGGCGTGCGCCTTTTACGCGCTTTCCACAGGACGCGCTGCCGTTTTATGAATATAATGTCGTCATGATTCCACGGTTGATTGTGAAACCGCCTGCGGCGCAATGCTGCACGTACTAAACAATGGTTGCTGCTGCTGCTGCTGTCGTTTCCATCTGCACATGTGTGCGTTCGCACGGTCCTGCAAATATATACGTGTCCCGGAGTCTACACGGCGGTGTTAGAGGAAGAAGAAGAAGTCTACCTACCTGCTTCGAGAAACGTCCGATCAGCGTTGCAATGGCTGTTACGCGCCGCGACAGAGGCATTAAACACGCCTACGTATGGCCGTGCATGATTTTTCATTAAAACGCCATGTTGCTAAAGCAACCGCCGCACTCGCATGTTTCAACTGTCAGTGCGATTGATTTAAGCCTTAACGTCTCGCCCGTTGACGGTACTGCAACACGAACGCCTGCACCTCGTGCTAATAACACTGGTAATAATGGCAAAAGTCAATCATTTCAATCGTACGCACGGCTGCCCTTTCAGAAGCAATTTTCCCACATTTTTCAAGTTTTGTTTTAGCTGAAATTTACTAAATCCCAATTGGACGCGTAAGTATGGATGTTCTTAAAAAAATATGAGATCAGTTGTAGCAAACTTTTTGCACTGATACAGTTTCTGAAGTTCGCAATAATTCAGTAGCACAGAAATTGATGTACTGTTGTTAGATATCGAAGCCGTTACCTTGAAGTTATTTCCAAAAATACTCAGTTACTATGACGTTGTATATATGGAGGAGACGATTGTTAACATCTACTACTTGATGTATCGTCGTGAATATCAAAATTCGACGTGTTTCGGACTTTGGGTAACATGAAAAATGCCTCAGGGAATTCGTGTTCCGATGCAACGTGACATGTGTTACACGTAAACATTCCGTTAATCTGACATCCGGCACGAATTCCATCGAATCCCCCCAGAAAACAGTGTTGTATTCTACTTAAATTACGTAGAAAGACTTTCAATGTGTCGCTTCACGAGCACGTCAGTCGTGATAATTTCTGTTGATTATACGAAGTTAGAAATTCAGATTTAACCGGACTTTTCAACCGTTTCGCTTTATCTCGATATTCCTGAAACGTATCCCACGTTCCCGGATGATCTTCAGAGTCTTCGTTTCTCTCGGCGGACGGAACAAACGCTGTTATTTGTCTACAGGAAGAATCGCGCGCCATCAAATTATCAGTAAAAGCGAAACGGCCGAGGCAAAAGGCGGGTAGGTGTACGTGCACCACGGATGGAACGTGACCGTGAAGGGTTGGAACAACCAAATAACAAGGTGCGTCTTGACTTTTGCCCGGCAGAACGCCTCGTTCGTTAATCTCTTCACCGTGAGAACAATCCACGAAAGACGGCAAATTTTCACAGGAATTTCAAGAAAAATAATTTCTCCCCTTAGATGCTGGCTCAACTTACCAAAATCATCAGAAAAACTGATTCTCAATAAGAAATACAAATATTACGTTTCATTTCCTGAGCTGAAATGGTTACTTCATTTTTGTCGAAACGAATCTATAAAATTTCTATCGAACCGTTTCAGCGGGTCGTTCTTCGTATGGGAAGACCGTCCTCGTGTTTACGATTATTGTCGCGACCGCGCGAGGCACGATTTCTCCGTAACTCGTGGAAGATTCGCGCTAATGAAAGGTTCGGAGGTTCGGAATTATCGAGTCTGCCGCGTCATTATCCGTGGTGGACGACCTCGCGGTTGCATCGCGAGGCGAGGCTCGAGCTCATTGATAATCTACGCGCGGTTCCCGCGCTGGCAGGGCTTGAACGCGTGTCTGTGGGTCTTTCACGGACGTCGTCGGCCGGCAAACCTCGACGGAATACCTCGGACATCGTCGTCGGCCCGTCGAGCCATCGAGCGCGGCGTGACAAAGCGCTTCGTGGCGATGTACCTGCGTTTCGTGGTCGCACGAGCGGCCCTTTCGATCGGCGATTTCGCGGGAAAAGGGCCTGAAAGTGACGCTAAACCGGCAACTCGGCTGTCACGAGCGCAGATACCGCGTGGCGATATGCAAATGTCCCTCGCGTCGGCAGGTCCCATACTTTAATTGTCGATCGGACGATATGGACTTCCCCGATTTTCCGCGACTCTTCGTGGATCCTTGCCGAACGAAACTACTCGCCGTCGATGAAAATGTGTTTTCTCTTCGTGGAATCTGGCACGAGGCCGTTCTTTATGACTGCCCCCTGTCGTCGTCTTCGTCGTCGTTGTCGACGTCGTCGCGCGTGCTTAGCTGCCGCAGGATGCCATATAATTCATATTACGTCTCGACGCACGGTTTAAACCCGTGTACACATTTACACGCATAAATTGTTCCCGTTTCGATCAGCATTTGTCGCTGTGATCGCCTTCCACGCAAGCCACGTCACCTGAAATGGCAATCCCCCGGGCTTTCCCTTCAATTAGTATTCTATTTCCTCATTAGACGGTCTTCCTGATGACTGCCTAACACATTTCGCGTCATTATCCGCCAGGTAATACGGTTATTATCCCGCTGAAAGTACCTTCGAATGTGCCAACAGCAGAGTACGGCTATTAATAGTTCTTCAAACTGTCAAATATTATTCCGTAAAAGCGAATAACTTTGAGTGTGGACATTGACACATTCGTGAAATGACATTTTATACATTGCCGCATAAAGTATTGGCATTGACTGTGATTCAAGTCCTGCCATTTCCTGTTTTCCTTATTGGTTACGTTGTTTTGCGGTTGTGCCTCGAGTACGTCACTAAGCTTCCCTGGTTGCAGCTTTGAAAAATCGACAACGAGGAGCATCGAAGAAATTCGGTGGACCCCGACGGTGCAACCTACTTTCATAAGCGAAAAGTGCATCGAGCACGTGCATCTCCGGCGGGGCCGTCCTGTGGTGCTTTTTGCCTTGGCGGATCACGAAGGCCGGTATAGGCTAATTGATCGAGTCCGAGCACGGTTCCTCGTGTATCCATGGAGCGAAATGGCCCGCGGGACCCTCCGGCAGAGACTGGATAATGAAGATGCGCGAGCACGACGGTTCCTAGAATCGCAGTTTCCCCCTTCCCGAGCGGCCTGCATTGCTCTCGTCTTCCTTTCTCCTCGTCTATCGGTTCCGACCGGCTCGCTCATCTTCCTTCGCCGTCGCCCCCTGCCCCTTCCTTTCCTTCCTTCCATCTCTCGGCCCTTGTTTTCGCGTTGACCCTGCACCACGTTTCCCTCGTATCGCGGGCGCTCAGTCATTTCTACCTGTGTGTTTTAGCGCGAAGAAACTCGACTCGCGGCGGCTCAGTGCGATCCTCCGAGGGGCTGAAATATAAATTCACCTATTAGAGGGCGATGGGAATAATAAGGACGATGAAGACGGTAGAGTCGTCGTCGTCGTCGAGAACACCCTTTTCGTGTTCCTTTCAGGGCTGACTGGTGGTTCAATCGTTAGTCCCTTAGCGTCTATTTACGAGGTCCATCTCGTTTCGCTTATCGGCCATCTTCCTTTCTTAATTACTTCGTCCCTGATTGATCCTTCGAACTCTAGGAGTTTATCGTCCCCGCGATGTGTGCTCGCCCGGCTTCCGTCGATCCGATCTGCAGTTACGTCGAATTTAATTAAACCCGCCCTCTTCTAGAAGGCGTTGAAAACAGCGCGTGTATAAACGGCTATTATTTTCTTCGGCCCCGGCGAGACCTTCAATTCCACGCGCTCTTGTAGATGGTAGACAAGAGATGAATATGCGAAATTACAGGGGGTTCGTTAAGTCGACTGTCCCTACGAGATTCACGAGGCAACCGCCATAGCGTTTTATTGGTCTATATTTTACTAAGGGCCCCGCCGTGGTAATAGAGTTTTTCGGGCGTTTACGTGTGCTGTTAGACGGGCCCACGGCGATCAGTGGTCGAATCGATGCTTTGTCATGCCGTGCAGGAAAGCGACCAACATTTTTCACGCTTGTGTCACGGGCCCGAGGAACCCCCGAGCGCCTGAATAGCCCGCTGATTGTCGTAATGGAAGTCGATAGTCCATTGCTGTAATTTGTTTGACTTGGATCGTTGGGTACGCGTCCGAGGACGTTAGCGTTAGATAAAAGATGCCGCGCACGGGAAAGAACTGGTCAGTCATCATCGACATGCCGCTTTGCTATGGTCCATTGTCAGAATTATGTAACAGCGGGGAGGATGATGAGCGCTTGACCTTCCGGTCACGCGTAATCCGAGTTTTCAAAGCAACTCCCTTATCCGATCGTCATTTCCTAACACTGAGCTCATGTCTTGTTTTAACAAGAAAAAAAACTCAGATACGTAACGCGACCAGTGAAATATTTAGACGATTGATCGATGTACTATGAATCATGCAAATGTCGTATCGATCAATTTTAAATCAATCTTAGTCTTCAAAGTGTAGCTCGTATGAAAGAAACGAGAGGTATGAGAACGGCAAACAATTTATTTGAGTCACGTACTTCCTTGGTCTTCGGTCAAGTCACTTTGGACGTAAGTGCTTTAAATGCCAACAGCTTCTTCTTAATACTCAAAATTATTTTACTTCTCAGAACCTTGCGCGTAATTTCTTCATCCGTTAACCTTCAATAGCGTCATCGAATTAAAGCTTGCGTTGAAACAATGATTTCAGCTGTTAGCGAATGTTCCAGCGATTACGCGATAATACATCGGCGCGGCAAAGACATTCTTTCCCACAAAAGATTTCGGGCCAAGATAAACAATGGAGTTTTACGTAATCGGCATCTCCCAAGTGAGTCAATAATTATGCGCGGACGTACGTGTAATGTTTAGTAAGTCAATTTTGACTTTCTCCGTCAGGGATTTCCGTTCGATCATTGTGTGTCTTCTCGTTGTTCTTCGAAAAGAACGTCATAAACCGTGCATATCCTAAGGAATACGGATTTCCTGTCTTCCAGGGAACTGTTTTTGGTTCTCTACTTTCCATTAAGTTCTTCACCGGAGGTCAGTGAAGTCATCGGGGATCATCGAGATCGACAGCGTTGAACTTTATCTAGTTAATTCCGGAATTAATCATCGCGGGCGGTGTTAATGACCTCGACCAGTGACACAGAACTAGCCATCACATTGGAAAGTCGACATTCTTCGATAATCGAAGCCCCGTTCCGGGGTTCCCTCATTAATTAAGCGGAGAAAGTTGGGCAACGGGTGGGGTTGTCGATATGAATGAACTCGATGCACCGTTATCACTCATCAAAATCCTTCTATGACACTTCAGGCGACCTTATCTGTGAATATCAAACGCACGCAACGTCATTTGACATTTCATTCTACTACTGGACGTTGATAGATTTTTATTCAAATATCAGTTTCAATCTTTATTGGATATTAAAACGGGTAGAAACATTTTGTATCAATTCATAAAAACATGTGCGCTATGGTTTTATATTTTAGATAAACCTAATTTTCATTTATAAGTTAGTGAGGTCATACAGTAAATACATTGTCCTGAAATTTTCCTACTTTCACTACTCGCATTTTATAAAAAATTAAATAAAATACATAACGGTAATCTCGAAGGCTCCAAATTTTATTTAACGAAGGACCGTATTATAAAATGAACACCTTATTTTGTGTGGTTAAAAAAGTTTAGTAGGAATCAAGTTATCAACGGTTTAGCAACTACGGTTCTAAGTGTCGCGTTAGTTCCAGAACGAATCGTGAATTTCCGAGAAACGGTATTCCGAGGCGTAGAGATAACGGCGACATTGGGTAAATCGGTCAATCGGTTGACAACTCACGGTGTAGTAACTCAAGGATTCCCATGGTACCGCTAGGACGACCTAGACGACGTCGTAGCTGCGATTCAACATTGACACTTATTGCACAGTCGATAGCAATAACTGTTCTCCGGGACACGTTGCCCAGCCATTAACGTTGATCCACTTACTTTATATGGGCCCCGTATGTGGCGCGATAGAATATCGGCGAGCGGCTTTGGAATCCCGTTTTTTTTGCCAAATGCTAGAATAACGTATGGACGCATAGCTCGGCCACGTACATTCACCACTTACCAAAAGATGAAAGCGTAATAAGCGTAACTGTAGAACGTGGGGCGATGGTGAAACCAGTATGCTCAGCCACATCTACTTGCTCTGCACTGGGAAAATATTCCTGTAGAGTATGTGGGCTAAACTGGCTTTAACCTACCTATCCAACACGAAAAAATATAAGCAGAGAGTAGAGTATCGTATCTTAAAGTAGAATTGTTTCGAAATATTCTTCAACAGTCAACAAATAGAAATTGATACAAAACATTTAGCTATGCGAAGACAGGCATCGTTCCTAATTTAATATTTTTTTAGCTGCTCTTTCTTCGAACTGATGATATTCCGAGAAGGGCTTGGTCCCGCGGAGAGTAAACTTTAGCCAAACGCTTCCTGAAGTATTCGAAGAAACCCGTGCACGATACTCCAAGACTCCTGCCAGGAACGAAACTTGTTTTGCGACCGGGTTACCTACATAAGATTCGAGTTGCCGTTGCAGTCGAGGTTTATTCATTGCGTATGGTTGACCCGGCGAATTATTTTACGCTTCTCAATTCGTTCCGCGGCATTATCCGTAAAATATCGACCGTGGAGAATTATTATCCCACCTTCACGTCGAAATAGGTATTTACAGGTTCATTCGAATTCATACATTTAGCAAACACTACATAAAACTTCTTTCAATTTTCATTAAAATATTACCTCTAGTATTTTAATAATACTTTTCTACCATTCTCTTTTGTAAGGAATATTACAACATTACGAGTATATTTAGTAACATTCTTTTGCTTTATTCGTTACGCGTTTTTTTAAATTAGTACAACTGTGTTACCGAGGTGTTTGTACTTCTCGTTGGCGCTTTTAAAATATTTTCGTGGTTTCCACGCGGAACACGGTCGGAAGGGCGAAACGAGTTTCTGGGACCGGGTGACCCACATAGGATTCAAGCTCACACCTACCTACTTATTCCGGCTGCATAAGTGCGTCGTACGCGAGCGGCAGAAGTGCATTTCGCGCTCGTTCGGCTGGACGCAACGACGTCTCGGTCCTCTTGGGCGTTGGTGCACAGGCAAATGAAGATATAGAGGGTATTCGCCGTGTTTGTGCAGGCGAGGCCAACGTCTTCTAAGTGTGTCGCAGCCGTTCGAGTCGGCGAGTTCAGCTGAAAAACGGTCGGTTTCCTCGACTGACCTTGCCTTTACTTATTCGAAGTTCAACAGCCGCATTCTGTTTGACATGCACGAACCAAACTAACGGTTCAAAACCCCCAATGAATGTCGCTTTGTAATAAACACAAACATTTTCACAGAATCAAAGCAATGTGCCAAAACTAGAAAATCAATTTCGCGGGGATTGTAAGCTAATTGTAAGTACTGACAGTTGCACGTGAATCGTTTTATGTAACGGTCTTTGTAACAATCTCGTAAGTCACCTGCAATGAATCATGTCCGACAGATAAACGTGGTTGACCTTGCTACCTCATTACGTTGGAATATTTTTACCCACTATTTGCATGGCAGGAAGTAAATTTTGCTCTTATTAGGAGTGGCCTGTGTCTCGGATTATCACAAAAAATGACTTACCCGTTCCGATCACGTCTGAGCTTTCTGAGAAAGAGACTCTTTTTTTAGAACAAAAGATTGATCGTCGGGGTGAATGAAAACGTTCATGATTTTCAGTGATACATTGGCGCGGGATTGGCTTCCTCGAATTCTGACAGCATCGAACGCCCAGCGAATGTTTGATGGGCGTGAAAGGCTAATATTGGCCCTTTCGAAGAGAGCTGAGAGAACGTGTACCTGCAGATGCTTCGTACGTGTTGATCCTTTTGTTTCACAAATCAGCCGGTCCGTCGGGGGACAGTCCATCGGCCATCGCGCGTTAGTTAGCCGCCTATATGTATGCCCGTCTCGTTTCTTTTGCACTTCCTTCGCTTTCCACCTGGCTATCTCCATCCTTCCCTCTCCCCTTGGCCATCGGTGTTCCATCTTCCGTGGACGATTTATGCGCGAGGTTTCCGCGGTATCTAGCAGCCAGTCCTAGACCCTCTACCCCCGGCGGTGTCTCAAAGACGAATCCCTTCTGAATCGTCCCGGTGGCTCGACGAGTTAGAGCCTCGCGAGGACGATATTTTCGGGCCGGACTCCTTGTCTTTCCACGCTCGGGGAGAATTATGTGGCACTCGACGGTCCCTTTACTCGAGCGCGACACGCGTCTTCCATTCACGCTAGAAGAAGCTCCCCGTGTCGGCCACCCGCTGCTTCAGGCTCGTTAGATCGCGGCGCTGTTTATTTGACGTCGAATTAACACAGCCAGTCCTACGCGTACCGAGGGCTCCGCTCGGATACTCAGCCAAAAAGAGCACTGCCAACGTTAAGAGAATGAAATTTACCCAACTACCTTTGCGCCGTTCGTTCAAACTTTTTATACTTGACGTCTTAATGGCAACTGTATATTACGGCTGGCCAGGGAGGCAGACAACTCAGTGAGATATTCGACGTTCCTGAAATCGGCCGTAAATCATTGTTCCTAGGACAAACATGCTTCATGGCTGGAAGATCGAGTAGCCGTGTAAAAATTCATTACAGTCTGATTTTTATGTCCGATTTAAATACGTCGATAAGGGATAAAAGTTTGCATGCCTGGAACGATCGATTATATCTCCACGTGCCGGCCATTTAGCATTCGGTAATGGCGAGTAGGACTCTCGTTCACACGACACACATACACACACACACATATGTATGTGTCTGGAAAGGTGGAAGGTTCCTAGCGGCCAAGGAGTCAACGCTGTGCTTATTATCGTTTATGCCGATCTAGACGTAAACCTCGATCATACGTTTGACGAAGGATCTCTTGATCGTGAGAAACGCGTAATCTGTACTTCGATGTAAAACTTCTTCGAGCTGTTAAACATTTTCGCGAAATATCGTATGAATAGCGTCTTATGGGTCTACTGCATGGCAATTACGGTATATCGTAAGTTCTACGAATGTCTTGAATAGTGTTACGCGCGGCGCATATGTGGCCGGTAAGTTACAATGTTCTATCGGCAATCTGATTGAAGAACCAGTTTACGCGGAGGTGATACGGCGCGGAGGCGTTCACGTTACGACCGGAAGGGTCCAGTCTTTGACATTACGGCGATATACGGCTGGATCATGGGCGTTCTTCAAAACATTGATCCCTTTGCATTGGCCCACGATGCTCGTGTAGCCTGGCCAGGGGAAAATTTTATTCCCCTCATTGTCGTGTGCCGCGATTTACGAACGATCGATATCCCCGTCGTTCGACGGTTATTACCGAATGACGCCGGGCGCAGCGTGGATCTACGGATTCAATTATTCAGCGGCACTTTATCAGCGGCCGGTTAGATCGGTGCGCCGGCGGAGGCGTTTTACGACGGCAGCCTGGAAGTGCATTTTTCACAGCGCAGTGAGATATGCCCGGACTCCGGGGCATCCCTCAAAAGATCCCGGCCATTAAATTAACATACGGAATCCTCGATGGATCGTAGACGCGTATATCTTCTTTAATGGCCCGACTGTTGCATTACCTGTCAGCGTCTACGACCAACAGGGTGCATCAACACCCACTTTGCCCCACCCCCTTGTCCGCGTACAACGTTTCCTCTTCTTCCGTGCCTTTCAATGTGTTACCATTCGTGCGTTTTTCAGGACGACCGTAATATTTCCCCTTCAGTCCGTCCTCCGCGGACCTGTACTCCGTAGCAATGTGACTTTATACATCTACACAGTGGGGTTCGGTAATCTCCAACTTCTTCTCGTCGTCTTTCCACCGGACACTTCTCGAGTGTTTCAACTCCGCGGACGTGATTCCACTCGTGTCCACGTCGAAACACGATACCCACTCTGAGCCACTCCGTTTTGAAGAGCGATCGAGCGAAATAAGAACGAGAGGAAATGGTTCGCGCGTCAAACGAGACCAGAAAGCGAATCCCGAGGAACCCGAAGGTTTTCTGCCGCTTTAACGGCGAGGTCGTCCACGTGCGTGTTTGCCTTGTACACACACGCTCTCGCCTTTTCTTCCCGCGACCCTCTTTTCCCTGTCTCACCGGTCTTATGCAACCGACCAAAGTGCACGCCACGCGACACACGCTCAGCGATTTTTCATGGAATTTCCTTAACATTCGCCTTAACGCGCAAATGCTGTTTTTTCTGTTTCAGGTAAAGATCAGAGTCATCGTTGCCCGGTGATTACCATTTTTTGTGCATCCTATTATACGCGGAGCGAGTTCGCAGGTACGGCCATAGCCATGAAATTTCATTCCTGATTGCAATTTTACGACCTACCATGTGTTTCAGCGAAAAAAATTCAAAACTCATGTTTGCAAGTCAGATGCTCACAATGACAATGCTTATGAACGTCGCGCTGTAATAAAACATGGAACGATAACACTGAAGAATACAGAATTTAGTTCGATAAAGCGTCTTACGAGGGGATTATGACCCAGTTTAATATTACACGGCCCTGCAGGAAACATAATCCATTGGTTATTCGCAATTTTTCCATTTTGACGCGGTAAAATCCAGTCGGTCATCATTTACCGGATTAGCACTTTCACGATGGACGTAAGCGACGATAATTTGTCCGATTAATCGCGTAATGCATCTAGATGCAATCTGCGAGATGCACGTCGCGTTCGAACGTCACGCATTAGTCGTGTTCTTAAAAGTCTTCCTTTAAGGCAGACATGTAAAATGAGTTACATGGCGGACGATTAATCAAGTTATTTGCCATGATACCCTCGGGACACAGAGAGTTTATCAATGCACAAAGATATCCTTCGGGAATTTTTGCATGCATTTTTTCGCTCCCACGGAGTAAGTTCTCGATAGCAATCTTCTACGGTTGTTAAAGTTATATGCTTCGTGTCGGTGCATACATGCATGTGACTTGATACCAGATGTATTAATGTATATTGGATTTTTGCTATGTCGAACATGAATAAATTTCCTTTTGAGCCATTAATCATCTCAATTGGGCAGAAGAAATCTTAACAAAGGATCCAACGACCAATCTGCAATGTCCTCTCATCACTTTTATCCGCATTTTCGACTTGCTTGACTTCTCGCTCGAGGCATTTATAACGATAAAGAGATATCGGCAAGATTCACTGCGTACACGACTTTACTCATCGTCTACTATTAATCAGCGTACTCATACGCAGGGGTATTAAAAACCAACGTAATGTATCATGTGCGAAACTTAATGATCTAACGATCGTATCGGGATGTATTAATTTAGCCAAGTTAATATCGCATTCACGTGCATTCCCCGGGAGGCATTATCACTGTCTATCGTTTAGGGAATACAATTTTCATTGGCTGACGAGCCGGCGCAAATTTATATCCGCGGGGCCGGGACTAATTGGGACATTTTATAATCCCATTAACCGCGTCGCATCTGCAATGCATCGTTCCGATTAACGTCGGAGACCTTGAGTGGTGCCCACAGAAGTTTCTCCTTTGCGCTTCTCGGCCTCTCGGATCGCATGACGACGACGCTCACGGACGTTCGCGGGCATAAATAATAAATACCGACGTTCGACATACATATCGCGAGCGATAATTGCCGGTAAACTCGATCGGGGTTAAACGACAACGCGCTGACGCGACGCTCTAATGGGAACTGTGTCGGCATTAGCAATGCATCTCGGCGTGTTTCTGACATCGAATCACAAGGTCTTGATCTAATGCTCTCCTGCCATTGCCACAAACGTAGCTGTCGCGTGTAGAATTTCGAACTGTGCAAAGAAGGCCGGTTTTATGAGCAGTCTTACGTCAAACGCCTTAACTATTCTCTTAGGCGAGATTTAAAAGGGGAAATTAAATGTTCCAACTAGGCATGTACGTGCATGGGAATGGATGGCAAGTACCGAACGTTCGTGACCCAAAATTCAGGGGAAACAGATTTCAACTAAATTCTAAACGCATGATTTGAACTTCTGCACGGCTCTGTAGATTATATTAGAGTAATTCTTTATTAAGGAGACTGAAAAATGATTTAGCAAGATGAGAGGGATTATTGAACTAAGGGTTATATGAAAAAAAGAATAGGAGTAAAGTTAAAGAGCGTAGAAATCGTAGCAATAAATGGTAAAGAAAGATATGTACATTCGGGACACGGTTTACTCGTTGACACGGAAAAGTCAACTCACAACAATCCCGGCATAGCTGGCAGTAATTACATCGTTTCCAAACGCACTGCGCGCCTACATGCTTAGAATTCCACGTCTTTTTACAAAACCTCGTGGCAACATCGAAAGTAAACTAACAATAAGACAATACCCTCTCTACACGACCAACAATATTGAGAACGTTGTTCAATTAGCGATAAATATTCAAGAATGTACATAGATATTAAAACCCTGAGTATATTGATGCTAAGGAATTTACTCTTGTCTTTTTGTCTGCCACATTGCCATCGGCGGACAGCGGTAAACACAACTGTTTAATTAACTCTAGGAACAATGACGATACAATGTGACGTTAATAATAATAAAACGATAACAAAGTACAAGGTGTTTATTCTTGTCTTAATACTTTCTTCTCGACATTGCCAGCAGCGGTGGACTGTTGTAAGAAGGCGCGAAATGCGTTACCTTGCCTGTGCTAATGACAACACGCGGCCAACGTCTACGCGATTCATTTTCGATGCTCCGAGAAAGGCAGTCGTTCGCGTGGACGTTGCAACGCGGCGCATCCGAGAGGGGCCGATTTTCTCTATAAGGAAAAAACAAGTGCTCAGCCGCGCAAATTAAGTCCCCGTCGGTATGGGGGGGAGAACGAGCGTTTCATGCCGCCAAGTATGCGCGCTTACTCGTTGAAAGAGGAGGTCAAGATTCAGCCTCTACGATTACGTTGACGTCGTTTTCATCCTTTTGCGCGGACATCACCGACGGCAAGGCTGCCCGGGGCTTTCTTTGTCGCTTCGAATATGACCGGCATTGACCGATGACCGTGCACCGTGATTCTCAAGCGTATGACTGATTCTCAGGTGGAAAATACCCCGGCCATCATCTCAGTACACTCGGTCCACTGTAAGCAGATTGCTGTATGAGTTCAGAACAAAAATGTAAAGCCACAAGACCTTGCTTCGATCAAAAGCCTTATTCAATTATTGACCCTTTGCATTCGAATGAATACCTTTAAATGAATCCTCACCTCGGTACGAAGGCTTAAATTAAAGAAAACATTATGGAAACGGTACTTGCACTACGTTTTGATATGTATGCATATTGCTTGATAGTCTTCTCTGTTATGAGTAATTCCTGGGTACAGGAGGAACGTAAAAATTGCGCCGACAGAAACAAATGGACGAATAGATTAGCATTTGCGATAACGAAATGCCATTGACGTCGCGCGGTATCGGCGTAGATAATTTGTACAAAGGAGCGAACTGACCTTACGTAGGCTGGGCAGATGTTGTATTGGATCGTTCTCCGTGTTAACGTCTGACAGTCCCCGGCACCTTTTCAGAAGCCCTGGAAAATGCTGGTGGGTGACTCTCTGGCACGTATTCGCGCGAACACACATACACACACACTGCGGGTGGTATCTCTCGCGCGCAGTATACGCAAATGGCCAGGAAGGAAACACCTTGGCATGAATACACACATTCTGAATTTCCAACAGGTGCGAGAGGACGGCACGGGTGGTATAAATCCCATCGGTGAAGAATCCGTCGAGTGGAGTTTCTGCCGACTCGTGAGAAAGAAACGTGCTGGCACATACGACTGTTAAATTGCGACCTCAATTCCCGTGACAATTTGTCAACAATCTTATAGATTCTCAAGTTTCCAGCTTGACTCGTACGTTCATATCAGAAAATTCGCAAGTCACCAATAAATATTACTTAACCGACGAATTCCATTAGAAAAAGTTGTATATGACAAAGTATATTCTGTACTTTTGTTCTTAGGTTTTAATGCTGTATCATGTTTAGAAAGTATGACAAAAAATTGCTTAAGACTACATTGCTTTAAATGATAAATTGATGTCATGTCTATCGTAGTAGAGTATCAATAACATACGTAATATTAATGATTATTGTCGTACAGGTAGATGTAAATATTTTTAATGGCGGGTGAAACACTTCTGCGTATTTGGACTGTAACTTGTTCGCGGGGAGTTTACGAGATTACACGGGTCGTTTCCTATGTCAGGCTAGTCGAGCCGGATGAAATGTATTGTAGCTGACGGCCAGCAACGCGTCTCGCGAGGATAGACTAACCCAGCAACACCGAGAGATTCTACGTGTACGCTCGATTACGTTATGTAACCAGATCCGCGATACAGTGCCTTACGAGAAACGTTACTCACTGTTATTCGCTATTAATTATTCACACAATCGCGGTAACAATATCACAGCGGCTCTTGTGACGTGACCGTGCGATTAGTTTCCCTACGCAGACTCGAAGCAATCGATTTCTGACGTCAAAGGACGACCGTTAACTGATCGTCACGGGAAAAATCGTGTATCTTCAACCGTCAGCATTGTCTTCCCACGACGGGACTTAACTGCAAGAATTGTTAATCCTTCCCTTCAGCCGCACAAGATCGCTGTTATCTATACATTTATCTGTGTGTTTTCAGTACTTTGAAATCATTTTTCGTTTAAGGCAAGTGTTTGCAGCACGCCGACCACATAACGCATTGTTTTTGGAAACTCTTTTTTATTCGTAAGCAATCAACGCGAAATTACAAGCGTCTAACATGTGTACCGGCCAGTTTTTGCGACGTTTTTTTTTCCAGCAAGCTGTCCAATGTTAAGCGCGGAGAGTGAAGCTGAGTACAGGGATCTTGACTATTGACGTCAATGGTAGTCAATTTTACGCTCGTCAGTCCTATAAATACGTGTATCACTGGACGACCGTCCTGGCCATTCACGAATTAAAACGTAGCGCGAGTCCGGCCGATTATTTAAGAATTAAGCGTTTTTACGCGCGGTCAGAAAAATTGCCGGAAGTCTGCACGGTCTGGCGAGGGAATTTAATGGCGGTGAGTCAGACGGAGTTTAAGTCGGCGGGTCTTTTGATGATGGAAAATTGCTCGAAGTCATCCTACTTTACTCATTCGGCCAAATTATTTCGATACTCACGGGGATCCGCTGCAGTAAATTAGAATTTGAATTTTTCTTTTAGTTTTGCGTGTGCGATTTATCAAAATCTGATCGTGGGTTCACGTTTGTCGGACGTCAGTCAGTGTTGAATTGTGATTTAGAGATACTGGTCCAGCTGGATTTTGCTGTTGGGTATCTTGATAGATAAGGACGTCAACGTCGCTTTAAAATGTGCAATAAGAAAAGGGCCCCCTGGATCGCGACTCGAGCGGCGTGTTACGCTAGAAACATGTTAATCCCGGCTCGTCTGCCGTGCAGCTCCGCTCGCAAAACAGTCAATCGGTTCTCGAGTGCCAAGAAATTGCTCGCCGGATGGTTTACCGCTTCGAGTGCGCGTAAATCTCTGTTAACAATGCCAGTGCCGAGCGTTCGTAACGAAGGGAGGTCAGCAATGGGTCGACTTCTTTGTCGGACGCTCGGAGAGAAGGGAAAATGATTTTCAGCCTTACGATGATTGTATGCTATTTTAAGAGCAACATTATAACAATGAACAGTATAAATATTATTTATGTCACGAAAGCAGCATCTCAAATGCTCATTAAAACCCTTCGTAATTGATTCATTGCGAGCAAATGGAATCGTCAGAATAAAATCGAAGACCAATTTTCAAGATTCACAATTATCTCCTGCATGCGTACGTAATTAATCGCGCGATACTGCAATTACGATCGATTAAGCTTGCACGTCGACGAAGGAGTAAACAAATCCGGTTACTCGTTAATTGAATTTCGTTCTTAATTAATATTTCAATTGAGGCTTTTTATATAATTGGATTCATCGGCAAGATTCCTATCGAATGCAGCTAGTACGAAGCGTCGCTTTGACGGGTTTGGAAATATTTTCGCGGGGTATAGAGAATTAATTGCGTCGGCCCGTAATCAGCAGTCTGGGCCCTCGAACGTGAGGTTCCCTCGTGAACGTTGGCGAAAGGACGAAAAAAAGTCTGATAATCTTGATGGGAGGCCGATGTGTTGCTGCCTTCCTGCCTCTCGCGTGCCACAATAGCCTGACAGCGGCGCTTGGCTCCCTCAAAGACGACCTCCACTCATTTTGTCTGAGGTTTAATAAGAGACCCTCCCGACCCGTTGGTCTTCTTGTACGACGTCACGAGAACCACCTACAAAAAGCCTGTAAAACCTTAAAGGCATTCAACGATCTTCCCTTCATATACTTCTATTGTTCCTGTAACTACTTAGACTCCTACAATAAAATATTATGTCGCGCGAGGTGGGGTAATCTCTCATAAAACTATGTAGTTTACGTTAAAACTTTACATTGATGGTAAAAGAATTACCGTGTTTTGCGCAATTCTGTTTGTCTTGCACTTTTTCGTACTTGTTGACAATGCAAGGAAATCTTGCCGTTAGTTCCAGGGAATTTCAATTATCTTTTCAACGTGAATGGGCATTCGCATGTGACAAGGAAAAAGCGACTTTATACAGTAGAAAATTGTCCGACGTATCTGACAGTTAAGGTTGCGTATTTCTTCGCGTTGTGTCACTTGATTTCCTTGTAATTTCATCGCATTCTGTGATTACCTACACGTTTCTGTGCGCCGAGGAGCCGGCGAATGAGATAGCCTTTTGTCAGTACTATTAAGGGTACTCGAGAGAAAATCAATTTCATGGTCAATGATAAATGGCGCAGTGCGATATAACCCCGGGAGAGCTCGTTAGCCGAAGCAGAGCCATAAGAATGTCGGCATCGGCAAGGTTCGCCGCATTAGAAATTAATAAGTTCTGCAAGAGTCGTTCGTCCGGCAAGCAATTTCCTGACGTTCATTATCAAAAGGGCGTTGGTCACTCGTCGGAATTAATCGCAGGACTATAAGAAAGCTTATTACTTTGAAGACCAACGTCGTAACTTTCGCATGCGCAAACAGAACATCATATTTACACTTTCCTTGAAGAATTTCAACGATCAGTATAAAATATTCAACCTTATGTACCCTACATCAAAAAGAATAATGCTTTATTTTTACTGTATTTATACTTTAGTCGTTCCTTGACAATTTTCAATGCATCTGTTCGAGCGTTCCGTGGAGTGTCGAGGAGTTGATCGTTATATCACGCACGCGAATTAAAACCCAATTCATCGGGTTCGGTAAGGCGCGGAATTTGCCGCGGAAAATCGTTTCAAGCGGTACCCACGCACCGTCATTAGTCTAATCGAATCATCTCGCCGTGCTGTATCGCGTAACCGTGAGCGATTTTCTCACGGTCAATACGTTACAGCGTAGCTTCGTAATACGACACGTAACGAGTCCGGCAACGGCATATGGAACGTTGTGTGTACTCGCGGAAAAACTGTCTTGCATGTGCCGCTCGAGTAAACCGCTTACTTAATAAAGGCGTGCACCAATCCCCGCGCGGTAATACACGCCTCCGAGACGTTTGTTTTACCCTCGTCGTCGGATTAGATATTCGATGCCCCGCATTGACGGCATGTTGTTCGCAAGTGTGTTCGCCGTAACTGCATTTAATCCGCAAGAAAATACGGATTAAAAGTTTATCCGACTAAGGAAGATTTTCACTCTCGTAAATATTGTACGGGAAATTAAAACGCGCCATCACTACGGTCGTTTTATTAGCCTAAAATTCTGAGATTTTTGTATCTCATGTGTCTCCATTTTTCGTGTATTTCTGCTCTCTATTTTTCACGTCATGTCTTTATATCGATTTTCCTATGTTTCTATTTCTCATGTGAGTCTGTTCATTTGGCTTGCCGTGGGTGTATACGGGTAACTATTTTAGCTACTTACTCGTTGTTCGTGTAGGTAGGATTTTTTTGTATCTCCGTGTACGAAGGTCCTCCTTGAAGCCACACTCGAGCGATTCGCAGATGTTCTCCTTGGTTCCTCGTTATTCGTCTTCCCTCGCGATACCCGTGGCAACGGGCAACAAGTCGCCTTTACGCCTCAATGATTCTGCGAGCGTGCATCTGCAAGAAACACGGATCGAACTCTCGCGGTTCTCGCAAGTGCGGGCTGGCCGGCACGATTAACACGTTCCGAGCATTTATCATAAAACACAATGTACGTTGGTAAGCCTCCGCGCGGTCGAACCTTATTTCGAAACCCACCGGCCGACGAGGAAATTCAGCAACCATGAAAAAACCTAAATTGCAACGCTATCGTAAAATCGATCTCGATCCTAACATTTTTACCGATAGGGCGGAATTACTTCGACGATAGACGTGCACGTTCTGTATTGTACGAAAGGGAAAGCAGGGTCTCCGCTTAATTCGCCATTTAGTTACTTTCTGTCGGGAAACCTGGGGGAATAGCAACGCCGTGGGTCCTCTTGGTTTGGCGCGATAACTCGGTCTACGGAGGCTACGAGGCCGGATGTAGTAATTCATACTTTCCCCAGGGGAGTTGTGCAAAGCCGCCGTGTAAATTGTGCAGTTGATCGTCGACGTTTGCCTCGGCTTCGTCTGCAATGTCATGCAGAAACTGCTGAACTGCAGCATCATAAACCTTCGTTTCTCTCCGTCAGTTTATTTGTCCCTTTTTTCCCTTTTTCCTCACCCCTTCGCCCCCCGTCGCAATTTTCTCCATCTTTGTACTCATTAACGTCCCTCCCGGCCGTTCTTCGTTTCTTCTTCTCTAATGGTTCTTTATTTTTGCCGTGCTTTACGTGTCTACGCAGCATTTTATTCGGCCCGGCCCCCGTCGGTGGCTGTACTTTGGTGAATGCAGCCAGTCTCGCGCGGTCAGTTGGCAAGTGGAGCACGTCTATAAAATAAATAGCAACGAACCTTGCCTGCCTCGGCTGCTATTGAACTTTAAAAGCTGCTGTAAACCTTCCAGCCTCCTTTCTCCGAGCGTCGCCTACTGTGGAATATATCGATCTGCGATAAGCCCGACCGTGGAAAGTTCCGTTTTCCGTGAGGTTCGACTGACCTTAAAACGATTATTAGCGGCTAACGAGAAGTATCGCAGTTGGAAATAATAATAAGGCGCGGAGTGAAAAGAGATTGCGGGATCTTCGCCAACGGTAGTGTCGCAAGAGCAGTTCCCTTCACAACCGTGAAATCGGTTAACTTACTGTAAAATAAATCTTAGTCCACTTCGACGAAGACGATAACCAAGGATTTCAATTGAATCCACGAGATGAAGATGCAGAGAATGAGTAGCTATAGTCCCGGGTACAAGTAAATTATCAAGTGCAACAGACCTGAATAGGCAAATGGCCAGTTATTTCCAACTGCAACGCTCGATAAAATACGACATTATTCTTTTTCATTGGATCGTCAGTCAATTATGTGTCTTAATGCGTTTAACAGATCGAGTTAAGTGGTGCTCGTTCATTTGCATTTCGTTCACGCGTGATTCTGACAAAGCTGAAATTCAAGTGAAAGGCCCAACGTGATAAATATCACGAATCAGAGCGTAAAAGTATGCACACTATGAAATAAAAATCGATGAATTCACTGACAATGAGTTATAGTCGTCAATCACTTTAATCTAAGCGTATAGGGTTGATCGAATATTACTCAAAGACGCAATGTCTTAATTTCAGTCGTAACTAATGTTAATTACGTTATTCAGTAATATTATGGTGCAACGGTATTGCGCGTTAATTAAAATACGCTTAAGTTGACATCCTGAGGATATCGTCGGAAAATGACGTGATTCCACCGGGCCTGGCAATTAAAGCAGCAATCTACACACGTAGCTGCATAACTTTATAAGGTTTATAATTAAAAGTACTTGGTGATTATTTATGGTTCGATGGCTTTGACTTTCTATCGTGCGGCGAAATCGCATTGCAGTTATAGCGATGATTTTACGAGAATCTTATGGACTGGCCAGGAGAGTGTTTCCTGTCGCGCACATGTTCAACAAGACCGCCCAGCGGGATTCTTATTTGCGATGTCCTTCCACGAGGAATGCGCTTCCCCCGAGTGCCGAGTTAAATTTAGATAATCGAATTACCCACTGACTGAATTTTAAAGGTGAACAAGGATTATGTTATCGCGCATAACGCAAGGACCAAATTGTTCCGCAACCGTTCCGGTAATTGGCACAGTCTGGTTTGTCTGAATTTTAATGTCGAAACAAGACGACCTTTCGACGAGTAACTAAAGCACGCGGCAACGGTTTTTGCCGAGACAATATATGCGGCAGGGACCACTTAAGAAAAGTGTAAAGAGAACAACACGTGCCCCGTTGAATTGGATTACCGCTCGATGAGCGGGAAAATGATCAAAGCTAAATGCGGCCTGACTTCAAGGAATCGTTTAACGTTCATTACGGCTCGGAGCGCACTAATAAGCCGGGGCAGGTCAGTTCGCAGTGTTCATCGATTGACGTTCGAACCGACGGCGACTGGGCAAATGACAGAAATAGGTCCGATAAAGCGAGGGATAGCAGGGGATATACCCCTGCAATTATTAGACTTTTATCCGCGTCGGAAGCCTCGATCAAGGCCGGCCATTTAATTAGATCGCGCGTCGGTGTATCTCGCATTCCGTCAATTACCGGCAGACATAATTTTCCGGGTTGGCCCCGTTACGACACTCGCCGGAGGAATTCGTGCGGTCGCTTTGAATCTTTCCGCGAGGATCGTTGAACCGCGCGATAGTCCGCTCTCGTCCCCGGTGGGAAGTGGCACGATGATCCGCCATTTAAAAGTGTTTTTCGTCGAGCCGATTCGTGATTGATCGGTCGGTCGCTCAAACGATCGCTTGATCGATCGGCCGCTCGAAATTGCCACTCCACCATTATCATACCACGCCGGTCACTAAGCGGCAATTATGATCGCGGTTGGGAGCGCACCGAGGTGCATTCTGCAATAAGTGAATCGCCTCGGCGGTATTTCAATGATTAATCAATTCCAAGCGGTAAGCACGGCGCATAAAGAGCGTGGGCTAATTCTTTTGGTAGGCTCAATCGCAAATCTGACCCGGCCTGTAATCATTCGTTCCATCATTTCTTCCGTTTTATTTTCAATTCTGTCCCATAGGGTAGCTCACTTTCCACTCCTTGCAATTCTCATTGGGAGACAATTTTGCGAAGCGACATAAACAATATTGATACAAGTCTTATACATTTGTGTTTTTCCAACTGAAAGGGACCGTGCCAAGAGCATATTTTAGCATATCAAATATCTCGTTGGTACATTTTACGAGCCCAGGGACTTGAAAAATGTTGGACGGTGAGTCGAGGAGAAGAACGGTCTTCTTGTTAGACGAAGTGAACGATCAAAGGAAATGCCTGCGCGCACGATCGCGCATTCGTATCTGAACAATCAGAGGAGAATACCTGCGGGCATAGCTGGCACGCATCACTATTTCTGCGTTTGCATAGGCAATACCGTCGACAATACCGGTCTCTCTCGTTAACGTCCGGTTGGCTTTTCATCCGGCGGGGTTCCGCTCGATTATGCCCGAGTCCTGAACTTGTCCATGCTCTTCGGAACTATCGTGATGGGTATTTCGGGTCCGTGGCTCTCGGGGGCTTCGCCGTTCGTACGATCTTAATTTACCTAACGCCCAACGATAACACGCCCACGTTCCCCGAGGGACGAGGACGATCCTTTTGTCCTTCTCGTGCACCGTCTCTCTCTCGGACATAGGTCCGCAGGTACACAAAGGGGGCCACGCGCATCGTTGGCGTATATTATTTTCAATGCACGATACTGCCCCGGAGCGTCCTCGGGCCCCGGAAAAATGGCCCCTTGCACCGGGCGAATATTGCACTGTATCTCCGTTATTTATGGCGGCGTAAGGAAGAATGCGGATTGCTAGACATTTTTCACTATCCACAGCGGTAATTATAGGCCGAGGTGTTGTCGAGCAAACGCGCGAAAAATACCGTCGATGTCGGGGAACATGCCGATAAGGTGCCCTTTGAAATACGACGAGCATAAATTTATGCGCCAAGTACACTGGGACGGCCAGGATGATAAAGTTTTGGCATAATATTGTCTCATTGCCGAGTTAAGCCAAAAACTAATGACAGATATAAACAAATCTTAAATTTAGTACATCTAGTATCCTTAAAATTAGAAACTTTGAAGACAATTTTCCTCTTCTTTTTACAAACACCTCAGCAAATCGTGTATGCAATATATACACGCACGTGTGTTCCCTGTGGACGATGAAAGTTAGAATTCCTTACGGTTCAAGGGAACATTCAGCTGAATTACGTGAATTATTATTATGGAAAAGTGCGTCGGTATGTAGGATTGGCCGCAGACCGTCGAAATCTTTCATTTCACTTCCTTACGCGATACGATTTCGCCATTCGCCATTCGTATTCGCGGTTACAATCGACGATGCCTTCGGATAAAACGATCTGGCCTGGAATTTAGGGCGTGCTCCGCAGATAGAATTGCTCAACTGGCGCGGATAATTAACGCGGTATTAAGAATTATCTCCATAGATTCATCGCGAGTCCCTTTGAAACTGCTCTTCGGGCGAAGCCGATATTCGCCTAAGCTAAGAGTTACGGCCTTCTCTCACGCCACATTGCGTTCCTCGTTTCTATAAAAAGCGAGCATCGTGCTAGCAGTGCACGGGGAACGCGTATCTCTATTAAGATACTGTAATTGACTTGACAAAATCACGTCAGGTAATTACTATCTGCAGACCCTTACTCTTCATTACCATGTATACATGTAGGCGCTTGCACGGGGATAAAGTCGTCGTGTAGCAGTAATAACTGATAATACCTTTATTCGTGTCCTACTGATTTAGTACTTCGTTAGCTATGAATTATTAATGAATCCCGGTCATATACTGTTTCAGAACTTTTATCTTGTAACGCGTTCTTCGAATGTTTCATTCGGTCGTTGCTTTAGCTTGAGAATACTTTCCAGGAGTAGCGTAAAATTTCGTTTTTCTTATAAATGTTATTTATAAAAAAAAGGAATTTAAAAGAATGATCGAAAAGGAAAGGTCTACGTCGATTGAAACCTGCGATCGAAGCCATACACTTCCGCGAGGGAATTTCTTGGAAACTTCCTTTCCACGTGTTTCTTTAAAACGCGTTTGCCTTTTAGGGGCATCGTTACGAATCGCCGTAGAATCTCACGGGAAGCCAGGGTGGATACATCTCGATACATCCTCACGTGGATTACTTACGTACGAGCACGACAGCTCTTCCCTTTAAACTTTCTCCATTCTACGAATAACTGAGTAGACCGTACGGAAGATCCGGAGAAATAGCGATCCAGCGGTTCGGGCCACTGGTTCGCCGTGTGACGTGTTCCTGCGATCTTTTCAACGGCCAGAAGAATATTTCCCCGGCGAAATTCTCAAGAGGATGAAACTCCCTCGACATTTGGCCGAGCGACACGGAGAACTTTCGAGGCTGAATTACGTGCGAAATAATCATTCGCTGGCTTTCTCTATTCTAAACGTATCTCTATCGAGACACGAGTGTTACGAATATAAGCTCTACACGAGGGTCGTGACCCTAAGTACCACCAGATGCACGGATTCCAATCGTCCGTTATTCGTGCGACCGTAGTAAACATTTCTCGTCCCGTAGACGTAGGCCGCAATAAGGTTAATTCGATTCAACGCGTAGCCCTCGCAAACGTGAACGGATAAATTTGCATCGATCCTTCTTGTTGCACGCTTTTTCGGTAATTTCGACGAAAGCCCCGCTTCGCCTTTTACGGCTTGTCGACCCGTTACACGTGCAATTGCGCAGCGGATGCATCGACTGTAGTTTCGTTGCTCAACTGCAGGAAACTCGCGGGATTACGGTAAACGCGATCACGAGAAAAACGATGAAAACAGCCGGGGAAGTAGCGAATGAAAAATTAATGAATCACCGACACCGGAAAGAACTGAAGAAACGAAAACGTATTTGTTACATGCAATCGAAATGATTTGTTGTCCTAGTAAACGTCCATCGGCGAGTTCCCTGAACTTTCTCCCATTCTCGAAATACTGTGTCAGTCGTTTCTAAGAGCATATGAAAATGACTCGTGGGGTCGGGGATTACGTCAGGAACGGCCTGGCACGCGTAACAAGTACGACTGTTCGCATTGCCGTTCGCAATAACTCTTACCGCGGTAAAAAGGTCTCTTCCTGCGAAACTGCGGATAGATAAAAGTGCATTGACGTCGGGGTAAGAGGAGAGAGTTCTGCGCCGCTCATAATTCATCGCAAAAATGGATTTCTTCCTGTCGTTCCACTGCAACACACGTTTTTGTCTATAGCTCGCAGTAAATACTGCGCTGCGAGCTCTACTTTCCTTCCACATGGAAAATGAGATACTCTCTGATTACCCATCTAACAAAAATTCAAAACTAAACATAAGCAAAAGATCCTCAATATTATTTACATATTTCTGCAATGTTCCAAAGCGGTAGTAAAATCTCTATGCATTGTACCGTTATTTATTATTACTTTTATCGATATCAGAATTTCGATTTCTAGCGAATGATACACCTTTGTCTCATGAGCAATATTTTCTTACGATTGGCGCGAAACAATTCGATAAACGTCGGTCTATTAGAAACTGCTTAATCGTGCGTAAAAATACATCTCCCCTGGCGTGCAAATGTTTCGTTTGGCGCGGTATTAAACATTCTTAAACGTTGGCATCGTAAACGAGGCCGATAATTAATGCTTGGTTCATACGCACTCGATGTTCGCTGTTGCACAAGCGATTTAAATCGTTCTCCAAGTCGCGCGCAGAGTACACGCTTGCTCGGCTGTCCTTTGAGAAGTTTTCAATGGATTTAGGCGTGGTTAGTAGCGGAGAGATGCGCACAAAAAGCCTCGAGCGTCTTCTCACGCTCGGTCAAGCCTCCATTACCAATGATTCCTCTCTCCCTCTGCGTCTTTTCATTGTCCATTCTCTCCTCCTTTCCCTAAAGACCGGTCCTCTCCCTTTGCTCCGCCGACGCCAGTGTGTAGCAATAATATCATCCCACAGTATCTGATATTATCCCGAGCGTTGTATTTCGATTCCTACGAATCATCGTCGGACACTAATTCTTGCAAAACAACAAACATTTCACGTACTTGCGCGTACACTTTCGGCCAGGTTTTCAATGTAATTATAACCGACAGTCTCGTTGCGGGAATCTTTCGCCAGGAGATCCGCGGAATAACGAACGCTGCGAGCAACGTATTTTCTTCCCCGAAGCGCGCCATTGGCACGAGCGGCAGTGGGGTTTAATATGAAGAAACGGAGGAGATGGTCTGAGCATGAACCGTCCGGCGAATTGTGTTCCGGGGCGGGAGAATGGAACGAATCGTTTGCGTTAGATGTACCGGCACGTTCGACATGGGAGATGAATCGCCAGGGTCGAAGGTCGCCGATAGATTCTTCCTAGATAAGCCCCATACCGTCTCGATTTCACTCTAACCCATTGGATCTCGCGTACATGACGGTTTATTGAAATTTAGTATTGTGTTGCACCACCTAAGAGAAACTTCTTAACCCCCCGACATGAACGTTCCTGAAGACGTGCAGAATGTTCCCATATCAATGAGATCATGCCTAAGCCATTTTTGCCATTACATTCAATCAGAATTGAAACGTTTAATGCAGCACACAGAATAGTTATGATAATGTCATACACTTTTAGAATAGCTAACGATGTTCAGTAACTTAATCAGTTTATGCAGTTGCCGTTCTTTCATTTCTTAGGGTATACATTTACTTTGCATCTATTTCTAAAGCCTTGATGGTAGACTTCCTGTCGGATCGAATATTGATTACACGGTTACGAGGTATCGAAGTGATTGGTTCATTACACTACTGATGAAACGAAGCCACTGCACTATCATCAATGTCTCTCAAGGAATCCTTATTTAATCGTAGCTAATTTATCCAGGAGAATCAATTTATTTCATCCTAATAGCCCTTTCCTGACGTTCATGGAACATCCACAGCATTTTCTCGTAGTTTGTTGAGTAATTTCATTTTGCATTTTTAGCAAACGTTATCGAACTTTCTATCTAGTTTACACTTAAACACAATGTTATTTATAACACAGTACGATGTACAGAATTGTTGTCTGACAAATACATGCGTGATACTCGATCAGCATAGCAACATGCATTTACAATCATTTTATTCTCGCAGTACCGTACACGCTCCTTCGCAGGAATTTCGCCAGCTTTGGATTTACAATTGGCGTGAAATGTCGAACGACTCCGACAATTGGTCCCTGGTACCACGCGTTATTTCCTGGAATCATGCATTTCGCTTCTCGTTTGAAAAACAATATGCCGACGGTGTGAGAATAGAATTTTTCCCCGGGAGCAATTCTTGTCTCCGTGGCTTATAATTTCACGGCGATGCGGTAACCGATCGTAATTCTGACTTATCGTCAACGGGCGAAACTCCTGCACGAGACTTCGTCGGCGAACTCCCTTGTCCGGAGTTTTCCTGTCGGCGAATCATCCCGTTTCGATTCATAACGGGGAATCGAGCGCGACGAGCCGCATTACGACGTTTCTCGCTTCCCTGGGAGAATAATTTCTTCGGCTGGCGTCCATTTACGATCGCTGCGGAACGGTGAACGGCAAACGGCGGTGGCGGCGGCATTTAGACCTTTTCCTCGGCTCGTCGTAATGCCACGCTCGCTGTCTGCACTTCCTGAAGATACGCGGGGTCCCTCGTTATGGCTCTGCCACACGATGCACCCGTGTACGCCGTTGCGCCCGACTAAGCTGTGAGATAGGCGAGTGAGTGCATGTGCATCGCGAACCCACGCGTACGGTTCCCATGGGTTTCTCTCGCTGTTACCCGTGTTCCATCCGCGCCGCGAGGTCCGCGGGTCGCCGTAACAAATTAACGCTTTGATTTAGGCGATCGACGTCTTCCAGACGGGCCGCCTCACTGCTCGGCAATTAATGTCCATCCGCAGCCACACGATCTGTCCTAACGGTTCCCATTCCACAGGAAGACATCCACCGTCTCTGCATCCTAGCCACCTAAACCATTTTACGGTGTTCCCCTGCGCTCCAAGCACTTAAACTACACGAAAAGAGACTTTATGCACCAAGCAATCTCCGGTTTACTCGAACAAATTTATCGCCTATGCTTTCACCTAATCTAAACACACATAAAATCGATTTATCCTGTCATCCAATTATCCCTAGGCTAATTCGGTGCTACGGTTAATTCATTTAATTAACTCCGAACGAGATTACATGTTTTCCTTTTTTTTACTTTATTGACTTTATTACTACTGTTAGAAATTAATATTTCCTTTCTTGTATACACAGTTGTAATTCGGTTACGGTTACCAGACCTTGCGAAAGAGAACTTTTGCCCCGAGTATCTTCTGTCCACTAATTAGATCACTGACCTGAGATCAAAGCAGTTGATACTCCCGGTTCAGGGACACATTCTCCTGCTGCTGGATTCTCGGGGCAGGGATGAGTGCGTAATTTATATCTGATTTTATAAAGCTCCACGTACCGAGTTCGATAACCTCGACGAATACTGAAAAAGTACGCGCAAAAGTTTGGACTATCATTAATTTTAGAGGATCAGCGAATATTTCGACGCTATCGTTGGCACGATCTTCTATGGACCCGTTACTTTCTTCATTCCTAGTCACGACAATAACTAAAATCAGCTTTAGCACCGAGAGATTGAAAACGAAGGAATAATTCCGGTAATCTTGTCCGCGGTTTCCCATCTTCTCCAAAGTCGAGGACACGTTCCATCTATTTACAGTTATGCGACTTAACGACACATATTAATCTTGTTCTCGTTACACGGTAAAATAAAGGATAAGTGGAGATAAGATATGATCTCATCGACTAAACACCTCCTTAGTAGATAATTAATATTCCACGTATTTAAAAGTTCTAACACACAGATAATACTCGTTAAAACTCGTTAAGAAATGGTTTCTTGTACATCATTTTTTATGGTACATCGAAGCAAATAGTAAGGTGATATTTTATCGTGCATCGCTATCGAATCATTTCTTGCGGAATAAAATAATCCCCGACGTCGTTGGAGATAAGTAGACGGGCAAATAGGAATAACGAGGGGCCGTCAGTGGGCCGTGAAAAAAAGGCCGCGGAAGATGACTTCCGGCGGGAAACCGCACGATTCGAGCCCCGGAGGATGCTGAGGGGCAAAGCAGCTCTCTAGGCAGAACGGCTCGCGTATATCTTCGTTTAATGTCAGCGTTGCACACGTTGCCGCCTTCCATAGGGGATCCGCGAATCCTCGCACACGCACACGGTGCTCGCGCGAATCTCGCACGTTCAGATGATTATCTGACACGTGAAACGAGGATTCGAATCATCAAACACGGATGGGCAGTTACCAGAGATCGTTACGAAGATAGCCGAGTTCTTCGGCGTGAGGTAACTACCCGCTCGTTGTTTTTACGAGTCCGGCTATACCTGTCTTTGTCCCCGTTTCTCCGTGTCTGTGTCTGTGTGTGTGTGTGTATACGTGCGTTCGCCGAGAATTGCCGACGCAACGTGCTCCGCCTGTGCGTCGTGCGTATCTTTTGCAATATAGCTGGGAAACTGCGAGAAAACGAGACCCGCGGACGATCCGTTCCGCCGGTGAAAAACCCATTCGACGGTTTGACTGGCGGCAAGGACGAGCCTACTCGATTTCTCGATTCGACAAACTCTTGAGGCAAAAATCACCCCGTCAACGACAGCGTCGGGCTGCAGTGAAATATCGTTACTGCGGCGATTGTCGTTGACTCCTTGCGCAAGCGCTCGTAAAACCCGTTGACGGATAATACCGTCACGAGGATTCCAACGGACCATGAGGAAATTCGGCAGGAGTACTTTGAAGATCGCTGTGATACCGTCCTGCGACGGGCAATGACTTTTCCCCTGATTTACCTGCGCGGGGGCCGAGCTTGTTGCGTTTTAACAGCGACCAAAGTGATTTCCTCCTGTCCGCCTACGCGCGGGGCGCTGACTTAGGAGCGGGAAAGCCTTTGACGTTTCCCACGGCTCACACGTACAGGTGGCGATGCCCGCGTTATGCACTTACCTGGAAGAAGATTTGTCACCTTTTTGCCGCTTCGTCACGGAACGGTTTGCCAGCTATATGGGAAAGTTCCTCGAGCCGTTGGCTTACGTAATTCCGCGATGTATGCCTGGAATTTAACCCCGCACAGCGTAGGTGGAGTGTCGCGTGTCGGCATGAATATTTCGTATGTCTAGGGATTTATTATTCCCATACTTACAGCCGTAGCAAATCTTCAAGCGCTTTCGAGCCTCTCGAAATGTAATTTCGTTCCACATCTCTGTTTTTCGTTCATTAAACGCTTAGTTTTTCACATTCATTTCTGTACACCCACTGAAAATGCATTGGTCAGTGAATAATTGTTTACCTCAAGGCCTAAACAATAAAATTTAAATCCAATCTTCTTAAATATCACTGACAGCTAAATAGGAGTATAGAAATTCTTTCCTTTGCAGAAAGGAAGTGGTAGTTTTACAGGTACGATTAATGTGGTAGATGAACACGACAGCAGGATGCGGAGAAGTAAGCGTATTTTTTCCCGTAATTTCCGTGCGAGGAGCAGCACTCTCGAGTGACCTTCGAGCAGCTGTGGAAGATGCAACTGCGCTAATAAAGCAGGTGCAGCGCGTTAGTCGGCGTTAATGCACGGGCTATGAATGATTGCGGTTGATCCAGTCTCCTCGGTGAGATGGTAATCCATTCTGCCAGTGTGAACACACCACGCGAGTTCCTCACACTCGTCCGCGCCAATGGATTTTCACGGGGTAATCCGCGAATCGACTATCGTCCTTTTGCCCCGTCGCTCCATTTACTCTGCGTCCTGGCTCTTTCTTTTGCCGGGCCCTAATAAGCGACTACCACCACTAGCAGCACTCAACCGGCCAGTGGCTGCACCGGTTACGATCACTCGGCAAAAGAAACCCGATATAAAGCCTTCTACGAGGAGCTCGTATCGATCGACGTTCCTGAAACGTCGTAAGACTCTTCCCTCTTTGCTCTTCTCATGGCAACATCCAACCGATGCATCAACACGACCCTGTTCTTACGTTATCACGAAGATTCTCCATGACACGCACCTCATGACGTTACTCGTTCAAACGAATAAGTTATAAAAACCGTACCTCTTTGGAAAAATCTGCAGCGGATACCTATCTACTGTTAAAGGAGCATCAGGGAATGGCCAAACACGCGTACGTGTTAGTTCGTGGCTACTAGGTACGCCCTAAATTCGTATTGTGATGAAAAGCCAAGCATAAAAAATGCCGGCCCATTAGTTGCGGCCATGCCGGGCCTCGTGGGGATGCAATTTCTGCGAGGTAAGCAGAGTGACGAGGGAAAAAGTATTTAACGAAGGGAAAAGAATGAGAAAGCACGCACGGGGGGGGGGCTTTGAACGCGTTGCTGATCGTCTCGCAGGGCTTACCGGTCGTTATCTTCGCGCGCGCGAATTCTCGTCAGTGCTAAACGATCTGGGCCTTAATTACCGGAGCGGAGTGCTCGCGGTGGCCGTAATTCAGGGCGGAACCTGGGGCTCTACGTAGCTCTCCCTCGTCGGCAATGTTCTTGCCGGGGTACTACTCACGGGGTGTGCGAACACCCGGCCTAGAGAGAGAGAGAGAGGGGGGACGGTTTCCTCGCCGGCGCGTACATTAAACTTATTGAATATCGGCCATTCGGATTAATTATCGCACTGCCGGCCGGCCATCCGCATAAATTCCCTTTCACCTTCGATACCTGCGCCGTGCAAACCACCGCCGACTTACAATAACTTTTTCCTCCCTCGTAGCATCGATCTCGGCCTGCCCCACGGAAAATCCCACGAGATTAACGCGCGCATATTACTCTTTCCTAATGTCACGCAACACGCGAACGACAGAGAGAGAGAGAGAGATAACGCGCCTAAGGTTCTGTGAATGGCCTTCCCGATAATTTCATCGATCGCTCGTGGGGAGTGTTGTCTTTGCACCAGTGGCAATTATAAATATGATCCCACGTACTTCACGGTTAATAGTAACTCATTTGTAGGGTAATAAGGGATCCTTCAAAAGTATCAACTGACGCATACTTATAGCTGTTCAAGACGTAATGAAATTTTAGACGAGTAGTATTTATGGAAGATTCAGTTATGTATTTATGAATTATGTATGTCGATATTCAAGACGACGTGCATATGAGCATTAAAATTTTTCGATAATAACTTCTTTGAATGTGTTTCGTTTTTTTTAGAATGATCGTTATTTCAGTTGTGCAGTGAGCAGACGGTAGCAAAAGTAGGTCGTATCTCAGCGACGATCTTTCGATGGCCGATCAACTGCAAGGGAAATGCAGTACCCGCGGAATGACGTTTGGGGGATATTTCGTCGAACCCGAAGAATAGCCGTCATAAATCACGGTCGTTAGTAGGAATCGTAGGTGTGTACCCACCTACCCGCTTGGCGAATTGCGAGACAATCCCGCACGAGGGGCTGGCAAAAGAGTTTCTTCGATTCACTGGTTTGCGCGAACGCTCGGCGATTCCCTTTCACTTAACGGTTCCCATGCGCGCTATGCATGTCCAGGAATTGCGTCCGAGTCCCGCAGGAAAAATAATCTCCCTTCCGCGGAGGTCCCTTTTACGATTTTCTCGTCGACGGGGTGACGAAAAAACCGGCGAAAGTTAATCGGCAAATTGTAGTCGGGGACAAAGCGTGGCACCTTCCGATTTGCCCTCTGCACGTTCACTTTTAACGTTTACGACGACTCGTGACCCGTCGTGAGCCCCGTGTGTTTCTGCGCTAAACTTTGATTCCTCAGCAATCGGCGTCAATGGGCATCGTGGAAAGTATCTCACGGTAGCTGAGTCCAAGCCGTGAAATGGGTTTCTTCCGAGATTATGGTAATTATAACCGAGACGGCAAAATGAGAGAGGAGCGCTTCGTAGGCCGTAGATCATGGTTTTCGATTACCGATCTTCCTGCGCTAGGGCGGTAATGAAAATTTACGAGAATATCGGACAACTGTTCTCGAAGCGCTTTACGAGGACATTACGAGATTATTTATCTGTCGTATACGAGTGCATAATGCTCGTCGACTGCTCCCTGCGTTCTATTTAAACTTACGGTCGTTCGGCTTTCTCCATCGATCAGTAGAGTTTTGTCTTCTGTCTTAATAATTTCCAGACTTATCGACTACCGTTGGCGATGATGATATTCGCCAGACGTTTCTCTACCTGCCTGCACTCCGATCCGTATTTACTACTTACGGTTACAAGAATCCAGTTGCTACCGCAGCTGCATCCAGTCTCACCCTTTGACACTCATGCAGGAATTTAATTCCTTTAGCGCGGGTATTAACGGTGGTGTCATCTTGAAATCACATTTTCAATGGAATCCTCCTACGACATTATCCCGCACGGAGAATCCCCACGTGCCTTAAATTTGCCGCTTCCAGCAGGGCCAGGAGGAAACGTAAAATCGAAACAGAGTGAACTTAACCGACAGAATTGCTGAGGATCCTTTGTGGACCATCGGCGCGTGTAAATCTGCGTTTATAACATCCGACGATTGTGCCGTCGAGACTGAAACTACCGGCAGGCGAACGATGCACAGCGATGCACGGCGTTGTATATAATCGCGGGCTTTTAGTAGACTCACAGTACCGATGCCTTCTGGTTACGACGTGACAATATAGCCACTATCATTGCACAGCACACCCACGGTTACCGTCTGGCCGTGCCTCGTCGCCCATTGTCATCGTAACTACAGAAATCTATGCACAAGGAATACGTATTTACGCTGGGACTATGGAACTTTGCCACTAAATGGAGAAAGCATCGCGCCGAAATTATGGACACTAAATTAACTTCAATTGCGAGGTATAATAGCTAACCTCTGGCAGTTTATGCGAAACTATACCGTGTACGTAAAAATCAGGCGCTTCTAAATGTCTTATTTCAACGTGCTTTAATTCTTAGTACTTGCTTATTTTATACAAGTATTTTCGAAAGGAAAGTGCCTGTAGCGCGGTGAAAATGTGATTTATGCTATTATAAATCCCGAGTAACTTCGCTAAAGCGCACGATATCAGCAGATGTTATTATTACCAGGGGATAGATGTTCATTTCTCTTAGATTTCGTGGCTTTGCCAGTACAGTGTTTTACAAGCGGTACGTTTCGACGTTTCACTGGTTTCTAAACGCTGTGAGGTCCACGTCGAAGCGTGTTGAGGCAGGTTAAGGTCGATATATCCGTCGATCCTTTCTGGGGGATACGTGGCCGGTGAAAGTCTCGATGCAAATCGACCGGTTCGCGGAAGTTCCTCTTCCCCTTGTTCTTTTCGTCCTCCCCGACCTGCAGCAAGGTTGTAAAATCCTTGCCAAAGACCATTTTCCACTGACGGCTGGAAAAAATGCCTCTCCTCGAGACTTATATCTCGCAGGTGCAGTTCCCCGGGCGATTAGGCCCCGATTAACGGAGGTGTGCCAAGATTCTCGGATTCCGCGGGGTCCTCGCTTTCCTTCATTCTTTCCGTCCAAGTACGCCGAGCCCGGCAATTTATCTCCAACGACCGCAAGGATCGTAAAGCGGCTGGCATCGACGCATCGCTTTCTAGTTACGTGGACGAACTAACGATCCTCTCTGACAGACGTCCTGTCGACTAGATCTCTCGTCTAGCCCGCCCCCTCCCCTCCCACTGGTGCGTCACACTCATTCCCTACGTGTTTCCATCGACACTTGATACCTTAGACAGCTTAGAACGAATTACCTCTATCGCGCTGATCTATTCGGTTGCCTTGATCGGGGAATTTATAGTTTTCAGACGACAAGTGCCAAGGTTGATCGTAAAGAATGTATTAATAGGACTGATGGATAACGAGGAACAAACGTCATTTTCCAAAGGGGTCAAGTAAGAAATTACAGGGATGCGCTGACTGTGCCGGATAATCGTTTCGTTACTCACATTCATTATTGCAGGATTTTCAGGATTGATTCATTTGGCCGACTGCATCCTCCGCTTGGGGGATTATTCGTATTTTCCCTCGGCAACGTCAGTGTCATTGGCTGAGACGCTCAGGTGGACGTTGCATACAAACCATTACGCGCGTAAACGCCGGTGAAACGGTCAATATTTCCTGTATTTTCTCCTTAATTGAGGCAGCACGTCAGGTTCCACGTCACGCGCTTTTCCCATTAAGGAGCTGCCTGCAAGTGACACGTGCTCTTTAAGAAACGTCCGTTCGGTCTTTCGAGCAAACATCGTGGACACGATGGACACGGTAGTTCGATTATACCGAACGTACGTTGTGTTTACTCTTCGTTTAATACGCGCGCGCGTCCTCGTTTGGCCGAAAGATCGTACCTTTCCGAGGTGCGTAGATCCTCCTGGACGGTCGTAAATATCGTCCGATAATCGCCGTTAAGTGAATGCACGTCGCGCCTGGAACCGGCGAAAAATATGACGTTTGCCCGCGCCGGCCGATAATGACGACCCTGCGAGTATTTCAATTAAAATTATTGCACAGCCGCCAAGGTGGAATGGCGGATGCAAAGGACGGTTATAATTAACCCCGCGCGGCTTATAACGCACGCTGTAATTTGGCACGCATCCATTCTTTTTCCACGAGCGTGCCATTCAATGGGGAATTGTAAATGCCGGCTTCGCTTATTTTCTATCGGCCAAGATTTATCGGAAAATACATAAACGGACTTTCACCGTCCGTCCGCGCTATTCATTCCCATCCTTGGCACTATAATGGTGCTTCGCAATATAACCGTAATGCACGCAGAAAAATCCATTAAGACTTTACCGCGGGAATGCACGGTCACATGCTAGTATGATCTACGGGGAAGTTACTCAACAATAGTTCAAATCCTGCAACTTTGGCTTGGAATGTTGAAAAATGGACAAACTAAACGCAAGCTCGTAGTTTTTTTTACACTGTAAATGTTGAAGTGTTGTTTGCGTAAAATATTAGAGGTTTAAAATTCGAAACCGAATATCATTTACAATCATTTTTAGAAATTGTACTAAACTCTCGTGAAATTACGAACTTCATTAATACGTGCATATGTATAAAGTGTGATAATCAATACGATTGTTTCGCGGAGAGTTGTTAGAGAGATATTATCAGTATAGTATCTACCTACCAGCTGACTACACAACGACTGCATTGCTCGCGACTGAAACTTTAGCCGAAGAATCATATTGCCAGCAATGTCTCATTCGTGTCCTGGTAAATGAAGTCTATTTGCTACATAATGAAACGCTAATTGCAGAAAATGTTTTACATCTCAGCGTGACGTTTATGATAATGCAGTAAACTTTGACTGTTATCCATAGGGTACTAAAAGGTTTTTTCGCCTGACAAAATGATTTCACTAGTTTGTTAAGGCTATAGCCAAGTACGGTTCGACAAAACCACAACGTTTGACGACAAATACGTACATACGTAAAAAAGTATTCACGGAAACATTATCGTATAATCGCTCGGTGTAACGGTCAAGAAATTTACTGGTTGACCACATTAAGCAGCTAATAAATAACTAATTAGGCACGGTCGAGACATGTGATTAAATTTACGATGACATTAAGTCGAACGAGAGCGCGCCAGTTATCGACGTATAATCTACGCCTGTTTGTTTTGCTTTCGGAGAAACACCGGGATTTCTGAAATTCGATTTGACTTTCACGCAGAGTGTCTTTCCTATATCTGGAGACATAGGAAATCGTTAAAGGAAGTAAACGAGTGTACTTGTTACAGCGCCGTGCCTTGCCATAGGTTCTATGAGGTCATTATGGATCATTCCTGTCATCGTCATTAAACTAGCGCTGCGTGTTTCAACTGTACGAGGTACACGTTCCGATCGGACTTACTCGTTAACCGCTAATGGAGTATGTTTGTCTTAGGTTCAAATAAATCCTGTGTTTTCGTCGTGGATTCGTTCAACCGACTATAATCGTTCATAATAAATCCATACTTTGTATTAAACATCGTTGGCTGTCCATGAAATTCAATTGTTTTTTATGCCATAAGCGCATCCGTTTTTTCATACTTTTTCTGTATACTGGAAGAGTAAGATGTTTTCTATTGGATTGTGTTTCTAACTGTACAGTTTTTGACGACGCTTCTTCGACGGATTACTGGGAAAACTTTTTGTGAATGGCTGTCAGCGGGTGTTGTAATCCTACGGGAACAAATTCATTACTCGCCCTCTTGTTTAGAAATAATGTAATCAACATCTAACAGCTATGCTACGGGATTATAAGCTTTTTGTGTGAGCTTCAATGGGAAACGACGTATGAAGATTAACACGTAAGATTGAAAAACCTAAAGTTCTGTGAACCTGTCTGAGTCTTACGTCTATTGCTATTACTATTCCCCTTAGCAATCACCGTAGAACGATCTCTCGGACAATCTTTCCCCGTATCATCTACACCTCCTAGTTATATCGTTATTCACGTTGATTTCCTACAGGCATCTTCGTGAATGTTAACCCCTTGCCCCCGGAGCTTCTCGAGTTAAAGTTCTTTTTTCCCGTTTATCACGTACCAAAGGCGCGCATTGTCCGTGCGAATTAGCCACGAACAGAGACGTTACACACACGCACGTTACTCTCAGAGACGATGGTTCTGGGTGAAAGTTGCGCTACGCCCACGCTCCGAGTTTATCGCTCGTCCCGACGTTCGTATGGCGCGCTTTTGCTCAACGTGCGTATGCATTTATGCGAATCCTCGTCGACATATTAGCAGCGCGATTCCGTAAATACGACTGTACGCGCCAACATGACGAAACGAGAGATAGTATCTAATGACAGGCTAAGCGAAGACTCGGCAAATGTCTGCCTAAATTCCACGGCGTTGTACTCTTTTCGCCGAACAACAGCGTTAATGTCGAGACAATGAGGCGTCGTTGCTTTTGCTACGTCGAAAAAAGTCTCGATGAGACTATCCGTGAAAGCGAAAGGCACTATTTCATGGCTCGCTTAGGGAGGATACCACAGTCACATAAGGTTAATACGAAATTTGAATTACCGTCGGGCGAAGGTGCGTTTACAGGCTGTATACATTTATGGAATCCCTTGTCAACATCTCTTACGAGCCCCCATAAGCGTATACGTGTTCATATTACCAAATATATATATGTACGATTGTGACGAAACCGCCGGCAATATCTCTACGACGTGCTAACGCACCAACAGCAACCTCGCGCTGCAATCTCATGCGTGTCTCTGTCCTTATGCGGTCTAATGTTTGCGCACGTGCAAGATTATGCGCTCATCTGAAAATGCATAATAGACGCGGGGGTCAAGTGTGCACGGTGCATAGAAACGTACATGCCGACACGTAAGATTGAACGTTGTATCCCGCCTTTTGCGGAACTGCTCCTAACCTCAGCATGGATGCTCATCATTTCTCCAGAGTTCTTAAATAAATAACGACAAAATAAGCCAGGCAAACAGGGACGTTCTTCCAAAGGGGGAAGACGTGACCTTGTTGGCAAACAGTTTTGCCGTTCCGTACGGAGAAAAATGTGTGTGAGAAATACAAATACCGGGGACACGTTTGGATTTTATGCAACTGGTAAACCACGCTGACCCCGCCGGTGCATTACAGCACGTGCAAATTAGGAGCGCATACGCATTCGTACCAACACGTTCTTAAGTAAGGTGCGTTTGTGGATATACGTGTGCACGCGGCGAGAGGAACAGTCAGGCCAAGTAACTGTAAATCCGTATCTCTTGGCTGCGAACTGAGAACCATAGAAGAGGAGCGTCCTCGTCTTTAAAACCTGGTTTTATCAGTTTTGCTTAGGTTTACGGTACTCGGGCGGCGATGGTCCGCTTCGCCATCGAACTAGGTCATTCCGCTTTACGGCAGCGTCGTTCTTCACCTGCGGACGAATATCTAATGTCACCTGGACTTTCTGTTTCTATTTATAAGACTACGAAACACGATCGATATTGACAGCCGGTCACGTTTTAAATCCAATATGAATACTCGACCTCTCTTCGGAATACTGTAAAACGAACAATGACATAAGTCTCATGTTCGAATTTTCAAGTGAATTAATAACGCTTTGATCATAATTACACGACGTTGCTGGACCATTGAGTATTTAATTTTAGAATCGTTTCCTTAGCTTCGTTTAAAGTCTTTTGTTCACGACATGTCGATTGCCCGTTATCGGCTCGGAAGAGAGACGAGATTTCGATGACTTTGCAAAACGTCGTGCGTTAAGCGTTGGCGGGCACGTCCTCCGGACGGCTCGTAAATAACAGCGCTAATAATTACAGGGGCAGGAGAGTTTGAGGAGGAGTGCCGAGCGGGACTCGTGTACCGACACCCTCTGAAATTGAATGCTCAGGCGAGCGATCCTAGCCGTGGAAAAATGTCGAAGTGCACGCGAGGCCGGTGAGATCGGGCGCGAGGGGAGGCGGTAACGGCAACGGCGATGATCGTAGATCATAGGAGCCGGAGTAAGGGAGAAAAGTAAATGATCCCAAGGGATGGCGAGGGAGTGACGGAGAGGGATCAAGAGGCTAGGGAAAATAAGAGGAGCCGTGCTCGCGCGCGATTCAGGATTGCTGGAATTTATTAGCGATCGTACATATAGATACACGCAGGCCCATCGCAATAACACTTCTTCTAACATGTTTCCCCGGCTTCGATAAAATCGTCGACGATACTCTCTCTCTCCCCCGCGGTTCGCCTTTTGCGACGGGCCCATGCACACGCACCTGCCCGCGTCACGTTCCTCTCGGCTCACGGGGATATCCTCTTAATAACGCCATTAACGCCGTCGACCAACGTCGCACTTCTAAGATTCCTTTATCTTTCAGAACCTTCTGCCTCCTATGCTTCTGGCGGCGGCTTTTTATTCTTCCTACGGTCCTGCGCACTTGCCATTTTTCCCCGTCTTCCCGGCTACCGCTGGATCTTACGATCCTCTTGCGCTGAACCTTCGAAGAAACTTTACTGTCATTCACGGGGTAAATGATCTTGCGGGATATTCCTTTCAAGTTTATCTTATCTCTTACAGTGCTATATCTTTATCATTCGACGTATCGGTATACAGTATTTATTTTGCTTAAGGATACGTTTATTTATGTACGTGTATTATAAGGAAATCAGTGCCTCTACGCAGTGGAAATAAATTGCATTCAAATCGGTCGTCTAGATATCGCGATATGCTAATACGAGTTCTCACCTTTTGCAACATTATTTTTGACAACCCGTTTCGATGAATTGCTTGTACACTTTCTCGAGGAAGATTGCGAATATATAGTTGGGAAATGGATGAAACACTGTAAACACGATAAAGATGTGGATTTACAAAATGGAAAAGTATTCATTAAACTTAAATAAAAGGATATAAGCCTTCCCTTAAGCCTTATGTATAAATATCATTGTCACATACAATATACGAGTGGAAGATAATCTTCAATTATGCAATAGACCGATAACACATGATTTATGGAATTTCGCTGTCGGAAGCAGCCTGGTTTAATAACAGGTTCTTGCCCTCTAATTATAGTTTGCCCCTTACTAATGAGAAACTTCATTTCTCATCGTTCGGATCTAAATTTATGGATCTCTAGTGACTCCTAGATATCGGACGACAGTCACTTTACCATACGAATGATAACATTGTTCCTCTTACAATTAGCGTCCACCTGTTCGTCCATTGGTCATTACACTTTTTTAAAAATAGCATACATGGAACGCTAATGAGTCTCTGTGATTGAAGGATTGTCTTCGACGATTTTCCAGGCAGTGATGGTTCTTCGAACGAAACTTTTATCCACTGTAATTGTTGGTTAGTATCGAGGTCGAATTACGTAGCAGGTAGAATGGTGCGTGTAGGAATGAGTCGTCGGCCCATCGCATTGTCTCGTACCTATCGATCCGCGAGTTTACAATCATCGAGCGTTCATTTCAACGATTTTTTTTCAGCAGTACCGATAATCGTTTCTAATCGACGTCGTACTGAGAAGTTTCATGAGGTAAGCTCCTTCGCGTCTCGTCTCGTCGAGCGTAATCAATAAATCCGCTGACTTATCGTCCATGCATATAAATCACAGTCGAGGAACGTGCCTATCGATTTCACACGAGAGTACGCGAAAGAAAGGTATCCTTCGCTTTCCGCTTTCGCTATCAATAATCAATCGCGATATTCCTCGGTTGGACGCGTCTATCTTCCGATCTTAGTTTCCGCCGAGGGATAATCATCAGTCAGTCCCGAGGTCGGATTACTTTGCTGGGACGTGCGTAGGATAATGAGTCTTTAGCCGGCACGGGCCCTCATTGTCTCGCGGTATCACGTGCTCGCAGTTATCTCGCCCCGGAATTTTTGTCCCCCCGTCGATAATTATTGTCGAATCAAAGGGGACGAAGCCGCGCAGCAGATGAGTCTCTCTCAACCGTTCCTTTAATGCAATATCCGCACGCCTACCGGTCGGAAGGTCAGGTCGAAGGCCTTGCTTCCCCCCCCCCTCCCCACACCCTAGTAAGTCAGTGAGATTCGAAAGAGATACATCCTCTCCGTCGATCAGCCCGAATGTCTCCTTGAAAATAATCAGCCAGACGCGACCTTTATTCCGCTACGGCGACATGTTTTTTCCCCCGCGATTCATTTCGCGTTCGCAGACTCGCCTTCTTACTGGGAAAATTTCCATCTGCATATGTATCGCGGATAAGTTCACCTTCGAACGTTTAAGCGTCACAGCCTGCTAGTCTGACGGGGCAATACTACGTCGATTATGTTAACGTAGTCAACAAGTTTCGTCCAACGATTGTCTCCTTGAATTGTACAATGTACAATAACACTTGGATAAGGAATTTTATGATCGAGGAGTAAAGTAAAAAGTAATTAAGGAAATCGTGCTAATTGGGTGACTTCAACATTGAATTTCATTTCAGAATATTTATTAAACCTTGTACCGGGCGATACTTTTTGAAGATTCTTCGTCTACAGATGTTTTTCCAAGGGAAATCTTTTTAAAAATGGCTAAAAGTGCTTGAACCTTGTTCTTCGGTAGTAACAACAAGAAATGTTTATTGAGTAAGCATTCTCGCGCGGTGTTTGCTATGTAAATTGCTGTTGTCTTTATCCGTTGTAGGCGGTTAAAAATTGCGGCCGAGCGCGTGCACCCGTCGTAAAATTCGATGCTAAAGGAAACACCGTGGAGCCGTCAAAACGCTATTAAGGAACGCAAACGTCACAGCCCGGTAAATTATTATGTCTGCTGGGTAAATTCACGCGATGAGCTTCAAAACCCACGGCTCCTTCCGCCATTTCTCCGCAAAGAAAGTTCTCATTTCTCCGACTGAGGAGGATGTTCCGCGTTGACGAACTTCCTTCCATTAACTCGATAGCATCGACCTCGCCGTAGGTGGAAAATTCGAAAGTCCGAGCACGCCTTATGTCCGTCTACATCGGAATTCTTTTATCTCTCGCTTTTATCGTGCACTCTCCGCGCGAGCACGTGCGCTTTAAGTAAATTGTAAAAGTCAGTCGCACGACGGAAGTGTCGGGAGAATTAATTATTCCCTTCGCTACGTCTAATGCACATATTATAAATGTACACGGCGTCCTCGCACGCCTCGAATGCTCCGCTACTATGTCCGTCAGTCTGGCATTATAATTACATTTGTATACTGATTAGTGTTCTCCTTTCCGCGTTTCTGAGCACCGTACCGTTAATTACCACTGACCCACGAACTTACTTAATATAGACAAGATTAAAGCAAATATATTCTATCTCGTGCCATCTAGTAAACAAGTTTATCCCGGTTGTAAAAACATTTGTTTGCAGGATTGCACTCCTTACTCGGTGTGGTCAAATTACTGGTAAATATATTTCTTGGCATTTAAGATCGACATGCGTTTATTAGGTTCGTCCAGGTTGTACAAATTTTCTGTCGAAGTGCAGTTCAATTTAAATTCATTCGGAAGCCAGTACACCTCGACTGAATTTTCCTCGCGATATACCAACACGGCTCGCCTAATTCTTCAACTTCGCCGTACCTTCACTTTAAATTCCAATTATCTACTGTCCGTCAAATCTTCGCATCGCGCAATGTTCAGCGAAGCGCAAAATCGAACATGGAATGGCGCTTCAACTACAGAAGTGGGTGCTTGGATATTACGCAAAGCTAGTGTATCGTTAAACCGTAGAAGAGTCGATCTCAATTTATGAAATAACGATCCAGCCGTTGCCAGTGCAAAGCAAAGCGGAAAACACCATTACCGACGAAATCCATACTAACTACCAATTTGTTTGAACTTCTTGAAAACGAATTCACCGTAGAATATAATACAAATTAATAGCAAATGCCAGTGCGAGGTTTCTAAATTTAGTAACGACATTTATATTGTAAAAAATAGTGTCGTACGATTTAAAACAGAAACGTGGGGCGTTCGATGTGCGCAACTAGGGTTTCATTAATGCCCGTAAAAACGGCAGTACGGGAAGAATCGGCTGGTTTGATGTTGCCTCATAAAACTCGCAACTGACTGTAAAGGCGCGCAAGAATTTCAGCGAACGACGATTCTCGGGTAGCTGCTGTTCGAGTTCTACGGCGGAACTTCTCCGCTCGAAACGAAAAAGAAAGGAGCAATGAAAAGTCGGCAAAACTACCGGGAAATAATTCACGGTCGATTAGACTTTCATTCGACGATTTTTGCACGAAACGAAACCCATCTAAAAATAAAAAAAGTCGCAGCACTCGTGGCACTATGTTTTTATCGCTAATTTATAATGTTATATTTTAAATTGACAATAATGTTATCATAAGTATAATATGAAAATACCACTGCCGTTAATTAGTCAGTCATTAATTACATCGTTAACAACCGGTGTATCTGAATTCACGGCATTATGATACTCGGTCGAAGATTGGCAAACTCGTAGGACAGTAACGTTTGATAAGCATTTGGCGATGCTGATAGGGTTCGCGGCGTGGTTGGTCGATACGTAACGGGAGGTGGTTTGCATCAATTATGGTAATCTTCGAGCGCGACTCAAGTTAGAACGCCAGAAGTGTTCTTAATGGATACGGCCAGGGGAACCGAAGGAGCACCGTGCTCACTGCGAGAACTTATCGCGAGAATCGATCGCGTGAGCTCGCGGAACCTATGCACGCTCTCCTCGTCTCTCCTTCTCTCCTTCTTCCCCTTCATTCTTCTAGCCGTCTGTATGTTAAGCACACGCGCGACCGCGGTCTTTCGATTTCCGTACAATGATCAAGGCAATTAGGTGCTCAACAGCGGACGCTAACAATCTCTGCAGATTTTTGCCAGATTTTACAGCTGCAGATAATGCGCCTACGATCTCGATTTGTCCGAATTATGTCCACCAGTTACATCTCCGGGAACAGCAAAAACAGCTGAAAAAAAGTTCGACTCTACAGCATTCATTAAGCAGTTGTAAGAAATTCATGTATTACTCCCGGTACTAAGTGTCTTGTTGTATAATCATTTCTATTCAGCACAGAAGAATGTATTCTAAGTTGAAGTAAATTGTTTGAAGATATCTGCATCGCGCGGAATGTCACTTTTCAACAATTATCCACGAAATGTGCTTGCGTGCACTCGAATTCCTTGGTTTTCGGTTCCCATACTCTGCGTGAACGCAATTACAAGCTCGGAAGGGTTGAACGATAATGAGCCTGCGATATACCGGCGAGAGACGGATCGAAAGTACTGATTTTAGGTACTCAATGTTCGTAGGCTGTATACCCCAACGCGTGAGTTCGTGCTGCAAGCCAACTTTATCGGATTTTTCATGCAGGCAGCGCTGGAGAACTAAACAAAGCAATTAATTAATTCTCCTAATCTTTTATTGATTACATTGTTCCTAGCAGGTTTTCTACAACGAACGATACTATCGACTCACGGTCGTGGTTTCAAGTAATACTTGAAATGAAAAATTTGCACCAATGGCCAACGACGACATTGGCATTTAAACATGTTTACCACATTCCAAAACAAAGCTATTGTTACACGAATTTCTACGAATTAAAAAGAACTTATTAATTACTTTGCTTAAGCTTTTACCGATTATATTATTTCTAGATATTTGATAGAAGAGTACAACGATATGAATCTTCAAATTCAAATTTCCCTAATTTTTAAGATATAACGTTTATTCTCCGTACTCTGTAGCCTATAACGACATTCCTATCTGCAGTTTTCTTGGTCGATGCGACGCGTGTGGCGCTGATAATCCCTGCATGTCCTGTCGTGCAGCAGCGAGGGGCATGGCATCGGCGATATCGAAGTATCTCAATCTATAATGCAGAACGCACGGCGGACAGTGCATGTCCGGAGCGGAATCACATCTGCGTTATATATCCGCGAAAAGGGAAAAAAAGGGCAAGAAGTCGGGACTCGTCTTGCGAGAGACGCGAACCGTGGGGTGATCAGTCCCCTTCAGGGTCTTACGCGTCCTTCACCGTGCGAGCCTCAGAGCAAATCGAAGGAAATGGACCGATGTTACCAAGCAACACGGCACTTACGTAGAAACACAAAAAGAAAGCCGATCGTCGTTCCTGAAAACCGCCATCCAATTGTAACAAATTTTTCGCGAACTATCTCCCAGCGAAATAGTGTCGTTTGGTTCATCGAATAAATAAAAAAGAATCTTCAAGGTCATTCAAAAGTCATGAAAGAATGTTAATCAAATCTTCGATCCAAAAGAATCAGTAGATAATTTAGATACGAAGTTCTCGAGAAGAGAGTAATTATCGTTTTCCTTGACGAACACCGAAAGGCGAATCCATTATTTGCGCCAATTGCTGCGGACTTTGTTCCCTGCGGCGAAAGTAAAAAAAGGTAGAATTCTGTTAGCCACATCCGGTATATCCGGTCTGCAATGGTCCGCTTTTACTCGTGCACGAGTTTTTTCGTCCAAGCCCGCGGTGCTTGGCGGAGAGCGCGAAATAAATAAGCCGTGCCACGACTGCGCTCGTCCGTGCACAATGCGCTCGCCATTTGTCTTGGCGGCTTTCGTTTATTTGGCGCTTATTAATTTCAACAACGGGACGCAGGGAGAAACCCCCGGTGATAAAGCGACCGGAGGGCGCATGAGGTGGTCCGGCGAGTATGATGTATACAGCCGGGGAACAATTTTTAGGGCACCGTACGCACCGTAGCAATTAATACCCATGACCCCTGAATACGAAAACACGCACCACACGAGGATAAGTTCCTGCAGAAAACACAGAAAACTCTGCCCCGTGTTTTACTGCATTTCCCGAAGCGTGTAAGGAATATAAACGCCACGAGTTAAATGAATTTAAAGAATATAATCTCAGTTACTGGCACTTACTTAAACCGTCTGAAAAGGTAAAAGAAGTAAATTGATAAAGTAATCGTACGTATGTTCTGTACAGTGATTTCCCTCGATAAGTTTACGGTGAAATGCGGTTGGTCTTGGCTATTTACCTCCAAGAGCGACGCACTTGAACATCGAGGAGTTATCCTTGTTTTAGTCTTCCCTTTCGAAAACAAGATCCGGTTGGATTTCACTGCCCACACTCCACTTTCGATAATGTTATCATTTGTAGCCAAGTTTTCGTATCGCGATACCCACGGGGAACATTGTTCTTGTTCATCGCCAATGAGTTTCCATATTTTAAGTCCTTAGACCACGCAAGGACGGGATTCCATCGGGTCTTGCCAACCATAACTGATATCATAATATGTCCGAGATACTTACTCCGAGCTACAGAAGATATGTTTACAATAAACACATTCCCCCTTTCGGCCTGACGTTGTTCATTAAATTGCCCCAATTATCGCCCCTGAAATACGACCGGAAGACACGGTATAAAGGCAAAAATTTCCGACACTTGAGAATCAGTGGAATAATTTTATTACTCGTGCTACCGGAGCGTATTAATGAGGGTTCCCTTGTGAATCGTGAGTTGAGGCATTACGCCTCGAGAAAGAAAAATGTATTACAACGACCTCGTAGCTCGTTCTTGAAAATCGAATCCCTTACTGCTTAAACGAAGAGATAAATTTACCGCGGCTCATTAGTCATCGCTAAATATCCAGGCTGCGTTTCGGCTACGGGGCGGGGTTTAAATAAGTACCCCGAACCCGCGCCTAAAAGCCTTGCATTTTGACGTATGTACTCGTGAATTTAGATACCCAGGTGTATTTTTCTACTCTAACGCAGATGCACTTCATTTATAATACACTGACAATAATTCTAAGTAGCTAATGTACAAATCTTACTTATTTAAAAAGGACTGTTGATTATTAGTTTCATATTAAAATGTGATAACTGTTGATGCATTATAAAGTAATGTAACTTACTTGTACGTAGTGAAATTCCTACGAGGTTTTCAAAGATATTTTCCTTATGGTTAATCCTTTACCATTACTTTTTCTACTTACTACCATTTTTCCTGCTGGTTCTAAAATAAACTTTAGTCTTTGAATCGAACTTAAATGGAATTGGTCGTAGTCGGAGTTTCGATTGTCCCGACATTTACGGCAAACGACGATTCTGAACAGTAGCTTCGTCGCAACTGCCCCTCGTTGGAATCTCATTTATTTTAACCCAACGTGCGCCGCGAGCAAGTCCAGGCGGGGCTAAATATATTTCACCGTCGTGGAATCTCCGCGCTGGACGGGATTTAACTGGTTTCGGGCTTTAACGAGGGAATCGATTAAGTGGCGAGTAAGAAAAATTTCGTAGCCGTGAGAGCCGGGAAAAAAAGAGGACACAGAGGGGCGAGGTATGCGCTGCTGCCTTCTCGATTTCACGTCCACTTCGTTATCGTCATTCGATTATTTCCTTTAACATCCACCACCACCTAACCGTCCGATAAACAATGACGATCGATCTCTCTTCCGGAAGTCCATTAGACGGATTAACCGTTCGGTCAACGGCCACAATGACTCTATTTTCGCGAGCGTTCGAGCAAGCTTCATTACCCGGACACCGGTACGTTTAGACTCGTCCAAATAGACGCCCGGGAGTGAAACGTCCGGCTAGATTATTGGCCAATAAACCGGCGGAAATCTCGTCTAAAGCGGAAATACTACGCGGCGACAACAATATACAGGGGAGACGGGGAAATCCTAAGCGGACAGTAACAACAATCTACGCCGCGCGAAAAGGCCAATTCCACATCGTGCATCACTGGGAACAGGGCCTTCGCGTGCGCGTGTAGGTGTGTGTGTGTGTGTGTGTGCGAAGGGTATCCGATTTTCACCTGCAGCGTCGCATCGACACATTCGGCCCGTTTGCCGGCCAGAAGGAACGGCCGGTAATCCGATGACGTATGGACGATCCCAGCCGGAGGGAGCTTCCTTTAACCCTTAACACCTCGCTACGAGCTTGGCGCGCTTAGCTCGTTGCGCTTCCAGTTGCAGATATATCACTGAATTACCGTGTATTTCCTCGGCGAACGAGCCGGTTAACTTTTATCGCCGGCGCACATGCGTGCCAGTCTGTCTATCGTCCACACAGTCCTCTTACCTTACGATAATCCCCCTTTCCCGTGTACTTTTTGCAACGCTGCCGTGCAAACTTTAGGATACAAGCACGAAGATACCGTGAGCTACGAATCCCACGTCGAATCTAATTCGTGCAAACTGAGTCAGTGTATCGTACATTTTTGAGAATTGGTGAATCGTTTATCGTATTTTAAATATTACGAAAATCTGGTGAAGGACTCAAGTAATATGATAAAATTGCGAAGAAACTGAGGAACTATTACAAATGAAACATATATTGATTAAAGAAGAATGTCACGAACATTATGACAGTGGGTTAGGCTCCAAAGTATTTTTTTGTTACACTTGAAATTCCAGTTATTGCAGTTATTATTACTCTAAGTAGATTGTATATCAATTAGTCACTTGCCAAATGGATTGAGATAATGCAGTTGATGGGGAAACATTTTAGTGTAATCTGTAAGCGCTTCCTGCACTCGGATTGCAGCTTCGCAGCAGCGCTACTAGTGTTGCGATTTCAATCGATAGGTAAAGAGAGAAGCGTGCATTGTAGCCTGTGTATCTCGAAGGTATCAAATATCGGTTTATATGCAATTGCGTGCAGCGAACGTACAAAGCGACTAGGAAGTCCCCGGTAAAGAAGTGAATGCTCCCGGCTCGGCGAGATTGCATCTTTGATACCCGATAATACGTTGGCGAATTTGCTGATTTGTTGCGCGGGATTGTTGCGTGGTGCCACGGTTTGCGGCCTAAAAATACGAACTTTCGATGAAAAACGCGGCGATACGTATGGTATTTCGCCCTTTCACGAGGATATACGATCGCCGTAAAATGATAATTGTCTGTCGTACGGGAAGGTTCTATTGAAAGCCAGGTAAAACGGTACCGCGGAATTTGCCGTTGCTTTATGAAGAGGTACGACGAACGCACTTAAAAACCGGACACCAATTCTCGAGGATGCAAAATACTCGAATGACCCTGCCGCCGTAACGGTCCAACCGTTCCTTCCTCCGGTGGTTTCTTTTCTTCTGACTTCGGCTTTCTTGCCCGACGGGATTTCAAGCCGAACATTGCGGTACTCGAACCATCGCCGGGATTCTCAGCCAAGGAAAAAAAAACACCCACGGAGAAACCGCTTCTGTCGGATACACACCCTGTAATAAGTGATTGCAAAGGTGCACTTTCCGTTCGTGGTATTTTGCCTTGGCAATCGAAAAGAATGTAATTAAATCCACTGTCAATACCTCAAAATCGTAGAACACGGAAACAATATTTTTTTCCTTCCACTAAGAATCATGCTTCAACTCGTGATTTAAATATTATTGATTCTACGAGTCAAATGTAAAGCAAATTCTAACTGTGTAAATGTAGAGAAGAATAGTGCTTTTGATTTTGTTTTAACTTTATATATTGCTATTTACTCTATTACTTTTAAATACAGTAAAAATGCAGCGGTGTACATCTCGGAAAAAATTGCTGTATCCAATTCCGAAAAGTATCCATGTTTTCGGGGGCCGTTATTGCAGATGCATTTGTGAAGCCGAAAGATGCGGATGAACGTGCAGTCGTTCGAATGACCCGAACGTGTAACGGTGCATCGCAGCTTCCCGGTGCCGGCTTTTTCCTTTTTTCGATCTTGTTCGGCGAGTACTCGAACCACACCGCTGATTGGCTTCGGACCGCCCGGGGATTTGTTTTGCGTTAAAACTTTGCCGCAGGGCCGCACCGAAGAAACACGAAAACCATTGCAGATCACACGAGAATCAAAATTCAGTTCTCACTACAACGCACAAGACACTATTAGACAAATTTTTGTCGGTATGTTAAAACAGAATTTTGCAGATTTTAATTTATTCTCGTATTACCATGAAAGCATAACGAAATTGTTTAATATATTAACGAGATACTTGTAAAGAGATTTATTTCATTTCATTATTATCTGTAGTAATAAAAAAGTATTGCTCCGTGCTTGTTTTTCGTTGACAAGAGAAAGATTTTGCGACGGAAGGTTTAATATTGTCCACGAGGTTTATGAGCAAGTGTCCATATAGGGAAAAATCGTTCTAGCGAGATGTGATCGAGTAAGTGTAGATGCATGAATCAGCAATTGTTATCAGCGAGTCGTGTTCCATTGACATTTGATTAAGGACGCAGATGTAACGGCGAGATAGAAGCTCGTGCAAATTGTCCGAGCACACAAACGGGGCAGTGCATGGACAGTACATATCGATTGCTCGATATGCATTTAAGTAGGCTCTACGTTGGGCTTGATGTTAATCTACGAGTCCTGTAATCCGAGAGGGTCGTATAAATTCAACCTATTGTAAGCAACCTATGCCACTTGTAGTCGCACAATAGCATATTTTTTCCAATTTAAAGAACAAATGTAACAAATGGAAAATTTTATCTATCGCATAAGAGGCAATCATCGTCTTTGTGATAGGCGAAACAAATGTAAGAAGTAATTGTATAAATGGAGTTACAAAACTGAGTGCCGTGTGAAATGCTAAAATGTAGCAATATGTAACGACAAATGAATTGGGATAAAGGTAGAGTTAAATTGATTGTAATGTGATATCTCTGGACAATTTCATGCAGGTTCTATGGGTTGTGCATAGATTTACGTATAAACCTTACATAAGTATGCGTGGAAATACGTATTCGAACAAATCGCATCGATTAGATCGCATCGTTACTTACCTAGTCATGAGCTTTTTCAGAACAGTCTCTTATTCCAGGAAAGGAAAGCCCCGCGAGCCAACTCAATTATCCGTCTTCATTTCCTAGACATTTGCTGCTGTGAGGACTGAAGCACTTCTCGATCTTTAAACACGGTCCGTGAAATTTGAGGTTTTCAGAAAAATGTCGTTTTCTTTTGTTGTCGCTTTCTACGGCTGGTTGTTTCCTTTTTTGCCATTGCTAATTACCATCATAATTGTTTGAAAAAACAATTTGCCGTCGTGTTTTTGCGGCAATCTCCGTCTGGGATTTCTATTTAAATTATTCATGTCCCTTCTTGCACGGGGATAATAAACGTTCGTTTAGACTCGCCATGGTTTCTTTCTGAAATTAGTCGGCTACTTGCCACTCAAGTGCGTCAAGCAAAAAGACAGGGGACTCTCGTCCGCCGGAAGATTGCCGGAGCTTCGTCCCGCCGGGAAGGGTGGGTCGACCCTTAACCCTAAATCTTCGTGTATCGAAATATAATTGAGGGGTTGGAAGCGTAGCCCAAAGCCCAGCCACGATCCGACGTATGAGTTTCGCGTCAGCCTTGCATCCCGCCCATTTCGCTTTATCCCTGGGCGTAACGAGTGCATAAAACATGCAAATTTCCGAGGCACGGCAAATCCTTGCACCTTCCTTTCTCGTACACATCGGAAATTACGAGATTACGGTCATAGCTCGTGTTTACAAATCATACGATGCTTCATTATTTCGCTTCGATCCGAGGGTTAAAGCAATTCCAGGTAACCTTCGCATAATACGCTTCATCGGTTCTGCGTTATTCGAGACTTAGGTTCATGCTATTCCCGCAATTGCCTTCCGTGTTATTGAAACTTGAGACTCTACATCTATAAAAAACTGGACATTTAGTTCGGAGTAATTATTAAGAAAAACCTTTTTAATCATAATTTTTCACTGTGCTAGTATTAACTCGGTGTAATTTAAGTCCCTCATTATTCGAGGGTTGCCTGTACTTTTGCGCCGTAAGATTTGTATACAACGAGACGTAAATCTAACGTCTCCGATGTGAATAGTATTTGATCAAATCTCGTTCAAGGACAAAAAATAACAGGTCATTATATTTGTTCATCTGTTTTTGCGTTCTTCGTTCGATAATACTTGATAAAAAGTTTCTCAGCAGTTAGCAGTCGAGTTTGAAACTGAACACGAAAGGTCCAACTCCATGTTACCACGTGCTCAAAGGGTTCATTCAACTCCGCCATTATAATTACTTACCAGGTAGACGTACCTATCAATACACATACGTTGTATTCAACTTGAATTTAATGACTCACAATCGGCGATGCGTAATTAAAGCAAATTAACTGCCGGATCCAGGTGGCAGGGCCCAACAGTTTTTCGTTGCAATTATAATAATTACAAAGCACATTGACGCTCGTCAATTATTCAAAAGACCTGCGAGATAATTATTCTATTAACGCGGATGTATCATTGGTTCTTTAAATGCAAAAGCCTTGACGTTCACTCAATTCTGTGACGAATATATCTCATCCTCAAAGAACACCAGAAATACTTTTTTCTACAAAACTTTCTTTACAATTTCAGCTACATCTTGTATAATCGTTTTCTTTGATACCGATCAATGTTTTTGCGTTCAGTTACAAACGACCAAGGAAGAACGTCAATTATCCGTTTATCGAGATTACACGAAGCTTTCCGTTGTGAACAACGCGCGTTTTCATGGGTTTAATGACGTACAGACAGGACACGGGCATCTTCATTGTTCCCATGCCCCTTTTCCCAGCTGAAACGGACGTTGAACCACCACAAGTGATGCAGGACAAAAGAATTCGTACTTGTTCTCCGTAGCTGTAGGGCAAACCCGGTACTCGGTCTTATCCGGTTTTATGTAACAGCCGCGTAATTGTTATCTCACGGGCCGGTGCATCGAATTTTTCGCATTATCCGGTCGTCCCTGGGTGGTCGAGGAACTTAAAGGACGTGCTTCACGTGCGGCCTGTAATATCAGACGCGAGCCGTGAAGCGGATTTGCCGTAGCCGGGCTGACGTGTGCTTCTCACTCGGTTCTTTGGTTTTTCGATGCCTCTGCCAATACCTCTCCCCCCTCTTTGCTAACGGTAAACGTGCTTACGTATCGACTTGCACGTTTTTACGCGCCGGGTGAATCGAAGAAATTACACCTTCGGGGAAGGGAAGACTACGCGATAAGATTTTTGCCGATGGCAATCGATGCCAAATTTCCAATTACAGTTTCTCACAAATACAGACGACTCTAAACTAATGGCTCATGAGAACTATTGATTGTAATTTTTTATTCTACTCGCTATTATGCGCGTAGGTATGAATCCGAACAATGTGTTGAGTAACGTTGTGTACCGTTTGTGACTCGTTCGTACGAAGGCTCGAAGATGGCCGGATGATGAAAAATGGGCGCCATTTATTTCGGCCGGCAGGTCCTTTTCGGACAGCGGTTGAAAAGGCGATGGAAATTTATGCGAATATTACAATACGAACGGCCGGGCTAAACGATAGTGACAGTATCTGTAATCGTCGGTGCATAATCGCTGGAGGCCACACCTTGGCTCGGCGTTGCTGCAGGATTCGAAAGGCGCAGGATCGCGTGGCTCACGGGAGAGAGGCTCCGTTATATTCCCTCGAAAGGAAGGAGAAAGGCGCAAGAGCCGTTTGCCACGATTTTTCCGGCTCGCTATCGGTCGATTAGTTCGGGCTACACGCGGATTCACTTTCCTGCGTTGTTGTACCCACCCCCTCCTCAGGCTACCACCTTCCTCAGCGTGATTTTACGAAACCCCGTTAAACGCGGGACAGTCTCGTTGTCATTAGCGCGAAAGTTGGCCTTGCATTTAGAGCTATTGTGTCATCTTTCTTCGAGGCAAAGTAAATTCTGCTGTACTAGAATTCCTCGTGGAACAATGCTGCGATTCCCAAGTATCTTTTGCATTAGGCATAACTAGTATACCATTTGTTTCTTACGGTATAAAAATGAGAAAAATCTTATATATTCTTATACAGATGACATTGAATTCCAACGAGTACAAAACACTGGTCACTGAAAATAATCCTTGTGGCAATATTTAGTTTTTGCATTTAGTATTAGTCATTGTTTTACTTGTACGCAGCGTCATTATTGACCATTAGGCACAACAGTGATTTATAATTATAACGTGTTATTGCAATCACAATTTCTTGTCTTTACGGTTTGTCGGCTTTCCCTAGAAAATCAAGTATTCTGCTGGGACAATCACGTGTGCCGAGATGATATCTGCAACACGCGACGTGCGTATTTATGTCACATGTAACAATCTATCTAAGTAAGGTCGAAAAGCAACTTGCCGTAGAAGGTGCAACGTGTATCCGCCCGTGTATAATTATTTTCAACATCCAGGGATCGACTTTCATGTCAAGCTGCCAATAAAGGGCATGAAAATCTATATAGTTCGGCCGCAAAGAAATGGATACAGGCAAAGCCCGTATATTCCTAAGACCGCATACCTACGAACAAATAGGCCGTAAACCCAACGGGTTTGACGAATCGATTAACAAAAGCCTAAGGAAATGAAATTCGTAAAGTCCAACGTGCAGGCTGCATCGTCCTTGAAGCAAACTACCCCGCACTATTTCTTAACAAAATATGTATCTGGGCTGTAAAATTGATAACATCTCACGGCAGCTCGTAGAGCATCGTTGGCCAATTAAAAAGCGAGGTGGCTAATTAAAATTTCTCCGAGGCCTATCGCCGGCCGGTTTGCTGGCTATCAGCGCGAGTAAATCTCTTTTGGCGAAACGCAGCTGGCGCGATATGTAGAGCCGCGAGGATCCTAAGGGCCGGGACATCGGGAACACGCGCGCACTTGCTCCTGCCGTGGCACGTCCTTTCATCTTTGCAAATTCGCCGCGATTAGCCGTCTGAAAAATCGGCTTACCAGGAGAAACACCGGTATGACAACTAGTTCTCTCCCAGGACGGCGAGGGGATGAACGAGGGAGGGAGGCAGGGGGGATACTGACGGACAGAAGGGAGAGAGAAAATTGCGCGCAGTGGGACGCACGCGAGTGCACTTGCCGCCCGTGTACACGCACGTGAGAGACTTACATGCGCCGATGCAGGACCTGTTGCACTCTACGCGCCTCACCGGCTATATATGCGTCACGTGCACTCGTAGATACTCCTGCGTTATGTGCAATATGCACGCGCATAGCAACGTTTTAAGGCCCCGATGTACGCGTCTACGCGGGACTCTCATGCTTCTTGCGTTAGCCACGCGGCGATTAAAAGTTACTCTATCCAGGCAACATTCCCCGCGGGCTTTTTCACGAGACTCGCGCAAGGTTAAACGTGCTTTATTTGGTCGTTGGTGGCAGAAAAATTCAATGTCTACGCATCTCGGTAGGAGTTATTCAAGATGACTCGTGACACAGGCAACATTAATTTATTTCATTTAAATAGATCGGACCTTTCTTGATCAGACACACTTTTGATACTCGCAGAAACAGGGAACTTTTAAACGAAGACACGCCGTTTTTCGCCGGATTAAGCAATATCCACTTCGTAATTTCTCCACAGTGATTTCCCCCATTTGAGAATCTGCAGTTGGTAATTTCATGGCTACGTGATGCAGCAGGTTGGTGCATATTGGGTCGTGTTTGGCGGACCGACTTACGTGCCCGCAACGGTCGCACACGTGAGAAGCGGACGATCGTTTCTGGATTACCGTGACGCGGGCGAAAGGGGGGTAATTTCTCGTGCGCCGATGGCTAGCGCGGAGAATCAGCGGAATGGCAGCCAGGGAATTTGCATGATTGGCGGACTGTCGGCGTTTTACGGAAGGACCAAAGGCACGATCCTCGTACGGTCCTTCGCGCGCGATAAAGAACAAAGGGTTCCCGGGCTTACGGAAATCTCCGTTCCACGTTTTCACGCACGAAATTCCGCCCCGTCCTTTGTATTAGCCAACGTGCCAGCGTATTTTGCGCAATCGCTTTCAAATAAACACGCCGTATTCTTTACCGAAATCGCGAGGGAAACGGCCGCGTGCGAACGACGGTTCGCCGGATTCGGTTAATACATTACCCGCCATACCTAAATGCTTTCTAATGCGTGTCGTACGAGGAATTTCAATTTACCACCTTCCTACTCTCCCACTAACGGTTATACCAGCATCCAACGAATGTTACATGCCGATGTTCACTCGTACTTAGCCGTGAAATTATAGTTAATAAAATCATGATGATGAAATGGTATTTCCATTACTATAATTTATGACGCTTAGCAGCAAAAATTCATTTTAAACCGTCGAGTATATGGACTATAAAATATATCTTCTTTAATGAAATAGCGATATTAATAAAATTCAATCAGCAAAATCACAGTTCCGTTACTATCAATAAAATAACGATTATTTTTCGTGTAGAATCTTTTCATCGCCATTTTTCTACTATAGCATTTACTTGTTTAAGTCCCAGTATTTTCACCTGTACTGCACTGCCACGATTTTAAAGTTTCCGTTCATGGAGTAGAATGGAGACGATAAACAGGCTTGCGCGGCCCTTTTATCCTTTGGTGCGCGAGCACGGCGACGATACGTAATTATGGGCCGAGAATCGGGCCCGGTCTAATTAAAGCACGTCTGCTCTTCTTTTTCAGGTACGCTGACCGGTTGCCGCGGAGCGAGACGGCCTCGTGAGAAAATTGCGAGTCACCGGAAGTACGGTATGATGATTTCACGTACGTCCCTTAAACCGGCCAGTTTCTTGCCGTCATCCAACTCGGCTGACACGGGCTCGATAAAGGCCCGTCGGCTTCCCGTCACGCTCGATCGACCTCGATCGCGGCTCTTCCTGTCCCGAGATAAGCGTGATTAGATGCCGCCAATAGACAGGACGAGCTTTAATGCCTACACGTATACGTCATCCCCCCCTCCCCCCTCTATCATCGCGATTATTGACTACACAATACGTAGACAATTAAGGCCGTTAATGTTTTCGTTAGCTCGAAGATTGCCCTTTCGATCGTTTGTAAAACACCGGTTTCCTTCTTGAGAACGAAGTCAACGACCAGAGTTTTCGACGAGCGATGATTAATTATTGACGACGGGGTTTTGTAAATCCGAAGGATACCTTGTACCGTATGAGCATCGCGCTGAAGAAGTCACTGATCGAAGTTCTAACGGTTCCGGGTAGACGGGATGGCACAAGGCTGGAAAGTTGGAAACGAACGTACTCAAGGAACGTAAAATCGGGATGAGCAAACATTCCGTGCACCGTTCGAAATTCCTGCGCGAGAGCGTAGGTAAACGGTCCTCACGGCTTGTGTCGCAATGCCGCGCGAAAAAATCTACCTTCGCGCTGTGGATAAGTCACGTAGGAGAAAAAGTTTCTTTCGTAAGGGACAGGCCCCGTCGTATGTCTTCGTTAACGTGCCGACGAGATTCGGCTCTTCACCAAGGGGTCCACCGTTTCTGCAATCGCAGGACACCTAAAAACTCGCCGTTATTATCCTAATTGCACGTTGCAACGTACCCCCGAATTGTTTATCGCCTACAATTTTCACGTGTCTTCTTACCACCTGCAACGATGTTTTATCGGCCTCTATCATCATTAACGTTTTTGTCCTTTAAAGTAAAACTCTGACCAGAAGTCATTTCCTTTGCTTGCCCTACCGATTAGGGGGGGGGGTATGATTATCTGTATTTTGCCCATTTTTAGGTTTACAAAATGATTAGTAATGCGGAGAATTTTAGACAATTTTTAATGATTATATGTTTCGTTAAGGGTTTACGAAATGCCGTAGACTGCTTCTTGGCATGTCTAATGGGATGTATATTCCATCAATCTTGATTATGATCTCACGAGTTGCAGTAGAAGACGGCATCGTATGGCGTGCATACCTAATTAAGAACATACACGCGTTGCCTGAGAACCATTAAATCCCGTCTGACGCATAGCGTTTCGGTAATTACGTATTTTTAACTAATAACAGCGCAAATCATCGAGTGTGTCTTCAAGACGATACACGATGACGTTGCAATCTCAATGGTAATTAATTTTCTAATTAAGCGTCTGCCACGGGCATTGTTGTAAATCACGTCTCACTCCTTTCATCGTGAATATCGACTTACTCTGTTTCTCTGGGATGGGCGCTGCAGGTGAAAACGTAGCTTGGCCTTGCATCTGATTACACGAGCAAAGCACCGTCCGCCAATAGCATTTGTAATCAAATTATCCTATTATCTCATTAGGTAACGTGCCCCTTCTACGCCGCTTACACCATCGACCGTCTCACTCGTGATTATGGAACAGTGGAATGGATCGTTACCATCTTTTCAACCGACATACATTTCTCCGGCTCAACGCCTAATAATCTGTCGAATTACCTTTAGGCTCGTAAAGAAGAAGGGCTTTACTTTGTCCAAGATAAAATTAATATCCTTACGGTCCTCGAAAATGCTTTTACACATTATTTGGCCCTTCGTTTTATCTGCCATTTTTTTTAATAATGAAGGAGATTTAACGTCAGCTAATTGTCACAATATTTAATAATGGAATTTTATTGAAATTCTCCGCGACACGCTATTTCCGCGGACATTAAAGTGATTCTCCGTGGCTTTCACCGTCAACGCAGTACCGGATTGCCGGTGTTGCATGCATGCATATGCATCGATGACGTAAAACCGTTGCGGATATGTCGCACGTCTGCTTGCGTTTAGTCGTGCCTACAAGACTGTACTATCTTAAGAATCGTGAGCAAACGGGATTATGCTTATTATCCGTAGACATGTGATAAATTCCGCGTTTCCGCGGTTGTCGCACGTTCTACGCGATGAAAACTCGAGCGGACATGCGCGGGTAGGTATTGGAGAAAGTGAATTACCTGCATGTCTAACAGTCGATTAAGAAATTACCCAAAGCGACATATGAAAATTATTTAACACGATTTCCAATGTCTCTGCAAATATATTCAACTTGTCCGTGCAAATAATTCGTTCGATCGTCAGGAAGCAATTTATGTTCAGTTTGTTCGTAGACTTCCCTTTCCCCGTCTATTCGATTCTTCATTAAACTATTTCAGACTGGTTTCCGACGCGGGTAAAATAAGCACGGCAGTGCCCCTTAGGATTTTTGTTATTTCTCTCATGTACACGATATGGCAAGTCGCTGGCCAGTGGTAATACAGTTTCCGTACGGCGTAAGTGGGGTTCTATATCAGCGACTTCATGTCCGATGCGCTCAGGATACGTCGCACGTTCAGCTTGCATTTTGCCGTGCGTGCAACGGCCCAAGGTTTAACGAACCGATCGAAGGTCGTTCGTCGATTTTCACACGATCGTCATTCCTCCAGCCCCCGTCAGTCCACTCACCGCTGGTCTTCGTCTTCATCCTCACTCGCCCCGAGTTCAATGTTGCCAGTCCTGCCCATACGTAGAATGACATCTAGTAGAGCGATTGACGGGGAACTTAAGACTCTAAGTAACTTTCATTACTCCAAGTAGCCTGTGCTTTTTATACCGGCTTATCCACTCGCTTGACAATCTAATAAGACTCGGCAAATTATTACAATTACCTTGTAGCGCCAGTTTGAGAATAACGTTTTCACTGTCATGTTTTTCAAATATTTGTAGTTAGAATAATGACATATTTCGATCGAGAAAAAAGTCGGTACATGATTTGAAATGTACAGAATTAAATGGGGTTTTATTATACTTATATGTCTGCAATAATTGATTTATTAGTGTGCAATATGTTTTCTTTTGCGTAGGAATATTTTTACTTCGGTATTCCTTTAGTAAAAAAAACCACCAAGTTTCGGACGACGCTGGACGTTTATTAAAAGCTTTGAAATTTCCTCTTTGCAAAGAATTTTCCTGGTAGCCATACGTCAGGAACGTGTGTGCACATACGATTGTCCCGGGGAAGTTTCATCGTGCGTGCAGTACGCGTGTCGATTTCGCAAATTCGTGCGCGAATTTCGTACAACCCGCATATTCTTTCGCGATCCACTGTATCCACCCCAGAAGACGTAATACCCTGCAATAGAATAATCCCTCAAACTAAATCAAAAGACAAAACCTGAAAAATTCGACGTAAAAGAGAACAAGGTTTCGCTGACGAATGAAAACCAATATCGAGTTATCGTGTTGAACACTGTAATTAAATTTGCTAAAACTATAGTACTGATAAACTCACCGAAATTATAGAGAACTTTGCGGTTTACTTTTCTTCTGCATGTAGAGATAAAGGGGGAAATTGAAAATAAAGAGGAGGAGAAGAAGAGGAAGAAGGGAGAAGTAGTAGGGGAAAGGGTGAAAGAACTGCGTACGATCGGCTAGTCCCAAGCACGCAGGCAGAATTCACTGGAAAGTTAGTGATAAATGCAGATACGCAGCTGCGAGGAACGGGGTAACACGCAAATGCAATATACCCTCATTCCCCCGTAACAGGTTCGAAAGACGAGGGTTACGATGGCGCAAGGATATGCGTTTATTTAGATCGTCGATGCATTTATCCCAGAAAGGAAAGGATATACGACCCGTAATACTTAACGTTTTTATCTCCTTGACAAATACGAATTCGGTGCAATAGTAGTTCTCGGTCGATCTAACATCAATTTCCCATTTGCTTATCTTTCGTAGGAAAAGAAAATGACGAAATTAACACGAATGCGTTGTGATACATTTTAAATTGCTCCTTCGTTTTTCATTTTACGCAAAAAAATGTTGTTCTTCACCTACAGTTCACTGGGCACAGAGGAAGGATAGTAGGAAGAGTAAGTAGTTGCGTAGAAAATATGTGAATAATTTTTACGATAAAAAGGGCTTTGTGCCCGCTTATCGGCGTCCATCTGGCTCGTTCTAAGCGTTATACGGCTGACAAGGGCGTTTGTTAGAGGCGTGAAGGAAGTGAAAAAGACAAAGGATGAGAAGGAGGGAAGATAGGAAATAGAGAGAAGGCCGTTGTAGGCATAAACGTTGCGCAGATGCGTTCACGATAACACACCAGGAAAATATGGCATGGTGGTAGGCACCTCGAGGTTATCAGCGACTGATAACTCGACGTAGGTGAGAATGCCCTTTAGTCCTACAACGCCAGCCGTCCGACCATCTTTTAGAGACGTCGGAAACCTGCGTATATCAGGATTAGATCGCTCTTGAGGATCGTCTGTGCCTTCCATTGTTGAACTCTAGCGGAAGCGATCATTTATGTCACGCACACAATGACAGAGTTAACAGATCTTATCGAGTTCTAAATATTGATATCAACAGTCTGACATCTCTGTAACCGCCAATTTTTTCGTATAAGTATGTTTTACTACTTAGTGTACACTGATTATAGGTCTGACGATTCAGTTAGAATTGTACATAATTATTTTGATGCTAATAGAAAATCTAAGCTGTGAGAGGTTGGTAGACGGTGATTATCATTCACTCAACGTTACTTCTCCGTTGTGGATCATCAATCGAGATTGAGATCTGTGAACCCGCGGGATATAACACATAAGTATGGCCGTTGGAAACAACATTAATCGGCCGACTTCGCGTAATCATTTTACCAAGACCCTCGATGATTTTTTTTTTATATTAAACGAAACCTTCTTCCTTGGCCGGATAATTTTCGCCGCTGGTAAAACTTGTTTTCGAGAAAACGTAGGCCTTTGTACGTATGAAAGTGTCCCTTAAGGTTTTCCAGCTACCCGGTCATGTTTAAGGCATGAGTATCCCTCGGAGTCGGCCGGTAAATGTAAATAAATGTAAATTCAACCCCGTAATAATTGCTCTACGGGGGTACCGGCACTGTAATCACTTTAATAGCCGCCTCTGTCATGCCGAGCGGAGGCCATCTAGCCGCCGCGTGATGAGCACCGTTGCATTAATGCTGCATTTTACGAGAGTGTATATTACACTTTTCTGCCCAGAAAACGTAAAATCTATGCCAGCCCCGCTGGGACGAACCTAGCAAACTCGCTGTTCAAATTTCTCGAGAAAACGTCAGAGCAACAACGACTGTTCGCAATTTTACATATTTGTCGAGTTCGGGGAAATGACAGGATATGATAAATCGTCGGCAAATCGTCAGTTATGTAAGGCACCCGATCTTACTGAACGATTTTATTTATCCTTTGGGTTTTAGCGCGGTTCGGTTGACGCCGGATGTCGACTAAAAAATTGCTGGGGAATTCCTCGGGTCATTCGTCTAATTAGGGAACTAATTGTCCGATGACGCGAGGGGGAAAGGAAACGTTTCGTACCCTCCGGCGATGACGAGGGGACCCATTCGTCTCGGACGTCGCACTTGAAGTGAATCCTTAAATTATCCTCGCTGCGCCACGAAGAAACCCATACGTCCTTGCCGGCAGACGTGGACTCCAATTAAAACTAAAGCCGCGCAATCCCTGCCGCGAGTATCGCGGAATCCAGGGTTTAAAAGTCAGGTTCAAGGATAGGGCATACTTACCCTTCACGCTAACTTAATGCGCGATAGGATGCACATTCTCTCATTAATTTTACAAAGCAAGAAATTCATTAATTTCAAGTCTATAGATTCGACGAACATCGTGTGAGCTTTTAAAGAAAATTTATCATGTTCCAATTCACGAAAATTCATCAACTTCGTATAAATAGATGTTATTTGAAGTTCATTATCTACGGATTGGGATATGATATATCTTTTAAAAATGATCTTGGGCGTAGATCGTACGGACGAGAGGCAGTAATTTCAAATTTAGTCGGACATTAATCAAGGGAGAAGCGGTGCTCCGAAGAATTCGTCGAATCTTCTTCTTCGAGCGTTACGTTTATCCGAGGCGATTACCGAGCCGAGTCGTATTGCCCGATGACGAGGCACGATGCATTCGTCTCGGGCGTCGCACTTACGGCGAATCCTTAAATTATCCTCGGAGGGAAAAAGAAGAGAAAGAAGCAAAGCCCGCGTCCTTGTGCATTGCGGCGCAACCGCCACGCGTATGGCTACGCGAGCTCCAATTAAAATAAACGCGTGCGCCGCTTTTCTTGTCACCATTCCATGTTGCTCGGCTAGTGTATATGCACACAGGTGTGCCTGTGTGTGTGTGCATGTGCGTGTGTGCATGTGTGTGTGTGTGTGTGTGTGCAGCTATGGTATCCTTTAGCAGGCTCCTCTGGACTCGTTTCTCTTGTACCCCGGGTCCCATTGCCGCTCGTCTTCTTCTTCATTTCGCTCGATCTTCGTTTCCTGCTCCCTATATTTCTATCTTTCGCTTTCTTCCCCTTTTCCGCTCTTTTCCCCTCCTCGCTCGGCATCTCCGGCGCGCTCCTTCGTCCCCCCGGTCCCTCGTCACCTCGGTCGTTTTTACTTGGCCGATCGTCCGGCTCGTTGTCCTCCTGTCGCACGTTCGTTCCCTCGGCTCTCTGCAGTGCGCATTCTTGCGCTAGTTAAGCGCCGGCAACGACCAGTCAACGTCGCCGTACCCGTCGAGTCAATTCCCAACGCGTACGAGTCTTCTAGATTTTCTTGCAATTAGGATGCGGCACATTGCCAAGGATAAGGTCAACGCCAGAGCCGGCCATTGGTTTTTGCCGTTAGCGACCAACACGACATCGAGAAAAATGCCAAGCCCAACGGGCTCGGTGCCCGTTTTTCTCCAGGGAAAAATTCCTCTAGAAATAACGTACGACTTTTACAAACAACGAACAACACTTCACAGGAAATCTAATTTCCATGTATATGTAAGGTTTATGCTTCAAACGTAAAAGTCGTTAAAACATTGTTTATTGGATAGAATATCCTGAGACTAAAGCTTACCTTCCTCGGTGGAAAATGGATACACACAATTCCCTGGACGCGTGCAAATGTGGCAACTGAATTGAAGTTTCGAAACATTAGCTCATGAAATTATAGAGTTTCGTTTTTCCAGGAAAGTGCTTGAGACACCGGTTTGCCAAGTCCATCGACATAATTCCGCCGGCAGTTTCCACTTGAAACTTAGTTACAAGAATCGCATATGTTTTCCACATTACAGAACGAGTCGAACTCATCTTGCGTGCAGCGGTTGGTCGATCCCTGCGCAGTGCCTTCGATCAGCCGGGCTACTTCAGCTTCTCTATCTTTTTCCACTTGGCAGTTAGCGATAATCTCGAACCAGTACTCGAATCCAGTTCCCCGGCGGACGAGCTATCGGAAAAAGCGTGCGGCCAGAAGACGGAGCTACGGGAGATCGCGTACACGTCTGTTGGAGAATAGTCAAAGATGTTTTTCTTGTCGCCACTCGAGGTTGCTCGTCCCCGGGCTTTGTCGTGGGCCCCTCGTCATTTACCACGACGATTCCTCTTCGACGTCCACCGGGAGGTTCTCACCTGCCTGTCCCCCCGCCTATCCTGCGGTTCTCGTCGCGACACCATATGTCGCTGGCCGCGGGGTCGACGACATCCTGCGGAAACTCGCAACATATACATCGACTCTTTGCTCGACGTTTGTTCGTTTCTTTGTTTGTTGTTTGTTTTTTTTTGGCCATCTGAGAAACCGCCGACCATTCGCCGACCGACGCGGAGGACTGCGAGCCGCTTCATCTTCCATGGCTGATCTAAGGCACTCCGCGGGTCGTTTGGCTCAAGTTTCACAAAAAACCGAGAGCCCAGATAGTGGCCCTGTACTTTCGACAGACATACAGAGAGCTGCTTGAAACTCGCGGAATTTTGTTCCACGCGTACAGCACGAAAGTCCCTCCGGGAGAAACTTCCATTGTAAATCGTCATCCGTACGCAAGGAAATTAAGGTCGCTAATTCGGTCGTAGCGAATTTTTTGCTTAAATTAACGTAAATTAGCTTGAAACACGTTTAATTGCCGGCGCAATTTTTCGCGAAAGTTCGAGACTTTTTAATATAGCAAGAACCTTTAGTTGGTGCGCTGATATTTAGCACCAGCAATAAAGGCAGAGTTACTTTTGATCTCCCCCTTCGAGCGATTCACGGTTCTGATAAAATCGTTTTGCTGCGCGAAAGTTGCCCTATCATTTACGCGTCGTCAATTAATGTTAATTGTTTTCCTTCTGCTTCGCTCGATCGTTCGTGCTTGCCGGAAAAAATCTTTTAGCTTTATCGTCCACGGAAAGCGCGCGCGCGCGTGAATTATGCATACGTCTGGCCGGTTTCGCGTCGAATTCCAGTTTCCGCTCGGCAAGTTCTTCCTCGGTTTCTGCAATTTCCTACGCGCGCCAATGCTACCGTCCATCGATTTAATGGAAGCCCGTCGCACGCACGGAATATCGAGAGGCCCGTAAGAGGATGAAACGATCGTCCCCGTCCATTGGATTCTGAGGCACTTCTGCCCGCGCGCCGACATAAACGCCGTGTCATTATCCCCACGATCCACGGAAAAGCCGCCAGGAGGATCTGCAAGTAGGAAAAAATAGCCGATTCACTGAGATTTACGGAGCCGAGCGAATACTTGAAACATATCTCCTGACGAAAGGGCAAAAAACAGAGAGTAGATCGACAGATTTCCCTTGCACACGTGCTCACTTTCATATTCACTGACGTATTTTGCTTTACGGAAACTTCCAACGTACTATCACAGCCATGCAATTGCAAATATTTCAAACGTACCTCATTACTAACGAAGAAAAGTGTGAAAGATTAATAGATTTTTCTTGCACACTAATTTTTTGCAAATGACATATTCAAGGTTTCGGGCACTTTAATGCACTACCAATACGTAAGACCTTTTTAATCTACGGTACTATATCTTTTGATAATCGACAGTAACTTCTTAAGAACGATTTCAATGTTGCCATTCTTCCAGTTCAATGGCGTCGGATTCAGGGATGTTCACGAGCACTTAGCGCGTTTCAACGTCGAGGCGGTTACAAATATAGACACTGGATATCGCATTCGATTTTACCACGTTCTACTAACTTGTGCACTCCGCTTCGTATTTTATTTCTCCTTAGAACGGCACGTTTCGAGGAAGAGCACACCCCACGCTGGAATGTCAGCTGCGTATTCTTATAGGAAGGACGTTACGGAGTGACGGCCGGTGCACCAGCACGGCACGTCTGTTACACCTGCAACGTCCGTAAAATAGCACTTGCACAGAGAGAGCTGGAAAGAGTGAACCTTTGCCAAGGCCCGTTTATGGGCGTTGACGTGCTTTTTCTCGCGGCTGCCCACTTTTCCTGGACTCGGCGAATGGCTTTTTCAAACGATCCTTCCACTCGGTGTACCATTTCTACTGCATCGATCCAAGGCCGGGGGAAAGTTGAACTTCAACTTCAATTTCGATCGCAAAGTTCCCTCGGGAAATGAGGGAAAATTCTCGTCCGTATGATCGCGGGGAGTACGTTAAATGTTGTAGAACGTGTTGGATAACGCGAAGACGCAAACGGCACTCGAGCGTAACGCCTGGGTAACCTTGAACGATCAATGAACGTCCAACTGCCAGCAATGCTTGAAAAATGCGAAACAGGTGGCGAACTCGGTTCAATGCCCATGCTGAGTAACATCGCCTCGGTTTCCCCGGTATTCCAATTTTTCCCACGACACCGCAACAGTGTTGATAACCATCGCCGTTCAATTTGCCCGAAAAAAAGTCATACACTAAGCCGCACTACAGTCCTGACGAGTCTTAATTAAATCTCCCAATCACTAAGATCATCCGCGCTGACTAATAAGCGAGATTAACAGCGTCCCGTAATGAAAGTCTCTAGAAGAATCTACCCTTAGTATCAATGAAAATGATGGCAAGGCACATAAAGCAAGGGTCCACTGATCGTTTCTAGCATCATTTTAGTAGCGTCAGTCAATTCTGAGTACGGCAATTACGTGAAAATGGGAGCTGCTCATTCCACTGCGATGCGATGTCCTTGGACGATCAAGGTCCGGTCGAGTACCGATGGACCGTTGAATGACATAGGACGAGCAAGGAAGATAGGGGCAGAGATGCAAGGGGGTGATGGGTAATGCTCGTTGTGATCGCTTCAGCGGTAATTAGCGACTCGTTCATTTTTCCATCTCAACGTAACTCATCATCCGTCAGCGTAGTTTGCTGATGGTTCGCGTTGGACCAGTCGGCGGGGTGGGGGGAAGGGAGGGTCCTTGATGGGCCTCTCCTTGGACGGTGTACATACATTAACGTGTACAGATAAGTGCGTACGCCCTACACGCCAGCGCAGTAACCCGGCCGTTTACTTTTATCCCCCCCGTTTTATGGCAGGAAGTCATTACCTCATGCAGATATGCTGCGCACACGCGCCTCCCACTGGTGCCCCGCCGAATCGCTACCTCCTATTATTCTCCGTGAAGAATGTGGAATGCTAAATGAAAAAGCAGGAGATCGATACGAGTGCCGGGAAGAAGGGAAATCCATGATACGGGAAATGTGTCGAAGAAAGGGGAAAATTGGATAATTCGATAGTGCAAAAGGTTATTAAAAACTATTAAATCGGGAAAAACAAAGGTACAGGAAAGAGGTGAAATTAAAAAAAATGTATTACTTAGAAAGTATGTGATATGGTAAGAAGGTAGGGAAGGTGGGTTAAATGTAAAACAAAGAAGAAGACCAGGGAAGGGTAATAGGAAGAAAAAGGGTGAAGAATACAATACTTGGAAAAACACTGCAGAGTCAGAGCAAATGGCACGTGATAGTATGAGATGATTCACCATGAGTAAGATTTAATGACACCCTCGCAATATATATTTCGTCTGTGATTCATCGTCGTACGTGGAATGCATCCAAGTGCAGTATGAAAAATTACAAGTTATTACCATTAATTACTATGACTACCAGTTAACGAAACATTCAAATCAAATTTACGTTTAATTCTGTCATTAAGTCCTTTGTTTGAATGATCGGTTTCCTTGAAAGCAACGAAAAATAGATTAATCGGTGGATTCAGCAAGTTTTCTTAGAAAAATTTTACAGTCTCCTACAGTAGAACGAAATTTTTCGTTGAAAAAAGTGTGATTGCTATAAGGGGATCGGCCTTCTTATTTTCTCGTGAAGATCGGTGAGATCTAGTCTGCAGCGTATGTAGTTCGCGTGGGCACTTCTCCGTCTTGTACATAATGTGCCTCGACACAAGTTCAAACGTAATTCCCGCTCGTGTGTAGGCTCGTGGGGATTACAAATGCCTCTACGAGGGTTCGCAATTACAGAATTTCTGCCGACTTTTCTATGCGATTGGCATTGTTCCTGGGAGCTGGGGGGGAATGCCGCGGCGACGAGGAACACGTAGTCTACGCTGGGCCCGTTGTAAACCCTTATAGGTCCGTAGTAAATAGCCACCGTCTGAGAAAAAAAATGGCCGACAATGGTCAGCGCGGATACCACAGATGAACAGATGGCCACGCGGTCTTTAGGCAATTTACGATTCCCTCGAATCGTCCTTTACCTCCTTCTTTTCCACCGACTGCTTCGGCTCCTCATTCGTTTTTGCTAGCGGACACCGGATAGTCCCCGGAGGGAGAGGATTTGTGTTTAGGAATTCCGTCTTCTATTTGCTAAACTTTATCCCCTCCAAATGTATTCGTTACACCCTTGCCCGACTCCCGAGATTCCCAACTTCCAATCTTCCTTCCACGAATTCTAACAGTGGGACATGCATGATCGCAAAATTCAAATATTTTAGCCGCAGAAACAAGTCAATGGTACAAAATAATTTGATTACAATGACACATCGAAAAAAACATTCCTTTCACTTTTGCAATTTTATCCAGTCTCCCTAAGGTTCCACCTGTCCTGCCTGTCAACAAAATTCTTCAGTTCTTTGCAGTTATCTGTAATAGCTAAGTTCATTCTTACGAGTACGACGTTATTAAACGCGATGCTCCGAGAAGTAGACGTGCCGCGAAGTACAGAAAGGCTGTAAGCGTGGCACGTAAAAAAGAATTCATGTCGCAATGATTTGCTCGTGCCAGAGGTGGACAAAGCCCGCGTTGCATTCTAGACAGTCCTTATACGATCGGAGCTGCAACGCGGCATTGTCTAAGCGTTTTTCTAGCTGGGAGGAGGCTCCTTGCGTGCAAGTTATATAACAAAATGGCTGCTTTCTTCTTCTTCTTCTTCCTGAGCGAGCCGCTCTCTGTGCCAGTGTTCCGGAGTGTTCATGTGTGAACCTGTAGATGGATGCCTACGTGTATGTGTACGTGTCTACGTCGTTGTCGGCACGTAAGGAAGGAAGGAAAGGTTCTATGGGACTTCACGTTAGGTTAGGTTCACTTGGTTAGGTCTATAACCGAGCCAAGGGAATGTCAGTGGACCGTGGAGCCGTAGAGCCGGGTTATCATCCCAGTTCTCAGATCAAACCACCGACGAGTAGATTAATAACGTGTTAAACGCAGACTTCCTCCCTTTCTACGCCAAGCCTTTCTTACTTACCATCTTTTACGCATATTACAGACTTTTGAGAAGTTTGCCAACGCTCCCTCCTTGTTTCTGGAAAACAGTTTCGGTGAATACTCATTGCTGAAGTACCTTCTTTTTGTCGCACAAAAAAATAACAGAATGCCGGTTTATTATGGTTTTAATGATGGAATTCCGATAAAATGAATCGGCCGATTATACCTGCGGGGCATAATCAGCGATTTCAAAGGGTTGAGCGTGGTCCGGGAGGGAGTTCGATTTTAGCGCTGCTGGCTTCAAAAGATCCTCATTTCACACTCATCTGCGATCAGGTTTACGCGAAGTTCGAGTTGCGAAAAAATTGTTAAACAACGGCGAGCGTCCGTTGAAAATTTCAGATACGCAATTTCCTTGCTCGTGTTCAGCGAAGCAAGATTGAACCTATTTCTACGAACTTTGCACATGAATTTCTGCCAGTGAATTATGTATTTTACAAAAGAATTCTCTTGTAAAACTTTCTAACCCACTCGGCAAGAGCGGCATTAGTGCTGTAACTAATTTTACGTGCGGGGGAACGCTCTTTCGAAGATTCCATCATGCTGAACACCATGGTCGGCGGTCACACATAAATATGGATTCCGAGAGATTAATAGCTCCTTAATTGCGGAGTTGGAAACCAATGATGATCACCGCATGCTTAGGGATCATTATTACGGACTAATGCATACTTTCCTGTGCTTATTCACGCGCGATCCAATGGGATAACTATTATCTGCCCGCGCATCGTTCGAAAAATGCAGCGTAAATAATGCACCGCCGGAACAGCAGAGGTAATATTGAAAACGAATGGAAAAAACGGTGAAACTCGCTCGTTAGAATTATAATCCTCGAGAAGAGAGTTCACAAATGTCTTACCGCAGAGGAGGAGCTAGTCAATCATTCAGTCGTCAACAACTACTACAACAGTAGCGACCTGGCAGAGAGTTGTGTTACCGCACAACTCTTACGTCCCTATTTTTCAGCTTAACGTGAAATAAGTCACAAATATGGACCGCTAGTTACATTAAAAAACATACAAAAGTCACTGCACTGTTTGGAATCAATGGAGAAAGTAAGGAAACACGGGACAGTAACTTGTTACTTGAGAATTTCTCGAACTTCTTACCTTGACGAAATCCTAGTCAATCATTCAACGTCCGTCTGTGATTCTTCAGCAACATTCTACGGATGCGGCAATAAAATGCGCGGTAGTCGGCATATGTATATGTATGTGCGAACTGCGCCCATCGTCGAGAAGGAAAGAGAAAGAAATGACAGGATGCGCGCTCGGTCCTGCGTCTGCACTCGGATCCAGTATTTCTTCGTCCATTCGTTCCCCTTCCTTCCGCCCTTCGCCGTGTTTCATATTTCCCCGTCGTTCTAGCCTCTGCCGTTGTCCCGACATTCCGCTTCTCTTCAAAGGGCAAAAAAGTTTACCTAGGAGACACTTTGTTCGGTCCGGCGAAAGTGATAAAAACCATTCAGTTCGGTTAAAACTTTAAGCATTGCCAAAGGTCCTTTACTTATTCCAATCTTCTCTCAAAGCTTCTTTATTCATAGTGAATAGCAAGCACGGTGATTAATTTTTTAATAAAATGTTGATGGATTAACTGCTTTTACTTATATTTTTGTTCTCAGCGAATATCGGTCTTAGATAATAAATGTTGACGATTAGAATGTTAATAAGCACACGTAAACCGGACTGTGGCGAACAGATTTCCATGCATGTTGTTGCTAAAGAAAGTACTTTCGATTTTTACTGCTCGAGGGCGAAACACCTTCGTTGGGAGGAGACGGAAAGTAACGTGGGGGAGCAGAAGAGGAAATGCGAGGAGCCCTCGCGGCTTGAGATTCTATTGACTCTCCTGCTCGGCCTACGCCTCGTCGATGTTCCATTGTGCAAGCGCAATATTAACAGCAATATGCGAGGACAACAAAAGAGCGATGAAAGTCAACGGCATGGCCACGTGGTGGTTTAAGCCGACAGTACGGGACGAATGAATGATTCAGGACCGACCAACCCCCGCGACTTTTGTATTCGGACTACCTAACGAGTATTCAAATTCATACACCGCAAGAAACTCTCTGTATCGTTCGCGAAATAGGATTAGCGCAAGAGCAGTAAGCGTAGACTGACAACATGCCTTTCAGGGAGATACAAGTGATTCGTAATAACGTCTTATCAGACAAGACAACGTTGTGTTGTATATCCTTGCATCCTAACATGAGTCTCCATCATTAGACACCTGTTAATCATGGTAATCACTCTTTTCCACTCGGCAGCTTTCAGCGTACTCCCTTTTAAGTCGAGTACTTTTCGCACGTGCACGAAAATTGCATACTTCTACACGACGACTTTTCTTAGGGCCATAAACTCCGACTTCAGCAGTGTCTGCGAGGTATAAACGTTTTGCACCTACCGTGTACCGAAGATTTCTCCTTTCAACGTGCAGAAAAACCCTAACAAAGGGCCTTGTCGAGAGGTGACAGGATGTGGCTACGTAAACCGCGAGTTCCAGACAGAAGACACGTATTTCTCCTTTTTCTGACCTGGAAACAGTAACGCTACCACGAGTTCAGTATTACAAGGCTGTGTTTTCTGAAGAAAACTCTTATACGATTCACGCGACTGTTTGGCACTGAAAGGTGTATTCACTATTCTGAAATAAGGACAATCCTTGCTAGTGAGCACGCTTATAAGGCTATCGATATACGTCGATCGATATAATATATATCGGCCGTTGCGCAACAGGCATCGTGCATTCACCCTGAAAATACACTTGCCGCTGGCGCGATAAGGTGTTGCTCGTGAACGATGGACCGAGATTCTCGAACCGATAACGCGGTAAATAATCCGCAATGTAAAATATTCTGGTAACGTTCTAAAGGATGCTAAAGTCATCGAACTTTAACGTAATTTAAAGCAGTGATGCTTTAATCAAATGCTTTAATCTAAATTGTCAATCATCTAATTCTACCCAAAAAACATCCGATTAAAATACTACTGAGAATAACGTGAAAAATAATAAAAACCACATTTCTAAGAGAATAGATCTTGTAAAACCTTTGAAAATCTGTGCATGAGAATTCAAATGAAGGTACGCAAAACGTCGCGATACTTTCAAATTGGCTTTTTCTTGTATCTCTTTGAGCAGAAACTCGAGAAGAATAAGGAAAGTACAAGCAGAGCGAGCTTTCTAGATATTCTAGCTAAATTTATGGCAGTACCTCCCTAGGAATGCAGGTGTACACAGACAATAGCAACTTAACTTGAGAATCTTCGCCATCTTCACAATCTTCCCTCCCTCCTTCGAATGATTTCGTAGCCGCAAAGTGGAGTACGCACCGCGAGCTTTCACGCTTCACAGTCCGCAGTGACGATGCACCGTTTGACATGTTTTATGCATAGATGATGCGTTAATTTATACGCGAAAGGGTGGATATTATTTTCGAGCAGTTGTGGGTAGGTGAAGGCTCGCTCTTGAAATGAATAGAGCCGCGCGCGTAGACGGAAATACATCTTCGCGTACGTTTGCGCTGGCGAGGAAGCTAAGCAGGATGAGTCAAGCGCGAGACAGCGTGGGCCGTGAGAGATGCACTCGGCCGTGTTGCACCGTATGCACTCCTTCGAGGCTGGCCCCGCCGTCCCCGCTACTTTCGGCGCCGTCCGAAACGTTCACGAAAATACGGCGCCGTTGTAAATGCAAATCCTCCTGCGCCGGTAATTTATTTGGGCCACGAGAGATCGCGCGCGGTCTCTGTTGCCATTGCTCTCGCCAGTCCGCGGAGATTTGTTTCCTCGCTGAGAGAATCTTGTAGCACGGGCAAAACTTCGCGCTGAATCGACCGTATACGCGAGATTCAATTCATGAACAGCCGCGCAAGTGTCCTATATAGGTGAGGTTTATTGCGCGCGAGAGTAGGATCGGACGTAACTCGACGTTCAATGCAGCGAATAAATCTGTCTGGATAAAAACGTTCTCGAGCTATCTAAAAATCCTTTCTACGACGAGCAAGGGGAAATCTCCTGCGCGCGTCCGTTTCCATTCTTCCGGACAATAAAATGATACGCAGGCGATACCTTCGCGCGGGAAGATAAAAAGATGCCTGGCAGTAGGCTGCCGGGAGCGGGCAGCAATTCAAATCGGCAGTAGCATCCATTTGGATAAAGGAGCCCTTACCGCGATACTGATCAGTGATTTATAACTCGCTGCTGGAATGCGTGCGGACACGCCGATGTCTCCTCCGACATCATCGATATCCATTATTGTACTCTTCTCGCAGCGTCCGGCAAGAATCAATGACCATCCATAAACAAATCATTGCCACCTATTTCTTTTATTAACCGGAAATACGTATTTACAATACGGAAATACAATCCTTCATTTCCTGTGTCTCGCGTTTACACAACATTTGTCCCTGCATATTCGACACTGTTAAACAGTAATTCACGGACAATTTTGCCTGAGTGTCGGTTCGCTCATTTTCGCGGGACGCTACTGAAAATAAGTCAAGCTTTCGGGCGACGGTATCCAACAGCGCATTCGCCAGTTGCTCGTAAATCATCGTGCCTGCGCAGTTTGGCCATTTTCTTTTGGCTTATTACGAAAAATTAAGCGAGCGTCATTACGAAAGGGACGTACCGGCCATCCGTCATTCATTTCCTCCTTTCGTTCTCGCCACTGCGTGAACTTACCCCGGCTGGCCGTGATTCATATACTTGTTTTCTGTCGCTACACACCGCGCACCGACCGACCGGCGGATTATAAGTCCCCGACCGTGTATCTTCATATTGCCGAGTGAGCCTCTTCTCTCGTTGCACCTTTGCCAACCGAAGAAAAAGCCCTCCGTTAACGACATTATGGCGATCGATAAATCTCCGCTCGCTTTAAATGCTCGCATAAATTAGCCGCGGCTCGTTGCGCGGGCCGCTTGGAAAAATAAACGGACGCACCGAGTGCCTTATAACGCGCCTTCTACGAATACCTGTTTTGTCTGAAAGGATGAACCAAAGTACCCGATATAGGTCGGAACCCACTCATCAGTCAGTCGTTACGTATCCCTCGTTACGAGACACAAAACAGAATAATTAGTTTCGGTTACTAAGTAATACAGATGTCTGACAGTTCACTCCCAGAGAAAATAAGTGTATGCGTACTCGTTAAGATATTATTAAGTATAACCATAACTTTCATCATTGTCAAGGACTTAACCTACCCTAACTCTATCGTTGTACCATTGTTAAAACAATTTTTATTCTAAAAAATATTGCATATTCTTTGGCTATTTCTTATTAAGTTCCATTCAATATTCATTTGACCCACTGACTACTTACTCTCCAATTAAAATCAACTTTCCTTACGCAAAAATCAATAAAAATTCTCCTAAATCATCTGACGCATCGACGCAATCTTTCTATTCTCTTTCGTTGCAAAATGTGCAAAAAATTGTGAAATCTCCCAGCATCGGGCTTTCCCTGCAATCCATGAAATTACGACTTCCTTGCCAATGTGAGTGCACGGTGCAACGTGCATTGTGTCTACGGGACGACGGGCTGACAGTACACGCATCAAGACGTTCAACGTTGCGCACACAGTGAACGCTGTTTAAATGCATCGATACACATGTCCAAGTTCCGCGTGTGTCCGGCACGTATAGTCGATAACACGAGGCCCCGTGTCGGTGATCTCAGTTGCTCGTTATTGTGACATCGATGCGTGCAGCCCCGCGTTCGAGGCATTCCATTTTTTTCCCCTCGGTTGCATAAGTGTCCGGCCGTAAACGAGCTCGCCCGGCCGGCTTGACGGCCGGCATACAGATTCGGCACTTGGAATTCGTTTGGCGAACGGGCACAGTGTTATATGTTTACCCCGAAACCGGAAGGTGACGATTCCAGGTAGGACAATGCATTTTCTGGCCGCTTTCTCGTGCACTTGAAATATTTCCGAGATATCGTCATTGAGAATTAAGGAAATTATCATCTTGAGGAAACTCAAGGGGAAACGAATTTAAAGGTATATTAGGGAACTCTTTTAACGTATAATTTATCGACTAACATGAATCTTGGCTTGCACTTATGGCTAAATATTTAACACCTCGTATTGTAAAACATGTTTCTACCCCCAACAAGATCGACTTTAGGTAAGATATTTAAAAAATTGGATGTGAAAAATGTTTTGCATGTAGATTAAGCGTGAAAAAGTTACTATTATTCGTGCTCATACATTTATGAGATCATCTATACGATTTCCGCGAACCTTATGGACAAACTTCCTGTGTTATTCCTGCTGATGTTGTTTTTGCCTTGAGAGATTTGGTGAACATGGTTAATTTAATTAACCGAGAAGGCAAAGCTGGCTGGGTGGATTACAGAAGATCGTGCGTGAAAGGGCAGAAAGGTTAGAGCTGACGGTCATCGAGACTCGGGCATTGAAAAGTTAATTGCCGTGTCCGAGGCTTGCCGTAAGTGTCATTTACCTTGGCGTACTTACCTAAAAACAGCAGCGTTCGGAGAAGCCTTGGTTGCGGTCAAAACTGCCAGGTGTGTCCCGGGCACTTTTATTTGCCGATGTTCGCCACGTGCCGGTTGATTTGAGACTGGGGTTCAAGGTCCCAAAGGTCCGACGAATCGTCCTGCCGAGTTACGATCCGCCCCTCAGGGGTCGTGGGGATCGTGAGAATACAGGTATTGGGACAGGACGAGTGGGGATGATCGACGTAAACATCCGAATTTTCATTGGCCGGTTAATACGAAAACACAGCGTCGATGACTCGAAGATTTATAAGAGAAAGGCCTTGGCTAGTTCGAGTCAAATTTAAAGTACATCTCTGTAGGGGGACAATTAATAATTTTCCGAGATCACTTATTTATCTTCGACGTACTAGTTTACTGTTATTCGAGCAAGGCAAGGTCGCATACCTGAGTATTAGACAGTACACGTTTACTAAATAACCAGTGGGTGAAATGACGTAAGATCTCGGTAAAAACTAGCTCAGAATAACGTAAACCCACGTGGCGCAGGATCGGTTAATAACAGTACCGTCGAATATTTGCTGTGGTATTTACGAATCTGTTTGATGGTAAATCGAATCCTACGCGTAGTTCGCGTTCAAGGATCGTAAAAGTATCTAACAACGGCGCATGACGTAACGCTCCGTTGGTCTTCGAAATAGCCGAACGAGTTTCTGCCGATAGAATGCAAGGGTCCAGGGAGGAAGGGGGGTGGAGGGAGTAGGACGAACCCCGGAGTCCTTTGGAATTATATCATCGGGCCGGTAACTTTGGGAACGTTGCGTCTCGAGCGATCGTCAGCGGTTTTATTTTGCAGACTGCGCGGTCGGCCGAGGTTTTCTGGGTCGAACGGGTCAGGCCTGCGTTCTGGCCTTGGAAAACGACCGAACTCGGGCCGGGCCTTTCTTCGTCGTCGCGAAACGTGTTTGCCGCCGCGTGTCGGCTCAAACGAGGGCCGGTCTCGTTGAAACGGCGCAAAACTGGTTGGCCGGAATGGCCCCTGAATGAGGCCCCCGGGCGAAATGGGCCTTGACATTGACAGAAACCGTTGCATCGGTACAATGGACCGATTTTCGTTCTATGCCGGGCAAAAAGTTATCGACGATCAAGGGCGGATCGGTGGGATGATTGAATTAAATACATGACTGATCTCGCCGTTATCGCCAATCAAGGATACCACTGCGCATCGTAGAACGTGCAAAGCACGGCTCAATGGAGGGGACGACGATCGTCAAGACGAAAGGACCGTAAAAAAATAAGAAATGTAGAGTAACACGAAGGAATGAGAAGAGCGCGAGAGGAAAGTATGGAAAATAAATGGTGGCTGATGATAATTTAGCTACTTCACTAAAGCTACTTCTTACGCGTCAGAGAATTTTCCTGGGTAGGAATTTCCTAAATATATGCATATGAGGTAAACACGTATTCAGATTCGTGACTATCTTAAGAACATTTCCGTCGTATCAATTTAAGACATTTTTTTTACGAAAAGCGAGTATCTAAAAGATGCGAAAATCGTGCGTCTGGCGGGATTAAATCACAAAAGGTATATTTGGGTTTGGTCCATCATTAACTTAAACAGGTGCATTGTAAGGACCGCGACAAAATATGTATTCAGAAAGGACCCTGTGACCGTGACACTGAGGTTATAAATTTCGAGCAGAAACACCGGCGAGAAGGACTCCGCCTTCTGTGAGTCACTCTCGGATGCATAAATCTGCAGCGTGGACAAAAAAATGTTGAATCCATTAGTCGGAGGAAGCGAAACCACGACATCAGTCACGTTGGGAACGTGCTGTGAGATTGTTTATTGGGCTGCGAATGGGTTAGAGTGTCTGGTATTGTCGAAGTCGCCGGGCTTTGACAGAGATAAGGGAATTCCAAGGAAATCAATTGTTATTCGCAGTTTAGCTGGCAGGCCAGAACATGGCAATTTTTCACAGCACCCCTTAAGGCTATCCCTAATGTGCAAAACGTTCACCGAAAATCCAATAAATCTCAATCGAAATAGCGACGACAGGACGATTTATCACGATAGACCTTCCTTCACGTGGCTATCATATTCCTTCTGTACGGTAAAACTTTTTGAAGCATTCAATTCCAAAGACTTGCTGCTGCTCGGTAGGACTTTTTCTACGTAAATTTGTCCCGTGACGGAAATTCGAGTCGTGTTAAGTGCAAGAAAAGGGATTTTACGAAAATCAGCGTCGAAGGGAACGATCCTGAGCTGGTACCTTTTAACCCCGCGATTTCCTGCATGACCCTAAAGGGCAAGTATAGCCTGTGCATTGTAACAATGCATCATCTTGTCGCGCTGGGAGGTTCGGTGCTTCAAGGCTGCCTGAACCTGCGACTCCGGCTGCGGAATACAATGGACGGTTCAGGCACCGTCGGTTCGATGCTTACATTATGACTATCCACGTTGCTTGGCACATGTAACGATACTTATCCCGCTATCCTTCCAGGCTTTGTCTCACATCGCTGGGAGGAGCCGATCGTTCGACATACTTAAAAAACCACCTACGATCGATAATCTCAAAACGTGCTAGGACTTAGCATCTCTGTACTTGTCGATTCAAGCGAAGAAACTTCCTTTGCCGAACAATATTTCTTCCTTGGAAGTTTTATAAGCAGTCTGTTGTATTTATGGCGCATAAATGTTAGTGTTACTTGCTTCGAAAATTCGTTGAAATCTTTATTGATAACAGACATCTCGAACTTATCCGTCATTACTCATTAATTCCTATTTCATTAGACGAGCGATGACCATCGAAGATGAATGCCATGTATATTCAGCCGTCGTCAGCCTTGACTTGTATAAGCACATATCATGCGGACTCATCTGCATCCGTACCGTAATTACGAGTAATAACTCGCAAACATTGACAGATGGGCTTTTATGGCGTACTTAGTAGAATCTCCGTTCCTCGTTTTCTTCATTTCAACGTCCCGCTGGTTCATTAGTTTTCATCGGAAATGCGAAAAGTCAGTCGTTGGAAAAGTCGTTTATCGTTAAACATCGTTTCGCGAGTTTTGTTGTTAACTTTGAGATAAAATGTTTTCCCAGCGGCGTATCTTCCGCAGCTTTACGCAACGCTCGGTCTTATTAGCCGTGGTATTACATGCCGGAAGACGATCCCTGTAAATTATCGAGGCATAGATAGGCCAGCGCTCGAAGTGCCTGAGGATCGACCGACTGGTCCTGCAGCAAGGCAGATTTGATCGATATGACAAGCTCCAGCGCGTACGTTGGCGCATCTTCCTCCGGCGATTATCCTCCGCGTTTGCCCCCTCAATTTCGTAGTTGCGGACAATCGAGCTGGAACGACGAATTACGGTTCGCTTCGTTAGTATGCGTCGGCGGTACGACATGTCGACCTTTTTCTACCCGACGGCCAGGTTCAACGGCCATAATTCTCACAATTACTACTTCGCCGCGAGTTTCGTTTTCTTCCGTAAGCGTGAAAAAATGGCTTGCCCTATTTTCTACTCGTCCCTGCGGTTTATCACTGGCTTTACTACGTCCTGTTGAACTCTTTTGTAAGGCTCGTCCCACATCGGAGGAACTTCCGATGCTAAACGTATCGCTTGTAACACGAAGCACGCGGTTTTGTTGTATTTTCTCCTTACATTGACCTTCGTTACGCGACGAAAAAATTCGATGCCCCGAGTAGCATGAACAAATACTCGAAATGGCAATGAACTTTGCTTTCACCGCTTCTCAGACATGCGAAATAATGTCGCTGTTATAGCGGGAATTTTTTCGACTTAACGATACGTCGCCATTACAGTAGAATAAATTCGAAATTTCTGTCGAGGATATTTCTGGTATTACAACTTCTCTTTGGTATCTTGAATCTGAACTAGACTGTCTAGGTAATAATGTCATTTCTCAGACATTACTAAAACGTCCGAAATCTGTAAGCTTGTATTTATTGATGTAAGTCTCATTTTATGTACAAATATTTGTTTATATTTCCAAGCTAAGAAGAATTCATGATTGATTGTTCGACAAAGGTCGTATGTCAATGTTCATAGCTGTGAAGATGGTATTAGACTGTTACATCTTGTGCTTGATCTTCGACGACGCGTTGTCCGTCGATACATGCTTCACTCGGCTTGTTCCTCGCGTATGGCTTGGACACTGACTGTGAGAATCTTTAGATGACTGATGACGAGTGTCCAATGTCGACGACATGACCGTGATCTTGGGGATAGCCTTGGACATGCGTTTTAGCATAGCCCACGAACTCGGGCCGGAAAGTCGTTTATCCTTTCTCTTCGGGCCAAGTCAAACTGTATCCGTGCATTGCCTACGCTCGTACACGCTGCACCAATACATTGATCCGAACGTTCCAAACGCAAACACCGGGGATCGAAGCTTTTCAATTTTTTTGCTGAGTGATTGAGTGGGGGAAGCTGGACAGTTAGACGAACGTGTCCCACGGGACGGTTCCGTTGGTCCTGTCTATGTTTTTCGCTTTGTCCATTCTGTCCATCTTGTCTGGTTCGTCAGCGTACGCGCAAGACCTTATCACCTTAACGACTGCAGCAACACGTGAACTCGTTTGAACCAGGAAGACTGGCACTTTATCTGCAAACCTAATCAGACCTACTTACTCGTCGACACCGTACTATCTAAGACTCGTACAAAAGCATACATAAATATCAAGACCAGATGCATTGGAAACGCGTACGCACTACCTCGGCCCTATTGTACGTCCGAGCTATTACTCTCTTTGCATTCAGATGTTCATTTTTATTTATGCCTCCTCTCCGGGGATTACATCAGGCGAGCCGCGCTCAAACGGCGAGTCGTTCACCGTTTCAGCCGTATTTTGGCTGACAATGAATTTACCCGAGCCAGCACGACGTTTCCGTAGAAAATTTCGATAGAATTTCACCGAGTGAGCTTTATTCGTTGTCCAGGCCAGGTTTTTTGTCGTAAGCGTGAGACATTGCGCAAATGTAAATTAAATACGATCGGGTATTATCGATCATGAGCGAAAAATTGTTGTAAGCCAGGGAAGACGTGCAAGAGGGTCGACGCGTCGAGTCGTGACATAAAAAAGCACGTGTCGTCTCGTAAGAGAGTCTGGTGCGCGGCAGAATCGTGAGGTCGCTGAGATGCACGACTATGATAATACCGTCTTTTCTCCGTGTCTACGTGATATCCGGACGAAAGATCGTAGCGTCTGCTCAACGGGGGCTTCGCGGGGATCGCTTTACATTCGTGAGAAGTCAATGATCTTGATCGTGATCGTAGGTACGCCCGTTCACCTTCGCCGAGGAAGAGGGACCAAGTCCATGCCCGCTCGATACGCAAAACCACCGTTCCCCATCGACAATCTCACCGATAATGCGTGCAATGGCCAACGTATTTCGCATCACACTTTCTCAAAGTAACCATTTTAATAGACTCTTCAGGAACAGGGCTTTCACAATACATTTGCTACAATCTTTTTGTAATTTAGAATACACACTTAACCAATTGAATTGTCAGTGTTTAGTACTTTACTAGGACCCTAACCCTTTGAACCCTAATTTCCTGAAGTAGGTTATTAGATTAAAAATTAGGTTTGTTACAGTTTCGTTTTGTTTGAAACCGTTTCAAAAATTGTTAGGACTAAGATCTAATATGAAACATACATTTTTTGTACTAAAAATACTTTGAACAGACGGTTAAGTATACCTCTTTGTCCATTCATTTTCTTCGTTCACTGATTTGCGAGTGCATGAAAGAAAACACTACTCCGTTTGAATCCTTGGCTGTTCGCCATGTTCAGGAAGCGTTCCAGAAGATGCGCGTTGCCTTTTCGCGGACGTCGATCGTCCGCGTTCCATTGTTCCGTTGGAATCTGCATACGATTTAATGATACATCAAGGACCTATTGTGCACACTGGGAAACCTTATGTAACGGCCGCATTCAGGGCGATAGCATCATCGACGCGTAATAACACGCGTAAGCCTATTGATGAAACTAGACTATTGCGGAACTATTTTATTTTCCCGAGTTTATTTCAAATTAAAGTTTCCGGAAATAAACTTCAACAGAATAGTAAGGGAATAATAAATATGAATCTTGTTAGACAAGAAATACATGTAGAGGACTATTGTTATCGAAATCTGTGCAAAAGTAACGGTGAACTTGGGAAAATTCTTTTGGATACATTGTAATACCTCGTGCACAAGTTTGTAGTTTATGGTAGTCCAACTATACTTATACACGTGTACAGCGTGGTCACGAAGGGCGTGATTTATTCTAGTAGGAGATAGGAAAGATCTGCGCGAAAGAGACGAATGATCCAGAAAGATCTAGCGGGCCGATTCGTGGGTATCTTCCTGCACGATCCACAGTTTTGCCGGCACCGAATTTCCTCGGTATCGAATTTTCCACGGCGCACTTGCACCTTTCGGCTGGATTTGCATAGTGTTCCACGGAGGATCGCAGGCAGCGGTCGTTGCGCAACGCGCCGATACGATCTTCGACACGTAATTGCAAGCGTAAAGTCGCCGCCGCTACCAGGATTAATCGCGCGTTTGCGCCATCCTCTTATACCGGTTGCCTATGATTTATGAGACTGGAGGATCGACCGTGACCCTCGTACCGCCACGGTATCGCGATCCAGCAGGAACAACTGTTGCCGAAGATCCCTCGTTCCCGGGCGTTCGTGTACCGTTTCGTCGATGCCAATCACCGATCACCATCGATTTTCGTTGCTCCTCGAACCACGCGGGATTTTGCTCGAAGCTACTGGCCCGTCGAAGGATTCACGCTAGGCTAAAAGCACGATGATGCGAAGGAATCTGTCCGGTAGGAGATTCTCGTCTCTCGTGCGAGAATAATTCGTCATAGTCGGTTCGCCGCGGATTTTGACGATAGACAACGAAATTACCTCTTCTCAGTTTTGCCGGGAATCCATCGTACAAAGGAAGGTGATGGAAAAAAAAAATGGGGGAGAGAAGTTCATCGACTGGCCGTGAACCGCGCGGCACTGATGACACTCCGCATCCCGGAAGAACTAAATGATAAGATGATGTCTACACCTTTCTTACGTTCATTATTCGCCTCGTGCGTCACAAATACAGTCACGCGCGTTAAACGAATCTTACTCACCGTACACGCGCAACGTCGTAATTATCTGCGTTTTGTTGTATAACGCGTTTTATTGAACCTTATTGAACTTCGTAATACACGCGGTTAGTCGGATTAAACAATTAAAACAACTCCTAGAAAGGAATTCACCGCTACGTTATTCGCTTTGCTCAAGTAATAAAGTTATTTTATATCGGAGGAAACTGGGAAAACGAAAGGGTTATAAAATTATGATTTGTAAGTTCACCGTTTGGCTGTGGGAAATGAAAATCCTCGTCTTAATATGCTGGATATTATGTGCTCTTTAGTGTACGTAAAAAATTCATGTAATTAACGTAATTAATGCATCTTAATTAATAGTATAACCGAGACGTCTGATTTTTTTTGCGTTACGAAACGAATGATGTGTTATCAGATGAGATGAGGTGATTACAATTCGCAACTTTAATGTTGATTATAAAATTGTAATGAGTGATCTATGGCCAAGGACTCCTAGTCACGGAAGCAACAATTTCCGTTAATCTCCAGAACCTTCTTGAGTTATGTCAGTATTAGCACGAACATCGGGACACGTTTTACAGCTATAGCATGTTAAAAGAATGTATACGTTTCGACCAAACCTAAGAAATTCCTACGAATGAGAAACACTATTGCGTAGTTCCTTACTTTCATACAGAAAACATATACGTGCCGAGTACTAAAGTCTCTATACCTTAAATTTAACTATACTTTTCCTGATGAAATCTGGACACAAACTGTCCACAGTGAATTATGTAGGGTTTATCGACTGTTAAAAATTGACCGAAATCTGACACTTTCTCAGGCTTTGGCTCGGAGGTTTAATAGGATGAATTGATTCTCTGGTCGTTCCGTAAATCGTGTCTGCTGCGTTGAAGCCATTTCCAGTAAACCCGTAGCCTTCGATTCGTTAAATCCGCGACGGTAATTTCACGGATTATATCGCTATGGCGAGTCTCACGATTTCTTGAGTGCGGTTATTGATTGACGCTCAATAGCAGAGGTCTTTGCTCGTGACGCAATGAGGGTCAGTAGCGAGGAATAGCGCTGAGTTAATTGCTCGATCGTCCGGCGAAACGAAGGAAGAAGTTACTCTAAGAAGATTTCGTCAGTAACGTAATGGAAGGCCAATTGCTGGCCGGTTGGCAGTAAACGTTACAACAGGATATCCCTATAAATCCATAAAAACGCAATACAGAGCTGGCATTTTTTGCAATTACGCTAGGATAAAGTCGAAGATTTGCATCGGTCCGTTCAGCGCCTTTTGCCATTACTTTCTTGCTCGGCGTTCTACCGGGCAGATTCTGTCGGCAGTACCATTTAAGGAGAAAAATTCCCACCAGTCGTTTACACGCTCTTCAATGGAAATATAAGAAGACAGTGTTGCAACATATCAACTGTGTATATTACAGCGAAATCACTTTCGATTACAACGAAAGGAAATCTTCGTCGACTGTTCGTTTCCGCGCAATCGCTCTTCTATTATTAGATGCGCCTTTTTTCGTCAACCTTACACAATTTCGCTTAATGCCAGGCCATTATCAATGGGACAACGTACAACCGACATTCGGAACGATCTTTGCCATTATGTGACAAAATGACAAAGGCATTCAACGACGCATCACATTAAACACGTAGGTGAATAGCAACCGATAACAATGGTCACCGTCACAACGATCCGCTTATTAGACCGTCGAACCGTCCGCGGAAAAAGGGTACACGATTTCGACAAGGGTATGTCACAAATAAATGGCCCTTTCATGCGCGACCGTTCTGGAAGACGTATCGCGAATTCACGTAGGAACATCGTAATACGACGATCGGTGGATAAAACGTATGGTTACCGACTCATCCTCGGACCTTTTGTCAATCGTGAAAAGCCAATTGGTTATATAATTATCGTCGGATTATACACGCCCAGTGACCGGAGTGTCCTCTGTGCTACGAGTTGTACCATCCACGGAAGCGGATGCACGCTTCACGAAAGACGAACACACTCGTGCAACGATCGCATTCACCGACTTGCCGTTCACACAGGCTGTACGTGCACGGGATCGTCCGTCCTGCCAGGCAGAACTCTAACTCCCGGGCTCCGGTAGTAACGTGAGACCGTATTGCCAGGCGAAAAATACTGCAGGCCGGTTGACAAGCGCCTTTCAAAACTCATTACCCAAGGCATTATGGATAGAGGCAGAAGATGAATCTACCACGAGCCATATATGTAACACCCTCGCGCAGATGTGTTGTGCGCAAACAATTCGACCGAATGAATGACGCAAAAAGTCACCGAGAGAAGGGCTTCGAGCAAAATAAATATGTAACATTAGGTTCGTCGCTGATTCGTCGAGCTAAAGTTTCGTAAGAAGAGTTAAACTTAATATTCGAAATTTAGGATACAATTTGCTGAGTTGTTGCCAAGTTTCGAATCCTCGTACGCGTATTCGGAGGGTACATTTTTATCGGTTTTATCGTTCGAAGATCAGTAGGCGCGTGAGATCCCTTTACGTTTGGAAGAGGGATCGCACCGCTCAGTATTCTCGTCGTACTTGTTCATTGCATACATAGTGTGCAATTTGTAGCCGCATCCAAAGTATGCAGGAAGAGTTCCCCACGGTCCGTACGGTACAGCGCGCCCCTGCGAGCGAGAGAGTCGGCGTTCGATACACCTCGTGTAGATCATCGATCAGGCCGGATTACAGGGATTTGTCGTCGTGGTAGCGGAAGCGTGGGTGGGAAACGATCCTTTTTGCAAGTCTACTGCGGCCAGGACGAACGCCGAGGATCTACCGAGGTTACATCGACGGAAGTCGCCACCTTAAACGAGGCTTTCTCGTATCCGGATGTAGCAATCTGCATTTCGCGTGATTATCATACCTCACGATTAATTAAGGAAGAACTTTCCTTGCCTCGACCGTACCACACGATCCTTCGAAATCGATCCCCACTGTACAAAGAGTCCTTCGTAAGCGATTTTTCCATCATTAGGACAATTATTCTTGAGAAAAAAGTACCTTGGAAAAATTCTTGATTATTTCACGGGAAAATATTTAGGGCATTAAAGACGCGTTGTTAAGGTCAATGCTCTGAACGTACTTGTACCGTCGTGCGGGTGAAACTATAGCTATAATTTCTGTACTTGAATTCTACGTTCGATAAATATTGCCGAGCGGACAGATGCCCGCAGGTGGCAGGTGGATGATAATATTGAGCCATCCTGGCGAATCTTTGTGACATTGCGATCACGCTGGATCCCCGGCATAAACCCTTCAGATAATATTCGTAGATATGAAGTTGCTCGGAGGGTTATCTTCGGCGTAAGGGACTAGAACACAATGGTAAAAGTGGCGGTGTTGGCCGTGCAGGGAACTTCTCCGTAAGGGAACATATAAATTGTAAAACAGCAGTTCCCCGGGTTCCGCTCTTTATTCAAATGAATAATTTAAGCTCCAACGTAATCTAGATCTATTTTGAATATTGCGAAGGAAGCTAAGCGAGGAAAACGACTGCCAGGAATATATCTAAATGAAACAAAGGATACAATATTTCTTGCGCCTACCGAAGGGCAATGATTTTGGCTTGTAAAATTCACTACCGTTCAAGTAGATTTCATAAATCGTTGAATGTGCTTTTAAGCGATACGAAATGATAGCGAGTTAGGTATGATGCTATTACCTCTGGTAGATGCGTTATTGTCTGTCTATTGTTTTACTGCTCATTGGATATTACTTTCAATATTCACCGAAGTCCATTAAGCCACGTTGCTACGTTTGCTTTACTGTTATTGGCTTTGCAAGCTATCTAGCTGCAGCTATTTCGCCTACCGTTACGTTACAGCATTCCTCAAACCACACGTACAACGACACCAAGCGACAAGTGTTGTCTTCGCCACCACCTTCTCTCTATATTCCCTCGTATAAAGCATGATACATGGCCATCTCGTCGCATATTGCTCATTTTTCGCGCCCCTCAGTTGCATTTAAACATAACATTAAGTAGGAAATTTTATCTAGAAAATTGAATTCTTAGTTCCTGTTCAATGATTACTTTAATCAAGGCATTAAAACTTAGCAAAGATCAGATGGAGTTGTGAAAAGTTCATTCGCTTCGAAACACACTATCTTGATACAGAATACTATCTTATCTATGCAACGTACTTGGGTTTGTGTGTTCTAAAAAACTGTAATCTACCGTGAATAAATGGCAATCACACAGCGGGCGTTGCTCAAGTTGTTGGTCTTAAGGTTGGTGGAAGTTAAAGATCGCTCTTCTTCGAATGGCAATTGAGGAAGTGGACGGAAAGAGTTGCAGGAATCCGGTATACGCATTATCCGCGGAGAAGTGTAGAGAAGAGATGAAATATTCCCTAGTTGTGAAACGTGTAATCACATTGGCCGAACGAGCCGAGGACTCATCCCTCGTCAGAGTAGATCATAAATTACCTTTTGGATTTATGGGGACACGTTGCTAATTAACACTCCGCGGCGGTAAGAAACACCGTTCGGCGATTCGCGCGTTTGTCTTCTCTCACAGTGGAAGTCGGCAGCGAATTCTATCTGTATTGTGAATCACACTGGTCCATTCATAACTCGGCTTTTGGCGAGAGCTCGCGCCGGTAGCCATACGCCCCCGCGTATGCCAGGCAAATCGATCGAAATTCCAAAAGGACACGAAGCAAAACGTGCTCAACCGCACGCGGCGGCTTCGACGCTGACAACCGGCGATTGTCTCGTGAGTTTGCGTCTTGGCACGCCATTTTTTACGGGCGAGCCGAGGTCAAAGGCAAACCCACGCAGTTTTCAAGTGAGAGAAACCGAACGTGCTCGGCGCTTGTACCTTCTGAGAAAACACTCCCGCGTAAAAGATTTGCATCAATAAGCTGTTTTATACACATGTACACCTGCCTACAGGCGTGTAAGAGTACGCAAATAAAATACTTGGGTTTTAGAAGTTATCGACCTGAGGCTTTTCAAAACAGTATAAACAGCTAATCAAATGGCGTGAACAATGTTTTTCTACTATTTCTAACGCCTAATTGCCTTTCTCTTCGATTTCATCCAATCTTTATTAATCGATTGTCGTGAGTTTCATGAGAGTTAATACAAGGATTTATTATGCTTTACGTCCATGTATTTGCGAGCTACGCACTCGATAAAACGTATTAGAACGAGCATCTAGACGTGGTCGGTAAATTGAATTTCCGGTTCGATGGGAAATCGTCAGACCAGGCCTAGACAGTAAATGACACGTCCTGCACTATTTTATGTGATTACGGAGAGTCACGCGATACGACTTGGTCTTCTCAAGCATGTCCCTTAACTGTTTAACCTGCGCAAGTAAGATCGCGTAGGAGTCACAGCTTGAGCCCGGCAAAAGCTTGTGTAAACCGAGAAGACTGCCAATACAGAGCGTAATCTTATCCTTTATCTCAATGTATCCGCAGCTACGGGTACAATGAACATTTGTTGATGCGTCCTTGAGTTGTCTTACAATGGTGGATCATAGTTCATTGCAGGTTACTAGGTTGCCATCCATATTTGGCTCCCAAAAGACGTGTAGGTATCCTTGCGAATATTCAGCCGTACGTTCCCGAGGGGCAAAAACATTCGTATTCGAAAGTTAAGGAAAAATCAACGAATCGAAAGGTACAGTTACAAAAGACCCCGAAGAATTGTTACAAAAGAACCGCGAGATTGTACAACGGACATGATAAGATTGACACTGGATAAGGTGAACGTATAAACAGCGATCGAAGAGTTCAATGAATTCGTTAGAAGTGCAACTCAAATATGTATGCCAGGGAATATACCTATGCCACGTTCTTTCGAAGGTGAAGAAATATCTGTGCAACATGATAATCTTAAAACACAATCTGCCATCACGATGGTAACCTTAGATACGACGATATTTGCATTGTGCTCGGCGCAAGTGTGAAAAATGACGAGAGGAGCTGGGGAATTCGTTGCAAGTGCATGCCAAATATGGGTCGGGGGGTTAGGATAAAAATGGAAGTTTACGTTGCGGGAGACTGCTGGCTCTACGTCCCTGAGACGGTTTACGAGACTAGCCGTAATGGTCTTCACTTGAACGTCGAGGACCGGGTCGCTGGGTCGCCAGAAACGTGTATACTCGCAGGAGGAGAACAGGAGCAGCGCTGACCTTCCCCATACACGTGTTCACATAAAACATAACGATCCTTTATGCGGTCACGTTTGCGCCGATAACCCACGACTCCGTGCCTCCTATTCGTAGACCGTTCCGGCAGATATAGTCCTTTTTGCGCGTCTCTTTTCCCCCCTAACGACCGGTCGAAACAACGAGAACGCTCCCGGGACATCTAGAATTTCATGCACCGGGGATTCCGCGAGAGAGGAGGTCAGCCGATGACTCCTGATCGACCGCTGGATAATGGAGGTGGTCTGCATTATTCAGACTCACGGTACACGAGACGGCCAGTGGTGTCGTCAGCTTCTGTCCTTGCCGGATGAGCGATGCATAAAGCACGGCGGATTATTACGCTTAATTCGAGCCCTTGGCGTGCGTCGTAAAACGAAAGCTTCGGAACGATACCGCTCGTAAATATTCCCCCAGAAATTGCGTAAGATGATCATCCGGATGGCTTGGTCCTCGGTTATGATTGAAGCAGCGTTTCGCACCTTTACACGTGGGTCATGCACAAATCATCTTCAATGATTTTCGTTACAAGGTCCCGTGATTGTCTCTTGAAAGTTTTGCTCTTCGTCTTCTTTTTATTTTTCCACATTTCTTTATCACTTAAGTTTGTAGGAGATGAAAGTACATTTTAGAAAGGGTCGTAAGGAAAGTTCTTTTACGGTGTTTCTTGGAAAAGCATTAATACGGCGGTTCGTCCGTGTAGATTAAAACGATTTTCAATTAGAGTTTAGTCGCTGTCCGTGACGATGTATTGCACGGTTTTAACGGGCTGACGAGGCTGACTTTTACAACGCTACAAATCGCCTTCGTTATAGTTGCGTGCGGCACCTTGAACCCACGTAGACACACCTCCGAATTTCGAGCGCCGAATAGCAAGAATTCCTACGGCCGTTCAACGCGAGCGAGTATTGTCGATTCGTCGGCGATTCTCCGGTTAAGCGAAGGATTTACCGTCATTACCTCGGCCGAATTACCGGGCAAACTCGTCGAGGGCATTCGGAATATCACGTGCAAACGAGAGCTAATGTTCCTCGAGGGGATTCTACAAGGGGGAGAGTCGTGCAGGCTCGCGTATCCCATGGGTACGCGCACGGGGGGAATAATTTTTGAAAAGGGAACAAAACGATGGTCGACCATTAACCGCACGATAGGCCGTAGGATAGGCGATGTCGATGTACCATCGCGTGTAAAGAAGCCACGAGGAGGCTCCCCGCGGCAGACTTTTTCTACGTCTGGGAATATGGCGCAGCTTTCGATGTACAAGCCGAACCTTTTTTACGGGCCCTTAAGTGATGCATGTGAACTTACGGGGAACTCTTGTAAAGTCACCGCTCTCTTACTTCTATTTTCCGCGATAAACCACTCGAAATCGTGCGATTATGACCCTGAACTCGTCTCGTTTTTATATCAATGAAAAGTATAGAAGGTACTATATTTCGCGATGCCCCCCGCCCCACCCCCAACCCTTCGTGGGGCTCGGTCCGAGGCAAAGCCATAATAATTGCGCATCCTTTTGGAGTAATTTATAATATAGCACTTTATTACCTCATTGCATATCTGCCCACGAAGTAATGATTTCTCGTACCGAGATTTACTGCACTCACTGCGTGGGTTTGCGATATCTCCGACGCAGACGTTCGTCTCTCAGCCAAGTAGGAGGATCATCAGTCATAAGCGACCTCGATAAATAGTTTCGACAGATCGACAGCAATCGATTGCACTGTTATCGATCTTGCGAGTTTTAGATCCCGGAATTTCGAAAAAAAATTCCTTCGCCAGCCACAGACTACGAAAAAGTGGAGCGATATAGCTAAATATTATTGCTACAAAAACGCATAAGAAGATGTTGTTTTATCCGCGAGAGATTATTCTCATCAATTTCAAATTGATGCTCATTGAGGAATTTATTATGTCGCGCAGGTAATCGATGGGAAGTGTAAATCGCGTTTCCTTCGCACAGCCCGGACGTATCCGCGTATGGCGACAATCTTGCAAAAATGTCGGCGGTAAATATAAGATTTGCCAGTGTCCCACCTTGGAGAACGATATGATTTACGGCGTAGACGATCTTCGTATCTAATGGTTAGTACGAGGTGTCGAGGACACGTAACTTATGCCCCTGAGTATGGAAACGTAGGTGAGCACGTGATGCGAGTATTTCCACCTGGTCGGATCGTCCGCTAGGAAATCATCCGCTTCTTCCCGTCTTCTGACTTAATAAACCGTAAAGTTCGCGATAATGGAACTGTGCTACCCCGCGTTTCACGGGGAAATATTTAACGCTTTTACGAGCACTCTAGAACAGGCGGGCCCAGGTTAATTGCCGCGATGTCGTACGCGCATTCGGAATTCCCAGCGTGGAATGCAACTAACGTCGAAGATTGTTAAATTAGTGGTTTATCAGCGACGGTAGAATCGATCGGCCAGATATCAGAGGTGCACCTTGGGTAACAGCCTTTACGTAAGACCGTTTAACCCAGACACCGTGGAAAGCTTTGACACGTGACGCAGGGCCCGACGAATAAAAACATGCATACAATGTATCGTTAACGAGATTATTAATGAGACACGTGACAAGATCATTTACCTCGGAGCAAACACTCGACGTGACCGTTAGTTTTTCGTATCTACCCACTGGGATCTTTATAGCCCACCAAATGAGTGGCCGTAATTAGATGCTGTCGGAGTGTACGTGCATGTTCTTAAATAAAGCGATCGTTGAGAGGATGCCAGCCGTGAGCAGCGCGTTTCCGGTGATGGTCGCTAGATCAGAAGGAGAAAAACAGGTTCGCGCGATGCACCGTCTTATATTACTCAGCGATGCTGAGGAGACGTCAAAACCTGGGACACATGCATGCCAATGAAACTCGAAGTTCCATTTTCGCGTGAACGTAGAATGATAAGGCAAAATTTCTGTATAACCATTGCAAATTAAAAGTTAATGCGCGCGATTTCAATCTACTTCGCCGACTATCGCAGTTAAAAATATATGTCAGTTTCAAATAAACGTTTAGAAATACGTAAAAAAATTGTAGAAGAATAAACTTAAAGTTATGTTATAAGTATTAAACTACGGAAAACTATGTGCTATTTTTCCGCAATATGTCTGCAAGTTTATGCACGGTGTATTTATTCTTAGAGCAAACATTGGGTAAATGTTTTTCCATGCTAAACCTTTGCGGACACCCACGGACAGAAATGAATATTAATGAAGGATGGAAAACGCGCAAGATTGGACGATACGGGATCTTCGTAATCTTCGATGATCAGCGACAACTTTTTTGCCAATCAAAACATACTTAAGGCAGCAGCTAACTTTGCCGAAAATTTTGTAAACAATGTCACGGCTAATATTGTCCACATTTTAATGATATTAATGGCTGTGTGGTCCGACTGGAATTAGGATATGTTTACAAAACACGCCTACTTCCCAAAATAGACTATATGTATAAAGAAGAATTCGGAGAGACCAGAAGACGAGTTTTAACGAAAACGAGGTAGGATATGTGTTAAAAAATATGTTGATCGACGCAGCAAATCTTAAGTTATTGCAAAAGTCGTACGTCGCATGAATATGCTATCATACAGCGTAAATAATATTTTTCTAGCCTCGCGATGGCCGGCGAATTCATCCTCGTAAATTGCTTTTTTTTAAAAGTGACATTCATCTGGGAGTGAGACGTCACAAAAGTCAATTCCGAAAAAGAGAAGTGCCGCTCGCAGCATCAGCTGGCAGGTCGACAAAGGCAGACAATTTTTTGCACCTTTCCTCGGAAGATGATCAAATAATCCGAACGCAAGAACAAACCGAGAACTTATTTGCTCATTCGTCTGTGTCATTTAGCCCATTTGCAATACAAAATTCTTAAGAAACTGTAAAAAAAACAACCGGCCGCCAATGTTTTCCATCGTTAATTTGACATTTACCTTGCAATCTTCGATGCGCAATTACACCGGTTTTTCTGCACTCTTCTTAACCGTTACAAAAAGATTTGCAAAAGCGGTTTTTAACATTGCCGTAATTTCAGCATCAGTGACTGTACGTAGCAAGAAATACGTGTCCAAAGATTCTCCGATTTCTGAGAGTTGAGTAATGATTGGTTCAAAGCTGACCAGTCATAAAAATGTCCAAAATCCTTCGGCGGTGTTATTTCCTTTTCTAATTGTTTCTGTCAATTTTTCCATACTTATGGCGGTACGCGTAATGTTGGGGAAAAAAATGGAGGAAAGCCAATCAGAAAGAGCTTCGAGACGTCGGGTACGGCAGTTCATGGTCGGCGGTTAATCTCCGATCATCTTGGTTCTTATCCTGGCGAACCGATACCAGGAAGCGGCTACCAAGGCATTTCGCTTCTTCATGAATAGACGAGGCGAGCGAGCATTCACTGCAGACAGGTCGCGATAGGTAGCCGCTCGGAGGAAGCCTCTCTTTCTCTCTTTCCCCGGACATGGCCCTGTTCGATACTTCTGCCGATGCTTATAAGGAAACCGGTACCGTGTAATTACCGTGAATACCGCTACGGTATTATCGCTTGCTCGCGCGCGCGCGCGCGCTTACTCCGCGTTTCCCCTTTGTCGTGTTTCGAAAACACACGATAGAGATCTTGCCCTCTCTGTCTTTATAGAGTAGTTTGACCCGAGGCCTTGACACTCGGGGGTCGTATCTCTTCCCATTGACGGAGACCGTTACCACGCACGCTCGTAAACCTTCGAGAAGGGCGGCCGTTGCTTCCCTACGTGCACATTCGTTACCTTTTGAGGGAATCTACTCGCCATCGACTCTGCCCTCGTGATATACGATTTTGCTAATATATCATCAGGCAATCGTAAAGACCCTTCGCGCCTTTCTTGCACCCGGTACGCACGGTGTTAGTGCCGATCCGGGCAAGTGCAGTGAATCCTCTTGCACAACGAGCCTTACTTATCGAGAATACATCCTCCGACCAATCGCCCTATCGATGTATTTTCAATAACACATCAAACGGCCTCTTCATTCTCCTTCTTAAAAGTAATGGGCGATAACCTTTAAGCGCACCACGTTAATAATATTTAATGGTGCGCAATAACATTAGGACGAATGGTTATCAGAATTTATGTGGCGCTTTGTCGTCGCAAGAAAATAATGCCTAAAGCTAATTTGACCGTGAACGTTTGAATACCAAAGCAATATCTTGTAAATTATTTATACGACGTCCGTTAATAGTTCCGCTCGGTTGTATAATATTATGTAATATGATGTATTGGAGAGGGGCAGGTTCTAAGTCACACCCAATGGAAGATCCTTAGCATTAGCATAATGCTGTGAAAGTTCCGCCGGGCCTTATGGTGTGTATTTATCATTACCATGGAACATTATTTCTCTTGTACGGTGCCTCTAACGGTCCGACGAAACTTGTGTCTTTTAGGTAAACATTTACCAATGCCAAAGCCGGGAATCAAATCAGTCGTGACTTCGGGGAACTTCTAAGCCATGACGAACCGTAGGAACCTAAAAAGTGATTTCTCATTGCTTACATTGAACCGTGAAGTAACGGCATTTAACCGGCCGTACCTCCAACGCGCACCGTCAATAGCGCCAAGCAATTATGATCTATTATTTAAATACACCTTACTCAAGTATTTTATCGCTATGATTCTCCAAGAAAGAGATAATGAAACGAAATCAATATGAATGAAGTAATAATGAAATTGTAGTCAATGATGTTCGAATGGACTTGACGAAATTCATTTTCACCGGAATTCTGGATGGCCCCGTTAAATATTATCACGATAGTCTATCGCAAATGTCAGTTTGAGCGAACACGTTACGCCGCTTACGGCTGTCTTAATTTCGATCTCTTGTTCGATAAGTACGAGCGAACCTGTCCCGATCAATTGAACTTTCCACCCGTCAGTGCGCAGGTAAAACGAAACTACATGACGCGACGGTTCTTCGATGCATTGTACAGTCGCGATTGTTGCACATGTTGCAAATCATTAGCACTTTAGGAACGATGTGCGCGCTATTATTTACACTGTGCGGGGGAAGGTCATTGTATTGATCAAAACAGAGAGCTTATTTTGTATGAATTCAACAACGTTAAGATCGCGAAATCAAGCAAAAATCAGTTTCATCGTAGATTTATAAAATTCGATCGATTTGTATTTTTTAGTTAAATGAAGATGTTCATATCGTAATTATTTGTTTGTCTGTTGCAACACTGAGGTTGTAAATTTTCTTTACAGAAGCGTCGTCAGGAGATCGCCGGCAGAGTCGAATGTCATCGCACATGGAACTACCCTCGTCGAAGGCAAAGAGAGAACAAGCACTTCGCAGTCTCCTAGCCGAAAGAAGACGGCAGATACTTAATCAGCGATCGTCCGAATCGTCGTATTTCCCGAATCGTACGCCGAGGCCCGTGGAAAGTCCATCGAAGGATTCGACAGACGTTTTGGAAGCACAGGAGACGAGGCACGGGATATACGTGACCGCGTCAGTTGGTTCCCCGACTGACGACCACGTCGAGGAAGGAACAGGAAGTCAAGACAGAAAAAACGAGGAAGACCAACCGGAAATTAAAACGATTGCGGAGGAACCGACGGCGAGTGGAAGATTAGAAAATTTCACGACGTCAATTACTGACTCGAGTACAAATTCAGCGAGGAATCATCATGTCCAGAGAAACTCAACAGTCAGTTCCGCAGGTAACAGTCCGATCGCACCGTTAACGGCGCAGAAGAATTCCGAGATGGATTGCAGGAAGAAGAATACATTCGTGATGCCGGAGTCCTTGTACAACCATTTTCGGCCTGTCGAGAGCAACATACCCGTGGAGGACATGTCGCAGTTTCTTTATTTCGGGCAAAAGCTTAACCCGGGCATTCAGAACACGACGGGCAACAATTCCGTGGAAGTTACGCCGACTGTGCCGACGTTACCGAGTTCCCGAAGGAGGTATTCGATGAAGAGGTACACGACTACGACGACGACGACGATGTCGGTGCCGAAATTGGAGGACATCATGAACGAGGAGATGAACATCGCGGTTGAACGGCAAACCGTGGAGAAGAACACGGTGTCGAAGATAAAGAACGCCTTCAGGAGTGCCGGAAGTAGCATTTATTACAGGAAAGCAAGGCCAATGGATTCGACGATCGCGTCCAACGTGATCCCGGCAAACGAATCCGGCAGGAACACGACGGACAACGAGGGGAGAACGGAGATGGGCACGCGTGACGATAAGTCTCGGGACAACCCGTCCGCTCACGCCAAGGACCAGCTGCACGGCGCAGAACAGAGAGGAAGTGCAGCCCACGTGCACGATGAAACGTGGAATGCGACGGACTCGACCCAGATATCGAGCGAGCGTCGACGTCTCTCGGCGAACACGCACGGTCAAGATAAGAAGGACGAAAGTAGCGCCGCCAAAAGCGAAATCCGTGACCTCGAACTCGGGATTTCCGTTACTTCCGCGAACAAATCGACCCCGCTTCCCGCGGCACAGACGAGCGATCGTAAAACGAGCCAAACGGCCCAAGGAGACGAGCAGAGGAGCAAAACGAAGGACTCGTCGATCCTGCTGGAGATCTCACCGGCCGAGACGGGGAGAAGTGACAATCAGAAGAAAAGGGATGCTCAAAACTCGACAGTCACCTCGGAGGCCAGGAATTCAACGCAAATCGCTGACCCAGATATCGAAGATTTTCGCAGCAAGGACGATACAATTGTAGTTGACAGGACAAACGATGACGGTCCTGAATTACTGTCGATGGATACGATCAGTACCGATGGTCAGCATGATTTCTCGACTTCTCGCGAGAGTAACAATATCGAGTCATCGACTGCCAATGACAAGACGTACACGTCGTTGGACAGGTCAACGTGGACGACGTCAAATCCTGAGGAATCCTCGAGCCTGAGGATCGTCGTTACCGAGATAAACGTCGGCGGTGATTCGACGACCGTCGGTTTCGAGTCAGCCCAGGGAAATACCGTTAAACCGGTGTATTCTACGGAGAAACGAGTGATCCCCGTGTCATCGGTCGGTTTAGGGTCGTTGAAACGAGCCAGGACGACAATGGGCAGCAGTGTTGTGTCTGAGGGTGTTGGCGAGACGGTAACTGGTGCACCTGTTGCATCGGCTATCAGCCCGATGCAGCAGCAGGCTCAACACGTGTACGCGTACACGATAACTAACGTGACGCGGCTATTGCGCAACTACACCGGACCTGGGTTAAGCAGGGAGGAACAAGGAGGTCCTTACCGGAGTACCGGTACCGCTGGCAGAGCGGAGATAACGAGCAGAGGAGCGGGCCAGTACACAGAGTCGACGCAGCGGCAACAGCAGCAGCATCACCAGCAGGAGCCGCAAGAGCAGCAGGAACCTCCGGCGCAGTCTCCTCTGCTTCCTCGTGCCGGTAGTATAGACTCGGAGCGATCGCCAGCGGAACTCAGTACCGGCACGACCGTCGTTGAAGCCAGAACCACCGTTGCTTCGCTGCCGTCCTCCATCGCCGCCGGGACGACGCTGGTGGGGGAACGACCGAGGAAAGTCGCTCCGGCCACTCAGCACTCGCAACGTGCCCTGAACAGACCGATCCACTTGCATCCGCCGCCCGTAAACAAGACTGTCGCGCCGGCACGATCGAGATTGCCGGAAGCCTCGCAAAGGGGATCCGTCAGGTGGAATCACACCAAGTCGAGGATAGCAGATTTCGACGGTGCCAACGACCGTCGGTTCCTCAGGAAGTCGGCTAGTGCTGTCCTCAACCAGAGGATCGGATCGAGCGCGGATGAGGATCCGCTGAACCTCAACAACAAGAGACGAAGAGTTCAAGGGATTTTTTACCCTTCGCAGAATATTCACAGGAGGGTCAAAGGCTTCACGACTGTCAAGAGCGTCGAAGGACCGGTGAATGAGAACGCTCCTCGGGGTCTGGGTTTAAATGACTCGGTGACCGGTGACAGGAGGAACTCGGTGAATGGTAAGAAAGAAAATGATGTCTCGGCTGGGTCACTAGGAATCATGCACCTCGACAGGGTAAATAACAGTGAGAATTTCGACGGGGAGGTTCCGTTCGTTTCGTCGATGGAAACCTCGGTCGATCATTCCTTCGTGCTTTCCGGCGAGAAAGTGCAGGACGAAAGGATGAATGCCACGACGATGACGACGAACGAGGGGAATGTCGGGGAAGGTGTTGTCGAATTCGATACCAAAGATGAAAGTGGTGCGTCGAAGAACGAGATTAAATTCGGTGTTCCCAGAGATCAAAGCGTAACGATGGCCGCAGTGAGTGGTGACGGTGAGAATGTGGAGCAGGGAAATGGGTCAGCCGGAGGGTCAGCGACCGAGAGACCTAAAGAAAGTGACGCGTACAAAGAGACTGTACCAACGACGACGACGACGACCGTGACAAAACCAATTTTCCCTGTCACGCCGAGGATACTGCCCGATCCGAGCAACTTAGGGTCGAAGGAAACTTTCACCCTGACCCCGACGGAACCCTTGAACCAGGGAACGGAGAAACCGGCCGAACTGGATCCGTCGGAAATCCAAAAGTTGTACAGGTCAAACAGTTCGTCGACAACGGAAACACCGAGCACCACGACGACGATGATCCCTACGACAATTGGAGCAGAAAGTCAAAGTGTGCGTCAACCGGTAACTGGTGTACCCGTCGGTCCAGTTTATCGAAAACCGGAGTCCTCAACGGCGAGTCCATCGGTGGAAATCCGTAAAGAAACTTCCGGTGAGCGTTCACCGGAAGTCCGGGGGCGAAATCTCTCGGACAAGACGAAGGACAAGGACAACGTTTTGCCGATAATGCGTCTGTACAACACGTCACGCATATTCAACGGCAGTGAGTCGATGGGCGAGGGTCCTCTGGAAGGAGACAGTCCGCGAGTGGTGGTGCCGATAGACGACGAAATTGTCGAAGACACGAGGACAACGACAGCTGCTACGACAACGACTACGAGGAGACGACCGAGCGCCGAGGACCGATTAAACTCGAGTCGCGTGCCAGTCGACGAGTCGAAGGAAACGGCGAGCAGCACTCAGAGCAGCGCGAAAAGGGACAGACAGGAGGAGAATCGTGAGGTGCATTCGTCGCACGAGTCGAGCAACGGTCCTACCAGGGTCGCAGGACACGGGCACTCGAGCGGAAATCCCGGCAGGACGAAGCACCACAGGCCAAGCCCGTCACCCCCGCCAGCGGTGTACCATCAGACGATCCTGCCGGAGTACAACGGTTCCGTGTACCCGAACGAGATGAACAGGACGTTCTTCGAGGCCGGCTTGATATCGGCCGGCCCACGAGACATGGTGAACATCAGTGAAGTGATATCCAAGAGACACGACAGCGATGCCATCGCCTCCCAGGAAACCGTTGCCGTCGTCAGCTACATTCTCGCCACCCTCGTCGTCTTTCCCATCGCCGTGGGCGTCGGCCTCATACTCAGAAGACTGATCATTAGGAATCGTAAGGTGAGCCCACCCTGCCTGCAATTTTCACGCTCCGAGCATCCTTTCTGTTTCATGAAAATGTCTGTTTCGTGATTCCCTTTGTAAGTGTTCCAACGAAAGACCATTAAATGCTCAAACTCGAGGATCAACAGCACTTTCGCGATATAATGATAATTCTACGAACCAGTAACGTAATTAATCGGTTCTTATTGGTTTCGCGTTCAATTCTTATCAAAACGTTTAATTTTTCGAAGAAGTTTAAACAGTTAAAATACTGTTTGCTGTACGAATGTGAAATTTGTTGCTTAATTGGTTTGACGAACGACTTGCTTATCTTAAAAATCGTTAAAAGTTCAGTGATAATCACATTATTTGCAGTAAAAGTAAATAATTCTTCGAATTAACGAAATAATTAATTAGTGTTTCTTCGTAGTACATCGAAGAAGATAGGCAAGTTTCATTTTTCGGCGCAAGTTACACACTAAAAAACATATTGACTTTCGGCTATGTATGAACCTTGAGAACCGCTTATTAGGCGTTTCATTTCTTTGAAATTCAGTGATAAACAAACCACTCATACCGTAAGCAAATAATTCCGCGAATCAACAACGCAATCAATCAAACTATGTGCGCACTATATTGAAATATTACCTACAGTTTTGCTTTTTGGAGTAACACAAACAATAACAGCACTATTCGTCACAAGCCAAAGACTATTTATCATTCCTCTCTCGCGTGTTTAAACTCTGTGGAATTTGAGTTATGACGGTAAACACGTCTTGATAATCACGATTGCGAAGATTCAAAAACAGAATGTCATTTTCGTTAGTTGATGTCGCCAAAGAAGTTCGTACAATCCAGCACGCTTTTTACTGAACGATTATTTCACTTCTGAAACGTGTGTAAAACGTGCTTCGCATTGAATGAAAGTACATTTATGAAACACAGCTGGTGGTTCGCGAGGTGCTGTGTCTTGTAAAACACGAGCGCTTAGGAATTAATTAACATGCGTCTTAATTGTTATGTAAACCAGACTGTTATTATGTAAATGCGATGACGCATGGATGTAATTGACGAGTTTTTAGTCCATGATAGTCGATGAATATAGTTCTACTTGGCTTCGTTTCCTCGAAATACTGGACGACAGCGTCTGGTTTGAACAACGAAATCATTTTGATTTACGATCATCCGAGCCGGGCTATCAGTCGTTTCCTGTGTTGATTTAGACTCCTGGCATCGACGCGAATCATCTCTCACATTTACCAGTGCCACTTATGTACCGTTACACGCATGTCGGGAATTATCACCAGGTGTGGTAATAGAACGCGAGCAAGTCAACATTTATCATCTGGCCATTAACCGAGCCGTTGTCCGTCGTGCCTTCTATTACGGCATGTATTTCCCCTTTCCTTCCTTTACCCGTCACTGCGAATAGAGCAGGACAATTACGCTACCAATTTGGTAATTAGCGTGCAAGGTAACGCCTCTCTCGCATTACTGTACTGCCTCGGAAATGATTGTACGCGGATTCGGCGGTACACGGCTCCGTAACCCGCTATTAGGAATAATAAAATCCGAAGGCGAGCACCCAAAGGGCCCCCTTCACGAGTCGGCAAAGAGATCGTAATTAACTCTCCCTCTTCGCCACTTTAATATGGAACGAAAGGATGTGTGAACAGCGGCTAACGTTCACCGTACATCACAGAATGAGTTTTTCTTAAACCTCTTAAATCTCTCAACGTACCGAAAATAAATCGAAGGACTTCAGAGCAGTGCTGGTTACTTTACTAATGAAAATAGAGATCTAATATCGATGGATAAAATATTTAGATGTTTGCTCTTGATTCGCGTTTGATAGGTTTTAATGCATATTAGGAAAAGCAGATCCGATTTACGGATATGTCCAGTACTGGATTTTTATCATTCCCTGGGGATATCTTCTATTCGTAGGTTCTTAGTCGATTCTCTCGATTCATAAGCGGCCATGAATTCGCGACGAGATCTATCGCGGTCATCGAATGGGCTCCCTCGATTCGCGAAGGTCCCGTCGATGATTCACCGAAAGACCGGCGATTCCCCACGCGCTGCAATTACGATCTTCGAAGTTCATTGTATGCGAGATCATAGGCAGTCTCCTCGACGCCCTCTTCTCCTCTACGCGGAATTATCGTCATGTCCCGCGCCGTTGGACGTCCATTCGACGGGATATTACGTGCCTGGATAATGGGAGAATAAACGAGCGGTTAGATAACGCACCGATGGCTCGTCTCATTGTTTCCGATAAACATTTCACGGAAATTTCCGCGAACATTAAAGAAGACCTCGTTGATCGCCCGTCCTATGTACATTAGGGGAACATTCTTCTACAATGATAGGTATAAGGACGATTTAACAATAATTCGTGCTTCGATTTACTCCATTATGAATTCTCAACAACGCTAAGGTTTACAAGAAATAATTCAGATATTCTTGATTAAATAGATCAATGAACCTTTCAACCGCGGGGGATTTATTTGTTAACGTCCTAACTATTGGAGACACCTTCGTACCGGATTGTCGAAACGTTTGTAATTCTTTGTACGGCGCTGAGGAGGAGGGTGGATTTGGCTCGATAGAAAAATGCGGTTCCCAGTGACGGCGAGTGAGGCCCTTTAACGCGAGAAGAATTCGATCGTAAAGAGCAGCGGGCATAAATTTACATTGAGCACGACATCCGCGGGAATAAACGTGAATGGCGGCACAAAGGCCCGTATGTGGACGCGCCGGGGAAAGAAAAGAACGCACGAGGGGGGAAGGAAAAAGTACGGGAACCGAATAAGCGGATGGTCGACGGGGATAAAGAAGCAGCACCTCCACCGCCGGACTTGTCGCTGCGATAATGCGTTTGATTGAAACTTCAGTGTTAAGAGACGGCAGGATCGAACTTCGCGATCAGCCCAGGGACAGTAATGTGGCAGATCTTAATGCAGACGTTAAGCTTCGGCAGAATACACAGCCACATCCCTCAGAAAAACCACAGATCCAATCCCCCATCGTCCATATACTCGAACAGACATGCACATGTATATTTGTGTCCTTTTCTTCTCAATCTATATGGATATACTCGATTTGTATAATAAATCACTTTATATGTAAAACGAATGATACAAATGCGCATGCAGTATAGAGAATTTTAATGATCAGGTATAGATATTTTTCTAATTGTATTCGATGGAGCTTGGTTTTTTGTCGAATACGTTTACAAACTTGTAACGGGCATTTGGACGGATTTATTGACGTATAAAGTGATACTTAAAACTTTTTGTCGAGGCAAATTTCGGTAAATGTTGAAAAACTAATGACACTTATGTTTAATGTATGCATCTAAATTTAAACTTTGCTGTTAGTTTTCGTGCTTGGTTTCGTTGTCGGGGACGGTTTCGATGAATCATCCGGACGGAATTGACACGCGCGGCGAATTAGATACTTATCGAAGTGGTAAATATCATCCTTATCGATGTAGGAAACGGTCCTGCGATTCTGCATTAGCGTCCATAAATGGCATTGCCCCCCAACGTAGAAAGTTCTGATATACCCAAGTCGATTAGCTGAGGCGCGTGGCAGACCGTGCACGCTTTTTCCACTCACCGATTAATACACGGATACGCTAGAAAGTTCTGCAGTAGGAAATCCCACTTATCCCTATATACGTCAGGGCTGTTTTTCCTCGTCGTATCTTTTTTCTTCTACCGCAATATTGACACGCCGGCGCTCGTTCGTCGCGTGATCTTACCAATCTCGTCAATCGTTACTCGACAAACTTTGTTTACGCGCTTACGAATAACACTAGCCCTGGGATTATTCCGAAAGCCGATCAACTGTAAAAACAAGAAAAACGGGCAATGTTCTTGGCGGCGTCGGAGTTTGCGCGCTCCTTCGATACAGTTTGCGTGTTCCTTCGATACAGTTTGCGTGCCCACAGATTATCACGTTTCTTGCGTGTGCAAGGCGCTGCATTGACGTTGATTTGCTTACGCAGGTGCTCGAGGAGTCAGACACGTCATCGGAGATAAGCTGCAGAAAGGACGCACTCAATCTGGAAAACGGGGACTTCAAGACGTCCATCGAAAAGGCAATTACGAAGCTACCGAGGATACAACACTTGGTGAGCTTTTCCCGCAATCACAATGTATTTATACAAATTCATTTGCAACTGAATCAATGTAAACGGCGGACGATGTATTGTCGTATTAAATATTTCAATGTAAGGTAGTCAACCGCGTCCAATGACTTGTTATTTATTTAATCATTAATCGTTTTCATTGAGTCTTATGCGAATGTCTCTTATGCGAAAATACCGGTGGCAATTTCGCGAATATGAGACAAATGTAGAGTTAATTTGTTGAAGTTATCGTATATTTTCGAAGTGCGTTTTGGTTCATTCTCACGAATGCGACTGCTGATTAGGAGTATGTATTTTTAAGCATACGTGCAATTTAATACTGAGAACGATGTTTTCGGCATTTTGTTCGCAGTGTCACGAAGCCGAGAAACCCCCTCCCCCGCCGACGCAGGAATCCAGATGGGAGTTTCCTAGAGATAAGCTTAGGTTACAGACGGTGCTCGGTCAAGGAAACTTTGGCCAGGTAAAAAATCGGTTTCAACCAATACGAGTTGCCACTCAGAATGCAAATTCCCTTGTAGCCGATAAATTTGCGTTCGAATGAAGATGGGGATATATTTGTCTCCTCGGAAATAAATGTATCACTTCGAGAAACAGGATTTTCGAATAAAAGTAAACATTTTCGCTGGATTGAAACATCATTGTCAGTGATACTTTTATTTATAGGAATTCATTTAAAGCGTATATTTATCCGCTTCTGTCCGGTTTTCGGGAACTTTCTTTCGGTCTTTCGTAATTGAATCCTTTAAACGTATTATTCGTCGATAACCTTATCGATTCGTCTATTTCGGTTATTACGCAAAGCAGTTGAGTGGGTTTTCCACCGCTGGTAATTGCCAGTTGTTTGTTTGAAATTACTACCTCTGTCTTCGTTAACGGTGTAAATGAGTATTAGGAGTTACGAAAGGTCACAAAGTGAATTTCCCATGTTTGATAAAGTTGAGTGAAATATCACGCTTGCGACTGCTGCAGGTATGGAAAGCCGAGGCTGATGACTTAACGGGTCATCAAGGCACCACGCGACTGGTCGCTGTGAAAACCGTGAAGGAAGGTGCGTCCGATCGGGAAAAGGAAGACCTAGTCCGGGAACTCGAAATTATGCAGCAACTCGGGAGCCATCCAAACGTCGTGACGCTTCTAGGTTGTTGCACGGAAGAAGGTCAGTTTTTCCAATCTACAATATATCTAATCACACATGTTTATATCATCCGAAGCCTTCTGTACACGTAAAATTATTCGCATTGAAACCGCGAACCGGTAAGCATCTGCACAGGGAAAGTACAATTTATTAACAGCTCGTTCTAAAAATGTAATTTAAATAGTTAAATACACGAAGTCAGTTTTTTGAGATTCAATAAATTAGCATTATAAAATTCTTTGTATGCGACAGCAGGGTATTACAATGGAACAATATTTACCTGTATTCCTTATCTGCTTTCCCGTGGCATCGTGAACTGGAAATTCTTTGACGAAAGGGAACGAGCGGTTTCATAATCGACACGATGTGTTACCTTAGCACAACTGTTTTACGAAATAATTTACGTTGACGTTTGTATTTAAAATACGGCACAGACGTACGCAAGGTATGTTTTATACGGCCAATCTCAAGCGTATATTCTGCTGGCGAGTTGGTTTTCAGCGATTACGTTACGAAACCGCCGGGTATTTGTTTATCAAAAGACTATGCGGAACACCTTAAAAAATAATGCACGCTTCGGAAATTTACGGCATGCCAGTAAAACGCCTGATAAGCATGCTACAAAATGGATATTCAGGGATGAGTAATTTGCAGTAGCAGGAACGTCGGGTTTTAATTCTCAATAAACGATATGAGTCAGTTCTTCTATTCGCGTTGATTGTTTCACGCGTGTTAGGAATCAAATTATTTTGCAACTTAAGGAAGATTGATCGCACGTTATCTAGTTTGTAATCGATTAAAGAATGGTACGTCCGTCCGTGAAAAAGTGACGGGTTATCCGTGTAGTCGAACAGAAACGGTTGTTACCGTCATTGCCCATCGAGATGATAATGATCTACGTAATCTCAACGTACTTGACGTTACGTTGGTATTTTCCCTTTACACCATTTCTACGACCTGGCCAAATGACAGGAACAAGACGAAAGTTTCACGTGGCGTAGGCAAAACTTTCGCCGCGATTTATTCCTGCCTGATTGCCCGTCGAACGTTCCCCGACGAAATGTACAAGTTCCCCCGTGCAGGAGCGTCAGCATTATTTATTGCTGCGTTTAATGAGCCAGCCGAGTGCTTTGGCGCGGTCGCATTGAATTTATTATTCGGCCGAACGTTGGAGAATAATGGACGTTGCATTATCGGGGAATAATTAAGGATCGCTCGGTCGCGCATCGGGAGATCAATAGATTGGCCGTGACGAATTTACGGTTGAGACATCAAAACTCGGGCGACTGTGCAATCTTTATCTCCCTCCCCGTGCTCCCTCGGCAGGCCATTACGTCTTCGCTTCGACGCTCGTCGCGGTATCGTCGCACTTATCGTCCGTATAAATTTCCATACGCGTCCACGGAACGGCCATCTCCAGCGGCACAATACGTCTATTAAGTCCGCATCCGCCCGTGCGCCCGTACCTCCTGGCCGCAGGGTAAAAAGAGTTAGTGGAACGTCGAGGATCGATGCGCTTTACGATCCTCCTGGATCTCACGGGAAACAACGAAACCCACGGACCCTTGAATTTCATCGTCGAACAAACAACACTGCAACAGTAGCCCACGAACAGAAATTTTATGCACGTAAAAAGGTTTCAATTTGAATCCAGAGTCCCAAAAATTACGATCCTCTGTACTTCAGAAATACGTAATACACGTGGCTTTGCAAATGTGGTTGAAAAATTTTAGTCCCGTAGAACCGTTCCACTTTTAATGCGAGTCTCCGAAAAAGTTACAGTTACGCATACTTACTTTGCGCGAGGATTCAATGTATTCCGTGACATTTTCATTTTAAACTACGCTCCCCGGTGCTTTAAATTGCGCTCTTTCAGGCTGGCAAGAACGAAATTACTGCACATTGTACTAAATGGAGTGCTTGTACCGTACGGCTCGGAATATTCGCCGCGAGAATAATGTTTCCTCGTGGAACCCAGGAGCCGTGACTCGTGTCTTGCCGGAGATGCAGTTTCGGCCGGGGGCCCTGGAGAAAGGGGATTGGGTAGGGGGGGGGGCCCTTAAGGGACCTTCTTCTGCCTCGTTCGGCACACAATGGGTCTCGCCCCCGAAAGTCCCCAAGGCCCTGGCGGAGCAGCGCATAAAATTTACGGCATTTAAATCTCGGGCCCGCGGTATTTATCGTCTCGGGTGCGCCGGGCGTGCACGAATTCCTCCGGCGTGCATTTGCTTGGACCATTCTTGACGCCTGTCGCTCGTCAAAGAACAAAGCCCCCTTCGTCTCGTCCTTTCCTTGTCGTACACAAAGGCCCAATAAAATGCACGGACACTTAGTCCCTTAATGAAGATCATTAACAAAGGTATTTATCATTAATTTTAACAAAACTCCTCACGATCAATCCTGTCTCGGTTCTTCAGGACGCACGAGAACAAATTTTTTAATTGATCGTAATGTAAGTTCTCATCACTGGTATTGAAAAAATGTGCATACGCAAATTTGTTGAGCGAACGATAAATCACGTATGCATAAAAGCGCGGGAAATAAGGCACGAAGCTGATGGCTTATCTGAAAAGAATTTTACTGATTAAAAAATATCGTAACGAAAGAAATGCTTAAAGAATGTACAAGTATATCGCGAACGTCCTTGGTGTGGTTCAATGTTAATTCTGCGTTAACGAAACGCCATTATACAATCAACTGAAGAACGTCTTATTCATTGTTAAGTATATTTTTAAATTATTATCCTCGAAAGCAATCTGTTAGGTCCTGTTTGGAGGACATTTTATCGTCCCCTATACGGGAAAAATTCAGAAGGTCCTCGGATATACCTGTTTTTATGAAAGAGTACCATTATTAACGAAGACCCATTATACCTGGTTCTCACCTCGTGAATGATATTCCTACCCTAATTATTCCAGCGAACGCTAATGACAAATTTTAATGTCCCATTTTATCGCCTAAGTTCACGCTTCACTCGATCATCTAGTTTTTATCGGGATTTCTTGCTGGTCTTCTCCAGATTTAAAAGCCAAGATTAAGTTATTTTGCCCACAAAACAGGATAGAGGTTCGACAATAATTTAAAAATTATACTTATAGTATAATAAAACAAACATGTCAACGACTTAACCAAACAATCAATATCTTTTTGAGGACTTCTTTCGTTTTTCGATTTTTAGAGGTGCAAGAATTGCCACATCATAGCTAACATCAGCATGGTAACTATGCAAATTAAAAGAAAAAGCAAATAGTATAGATAAGAATTTCTTGCTCGTTTCACGATATTTCGAGCAGTAACGTTTCTACAAAATCGTTCAGTTTGTAAAATGTATAGCTGTATTTATAAATCTGACTGTTCAACGAACACATTTAACAGGTCTCGTAAAAAGTAATAATAACAATGAGCACATATTTTTTTTATCTTTTATAGTAATATAAATCAAACAATTGACATATGCATAGATACGTTTTTGCGAACATTAAATACTTCTTTTCTGAAGCTCATTGTGATTTCGACTTATTAAATAGATATTAAAAACTTTTTAAAGGTGTATTTACGTTTTGACCGAGTACGTAAAACAATAAGGTTGGTCATTGAAGAAAACGCCTGGAGCTTTCGATTCTCATCTCTGGTTTTATCGTTTGGCCTGCACATTGATTTCTCGACTTCGATGACGACAGGTGCGATAAGCGGTTAACGCACGGCAACGCGCCTATTGTTTTAAATTCGATACGGTTATTGTTTCAAGTACGTGCCGTATCAGTTTGCTAAATGCGCAGGACCGTCAAATTGCGTAGCGCCGTTTTCATATTCCCTTCTCAAGCTGTTTGTCCACGGAAATTTTCGAACAGGAATTTTATTGTAAAAGATGTTACACGATACACGAAAAAGGGAATAGAAGAATCATTAATTGTTTTCTATTTTTTGATCGATAGAGTTTAACGAATTTTCAACAGTGATTTAAATTATTTACTTAAATAGTCTTCAAATTATACACGATCGCTTGAATTTCTATAAGAAAAACTTAAAGAGTAATTTCGCAAAGAATCAACAGGTGTAACTTTGTACATTATGACTAACTTTAATTCGAAATGTTATGGTCTATAATTTGAATTAGTTCGCGAGAACCAATACGAAAGGAGATTCTTTAACAACCCGAAATTATTACAGACCGATAATGTTAGTTTAATATGAGAGTTACAGCGGTAAGGCGCCATCGAAACTGGGCCCATAAGTTACAATCAGACGTATACTGCCCACGGGGGCCCAAAGTGCGCTCCTTAAATTACTACAAGCCCTTTTTATACACCGTAGGTACCTTCGCCGCGGGGGTTTCTAATACCGTCTTATTCTTTACATCATTTCATTTTAATCTAACTGTAGAAAAATATTCTCCGAGGGTCGACAAATTAAACATGCCCGAAGCATTTTTTCGATTAATACACATTATTAATTCTGTTAAAGCGAGCAGTAAGGACGTATAGAACAAATGCCGTTTCGGCTAAACCAGTTTAATTCACCTTCAGGCACAGTTCTTGAAATTAAATATTGTCTTGTGAAGACTGTTGAAATACTTATGGAACATTTCTCGGGTCATTCGTGTGAACAATTGTTGCTTTGTGACGCTTACTGTACGCAGTTTAGATTTATACGTGAAACTTGTGTAAAATTGTGACAGTGAATTTCTTTGTTTAGAACCACACTACCTGATACTGGAGTACGTAATGTACGGGAAGTTACTGGCGTATCTGCGAGATCATCGGACCAGGCAGGATTTCTACAACTTCAGCGAGGATTCCGCGGCGTTGACTTCCAGAGACTTAACTGTTTTTGGATACTGCGTGGCCAGGGGCATGGAGTATCTCGCGTCGAAAAAGGTGCGTCCTATTATTCTTAAGGATACAGACGCTCTCGCGTACACGGCAAACGCTCACCGTCGAGTGATAAAAATGTCCTGTCACGGCGAATTTCTAATCTTTCGGATCTCGCGTCCCGTCGACCGCCCGGAACAGAATACATTATGCAGCTCGATATCTGGCACAAAAGATTTTCTCCGAATTGAGATTTATCGAGCACGAGACCGAAGATGGCAGGCCTCAGCGAAAAGCGCATTCTTCCGTCCTTCGCGACAGGATACGAATTTGCCAAATCTTTTCTTTTTTTCTTTTACATTCCTCACCCTTCGAGAACCCTTAGGAGATTAAAATCACAAAGTTCCGGACTCGCGGAACGTGCCATTGACATTCACTCAACCACAAATATTCTTCCACGTAGATCGCTTAAGATTTTTGCAAAACTCCTTATACCTCTCGATGTTGGCGGTAATTTCGAAGAATGCGCGTTTCCACGACACTGGCACATCTTGTCAGGCTCGATTTAGCGAGCTACTAACTCGGTCGGTCGGCTGAGAACCAAAGAATGCCGCTAAATCACTCGAAGTTACTCGCGTGTGCGTCGAAGGTACATAAGATTTTTTGCCTCGAAGCATCCCCCGGGGTTCCCCCTTGAGTTTCGGCGGGGAATCAAAGGCGGTCGGCGCTGCAGTCAGTGGGTCAGTAATATCTCGTCGGTCCGTTGCCGGCGTGTCCCGTCTGCTCGCGATAAAAACTGCATCCTCCGCATCGTCTCTGGCCCGTCGCGTGCACGTAGGTGCAGCAGCAAGAACGCTCCGACAGTTTGCTCGTTTTGTTCGTTTCCCTGGTTTCTGGGCGCGTGCTTGGATACACGCGCTGGGTCAAAGGGCCCAGCGTTACGAGTTAAGGGGAAAAGTTTCCTGTTGAATTTCGACAACTGCCCAAACGATGCGGTTTTCCCGCGCATTATTCCAATGGTTTAAGAATCCGGGGAATCGTTAATCTCGCGGGAATTCCCCTTGGCGGGTCGAACGAGCCAATCTTAACGAGCAATTAATCGCTTACGACATCGACGCGAAATCATACCCTGCGTACCGTGGTATTTTGAGCGGAATGCACGAGGTTTCAGGTAATCATCTTCGTCCAAGGTTGTACCAGGCGACTCTTCAACAATCACTGTTCAATATCATTAACGAAACATTACGGGCATTATCTTTAATTAATAACCACTTCCATTGAGACAAAATTTATCCAGGTTTTCGTTATTTCTCGTAGCAACGAATTTCTTATTTTTCTTACGGATAGCTGGCTTACAAGCGTGCAATAATATTTCGTCGAAACGCAGCAAATACTTTGATACGTCTGATTGAATGAAAATATTGCAACAAAGTGATAAGTGGATAGAAGGATAAATATAGATTGACACCTTTGTGCCCTTGAACGTCCTTTCTCACGATTTGATATTTTTATCTATCGGAAAATTGAGACACGGACGTCAACAGCGGGAGCTCGTAAAGTTTATTTAATCTCAAATATTTTCGCATGGTAATAAATGTGTTGGCTTTATCGCTTTGCAAATCCAACAGGAGACCGCCAAAGGATTGTTTGTCCGACGAATACGTGTTTACTTTTATTAGTAAGTCGTGTACAATTTGTAAACGGTGAACGCGAATAACAAACGAACAACATCGTCGTAAATTAGAGCTTCATACAAATTAATCACTCCATTGAAAAAAGTATTTTAAAAGAAAATTACTATTCTTCTCACAGGATTCTTTCTTCCAACGAATTTCCACATAGAGCAGTATTTATTGTCTATTTTTAAGTACAAAAGTTTGTTGAAATTGGAAAGATAAAAAAGGACGAAGAGAATGTCGTTATCTAACATATTTTTTCAACGACATGCTTCTGTTTTATCGGAAACATTTCTTCGAACACTTCATACTTACTGTTGGGGTGTAAAATATCCTTATCGTATGGACATGAATTCTGAGAATCGTAAAATGGCAAGTTATGAAAGTTTCTTGCCAAGTGCCATCGGTATTGTACCTAACGCTTCATTTTTATCTATTACCCGATAATTACGGATTATTACGGATGATCGTTGTCGCGGTTCCCAGGAATATTAAATTATTAGTTCCCGTGGTGTAATAGCTCCCGAGAAGTCCATTGCGGCACTAAAAATTTTCCCGGGACTGTAATGGACAACTGCCGGACGATCATCAAACGACGATCTTTGCGCTTTTACGCGTCTGCTGCAACTACGTCAGTTGCATTGTGTTTAGAAACTGTTAAAAGCAGTCTGCACTCTTACGCCCGTATTGTTCAAATATTCGATTGTTCTCCACAGTCGTCAACGTTTCTCCGGAAAGTTTGTTTCTTTTCTCCTCGGTTTTTGGCGAACCGCATTGACGTCATCACGAAATTTCTACGCACTTATTGCCAATAATTTATCGCCCACGCTCGCGACGTTGTTGTATTCCCGGGATATTTTGTTGAAATAATGACGGCGTACCAACAACGGGGACAACGTCAGTCACAAAGCCGTACGTTATTAAAGGATTGTTACTTGACAATCAACTTGAAAAGACATTTTCGAATTTCTATTTCTCCTACGAAATGCGTGAAACACGTTTACGTTGCTGTTGTTCGTACACATCGCGAAGAAAAGATATTGACAGCGACGGACGGTTATTCATTCTTTTCACGCGATATTGCGTTATAACTTGGACGGCCAGTAACACGGAGTATCGTTGCACAAACGCAGTATAAATCGTCAGACTCGTATACCGCGGGGACATTAACCGTGTAATAAACGTCGCGTATTATCGGAAGCGTCTTAGCCGTATACGTCGAGCCTTCATCTCCGTAATACCTCGTTTCCTCGTTTATCAGAATAAGACGATCGCGGTCCCCGCGAGATCAGCAATGACGATGCTTATCGAAACAGGTAGCCTCGTACCTCGCTGACAGATCCACCGGTCGCAAATTATAACGATTATCGTCGGCCGTTTGTAATCGGCGCCGAGGGTCCGCGATTCGATCGAACCCACGACGCCGCGGGACGGTTGATTGAAACGAATGTACACCATTTTTCAGCGGGCAGCTTCAATCCCCGATTATACGACTTCGCGGAAGATCCTTTTTCCTCGACGGACTGACCACACAGGATTACTTACACATCTACATGTCTTATTTACCCTTACGTTTCGCTGATGCTATTTATTAGTAACTTCAACCCACAAACTCCGTGGGACACTGAACTTTTTAACTATCTTAACGATCGAGCATGCAGTTATAAAAGTTTGTTCAATAATGAAGTAGGAAGGAAATAGATAGCCTTGACTATGTCATTACTATCATGATTCTGGTTTTATCTGTCTTATAAAGAATACTGTAAGCGTTAAAATTATCACTGCCGCTCTGTGGTAATTCTCGGAAACAATCAAATCAATATACTGTTATACTCGCGAAGATAACAAATGGATGATAAAAGGCGGTTTGTGCATAATTTTTGGAGATGGACAAAAAAACTTCGGTGTCTGGAGACAGCATCGTGCAAGGTTTTTCGTATAAAGCAGGTCTCGAGTTCCGGACGGTACGGTAATAAATCTGCGTGATGAAGTCATTGAAGAAACGATGACACGTATATCCCGTTTGCCTTGGCATTGAGCACTGCGCCGTTCATTAGCATTAAGGATGGACACTGCAGATTCAGCCCAAGATTTTCCACGAATTTATGCAACTGACCCATCTTGGGTTTCGTCCTCCGGCGGATTTTTGATAAATAATTAATGTCCTGTTTGTCCGCAGAACACTGTTCAGAATGTTAAAGGGTTGCGAATGAGCAGGTTGCATAGAAGGTAGAATAGTGCAGCTCAGAGACAGGCTGCAGGTGATTACAGGTCGAAAATTGATGAACCTGTTTTAGAAGAAATTAAAAAATCCTCACGAAAGTGTCATTATTTCTGGCAGCTTGACACTTTACAATACGAGACGTGAATAAATGTGATGCTCAATTTAAGTAATAACAATAACAGTAAACTAGTATGTCTATTCGGAAACGGGGAACGATCCTAAAATCATGGCAATTTGATTCTCAGCCAGCGTAGAATTTGTCTGAACAGGCGGATGTTATGGTTCGGTTTGGCCTGGACCGTCGTCAGCCGAGACGATTGCGTAAGAGGACATCCACCCGCGTTGCGCGAAAGTAAACGGTAGACCTTCTTAACGGCTGACGTTTCCTCGTCTTTTCAGATAATCCATCGGGATCTGGCGGCGAGGAACGTCCTCGTCGATCACAACAAGCTCTGCAAGATCGCGGACTTCGGGATGTCGAGGTTCGCCAATGAGGACGGCGAGGTCATCGAGACGAGGCGCGAAAGGAACGCGTTGCCGATTAGGTGGATGGCACCGGAGTCGTTAATCTATTCTCTCTTCACCACCAAGACAGACGTCTGGAGCTTCGGCATACTCATGTGGGAGATCGTTACCTTGGGTAGGTATTTCCCCCATTCCATGCATAACGAGCTACGCGTCAAATTTCACGCAAACACACCTAAACGACAACGAAAGACGTTGAACTCTGATGAAGAAGACGGTTCCTTGGACACTTGACACGTGTGTTGCTACACCACGATCAAACGAAACGGTTCCCTTTTTGTGTAAAAGAGAACGTGCAGATGCTGAGATCATCGTTTACTCTCAACCCATGATAACGCTTAAACGGTTAACTAAAAGATACAATTTCACATGATTAAATGACCGTTGAATCAAACGTCGAGGAAAATTATTTCCTTTTTCTCTTCCGTTTTACTTTTTTTTCGATGGATACCTATCGGGGTTGTATTTTTCGAGTAAAGTACAGATTCCTGGTAGAGCGTCGTTCGTGTGTGTGATTGGCCAGCAAAACGGCCTTTGTCGACACGGTCACTGGTCATCCACGAGTCATTGACTCGACCGACAATAGTCGCTTTACTTCGCACACGGCCTGCATTAGCTGTCTTTATAACGGCACGTGAGACTTCGCATGGCACGAACGCTTTGAATCGCGCACTGCTAATCGACCGTGCGTTCGTTTCGTTCCCGCTAAACCCGGCGAAAACACCGACAAGCTGAACAAATTTTCATCACCGTGCAGCCGGCAACACGGAGCTTTCGTTTTTATAAGTACAACAACATTAACGGCATTGTACTTAGTAGCTTACAGTGAACACAATATCTTGCGATACTGTTGATCATTTTTTCAATGTTCAAGTACCTTGACCTTTCTCGCTCGAGAACAATATTTCTCCAACCGTGGAAAATATTCAACAGCTGCAGCTTCGTGTATACTCCTAGACTTGTTCAGAAAAATTTGTTCGGTTGTGAGTCTTAAAATTAGAAACGCAGGAAATATTGCTCCCACCTTTCGATGACTTAAGGGTTTATATGCCTAGCCCATCTGTTTTAACGAGGTAAAAAATGTTGCAAGAACGATCGAATTTCGTGGGACGTTGTTAGTCTTTCTGAGGGTTAAAAATGTTTCGTTTCGTCCAGGTTCGACACCGTATCCGGATATGACGGCGCGCGAGGTGATGTGCAACGTGCAGAACGGTTACCGGCTGGAGAGGCCTTCGCACTGCCGAAGCGAGCTCTTCAGGGTGATATCGCGATGCTGGCACGCCGTTCCCGACCGCAGACCGGAATTCCAGACACTCAGGAGAGATCTCGCCCAGCTGCTCGAGGACAACATGAACGGGCATTACGTCGATCTCGAGAGCTTCGCTTCCGAGTGCACGGATTGACACCATCCGCCATGATGCCGATAAGCCCCGCCACCAAGAGTTTCGCACTGCCGACCGGCAAGACGGATCCTGCGAATCGCGCGAGAACCTTTGGCACGAGTGTCCTCGCGACAATTTTTCGTCGATGAAAATCGCAAACATTGTCAAACGTTGGGTTTCACCATTGATAGCGTTTTCGTTTTTCCGGAATCGAACATTGGGGAAAATTGTCTGACGCGAGCGTAAAAAAACATAGCGCAACGTGTCGACGAAGTATTTGTCTGTGCTATTTAAAAATGATCTTCTTTGCGTTAAAGAGTGATTCATTCGAGATGCAGGCACTCGTTCCTGGGGACTATCTTTGTATCGATTATTCTTCATTTCCTGAATCTATTATCTGTCGAAATTATAGCCGTCCGAGATGTAAGGAAATCTACGAATTTTTCAGTACGCACGGAATTTTCTTGAAATTATCGTTGCAATCGATACGAAACTCGAACCGTCCGCTTTACGGGTGATTGTTTATACTTTATATGACAAACGAAAGGAGTGTGTAATTAGTGTTAAACATCTATGTAACCGCTGTGCTATGCGCTGGTTTATTTATTTATTGTACAAATCATAGTGATTTTCGATCAAAAAATTTTAAAGAACGCGTTCACGCCCGACGTAACTTTCTGCCGCATGGTTTTGTACTTATCGGAAGATCTCGAAAAATGCTGAAAAAAATGTACTAGTGCATAAGGCTAAGGATTTGCTAAAAGACAGGCGGAATAAAAATGACTGGACACTTTCGAAGAATCGCGTGGTGAGCTTAGCAGAATAGAAGTATTTCACCTAGTATTATTAATTATTATGTAAGACATGTATCTGGTGATAAAACACGCCATCCGTCGAGCCTCGTCCTCGTTTCCGTCGAGATTTAAGCTTTTCTCGATGGTTAAAAGCGTGTCGGTAATTGCGTCCCACGCGTGGATTGTTCAATTGACATTCGACATTGTCAATTAGGTTCACCGTGAATCCAGTACGATAGAACCGTGACAGTGTATATCGTCAACTTTGAAAATCTATTTTTTTTTTTTTATAATCGTCCTCGCCTCATTTCCCGCCTCAATGATCGCCGGGGCGCGTGACGTCGATGAGATTTCATATGAATTCCTCGTCGTGAAAACTTGTACATATACTTAGAACCGCGATATGAGCGTATCGTTTTTGCCGCCAATCAAAAAAAAAAAAGAAGGAAAACTACGATTTTACTTGAATTGCATTATTATTATTATTTTTTATTATTATATAGGTAAGCATACGTCACTGCTTAGTAGTTCAGAATATTTCGTTATCGTGAAAAACGGCTCATCAAGGTTCCCCGAAAATTAAACCGATTCAATGGAAGCTTGTGAACAACATTTGATATTTTCGATTCCGTAAAAGAACTATAGTTATCGCACTTTTGCTGAACAGATAAATTGAATCGGATTGATCAGAAAATCGTTAACGAAATGTTCTGTACTATGAGATTATCTGCGTCTAAGGTTTCGAATACCGCGTGCGCGCCTTATCTTTAATCATTCTAGTCTCTCGACACGATTGGGGCGGTGACCGGCCGTTAAATTAATCGTTTTTCAATAACTGTCAAGTATCTTAAGCGTTTTGCGAACACGGAGCGACGTTGGATTATTTAAGAAAGTGAATGAACCTTTGTAGAATCGTTTTCTAGCCGAATTTTTTACGAACTAAACGCAGAGTCTGCCGATCAAAGCCCCATCCCTGTCAACGGATATATTAAGTTTTCATCGGATTGTATACAGCGGTTTTTTTTAGCCGTTCAATTGGCAGTTTTGTATGTTGTCCTTGCGATTGGGAACAAAAGCAAGCGTGTGTGAAGTCGTGCGATCGATCGAGAATTCGTACTCGTGTAGATTTATTCCCCGAGTTTGTAATTGCCCCCTTCTCCCACCCAAAAAAAGAAAATCATCGTATGTACTTATGTAGACTCAATTACTGTATTAAGAATCTTTTTTTGTCAGTAAACGTTATTGTGCTTTGAAAACTGTCTTTCCCCTTTTCCTCGTCAGAAATAATCTTCGCGTTACGCCTTACTCCGCGTTTAATGTTCCGAAAAATTAGAAATACGGTTACTGAATATCCCAATTTTTTACTAGATCCATTTGTAATATATGATTCTGACACGTCGTTCAGTTGGTTCGGTTTGTAAACTTTTTACAAAAAAAAATAATCAAGTAAAACCTAAGAAATGTACGAATCAGCCGAATAATCGTCCGTAAGGACGAACTTGTGCGAGTTCGAATCCCCGATTTGTTATAACACATTTTCTCAAGGGGGGACAGATTTACTGGGAGAGCGTATAGATTTACACGCGAAAGGGCGGACGAGATAAAAGCGGCGACTCGGTATGCGCCGACGTCCGAAGCGTTTTATCAAAGTCCGCCGGAACGGCGAGAAAAATAATTCGGATTCCCGGAGTCGTCGGTGGAGGAATGTCGATCGAGATTGCCATCTTTCGGCGGTGCACAATGTGCCCGTTCGACGGCGTACGTATGGGCCCAAATGGGCCCTCGCGCGAGATGTGTTAATTAAATCCATTAAAAAGCGGCCAGGCCTCGGCATGCCGATTTAATTATGGAAACGTAACGAATTGCAACACATCGGACTGCCGGGACGCGTCGGATCTGTGTTCCGACTTTCTTCCCTTGATTATCATAATTTGTCCGAGACTACGACGGTCCCGTCTTTCTCCTCTTTGTTCAGTTATTTCGCAAGTGGGGAAGCAACCGACGAACCTCCTAATTGGCTCGCGCCAACGTCTTATGTCGGCGATAACACCGCTCCACCTATATGGGTCGTCACGTTTAATGACTTTATTATCGCTTTAATTAAGATCCACGTACACGTGGGTACAAATAAATGGGACATTCCTTCGCGATCCCTTTCAAAGCTAATTTTCATCGTAGGCTTGTGTAACTCACGGTAGGTTCTGTTTCTGTTTCGACTATTCGCTGTGAGGCTACTTCTAATTTATGCACGTGTCTCATCAAAGACCGGAATTAAAAAGATATCCTCGAGAAAGTTGCTGCCATCGTAGTAATGCTGCACGAATCAAAAGTGAAGCGAGTTTTCTCAGACTAACGTATTATTCGATTTTTATAACTGTACCTGCTCGTGCAAATATATACTACTACATCGTTATGATTCACTTTACGACTAAGAACTCATACGACGTGGATAGTGTAATTAACATTTTCATCTACGTTCACTAATTACAATAATTCCAACGAAATTATGAGACGTAACACACGAACGCATGTTTTGTGATTCTCTTGCCCTAATCTTTTCCAGAGACAGGATAAAAAACATAGTCATTACATTTTAGTAGCATGCATAATATATAATTTACCATAAATTGCTAGGCTTAGACAGGTGAAATTATTGGAATTATTATTTAAATGTGTTACATGCATGGTGGTTCTAATTTTTACGTTACTACAATTGCACAAAAACCAGATAATATGGTCTTCTGGCTTAGAAATCTACCGTAAACATAGCTTTAAGTACATTGATTAAGTTTAATCATCCATGTATTGCAATCTTGTTCCTTTCTGTTTACTGAACGACGACAACTTACTTCTCGAAAATGTAGTTGTCCCTTCGAACGGTCGGACTTTTCCTATCCGCCGTTATCAGCGATGGCAAATTTTATCGTCGTATTACGGAGTATCGCCGTTTAGCTGTAGACTGGATATGCGGATAGTCCTGTGCGACGTGCCTGACCGTCGTAGACCGGTCAAGAATCGTTATCGTAAATTGCATCGCATTCCTGAAATCTCGAAATAACCGTAAAACTGACGGTCTCGTTTATAGTTACGGGCCAAAGTGCTCGTATTTGCGCCACATAACGAAGCTGGAACAAAATGCATTACGGCCGTTGCACACGGATGTGCAATTACCGCGTGCAATCTCAAACGAAATCGTTGCCTTGAATTCAAATTGCACACTCTCGCGGCCGTGTAATGAACTTTCTTCTGATGTATCAACAACGAAAACACTGCTATTTCGAAATACTTTTGCCTCGTGTTATACATGCACAATTTATGCTAAGCATCACAGTCCTTGTATGTAGGTCAGATTAATACTTGGCGCTAGAGTAAAATTTGAATTCAAGCAGGGAACGGGTTACGGCGTGTGAATTTTCTAACGATTTCTTCTGCAACGTATGGCTAATAGGTGGAGGAATATGAATACACGCTGAATAAGTCACGGAAGAGTATTTTATAGTCCCAAGTAAATGATGCTTTAAAAATATTTATTTTAATTTAACGAAGATCGCAGATGTTTATACAGGACTATTTCTTTATCGTCCTTGTAAATTTATATAAAAATTTCTTTATTTTCTTATTTTTTTACATTCTTTAAATTAGATATTCTGAAAATATTGATGTGCTTGTACATCAGCGTATACTTCGGAAAATAAGTTAATTCTACCTGGGAATCCTGAGAATTGTAATTTCTAAGAAAACATAGTACGCGCTATACGTATTTCTCGCGAGAAAGTGTATCTCAGCGTGGAGCATTCGACGGAAAGCGAATCGATTTATTCCAGGCAGTTCGATCCGTCGAATCCCCAGATTCCTCCTGGGAGGGAAAGGGGGGAGGGTCAGGGATTAATCCGCGGACTTTCGCCGTAAACGGCACGGGCCCGCGCTCCTCGTGTATCCTTTCTAATCCTTTATTCGAGAATCGACGTGCATTGAGAATGGGAGAAGGATGGAAAAAAAGAAGGAACCCACGGAGGACCAGAGCTCGTCCCACTTTCGACGCTCCTCGAGCTGGTGTTCCCCCGGCTGCGCACGGAAATTCGTACGTCACTCTGATTGGCGCGTTCTCCGTTTTTTTTTTCGTTTTAAAAGCCGTCACCACCGCGGCGATGACCCGAATTTTTCTGGCACAGCAGGACGGCGCCTGTCGGCCATCGGGAACCCGCATTTCACGGGGGTGGGGGGTGGCGGGGGGGCCGCGCTCGCGAAGCTAATCGAAAGTGACATCGTGCCGGTACGCGCGTACACGAAAGGGCTCGATAAGCGCGTATGTTCTAGTCCTTTCTCCGTTACGGCTCTCTTTACGTTTCCGTAGAACCGGCAACCTTCGATAGCACGTGCTGCTGCGGCCTCACTTTCACGCACTCGCCACTTTCCGTACGGGATGTTCACGGGGTTCCACAGAAATTACGGTCCGCCGTTAGCCCGATTTCTAATGCAGTGGGGAATCGTTCACGCGTCGATAACACAATAGACGCATTTTGTGTGCACGTATTTTCGTTGTATACATTTTTACGATCCAGGGCAACCGTCTGCTTTCCCACTGGAATTATATTCATTTTTCTAATTGACAAAGGCAACGGTTCTTTAATACCTAAAAGATCAGCGATAATTGAAGGATAATCCGTCTTACGTTTCAGCTGTCGCGTAGAATTATCATAATTTTAGACCGTACGGTAAAAGACCAGCGGACCAATTTATATCCAGTCGTGGGTCTAACGATATCTTCCCTACTGTATCACGATTTCTTCGAACCTTGAATGAGTAGTGCTATAACTCTGAAAATTGATATTACGAGGCGGACAAATGCGTACATATGCATGCAGGGATAATGATGTTACTGCGATAACAAGGAATGCCCAATATGCATTATTATTATCCCGTAGCGCATCTCGTAAAGCGAAGGTGTCTCGACAGGAGGCTTTTGCAAAAGGCATAAAGACAGCCGGATGGGTACTTGCTCGGCGCTAGTGGAGCTATCGACACGTTATAAGCGTAGCTTCGCGTATAAACTGAAACCTTGTCACAATATACCACGAACGGTATAACCGTCTGGTCTGTGCGCGAGGCTATAACGATTCCTTTCGTCGTTTTAACGCTCGGTTCTGGGCCACGATCGTCGCACGGATCCCGTCGATCTGCCCAGTCGTTTACTTCTATTTTTCCCGCGAGTCTTTTAGATAGCCCGCTGGAGAATCATTGCGTGTGGACTGCCAGGATCGTTAGCCGGCCCGGCCACGCCGCCGCGCAGACTGGACCCTCTTTATGTGGGGTAACCTTGCGTATACATATGATGGCCGAAGATAAAGAGGGTGGGGAGGGAAGAAAAGGGTGCCGGATAGAGTTGGAAATGAAGCAAAAAAAATGAGGGAAGGGTTGGATCGCCGGCGAGAAAGAAGAGGAAGGAAGAAAAAAAGAAACGAAAGGGGTAGAAGCAGCGACGAAGAAAAACTGAGAAAGAGAGAGATGCATAGAAGATCTAGAGAAAAATATGTAGAGAATCAGAGTAGAAACTAGAAAGAGAATATACAGTTTCAGTTACAAATAAAGGATCAAACGAAAAGAATAAAAAGTCACAAAGAGTATTGAGAAGCATAGATAAACCTAAAGAGGAGAATGATTAGAAAATAGTATAACAATGACAGAGAAAAAACAGGAGTAGAAAGCAAGATAAATAGAAAGGACTATGTTCGACAGAAAGGCGTCGGAGGAAAGCAGTGCGAACGGTGAAAACGCGGTAAATAAAATAGAGAACGATGAGAATGAAGCGGTAGGGAAGAAGGACGCAGGAGAGAGCTGTGAGATTTACCGTAGACCAGAACAAGTATTCTGCCGGCGCGATGTACGGCCAATGGATGGCCTGCACTTTGGTATTTCGCCTGGGATGCATCGTGTATCCACGCGAGGTGAATCTCAGCAGCTTAGATGCCAGCGAGGAAACCATCGTATCGGAATCTCCAGCCTACTGATACGGAGTCCAGTTTCATTGGACGTTGGTGATTTACAGTAGGTTGCCGTTGATATATACGACGATTATCGCGAAACGTAGCTGGGAGGGGAAAAAATTTCGTTGGATTTCGAAAATCGCGGCTCAAGTATGGATAAGGATTTATTTAACAGCTTTGAGGACAACTCGTGCTATGCTCGTTAACAAAGACATGATTTTGAATTTCGAATAGCTTACTTAGTCGTCATGTTTTACCTTTGTGTAACTGAAATTGGTATGGATATCATTTTGCTGTTGCAAAAATGTTTGTACAAATTTTATTTTGGTACTTGGATACATTTCTAGTGTTGTCCGATTATTCTCTGAATTAAATAATTTACTCTGAATTGATAGATCGGTGAAAGTGGGTAAAATGCAGTCTCGTTGATCATTGCAAGTGGGTTTTTAAAATAACCTTCTTCTATACCCCGTAATGTCATTTTACGAACTTTAATTAATGGTACTTGTGAACGGCGAAGCTTTTATGCCGACGCATAAATTCTGACAGGTTATAAAAGTGCAGTTTAATGCATTTAATCACTAGACACTTAAATAGTCGTTAATCATACTTGTCTGCGCCGCTTTCGCCCTTACTGTTTCTCGGAACACCTGCACTTTCCAACAAACTGCGCTACGAAAGAAGGTCAAAAGTACACAAACTTTTCTTGAACACTCTACATTTTCTGCCCCCATAAGTAGACGGTAATATCAACCGCTCTTAAATGAAAGTATTATATAAAACGGAGAGTTTTCTAAATGAGATGTCACAGGGGACGTGACTGACGTAATTGCTCTGTACGCGCTGAGACTTTAAAAAGAAAGCAGTTCACGTAATAAAGTGGCAGCGAGTCCAGTAAACGTTGCTAATTCGCCTCGCACGTCAGTGTTTCTAGCTTTAAAAAGCGTGGACGTACGTCATAAGCGGACGTTTACACGCGTCGCGAGTAACATTAAACGTCAAGATCGTAAACGGCCGGTTGAGTGTCCGTGGAGAAAGTACCTTCAAATCATAGCCCGCCAAACAAGCGTTTCTCGGTGCAATTCGATATGCATGCGAGGCACGCAGCGATTTTATGCGTAGAGCAGGGAATTGCCCGATGGCAGTTTGCAATTCCGCAGCATGGGAGAGATCTTCGCGGGGCTCTGGCGCGGGATATCTATCGCGAATAATTCGAGGGGACGTCGGGAATGGCCATTTTTTCCTTCATCACGCTTTCCAACGAAAGGAACGAACCTTGACAATGAACGCTGAGCTCGACGATGGCCTTCAAACCGATCGTTTGCAAAGCACTTAACAAAAATGAAATCTAAGACGAACGACCGAGCTGTTTCTATGAAATAAATCGTCCCGTCGTAAACTATTGGGCTGGAATTTGCAATGAACGGAACGAAACTTGACAATGAATGCTAACTTGCTAAGCTCGATGATAGAATCAATCTTGTTATTCCGATCTGTATAAATTATTCGTCTCAACTACCTATCTTGAAATTGATAAATGAACCTTTCCGGGAAAAGGAAAGTTATTATTATAGATTAGGAGAATAATTACTTCAAGATCGTGACATTCAGCAAATCCGCTCAGTAAGTGGGACACGTCAAAAAAAGTAATTGGTAAAATTTCCTGTCAATCTTGCCAAAGGAATAACGCGTCGTTCGAGAATAGAAAACGGTTAAAGAGATATTTTCAAGAAGCAACTTTAACGAGGTCATCCGAAAAATAGTCCCATCATCTTCTACTGTTAATCGACTATCTAAACAAACGTCGAAAATTCTACTGATTTCGTCGTAAGGAGATTCGTTGATTGCCGTGAAGAAAACAGACAGAGTAGTGGCCGACTTCTCTTCCTCGTTCGATCCGACACGCTTATCTGCCGGCACGACGACTGTCCGGTTTCTCGGTCACGGCTGCGAAGGAAACGCGCGGAACCACGCTCGTTTATGCCCCATCCCCACGTTGCGCGCGTGCGAAGAGGAGCAGGGATTCACATCACACCAGAAGTCCACTTCCCCTACCTCTTCACCGACACAGAACCATCGTTTCGTCATCGTCGATCTTCGATTTTTCAATCCTCAGCTACAAAAGTTCGGAATTGTACCACCCGCACTTTCTGTGTTTATTTACGAGTCGGAAAAACTAATGCGAAAAAAGTATTTTCATCATTCGTTGACAGCTGCGTTGGTTGAGCTGTAAAACCGGAAATACTACAAATATTTTTCAACAACATCATTTTACTACAAAACAATTTCAAAAGTATCTCGAAGTTTCTTGAACGAACGGTAAATCAGACTTGTCAATTGCCTCAATACTTCGCTTAAATTGTAGTTATGAGCAAGTGCAGCTTTTCGTACGAAAAAGAAGAATTCTCGGAGATTCGAGCTTTTTAGTGATCTGATTTGCATGTGGAAGTAATTGTTGCGACGATTGAAGCCATTGATCTGTTGAATCTGCCCTGAAAGCACAGTCTGGCGGTGAGTAATAAACTTCGAGCGGCCGGAAGAGTCGCAGAACAGAATTTTGACCTACAAAAAGGCACCGTGCGCGCGCGAAAGAGGCAATCGCGCAGGTGGAACTGGAAGCAGGGGATCTCGTCTTCCCTTCCACCTTCGAGGAGGATCAACCCGCGACAACGTAGCTCGCGCATTGCGAGCAGAGAGACCATCAGTCCTTGCTAAGACCCCCGGCACGTCGTCGACCACACGAAAACCCACCTGTCTCGCGCCTATTGCGTTTCAAAGTGCAAGAATTTTCAGCCATATACCTATTTTCACTCTGAAAACATGATTCCGCTGGCTTTGTAGTGATCGATTCGTTAACTGAAACTCAAGTGCCAGGACAACGTGTATGCGAGTAAACTGTAATGTTGCAGTGATCCGTTGGTGTGAAAATTAAAAGTGTAATAATGGGAATAAGAAGAGCTTTTCTGCTGATATCGGTAAGGGTCGATTGTTTTAACTACTGCAATATTACTGAAAATTTAGCGAACCGTTTTAAATAATCTCTTTTGATCGTTATTCTGCCGAATAAATATTGTTTTACATGTATGTTGTATATTTTTCCACTCGAAAATATAAATCAGTGGTCGAGATAAATGTATGATGAGGAGTGTTTAAAACACCTGAAAAACGTCAGCCTACAAATGAAATCAAATATTTGTTTTAATTAATATGTACCGTATTATGTTTAATCAACTGTGGCACTCATTACAATCAGTTTTTTGTCTCAAGTAAATAATTTTTAGATAAACACGCAAAAATGTATTTGGTATCAGCATTAAAAAATGCAGTTAACATACAGTTATTTTGAATCTGTTGATAAGTTGATAAGTTGAGACACTTTTGCATTAAATAATGGTCTGTTTTCTAAAACACCTAAATAAAGATTCAGCTACTTACGTGTTTCAAACCTGTACATCGCAAAATTATGAAGTGATCCTTCAAAGACTAACAGAATTGAAATCAATTTTTACGTCAATCTTTCGAACTGACATTTCCTGTAGGACATTCGCGTGACGAACGAACAATCTGTTTACGGTCAGGACAAATTCGCTTTCTTTCCCGTTTATCCTTTCCTTAATTCGTCGATCTTTCTCCTGGACTTTCGTGCGTCAAAGTGGAACAACCTGTAGCGTGGCCTTGATCGGCGCGGGTCGAGAGGAAGAAGAAGAAGACGGAGGAAAAGTAATAGGTAGCGGCCTTCGATTCGGAGATTACCGAGTTCCCTCTCGGGCGTCAGGTGTTTATTAGCTCGTCGAATGTGGAATCGACGAACCCGACGTAGTTTCACGGACGATGCTCGTTGCCACGCGCCATTAATAAACGCGCTCTCGTCGAATTCCAGTGAAATCGTTTCCTCGGTCCCGCGGTTACTGGGTCAATGAGGATTGCAAACGGCCAACGGGAAGATACCAACGGCTATGGGGGTTCCTCCTTCACGTAGGAAAGCACAATGAACTCACGCGATGAGTCCAACGTTTTCCATCCGCGCCCTCACCTTTCCCACCTGAGCTTTTCCCTCGTAAAATGATTTCTCCGACGATGATCTCGCCGATCTGTAGACCACTTCACCTGCCGTTCAAACGTGAAATTCGCATCGCGAAAATATCTCGTTTCTACTTTATAGATCGGGGGACTCGCATTGAAATTAACGAATCTCGAGTTAACGAGCTTACTTCTGTCGCAAGTGTCATTTGTGCTCGATAGAAATCTTTAAAATCTTCTCCACAAGGAAATCATTAGCCGTTACTGACGTTTGGCAATTTCCACGTTCTATAGAAATAGTGAAAATGCATACACATGTACATATTTTTCGCAATGACAAGTGTAAATAAAGTTGTTGCCTTTCCTCAGGAAACTGCAGTTCTACCAATCATATTACTTTTATAGGTTTAACAATGTTTTTGACATTTTTTGCCGGTTGAAAAAGTACAACGTCAAATGTATCATCTACATTGTCTACACTAGATTCTTATAATTATCTTCACTCATCTGCATTTAATAAATCTTTATCAGGGAGAACTGTTAAATAGATTTTACCGAAAAAAAAGTGAAAAGTGAAATCACTTAAGCGGCATTTACCGTTGGCCTCATCTAAATTTCACCGTTATTAGAATAGCGTCTTATTTTCTTCGTCCGAGTACCGTGTAATTTATTTCCATTTGGATCTTAGCCATTGATAAATGGTAAAACACAGGAAAAAGTAACTAATTGTATATGGCCTACATACAAGCCACGATGGAAAGTGTCATAAATTATAGAAAATCAGGGGATAACGTTGGATTACTAGTTTTGACAAATTGACCGATTTCACTCAAAGTTATTAATCATACCACCGACCGAGCATTACTTGAAAGCAGCACGAAGCGAATGTTTATGGATGAACCGCTCAAGTGAATGAAAATGTAAATCTATCTTCTTGCTCCAAATATTAGATATGAATCCCTGGTGGCTTTGAAAGTATTTCGGGTGCTCTTGAAACTGTTGCTATTCCGTAGGGGCCGGATTTTATTAGACAGAAGAGCTAATATTTGCGTTTCGCTCTCTAGGCAATCGTGCTACTATCCTCGATTGCCGCCGGGGCTGATGACGATGGATCCGATGATCCCAGCTACAGCGACGATAGAAACGCCAGCAAGAAGATATCCACGACCCTCAGGATCGACGATGACAATGCAAAGAACAGGACGGACAATGTACGAGAAGTAGTGACAACCGTGAGTAAGCGGACTCACGTTTTAACCGTTATCAGTTCTATCCTAAAGAGTTCGCTAGTATGTTAAACTTTTAGAAATCGCTCAACCTATATAAGCGGGCGACTGCGTTTTCCTCCGATTTAATGAACACTTCGATAACTGCGGATTCTTTCGATTTATCTTCTTGATTTTTATTCAAGGCACAAAGGACGACGGAGAAACAGGAAGAAACTGCCGAGGTAATACCTATAATTCGTGATACGTTACTATTGCAAAAGAAATTGTGCGATGATGCGTATCTCGCGTAGAATATTTTTATAATAATACGATTCCTTGGCCATTCGAGGAAGTTCGATCTCTTCCCGCCAATCGAAGTAGAGAAAATGCCACGAGGGAACTGACGTTACCTGCCAGCGCGGATATCGGGAAATTTATTTCGGAGGACCAGGCCGGGGGGGAAGATATTCCCGAAGAATTACCAGAGGTACACATAGTTAAGCAAGATTACTTCTTAGAATTTTCAATTTAACGAATGAATTTCAAATGAATAATCGAATAATGAATCGAATAATTTCATGCTCTGATTAATTGTTTCTGCTTATCATGATTCCTATACTTCGATCAAACGCAGAAAGAATTTCTAAGTTACGCTAGTACCGTTACTCCTGATTTTTTCATAGCTTATGATTATCTTTATTTACAACAGGCGCAAGAATTGAGATACGTGAGGCCGGGTATGCGTAGACGGCCGTCTTATCGACCTCCGCCACCGCGAAGACCGACTTCGTTAAACAGGAGAAACGTTTTCTCAGGTCAGTTTGCGATCGTAGGGTGTCGTAATGTCCGGGAAACCGCGGCGGCACGAGTTGCACAGCTATTGGATAAGCGGTGGGCCAATCGTTTGATTTTACAGACACGCCGCGAGTTCCCTCGATAAGACCCGCTAGACGGCCGGCGGAAGTGAAGAGAGGGCCCACGGAAAACGACTGCACTTTCTTCACCCAAACCGTCTGCCTCGAAGCTGTAAATTATCCACAGTGAGTCTGACTTGCGCCTTTTAATATTGCACAATCGCTTCTTGCGAAATTCGTGTAAAACTTCATGCACTCTCGGGAATGTTCTTCCTGTGAATCGATTTTTCGTCGACGAAGAAAAACACGTAATTTGTACGACGCAAATTGTTACGGAAATTGTTATTATGCAAATTCTTATATCGTTAAGGATTTTAATCAACTGATCTTGAAATATTATTGTTAACAGCGACGCTATACAAAGAAGTTTAAGAGGCAATAAAGAAATGGCAGCGGCTTTGTTGACCGATTACAAGGCTCAGGATCATACCGGAGTTGGCGAGGAATTATCATTACCTTTGTTACAATTGGAGAACAGATTCGAAAAACGATATGAAAATAGATTCGAAAATAACGAAATTAAAAGGTATGCTGATACACCAACAGTTTAAGAATGTATATCCTTCATTTGCACATCATTTTACTTATTTCAATAGAAAATAGGAATTGTGTGTTTAATTCGTTCAGTTCATTGTTATTCATTATCACTCAAATATTTCCCATGTGTATGTTTATCATTTTACGTGTTGCTTTCGTATATCTCTATGAATACTTGCTACCAAAGTCAGTGCACTGTCGTAAGAAGTGCAATCATTACGTAGGGGCTATTATGACAGTTGCAATACCTTCTAAAACTTCAGTCACGCTAATAAAATTTCATCTTTACATTTTAAGCGAAACAATTCGTAATCCTTGTACATCTTTTTTCAGGAGGTCAGACTTACAATCTTCTTATGATAACATCGAGGAAGGATTCACGTGTCCATCGATTGTTAAATACGCACGTCCGCAATTGGCTAGAGCAGCGTCCGGAATTTGGAAATACATAATAAACACTGGTGAACATACTCAGACGTTACGATTAGAAAAATGCTCGTAAGTGTATTTCGAAAATCATTTGATACGAGAGTAAAAATATTGTAGTAGAAAAAATGTTTACGAAATGGAGTCGTAGAACTTATTATACGTCCGGCAAGTGAAAACGTATTTTGTACAATAGAAGCTCGTTCACGTTCAGTTTTGTTCTCTTATCGTTACGTAATATCCACGGTTGATACATAGAACTAGATTGAATACAAAAACTCGTCCAATATATTGTTGAAATAAACGTAGGAGTTTCGCTTTATTGCTGCCATGTCGCAACCTAAGACCTATAACCGTTTTAAACAAGCGAAAATAGTGAAATTTGCTACGTTTCGAGATCATTTTTAATTGAACATTCCGTTGGCCGTGAGAAAGAAATATGTTCAAGACGATAACCAAAGCGTGAAACCATCTCGATATTATTTTCATCTGGATGAGTTGTTGTAAACCGATACTCATGAACCGTAGCGACGTGAAAATCTTACAATTTCTTTGAACAATTTCTTTTAACCCGCTGTAATAATCGTACGAAATCTTTCATTTCTAGAAGACGATATTCCAGCATTAACAAATAATGTTGGACGTTTAAAAAATGAATATTTGTTTCAGGACTTCTCAGTCTAGCTGTTCCTTCATATCCGAGAACTACCGTTCGTCCTGCGTGCAGGTGTACAATTATCACCGTCTGCTTACCTGGGACACTAAACTGGGTCTTCACATGGACATTTTCAAAGTGCCGACCTGTTGCAGCTGCCACGTTCACGGCTACGCCGACATTTTCCCCCCTCACCAGAAGGACCCACCGCCCAAGGCAAAGGAGTCCTTCCCCGGAGCGGAATTCGCTACGACGGAAAGCAAGGACGATTTCGAGGACCTGAGCAAGCCTACCTCCAACTACATTAACAAATACAATCCTGGGTCGACCTACGACGTTGCCCTGGGAAGCTTCAGCGAGAATTACCCGGCCACGGCGACGCGGCCCAACGACCTCGATGATACGCTCCGTTTTCCCGCACTTCCGAACAATAAGAAACCAACGTTGGAAACCAGTCGGCCGGCTTTCACGTTGCCCGGAAGAACGAGGACCAAGAAACCCTCACCGGTACCGAGACCCTTCGACAAGCTTCCCCAGCAACACGCCCCGAACACCAGGGCACCGGGCTACAAAGGACCTGTGGTGAAAAACACTAGACAACCGAGCAGACCCAGCAGACCCTTCCGCAGGGAATCAACTTCTCATGCCGAGGACATCAACGAAAGTGCCAGCAACGTCTCCACAGGCAACAGGCAAGTTCTCAGTTCTAAAAGAAACTTTAATCGAAGGAAAATTTTATTTTATTCGACTTTGTATTGAGATTCTTGAATGAGGTTCTTGTCGTTATTTGCTGTAGTGAACATTGTTAACTGCTAATAATAGGCGAATGATTGTGTTGTTCTGTACAGATTCAGCCAACCGTATGACCAGGATATTGACGCATCGACGAGACTGCAGAATGGAGGATTCGACGAGGAATATCCGGAACCGCATAAGAGAATTAATTATAACTACCACCCGATAATTGATTTCTTTAAACCTGAAGCGTCGATGCTACAATCTGGCAAGTCGCAATTGACAACGCAACCTGCCGTAAAGAATGACTCGAACTCTTGGAAACCAATGATATCTCCGTAGAGGTGTATTCTTCACTGCCTAAAGTACCTGAATTATTTCTTATTACGGAAATGTTAATAGACGTTCCCGTGTAGTGACAACAAACGTGACTCAATTTAAGAGACCGTAGAAAGGTAGCGTACTAAGTATTAAAAGAAACGAAACGCTCATTTCGTCAATATAATTCGTGGAAAAATATTATTTATATACCGTCGGTGCTCTAATAACGAAAACCAATTGAGTGTACAATTGGTGCAATGCGTTCTATCATTTCACGTTTATACTTTCAAGTGTAAGAAATGTATCTTTTTAGATATAGTATTACATGGCCACAATGGGAAGTTGCAATTTTAATATCTTACAATACTGTGTTACTTTATGTCTATCCATTTTCCAAGTATCGATATTTATTAAACATCGTTTGTTAATTATTTATAAATTATTAGTAAGGATCACGTCATTCGTCGCGAAAATTTCCTCTGTCAAAGTACGAGATGATGTTATTTAAAGTATTATGTTCAGCAACAAACACGTCTCGTATTAAAAATCTACTTTTTTGTATTTACTTTTTATGTATTTATTTTTCTGGATCAAAACTTGTAATTTTTGTAATGTTCTGTTACAATAAACGAATGTCTCAAATTGTTGTGTAGATTTTTACCTTTGCCAAAGAAGTGATTTGAAATGATGTTAAATGATGCGAGATCTCCGCTGGAGGATAAACGATGATTTATTTCGATCAACGAGCTGTGGATTTCGCGGGTTTCGTACCACAACGATATTCCATCGTCTTTCCGTGTTGATCCGCCAAGCATGTCGCTCGAGCCACAAGTTTTCTCAAAACACTGGGAAGAACAGTTCCATCCTGCTTCCCCACTCTAATTGAGGGCCGAAGAATCGCTGAGAACATCCCGCGACGTGAGGCCGTTTAAAATCACCGATGCTTTAAACCGAGTTATCCCTTTCTCGAGATTTAACGGTACCTTTTTACCATTATTCACCGTCAACGATGCTACAAACATTTAACGAAACAATCAAAATTAATGAACCCCTTGTGAAACATGGGAACACATTTTTCAATGTTCAGAAATTCCTCGTTCCCAGCGACCGTTGAAAAAACCGTTACGGTACTTCGGTGCAGAGGATTTTATGTCGCCGAGTAATTCCGGTTGCTAATTAGTCCGTCAACCGCGGTATTCCAACGACGAGCAACGCCGGTTCGGTTAGGACGATCAACGAGGCCGGCGAGTCAAAGAAACGGTACAAGTCTTCTTCCACAAAGCCACTTTCCTCGTCATCGATTATTGCAAATTGCATAGTTTTGTGAGGTCATTGAAATGTGTTGTTTCTAGCGAACACGCGCTCTATAACAGTTGGACACCAATACTCCGAGAGAAGTTGGTTTCCTTTTTTCTCACGAGTGAAACCACTCCCCACAGGATTTAATGAAGAGTGACAGTAGCGCATAGCATCGCATTCTGCACGCTTTGTTGTCAGGCTTTTCGCCCGCTCCAATGTTTTTACCCTACCTCCAGCCCGTAGACCAGTGGAAAATATAAATTAGGCTAGCTAAACCGTAGCGCGAGCAGTTCAATACAAGTCTTTGATTGAAAATGGTTAGAACTCACTGAGTGTTCACGTCACCGTGAAGTACTAATTTACAATTTCTCTCGTTCGCTACCTTCCACAATAAATATCGGTTTAATTCTAACGCGCGGTTAATGCAATATCATATTACTAAACCGCAGTATATAACGTCTCAAATATTATTAAAATGTTGGTGGGTAATTCGAATTAAAGTGACAAATAAAATACATTAAGTGTATGATCATGAAGAGTACTGGATAAAAATTTTGTACGAGTTAAAAACAGTGCTTCGACGTATAACATTTGAATAATAATTAATCAATTAATTGCATTATGCGGGATTGAGGTAACATCCTGGCATGGAGCTCAAGATAAAGATTCGTCGTGTTTTAAAGGACTTGTTATTACTATTCGTACTGGCAAATGCCAGAGTTTGTAATTCCCTGTCAACGGACCAGAATCTTCGTGATTCTGCGTCAACGATTCTGAGCCAATTTCCTACGGCCGCTGGGAGTGAACAAGATGAGTCGCGATCAAAATTCGGAGAGTTCATTAACAGTGGATCCTTCGAAAATGACATTGTTTCATTGGAAAGCGTCGCCTCCGGCAGGTTGGCGAGCATTCAGGACAGTCGCGAGGCAATTTCTGCTTCGTACAATCCTGAAATAATAGCGGAAAGCGAGTCGGCGGCAACGGAGGACGATCCTCAGGGTCCACCGGATCACGTAATTCCGTATTCCGAGCACGAGGAACCGAGAGACGTGCCAACCAGGCCGAAATACAATGCCCCGGGTGAATGGGCGACACCTCCGCCGGAGAAGAAGATCCCCCTGGATTTTGTGCCGACGAAATTATATGCCCAGGTGAGGGGAACTCACACGGTGAAGAGGTTGCCGCGTGAAGAAGCCGTGAGAAACGCTAAGACCGACGAGGAGAAGAAACATGCACCCAGGTTGAGAGAAGTCGTGACAAATTCGAAGGTGAATACCGTTTACACGGAGGAGGGCTACGAGGATTCGGCATACGATCACGCGGGACATATAAGGGATGCTGATTTTCACGAAGGATTCGCGAGAAAGTTGCAAGAAGAAGTTGAGAGCAATCGCAAGTCCGCTAATGGAAAGTACAAGAAGGAATCAAGTGGTAAACCAAGAAAATCGAACGAGGAATTGCGGGATGAAGAACTCGAAGAATACGATGATGATTACAGCGGTCATTTAGGAGGAACGGTGAATTATAGAACAAATGTCGAAGTTCCTGCGGGCGAAGATCGGTATGACAGTGATTATGAAAGAGCCAGAAACGTATGGAAAGGTTCTGATATTGACCCAAAAGTCGTGGTTAAGGATGGAATTGGAAAATTGGAGGAGGATTTGGAGAATGAAGCAGCGGAAGTGGAAAAAGGCTCGGAGTTGTATGACTCTGTGAAATTACACAGCACTGAAGACGACAATAAGAGCAAATATGAGGGAAACGAGAAGCAGTCGTGGGCGGTAGCGGAGTCTCGTCGTGATTACGATGACGAGAAAGGAACTGTACGACCCGACGTCATCGTAGCGAAGAAAAGGAAATCCAAGACTCGAGGAAAAAGTTCGAGCAGAAACCGTGGAGATGTTGAAGCTCCAGGACTGGGGACCAGGGGATCAAGTAGACTGGAATGGAAAGAACGGCCGAATAAACAAAGTTACGAAACTACTGTACTTCCTTTCCAGACGGTTCCAACTAACGCGAAAGCATTTGACACGACGACGAAACTACGTCGAGTGCCTGAACAAAGCTTATCTTTGTTCAACGCCGAAGAAAAATCATCGCGTCAGACTTCACAAGATCAAGATTCAACGAGGAATAAAGAAGATTCAACGACAGTCGACTACGGTAGACTTTTCTGGGATTTTTTCAAGCCCGTGGAAGGCGAAGGAACGACGGTTTCTCAGGCGAGATTTGTTCAAGAAGCAACGACTCAACAACCACCAGTGGCACTGGCGAGCATTCACAGCCGTGGCCCTTATTTTCTGGCACCTCAACAAGAAACCACGACTCTGCCCTCTGTTTTCCTCAGCTCGCAGGCCTACGTTTCGCAAACATTGCCTTCGATACTTGAGCGAAGCTTTCGAAATCGTTCCAGCGACAATCAGCTGGCAATTGGGCACAGTGGGAATTGGAATGCAGCGAGAGATGGCAAAGAATTCATTAACTTACCCACGGCTGTTGCTTATACAAACCTGCAACCATCGGTGACACAGTTGGACGCTCAGCGCTCTTGGACGACGGTTCCTACATTTTCGGTTACCCTTTCTGGCGATCTAACTTCCAGCGGTACGACGATCGATTCGGAGACTCGAGCCCCTGAGATCGATTCCAAAGTCAAATCGTCCGAATTCGATGACAATCCGTTTCTCAGTCCTTTGGTTCGCGATGCATACGCCAGCGCGATGAATCGCAGTAAATCGCGATACAGGGTCCTCGTGAGACACGTACCTAAGAAATCGTCGAAGAACGTTGAAAAGCCAAAACAACCGAAGCAGAATGCTATCGATGATCGGCCGGCTAAAGAAAGCATCGAGGTAACCGGCGACGAGAGGTCGAGAAATAAGTTAATTTCGCGAAACAATGGGGCGGATTACGTCAGGGGACAGGTAGAGCCCGCGGAGGGGGGTAAGGAGTTCCCGGCGGTGGACGGTGAGAGCTCTCTGCGGGATTTCACTATCATGAGACCGCCGCCTGTGCCTCGGCAATACGGCGAGGTCACGTATTCGTCTTTTCTGCCGTATCATCCACGCGGCAAATCGACCGATCGACCGAGCGTGTCGCTCGAAAGCGAGACAACGCTACGGGAACGGGGCCAGAAAAAATTGCCCCTGTCATTCGAGCGGCATCGCATTCGTCCGCATAAATTATTAGCCAGCGGTTCATCGACGCCGCTCGAGCATTCCCCGATCGTTGGCCAAACACCTGGCTGGTTCCTGCAGGTACGAACTTTTTTCCCACCGACGATGCTCCGGCCGCCACCCCCGCCCGTCTTCCAGCCTGGTCATAATGGCTACAAGAACGACCGATTGGCCGGCGATTATCGCACGCCTTCGTATCATAGCGCGGATCGGTACAAAAAATACAGTCACGCGAAGAGATTCGTTCCGGTTGCTTTCGAGCCGACCTGGAACGGCGAAAACGCCCGGAGAAAAAGAAGATCCGCCGTGGCCGACAGCAAAGAACATGTGTCGAATAGGGTTTACGGATTGAAAGCCCGACTAATCGACACGAGTAACGGGGACGCGCCAAGTGACGGAGAAATAGAGCAGAATGATAAAATTTCCGCGGGAAGAAAGAGAAACTTCTCGGCCGGTACAGTAAGAACGGTTCACGTGGGTAATGTCGGGGAGCAGGGCTTCACGAAGGACTCGGATGTTTTTGAAAAATCTCGCGAAAGAACACCGAGGAGAACACCGTTGGAGGAAATGACAGAAAACAAGAAAATTGTGAAAAATTACTTTAACGAAAGTGAAACTGCGAGTGTCGATAAAGCGTTTCAAGAGAATGTACCAAGACAATGGACATTGGATAATCCTAAATCGGCGAAGATTAATAGCACAGTGAACGACGGAGGAACACTTCGGAGTAACGGTATTTTGAGCAAGGGGAGAAAAATTACAAGAAGACTCGTAGCACGCAGGGCCCCGCCTGTCGGTTCAAAATCGAGGAACTATCGAAAAAGGCAAGAAGAGTTATTAAACGAGGCTCCAAAGATTGCTGGCGATGTCATAGACAAAGAGTTGAATGCCCGTTTCAACAAAGACAAGGAAGACGATGAAACTGACAACGAAGACAAGGTCGAGGTGGAAGTTCCAGAATTCGATTTCACCGAGGAATTGGCCGATGAAAATCACGCGAAGAATGTCGAGTACCGCTCGACGGAAAGTAGCGTGAATACGCAGAAATATCCCTTCTACAGGGACGAGAAAATTCCAAGCACTTCAGTTCTGAAGTACATAGTCGATCCGCGGAGAATTCCGCACAAGACTTTTGGTGGAATGGAATTCTACAATTCGAGGGATGCTTACAAGGAATGCGAGGATGTCGAGCCCACTCTCGACGAAGTTTTACCCGACGATGAGGAACCTGTAGCCGATCGGGGATTAAAGGAAGACTTACCGAGACTTCGGGGACTAGGAAACAAGCTCGATTGCTTCAAGGCAAAGTTCTTCGACGAAAATCCTCTGGATAATCCTTTGTTCCTCGAGGACCATGTGGACGATCCTCAGCTTCCCGGAGAACTGGACCCGAAGAAATTTCAGTCGAGAATTTTAGCGTTTCCAAAAGCTAATGATGAGTACATCGTACAAAAAAATTCCAAGAAACCTGAACCGGTGAATTCATTGCGACAAGCGAAACCTTTCGATAGGACGTATCCTAAGACTCTTCAATTAGACTACAGATATGGCCCGCGTGATGGGAAATTTAGAAATGGCTATTTCCATAGCGTTCGTCAATCGACGAAAGGTAATCCCGCGAAACGGCACAGATCGAAGAACCAAAGGCCACAGAATCAAAGACAAAGAGTCGAAGAATCGAATAAAAGGTTCGTGATTGGTACAACTGAATCACCAGCGTTGAGTCTTACGACACCGTATCAGAGGCTCGTGTATGAAGACGTAATGGGAAATATAAAGAATTCAGTAAATTCCTACGGAACTTATCCCAAGGTCACCGCACGACCAACAACGAAATTACAAGGAAACACGATTAACGTTAAAACTAAGAACACGCTGAATGTTCCTCAGAATTTTGTAAGAGACAAAAACAGCGGCGCACCTTTGGTGGCTATTACCGAAAACCCACGTGAAAATTTTGTAGACGTCAAGGGACTTTATCCTCCGCCTTATCAGTACATACCTGCTCAGTTTAATTTTCACAAAAGCAACAAGGCTCCATACAGACCAAAATCGTATCATCAGATTTCTCCTAGCGGTTCAAGAATGGTCAGTCACTTGAAGAGAATAAGAGTTCAGAAGAGAAATGCCGGGAATTATGGGGACGAAAAAGAGAGTTTTCACTTTCAAAAGAAAATACATTCTATAGTCAAAAGGTCTGTCGAAAACGTGACTGAAAAGGCAAATGAGACAAAGTTACAAACTGATTTCGTTACAGAAAACATTGAATCTATTTCACCAACAATAAGTACTGACGTGTCATCGACAACTGTAAAACCTGTACTTCAGATAAGAATAAACACCACGCAAAATGTCACAAGTCCAAAGCCATCGATTGTCAATGATGATCAAAAAGCTGAATCTTCGCAGAAAATAGTGTACACTATTCGCGATAGAATTAGACACTCGAAGCCGAGGAATGAAATAAGCAGGGTCGGGAAATTTACGAGAAACGAAACGACCGTGACCAATAACAGTAGAAGAAAAGAACCGACTTATAACAACGTGAGAAATAGAAGAGGTCGAACGAATCAATTGACAGATACTTCCATTACGCATCCTAATAAAACAAACGAAGAAACTTTGAATTCTACTTCAGTTACGTCGGCGAGCACAATAATTATTGAACATAAATTGCCAGATAAACAGACTGTACAAGATTCGGTGGAATACGTTACTCGGCGTAAAAAGAAGGCAAACATTGACCTCACTGAGATTCCCGAAAATCAAACTGTCGTACCGTCCGCAAGCAAAAATCAGGATATAGCTAGAACGGAGCCTACAATCGTGGAAGCACGAACAGAGAAGAATTACGACGTTCACGAGAACGTTCAGGAAGATGTCATAGCAACGACATTAAAATCAATCGAGTTGACGACTTCAGGAGAATTCGCTAGGTTAAAAGCTTACCTGGAATCGGACCCACCGGGATACGCGGAAGCGTTTCCGGAAGAATTCAGCAAGACATCGAATACAAGTAACAGCGACGAATCGAAAGTTTTAGAAGCAAGCTCACCGAAAAAATCGGAAGAGAAGAAGGAAGAAAGGGACGCGGAAAATACGAGTAAGAATCGATTTGAAAGCTTCGAACGTTCCTCTTCGGATGAGGAGTCAACCGAACGAGGCGACGAAGCAGAAAAATCTTCGTCGAAGATTTCGGCGAACAAGGAAGACGATGACAGTTCGTCGATGGATGAAAAATCATCGCAAGAGGATAAACCGTTCTTCCGGTACACCGGACGACCGTACTCGCCGCCGGAAAATTACGAGGACATTAGGTACACGAATCTTGGGCCGAGAGTCAACAAACCAGCTTTTTACCATCCTCCGTTTCCTGTGCCGGATTATGAAAGGTACAGGGAAAGGAAAGACAGGGACAAATGGATAACCAACGAGGAAAAGGACGAAAATGGGAAATACATCTTCCCGTGGGAACGGGACAAGGAAGAGGATTTGGAGGATCGCGCAGAGTCGAGATTTCACAGTTACGAGTATCCCTGGGAGAGGAGGGAACGTTTGGCCAAAGAGCAAAGCCGGAGGAAAAGGAAACGCGGTTTCTTCAGCGACGAAGACGACGATGACATATTTTTCGCGAAAAAACGGGAAAAATATGTCTACCCGTGGGAAAGATACGACGTTCCATCAGCGGACCACGTAAACAGCAAACGCAATGTTTGGGGTAAAAGTGGGTTTGCTAGGGATGGACTGAGTTCTGAAAATCGACCAGTCGCGAAATACAGCAGCAGGTATAACGATGAGGGGAGAATACCTTTGGAAAATGATGGACCTTTTATCCCCACTGTAAGTCCAGAGAAATTTGACAGAATAGAGAGAGCACCATTAATCGACGACATCGATGACATGTCGATATCGTCCGGGGATAGCAATTATCAGCCTACCTTTGCGATGACGAAAAGCAGTAAACTGGAAATGTCCCTTGACCCTGAGGATATTGTTTCTACGCCCAATAGGAAAAGCAGAAGACAGATGACCCAAATAGAAAAGAGCGCGTCCTACGAACTCATCTCTGAATCCATGGAAGAACCGGACGCGAAGAAATTAACGAGAAAAAAGATGATCAAGAAGTCGACTAAGAAGAGGAATAAAAACAATTTCGATGATAACGATAACGAGGCTGTTACTACGAATTCTCCCGAAACTACCACGACTTCTACAGAAGTAATTAACTCTGGCCTTACACCAGTTAGAAAACAACGAAAACGTAAGATTCCTACAAAACATTTGAATAACACTTCAAGAGGGCAAAATACCGTGCAATCTACTACTGAATCGAATAGAATTGTACGTCGGAAAATCCGTACTTCGACGATTAAACCTAGCACTACGACAACACCATCAAGGGCAGTTCGCAGGAAACCACAAATTTCTGAAAGTTCGAGTAAGAAGAAAATAATTCCGCGCGGTTTTAGACCAGCGTCGACTGACCCGAGTACTTCGGTCATTGACGAACCGGAAGTAGAAGACTCAACGCCTCCCGGTAGAACTGTCGAACATCGGTCTACTGTTTCCAAGGAAAAGATCGTCACGAAAACAGTTTACCCCAACGACGAAAGTGCATTTTCCACCGAAACTAAGAAAAGACCAGCGAGAAACCGGAATTCAACGAATTCTGCCGAAATTCGTGGAAATTCTAAGCCCTTTGAGTCAGGGAATGTCGAAAACCTGAAGGACGGCGAGTACGGAAGTACGGCGAAAAACGAAAGCGTGGAAAAGATATCGATCATTACGAAGAAAACACCTGGACGTGTTTACCGCAGCAAGGAGATCGACAAGGACGGAGTGAAGGGGACGTTTATCACGATCACGCCCAACAACAGCACCGACGATCAAGATTCTTCCCAAGTGCTGGATTTCAACAGCAAGGAACTGCAGCAACTGAAGACTCTGAAACAGTTCAACTCCGTGGACAGGGCCGATCATGCTGATCCTACTCTGCCACCAGAAGTAAGTTTACCAGAAAAATACAGGACGGTTCAATTGACCGAGCACGGTTCTACCAACATCAGGTCTTCCATCTCCTGGATTTCAGAGAACTACGATTACTGATCAATCAAGATCCTTACCGTTTTGTTAACAAACAGATTCTTCTCGGTTGAGCACTCGTCTCAACAATTCCGCTTTACAATAATAGAAACGTATTGGTTGGAATCTTGATTATCGGTGCAATACTTTGACGGTGAATTAACGCTATTTCAGAGCTACGTAATAGGCAATTTACTGCAAAATGCGGCGTCCCCGACGACAGAGAAAATTCCAGGCCAACGGGATGGGTCGAAGGACGAGGAATCTCACGAAGACGAAGGAAATGTCGAGCAGGACAACCAGGAGAAACGAAGAATCTTGTCACGTGCAAGGGTTATCAAGGATCCTCAAAAAAGATTGTATTACTATGTAGAAAGACGTTGACAAAACATGCAATCCCTTCTTTCGTCTATTTATAACAACGCGACAACTTACGTTTCTTTGTGCATTTTACGAATTGTTTTAAGCACTCCTCGATAGTCACACACTTTCCAAACGTATCTTTTATTTATATTTATATCATTGTACATAGGTCACGATATTTTTGTTATGAATAAATGAGTCTTAAGTCAGAACTGTTCTACATGATCAACCTCTAAAAACGTCCCTCGTATACAGTAGTTGAAAAAAATCACGAAAACAAACAGATTGTGCGGTTCAGTGCGACCGATCGGAAATTCGCAATGGTCTCTAGTAGTTTGCGTTTTTGTGTTTATTTATATCCCTAAGATATCCTGTTTGGTGTCGAAATCCGTCTTCCTGTTCCATTCCACTTATCACAAGTAATTTCGTTAAGTAACTTTATCGACCATGTGCTTTCATTCGCAAAGATCGATCTAACGTGGACTTGTACGGCCACGGGGCATGGCAAATAATTATAAACAGTTTAGTAAATAAATAGTTGTGCATACCTGTTGGTCGTTCGTGTTTTTCTGGCTGGGACATTCAAGCACGATTATTAACCTGCTTATGCAATCGTGTTTCTCGTTTGACGAGCAGCTGCCCTTGATCTGATTTTAGGCACACACGGGGGCCCGACGCTTTCATCTATGCAAACGTGTCTAATCTTCGTACTGCTAACGCCTGCGTTACTTGCCCGCGAAAAAGTCGATAACGAGCGTACGTTGTAAGGCATATTTCGCGAATGATGTGGCGCGCGGAATAAAGATGCATAGATAGTGAGACTCAAGGGAGGGCAATAAATTGCCAAGCAGGACGTTTCATTTTCTTCGCGTTCTTGAGAGCTGATTCGGTACGGTCTTACGCAGGAATCTTAAAGGACATCAACGTTTCGATCGTCGGTCTAGACACGCCGGTGCAAATAGCATGGGTAATTAGCGGACGGCGCTAGTGGAATATAGTTAAATGGAACACAAAGAGAAACGGATATACCACGACAGGCAAGAGGGTAAAACCTTGGTCGTATCTACGTGCCAACTCGATGTGAGAGGTGTCTATGGCTCCGCCAAGGTTAAGGTGCTCACAAGTGCTAGTTGTCCTACGTGCGTGTATCGTACTCTGATAAAATCCTAGCAAACCGATGAATAGCTCACACTCCCGCTCCCGAAGGAGAACACTAGATTTTGATTGGCCAATGGTAATGCCACACCGTCTATATAATTCGATATTTAGCTTTGTGCGCAAGTTTTGCTACTAGTCAGTGCCGTGCGCTCACATAAAACGTAATGGTCGCCGATAAGGTGAGTTATGTGTCTCCATTCAGGGACTCATTATAATTCAAAAGGATCCCCATTTCCGGCTTCGCGACATTCTTCTGGGATGTATACCTGTGCCCTTCACAATTACACACCGATAACGCGAAGCCAAGTTTAACTCAATTACCGAAATATCTACAAGTACTCAAAGGCAGACGGGTATCTTAATTTATTCCCCCGTTGACCAGCTGTCTAATAAATTCATTGGTAAATTCATACAATGAGGAAGTGATGACAGTGTCCAGTGATATAAAACATGTCATTGATATCTTATATGAAAGTATTAACTGATGTCGATATAATGCCTTCTATTTGATTTGGCAAATTACAAAAATAGATGAAGCGCCTGACTAAAAATAAATAAATTAAACTTTGCGATTATAACTGGCAATGAATATAATATTATCAATATGTGTACGAACTGTTTCCAGGAGAAATCAATACCTATTTTCCTTCATCGCATAAATTGAGTTCAAGGATCAGAATTTCAATTGAATTTCAATTGACTCTCTATTACACCTGTGACATTGTCATCGTGCAATCTTATACCACTAAAAAACCGCTAGAAAGATTATATTATTTTATCTTCCTGCCAGTATACCGATAATTCCGACTGCAAATCGTAGCGTAAGCTTTCTATTGGCAATTGCCGTTCACACCTTTTACATAAATCAACATCAATGTAATTCGCTCGGAATGTTTTCTGGACATGGCAATCCGTGGTTTTTGCACAGCGCAATACCTAAATTAACGTCTACACGTGACAACAATTTCAATAGAGCCCGTAGAAAGTGTAAAAGGTTTTCGGAAACACGTAATCCGGTATTCGACGATGTAATGCTTAATGAGTAACTAGCGGAGTACGAGCCGTGAAAAATATCGAGCAAGAAAAGTTATATAAATCCATGACAAGAACGGCGATTACATGATTAAACATTCTAAGCGACGTGAATGACCTAAGGAGAATTTTGTTTTCCACGCAATTACAGTCTATTTTACGGTAAATGAAATTCTCTACCGCGCAGAAGAGAAATCTCACTGTCTGACTTTTCAATACTTACTTCAATACTAAGCTTTTTATAATTAATACGATATTATTTTCAGTTTTTTGTTCTCGTCGTTGGACTTCTCAGTTTGTCCAACTTATCGACAGCCACTCCTGACAGCGCGGGAATCGTGGAAATGGTAAATGGACTGGCATACGGTAAGTCAGTATACTACTTTCAAAACTTTAAGACTCGCTTCAAAATTATATTAATTTACCCATATGGAATTGGATACCAGAATGGTAGAATTAAAAAAATGAGCATATACTAAATTTGGTAAATTGGATCCTTTAGTTTTTATCTTCGGCTTATCAATTAAAGGATGAGTTCTTTGTCCTCCAGATTGGGTCGTTCCCGGGAATTTTATGGAGGTTTAAAAATATATGCACAAAACGAAATTTTATATACTGAAACGTAAATTTACGTGACCCGTCTTGGTGTTAAAATATATAAATTAATACGATTTTGTTCCAACAGAACGCAGCACCTGCGATGATCTTTAATATCTTTGCTTCTGAGTAAACTACCTTTCACTTTTCAACGTGATACTATCCGTCGATTACCAGGTTCACGAAAGAGGAATATAAGTTATCGAATAACAGATATCTCATCAAGGTCCGCGATATATAATGTTTCATACACGCGAAACAGAGGGACTCAATCTTTATCTACCTGCGTAATCCTTACCAGCTTTCAATTGAAAAAATATAGCTTCGTCGTGACGCAGATAATTAATTTACGCGTTAAAAACAAATGCAAATTTTCATAAACAGATATACGCGACAAACATGTAGAATAATAGGAAGCAAAGATAAAGATATTTTAAAGCAGGAAGAATGTTAAACTTACTAACCGTAACCGCAACTTAATACAAATTTATATTCGCCATCATACATTATGTATAAGTTTTTTCGATCATTCATTAAATCTGACAAAATTATCATGAATACCATTTGACGTTATCCTCTACGTTCTTCACTAAAGCCTCATATTTTTTTTAACTAAAAATAATGAATACAAAAGCTAATCGTATATCAATATTCGATTTTCACACCACAGTTTCCGTGTGTGTAATTCTCTTAACTCAAACTAACGAAAGCTAAATTACGATTAACACATACTGTACCGTTAATTATTTTTCAAGTAGATTTAAATACACCAAAATATCAGTAGCGACTTGTGGAACCTGTATATTTGTATTCTGATAATTGATTAATCGAGCTTCGCCGAAACGAGAGATGAATGTCCTGTACATATTTGATGTTTGAATCAACAGGTGGGATTCCTTACGGTAGCGTGAGCGGTATGGTCGCCAAGTACCCAGGATACACGTCCAGCCGAGCAAACCCTCTTCAAGGCAGACAATTGACCCCACTGCAGACTTCCCGGCCAATAATTATCACGCCGAACGTGAGAGCGGCGCATTCTGCGGGACGAGGACCTGTTCAGATTTACAATCTACCCGGCGTAGTGGCACCCGGTGTGCTCGGCACAATCAGCCAAATCGGCTACTGAATTCATCTCATCGTCACATATTTTAATGATGTATTATTAAGCAAACGAATTGTCACGTCCGATGCCATAGGATAACTTTCCACGCATTAATGGAATAAGTCTCATTTAGACGAAGTTTTGTTCATACACTCTCATAACATGACCAGCAGACTGTTTAATGTAATAAACGTATTTATTACCTACTCTTATAAAAGTCGGTACGTTTGTCTGTATCTTCACCTGCGAATGTTGGATAGTCGTGTTCCCCCTGTGTCGAAGAAACATTGTGTTTTACTGTAATATCTGTCTAGCATTTTACGATCGCGGTCAATTAGACAGCTCTCTAGTCTTGCAGAATGCAACGAGATGTCGAATGCACAACGAGGCTGCAACAAATGTCAAGAAAATCGGCGAAAGTGGTCACGAAAGCAATGCGTCTAACTCGCTGCGCGATTCTGACGATTGTGTCGTTCGGTACTGTCGTAGACCTGTAAGGAAAGGTTTTACTATTTTACTGAATTTTGTTTGCAACGATCAAGTTTTAATCACACTTTAATTTCATTAATTGACATACATTTTCGTACCTTCTTTTTCAAATAATTACATATCTCTTTTATTCAATAATGATTGTATAACTACTTAATTGATCATAATTAATTACCTTCTATCACAAAGAATTATTTCTGTATGTTTAAAACTTTTTCGTAGCACCCGCCTTTCGTCATAACTGTCCTTTGTCAGTGCTAATACGGTCTGCACCTACTTAAACCTCGCGAGTGCAATACCCGTCAGGAGAAACGGACCGATTAGAGGTCAGGCCGCGTGTAACCAGGTAAGCACGGTTGCGAAGGCACAGAGTCACTTTCGTTACTTAATTAGCAGGAGATCGCGCTCATCGATCCCACAACATTTCGAAAAACATCAATATCCACGATGTAAACATGTTTTACGAAATAACTATAGGTTTAATGAGGTGAGACATGTTTTTCGGAAGAAACATAAAAGACAGGCAATGAATTATAATTTTGATAGTAACGTAACTGTCATTAAATTGTGATATAATTCGTGGCTGTTAACGATCAAATCATTTTTAAGATGTCTTGATGGAAGGTAATAGACACGTCTAATGTGTTTCCTCATATTCTAACCTGACAATTTAATTATTCAAATACTGTTAACAGTCATTTCATCAGTTACATTATTAGTTTCATTGTTTTTACACGACTGCGGTGTGTCATTAAATGATTCTACTGAACATAGAATAGAACGTTTAGACTATTTAATTCGCCAATTATTGTTGATCATTGCAAATAATCTTTAAAAGGACTATGTAATGTTCATTGTAAATTTAAATCGTTGATAAGTATCTATGTACAAATACGTAGGTAATCCCCTCATTCACTTGGCTCACTGTTCCAAGCTACTTTCATCGTAATAACTCACAAATTATCTCACCGTAAAGTTCTAGAAACTGATTACAGATGCAAAGATGCATATCGCCGCGCAAAGAGGGCGCAATGACTTTAGCAGCAGGCGAAACAAATACGTATACAGATGTACATCAACGCTCGGCCCTGGACTTTATGAATGAACTGTCCGGTCATCAACACGATCACGCACAACCGTGCATCCCACGTATATCGCCCATGTTAAAGGTCTAAAAAGAAAGCACGAAAGTAAGTGTTTACGACGTTACATAAATTGATGAAGATTTACACGTTTTCGTACTAGGTCATTAGTTTTAAGCAAACGAGATAATAGAGATTATGTTTACTTCAATGACTAACTTCGAATGTGTATTTACAGAAAATTCTACTTTATAAAAAAACGAATTATCTTGTCCCTCAGTGATCCAAAATGTATTTGCAAGAAGCTTCGTTATAAATCTTAAAAATATTTATGTACTTCACAGCGGTGCTTCTAAATATAATGGATATTTTAATTCATTTGATTCATTGTACTCTAGTTGTTTTACATTTCCTTTGGCAAAAGTCAAGAGTATAAAAGCATCAAGAAAAATGTCTCTCGCGGAGGGTTTTTAATCCGTTCTTCCACCGTGCAGATCTGATGTTTTCGTTCGACATTCGACTACGCCGGCGGGTAAACGTTCAGTGCAGTGACACGAATGAAACTGATTTTTCCGGGAGTTTCCCGCGGACAGGTAGTTCGGATCAATCAACCTGAGGTACGGGGGTGTAAGGGGAGAAAGTATAAATGTCATCGAGTCCGCAGGGAGCCCCTTAGTCGTCACGAGTCGCACGCAGGATGCGTTCCGCGCCGCACGTGAGTACCGATATTCATGCACTTCCTTAGCCGCCAGACAAGTCGCGTAAAATGAAAAGATACACGAGGAAAGTCCGGATTCTGATTAATGAAACCGCAGACAGGGGCAACGAATGGCACCGACAGAGTTAAAAGCAATCTCCGTTTTTACATGTTTCCCAATGAACGGCTTTATTTCAGTTACTTACGTACACCTGCTTGTTTTTGCGGTAAAAAAGTCTTTGGCATTTTTAGTGGGTTCCAAAAAACAGCGCGAACGGATTTAAATAGGTGCAAAAAGTGCTGAAAGAAGTCAGACGATAATAATTTTTAATGAAACGGGACTGACTGTTAAAGTTATCGAACCACTTTGAAGGAATTTATTGGTCATTCGTTGGCCGTGAATGCGTAATTGCCGTTTACTTTTTTAAGATAATTAAATTATAACAGTGTCTTCGGCGCTTCGTTGAAAGTATAATCAAGTCGGCGGCACATTTAAGTCTGGTAAAAAATTGGGACCCTCGCAAATATCATAAATAGATCAAAAATGAAATTTGTTAAACAAATCGATCGAACGTTTCCCCGCTTCTAAAGCGAATAAATAACAGACACATCGATCACCGAAGAATGCAGCTTTGTGCTTGTAAAAACCGCACCACTGACATTTCCTCTACGGTTGTTTGAGTTCCCATTCGGGCGGAGAAAAAAGTCATGGAAATTCACTGGCAAGATTTCTGCGATCATTTTTCTCAGGCCGTGGCATGGTTGGCCGCCGATTGATTACACGTCGCTCGTATCCTACGCAACGCAATCGCGGTTACTGCGTCCGCGGAGACACGGCGTTTATTATTACAAGTTTTATGCACGATGGAATCCAGCGGCAACGTACGACTGTCATAAGGGAGGACAAGCCTCGAACGCGGACGATTGTAATGTCTTTCCACTCGATTTTGCACAATCGGCTATGTCCAACCGGTCGCATACGAAATCCTCCGTCGATCTTTCGATTTATGATCAGACCTGTACGCGTGCGTGCCTTACGCAATGACAAATAAAACGTCGTATCATGGAAAATTGCCGGTCGAGCTACCCCAGGGACCTTATTATTGCCGTCCCCGAGCACACGCGAGTTACGCAGCTTAGCAAATCGAACGTTTTCAGAAACCAGTAATTTCGACCGAACAAACACGAATATTCCAATGAACGATCTGTTTCTGTTGCAGATTCTACTCTACTGCCTCGTCGTACTTTGCAGCGCGATCGGCCATGGAGAATCGGCGAAAAATTCGAGCAGTGAGCATTGGAATATCTTGTGGAAATTTCTAAAAGTACTTGGACGAAATTGACGAAATTTCGAATAAAATGATGTGTAACGTGTACCGTGTACTTTGTACGAGAAAACATTTTATTTAGAGATATGCCCTTTACAGACAAGTTAAAACGCATTAGCTATTCTCAATGCATGCATAATTGTGTACCAATTTCGTCAGGAAATTTGTAACGAGTATTCGTTAAAAGAGGATTAAACATTTCGATTCTCGACAGCATCTTGGGATATTGAATGCTAATTTTCCGCTGCAGATACGGAACAGTTGACGGCATTTGCGCAGACTGTCGCGTCTGTTCTGTCGCCGACATTATTAAGCGAACTCCAAGGAAACCGCGCAAACAGATCAGCGGTAAACCTCGGACGAACGGCGTCGAGAAAGCGAGACGACCAACCCGGAGGATCCTCGTCGAAGGACAAAAGTCCATCGGACGGAAACAAAGCGGAAATCCAGTACTTCAACCACGTGTACCCGTATCACTACCAACAGAGTTATCAGTACTCGTATCCCCCGTATACGGAGCACCATGGAGGATTCTATGGTCCTCACGTGGCACCCTTGGGTGCGTCTAGTCCGCATTTCTATCACTCGGGATTTTATTCCCCCCAGGGTTTTCCCTCGACTCATTACGGAGCAGGAAACACAAACGGTCAATCGAACGGCAACGCCGGGGAAAACTCCGTCGGTGCTGAAAGCAGCACGACAAACAGCCCGGAGGCAAACGGTCCGGTAAACCGTAATTACGGCGGTCCTCACCTCTACGCACCGTTCTCCAAGTTTCACGATTTCCACAAAATACGGCACGACCCTATACCGAGTTCCTTTTTATCGCGAGGCTACGGTTACTTCGGACCAGCGGGATTTGGCCCGCACGTTCCTTATCATTCGCCGTTTTACCATCCGCAACAGAACCCCACAGGTACCCCCGAACAAACGGAACCTAAGGAAGGGGAGGCAGAAAATAACTCTGCGTCGCCCAATCAAAAAGTTCAGTACGCTCAGCCTCCTTATGGCAGTCCGCTAATCGGGTCTTTTCATTTACAAGGATACCCCTCAACGGCATTCAATCTGCTTCCTTCGGAACGTTTCAATAATGTTTATAACGGCAACTTTACGCATCAGCCGTACGGTGGTTTCCCTTTTGGGGGATTTCATGCGGGTCCTCAGAATCCTTATCTTCCACCTTCTACCACTCCTCCTCCCAACAGCGAAAATGATGACACTGAAAAACTGTCCGAATTGGCCGAAAAAAATAATCCTGCAGAAATGATTAGCACTTCCGGTTCAGCGAGACACGACACGAAAATTTTGTTTCCTTCAACCGTTTACGATGGACCAAATGTTCGGAGGTCATTTCCCCCTTTTCGCTAGCCATAAGAATATCAATATTTCTAACTCTTATGACCTTTGCGAATGTTTAGTAAGGTCACTTATTTATTTCTTTGTAAATTGTATCATAACGATCGAAGTACAAATCACAGGGTTTGTAGTGTTAAGTATTTGGCTTTGTTAATGTACTTCGCAAAAATTTAATGCATTTCTCAAAGTATTATATTAACGATTAATATATTAAGTAAACGCGTGGGTAGTCAAAGAACGAGAATTAGCTTTGAAGGTCTTAATTGAACGTAGCAATCAGTATTATTTCGAGGATATTATTTGTAATCATGTGTTTATTGTAAGACTATACTAATATAAGATTAAAGTTACAATCAGTATTTTGTATATAACAAATTGAACGGTATAATAAAATAAATGCTCTTACATTGTATTTCATTATTTGTAACCCAAACTCAAAATTGTGTAAATGTGGACTCATTTGGTTTTATGTAAAGGGCAGAAGACCATGAAAAATGAGTTCACTAATTATACATTTCTAGCGAAGAGCTTCCGGAGTGCAGACTGACATTGTACGAGATAGACAAAGTCTTCCCACAGTTAACACCAGTCTCGCAATTATGTATTGTCCACCAATATGTGTCTCTCGTGCACGGTCTGATAATTTTCGCAGCCTCCATCTGCTTTCCATATCTGTGGAATCAGACGGTAGAAGTCACAGTTGTTACGTAAACGATGGCACGCGAAGCGCATTATTTAAAAGAAATACTTAAGTACAAAACAAATGGTGCCTTCGTTTGACAATTACAGAAAAAAAATCACAATGTTTTGCGAACCACAGGTACATTCTTATTCGTGAATGAACAGTAAAATTTTGCCACTGTGAAGACACATATCTTGTTGTTACAATTAAAGTTGATATACCACAACGAAATATACGATGACAAGGTTTACGGGGTTTGTGAAATTGCATCTTGCCCGAATGACCTCTTAGCCTAGTGGCATTTTCTTTCACAAGTGATTGTCCGTAAGTATGGAGCCCGTGGTTGGACTATCGCGAGGATTACCTAAAGCCGAAACTGCCGTATTGTTTGGACGTGTGTCTCCGTCGGGTTTCGCATAATTACCCTCGCGACGTGGGCATTTGCATTTCGAGAATGATCGCTTATGCAAGCCTTAAATATCACCTTTCGCCTGTATTTCTATTTCGATTACGTTACAATGGCGACGGCATTTTTTCTCATTCCCCATTGAGCGGGACGTCTGTGTGGAAATTCGCATCTAACGAAGGGCGAGCACGGCAATCGTTAATGCCCTAACGAGCATCTGCCGACGTGTAATTCGCCTTGTAATAATCGGCTGTATCGGCCGATGCGTAAGAAGACAGCGACATCAGGAAGAAATTTGGATGTCAAGGCATTGTTAGCCGACTCGCGATACCCGAGGCGTGTCCGGCTGACCTCCCATAAGTGCCACTGCATTATCTTCTTTCATAATGCGACGACGTTCTCATAATCTGTCGGCAACAATGCACTTCGCTATTAGCACACGGACCGACCAATAGACGGTCTTACCGAGAAAAAATTGCACCGGAGGACTTCTTCGCGGACCACGCCTGACTTATAAAAGGACCAGCCACGCAAGAACAATGGTCAGTGCAAGTTCGTCAACGACAGATGGACGGTTTTTCCTTGACGACATACCAACTGTAGCACGAGATTTAACGTTGACGATAGTTCCGAGATAATGGCATACTCGAAAGCCGTAAGTTCTCGAACAAAAGAATTTATTTTGTAGGCGAAAGATGCTTTTTTCTTCTATCAACTGGAGATTCATTTGTTCTTCACTGTGTTTCAGTTGGCGTTTATACTTCTAACCGTCATCTTCGGCATAGCTCTAGCCAAACCAGGATATCTCGGGGGTTACGGGTACGGTGGTTATTATCCACACTTTTATGGTTATCCTTTCTATGGATATGGTGGTCACGGCCACCACCACGGATTCTATGGTAAGACAAAGTACCAAGAAAAGCGTGATAATTAAATCATTGGCCAAAGTTCGCAGATATATAGCGTATTTACTTTTGTATTTTTCGTTTAGGGTATCCATACTACGGTTTCGGCTACGGAATTGGACATTATCATGGTTAAAAGACATAAAGAATAATAATTATCATAATCGTAAGGCTATTTTGACATATCATTCACATTGCTTATTAAAATACAAAAATGAGTACACACTTCAAGACATAAAACGTCTGCAATAAATATTATTTATATAAAAATTTTTGGAACCCATCTAAATGTCTCATGAAAAATAAATAACTCACTGTACATGAAAAAAAGCGTCATTTTGGCTAAACATTTATTTCTCTTAGTGATTACCTCCCTTTCATTACTTTCTTTATGTTCATAAATATTCATAAATCCTCCTATGAAACAGAGCTTCCAATACTTGGCGTAGCCTGTGTTACGCAAACGTATTACCTACAACGCGTTATAAAATCCTATGCGCGAATTTGTTTAAAAGATAATAAATCGAGTGGAACGCTTTCGCAACGTCACTGAGGACGAGGAAAAATTAGCATCATCGTATCGTCGAGATTATTCTAAACCATGTTGTCCAGTTAGGCAAACTTTAGAATATAAAGTCCAGCCGCACGAATTTCTGGGCCGTATGATTAATCGCAGGAGTTTACGGAATTACGTTAATTTCTGAAGCAACATTTTCCACTAAAATTCTACGCATGTAAATGCGAAGATAGATACACGTGTCCCCTGAAATTTTATCTCGAAAAGTAAAAGCGTTAAATTAAGTATCCGTGTATGGCACCAGCGGTGGCTCGACCTCATGTATCCAACTTCTTAAGGACGGAATAATGCAGTAATAAAAAATCCTAGTGCTCCAAGATGATGAGCAAGGAGATAGTCATTATAAAAGGAGGTTCTTACATTTGTATCTTACACGCTCGACCTTCTGCTTTATGGAGAATGGTGGATCCGTACGTATCTTTAACCTTCCCATAGTATTTATCGATTCAAGTACCAAACGCGCAGAACGAAAAGTCATCATCCGCCTGTCAGAGTCAATGTGAAGATTCTTCTCAAGGAAACCTACGGCCGTGTCCGGATAATTGGCGAAATGTAACAACCGTCGATGAAATTCTCAATCGAATCTCCCCACTCATGGACAAAAATTAATAAAAATTTCTCGGCATGAGTCAAAGGGAATGACGTTGACAAAAATGGAAATAACTTGTATGGAGGATATTCTTCGTGCGTTCGTGCGATCAACCCTAATCCCCGCTTTTGATAATATCACTGCCCCCCACACCCCCCCAAAAAATTCCTCCAAACGTCTGATAATTATTTCACTATGAAACGCATGTTTGGACCGTTGCGTAAACCAATTTATTGCGGAATCGATGCGTCGTCGAATGTGGTAACGAGAATCAAACGTGTATTGAAGATTCTTAGAAGAGGGAATCTTCGTGCGGCGGCGAGCATGTTTGCCTTGGAGCGAATATCATCGTCGAATTCGTAGTTCGGAAACGGCTTCGAAAAGGTCGCTCCAGAGAGGACGATTTAAACGACATTTCGTCGGCCATCAAGGTCGTAGCTCAATATTTCGACACGCACGACCACATGTTTTTATCGTCATGGCGTAAAAATAAGCGACAATAAATTTTAAACCACTTTACATTACCCCCCCCGACGAATCTTGCGCACCCAAGATTTCGAGCGACTTAAGCGACTTAAGTTTGCCATCATTGAGTAAACGAAAAGTATAATTATACGATTCTCGCGTCGACGTAGACAATCGTAAATTGCACGTTCATGATCCATTTTAAGTTCGTTCGAACAATAAATGTCAACGATTTCCCAATCTTTTTATAGTACAGCCATAAACAGGCAGATGAAATATTATCGCGCTATCACGATGTGCCCTTTCGATCGAGTTTAGATGCATCGCAATTTACCACGGCTGTAAATAAAATCGACCGTAGCGGAAAGTAGTGCTGCAAGACAACTCGGCTACTTAACTCGTGAAGTACAGAAATATGGACATATTAGGATACACTTAATTACGGACGTATGAGAATCAACGATGAATAAAGGGACCCTTTACTTCTTCGAACATTGTTGTACATGATTGTTCCGCGATTTAATCGAATGATTAGCTTATCGAAGCTGTTCAATCTCGTCAAACGTTGTATAGGACTTTCACCATTGTTGTCAGCGTGTCCAATCCGTCATATAATTTATCTAAGGTTCGTAAAAATCAGTCAACGAGAGTTCAGACGACGGGATCCTTTGTGCTACAATTACGACCACTGCTTTAACAATACGTACCTTTCCGTCCGACACGAAAGGAAGAGAGAAACGGAGTAGAGTCCCATTCACTGGTAATTGCGATCCGCCGTACGCGTTTCCCTGTAATTAACCCTGAATTCGTAACCCTGAAAAGTCTTTGAACCGTCTCGCTGTTCTTCGTAGACGGCAACGAAGACGTCTCAATCGGTTTTAATAACTAAATCTTCACGACCGAGGATCGAAGGTCGTGAGAACCATGATTTCGACCTTTGTGCATTATCCATCGGCTCTATCGTTCAGTGAGAATGTTTCCAACATTCCGCTAGAGATACGCGACTTCTATTTTTCCCTGGACTTATCACTGCTATCTGCCCACGAACGGAGAATTTATACTAAATGTCACATATCACCTTCCCACCTGTTAATCCGGGATTTTATTCCGACCCTGAAATTATTGTTCTGTTCTTTCATCTTCGATTTTGAATTATATTACAACGAGTTATTTATGTTTGGTAAGTTTTCAACGATGAAAATGACAATGTTTGTAATGGATGGAAAGAACGACAGAATCGATTTAGAGGTATAAATAACAGCATAATACCTTAACCATTATTATCATATTTCGACTGAATCTATTAACCTTCGCATTCCCGAACTATACCCAGCAAACCGTGAATAATTACGGTCCACTTGGACTCTACGAATTTTAGGAATTTTCTTTCAATTTTGCTTTCGTTTTCTTGTTAACTAATTGTAAAAATAACTATAAAAATCCGTGCTACATCCTCGAAGTATGCTGCGCTCCAATTTCAATGACAATTATTCGACATTAATTTCTTCCTTACAACTTACCAACAGCAAAACAATGTCACGACGACATTTCTAAACGGAATTTCAGCCACTGAACAGAAAACGTGTACTCACGCGTTGCAAAAGCTTGCAGTATTTAACAAGACACAGAATAAACATTACGTTAACGTCGACAAAATGTCCACGTTTATAACGTTTAGCGAGTTTCCAGACGAAAGCGTCGAGATTCATCGAGGTCTCGACACATTGCTCGGAACGATTCCGCCGAATCGGCCATCAGAGATATGCGTGAAAATTGTTTCCACGGCTGGTCTTTACGGCGGTAATGTTTTATTGGATTTTACGGTAGCCTCGACAGCGTCGTCGGTGAGAGCCGTCGACAGCGTTCATACACGTGCGCCAATGCGCAAACATAGTTAGGGCCGTCGAACTCAGCTGATGTTTGCGATGACCCGATGCACGTTGGAGCATCATTGTGCCGAAGAATCCTGCCGGCATGGACCCGTTGCACCGCTAATGCAGCGGGCATTATGCAACTCACAGATCTGTCGACACGCCCCCGATGCCTCCGTTCGTGCACCTTTAACGCTCGCCAGGGTTCGCCATTAACACATCGTATCGTCTTACTTGAGATACCTGGCTCGTTGCGCATCATGAATGAAACGAAATCGTAAACAAAGCACTTAAGACTGTGGTAAAACAATTGCCATCAAGTAAGGTGATTTTTATCTCCGCCGATTTACATTCAGCTAACGCACTGTCAAAGACATAAATCATATTTTTTCATACGTTTCACGAGTGTACCGTAATAAATGGATTTTCGTCGCTTAATGACGGAAGAGCGGCGCACGGTAAGCAAAAATAATTTTGCCAAGAGCCAACTGGAGTTGAATAAACACTTAATTCTTTCGCGGACCTTGCGCTTGCCTCTGTGCCGTGTAGGAAGATAATTGTTTCTTACTTATCCGATGCCCGTGAGGTAAGACTTTCTAGAGCCCATGAACCTTTGCCACTATATGCGGAACTGTGAATATCTTCGTGTGGTATTTGGCCGAACATTCGATCGAGGTACGCGAAAATGTTCTGATCCGCAGATAAGACAAGAGAAATTGATTGAACCGCTTGAACACGTACCTTTGAATCTAACAGTCCGATATTTCGATACCTTTAATATCATCGTTTGAAAGGACCGAAATAGACGGGTAGAAAAAATAGGGTCTGACGTGACGATATATCATGTGTGATGTTTATGTCTATTTCTCCAGTCGGCAAACTTGTTTAAATCAATTACAGGTATGAAAAAGAAATGTTTCCAACTAATAAAAAGGCCATATATTAAAACTGCCTATTTTTTGTCTTCATTCGGTTTATAATAAGGTACGGTTTGAGATAGATTATCCGGCCATTTGTCAAGAACTTCGATCCTCAGGGAAGATCTATGACGTTCCTCGACCTTAGCGTTGCCAGACAACCCGTGAGAAATTGGCGCACTATGAAACATCTAAACAATTCCTAAATATACAGCAGATGATTCGTTACGGTTAAGAAGGCGTGTAACATAACGTAATATTTAATTTTCCCCCTACATATTAAAAACTTAGGGGAAAATCGAATTCATTTACATGTCCGCACGTTGAATTAACTTATAATATTGAATTAATTCCAGTAATTTTCATGACTACCGAAAAAAACGTAACTTGGGCAATATTTCACATCATCTCCTCGTGAATTAAGGAAGCACGAAGTTATATTCAGCCGAGCTTTTGGAATAAATTTTTCTTATTTATTAGAAAAGATATTATTCTTCATTTTCACGCTGGCGGACAGGGAAGACGGACCCATCAATTAGCCAAACGTTCCAAAACATTCTTGATGATTCTAAAACCGTGACTTACGACAAGTAAATTACGAATCTGTCAGAGACGCCCTTCGGCACAGGTGCCCAAGCAGTTAATTACGCATCGAAGTGTTCGGACGGTGCGCGTTGAGCGGGCGTTTACGATTAACCGCGAGGCCCGAGAGGAATGTCAAATCCGCTATCCTTGAGTCTCTCCGAATCGTTAATTCGAATGTCGTTCGGAAGATCGACGCTGCTACAGGAGGAGTCCTTCGGCGTTACGGTAAGCGTACAGTGGCGTGAATCGATGGACGACACCTCAGCGTGCGGCGGAATACACAGAGGCAGGAGAGGCTGGACCTTTTGAGCACGACGTTCTTATCGTCGTCCTTCTCCCGGCAAGCGCACCAACTCTCACTTTCTCGCTCCGTCCCTCTTTCCCTGGGCTCCCCCCGTCATCCTCCCCCGCTGCCGCTCGGTCCTCTCACTCCCCCGTGAGGGCCCTCTCGATCTTACCCGCGGAGAAGAAGAATTACAGCATCCGCTCGGACGTCGTCGTTGGCAATAATCGCATGGACCGAACGTTTTGCCCCCACCATACAATCGGGTGAATCCTATAAATGCTCCACCACGTTGCGCCGAGACGAAGAAGTCACCTCACGGGACGCCGCAGCTCCCGCGAGGCATGTGTTCGGTTTTTTCAAGTGTCGCCTCGTACTTGTGGATCGAAAATTAGCGAGGATCGAGCTTAGATGACGATGGTAAGTAACGAGTGACGGCCGGCAACATGGACAAGTGTCACCGTGGCAGGGAAAAACCGCGGGAAAAGCACGTCGGCGCGCCTTGCCTCTCGGCGAGAAGAACGACGGGGAAAATACTCGAACGACAGCGCGAAATACCCCGTCGAAACGATGTGTGCATTGATCAAAAGCCAAGTGTAGTGACGGACAGGTACAACCGACCATTCGCAGTGACCTTTCCGCGCGAATTTCATTGTCCACGCTGATTAAATAGCCGGTAATCGATCTGTGTCGTCATTTCCTCCGTTCTATCGGCAAACGCGTCGCACGTGTGAGCCTGTTAAAGCCCGACGTTTCTGCTCGACTTCCGCGCCGATGACAACGATGCATGGTGCTCTCGCACGTCTACATTCGCGTGTGATTGTGCAACCTGTGCATTTCCCCGTGCAACGTCTCTTACAAGTGCCCCTCGCACTTTCGTTTCTGCAAAACAATATTGCCAACGGTGAGCTTAGCGTTTGGTATTTACACATTCGAGCGTCTGCACCGACCGGTAGGAATTAATAGCGCGATGCCAACAGCTGCCGGCTGTTGGCAGGGAAATGCCAAAAGTCCTTATTATTCTGCGCCACGAAATCCGGACAATGACATCTTGGCTTCTTATCGTTCCCCTAATTACTCTGGACAGCGGGCGTTTGTCCATTTAAACGATTTTTCCATCGCTAATCGCATTTATTAATTGTCCTGACAACGAATTCGCGGAAAGAAAAGATGCGTCGTTGAACAATCGGGTACGATGACATCGAACGCCGATTGGAATGTCATTCAATATTTGCCACTCACTTTTGCGCAGCATTCCCTTCCACGGGGCAATGTGATTAACATTCGCATTACTGTCTCCTTCGTGCTGCCGGGTTACGAAAATACCTATCATAAAATGTCCATTGTACCGCATCAGGCTGTAATGGTAATTACAAAAAGCTTAAATACGCGTTGCAATAAAGAGCGCGTCTTTTTCGCCGGTGAAAAAGGTGAGATTTGCTTGCTGGATGAAAGTCAAATAGCAGTCGTCATAGTTAGCTCGTTAAAAGCAGTCACCTATTAATCCAACGTACTGACTCATTCGTCGATGTGAATCTGTATAAGATGTGATTTGCCGCGCGATGCAAAATCCTCATTCGTGAAAGGCCGGTCTGCCGCGTCTTGAGTAATAATTATATGCTATAAAATCGTTTGACTTAGCATTACAGGCGCCGCAGATAAACGGCGTAAATAGACCGTCCAATTTGCGCTAAAAATATATTACTAACCGCGCATGACTTTTGCCAAAATCCCTACAATTTTTATTCAATGCGTACTTACGTTTCCAACGCGCGTGTAAATCAGTTTTATCGTTACACACACACAATCCTACGAATTTCTCTACACTAATCAAGATGAAATACCTGGCCAGTTATAACGAGCAAACACTACGCACCGCCATTAAGTCCAAGGGTCATCGTGGCACGGTTTCTCTTCGATTAAATTTAATTGAAGCCCACGTTTAAGGACTAACGGGCTAAGAGATCAATATACTTTAGTACCTGCTTCGTGCTTATGTAAGGTCGTGTCTTCCCTCGATCAGTCAAAGTCTTAAATTGTAGCCATACGCGTATGCATGGCCAAATACGGGCCAGGCCGAAATGGCAGTACCTTTGCTGTTCATATGACCATCCACGTCAATATCCTCCGGGAAAAAACTTTCTTGTCCGTATTGACCTATTCCGGGGTCATGTTACACTGTACATAGAAAGTAAATTGAAATCCACAACTTTTTATGTCTACAGTTACTGCCTTATTAATTTGACGTCATTAATTAAACGATGCTCTACTCAAAAAGTAACAGATAATAGACTAAATGTATTACTGTATTTATTTTCATAACCGCAAAAATTAATATACCGCTTATTATTATTTATGTACATGATAGAGACAATAGAGCTTACACGTATTGTACTAATTTGGATTGTATGTAAAATCAATTACGTAATAACACGAAGTCATTGACTTTATGGCCCTGGAAAAAATGAACAAGACCATTCTGATCTTGAAAGATGGAAGATGTACCAGTAGTTTTGTCAGTAATATTCGATCTCAATTGCTTCCTACAATCTGGCTATCAATGTGATGAATTGCCAATGTGTCTGACTTGCTTCAAGGAATACCTATGTGCCTCGGCAAACTTATTGGTCGGAGGATCAATAATTTCCAAAGCTTCGTTTTCTATGACCATCGCGTTCGCCTTCACTCAACTTTACGATGCCGTCTAATCTGTCTGGCTGGCTTGTAAAAACCATCAACTTCGTCCATGCGAAAACTGCAAATAGAATGGACATTTATGGAAATCAATATCTAAATCTAACAGAATCAAACATGACGTTTGTAATTACTTCTTCTTGTACGAACGTCCCTCATGTTTCTACCTTAGGCGGATTCTCTGGATACCTGAGTGCGCGTAGTCTAGGCATAAAAAAGATTTTCTGCAATACATATCAGCCGTCAGTCGGAGTTTATCAGCGAATTTACGCCGAGTAGGCAGCCTAACAGGTTTTCGGAACGACCGCGATGAACCCTTAGATACCCGTTGGACAGACGGTCAATGATAGCCCAACGATGACAAACTACCCAACAACTTTCAGTCTTTCAAACGTCATACGTTTGTTATTGACACAGATCGCTTTGTATAGGCGGATAGATATTGCCGCTAATTGAACTTACGAGATAGTGCATACAATTTTAGCTTACGCGTAATCCTATTCGTACCTCTTTGTATGCCGTAATACAGCCTTGATTAGAAGGATGCGTCTGATATCGGAATTCCTCGCATTTTCTTGGTCCAATCGTCGCCCGCAAATTTTTCAAACGGAAAGAAATCGATCATTTGGATATTTTGTCGTCGACTGTCAGCAAAGATTGCTAGCTGTCTAATAAGGTAAAAATTCTCCTGACCACTGATCCTTCAGTAGGTTTCACGCCACACCGCTATTTATTGCACGTGCTCGGTAAATGTCTGCGCGGTAAGAAGACCGAAGGGTTATTGCATTCTAATGTAATAGGCGGCCGGAATTCTTCGGAACGCAATTTATGCTAATGCTAATATGACACGCGGCGAAGATAAAGGAAACTTAGTCAACAGTCGTCTCAAGTGAGTTTCATTAATTTCGTAACGAAGGCGATTAATGTATCCGTTTCAATGTTTTAATTATCCATAAAATATAAAACCCAAGATATTATGACGCAGGTGGAATATACCCGATTAATCAGAGACGTGGAAGAGGTCGCCATTGAAAAAGCGTTTAACAAACAGTCGAATATTTAATATGAGAATCTAAATAACGAAGACGTGTGCTATGGGGAATTGCAAGAACCGCCGGCTCGTGTGAGTCACCTTCGTCCTATGTGAACGTCTTACATTGACGTAAGCATCGCGATGAAAAGCCATCAAGCCATGGTTCACCGCGATCTTTGGATCATCGGCCACCGAGAGTGCCAACGTTTTATCGAGGTACGACGGTTGTGCAATCGGCCGGGGCCAAATTGGACAGTAAATTTCAGGATGATCCACGTTCTTTCGCAATAATGATAAATACCCGACTGTCCTGTTCGTGTCGCTCGCCTCGCCCCGCCGGCCTTTCTTCTTTCGGCCCCTCTGAATCGACCGGCTCTTACGTAATTAAAATGCTCCTCTCCGCGATCTTCTGCCTTCGGCGAAACAGGTATACGTGGGTTCCACCGAGATTACACTGACGGTACGATCCTACGTAGAATTTCACAAAGGACCGGCCCCGGTGGCCTCGCGTAAATCCTCGATTCCCCCCGAAAAAAATGAATAAACGTTTTAGCCGCTTCGCGAAAATTCCTTCTGCCTTACCTGAAGGCGCTGCAATTAAGATTGATGATTGATTGGTGTTTTTATCAATCTCGGTGGCGGTTTAAGGATTTCCAAGATATATGGACTTGTACCAAAATGAGTACCACGAAATTAAAAAATAATCACTCCGAATTAGTACTCGTGCGAAAAACAGAATGAAAGTACGCTTTCATTACGTGAAGTAACAAAAGTAGACACTTTTGTGTTTGTTTTAAAAGAAATCTGTTTAATTATTTGCTTTGAAGCAGACATAATAATTCTGCTAATTATAATCTGAAAGGACGTTAGATTCTGAATGAGTCTGTGAGAAGATCGACATTTATGGCAAAAACTTTCCCTTTTTATTCACTTTTACGAGGTACAATTAACTTCCTCATCAGACATACAATCCGAATAATGAAACTGCTCTTTGCTTTCAATAAAGTTCGCAAATTCAATTTTAAATTGATACTTATACATACATTTGACAATATTACTGACTGACCGACATCTTTGCCAATTTGACTGTAAAGAAGTTTCACAAATTACACTCAAAATGATAATCGCTGAACACAAGCTTAATAAAATGTCGACATTTATAAAGCTGAAACTCTCTCCTTTCGGTCGGTTTTATGGTCGATGGTTAAACTTTTATATCATGCGTCAATCTACCCACTATAATTTGTGGTCATCTTCAACAATATTTCTTGCAAACGATTACTTTATCATAGTTCCTGACAAATATCATATCCGCATAGAAATCGGCAGTCTGATTAAAAATCTGATTAAATCGTTGTCCTTACTATGAGCTAAAAACTGGTCGTGTGACTTATAAAAAAACTACTGTAATAATCTAGTGAAAACATATACTTCCTGGTGAATGTGACATTTTAACGAACCCCAAGCTACCGGCATTTCATATTCATTTAACACTGCCGCGAAGTTCTTTTCTGCTGACGTCTGCGTAATATCTCATTAGCAATGATTCACAAAAGAAAACTTCGATACCGGTTGTCAGCGTTCCGAGTCTCTACGGTTATTGACATTTGTGAACTTCGAAATTTTAATGATGGACACCTGCGGCAAAGGCAGCATCTTCTCTTCCGCGTTTCATTAGCACCATACATCTCATGGGTAATTGCCACGCATGATACTATGGCGCAAGCCACTTTTACACCTTATATGACCGTCCTAACTATTCACCCGTCGGATAAAGGGCAAACTATTGGATCCCCATTATGGTTTCTCTACGTCGTACCTCATCCACTTTCTCCGGGCGCACTAACTTGAAAAGCACTAAATTATTTTCTCAGTTGATGATAATTCGTACGTGCGTGCATACCCGCGACGGTACTAAACGTGTGAATGCTTATTATTCTAAAGAAAAGAAACGCGTAAGAGTACAAATAGATATCACACGCGTAGTACAGGCCATGAAGTATCACCACTTCGCTTTCCCTTCGTTTCTCTGGACAATAAGAGCTTATGAATGGCAGATCTTTAGTACTGCGCTGACTTTCTTGGCATTACTTAATGAATTGAAAAGCCCGAGGAAAAGTATCCTTGACACTTTCCTGCCGACTGAATGACACGAACATCTTATAATAGTAACCTCAATAAAACCAGTCTTGCCGTAATTAGATATTTCCTACATGCTGATTGTTCGCAACATAACTCAATCTATAAATAATTTACTTTAGAAAAAGCTGTAAGGATCATAAAACTCGATATTATATCCATGACAACTGTTAAATCTTGCTACTTTCCATAGTTATTTCGGTTAAATGAGTGATTATTTAATAACGAAATGACTGATTTTCCCTTGCAAACGCACAAGAAGGCCTATCGCCTCTTCGAAAAAACGTGAACTGCTATATTGACGAGTACACGTCTTAGCCTTTCACGTAACAGGAGACACTGGGAAAATATTTCCTCCCTGTGGCAGTGATTCTTCCACATAAATTATGCCTACGGTTAAAGGTCACTGGACGGTTCTTCGAGCAAGAACCTAGAACCGTCGTCCACGATGTCGCAAGTAGAGACTACAATTTAATTTACGCGTAACCGTCTCTCGTTTCTTCCATCGACGAAATTTTTCGGCACTGCTGTCTTCTCCGAAGCACGGGAATTTTGCGACGGGACGAATTGTATAAACTCTTAAGTGTCACGATGAGGAATGGCGTTCTCCGTATCGTCGGACTGGAACGCTAATCAATGAAAGTAACTAGTCACCGTGCTTCACGCGGACGAACCTTTCACGACTACCAGTGCAGTATTCGAAGTTGTGTTACGTCGTTATGTAAGCTCTACGTGGGTGAGGCGTGAGAATATCTCACGAAGACGACCTTAACGTTCTTTTGCGATATATTAAGATTATCAGAAGCGTTATGAGTGCCCGAAGCGCCTTTGCATACTTCACGTTAATGCGTCTGACGGAGTTAAAGATAAGATTATTTTGCCGGTAACGTACGACTGGCAATATACGAGCACGAATGTCGACACCCTCGATCATGTGTATGTTAAGTGAATTATTTAATAAAGTGCCAATTGTATTTTTTTTATAGTGGAAGCTGCTGTGGACCGCCACATTGGTGGCGGTAATCGCCACATGTCATGCTCACGAAAGGAGCGAGCGGGCGATTGCAAATGACCCGAGAACTCAGAAGGCATTTGACGGATATGTGTACGATCAGCCGAGCAAGCCCTTCACCTTGCCGCCTCCGTAAGTGCACGTTTTTGGGATTTATAATAACATTCAATGTGTACAAATAAGTGTCTATTAATTATATTTGTGCGAAGTACGAATATCGGTATAGTTTGTAAGTACCTTTAAACCGTTCTGTAATTGTTTTCTTTCGATCCAACAGTACACAACGTCCAACTAGGCCACCACAGGTACAGACGAGGCCACCATCACCACCAATTCACAGTTACCCAACTGAGCCTAGGCCTATTACTGTACCCCCAAGAACACCCCCGCCAGTAACTAGACCGCCCCCACCCCCTATTCAGACGCGACCTACGCCACCGCCAGTGAAGAGGCCACCGCCACGACCACAAACTCCGCCATATAGCTATCCAACACCGTCACAGCCATTTACGTTCCCACCAGCTACCAGGCCACCACCGCCAACTAGACCTCCACCACCACCGACTAGGCCACCAACCCCTGTACCTCACACAAGACCACCACCGGTTCAAACGCCACCGTACAGTTACCCAACACCGAAGAATCCACTTACCTTACCGCCTGTAACAAGGCCGCCACCACCGCCTGTAACAAGGCCGCCACCACCGCCTGTAACAAGGCCGCCACCACCGCCTGTAACAAGGCCGCCTCCACCACCTGTAACAAGGCCACCTCCACCACCTGTAACAAGGCCGCCTCCACCACCTGTAACCAGGCCGCCACCGCCACCTGTAACCAGGCCGCCTCCACCACCTGTAACAAGGCCACCACCACCTCAGTCTGATGGTTATACCTATACGCCACCAAAGACACCCTTTACTTTTCCCCCTGCAACGAGGCCGCCGCCACCACCACCCACCAGACCACCTCCTCCACCTGTAACGAGACCACCACCACCGCCACCAACTAGGCCACCTCCGCCACCTGTAACGAGGCCACCACCACCACCACCAACTAGGCCTCCACCACCTCCTGTGACGAGGCCACCAGTCCCACCGCGAACAACCAAACCACCATATTTACCACCACCGCCACCAACTAGGCCACCACCACCACCAGTAACAAGGCCACCACCACCTCCAGTAACTAGGCCACCACCACCTCCAGTAACAAGGCCACCACCACCTCCAGTAACAAGGCCACCACCACCTCCAGTAACAAGGCCACCACCACCTCCAGTAACAAGGCCACCAGTGAAAACTGCTCCCCCAACTAAGCCAACTTATTTACCGCCACCGCCACCAACCAGGCCACCACCACCTCCAGTAACTAGACCACCACCACCTCCAGTAACGAGGCCACCACCACCGCCAGTAACCCGGCCCCCACCACCGCCAGTAACTAGGCCACCACCACCGCCAGTAACTAGGCCACCACCACCGCCAGTAACTAGGCCACCACCACCTCCAGTAACTAGGCCACCACCTCCGCCACCGACTAAGCCAACGTACTTACCTCCTCCACCGGTAACAAAGCAGACACGACCACCTCCACCACCGGTAACACGGCCGCCACCACCACCTGTAACGCGACCACCACCTCCACCTGTAACTAGGCCACCACCACCTCCGGTGACAAGGCCACCACCACCTCCAGTTACAAGACCACCACCACCTCCAGTTACAAGACCACCGCCACCTCCAACCAAACCGACATACTTACCTCCACCTGTAACGAGACAAACGCAACCTCCACCTCCAGTAACCAGGCCACCACCACCCCCAGTAACTAGACCACCACCACCCCCAGTAACCCGGCCGCCACCACCCCCAGTAACCCGGCCGCCACCACCCCCAGTAACCCGGCCACCACCACCCCCAGTAACACGGCCACCGCCACCACCAGTGACGAGACCACCACCTCCACCAGTGACGAGACCGCCACCTCCTCCTACGGTACCGAGCAAACCAACCTACCTTCCGCCAAGTGGGGTGCCACCCAAAACACGACCACCCCCGTACCTGCCACCGTCGTCTCCACGGCCAACTTACGTGACGGTGACACCACCGCCATACCCGACCCCGATCTACAGCATTACCCCTAGCACGTCGACCCTGCCGCCGCCCACTGGTTCCCCCGCTCCCATTCCGACTCTACCACCCCAAACTCCAAAGCCGACCTTAGGTTATCATTACCCGATCCCCGATCTACCTTTCGAATTCCGTAAGCGTTAAGGTTGATGTATATGAGCGTTCACTGCCGGAACAAGCGAAGAACCTGAGGTTCAGTAGTACACAAATGTCATGATCACATTAATTTAATACCGACGGTAGACTTTAGGCAGTCAGAGACGCTACTTCGTTACTCGAGAGAAGTGTAGTTTATTGCTGATTAATAACTTACTTTTTTTTTTATAACATGAGACATTTTTGGATAAGCGCAATCTCAAGAATTGTAGCAAATGTACAAGTATGGAAAACAAATAAAAGATTCCAAAACAAGGTGCGTCCTATCCTCATTACCTATACTCTCAAGCAGTGATGTTAAACGAACTATAAATAAAGGCTTAATGAAGCCATTAGACGAAGACTTAACATATAAACGATAATCTGCTGTCTAATAGTTTCTTTCTTCTCGCAAGCACAGAAATTATGAGAAAAAGGTGCATTTTCCGGTGTAAACGGCGATGCAATGAAAATTGTTTCTTTAACCCATAAAACGCACAGTTGTACTGCGGAATGAAGTAAGTAGCCCATAACTGCGGACCTCCTCCCACTGTAATGGGCCTCCCCCACGTACAAAGAAAATTTCTACATTCTCAATTGGACTGCCAGTGAAAACTCCGCGCGAAGAAGAATGTAGTCGTCAGTTGCAAGTAATGCGTTCGAACAATCATTTCGCTCTTTAAAAAGCCGTGCATTCGACACTTAAAAAACTAATTCGAGAACATTCTGATCGTAAAGTATTTTTAATTGCTGAGAAATTGTGCAAGTTTTGCGGCAATTAGCGCTGATTTGTATTTTTTTTAAAAAGGACCAATAAAACCGCCGCATTGTCCAGTATGTCGATGGTAAGCTAATGTATTTAAGATTGCCGTATGTCATCCGTGAATAATTGTAAAGGACACAAGCCACCAGATGTCTCGAAAAGAAATCCTTGATACTGGACGAAGATCAGCTATAAGTACATCGGAGTTTGGACTTTACTCTGACCGCGGTGACGGGTATTACAGAAGTCGATACAATCATATCATAAGAAAGTTTGTAATTGGAGTGATGGTCGTCATAGCAGTAATATTGGTAAGCAATTGTTAAACTTTTCCACTTTAAAGAACTTATTGTCGTCAATTTCACTTACCGTACACAGTCAGAGCAAGTCACATTTAATTAACATTCTCTGAACTGAAAGCGTGAACAATTAAACAATACACTCTTTCGTGTTTCATTCGTAAAATAAGTCTATTATTTATAACGATATTCACATGTGTGTGCCGTCCAACTACTTCAGTGGTTGCGTGCAAATATTTATCGTACTACGATGAAAAGTTAATGGGCACGGTAATGATCATATAGAAATACTAAACGAATGAAGTAACCCTGAAACACTAAATTCGATTTACTTGTGCGTTTTTACGGATATGAGTTTCTTCAAGTTATAGTACAATTATTAGGCTAATAGTAAAAACGTCAATAGCATCTACATTAACTCGTTAGTAAAAACTCATTTAAACGATGTTTAACTTTATGCAAAGTAGATCCTAATAAAAACATATCTCGATACGTTCAACTTTTTTGAACCATAAGCATTCTGTTTCCACTTCTATATATAGATATTACTTGTTATCTGGACAAAAGTAAAAGCGATTAGTAAACCAACATCCATATCTCCATATATTCATGATATAAGAACGTATTATCATCAAGCGTAAAATTATTCTGGACGCGGCATTTAGAAAAAAAAGCACGGAGAACGACGAAGCAAAAAAAGAATCTACATAATTACGGCTAGCAGGTTTTCTCCATTTAATGGGAGATTCGCAGACGCGGTTCAGAAGAAAATTAATAATTTCACCGCAAATCTCCGCGGGAAGGTTGCTCTATGCATGGCGAGCCAAGCGTCAAAATTATTTCTGCATGCTTCACATATAGGGCGTTAACTGTGTTTCGACATGCATTAACGTGCACTTGAAACATCGGAACAGGGCTAACGACGATTTAATTAATCTCCGCGCGAAAACGGTGCGCGAGTTCTACCCGTGAACGCTCTAATGTGCGAATCTTATACATAATAATTTGCCGCAGTACGCTGTGTTACACTCGGCACGAGAAATAACGTGAGAATGTAATATTCATTTGTACTATGCTTTGCGCAATATGCGCGTTATCAATTTTAGGTGGCCATCTTTCTGTACGATTTCACGTCTGCCACGTCCGCAAACAGCAAGGTTAATCAAGAGACCAAACATATTTACATCCTACAAAATGCTCTGAGGAAATCTGTCAACGCTCCGAAGAAGTCTATTAATCACACAGCTGTGCCACAATCGATTATCAACAGGACGGACGAGAGTTTCATGCAAGATCGGTCGGACATTGAAGGCCAAGAAGACCTAGAAAATCGGGAGACAGCTGACCACATGTTTGACGAAAATTACACACAGAATGACCAGCCGTCGAACCCTGAATTTAGAGCACAAAATTTGAACAATTTCCAATCGAGAAAAAGGGTTTTAAAGTCCTTGGATCATGACAAAGTCGAAGAAGATGAAGAAGAAGCGGAGGGCAAACAGTTATTCGATAACCATGCTGTCATTTATCGAGTAAGACAAAGGTAATTTTAAAGAAAGTTAAGCTCAAATATTTTTATAACGTCTACAAAAATCGTAGAAAATGCGCTCACGTACCGCTTTGGACTAAAACGTAAATCCTTGAATAATAAGCATTTTTTGCAAAGAAATGACGTGCTAGTTTTTTCATGTGACAATGTACTTTTAGATTTAAACGTCCAGATTCTGAGGAAGAAGCAAGTTCGGAAGAAACACGACCAGCTCCTTTCCGATGGGAATACAAAACTCCCCACCCAACGTCCTTCAAACGTCCAAGATATCCACAACTATCACAATATCGATATCCGCAATCTTCGAGAAATATACAGGACATCATCAAGTACTTAGCCAACAGCGGAGAGTTACCGAACAAAGGCATCAAGTTCGCCGGGGTTTATATTAATCCAAAGAAATATGATGTGTATCCAGAATTAGGCGAAATGATGTCGAACAGCGATCGATCCGAGGAGGAAGAACATCCCCCTTATTCGATCAGCTTCAACGGAGACCCTTTTTACCAGTACAAACCGAAACATCCGTCGGACGTGAATTTACTAGCATCAACGAATGTCAGGTGAACCAACAGAGAAAAGAATTTTGAACTTGGTGATTGCATTTTTGAACGAACAAAGAGTTCCTTTGTTTCAGATTCTCACCAACGGGAATTCACAGGTACAACCCCTATTACGATCCATTTTATCCCAGGCCGGGAATTAATTACAACAAACCAGCGATTCTGCCGGAGTCACAGTATGACAATATAGGGGCTTACTCCGGCAGTAATAATGGGAAGAAGCGAAAACCGAAACCTTTCAGCGTGATGCTGGATATTTATCCGATCACCGACATTATGGAGCAAAACAAGAAATCTTCGAGGCCAAGGCCACAATTAGGACCGGACGATTATGATTTACGTAGGCCAATGCAGTACAACAGGGGCCCGAAATTTTATACCTCAGCACCGCCGATTCCAATCGTCGCGTTACCGGGTCAACAGAGTTTATCTGAGGAGGAAGAACGGCAACAAATGATATTCCACTTAAATCTCTATCCGAAAAGAAAAAACAGGATGAGCAGGTAGACAAGTGGCTTATTTCCTTATAAATATCCGTCGTATAAATTTACATTAAAGTTGAGCCACGCAAAATTGATCAATATATCAATTAAAGACGGGCTTTATTTTGCCACCTGCTGTATAATCGCATTAATACTCCGATGAAATTTATACCATGTTTCTTTCCCTCGAAGACGATTAGATGCACAAATGAGTTTCGTCATTACAGCATTTATTGGCAATCACGAAATCTTCTTTTTAAGAAAATAATATATGTACATACGTTTCGAGAACGAAAATTTATAGAGTTTCGGTCCATTCAAGGTGCGTTCTTTTTAGAACAAGGAAAAAAGGTAATTCCGTGACCAACCCACGTACGCAAATGTGGATATGGGCGATCATAAAAATTCTTCTTCATATCAGAAGTAGCAGGTGAAAAAAATATCAACGGCTAACCTTTTTACAGAAAATCTAGGGAACGTTGTATAAATTAAGAGACGAATCGCATGCAGTTCTGCTTTTTCGGCATTCTGACGAGATTGTCTGCATAGTTTAATACAAATGACACTTTTATTATATCCGCATACTTCGAGTGTTAAAAGTATAACCTTAGTAAATGTTTTAAAAGGTAAACGAAAGGTACAACTTCCTTTCAACGTAACAACGGCAACGTTGCTAAATCCTCTGCTCACATTCATTTTTTTTTCAAATTTTTTCATTCAATTAGATTAAATGTGGATCCACCTACGCGGTTTATGATCTTTCCATGTTCACTAATTTGTACAGGAGTTACTTGCTTCTGTAAAAAGTAGCTCAGATTAAATAATAAATTATTCACAGAAGACGTATTAGAAGTTGACTTATCAGAACATAGTAACGTAATAGGATCCTTGCAGTATAATTTAAGAATACATTTATCTCCATCATATTGTTAAAAAGACGACTGCTGCGCATGAGGGAACTTTCACTGCTTATGACATACTTACGTCTGTAACAGAAAACCCTGTTAAAAATACGACGAGCAGCCAATATTTTGTTTGTCGTTGCCGAAGGTGCTCTCTTCAGAAATGTCACAGGTTGTAAGGCGAAAAGTGTTTTCTCATCCGGTGTTAGATTATCCCGTCAAGAGACACGTCAACGTCTGCCTTTCGAAATAAATTAACGCGAAAAAGAGCCGGTGTTACGTAACCATACATGTTCGTTCGTGAAAGAAAAATTAACGAAAGATTTCTATTCTACAGACATGACATAATCAGTAAATCGGGATCGATGCTCCCCGAGGAACGGCAGCAATTTGTGGAAAGAATAATGTCGCCTTTGGAATCCATCGCCAAACACCTCAGCGCTCAAACAGCTATGGAAGAATCAAAATTACGGGAACCAGAGTCTTCCGATACTACGAATCTTCCTCTCACGCGTTATCACGAAAGCCCCCTGGACTATAAGCCTGATCATTCAAAATCAGCGACTCATTTGTACGAGAAAAATTCTTTAAGTCTCGACATCGAAAACGACAGATCTGACGAAGTTGTCAGCGTGCCGTCTAATCACCGTGTAACGGGCGAGGAAGACTACGCCAGCACTGGGAAATACGAATACGAAGCTCAGAAAATGGTGATAACAACGACGACCGTAAGTGAATGTACCGATTGCGGTGATACGACGACGGTCAGCTACACGTCTACCACCGAGGAGAATATTACCAAAGACATCGATACCGTCGAGGGATTCCAACGTTTCAGCCAGGGTTCGCGAACCGGGCATTGATATTTACAAGCCGAACTGTTCGCTGATATCTGTAATACGGAATACGTTTAAAATATATACGAGGCTTGTATTTTCCATACGTTCGACCACTGGCCCGCGTGTATTTTAATGTAAACATCAAGTTAGGATGACTGTCATAGATCACCATCGCTATTGGGCCCGTCGCCTTGACATTTCCGTCGAGGGCATTTGGAGATCCCCGAGATCTCGCACGTAATCGAGAGATTCGTCGGTAGTACGCTTGCTTAATAGGCCAGCGGACGATTGGCCATTAAAGCGTTACACCTGTCCGTGGGTTATACTGTGTACAACCGTCATTACCGTTGCGATTATACGCAGAAACATGGGAAACGTTTGCCGAAGTCCGTCTTATGTATCGACATTCACAGCACCTTACTTTTACGTTTCCCAAGGGTATTACCAGTGATTAATGACCGCATACTAATTAGGACAATTGTGCGAACCTATTTGCATTGACGGTATGGTAGAAAAATATTTTTATTGGAGTATTAGGTATGTGAAAAAATTCTTACCTTGAAATTTGTTATGCTCTTGAGTAATCACTTACACAAATCAGAAAAATTATCGGGATAAGTGGTGTTCAGAATTTGTTGAGCACGACAGGGATGGTCTTAAGATAGTGGAAATGAAAATGATTTTCTGTAAAAGTAAAGCAATGTACAATATCTTTTTCTTCAATTTCGAATTATCTTACAACAAATGGAGAGAGCGTGTTTTTTGTCAGGGTCATTGACATAAACAAATACATAATATTAAAAGCTATCTTTTCATGGCCAGTTCGTATGAATCAAAGTAGTCCTCTAGTGCATATAATTGTTAAGTGAACATTGAAATCCTCATGCACAATAATAATGTTGTGAAATATAAACCAACTCTAACACTTAAAGTTTCATTATATAACTCAAATAAATTAAAAAACAAAAGATTAACTGCTGTAATTACGATGGCTGCATCGATCTAATTAACATCACTGAGAGGACTACCTTAAATAATCTAATTTCAATCTCTTAACTTACAAGTCATAATATACAATCTATCAATTACTTTTTATAACAAAAGAACTGCTGTATCTTACGTGCGCGGCGTCGTATTTTGGCACGAACGTCTTAAATGCAGTTTCGGTTCAAACAAACACGTTAATCACTGACAGCGATTCACGAAGAAACACTATTTTATAGCACCATTTGATTGCGTTGATCGTTTGTCATTATCGAAATGAGATTTACGGAACAATGTAAACATTCGTTTCAGTAAACACTCATGAATAGATTTCGCCGACTATCCGTTGACAGTTCTGACAAGCTACATTAAAAACCACGTACCTGTCAGAAGCTCTTATCCTTGCAAGCAAAAAATTCGACAAAGATTTTCATTGAGAAAAACTTTCAGGATTCAATCTCACTCGACTCGATTCGTGGGATTCGAGTAAAAAAAAAATATCAGAACCTAATCAGCCGAGTTTTTAGCCATTTACAATTCGTGGAAGAATCGAAAGAGATCTTCTCAAAACGAGACACGCTACAATTCCACCGCCTCGTCGTTCATGTCCTCATGATGATTGATTTCATGAAATTATGGTAATCTCAAAGTAGTCGGTCGACAATAATTCGGCTCGGAACTTTCACGAAACTTTAGAGACGTAACATTGCCGAAACAGTCGTGGTGACTTATTTAGTCAGAGTCTCAATCAATTTTACCGATCGTTTAGCAACCGTTAAACTTATCACGTAATTGTCAGGACACTTGGGATAATGAACGGCTAACGTCTCCTTCATGTTACGGATGAATCCTGGATATCGTGCTTGGATGATACAGGGTTGTATCTGCTCCCCATTCGTAGGGTCCTTCGCTAGGACTCAAGGTAACCATCGTTCCAGGACCCAATGTTGCGTGGGACCCAGAACTGACCATCCCTGGACCGGAAGAGACGTAGCTCAAGGGCGGACGTGGTTGGTCACGTAACCGTGCGTGCTTCACTTGTCGTTTGTATCTGCATAAAAAAAGGCAATTCGTCTGAGACTTTGAAGTTCCTAAAACTTGTAAATTGTATCGTTTTAAACGTGAACCCGTCTGTGTCTATTTTATTACGTAAATTTTATCAGGCACATGACCTCCGGTAAATGAAAATTCACAATATTAATGACACCAAATTATAATGAAAATGATGCTCCTTTCGTCATTCTTACGTAAATTACGAGACTGAACAACTTCTTACGTAAGAAGCAAATGACAAAAATTGTAATAACTGTGTTTGTTCAAAATTATACGATCTATGATGTCTTGGAACACTAAACCATCGTGTAATCGATATTTGGCTATAACGATTAAAACTATTTTTCATTGATTCAAGAATAAAAATTCTTTCTAGAATAGACTGACGTTTCTCTTGCAGCAACTTTTTTATTCGAGAAGATTCCGTTGACGAGGTATTGCAATTACGCGATTTATAATACTATATAATAATAAGTTGGAGTTTTACGGAGGATCCTTTCACTTACTTGGCGTGCATGCAGCAGAGCGTACAGCTGGAAATAATTGCAGCCACTCCGACGAGAGCAGCAATGGCGAGGACCCACATCTGCGTCATCGAAGCATCGGCACGAGCTACCACAGAGGCGCAATGTTGAACTTGCTCGACGTGATAATTCCTGTAGACCTTTTTCAGCTCCTCGTTCTTCGGGTCGGTGAGCAAGGACTTCATTTCGTCGAGGTCGTACGACTCCTTGCCAACCATCTGAAAGCAGGAACTGGTGGAGGAGAAGTCCAAGGAATTGTCCTCCTTGGAGTAGAATTGCGTGTCGTAGACGTTGACGCTGATCGGCAGGGAAAGAGCCATTTGGACAGCTTTTTCGAAATCTTCCAGTGTTTTCCTCACTTCGACCGGTGGTTTGGAGAAGACAAACTTCAGCATGTCCCTGTCCCGCAAGAGGAAGATCCTCACGGTTATGTTTGTCAGTCTTCCCGGCAAAACAGAATTGTTTGCCGAGATTGGAATTTCCATGTATCCATCGGCATACCCAGCCATAGAGCCTGTTGTCCGCAATTCCCCAGTCTGAGGGTTCAGAGATAATTGCGAGGGAATTTCCTGCCGCGACATCGAAGGGTCAACCAGGGACGCGAAGGACACTTTGCCCATGCGGTAATTAATGGGCAAAGCTTCGGAGTCGATGTCGGTAGCTTCGAGGGTAATCAAGCTAGTGTCAATGGGCACGTTCAGTCTGACACCCAACGTGATATTTTCTTTCTTAAACTGCGGTTTGTTGTCATCTATGTCGAGGACTTTGACAAGGACCTGCCTCTCCGACGGATCCTGTCGGTTGTAAGGCTTAGGAACGACGTCTGACTTTTTCGTGGAATACTTGAAACATTTCACCGTGAGTAGGTGATGATCAGTCGATTCGCGATCAAGACGACCAGCCGATTTAATGACCGCCGAATTATTATCGAAACGTTCAACGATGAACAATCCTGCCTCGTTGCCGTAGATAATTGCGTAGTCGATCATTCCATTCTCCCCAATGTCCTCGTCCACTGCCTCGATTATACCGACTTTAGTGCCCAGCGCTGTTTCCTCGTAAACGCTCAGCTTAATCGGTGGGCTGTCCAAGTTTCTCTTGAAATGAGGTTTGTGATCGTCAATATCCGTCACCATTACTTGAAGCACCCTGGTCGCCTGCTGCGGAGGATTTCCCAAATCCTGGGCAACAAGAATTAAGGTATAGCTGTCCTTGACTTCTCGATCTAACAACTTTCTCGTCGTTATCAATCCAGTCTCGCTGTTTATCCTGAAAGCGCTTGCGTCTTTACCGAAATTCCCGTCCTCCAGGAATTTAAACGTGATTTTTCCGTTAGGCAAATTTGGATCATCAGGGTCTGAGGCGACTACTTGAAAGACTGGACTGCCGATAGTGGAATTTTCTGCGATACTCGCCACTTCCTCGAGGGTTGGTCTGATGAACAAAGGTACACCATCGTTGCTCACCACGTCCCCGATGTACAGAGTTAAGATAACGTCGTTGTGCAAAACAGGTTCGCCCCCATCTTGAGCCCGGACTCGCATATTATACGGCTCGGTCCTACCTTTGCCGGTTAGTGGACGGGCTGAATAAATTTCTCCGCTAGTGTGGTTTATTTTAAACAATCCTGAAAGTCAAGCAAACAACACAGAACATAAGAAAAGATCTAAATTTACTTATGTGATTACAGTATTTCTTGAAATACGATTCGTTATATGTTTTAATGGTTCATTATTGACCTCTTTTTGATTTAGGCAAATGGTATGTTGAAAAGTTACCGTTAGCTTCACCCTCGTCGATAATCTCAAAGTGTATCGTCCCGCCTTTGCCCTCGTCGGGATCCGTGGCTGTAATGTTCACGACGCTCACTCCAGCTGCTGCGTTCTCGGGAATAACAGCCGTGTAAGAATCCTGCGGGAACATAGGAGCGTTGTCATTGACGTCTAAAACGTCGACTGTAACTAAAGCTCTGGTGCTTCTCTGTTCTGCGCCACCCTGAGGCATGTCAGAAGCAACGATATAGAAACGAAGAACGGATTGTCTTTCTCTGTCGAGAGTCGTATTAGCAGCAATCTACAAAAAATCATAAACCTTTATTAAAACTCTCACCAACTTTACTAAGTGAGAATAAAACAGATGTAATTTATATTTTTCTATATTTATTCGCTATTATTCAGTATTATTGTAATTGGTTTTACCTGAATGTTTCCATTTACTGGGTCCACTTCGAAGACGTTTGCATTTTCACCTATTAGAGAATATCTCACTTCCCCGTACCCCCTTTTCACTTCCTGTTCGCTGTTGGAACTATCCATGTCGGTGGCTTTCACGTTCAGTATAATCTTCGACGGCGTGGCAGACTCGAGGACCGATATTTTGTAATCTTTTTGCGTGAATATCGGACTATTGTCGTTCACATCTTGAACCTCGACGATCACATTGGCCTCAGACATCTTTCTTGTTATGTCATAGTCCCTCGCCAGGGCTCGAACTTTGAATTTGATGAACTGCAGGCAAAGGTAATGGTCTTTGTAGCATTCATAATTCATACTTTCGGAAGGATAGGTATAATATCTATCATACGTTACCTTTTGATTTAAGACTTCGTAATCAAGTCTTCTGCTGAGGACAACGTTACCACTTTGTACGCCTACATTGACATACCCTTCGTCATCCTCATCGCGAACCAATTCAAACCTTTGCACCGCTATGTCCGTGGTAGGCTCCTTCGCCGACAGCATCAGTAAAGTCGTGCCAAGAGGCTGTTCTTCAGGTACACTGACTCGAATGGTCGGATTATTCGGCGACCATCCAGAATTCGAGAAGGTTGGATTATCATCGCTATACGCTTGAATGTAAATGGTCACTTCCTTTTGAGCAACTTGCTTTTCCTTATCGACAACTGCATTTAAATCTTCCACTTGGACGGTTAAAATGATAACCGCAGCTACTTGGTAGTCTAATACTTGATTCACGGTGATCAATCCGGTTGTGGAATTTATGTGAAAGGCACTTTTGTAGTCGTAAGGAGTCGTAGTTTTTAAAGCAACACCGGTTTTGTCCACGGCTTTTATAGGTTCCACGAGAGAATATTCTAATTTAGCATCCGAATCAGGATCCGTCGCTGTCACCTTTAATACCGGCTCACCTATAACAGAGGAGTTCGTTAGAACAGTAAACAAACACTTTTCACAGGGTAATTGAAGGTAGTAATCGTTAATCAACTGGCTATTCAACCCAAGAAAAACATTTTTGCGTACTTAATTGTACAGGTGATAATATTGATTTTGTTTACCTATTCTCGCTCTTTCCGAAACATACACAAGATACGTCGATTCATTGAACACTGGTGGTTTGTTATTAACATCTATAATGTTGACCGTCACAGTGGTAGTTGCTGTTTCTCTCACCGGTGTACCGGAATCAACGGCATAAACAATAACTTCGTATTTATCGCCGCCAGTTTCTAAATCCAATCGCGCGTCGGGCGATACCGTAATAATTCCAGAACTGAAACACAAAAAACACGATTGAACATATACATTCCGCTTTCGTAAGAAATGTGAATGATTCAAAAGGCTTACCTGGAATTAATGACAAAGTTATCTTTAGCACCGGAAGCAATGTGATACTGCAATAAATTGTCCCTTCCGTCAGGATCATTGGCCACCACTCTAATGACTTCCGTTCCCGACGACGCGTTCTCCAGGAGTCTGGCCTTATAACTGTTCGGACCCGGCGAATTGGACTTGTAATTCCCGCGGAAAATGGGCTTTTGATTGCCCGGAACCCCGACCCTGACGAGGAGTTTCGCTTCAGCGTGCAAAGGTGGTTTCCCACCGTCGGTAGCACGAATGGACAATTCGTAAATACCTCGTTCAGTGTCACCAGAGCGAACTGGTTTCAACATTGTCACTTCACCCGTTTCCCCATTTACCTACGTAAAGAAAACATAGGACTAATTCAAAAAATATACAGAAAATTCGTATTTGAATGTTAGTTAATCGTTACCCCCTTTGATTTATAGGTCTAAGTTTTAGTTATACAACTTATTCTTCACCTTGAAGACATCTTGAGTCATGCTATTGTGATCGCTTATGGAATAGAAGATCTTCCCATTTCCTTGGGTCGGTCCATCGATGTCCGTGCCTCGGACGAACATTTGCGGATCGAAACTGGTCGCCCCTTCGCGCACGGTTCTCGAGTACACCGGTTGCTCGAAGATCGGCGCATTGTCATTCACGTCTTCGAGTTCGATTAGAATATTCACCGTGGAAACTCGGCCGCCGCCGTCCTTCGCTTCCATCGTCAGCGAATAAGACTTCTGCGTCTCGTAGTCCAGTTTCCTCGCGACGGAAATTCCACCCACCTTCCGGTCGGTCGTGAATTTGTCCGCACCGAAACCGCGCAAAGTGTAGGTCAACTCTCCGTACGAACCGCTGTCGTAGTCCTTGGCAAACACGTCACCGAATCGAGTGCCTGGCAGAGCATCTTCCGGAACCGACAGTTTGTAAACGGATCGAGGAAATTCCGGACTGTGGTCGTTGGCGTCGAGCAAAACAATGTGAACTCTAGACGTAGCTACCTGTAAATAAATCAATTCAACAGTGATTCAGCATTACGTAACAATAAATTTTCGTTAAGTGCTAAACAGCTGTCAAGGACTTACCGTTTCATCTGCCACTAACGCAATTACTTGAAACTCAAGTACCCTTTTCTTCGGATCGTCCACGTCGTAATCCAGAACGCTGACATCTTTAGCCTTTATCACGACGGGCACTCTTCCCTGTGCTTCTTCGGGACTTACCGAGAAAGCTTCGCTTATTCCTGGATATCCTGGAGCATCTCGAAGAGCTAACATGTATTTCGCATTATCCCCCACATCGTCGTCACTGACGATCATATTCAAACCTGTTAAAAATCCATTCCCTTAGAAACTTCGTTACTTTGATAGACACGTCTTTTACGAAATAATTCATGGATATTGTTAAAAATCGGGAATTGTATCGGGTCGTTTTACCTGGCAAAGGTGTATCCTTCCCGATGTCCTCGGAGATTTTTATACTGAAATAATCTTTGTTGAAGACAGGTACTAGGTCATCGACATCCGTGACGACGATTGTAACGATCGACGTGGCAGTATCGGCCGGTATTTCGTTGTTAATTAATTCGGTGGCCTTCACCTGGAAATTGTAAATGCCTCCATTCTGCAAGATCCTCGGATCCTCCCGATCCAGTGAAACGTTCGTCGTGACGAGTCTTCCGACGGTTACGTCCGCCTCTCGCGAGATTTCCAGGTAAAAATGCCCAGAATCCTCGTCTTCCAAGGTCAACAGCAAAGATCTCGGCTCCCCCGTGTCACCGTCACGAGCTCGAATAGTCAGCACAGTGTGATTAGCCGCAGTGTTTTCTGCTAACGTTGCACTGTACGGCGCGTTCAGAAAAACTGGCGGTTGGTCCTACGTAATTATACCTCATTAAATTCTGATGTGATAACTATTACTATTATCATTATGATGTATTCAAAACTGAGAAACCTGATTTTCCAGCATTCTTCTCACGAGCAATGTAAATGTTTGATTACACTTGAATTACAACGAAGCGTAACATTGGAAATAGCAGGTAAGTCGTTCCTCTTAACGGTGTGCAATTGTCATTGGCGTGATGAGAAATTTAATAAGCACTCACCTGCACATCAAGGACATCAACTGCAACAGTGGCTCTGGCCTGTAATCTCTTGGACGGATCACTAGCACCGTCAGTGGCCAAGAGGTTGATTAAATACGAGTTTCTCCGTTCATAGTCTAACGGTTTCGACAAAGTAATTTGCACGTCGTACTTGCCCTCGGTAATCTGAAACAATGAATACTGGAAAATCAATGAACGTCCCTCGGCAAAAACAAAGGACAAGATACGTCATTTTCGAGAATTTTAAGTATCATAATAACAACAACGAAGTTATCAGCAAAAAAGTACAGTACCTTCTCCGTGGAAATGTCGAAAACCTCGCAGACGTCGTCGTCCCTTGACGCTGGAACGCATTGTACATGCACATCAGCATTTACCCCGCCATCGCGATCGGTAATGGTCACAGTACCCGGAGGAAGTAGAAGACCACCGACGTGCGCACTTTCCTGCACTCTGGCTGCGTAAGGTCGACCATGGTACACAGGCGAATTATCATTTTCGTCGAGAACCGCTATTTCACGACGGAGGGACACGGTGTTTGGCTCAGATCCAGCGATACCTTCGTCTGAAACAATTAAACACTATGTTTTTACGATTCTCGGTAAAATTTAACATTTACGACACTGTTCTTGTTTCTAATACACGCGTAATTATAGGTATTTACAGCCAAATAGAATTATACACTGAATTATACACTGATTTGCCAGGGCGTCATTACTATCGCTGATAAAAGTGTCGATTTTATTCACCTGTTATACTGATGATGACTTCGATCAAGTCCTGAGTCTCCCTGTCTAGGGCTTTCCTCAAAATTACCACACCGCTGTCCCTGTTTACGGTGAAGTACTCTCCGCTTATTGAGTAGTGCAATTTAGAACCCTCCGGGTCCTCTCCTTGGAGAGTGTAAACCGGTGCTCCAGGCGGAGTGCTTTCCGAAACGGCCAGCCTGGCCATATCTCCGCCTTGGACGAAGTGCGGGGCTCTGTTGATCACTTGACCCCATGATGAAGACCATACAAAGATCAGGAGGAATAAAACCGACCACATCGTCGTCTGAAATTAACATAGACACAAGTAGCCTTAGTTAATGACGACAGATTGCTCGTGATTCAAATTTACGCAGGTAACTCGGTGGGTTCCCAAGTTTTCATTAATAAATGGATAAGCAAACTGAAACCAGTCGCCGTTGTACTCCCGTTCACCGGCGCTGCAGAAAAATTGCTGCATCAATTAAGGATAACGGTAGAATCAAAAGTACAGGCCACTCGCTCATTTACACATTATCGTCACGCAGAAATCAGTACCGCAAGAAAGGGACGTAATTACACGAAATAATGCATAGAGTAAAGAGATGATGATCCATGAAATGACAGTGTTAAGAGGAAAACTATGTTTAAACCTGTCGATAGCCGTTCCAGTTCTCTACTACGTAATACGGCCACAAACTGTATTCTGCTTGCGGAAACGAACGTTTACTCTGTTACTCGTGAACTCGCTCTTCTTTGGCTTAACGACCAAGCAATAAAGACAGGTAGTCGTTTGTAATTTCCATACGGCCTGAGTTTTCCGAGTGGCAGGAAACGCCAGGTACATGCATAAAGGCACCGGTGGTTAACGACTTATAATTCAAAGAGCAATTGAGAACCGCAGATGAGTGGGCCGGGAGAAAATAATTCGCATCTGCGGAGGATGCATGCGGTACCACGCGTTTCTACCTATACACACATACACGTGGTACATTTAGTTACACGGCAGTCTTGCGTTTCTTGTCACATAAACAGGAGAAGCTTGAGGCAAACCGCGAGCGGTATACGGGTCTCTACGTTTGGTACCTGAATGACTTCCAGCGCGTACGTGCGGTCAGTGAAAAGCCGTTAGAAATCAGATTCCATTTCAGGAGTTCCCTGAAGAAACGTGCGAGGGTTTTGCCCGAGCATTCCGTAAGTTGCGACAAATCAGCGCGTCACGATGACCTCCCACAAACGCTCTATAAATAATAATAGTACAGATACTTTTTCCAAGACTGACTTGTACATTAGAAAAGTCGTTCACAATCTTGTTAAAATTAATTTAGCAGATCTCGATGAAATATTCGTTATTAACAGAAGCACTTTACTGCCTTACTTCTTTGTGTCGATTGAAGTAATTTCTAATCTAAGCAATTGACTGTATATTGAGGATTTTTGTGGACTTAAAGTGCGAAAAGGAAACCAGATGTTACGGTGTTACGCGTTGTGTTACGATAAACCGTGGACTTTCTAACAGAACATCATTCACGCAGATTCTAGAAGAAACTCTTGCATAACTCCATTGTGAGAGATTAAAGTAAAACTCTACCCCACTTTTAGATCGTCTACGCTCAGTTGCCTCAAGTGAGAGTACTTTTATTCGCTATGAATACAACTCCAGTATTGCAATCATTGCGCCAATCGTTTATGAACAGTTCGAGAAAATTTTAACACAAATTTTCCTGCTCCTTCCTACTAACATTGTTCACTAACTCAATATGCAAATCGGTAGTCAATTCCAACACGACATAGCATAAATTACTTTTTACACATTTATCGAAGAGAAATAATAAATGCTGTTAAGTGTTCGAACAAAAGATTATAGGTATTTTTAAGACTGTAATGAACACTGACTAGAAGTAAATGTCATTTTAAGATGTTCCGTTATTAGCAGTTTATTAGTGCACCTCGCGAAGCACTTTCTCAGTACAACTCATAGGCCTGAGAACTAATGATTCTGTCAAGAAGAACAATGACGACAGCAAAGTAAATGTCCTGGCAATTTCTCAGTAGCGTCGCGCATGCAACTGCTCTTCTTCCGCGTTCTGTAGGTTGTTATCAGGAATTGCGCACCGGCGACGTAATTATTAGTCATGTAAAACTGGCTCACCAACTGTACTGCCAGCAATGTCACTACCCTTCCCTCCCGGTGAGTATGTAATAACAATTTTGCAGAGCAAAGAATATTACCACATACTTAATCGATATTTATTTATTTCATTCGCACCAAGATTGACAATACATTTCATTTCGTACACATTAGAAAAATGTAACGAAATAAATGGAGCGTAAACTTTTTAGTACGTTACATTGTGAAACAGAAAAGTACATTTTTAATAAATTGATTGACTTTTCTAATTATTTTCGTACTTTGGGGTAAGAGATTAAATTTTCTGGCGCAACGGGCTCTGCTTGAGTGAACGTGGAGAATACAACAACAAACATATAGGCGTTACCTCACTCTGCAAAGGCGGTTTCTACTCGACTTCGCATAACGCGGAAAAGTGCGAGACGGGCTAAAACCGTGACGGGGATGTGCCGATGACCGTACATAGTTACGCGTGTGTTACAGTCTATGCATGCATTTAAATCGCACGGATGCACGGCCTCACACCGCATAAATCTTAAATTGCCCCGGGCCATTTCTCGCATCGAGGTAGAAAATCGTACGGAGAGATCGAACGATGAAACCGGCTGGCGAGAGAAAAGTAGAGTTTCCTTCATGCAAAACTAAACGTTAAGAAGTAACTCGAAAATTTCGACTCAACGTTTCTCTACCGAGCGCCGTTTCTTTTACAAGTACAGTGCTAATCTTTGTCATGGAAAAAATGAACGAAGAAAAGGGTGTAAAAAAGATTGGCGGAATGAAGAAATACTTTCTAAAGATACACAGTATTCGACAAATACAATACGATAGAAATCAGTAGTCAGATTTTTCTCGAGTACAGCATCGTCGACTCGAGGACATAAATCCAGCGGTGCAAGAAGTTTATACAGCACTCCAGAGCGGATGACGTTTTGGTAGGATGGAAACGTCATCAGATACATATATACCGCTAATAATCTTCGTTGCATGACTCAAGGTCCATCTTGGAGATTGGTTCGTAATCAGCTGGCTACGTTGCCGGAATAATTATACCTACGCGCGTGAAAGTCCTCTACTTGGCGCTGCGTTAATTCGACTCGACATTGCCCAACGCGGCGTAATGAAACATCGACGGTATGCCGGTATATGCATGCATCAGCCCCACGGAAAGTCATAGGCAATGGCCGATCTTTTTTCGCATCGGCACGATGTCAGATGCGAAAGGAGTACAGAGGCGGTTAACTGTTTCGTACTGGTCGTACGAGTCTCGCGTCCTAGACTCTTTAATCGTCGTGAGGAAGAGAGAGAAAAAAACCGTTAGCAGTGCTCCCCCCCCCCGTTCTCTGCCACCTCCCCCCCTTCCGTTACGTTACGCGGCTGGAATCCTGACACTCCGCGTGACCAGGTGATGCCAGGATGAATGACTAAGAAAAGGGACATCCTGCCACGCGCTTCTTCTCGGATTCTTCGCTCTTCTTCCACGACATTTTCCGTCAAACTGTGTTAAAGCAACGGCACGGCGTATGTACCGTTCGTGCCAAAGCCGACATATGCTGTTCCACCGTGCCGCGTAGTACAACCTTCGTTTATTGTCCAATCCAATTTCAAGGCGAGGCATTTTTTATTCGGCCAAGCGATTCTGTGTGTCGCGATCAACCGTTAACTTACTTGGAGAAGTGTTCTCACAGAAATGTCGACTTAGATTGTCCTGTTGCTAATTCATAAATATTACACCCAACTATCAGATGTAACAATAAGACACTTATAATTACGTAATCGTCCGTTGAATTTAAAATTACGAGATTGTATTCCAGTGGATTTAGGATTTTTCCATCGACGTAAGGCATAATTTCCTGGCTACGAAGATGAATCGTGAAGGCAATCGATTATTTACCATGTTTTTATTTTACCCCAGATTACCTCGCAGTACTCCACCTTACTTCATCGACACGGTTCATTAAACGTACCCCCAGGAATACGGTTCTATCTCACCGATTAGCTGTATCACGAACTTGACACCAGTTTTACGAAAGCAGAACTTCGTGGTTCTCGCCGGTCAGACTGGTTTCCCTCCTGGAAGTGCTGAAAACGACGGTACAAGTTCGGAAGACTCCTAAACGTGTATTCCCTGTTTGTCTCCCGAAATAATCGCTGAACAAGACATTCCGCATGGTTACAGCAAAAATTGAACTTCTTGAATCCGATAAAAGTTCTACAGCCTTAGAAGAGACACGAACCTTTTCCCGGAAGACTCGAAGACGAAAATCTTTGGGTAGCATACACATTACGATGATTTCACGCTGACCAGACGATACAGGTAAGAATTTCGTCGAAGAGCATGCGTCAGGTAACGAAAATAGTCTGACCGTCGTTGATCGTGTTGTGCCTTTCACGAACCGCGCTCATCTCCGGCGAAATTTTTCAGCGTTGGAAAAATCGTGGAAGGGTCTGTTCGCGGCTACGAAGGACACGCACTCGAGGAATCCTTACCTGCTGAAGTGGGTCCATGCAGGATCCTACAGTTGGCGGGGCACAAGAGTCACCTCATCTTTTTCACGAGCACCCACGTGTGTTTGCTTAATCGAAGGCGGTATACACGGCACACTGCGGCACTATTCTTCCGCATCCGGAGCGGATGTACATGACGCACCGGCGTTCGAGTCGACAGTCCCTCGGTTTCATGAGTATCGTCGTTTCGTGAAGGAACCGGTGTCTGCCAGCCAATGGACAGGTCTACACTGCATCCTAAGGAGGTATGCGGCCTCCGCTATGGGAGTGGAAGGAATGGAGAGAGAAACCCGCGCGCCGGAATAAGGAGAGTCTATAGTCAGCGACCGGTAAGAGCGCGCCGATGGGGGGCGATTTTTATTCCCTCTCTCTTTCTCTCCCTTACCCTCTTTCCCTTTCTTACTCCTTGCCAGGTGCCCCATTCTCGACAGTCCCCTGGACCTTCCCCGCGTAAAAGGGAAAACTAGAATTTTGCAAATATTTTTTTATCTGCCCGTACTCATTTGGAGCACTTTCGTATAATCTCCGGAAAATCAGGGACAGTTGCTAGCCTCGCACGCTTTGCCTCAAATGACCTTTAATCAGTTTATCAACAATGGAGGTCGAAAATAAATAGCATAAACTTTTCTACTAGTAAGAATTCTCGAGGAGTTTCATAGAAGAGCATAATATCATTACCTTTTCAATCTAAACATATTACGTATTACTAAATACATTATGTGATACGAATGGAACCGATATCTGACAATTACAAGCTTTTACACAAACTCACTTGTACCTCGTTTTAATTTTATTATTGTTAGTTATCAAACTGTATTATGTAACCATTGAAAACTGAACCACAGCCAGATAACTAGTATGTTAATGACGATAATGACCTGAAAACCGGACCTACATGCCTAGAATGTCTTATGGTTATCGACCCGGAAAAACACATCGACATACTTGCATAGAACACTCACGAATAATATTTACATGTGTACTGCGCTCACGAAAAGTACTGAATTTTTGACTATTTTCCACCAATCGTATATTATTAATTACCCTACTCTGAATCATTGACATCTTAGCAAACAACATCGATGCTCTTCGCAGTAATTTTAACGATGTATAAAAGCTTGTAAAATTTGATAATAAAGGAGATCATATTTATTCGTGTGTCTTACAAAAGTTCTCTTGAAGTTGTTACTTCGTTCCGGAGCATAAGCGTTCCTCGTTGTACGATTGGAGCGCACATTATGGCATTTATCTGGAGAATTCACGGAAGATCCGGTTAAGTAGTGCGCGTGCGCGAGCCGTAGGTCTTTCGAGATGCTCGTCAGAGTAGTTCAAAAGGTCTCGTGGAAGGTAAGCAGAGGCCGAAGGTAGGCACTTACCGAGCGTAGGCTATAAAAGAGCAACGCTAAAACGTTGAAGGCTCGTCGTCCTTTCCAACTCACCTTCCTTCGAGCGACCTCCTCCTTCGTCTCCCTTTCGATCTTCCCCCGCTCCGATCGAGCCCCTCTCTCTCTCTCTTGCGTCCCCGCGGGAATAAAAAGGACGAGGGAAGAGGGATCCCTGAATCGCTAAGCGCACGGGAAAGACAAGGACGGGGCAATGCCGTCCGTGTGCGGAGATCAGAGAAAGGTAGAACGGAGCAGCAGGAAGGCTGACCGAGGGAAGAACTTTGCCTGCGCGAGGAGAGGGGATCGGGTACAGTTACCAAAGGCCGAGGAGAACGAGCTCCACCTAAAGACGATAAAGTATCGGCCGACTCTTAAAGTCGGACAGAGATTGTTTTCCCTTGAGCAGGAGGAACTCCGTGCTCGTATATCCACGTCGTCCGCACCGGATCTACTCGAGCTGATCGAGATCGAATACCTAAGGTCCTTGACTAATAGGAAATTCGTTGACCACGGTTCACCGCACTCAAAAACCCACGTGCCAAGGAAATACGGGAACAAGAGATCTCGTGACCGAAACCGCGTATGATTTCCTATGTGTTACATTCGGCGAGAAGAAGTAATTGACATACTTCGTGACAATGCAACATTAAAAAGAGCATTGCACTGTTAGATGCTGGATGGATAATTTTAAGATACTCTTACGCGAGGAATTTTCTTGAAAGTCGACCATCTCCTGTTTCTCTTGATGAGAGCTAATGAAACAATGCCTCTTGACCGTAATTCTTCAGTTGGGATTTTTTTTAATCGCTTTAACTTCATAGGCAATAATTAGTACGGTTTCTCATTTCACTTTATTCGTCATTAGACACGGCGCGTTACATCACAATGCCTCGTTGCACGGGAAATCATTGCGATGTAATAACGTCACAGCTGCGGTATTGTGGAGAAAATCATCACGGGACACGATTGCAATGACTCCCGTTGCAGTGGTAGGACTGTCCCGTGGTAGATGCAAAGTGCAACGAAGAAACTCGTGGGAGAGAACGTCTGCCATGCTCCAAAAGATCATTGAGCTCTCTCTCGTGCTTTCTGTGACTGTCTGATATTTTGCATTAACTACGATGTGCCGTAATCTGCCTGGGAAAACTCCCGCGCATTGTGTACGGCCGCATGGGTGTTGCCAGTTAACTAACCCACTTCTCACGGTGCACGTGAAAATAATCACATGCACGTACGCCAGGAGATGCACGCGCCGATAAGATCGACGGCATTTATTAGCGATTAAATAGAACAAATTTTTCATTTCCTACAAGCAACTCGTTAGGTAACCGCGTTAACTTTTGTAATATTGGAAAAGATGTAAACGCAAAATCGAATATTAACGTTACGCATGTTACGCTGACGAAAGAATTTTTTTCACAAGTATCAACGAAATTTCCTGAAGAATTGTACAAAGGAAATTGAAGCTTCAAAAAGTCAACATGTAATACCACATATGTATTTCAAGGTATCTACTCGTGAGCGGGGCCAACTGGTGATTTTCGGTATATCGAAATTGCCAATAAATTATCCAATCAGAGCGAATCGTAGAACGAAACCCTTTTCCAGACCGATGTCCTCAGTTCTATCGACGTATCGACGTAGCCGCACGCCCCTTTTTTTTATTTGATTTCCGATTCTGCACGCCCCGACAGCAAATCTCTCGTGTAATTTCCAATATTTCCGCGGGTCGATCGTGAACCAACGGGACATGTGTCTCCAACGGCCTGTCGATTTCACGGGGACGTTTTATCGGCGAAACGGTAGGAAATTTCGAAGTGTGAAAAGGGTTAGGGAACGGGTATCGTTTCGTTCGACGAAAGAGAAGGGGGCATTCTACTTTAGGGGAAAGCATGCTACGGCATCGACATTCTTTACGCAACGTTTCGCTCGGTATTCCTCCAACTGGACCATTCGACAAATAATCTCAATCAGTCTTCAAACATCGCAACTGCCTCGTTCGCGTAAAATATTACCGAATAGCGATAGATATTGGAATTGCATTCGCGGTGGCCGCTTAACGAAACGGCAGTGGCAATAATTGAATTTCTGGGAAAGCGTGAAAGTATCGCCGGTCAGTCATGCTTAAAAACCGGAACAATGAATTGCGCAAGAGACACATTCTGCCGAGGAACTGTAACACCGTTAATTACGAATGAAAGGTGCCGACATGATTATCGGTCATTTGTTTACCGTCCTGTAATAAATCGTTCGTTCGACCGACGTCTTACGGTACTTATCTGTGTTTCTGAATTATACAAATATGTCAGGTAAAGACTCACGAAGGATGCTGGCATTTTAACGGGGCCGATCAAATGCAATCTAAGCGTACTATGCAAATGATCGAGGATCATCGCGGGGCTCGGCAAGTCCTTGAGAACTGGTCCCACGGTGTAAATATCGCCGTGCACAAATACGACGATGAATCTGTGTCAGCGATGACCGGAAACCAGAATAAATTCGAAAAACCAGACAACGTGATGTGCAGGATGACAGGAAAATTGTAATTTGCGGTTGTTACAGTTACGCAAATTACAATAACCAAATGATCCGTAAAACTAAGATTCTTGGGACGTTTGAGTTCTCGTTTGCGGTTTATGCAATGCGGTAGTTGAAATCCGGAAGTGGCAGATTCGCTAGGAAGATCATTGCCTTTCTCTCGCGTGCTTTCAAAGTGCGTTATTGATAGGCAATGCAGTTTCTCAGAGAAAATTCCTTCATGGAACGCAATTTACGGAAAGAACATGCCGCAAGCACTTTACTTTCTAAGGCAGTAAACGCTTTTATTATTATCCTTCGAACTTATGCAGTTCAGGATAAAATTCAGGAATGTAAATAGTGTCATATTAGTACCTACAACACAGCCTATCTAAGAATTATCATAAACAATTACACAGTACTCCGATTGACCTTTTCTTTCTCGTAGGATCTTGGCAAAGAATCACATTCCGTAGATAATTGTCAACGAAGAATAACGCAATTACTTGACAATGCTTTTACCTGATGTTGAAGACAGTTTAAAGGCCGGCTTTGCGTAATTGCCACCCAAGAGACACGGTAGGCCGTGTCTGAGATATTTGTTCTTCATCAACGTGTTTCGTAGAACAAAGAGCTAAACGAACAGCAGCTCCGTGGCAAGTGAAAGAGGTATTTGCGACGGTCGACTCGCACCGCACTGATGAGAGCAGCACATGTCCAATTTCCATTAACACAGCCTCAACAGGCAGCAAAACAATGATTCGAAAGTCATTTTACATCCCATCAAAGTATTCTGATGATTTTGCTGAAAAAATCGATCTTCTACTCGTAAAAACCGAAATAACTGTAATTATACTTCATTTGTTATCATTACTACGACGTTACGATTTCCTCCGTATCGATCCTACTCTTGTGGAAAAGGAGAACGTTTGCTGCATTCAAGAAAGTGTGTAAAAAATATTTTTGCAAAATGCCATATGATTCTACTCCCACCGAGAAAATATGGTGAACACTGATTTGTGCGGACGGACAGATCGAGGAACTCTGTTTGTTCTCATTGACCAAATTATTGACAGTACACTCAGAATGCGCGAATATGTGCGACGATAACGAATCGTCGAGCAAACACACGACACGTGCTTTTGATATTTTTCGTTCCCGTCAAATCAATCTTACATTTGTTCGTGGCAAAAGCAAGGGGCACGGGAGCGCGTATAGCCGCGATCAAAAGTAGCTACTTTATTAAGTACACGCGCCGTAGGTTCCTATTTGCTGGACGAAGATTCGTGTCAAATTATTGGGAACATCGTGATTGACGGACAGTTATTACGAGTCACTGATTAGAAATTTCCATATCTCAAGCGCGCCGAAGCGTGAACAGGCCAAAGGTTTATTCCACCCCGGAAAGTGATAAAATACCGGAATACTTGGAGTTCAATAATTATATTCTTGGATATTGGTATCTACTCGGTATAACGAATTATGTTATTTCGATGCATCAGTGTTTCATTGTTGGAGGAAAGTAAAGGGTACTCATCTACCTGTCTGTTTCTATGGAGATGTCGTTGACATTATCAGCTGATTAGCAAATGCGACATATGGGCGTCGTTGGTTTTATTAGATTACCGCACTTTTATTTTTCAACGACACGTCAGTCGTTATTGTTCACTGACACTTCGAAATAGAAAGTCCCGCGGAACGACGATCGTTTTTATAAATAACACGAAGATTGATTGTCAGGTGAGTTGCGCAATTTGGTTTTCGAAATCTACTGAAACGTAAAGGGGTAATTGAAGGAGTCTGTATTTGAAGTGCCAAAAAATGATACTGTTGAGAAATTAGCGCTTGAAGAAAGACGCCTATGCACAGGCAACCCGCTGTACCGGATAGTTTACTCCCTCTCGAATTAAATAATTTCTGCGTATTTTCACTACTTTAAGTTTCAACAAAACTCATTACACAGTTAGCAATGAAACCCACAATTCCATTTTATAAAAGTCGTCACAAGCTTATTCTCAACTGTTCCAAAAATATTCATAAACTTTGTGATGACACAACCAATGAAGCGAAATTTTTTTTTAAACAATTGCAATATTTACTTCATCCAAGTTACGAGGGAGCAAGTAGTGCCGGGGGGATGGCATTCGATAGGAAAATTTAGTAGATTATTTCTGCGTAAGTACGAGCCAGGGGATTATCGATACGTGAAATTTCAAAGCTTGTGTAATCGCCCTAAAAACCTCTAATCTTTTAACAAGGCGTCTACATCTCCGAGGCACGCGTCTAATGCATACACGGGAGAAGTGGGGAGAAGGCGGTAGGTACCCCTCTATGGTGATTATGGGGTGAACTGCTGGTATGGTGCCCCATAGTCGGTGGTCGGGACCCGTGGAGGGGGCGAAATACCCCCGGGACGGTATATATGCTCTAAGAGCCCCTTGCCACATGCACAGTACCAAATTGTACCCCGCCTAGTTCGGTCGTTGGATTCTTATTCTTTTTCCTCCTCACCCTTCCGAGGACTACGGTTATGTCGTGACGAAATTTTCAAGCAACGTTTTTCATGCCAGTGTGTGTTTCACCAGTTTAACACGTGTATTGGATAAGTTTCACGCTTGGATATCGACGCGAGTAACGGCGTATTTCGAAAGGTGAGGCAAACGTTTGCAAGTTTGTCCGATAACTTCTGCTCGGCCGTTGAAAATAGTAAAATGCAATGTCTGAATGTAAATTGTTGGCATTAGTGAAGGTATAAAAATGAAACGGACAGTTTGGCTGCTTTCGATTATACCAATTTACTTTTAAAAGATGTTTGTACTTGGTTTATGACTCAATATGTTTAGTATTTCGTATTAAATTATTCCGTTGAATATACGATTATTTTTCTGCGGCATAAACAAGGGCAGGAACTGTACAAAAATATTCACTTTGCAATACATTTATTGATTGTGCGAAAATGCATAGTAATTGGTAAACAAGAAATAAATCAGTTGTACGATATAATTTATCAGGAGTTCGCAATAATCTTAGCAATCTTTCTGCTTATTAATGGGCTTTGCAACTGCTAATCGTGCTGAACTAAAACTTGCCCTTTCATTTTACGAAATATCATCATGTAAAGCAACGCCTTTAAAATATGTTACAGAAAGTCATTACAATGTCTTCGGATTATTCGTTCTGCAGCGAAGGTGGGTTCGACGAACTTTCCAGCTCCTCCGACTCCGGTTTCGACGTAAGCTTCGAGTCGCCAAAACACGAAGTCGCAGCGGACACACTTTTCCCGCCGGTTAAAGAAGAAAAGCGCAAGAAAACACGGAATACACGCTGCAAGAGCCCCACGCAGGTAATTATAATGTCAATTAACAGAAATAATCGATCGATACAAGAGATTTAATACAAGCGATATGACGAAAGCTTAGAATACGTATCGGGAACAATTTGCTATCGATTATAATTAATTTTTCAAATGGATATTAGTTTTGCCTTTCTAAAAGAAACGTCGAAATAACGTGGATATTAATTCCAGTGGAAGAAAACTTTGAACTTGCAGTAATTTTTAGAATTGTCATAGGATTTGTTTAAAATTGTAGTGCAGATACACGCAGTATACTTACATCACCTTGGACAAAAAAACATACATTTCATCGTCCCGTCGGAAACACGTTACGCCGTTTTTTGTAAAGGCTCGAGAGATACGTATTAGAGTCAAGAGACATTGAAAACTCAGGGACTGGGGGGTCGGGGGGTGTGATCGTCTAAGATTACACGCGGAAGCTGGGTTTCATCGGCGTAGGAGGATCGGCGCGATCAGATAGCGTCATTCTTTTCATCTGTGGTGCAGGTACTGAAGCTGAAAAGGAACCGTCGTATAAAGGCGAACGATCGCGAGCGTCACAGGATGCACACGTTGAACGACGCCCTGGAACGGCTGAGGATGGCCCTGCCAACCTTCCCGGAGGACACGAAGCTGACGAAAATCGAGACCCTCCGGTTCGCCCACAACTACATATGGGCCCTCTCGCAGACCCTCGGCAACTCCGAGAGCGGTGAAATCACCGTGAACGTCGGCAACGTGACGGTCAGCATCAGCGAGAACGGTAACATGATAACATCGTCGAGCGGAAGTTGCGCCGTCGCGGCCCAGAAGAGGCTCGGACCGGCGCACGCGACTTTCCCCTATCCCCAGGAAAGGTTCGTCCCCGAATGGCAGGAATACGATTGCTACAGCGACCAAAGTATCAGCCCGCCCATACAAACTTATCAAGCCTGCTACGATCAGAGGATGTACGGGCATCATCATCCCCAAGAGCAACTACCACCGCCCCCACATCACATGACGCATCATAATAACATGTACCAGTGTCTTTAGTTTCGATGACGGTGAATCGACTGTAACGTAGAACTCGGCGGTGTCTTGTAAATCTCCGCTGTATGCGGAAGAATTCCGAATTATCAGCCCTGACGTTCCTCCGGTGCGGCTTTACTAACAATATTTTCGAATGAAGAACAATCAACTGCTAAGGAAAGTTCGCGACTGTCAAGGAAATTTTACGAGAAGCAAGTATCAGATTTCTCTGTGCCAATAGTAAGGAAGTTTGCAAGCTGATAAAGGGAATGAGTTGATTACGAAATGGCTGAGGTAAAAGTTGTTCTCACGAAATGGCGGGCATGATAGTGAAATTGCTAGTCAATGTCTGACAGCCAGTTTACACGGTGAAAAGATCATTCTTCGCGTCAAAATGTACCCATAAAACGCAGTATTTTTTTAAAAAAGACCAATTACTTGAATTACTGAAAGTTTCGGAAAATGTATGAAAGGATTTGTTGGGAGAAATTGGCTGCCAGTCTTTAATGCTTACAGCAATTTTGCTAAGTAGTACAAATGTGTGATCGCTCTACCCTCTTGAATTTATATACGTGTGTACAAAAATGAATACTTCTGTAGAGCGAATCGTCGATTTGTGGAAAGGATCATATCCGATGGTCATCGTTATCTACTTTGTAAGAAAATATTTTATTCCAAACGAATTACAACGATTAGGATACTTCGAGTATAAGTTTTTTGTGATTAAGTTCTCACTTGGTGCGGTATTTTTACTTTCGCCAGCATTTTCGCGATAACTTAAGTTCGAACATCGATGAAGAACTGAATCTAAGTTTCTCTATATACATATGTACGTAATACTTTTGTTCCTTTTCGTTCTAGTCACAAGTACTTCAGCTGATCTCGAATGCTTGATCTCATTTTTGTTTGGCATTATTCTTAGTTCTAAGACTTTCTAAGTTAGTTAGAGGAATATGTCTCCGACAGTGCTCTTATCGTCATATGGAATTGCTGATTCAGGGAATATAATGTACAGAATTTATACTTGAACAATAAATCATATTTTACCTAATTACACGAGACTTATTTACTTACCCACAAATACAGCTCACTCTAATCATTAAAGCTTACTGTCTGAATAGAATTTTAGTCGAAGAAGTATTACGACGTTTAATATTTTATTTCAACTAATCTTCGTTAACGATATAGTACAAGAGTGTAATGTAAGTAAAAATATAAAATTTTCAAATGGCTAACGGGCATTCAGGATCAGCGATTCACTTTGCTGGAATGAAACCGTATTTGAGAACAAATAAGCACGTGCCGCGGCACGTGTCCTTCGCAGGAATGACAGTGAGACAGATGTATCACAAACTGCCGCTGAAACTCGGCTGCCCACATAATCCGACGGATTACACCCTCAGCATGAATTTCCAAGATGTTCGAAGGGAATACCAGCTTCAGATTCCGTTTTATTGACAATTTCTGAAAGAAAACTCCTAAGGTAGTAAAACTGAAGCTACGGTGCCAATGAACAATTTAAGAGAGAATTTAAGTAGTATGTATTTTCGAAAAGAAATTTCGTACGGTCGATTTAAAAATGTGTAGTAATTTTACACGAATTTAGAATGATATGAATATGTTCGTTTCGCAGGAGGTTCTGCAGAATAAACGATGATCGATCATCGAAAACTCAGAGGCAGAAGAACTGTATTTCCATGAAGAAAACAAGTGGGTGTTGCCTCGTCCTGTCAGTGCCGCCAAGTGTTAGGAAAATAAACGGCCGAATTGGAGCATTCAATCAACCGGAGACTCCGAAAGAGACAGCTTATCAAAACAGTAATTCCTATGGGTCTGAAATCGAATAACAATATTTCCAATTCTCTCTCGAAAATGTTGTTTCCATTGCCGTATATTGATTTCGTGTTAGAAATCAACGTTTTTCAAAGTACCGCTGACATTAACAAAACTGTAGTCTACATCGTAGGTAAGAAAAGGAGAAAGCGAAACCGTTATCTCCTGCATGATTTCATTTCACAAGAGTCTTCTGAGTATTTAATGCATTTGAAACACGTTGACATTTTTGCCGATTGATCAGACGAATTCGTCATATAACTTAATACCCGATCAATAATTTCGTATACAAGGCCTATTTGCAAACAGCTCGCAAGCTGCAACGAATCCGTTAGCACGCTCGATCGTTTCCCCAAATCTCACCAATAATGGTAATGCTTCAATAGAACCATTATGCCGACGATATATCACTGTGTGCATAGCGCGACAGACGGGCAGAATCTGTAAAGGTGTTGGATTTTGGGGTGTTCGATTAGTTTTTGCCAACTTTTCTACCCCATCCCTGCACCGTGATCGTTGCAAGATCTTCCGGTGACTGACGAAAATTCAAAGATAAAATATTTCCCTGTCAACCGTTAAAATTTCAGTAATCTACTGTCAAAGAAAGCTCTATACTTTTCTCTCAACGTATAAAAAAAAGGTCCTTTCAAATAAAAATTGCAGCTAAAATTTAAATAAAAGTCATACGCAAGAAAACAACATTTCATATTCTTTGTACAAGTGAAATACGACTTAAACCATGTCTATATTTTTTTGTCTGTATTACACAAGATAGATAATAAAGATAGGATAATAAAGATAGGCTTTTCAACATTGTTCATTTCAGCATATTGTGTGTATCGTGATTCAATCAATATATTGTAATTGTACATAGAATTGCGATTTCCTCGTCCGTTTTTGTTTATTCAATGAATATTTATCGGGCTACGAATTTCCATGATGCCGACAGGATCTGTGATTTTGCTTTGATCAACCTTCCGTTGGGTCGTTTCCGTCGAGTGCACATATCGATCGCATGTGCAGTCCTCATTGTACTGGGGTGCTGGTCTGTACGGTGACATACTGGTGGCTGACGGAGCTGCTCTCTCTCCCCCGTGGAGAACACGAGAGTGCAGAAGGGGGGACGGGACAGGCAGGCCAACTCGCAAAAGGGGGACCAAGCGTTTTCCTAATTCAGGAAAATTCGTGAAATTACCTTGACCGATCGCACAGCAGTTAATCGAAGATTAATGGCCATGACTTCCGAGCACGTGCCCTTCAGATCGAAACTCGTTGCTTCAATAACTTGAAAAGCTTGGAAACTCTTTTCCCTGAAACGACGTTTTACTTTAATTAAAAAGTATATGTGCACCCCATTTATCGTTATTGATACTTAATCTGAGAAACAGCAAAATTTACAGTCTTATAGAAAATGTAAAGCCGAAACTGTTAAACATGAAATTGAGACGACCTATTCTGTACCTGAGAATTCGTTGTTATTCTTGCTATTCTCCTGTTATACGATTGAGATGTTTCTCTAGGATAAAACGATGAGACGTGTCTTTGAGGCTTTGATAAAACGATCCTATCGGTCGAAAACAAGCGTTTCGTATCGGAGATTCATCATGAAATTTTGCACCATTGCTGTTTACCCAAAAGACCATCGGCGAACGCGCAGAGCGCAAAAAGAAGATACGCGACAACATCTTTGGGCATCATATTTCGGCATCTGTTTGGAGCTCGGTCCGTGTGCCATGGGGGTAGCGAGCTTTTCACTGCAACTTGGCATTTGCAGGCCTTTGTGGTAAACCACGAACAATACCCGTTAGACCGCTACTGCAGGACGCGATCAAATTGTATATAACATGCGCTTCTCTTTCCCTCTTTCTTTCCTTCTCGCATTCTCCTCATCAAAACCGCCCGTATCGACCCGACCACTAAAATATGGAAAGCCGCATTTGGACTCCTGATCACGGCACTCCGACCGGAAATAGATCGATTTAATTAAAGATGCTTATCTACGAGCATTTCGGTCCATTGCTTCAAGAGTAATAGACCAAAACAAAGACCGTATTCTGTACATTTTCGAATAGGCTACAAATTGATCATTATTTTGTATGAAGTTAAATACAATAAAAAACGTATGACGTTATTTCCGTGACATTTCTCTAACTTAATTAAGATCGTATGGCTGAGTTGCACTATTTTAAAGCAAACTTCGACCCTATTCAAGTTTGCGAATTTTCCAGCGATTGTCGAGAGCAGCATCAGCAATGACTAACGGGGAAAGGTAGACGTCTAGCGCAGTTTGACTCGCGATAGAAATATAGGGGGACAGATGTCTACGGGGGGCAGGTGTACCCCACGGTACGCGTGCCAACCAACCCCCCACTGCGTTGCCATTCAAGACTATAATTTACTTGAAGAATGCCCACGCCGGGCGAAGCATTAATCCCCGAACTGACATGGGTCCACAGAGCAACGCGTTCGACGAAATAGATCCAGAATCACCGACCCGTCGCTCGTAAAACCGATAATGCCAAAACCGAAGATAAAACTCAACCTACGACCGTAACGCAAATAGCAATTGTACCGTTACAAATTAAAGAATCTTATCAGCGACGCACAATAATCGGTACAAAACGAAAATAATTTTGAATATGACAAAACTAATTAGCCCGAAAAATGGTAAGATTATTAAATTTAGATGATCTTGCTTTGTAAAGTAAAAAAAATCCTATTTATTTATCAAAAGTTTGTTGCATTTCGATTCGTATTGCCGCGCAGGTCTTTGAATACGCACAGTTAATAATGGCATCAATCGGTCTAACACTCTTATAGTAGACTTTAATCACATGTAAAACCCGGATTAAAGCTCGCGCCGAAGCTCCGCTGAACAAATCATTGATTTAGCTGCATTGTGGAGCATTCGCCGAAGGACGTGTTTTATTGGGCTTGTAGGGTGAGCTTATGCAGGATTACACGGACGCTCAATACCCGTTTGATCTCCGATTCTCTAGCTGTGTAAGTTCTATTTGAATTGGGAGGACTTCAAAGACGCAGTCCCTGAAAAGCCCATTCTCCGAAACATCAAAAATTCATGTATGTGCCAATGGTAAAATAACGCAATAACACTTGACGAAAGTTCAGTCAGATCTTCGCAGAAAGCATTGTGAATTTTATTCCCCGTCCATTAATGTTTCAAAGGGAAAGTACCTAAACTTTTTTTTAAAAGGAATTGGAAACGGTCGTACGAAAACCGCTGTTTGTTGTAAATGTAACGGCGATATATATAGAATTTCATTTTCATTGGCCAATTATCCTGTCACTCGAATCAGAAGAAAATTGACGAACGGTCTTCCCTAAATTGAAGAAATCGTTGGTAAATAGTAACTTAATATCGTGACTGTGAACCACGCACTTGGAGAACCCTCGCCAAATAGTAACTTAATATCGCGGTTATGTTTTCTTAAAGTATATTCAATAGGAAGATGCTGGCCTAATTTCACGGCGGCATTGCTCTCGTGAATAGCGGAACGATCATCGCCGCTCTGGGTCAGCGGTCAGTTGTGCGTGAAATTTTAAAGATGCTCAAGGACAACGCTCTATCGTCCAACATTCACTCTACCACGTTTGTACGGACGATAAAGCTTTTACTATAGCGATGATACATTTCCGAAAAGAAGCATCTCATAAAGCTTTCTGAATTTTCTGCAGACTAAAATCAGGAAGTTATGAAGAAATATATTTTTTTTTATTCAGTATCCTTTACTAAATTGTTAAAACCATTAATCGAAATTCATCGAAATTCACCAGCTCTCGCAACAATGACGTGTATGTCGCAGTGAGAAATTTTTCTAAGTTCTCGGAAGGGTATAAATAAACTAAGACCGGTATCCCCCAGAGGGTGAGTCGACGACATTGTCTAGTCGACAAGTGTCATCATTGGAGCGTGGAATACGAAGGAAAATACGAGCACGCGGAAGCTTTAAATATATGCAATGTTATTCCTACACTTTACACGGTACCGGTCGTATAAGCAGTCAAGTGGTGCCCGTAGCTCGTGCCCCATGGATTTCATTGCGTCCTCGTCTTTCCCCCAGAAAACCATGCCCCACCCCGAGCCGTACCCCCGTCAGTCACTGGCTGGCAGCTCATTAAACACCCACAGCACCCCTCGGCCACCCCTCGCCCTGATTTAACTATTGTTTAGCGCTCGCGTGTTGGTGCATCACGCACGAGGGACACGAGAGACTGCCGAACTGGCAAACTCACCGACACCGCGTCAACTCCGCGTCGGTGAACGCGCTCACCACCAACGAGGGATTCAGTCGGCCATCTGTCCTTATTTCGGTGCCGTACTCTATGTACGAATCGCAGTGGTTCTTACTTCGATAAGCCTCGATCCGTGCGCCAATCGGTCCCCAAAATGCCTCTCTGCTCGAGGAAAATAAAATTCGCTTATCTTCACCGGGAGGTTCGGTTAACTTGTTGACAATACAGAACAAAACTTGACGATGATGTATTAGTCCATAAAAAATTTTTACAAGAATCTTTTAATTTGGTTTATTAAAATGTACGAAATTTAATAATACATGCATGTTATTAGCTAATTAACGAAATCACGACTCGTGGACCGTTTCGTTGGATTGAGATATCCCGGGGGTGAAGGGCAGTTACTCGTGATTCCCTGGAAACATATTTTTGTCCGTGATTAGTGGCGGTGCGATTTATCGGCTATTTGCTACGGTTCGTCGACGTATTGAGCACCACCGGAAATACAGAAGTGACGTGTCCCGTTCTCCTGTAGCGTACACCGGCTTCGGCTTTGATTGTAATCTTTTCAACCCCACCATTCCCCCCCCACCCGCGGTTGTCCTACTCCCCCTACCACCCTCTCTGTTCGTCGCTTTTTCACCGCGCTCCTTCGGTACATTATTATTTCATAACAATCGCACCACGCATGGGGCGATAAACGTTACGTTGCGAGCGTCACGGTCCGCCGAACGAGGCACGCTTCAAGTTAAAAGTCACACTCAAACTTTAGCTAGTCGTCAAACAGTCGTTAGCAGAATAATCCTCGTAAAAAAAATTTAGCGTTAATATTTAATGAGGAGAAAGTCGATTTTCACAAGTTTTTCTTTTAAAGGAAGGACGAATACTATTAAAACCTTGAACGTATAAGAAAAATACGAAGATTAACAATTTATTATGGAAATTATATGTTAGGTTGTACTCAGCCATTTATCATTCGTTCTAATTTTTGTTACATCATTTCTGTTACGAAAGTAAAATAAAATTTGGTACAGGGAAAAGGCTGTTTAAAAGTATCCAGAAATGGATTAGGTGTATTAAAGGAAAATTAAATGAGAGTTAACGACCTTTTTGCGCCGCGGTACTTTAAACCCCTTCCTATAAGATGTAATGCGAGAAGTTAGACAGTGGTTTGCCCGTTTATCCTGTGGTCTACCCATTTATTGAATCATCTGCTAACGAGCTTAAATTTCATTTGGCTCTTAGAAGGGATGAATAAAAAATTAAGTAAGTCATCTATCATCAGTCTCGTCCCTTGAAAAACAAAAAATGCCGCAATTAATGTCTAGCTACATCATGAATTTTGTTTTGTATACTTTGCGTTTTGTATATAAAAAGACAAGTATTCCCCGTTTAGTCCAGATGACACATTTCCATAAGAAAAATCGAACAAAAGACCTGTTGAAGGTATTCTTCGATTTGAACAATATTGCTTTTATGCTACTTGACCGTAGAACCTGGTATTTTCCCAAAATGAAACGTGCAAAGAATACGCACGAAGGAACGGCTCTTGAGGCAGTATTTCGTAGTCAAATTTCCCGGAGGATCGCGGCACTTGTACGCGAGGGAAGGGCGTAAGTAGAGGCAAGGGCGTAAGGAGATGCCGTGTTTCACACGAAACTCACGTTTCTCGCGTAACAGCGGTCGTTTAGTAGATTTTCACGGACATTTCTCGTAGGACCACCGTCGGTACCCGGCCACCCCGAATTCCTGCCGAAGCGTGCGCCCATTTCACGGCCGTTTTGTGCGAGGAGGAGGCCGGCGAGGGTGGGGAAAAACCAGGCCGGTCCCTTTGAAATCCGCCACTTCGCGGCGAAGATCTGAGGCCGGCCGCAAGGAAGGATTTTCGCGCTTTTGATCCCTCGATTACCACTCGAGACGATCCCCGACGAGCGGGCAAACTCTCACACTCGGTTTCTCGAGTTTTCCGCGATCCGGTGGCAACCGGTGCTTCCAGATATCGATTCGGACGGATCCTTTGATCTTCCGCGGAAAAAACTAACCGATACGTCAATTTAAGCGTGGCTCTTTAAGGGTACACTTCCTAGTTACCCCTCGCTTTCTTACGGGCTATACCTTCCCGGACAATATAATTTCACGGGATCTTGCAGAACGGTTACTTGCCAAATAAAATACAAAATACAGAATTATCGAAGGAACAGTCTTGTACTAATGAACAGTATTGTTATTCAACGACATATCAAATATGTCTGAATTTTGATTCTTTTTTATTACGTAGCCTCAGTTCATGCTCGCACAAAAACTGTTTTCGATACAGTGGAAGTTGTATCGATTGATTCGCCGTGTATAAAGATTGATCCGTTATTAACTGTCCTCTGAAAAATGAGGACAGGAAGGAAAAAGGGTCACACGAGCATCGACGGCACCGTTACGCATCCCCGAAGATACAAGGGTGTGCTTTGATAAAAGTCAAAGCGGATTCCTCAAAGAAACACCCGTTACATATTCAGCGCCGGGGAACCGGTATTCCGGAAGAAATAAAGTGATCGTGTAACTGTACTTTTTGTTGATCGTAGCACCCAGCTGCTGGCATACGCGTCGTTGATAATCGATTCGGAAGCTCGCGGGACAAAAACTATCGGGCGGATGTAGGCGACATTCTTTTTCCAGCCGGAAATAATGGAGCCGCGGCAAGGCAAACTATTTATTAGTTCGTTTCCGGGGACATATAAAAACAGGGGCTCGTTGGTGGGACATTCTCTTCGGCGTATTAGGCCCGTTGGCTCTGCGATCGAGCAGGTCCGGGCTGTCGCGTGAGTTTTTCACGTGAATGCCGGCCCACCGTAGGAGGGTGAGAAGGAATATCAAAGCCGACGGTGGCTAGTCGACAAACCCGTAGCGAATCGATTTTTATGCCCCCGAGAAGGCGATCTCTCGGGGGTGCGTGCCACCTTTGTCCGAGCGGCGATCCCGTAATTTCAAGGCATTTAAGCCGCTTAACGAGATTCGCGCCACCGTTCTCCCTTCCCGGAAAGTAGAGAGCCAATTTGTCCCTCATGAGGAGAGATATGTCACGAATTTTTCAAGGTAATCGTAAAATCCAAACCTCCCTGGAGCACCTACGCCTAAAGCCGCCAGAAACATATGGCCTGGTTTGACATTTTAATAGGTGTAAAAGTATAACTACGGCACATCAAGAGCGGATAATTATTTATACCCATACTGAAGAGAGTAACTGACAAATCGTACTGGGGAAAGTAAATATATCAATTGCAAATACGGCGTGTCGAAATTTTTACCTGAAAAACAGTGCAGAATATGAAACTGGGTCCTAACATATTTTACAGTCGACAAAAACGACCGCTAATGTAATGAACAAAGTTTCAATGCACGAGACGAAAAACGTGTCCCTTTATATTAAAAAACCTTTCGTTCCACCGTGTTGTACAATTAAGGTATTTGCATTTACACACGGATTGAATTAACTTATCTTCTGACCTGAAATCTGTGGTTAAGGGCAATGACAGCTGAAAGCAATACGGTGATCTGTGAAAACCACGTTTCTATCGGTGCAATTGGCTGTAGTGAGACTTTCGCTTCGCAGCGTGGAGTATCGCACGTGTGCCACGTGCCGGACACGTGTCTGACTTGTATGCATTTGTCTTGCAATAACACTTCCTAGATGCCCGACACATGTGCTCGAAATTCGCGCAAGGTGGAAGCCAAGTGCTGAAAAAATGAGGCTCAAAGTCTTCGGTAAAAGGATGACAGAAAAAATAATAATAATACATTATCAGAGCGAGTGACGTAGTCGCGTGTCCTTTTAAGTGGCTTATGGGACACTAAAAAAGTAAAGAGACTGGATAATATTTTAACAGGACCATTTTATCATTATGTTATGGCACAAGCCTATCTGAAAGAAGATTGTATTTCAAAGAATAAGTATCTCTATGCACCCTCTGACCGTATGGTCCATTCGTGCACATTGTTTAATAGGAAATTGTTTAATAGGAATAGTCATGACACTGATATTTGTTGTTAATAAATTTTATATTAATAGAAAGCAGCATAGTTCAGTACAACTTAAAGACCGTAATAGCTATACCTTTTTCTAAAACAAAACATTGCTAAACGAAGATATGGGAATTCCCGTGAAACTATCGAAACAGGATAAATAATTTACCGTCGAAAGTACCACCGACGAAAGAATATTATCACCTAACTATCCTGTGTTTATAAAATTGTTCAAACTTTGTGACAATCTTATCGACGTCTCGTTATCACTGGTTACCTGGGCTAAAAGTGTCTCACGATCAGTTTCCCATAGAAATCGTGAGATCGCGTTACGCCCTGTCGATCGGTCAGAGAGCGGACGGGAGGAATTAACGCGCGTATCGTCACGTGCACGATAACCCCAGGCACGTGCATCGTGAAAATCGGAAGAGAGAGAAGAAGATTCGAGCTAAACGCCCCCGCCACGTGGCGGAATCGCGTGCCCCGTGTATTCTCGTGAAATTGATAGTGGCCCGACTTCGCACCACCGCCACGTGTCTCACAGTACCCACGCCTAAAAGTGCCCGTAATTGAGATATCATAGCCGCTTTCACGCCTCCAACGATCATCCCTGGCTAATCCGAACGAATTTCCCAGCCGGCACGTGCCTTGCGTAAGGTTCGTGCAGCGCGAATTTACTGTGATATCCCACATACTAATCGGTAACTAACGTTAGAGATGCATGGTCGTGTACATCTATTATAGGCAATCGAAAGATCGACCATTCAACAGTAACGCAAATCCAATGAAAATGTTTCGTGAAAAAATTCTCTTTAGATGTTTGTAAAATGAGATATAATTTTTTAATCCTGCCAGCAGATATTCTAGGTCTACTTCTCACGATAAATTTCTAGTGTGTAAAAATATCACGTAAAATGATTTATTTTGATATTTATGTATCTGGGAAAATCTTTTCATAAGTATAATAACAATGGAAAAATACGTTTAAGTGTACTATGATAATCGAGACCTATTGTATTGTGCTAAAAATTCTTAAGGACGTGAATAAACGAAAGCAGTAACGACATTCTTGGTGGAAATTTACGTGAGTGTCCCTCGTAAACTTGTAAATGATGGTATACGCTACGGCATTATGGTTGATCGGGCAAGGTCTTGAAGAATATCAAAGGTGACGAAGCATGGCTAAACGGTAAGCATTAGGACTCACATCCCCATGGGGTGGCACGTGTCATGGTGGCAGGGCTTGTTGCGGTGACGTTAACGTGTCGATATTTGCATGATAAATTTTCGTATCGACTACAATAACCAGGAGTCAGCGAGTCATTCAAAGTGTACAATCTTTATAGCTTCAAGTTTACATAATTTACAACCTAAAAATTTCCATGAGAAGAAAGCACTAATCACAAAGGTCATCGTTTGTGCGTTGCTTTAACAGCGAAGAAAATAATGTTAGGTAGAAAACCGATGATAAAACGTATGTACAAACCGTGTTTCGTATTTTTGTTGCCGTGGAGGATTTGCTCGTTGCCCGAGGATATTGAATCGAGTCTGCGCATTGGCAAACCTTTACTCCACGTGATTCGCCCGTAGCCATTTACTCAGGGTTTCAATTAGGACACGTGTACAGGGAAAATAAAATTACTCCTTCCCCCGTTCGATCGGATAAATGCAAACACGATGGCAGATTTCTGTTTAAATGTTTAACTAAGTTTGAAATCACTGAAAACGAGCCTAACGAAACTGTGCAATATGGTAGATAGCCGTTAAGCTTTTAATGACGAGCCAGACATAATGTAACCAGTTGTTCAACGTCGTTTAATTCAAACGAATTGCAATCGTTCCGTACTTAGACCCTTCGGGGAAGCTTCCCTTACGACCCCATGCGGACGATCATACGCGGCCGCACTTAAACCTGATCCAGATAACGAATCTACTGCGTCTGTGAAGGTACAAGCGGGAACATTGCTTTCGATCCGCCGGAGAATAGCACTCTTGATATGGGACTCTTCCATCGCCCCTCCATCGTCTACTTCAAAGGACAGAATTCGATGAATTGTATCAACCGCGTATCTCACCGATACTATCGACCGTCGTTTGTACAAGGTTTCTCGCAATTTTGTACGCCCCTTCGTGCCAAGTAAGGTGGATTATGTAAAACGAAAAATAACACTCGAGACATAGTATATCTGACAGTATTCAAATAAATAAACAATTATCCACATCAATAATACCTCAAGACTGTTATTTTTATGCCTTCGATATAAAGTTTTTCATTCATCGTACGAGTAATAAACTAACGAAGTAAGTACATCATACAATACATAATAAATACTTATCTACCATTTGTTTTCTTGTGCATTATTTGACGATTGACTTGAAATCCCGCGAGATTCAAAACCTTTTTGTATCGTGCTTCATATTCAGGTTTACGAGCTGTAAAAAATGTAATAACTTCCGTTACGAAGGTAGCCCGGAAGGGTGGTTCGAATGAAAGACAAAGGGGCACATTAAAATGTACTATAAAGCTCATGAAGGTCGAGAATCAGATACCTCCGACGGTGCTTGGCCAGGTGAGCCAGTTCGACCGAGTAACGCCTTTTGACGTTAACGCCATGGCTCTTGTGCGTGCACGCACCATAAACGCAATCCCCGACAATGGGCCAGATCTTAATCTCCCGCCTCGCATATCCAGGCTGTAGGGCCCATTACCATTATCTTTGCACTCCGACTATCACTCCATTGTCTCACTTATCAGATATCGTATCGGCAAAAGTGACTACCCGCTGATTTCATGGGCTGCCAACGGTTTTGCGAACTTCGTCGATTCTTCCGGTTGTTTCATTCCTCGTAATAAGCAAACAGTTCCTGAATAAAATGACAAAATGCACAGTGAATTATTCGTAAATCAATGAAATCTTGTGCTGCAGTGAAAGAGTAGTTCAGTTTAGTGATTCAATAGTAGGAAGACAATGACACGCATAAGAGAGATTTCGGAGAATCTATCTGTGTGTTAACGAAACTTTTTGACATTGTCAAAAAATCCAATAAAAACCATCGAATTTATGTTTTATAGATTTCTGATTAGTAGCGATTCAATTCTGTTGAGAAATACACGATTCACTTTGTACAATTTTTTGTCATGATGCTTATCGGATGTGTATTGATAAAACCCGGAACCTTCTCGTTTTTTTCCGTGCACTTTCACTACTTGAAAGTTCACTTGTGGCCAATCCCCAAGTAGCAAAGGAGGGTGTCCCTTTTTATTCCCAATTCGTGAGGATCCATACTTTCCGTTTCCCGGGGGAAACTTCGCGTATTATGTTTCGACTCGCCCTCTTAGGAACGATCATTATCTCTTTAAGTACCGAAAGCTCAGCGAAGACCCCCAGATAATTCGGGAATTATCCTTTTTATTAGCAACTCGGATAAAAGAGCTCCAGGATCAGTTTCCACAACGTCAGTTCAGTACTTACTACGAAAATCTGAATAACCGAGTCTCCCAGTTTAGCGTGAATCACAATTTCCTTTGATGGATATTTTTACTCGAACCCCTTTTCCACATTTTTTACATTGCAAAAAAAGAATGAATAAACTTGGAACCGCTAATTTTCCTCGCAACGACGATGCTGTTTGAATCAAGTGAAACGATCACGGGCTCATGAATTTTCGTACCGGAAGCTCCTTCGCGTGTATTTTTCGCAACACATAGGAACCTTCCACGTGTACTCGAGTGCGGGGAAATGTGGCGTAAGGAAGTGCGTACACGCGCGGTGCGTGCACAGAGATTATCGCAGATGTCTATCGAACGATGCTGGCCACTTCAAAGTGAAACGAGCCGTCATACGTAGCCCGGTGCGTCCTTCGAACAAGTAAAACAGTTGCCGTTCCTGGTAAAATAATATCAAAGAGAAAAAGGACGCACGCGCCATTGCTCCTCTATGGACATTGCCTCAGAATCATACGTACGAAGGGCTAACGGTTCGCCGGGGTTAGTTTAAACCCTCAAACAAATAAACAAAGAGAAACGTCAAGCTTCTATACGTACGAGTTATTAAAGGATTCGAATCGCTAATAGTATAATGGTTTTAGAAGTAATATTGCAACAACTCCATATCATTAAATGCTCAGCAAACGGATTGGAAATATCATTATTTTGTTGAAAGTTCGATGTCTTTATACATGTGATTACAGAGGAAAAAAGCTAGTGAAATACTTGGCATTGATATACTGCTTTTGTCATAGTATTTTCTTAAAAAACATCGAAGATAAAATGTCTACGTATCTTTAAATTCGTCCCTATCTTTTCTATTAATTCGAAGTATTCGGATCTTCGAATATACTCACAGTATTATTCTTCGAAAAATGTTGGAAGCGTCATCGAACTATCCCTCGTTGTTTCGCATTGTGGACTGCAAAAAAAATATTAGCCCCCTCCGAGCGACGTAGCGCGGCAAATATTATATGAGCTGGAATTCCCAAGAGTCAGTCGATGAAAATCGTAGCATTTTGCCCGGAAAACAAGGTCCGGTGAGAGATCGACGACGGATCAGCACCCTCCGCCCAGTGACAGTCGAGTTACGTAAGAGCATTTTTTTTCTACGTCGACCCCAAGTAACTGGGGTACCTGCCCTAACGTGTCGTCCCCTAAAAACGTCCTTTCGGACGAACGCCCGCGTATAATAGAACTCGCTTGCACACGAGGAACAACGCATGACAGTCCCGTGCGTCCTGAGATTATGAACTGCAATGAAGGCGGATGCTAACTGGATTCTAAATGCGAAATCCAAAATGATTTATACGTGGGCTAAAGCGTAAGGCAGAACGGATGAAATCGTTAATGAACTGACATCTAATGAGATCTTGCTGATTTCAAAGTGTAATCCTATGTGTTATTAAATTTAGTTTGGTTTTGGGAATGTTTCAGGGCTGGAGAAAGTTTGTTTCAGAGATTGGTTCAGTTGCGTTAATAAGATTTATGCAGTATATGTGTACAGAGAATTGTAGTAAGAGAAATATTAGTGTCTATTTTTGTCAGTGAAAATGCTTTAAATATTACTATTCTTGTATTCTAGCACGTGACATCTGCAGTTATTGTTTAATGACGTCAAACAGAGACGAGGGGACAGATCGTAAACGATACCCGATCGTTTGAAAGTAACGAACAAAAAAACCCGGGTGTAAAAGTCCCCTGCGAAGTTGTTGACAAAACACCTCCTGCGATTTTCTGGCGTTTTCGAAAAAAAAGTTTTCCGCGCTTTCGGGGACGATCCTCTCGACAGCTGGATCAAGCAAACCGTGAGTAATGCCCGAGATTAGAATCACATTTCTGGAAGACTGCCCTGATTTATGCTAATCGACTGAATATTGATCAGGTGTTTACCTCCGTTCGACTAAAATCGAATTTAAGATTAAGTGCAGGGTGGGCGATAGTGGGACGTGCGTGCGTTGTAGCAAAATTGATGAAACAGAAGTCACTAGATTTAAGTGAAACAAAAACTGCTTGTGTAGAACATGAGGCGAAATGAATTACACAAAATCTACGGGTATGCTGAAAGTGTTATTGACGATGTAGAAAGTATTATTCGGAGGTGTGGAGAATCGTTTGTTGTCGAATCATTCGCCACGGAACGTTCGAGGAACATCAAACTTATCAACAGAGAACACAAACTGACCACCCATGGTGGTTCCCTTCTGCATTCTCTCCGGGCCGTCATGGTTTTAGCGGATTACACGACGATTACGAGGTTCAATTTTAAACTGTTCGTCTCTCTGTCTGGCGCACGCTCGCGTCCGACGTGGTAACCCTTTGTGGGTTACTCCATGGTTTTACAATCAGTCAGCCGTGCTGTGACACGGGCAAGGGGGTCGGCAAGGGGTTGGCTCATTTCGTAAAGCGGATTACTCTCCTCTCGTGGACCTTTTTTCCGTTTTACGTCGTCGATACTGTCAATTGACAGCCCTGATCCACCCTGATCGATGGTTTCCGTTCGGAATTGTTTGGCTAGTTCGCACACTTGGTAGCACAAACGTCGGCAGTTCCTTCGAGGAGGGATCCCAAGTTCAACGAGTGACAAACTCGTCGTGCAACACCGACCGAACGTCATTTTTTAACGCTCTTCTGCAATTCCTGCGCGTCATTGTTTACCAAGAACTTCACCCCTTGCAACGGCCCAGGGCGTGGCCAGTGGAAACACAGTGTACCAACTGGCTTTCGAAAATCCAATGACCGCGAAAATGTCACACGTCTCGCATTTTTGATAAATAATTGTCATCCGTTTTTGTCCGCGCATGAAAAGAAACGCGACTCAGTGCAGATAAACGGTAAACAATGCAAAGTCTCCATACGTATGTTTTAGTGTCAGAACATACACAGAAAGGAATGGGAAAATTCTGCTAAAATTGTGCCTTTATATTAATCTCAACACCTGGTCATAATAATTCGTTGAAATGTCTAGTAAAATACTTTCTTTCTCTCAAAAATTTCCAAAACAATACACTAACGCGCTGAACATTAACAAGTATAGTATTCTCAAAGTACAAAAGAACAAAGCACTTGATTCTTCGTCGAAGTAGTTCCTTTTTCCAGGCCTTCATTCGAAACCAAATTTTTTGCAATTCGTATGCAAAGTACGGAAACACGAGCCTCACGTGCGACAGTATTAGTAAGTACTCGAGCCGAGGCATAGTTGGTACTCGGAAACTCGGAAGATCCCTCGAGCGTACGCGGCAAAGGTGCCCCCAGGTTTTTTCCAGTATGAATGATGATGTATGGATGTTGGCTGGGCGCTAGGGGCTCGGTAAAGGGTTCCATTGTTGCACCTCCCCCCTGGAGAACGAACCCTCTCGCCCCGCAGGGGTAACCTTCGTGAAATATTACGGCCGAGAGCAACAAACTGCATTCTGCAGCCTGTATACTGTTAATTTTATGCCCGATTTTTTAGCCACTCCATCTACTAGTAGCGAAACCCCCCCTTTGCGCGTACGACCCCCTTAGGGGCACAATCAAGACTTCCTCAATCAACTAACGCTGCACCCCGACTCTTTTAACGATAAACATTAACGAGCCAACGTTTTTCTACTGAATTATAATATTGTTTCACTGTACTACATCATTTTTACACTCGCCCCAACGTGTCAAATATTCTGGATTTATCTCAGTATTATGCTGTTGTGAAACGTTTGTATTCTCGATTTGACTGTTAAGAAATATGGTGCTAGTAAGAATGGATTCGTAAATGTTAGAAATAAATGTATTTCACTCAATGACATATCTGCAAATGTTGTTTATTTAAAGTCCTATGGAATCACTGTACACACGTACAAACAGTCGAAGATCTGGTCAAACTAAAAATCGAGATTTTCTAAACAAGAAAAAATGCATAAAAATTCGGTAGAAATTCTCTTCGATTTCCCTAAACTCTGTCATCAAACCATTAGAAATTTGATACGAAAAAACCTCACGTGTTAGACTTAATACCGTCACTCTGGTCTTACAATTAGCTAAAACTCATTGAAGGCACCGAAATATCCGTATTCATTGAGAAGAACGCGGAAAAAGGTCGATAACGTTTCATCCCTTCGACATCGGAGAACAATGGAGAACCACAATTAATAGGCCCTGTAATCGGACGCTCGATGCGCGTACCCGCTTCTGTAATATGCAAATTCGATCGGACACGGTTTTAGAAATTCGCCGCGGCCCTTCTCGTCCGCCAACAATGCATGACTTCGCCAACAATGGGAAATAATAAACCGTGATAAATAGCTGCGCAAATATGAGCACGACCGTCGCGTCCAAGCTACGAACTTTTATCTTCTCTTCCTTTCTCTTCGCATGCAATTCGCTCTTTCATAACGTTCCACTGCTTACGATTCGTGCAGTTTATTGACTTCTCTTTGGACGCACAAAAATCGGTGAAAGTTCAAAATATATAAAGTGGCATGATATACAGTCTTAAAAGTATGAAATGTTAAACGCTAAAATATGTGATTCGAATTTGTGACATTGTTTAGTACAATACTTATTGTCTAGGCGATATTTTCAACAGTGAACTGAAGTTACGAAACTGACTATTATGAACTGAGTATAATTTCGACAACTATTTATTCGTAAGGAGAGTTCTTTCTCTTCCGGAAATTCGGCACTCGTCTTTTCCGTCCACTTACGTCACTTCCTCGAACTTTTCACTTGGTTTTCCTGCGTACGTTCTTTCTCCCTGGCTTTCGACATCCCTTTCGCCTTCCAGGTGCACCACTCGGATTCCCAAATAAATACGCTCTGCAAACAGAGCGCGGCACGACGGGGTCCCCGTGCAAGTAAATACGAGTATTAATCGTCCCGCTTGCGTATTCGGCCGGCATTAATTTGTCTGGCGAAAGTGTTATCGGCATCGGAGGGGCCAAACAGGCAACGGCTTATTGCGGAAATATATTCATTTCTGTCGAAAGCGAACAATGAACAGCCACGGAATAATATTTGTTCAACGTCATGGCTGTACAATAAAATTGTTGGATGATCTGTACGTCAGGGTATGGCGAAGGGGGGGGGGGCGGGGGGGTAGTACAATTTACATCGTTGATGATCTCCGAAATCCGTGACAAGACGGCTGCATCCGACGAGGGCTTAGGAAACTCTGAAGAGGCAGCACTAATCAAAAGTGGTCCGCGGAGACAGATTGAGGGGCGTGCTGAAATAAATCAGCCTTTTGTTTTACGCTCCTAAAACGGCCGTTGGGGATTCAGAGCGCGAAGTGACGTCCATTCATTAGAACACCCCAGCTGCGAGAGCCCGAAAAGGCCCCGTAACTCATTCAAAAACTCTGCAACCGCTGCACTCTCTCCCTACCGTCCTCTTCTTTCCTCATGATACAAAGAAGGACCTCTCCGAAATGGCGAAAATCTTATCACTGTCCACAACTAAAAAATCCGCTTACTATCTGCCGTCAATCTCCTCACTGGCTTTAAATATTTTGTTGTTATTCCAACGATGATTAAATAGTTGTCTCCAGCGACACGCGGAAGACAAAACAGATATAAATATGAGTAAAGACTATCAGCCGGAAATTTTTTATGTTATTTAAAAGATACACAATTGAATAAAAAGAAAGATTAATTTCGATACGTGTTTAATCCATTTAATACACCTTAAGTACATCGAAGAATGTATTTATCGAGTATCGAATTTCCCCGTTCTTTTTCTGTACACTCCTGGTAGACTTGGATATTAAATAAATATTAATCTGACGCTAAACGCTATATTACCAGGCTATAAATATTCTGTTGTGTAATTTGTGTTGCATGAAAATGTTCCGAAGGTCAGAATAAGCGAGTGTATTTGTGGATGACTTTCCAACCATGACTATGCACTGGCAAACGGTGCAGGAAAATAGAAGATAATCAGGTCGACGGCTGTTCAACGAAGAAAAGGGGTTAAACGGTGTATCGCGCTGGAAGTGATTCGAATTAATGTCTTTCTAAACTTGGCTCTTGTCTTTCTCTCTCTCTCTCTCTCTCTCCCTCTCTCTCTCCCTTTCCCTCCCGTTGTTCCCCAAGGAGCTCCTTGATGAGAGGGAAGGATTTAGCGCATTGCGGGGTTGTCCTTCAGGGCCGACTGATCATCGTGACCCCCTCAGCCTCGTCTATTCTGACGAGGCGATGAGTAATCCACGAAATTACTTTATCTTCATACTCGTCCCAGTAGATTCGGTGCATTGAGAGTGATTGTTCTACGAGGAAGGAAAGATTATCACCGAGACTATCTCGTTGAATTATTCATGTTGACCGATAACGTGATTTACTTTCTACACAGTTTCCTCTCAAGTAATATCAAAAATAAACAACCAATATCGACTATTTATTATTTTAAAGTTTATCCTTTCATGAGAATAAGCTATTAAGGAAATAGCATTGTTTTAATGAAGAAATGAAAGTATTTTGTTCAGATAGATAAAGAGCTCAACTTTTTGAATCTTTCTACTTTTATATTACGATGTTCCTTAAGTAGTTTAATGTTATACTTTTTGCGATTAAGCAATTATCCCGTGAAACAATTGTTTGGTATTTTGATATTTGTTCAGACGGATACACATGATGCAGACGGAGGGTTCCGTAATGTCTCCTGTTATATACTGCCGACCGTTCAACTTAGCCTTCGTCACCTTCGCCTCCGACAATCGTTATCTTGACGCGAGAAATCGAGCACTGCGAGCGGTCATAATCTCATTCGGTCAGTGCATTCGTGCGGCTCAACAGCCTCACAATCGGAGTTCACAGCAAAATATAACCACGAGAGAAACTCAGCGTCAACTGTAAAATTTACGTTATTCCGAGAAACATCAACGTGACAACCGTTATATCTGTTCTTCTTAAAAATCCGCTACCCTAGCAACTATATTTGTAAACACTACTTGCGACTCGTCTAACGGAAGTTGGTGCACTTGAGTGAAGATATTGACGAAAATGATAGCGGATAATTGAGCCATTGATTTTTGGATCGTGGGTTAGCGAGTAACGCGCAACGATCGACAGAGCTTCCGTTAATCGCGGTGTGATCGATCGATCAGCGGGGGATCGGGCCATCGATGAAATCCGATCCGGCGGGATGCTGGGACGTGTGTACAGGGCGAAGAGAGGACGATAAAATATAATTATTGCGCGGGCGCGGGTCGATAGTGGAGCAGGTTGCTTGGCGACGGCGTACCTACTCTCCTATGTCCGAATCAACCGGCGCAAAGTCCTCTTCTTTGCCTCCTTCGAGACTTCTCTCAGCTGCTTTTCGCCAGAACTCCAGCGACCTTCGCTACGTAACCATCGACAGTCCTTTTGAACTAGCCGGAACACCTGATTTCTTTACGTTTCTTAGGTAGGAATTCACTTTGGACCTTTACAAAATTTTGTCAAAACTTACGACAGTAATTTCAATCTCTCACCTCGAAGAAATATGATAAAAGATACTTGACACAATCCGCTATTTATTTTCACGTAATTGTATTTTAAGCGGGATAAAGTTTTATGCATTGCGAATAGAATTTTCGCGAGATTTTAAAATTTTGTACGATCTACGAGTGCTGTTCCGGTGTTAGAGAATTGTAAATCTTAAACAACGTAGGAATTATGCAAGTTTTGCGATAAAAATCTCTATTTATCGAAAAGAATTTTTAACGAACAAGTTATGAAAAAATTGTCTCTGTGTGTGTATACATGGCATCAAAAATTAGTAAAAGCGCGCGGTTGAAGATTCCCTCAAACATTCCACGCAATCACCGGCTTCCTCGCGCAGATTGGTGGAAATTAGTTCCAAGAAGAAATTAAGAGTAGGCAATAACAGAGGCGAGAAATACCAGAATCGTTCATATCATTTCATAGCAATGAAAACACTGTGTAAAACGTTATTCGTGTGTTCCAGTTATGTGGAAAAGAATCAACTTTGTAAATACGTCGAAGAATCATAATAACCATAAAAATGGGAGAAATACAAGAACGTTTCAGTCGCTTTCAATGTTCCCGTCGAGAGAATCATTCAATGAGAATTTCGAAACAATATGCGGATTCAAACTGGAGGACCTATTGAGTTTCGAAAAGTTTGTCAATCTTCTGTATCGACCAACGGATCCGGCTAGTCTCGGAGTATGTCGCGCGCTTTTTGGTGAGTTAATACTACGATTTTCATTTACTGACGGTAAATCATGTGGCATTAATAACTTTCACAAAATTGCATGATTAATTTAACCGAATTTTTAACAACCTAAACATAAAACGATTAAAATTAGAACACTCAAGAAAAATTTGGTTAATTGTCCCTAAATATTATTATAGCTTAAGATTTTTAGTAACGATTATGAATTGGAAATCATTGAAATAAGTGTTAATTAATTTTTAGTGACAATATTTACGTCCGTACGTCTGCTGTATGGATTTAAGACTACGTTAACATTCTGCCGTAGGTCTGTGCATGGTGTTGGATGTCGTAGAAGAAAGAGGATTCGCCGACATTGACATCAAGTGGGGCGACCCTATGAACTGTCACTTTCCTTTAATTGACGGCATGACAGCACCCTCGTTGCCGTGGATGATAGTTCTTTACGGTGTCATGTGGCTGGGTGCCTTCGGAATTATGCTTGGATTTTATTTTAAAACTGCTTGTGCCTGTTTCGTGTTGCCTTATTGGTACATATTCAGTTTAGACAAAAGTTTCTGGAACAATCACACTTATCTGTACGGTATAGTGTCCGCCCTTTTTTGGGGCACAGAAGCGAACAAATACTTGTAAGTACGAAATAGGTGGAAAAATAAAAAAATGTTTTATTACATAGTCTCGATTATAGATTACAGAATAAATGATACGATATTTCGTTTTTATAGCGCCTTAGATGCAAATAAGGCTAGACGAAACGGCGACAAAGTACCGTTATGGAATTATTTTATCCTGAAATTTCAATTCTTCGCACTTTACTTCCTGGCTGGTTTGAAGAAGTCCAGTAGAGAGTGGCTAGAGGGATACGCAATGACGAATTTATCGCAGCATTGGGTATTCGATCCGTTCAAGTAAGTTCGACGATAATGTTGCAAAAACATTTGTACGAAAAATCACAACATACACTTCTTATACACGCCGTTTCTATACGCTTTTAGATTATTTCTTTCTGTAGAACAGACCGATTATCTGATCGTACATTGGTTTGCATTCATTTTCGACTTGACCGTTGGCTTTTGGATGTTATTCGATAAGACGAGAATTCCCGCCATGTTTTTCTGCACGGCCTTCCATTTGATGAACTCTCGGCTGTTTAGCATCGGTAACAAATATTTCGATGATTTTCAGATTATTTATTATTGCTGGACATTTAAAAGGTTCTCATTATGTTTTAAAATTGTACAATTATAGGAATGTTTCCATATGCGTGCCTTGCAACTATGCCGCTCTTCTGCCACGTTGACTGGCCTCGAAAACTTCAACATCTTCATAAATGGAATCATGCAGTATTGAATTCAATAAGTAGTAAATGTGATGATCAGTGTATACCTCAAAGTGCCGACCATAATAAAATACTGACACAGCCTACAGATAAAAAGTCTACAAATAACGTACAAAAATGTACAAAAACAAAAGAGGCTGAAACATCCGACCAATGTAACAATTGCAATGATTCTAACACTATTTTTAAAGTAAAAAATGAAACGTCGTTGAGAAAATATGTTCACAAGAAAAAAGAGCTACCGAACAAAGTTAAAAAGAAGCAGAAATTTGTCGTATCGCTCTTACTCTTGCACGTGGCTTTACAATTTTTCCTACCATACTCACATTTTATTACAAAGGTATTCACGTCTACGAGATATTTTTACCTAAACATGCTACTCTTAATGGTTGTTATGTTAATTCTGTTGTATTTACAAATAAGGGCTACAATAACTGGGTTCCGGGTTTGTACGGGTATTCGTGGGACATGATGGTCCACGCGTGGGACACGATACTCGTAGTGATAAAAATTCACGATAATGCCAATAACGTGGACAGTTACATCGATCCGGAAGTCTGGGTGATGAACGATCGATGGGCCAAACACGGAGATATGCTTCGGCAATATGCTTTTTGCATAAAGGTTCTTATTAATAAACTAATCCATTCTTTCTAAGCACAAAATCTCCGATTGAATAGTTGGAAATGTGGCATTTTTCAGGACAATCTGATGTCTCATAAACAACAAGTTTTAAGCAGTAACCAGCCGCAGAAGGACAATGGAAAGTGGGCTAAGATGTCGACGAATATCAGTATTTACATGGATGTATGGAGTTCCCTAAACGGAAGGTTCCAACAACGTATGTTCAATCCAAATGTCGACATGTTGACAGTAGATTGGCATCCCTTCAAGTTTCCTTCCTATGTAATGCCACTACTTACGCAGTACAACTCGTACAGGTACACATTATTATTAATCATAATTAGCAAACACGTAATTGACCTTCTCAAATTTCTACAAACAATTATAAACTCTAGATTTTTCTGTCAATACAAACATACGAATAGATTGTTTGTTTTCCTTTAATACGAGACTACTGATGATATAGGAATATTATGCGTAATACCATTAATTGATGAACAAAATTCACTGCCATCTTTTTAAATGAATTTAGAAACAAACTGGAAGACATCCAGCGACAGGTTTACAATAGGTCCAATTACACGGACGTCCTGTTCGTCGCCGATTTCCCGGGAATGCATCTAGAGAATTACATCTCGACGGACTTTATCAACGTGACCTTGACAGTTCTCGAAGGGGAGGTCAGTTTGAGCGAGGAAGGACGGAGGACAGTGATTCCTGTGCCAAAAGGCGTATCCGTTCCGGTGAAGACAGGGAAATTCCATAAAATAACAACGACTAGCTCTTATCCCGCTTGTTACATGTACACCTACACCAACAGTACTAGCAAGCATCTAAAAGATGACGGGTATGAAATCCAATTCACATGAAACACAAAATTTCGACAGCGTAATATCCTCATCGAAATATTATCTTTTCCAGAATAACGACGGAACAGAATTTCAACAGAGATCATTCACCAATCGTCAAGGAATTGAAATACAAAATCGATGCCTGGCTTCGAGTTTTTAGCCATATTACAAATGCATTTTTCTATCTGGTGTACGACGTGCCAATGGTACGAAGAATCCGAGTAAATAATTAACTCCCGTTCTCCCTGAAGGCTGGATCATACAAAGTTATTTATTGATACCGTACAGATCTGAAGGGTATTTATTTTTATAACGTAACAAAACCGATACATGACTAAGACCATCCATGATTTATTTTTTGTAAGTGTTTGCGTGGTATGCACTGAAATGACGAACAAATTGTTGTATTTTTAGATATAAATATATACTTATTAATGTCTATGTCGTTTGCCGTTAATACTAGTAACAGGTGACAAATGTTACATTTTATTGGTTTTTCATTATATTTGTAAAATGGAATGGGACAATTATGATTAATATATTCCCCTAAAGATATTATCACGCCAGTTGATTATTGTAAAGAAGTTTTGTATACCATTACATTTATAACGATCATTATTATGCGTGTGTAAGACTAAAAGTTGAAGACTGAATATATAGTATATTAAGAAAAATATGTGCAGTTTTATTCTTATCCCGTTGCTCAAATATTAAAGCATTGTTTGTATTTATGATTTGAATATCTTCCAAAATCATACGAACGTTACTGTGTACGTAATACAGATGTGTACATACATTACAAGTTTAGTACAACAACACTTTACATAACTCGCCTTCTTAAGTACCACCGTTATTATAAGATGTCTAAGTCTGGCGTTATCATTATACCGTCGTAAAAGTAAGATAGTGTAAATTTAATGAGATAACGATTACCTCCTACCTACCACGTGGCGTACAAATACACGATCAAACGTACGATTAGGAAATGGAAATCTTGCGTGAAGTGATACAAGTGTCTTTACTGTAAAAGGAGAATTTATTGACAAATAACAAGCCGCGTGTTGTGACGAGTGCAGTGTAAAGTAAATAGGAATATTATTCCAAGCCAAATTTATAGGTCAGCATTTTTTGAAAAGTGTTGTTGTTTTCTCTTGCGAAGTGCTCGCGAGTACTTCGAAATAATGTTGCTCGACACTCCAATGAACAGATGCTGATATTTTTATACGATACACATCGGCTTGGTAGACGTTAGAAACATGGTCACGCCAAGACATGAACATCCCTTGGTGAAAGCCATGAATGAACTTGGAGAAGGTTCCTGTTTTCTTTGGACGATATTTATTTTGACGATCACACCGCAGTTATTTACCGGAATACATTCAATGTCGTATATCTTCATAGCTGAGGTAAGTTGAAAACTGACCATCCCCGTAAATATTATAATAATTCACGCTTATTTACACTTGACGAACGAACGAAAATGGGTAATCTGAAGTTAATGGGATCATCCACACTGTGCTAATATCTTGCGATAGGTGCCAACACATTGGTGTTCGATACCACCGTTAACCGCAGCAAACTGGACGGACGAACAAATACGAAACATTTCGTCAGCTAGCCCCTGTACTATGTACAATTATAACTACACTGAGCTTGCGCAGATGGGCTTTGAAAAAGCATTGGCATTTAAACACGGACAAAACTTGCCGGGAACTTCGGAATGCAACGTGCGCACCTTCGCCAATGATATCGATGGAACGTCCATTGTACAGGATGTAAGTACTTTTCACGAAAATCCAAAAAAGATTTACATTAATCAAAACACCGAGAAATTTGATATTGAAGATTTTTTAAAGTCTAAATATTTCCTTTTAAAATATTTAGCCAAATGATCAAAGAAATGAATATATTTTTATTTGTGAAATTATTGCGTAGAACTTTTTTGATGCATACCTATTTATTTTAGACATACATAACATATATTTCATACATACGTACATACATACATAACATAAATTTTATATACTAATTTTTGTAATTTTAGTGGGATCTTGTGTGTGACAGAATCACGGACAAGACCAATACTTACACAGCTCTTTCACTTGGCAAACTTGTAGGAAGCTATATCTCTGGTTTGATATCCGACAAATTTGGGCGTAAAACTGCGTATACCATCGGTATATTAATTCTTATGATTTCTGGCCCCGCAAGTGCCATAGTACCATGGTATTGGGGATTCGTAATTCTAAGACTGTTCACCGGAATTAGCTTTTCCACTATACAAATGTCTTCCTTCACAATACGTAAGTTTCAAGAAATTCACCGTCGCAACGTAACCCATAATCACTGAAGACATAGAGTCGTTAAGATTTCAATATATACCGAAACTGTAATGTTTTATTTGATTGCAGTCACGGAAGTAGCTGGTAGAAAACATAGACAATGGATGGGAATAGCTTTTAATTGTGGTTACCCAGTGGGAACCGTAATTGTATCCTGCGTAGCTTACATAATTAGAGATTGGAGACAAATACAACTGGTTACTACACTGCCAACTTTACTCTTATTTATACATATATGGTAATAATTTCTTATTTTAAGAACTACAAATATATTTAAGAAATTATAACAACACATAATATTTATTCGTTCGAGGAGTAAAAAATTGTTTCAAACTACTAATCATTTACCTAGGCGAATGCCGGAATCTCCACGGTGGCTAATAACTCATAAGCGTCGTGAAAAGGCGAAAAAATTGATCGAGAAATATTACGGACCAATTTGCGATAATTCTTCGCAAATATTGATATCGACTGTACAGTCGCCGATAAATCATCAGGATGAACTGTTAGGAACAGACGAGGAAAACATTGCAACAGAAAATAGTTCGCAGAGGGGAATTAAAAGTTTGAAAATCATCCTTTCTCATAAGGACTTTCGGAGGAGAGTGTATATTTCTTATTTCGCTTGGTGCACAGTATCTCTTTGTTACTATGCGTTAGGTAAATTATGCCTATTTTAAATATTAGACTTTTCTAATTATTATGATTAATTAAGCTTTCATTATTTATTATTACAGCTTTAAACGCAGATAATATCTCAGCCGACAGATATATTTACACACTCATAATGGGACTGTCAGAAATACCCGCGTACCTTGTACCAGCGGTAATTTTGATGGTAATTGGGAGGAAACATGCTACTTTCGGATTATTTTCCATAGGAGCAATATGTCTGCTGAGTATTTTGGCAATGCCAGAAACGGAAACAATCCTAATAATGGTAACTGCTCTCATCGGGAGATTTGTTCTTTCCGCAGTTTTCGGAATTGTTATTTTATATTCATCGGAATTATTCCCCACGGTAAGAAGAATTCTTAATACTGTAAAATACCTTCAAATTCAAAGATAAAGAAATCAATATTTTTGAAAAAGTTGACAAATGAACGCTTATGTTCTTGAGCTAAAAGATGAGAAACGAGAGTAATAGGTTTTGATAATCGAAATTTATGTATAATAATCAATATTTTTTTTAATTTGCAATGCTTGCACAGGTATGTCGAAACACCGCAATTGGAGCCGGATGTTCTGTTGCCCATACCGGAAGTGTGGCAGCCCCGTATGTTTCTGATCTCCTCGGGTTGATCGCCTGGTGGGGCCCTACCACACTTTGCGGTATTTTGGCTTTAATCGCTGGTCTGCTGTGTTTAATGCTGCCGGAAACTGGCAATCGAACATTAGCAAACACAGTGGAAGAAGAGTTAACTGAGGAACGAGGGAAGGTCACGTTGCTGAATTGTTGCAAATGCACGTAATGACATAGGATATATAAATAGGGACACCAAAAAGACAGTATTCGAACGCCGCAGCGAAGGACACAATTAATGTCAATTTGGCATTCTCGATACAAGATGGTGAATTACTGGTTCTTCGTTAATTAAGAAGAATTAATAATAAGTAATGTCGTAGGATTTAAGGAAACCTTATTGTGAGTTTCATGATACACTTCCTTGAGGAAACGTACACAGAGATTTCAAGTCGTTATAAATTGCTCAAAAAACTATACTTTTGTAAAAGGGGAAGATTTACTTAGTCGATGCAGGTCGACAGTGATTAAAGCTATACATGCAAGTTATAGCTTCATTTAAAAGTATAATTTCTAAGAAAAAATTGTGTTGTATACTATCTGTAAATATAAATATGAAAAGATGTACAAAAAAATATAAGGGGACGAAAGTGAAAAATGCAATATACAATTAAAAATTAATAAATAAAACATACCAATATACAAATTTAATACCTTGGACTAATCCCTTACATTTATTTTTGATAATTAATCTATAATTTTACTCCCAGATATTTATTCCATATTTATTTCGTTGCTTTAGTTTATAACTTCCGAAGCATGTAATAACACCACATAGGCTGTGATAATGTCTGTGACCATTTTTTGACCATTTTCTGCCTATTTTCTGGCCATTTTTTGGCCTATTTTTTGACCATTTTTTGACCTATTTTTTGACCATTTTTTGGCCTATTTTTTGGACCTATTTTTTGACCATTTTTTGACCAATTTTTTAACTTATTTTTTTACCATTTTTTGGCCATTTTTCGGCCTATTTTTTGGCCATTTTTTGGCCCATTTTTTGACCATTTTCTGCCTATTTTCTGACCAATTTTTTCACCATTTTTTGACCCATTTTTTGACCCATTTTTTGACCCATTTTTTTATCCATTTTTTGGCCTATTTTTTGACCATTTTTGACCTATTTTTTGACCAATTTTTTCACCATTTTTTGACCCATTTTTTTACCCATTTTTTGGCCTATTTTTTGACCATTTTTGACCTATTTTTTGACCATTTTCTGCCTATTTTTTTACCCATTTTTTGGCCATGCCCGAAAATTGCCCGAAAAATGCCCGAAAAATGGTCCATTTTGGGACCATATTGGGACGTTCCTGGGACCTCATTGAATGAAGAGTTGAGTGTTGTAATCAACCGAACTAAACTAAAATCTACTAACTGCTAACCTACGACTAACTACAGACTAAAAGTAACTAAAGACTAACTGAAGACCGAGGGTGTTTGAGTTTGTAGTCTCGAAGGAAAATTCGGGACTCTTCGGAAAAATGAGGGTGGGAAATGGTTGTGGTGGCGGTAAGATGTTGTGGGGATAGGCCTTATGGGTTTTGGTAGTCGTCTCTGTATGCAGATGATAATATTAATAATAATAATAATAATAATAATAATAATAATAATAATAATAATAAGTAAATAATAAAAATCAAGTAATCGCTACCAGGAACTACTTAAAATACATAGTAAAAGACAGCTACATACAGGACGACAGATGCAGAAAATGCAAACAGACCTCCGAAACAACAGATCACATAACTGGTGGATGCAAACTACTGGCAAGCACAGAATACACGGAAAGACACAACATAGCAGCAAAAATAATACACAAAGAAATAGCAAACAAATACAATCTTGAACAAAGCAAAACACCATACTACAAGTACACACCCACAACTATCATTGAAAATGAAACACACAAATTGTACTGGGACGTAACAATCCACACCGACAAAACAATGAAATACAATAGACCGGACATCACACTCATAGACAAGAAAGAAAAAATAACATACCTAATAGACATTTCGATACCTAATGACGCCAATTTGGCCAACAAGTACAACGATAAAATAGAAAAATATCACCCACTAGCACAAGAAATACAGAGAATATGGAATCAAAAGAAGGTCTTCATAATACCACTCATAATATCCGCAACAGGAATCACGCCACATTCATTCAAGAAACATTTACAACAACTGAAACTGGAACCACACATACACGGACAAATACAAAAAACAGTAATACTCAAAACATGCAACATCACCCGGAAATTCTTAAATCTAACATAAACACCACTCAAGACTTGGCCTAAGCCCGTCTGAGAAGGAAAAAAAAAGCCCCAGAAAAGGGAATTTTATTAAAAATATAATAATAATAATAATAATTGTAAGGGGTTGCGTCCGTGGGACCATATTGGGACGTCCCTCAAAATGCTCTCCTGTGTGTCAACCATGTGATGTATATTTTTATCGACAAATTACAAATTTTATGAAGAAATTACAGGAATATTATATTATATGCGATTATATCATACGCGGCTGTTAGAAACTTTGAAATTTAGTTTTGATTCCTGCCATGCACAGCGTTGTCATCTTGTATTGCTCACGGACGATAACATTGGGCGTGACACGAAAATGGTAATGGGGCTCTGGAGCCCCAAAATGAGGTGACACGAAAATAGATTACATGGACTGGTCTATCCCTATATCTCGTCTGTGATAATACATTAGAAAGTCACGACTTTTTATCAGTAACATGCTTTCTAACATGCGTATAGTTTTTTATACTTTAGCATTACTCTTAAGAGGTCACTGTAAGTGATATCTCGTGGTTTCAAATTCAAAGCAGTGTTATTCACCTACCACATGGTCTAAGGTAACTAGGTTATGTTTTATATTTCTGCTGTCCTAACAGAATAATTCTTAATATCAACTGTTTATTGAATGTGTCCAGAATATTTATCGGATTGGTGACTTATTTTTCTTTTCTTCAGTTAATCAATAAGATGACGCGGTTTGCAAGGGCAACAGGTTCAAAAGCGTCGAATGAGCGGTTGCCAAATGAAGCTACACCATGGCATGTTATGAAAGAACAGCTTGTTGCAAATTTAAACAATCCACAAGAACGGAAGGACAAAGTAAAATCAGCAAAGGAACTGCTGGAAGAAAGCGAAACGCCTTTTTACTATGATACAGTTGGAAATGTGAATATTGATTGGGCAGAGTTTGAAGACACTCAGCCCAGGAAAAATAATGTTGACAGTAACATCAAGAATAACAAGGAAAAGAAGAAGACTGGTAAAGAATCTGTTTCATCTGAGAGTGCCAGTAGCGGTGATAAAGAAATACAAGAAACTAAAAGCATTGGACAAGGCAAAGCTAAAAAAGATTTGAATGGATTACATATGCCTGAAAATGTGCAAGTAGAAAAATCAACTACAAAATTAGAAGTGAAACAAAAAGTTTGTAATAACAATGCAAGCAAGACTTCAGAAAACAATCAGCCTGAAAGTGAAAAAACTTCCAAATTGCCAAAGAAAAAGAGAAAAAGGCAAGAAGTAACTTCTGGCACATGTAATGTGCCAGAAGGTAATGAAAACGTTAACATTAGCATACAGAATGAAGTTACTGAATCTAATGAAGCAGAGAATGAGAATAGTACCTCAGAGAAAAAACAAAAAAAGAACAGAAAGAAAAAAAATGTACCTAATGCTTCAAGAGAAACTAAAACTAATGGAAATGTAGGTGCTTCAAATCTTGAAAGTGACAAATCAAAATCAGCAGAAGCTACAGAAGGAAATCCACAAACCAAAACTAACCAGTCCAAATTAACCAAACGACAAAAACGAAACATGAAGTTAAAGAATAAAAAAGGTAATGAAACCAATTTGCAGAATTTAGAAGGGTCAAATTTAACAGAAGAAACACAAAAAAATAATACCAATCCCACTAATATTAACAAAGAAACCACAATAAATAACAGTGGACAAGGTAATGATAATAAAACATTTAACAATTTAAAAAGGAGTAGAGAAAACATGGACAGGAGGAATATAAATGAGAATAATGCTAAAAAACGAAAAGCCCCTAAGATAAGGGATGATAAAGAACACAAAAGGCGGAAACCTATCCCTGAGAGTAGAAAAGTGGTCATAAATGGTGTAGAAATAGAGATGGTTATGTACGATGGTTTCCCAGTAAAGAAAGAAGATGCAGAAAGATTAAAAGAATTGAAGCAAAAAATGATTATGAAGGGTGAGTAATGCTGGTAAAATATGTAACAGTAAATTTAATATTAAATTCAGCCCATTCAAACTTAAATATAGCACCTATTACAATTACATTTTACAATACTATTTATTTGCAGGAATTCCAAAGTCCGAAATAGCCGCAGCAATGAAGTTAGAACGACGTAAAGCAGAAAAAGCTTTGGCACGTGTTAGGAAATTGGTCTGTTATCACTGCCGAAAATCCGGACACAATCTATCCGACTGTCCTGAACTCGGTGCTGAGCAGGCTGGTACTGGAATATGTTTTAAGTGCGGTTCAACGGAACACACTCATTTTGAGTGTAAAGTGACAAAATCAGCAGAATACAGACACGCAACGTGCTTCATTTGCCGCGAACAAGGACATATCGCTAAACAATGTCCAGATAATCCCAAAGGAATTTACCCACAGGGTGGTGCTTGTAAAGTTTGTGGAGATGTAACACATTTGAAAAAAGACTGTCCAGATTTGGCACAACAGAAGGAGGAAGCTACTATCACTGTTAACACTATTGCGAACAGTAATTTAGAATCCCTAGAGGAAGACGGTACACGACAAAGCCAATCTTCCGATAAAAAAAATCGTTCCAATAAAGTTGTAAAGTTTTGAACTACATGAACTAATTTTAATCTAAAACCCCTACTTACTGGTAAGCTATCTATAATTATAATTTATGACATTAGTAAAAGGCAACCTCTTGAAATGTGAACAAGATTTATTGAACGGTACATGGGTTAGACATGTATATACATATACATTCTCCCTTTTACATCTATATCGATTATAATCTAAATCCTTTTATTATATAAATCTGATATCAAACGAGATAATAACGATAATTTTTTTATAATCTACACAGGTGCTTTATTTACATCGTATTCGAATTTAGAATCTTCAAGCCATCGATTTTACACAGGAACACAAAATAGTACGATCAGTAACTTTAAATAACTTATATCTTATGCATAACTTAAACGACACTCCTTGATATCAGATTGTGTATATGTACAGAGAACAGAGTTTCAAAAATATTCTTTGAATAATGCATACTGCTAACTATACATAGCTGTCCATTAATCTTATCTATGTTTAGTTTTGCAGAAGTGTCTCTGTACAATTTTATTTTATGGCCTGCCTTACATCAAAATTTGAACATACATGCCGATATAACACTCAAATCAAAATATGTTATAATCAGAATGACTTACGATGTTTATAACGTTATTTGCTGTAACCAAAACTAATTATTTTATGAAGAAAGCGCAATGTTACTTCTAAATGTTCAACTTTTAAACTATACTCCTTAAAGGGTAAAGATTTTGTACAATTTGTATATTGAAAATACAAATTATTTGTTCTTTAAAGTACGAACTCTGCATGTATATAATATATATTTAAATTTGTACCTATAATACATTTGCCATTGTACTAGCCTATACATAATATATAAATCTTTATTCCTTTTTATATTAATTTCCTACCTGCAATCCCTTACGTACGCACCACTACCGACAGATAAAGTGTTACTACTGTGATGATCTGTGATCGTAAGTCTTATGCACAATCAGAAGCGATATATGCGTTCGTGTTCGTCACTGCTATTGGTGTTTTATTATCCAGCTAATTGTACCAATTGTAGGTCATTATTGTACCAATATTAAGATTTTGAAGAAGTGTCTTAATGCTTAATTAAAAACTTAAAAATCTTTCGTCATTAACAACGGTAAAGCGTTTAAATATCCTTTAAGGAAATAAAAAATAAATCTTTTGACATTTTGAATGACACTTAATCTGTATACTTAATCATTGACATTTCGCATATAGCAAGTGATATTATACGTGAAAAACATAATTTTCTATGACCTTATTCCTTGCACTTAAAAGATTGTAAACATCATTTATAAGTAAGGTAATAATCGATAACGTAATTGAATGTAATAATATCTTGATCACCCTCTTTGGTATGTAACACTTTCCTCTGCGTTTTCATGCAATCATTGTTGTTACAAGGTACCTAGCATGAGTGCTTCTAGTTTAACAGTTTTCGAATGCAATCGAGAACTGTGATTCCTTCGCAAATGCACCTGCTAGGTAGCTTCCGCCTTGTGTGCGGACTCTATGATTTCCTTCAAACAACGCCCGAATTCCTCGATTATAAGTCTCTGGGAGGTTTCATCATCAAACATATTACGTTCTGCCTCTTCGGCTTGAGCCATCAAACACTGACATGTCATTTCTACCACCTTATCAGTCAAAAAGTTAAACGGTTGCCTGTAAACGTTAATTACAAACATAGCAAGGTGAATCTCGGTTACGAGTATTACAGAAACGATTAAATTAATAGAACACCCGGTCTGGAATTGTACATACCTCGTGCCTGTGTTTGAAGCAGCAGGAGGTCTAAATGCCATCTCAGATACCTGCAGTTTTGTTTTATTTAAGGTCAGTTGGGTCGTTCTGACTTCAGGTGCTTCTACCAGATCTTTCAAAGATTTCTTATCCAAGTTTGGTTCTTCCACGTTGCGACAACCCACACATTTACAATTCGCAGAACATGGAATTTTGGCCTGAAAATACATTTGCTTGTATTTTTATGAACTGTTTGTTTCTCGCCGTTTTTGTACGTATATTTCACAGGCTACCGTACCTCGTAACATTCGCAGTAATTTTTTAAGCATCCACTACGTTTACAATTGCAACCTTTATTATGCCTTCGAATATCATCACCGGTTTCACGGCCCTTACCAATCTTCGGACGAAATGCGTTAGGATTACGTTCGAGGCAAGATTTGATAGCTCTCTGTCTCTCCTCTTCGTTCCCGAGGTTATTAGAACAATTATTACAGTTGCACATGTGACAAAATTCTCCGTTTGCAAAACAATCACAATATCTACGAAAAATCGAGTTCATCATGAAACAAATTTTTGTATGATGACATGTGCAACATAAAGCAATAATTAATAATGGTAATTATAAATTGATAATTATTTTTGCTTTCGATTCCTATCGCATAATACTCTTTTCGTAAAGACGAATGTTCTATTCTTTTCCACTCTTTTCACGTCTTTTAGAAGACTGTGAGACTGTCATTTTTTTCATTGGAATGTTAACAAAAGAATAATCATCCAAAGCCTTCTATACTCATGTACAAATCAGTGAACTTTAAATTGCGATTTAAATCAACGTGTAAACATTAGAAAGTGATATACCATTAGAATTTTTAATTAATTCCTACATATGTAGTGACTGTAGAATCAACTTACAATTTGAGACACTGTGATTTGGTACAATTGCACGGTTTTCTTGGCCTGATACCATTGGGCTCAATATTCGAGTAAGACCTTTGAGTACCTTTACTTTCCACGACGGACGAGACCGATATATTTGCGGTCGAACCTTGAATACTTTGCGAGGTACTCAACAGACTTGGTGTAGACTGTTGAGTTTTAAGCTTGCCTTCATCTGTTTGCTATAATAAGAAGTCCCATTCTCATTGACGAGTTCATATAAAATTTCTTCCATTAAATATATCTGATGAAATGTAATTATTACCTGTTGCTGAATATATTGGGCCGGGAGAACTACGATATTTCCAACATTTGAATTAGTGGAAAGAACAGCTTGACCAGATGCAAGCTGACTCAAAGCAGACGCAGGGATAGCGACTGCATTTTTCGATTGATTCCCTACAGTAGTAGCGGCAGGTATCAACAACCTCTGACCGCTACCAGTGGTTAATGTTGCTTTTGGCGCAACCGTTCTCAGTGGTTGATTACCAGTATTCAAAGGCACAACCTGGAAATATTCAACACATAATTATGTACTATTTTTCTCGAACATGCAATTCATAATAACATAAAATTACTGTTTTTAAATACGTGGAGGTATTGCTCCAAGTCAAAAGTACTGAACTATCTAGTGTATCTATATCTTACTTTAACAATCTGCTGTTGACCCCCAAGCTTCTGACTAACACCTACCGTCTGAAGCGTCGTTTGTGACTTTGGTTTACCCACAGTTACGACGTTAGTGCTCCCAGAAGAAGGTGTACTGACCAATCTAACGTATTGCACCTGATAGTAAATCGATCAAAATGACATCTTGGGTTAAAGTTAAATCTCGGTAATACCAAAGATGAAAATAAATATTACTTGTCTTCCAGGCATTTGTATTTGATGTACTTGATTCGATCCTGTTACAATATTTTGATTGGCGGGAATTCTAATAACTTGTCCACTCCCAAGTACGGTTCCCGGCTTCAACGAACTCTGTAAATGGTTGACAATAATTATATCTAATGAAACTCAAAATATTATTAACGCGGTAAGTGTAGGCAAAAGTTAAAATAATTCCAAATGTAGGACAAACCTGTCTAATAATAACTTTCTGTGGACTCTGCTGAACTGTTGGTTTAGTAGCAGTAGAAAACACAGCCTGCTGATTTGATATCGTTGACTTCACTTGTGAATTCATTGTTGGTGCAGGTAGTATCTTGGTTGGTGATTTTACAGCATTGGTTGGAACTATTGCCACCTTGGATGGTTGAGAAGTTGTGGATTGCACCAATTTATTTACAATAATACCCTGTAATAATACGATAATGTTCATGAAGTAAATATTAATCACGGGAATTCTCGTGAAATTTTATCATTAATAGTCTGGTATAATTAAAACATTACCTGTTTTGGTGGTGATGAGGGTAATATATGTTGTACTTTGCTTGTGGAAAGTAATCCCATTTGTTGAGCCTGTGCAAGTGTTATTGTTTTTGTGGGGCTAGTTACACTTGGACTGGAAGCATTATTACTTATAAACTTGATTGCTTGTGTTTGTTGATTTTCATTTGATGGACTAGTAATGAGAACCTGCTGACCAGGTTGAGTTTGACTTCCTGTTAATATCATTTTTGTGTAAAGCTGTAAACAAATTACATTCTATACTGAATGCCACATAATAAACAAATATTTTGCTTAAATTACAATATTGATATTTTCCTACATTTCTATTTTGCTGAATATTATGTGCAGATCGTTTAACTGCTGACTGCATTGTCTTTACATTTTGTAAATTACTTAATGTAATATTTCCTGAATTACTGGTCGCCATTATAGGCTTGTTAGACTGAGCTGATCTCAATTGAACAATATTGCCATCAGCTGATTTGGCTGTGATAAGAGTCTGTGCCAAGGTTTGCAATTGGCCAGCCGATGCTGATGGTGGATGAGAAATTTTTAGAATTTGGCTAGCCCCCTGCCCACCAGCTGGAGATACTATCATAATAGATTGACTTTGTGTAGGTTGACAAATATTTGGCTTGACCTAGAAAAGGATAAACGATAAAATTAACATGATATGAGGTATTTTAAAAGAGTTTTAAAGTAAATTTACCTGTACTGCTGACACAGGAACTCTTTGTAATGTTGGTTTAGTCTGAAACACAATACTTTGGCTATTTTGCCCAGCAGTTGTGTAAACATGTTCAGCTTGAACTTGTTCTGAAACTTCGGTCATCTCTACATCAGGTACAATTGTATCATTATTGGTGCTTTGTTCAATTACTATCTGTTCTTCATCAGTTGTCATTACTTCTTCAGCGTTCATACATTCCAATTCAGCTTGAATGTTAGCAAAGGCTTCAAAATCATTTGATGCATATTGTTCATTATTATGTGACAAACTCAATGCACTCAAATCACCATCTCCAAGTGTACGGGAATCAAGAGCTAGTGGCTCCACAAGAGCTCTAGCATTTGGCCCTTTATTCACAGACATGATAGCTGCTTATATCGTGTGTCTTCCTATAATAGTATCACATTAACATCAGTTACAGAATCATTAATATTATACCATTGTTCGCCATACTGTTAATTATGATCTGTTTTGGTCTTTCAACCTTTATTATTACTACGATAACTAATCCATACCCTTCTTAATTATTCTTTCATTAGAATGCAACAAGCATATCACCATGACATAGGGTAACTTGTACCAAACAGATATGTTTAAAAGCAAACTTTTATCAACATGTTTAAAATCATATCAACTTCATTTCTATTTATTTCAAATACAGAAAACATTTGGTAGTTTTCTCCCAAAAATGATCAACAAATATGTTTGAAACATATTCAGGTTAGAAAGCGCGGTGGCTTCGGCGAGACACGTACTGCAATCCGAACATTAACAAAATGTATTTACAAAAAATATTGCAAAATAACAACTCAATATAATGGAAATATCTGAAATCATTTCAAGACTTCTGTCATTCGACGAGAATTTAAAAATTCAAAAATTCAAATTGCCGAGGACCCAACGGGCATTCCTTCTGCACAACTTGCAAGAAAGCAGCGTATGAACGAACGCGTCAATACTTGTGCTGGATGGAATTCTAATTTTTCAAAATTAGAACAAGAAAATTTGAATACTGATGGAAAATTCGAAGCAGATTACTGAGGAACATTAGCGCCATTTATTGCTCGAACGCGCCATTTTCCGTGAACCGAACTTCTATACGCATTTTACAGACATTAACGTGCCTTAGTCAATGCAAGAATAATATAAAACATGAAATGGAACGTCCAACAATGCAACATAAACAACGAAATTAGATTAATCTTTAACGTAAGCCAACAATCGTCTAAAACTCTACTTAACCTATAATCTCGTAGTTCGTATCAGGTGCGTACAGTGCTGGGTGGGGGTGTGCCACCAAACTGTACCTGATTTATATTGAAATCATAGAGTATATGACAAATATATGGTTCGGAAGTCTTAAAGCCTGATTTAATACTCTAACAGCGTGATTTAGTAATTTACGATACATACCTAAAGGCACCCCAAATACAACGAATTTGTTCAAAATCACGCGCCCACCATTGCTGTCCCACAGTGCACCACGCACCGCTGTGTACAAACAGGCCCAAAGGTCGATTTCTGTTAAAATCTCGAATTCCTGTTCAAGTAAGAACTTTGTAACCCACAGGAAAGATAATCGATCGGGAGATCGTTAGGAATAATCCACGTTGTATATCATTTGCAAAAGGCCTCGCAAAGAATCCAGAAAATTTTCGCGCACTTTGCGAATTTCCATTTCGCCATGTTCACCCTTCCGCGGTTAAATACACGTCAGCTTGCTAGCGCCCTCTTTGTCCAATCAGAAGACCCAATATAGCCACAGTATCCAATAAACAAGTAAGATCATCTCTGGTAAGAACTACTCTTAACCAGTCTAAAGTGTTCTAAAAAGTTAAACGTCTTTAAACGTACTGATTGGTTTCTAAGTTTTATGTTTTGTACTCTCTAATTGAACCTTGACATACCTTTGAAGAACATTACATGTTTGTAATACAACGAAATTGATGAACAAACTGTTATCGAAATTTGTCCTTTTGCAAATCGAATTTGTTATTAATTTACAAAGCAATTCCATTTTTACGCGTGTAGGACCAATGACATGATACCTTACAAGCAAATAATAATTACTTGCCAATGTATTGTAGTTTATGTTTGTACAGAAACCAAAATTAGGAACTAACTACACGCAAATAGATTTTGCAAGAAAATTACACGTGATGATACCAAGTGTTTAATGTTTGTGTTTTGTAAGAGGACACTGTAACACGAGGTTGAACTGTCTTATCCCACCGCACCAACTTCAGATAAAGGTAGTCATAACCGTGTAGTTTTTACGTGTAGAAAAAAAATCTATTTTGATGACAGAATTAGATAGATTATTATGAAATGTCATATAGACGTTTTTCGAGGTTGCCACCTTGCCGCTGAAGAGATTGTACACCGTCCACAGTCGAAATCAAATTATTATACACTGCCCTCAGGCGGATGATCCGGCAAAGTAAACATTTGTAAGCATTTGCAACGATAGTAGCTTTCTGTCCTACGTTCGTCCTCCTGTCTTACGTTCATCCCGGTTCAAGTTCGTTCATGTTTATATATTAATCTGCTTTAATGCAGAAAAGATGGTGGTAACTGCAGCAACTGTACGTCAACAGCTCGCAAATTTGGCACGTGCCGGCGGTTCTCACAAAGATCAAGCTGAAAAGTGAGCTCCAAGGAATAACTAGTAACCTTTTTTATTTATTATTTAATGCACGTCCCTCTATTTTTTAGATACCGTGTAATTCTCGACACAATACTATCAGCTGCCGGTGACGAACTCGTTGATGCCTTGAAAATCTTTATAGAAGCAAGTATGTTGTGAAATAATGTAATTCTCTCAGTATACAATAACATTGAAGTTATATGAACATTATAAACATTCTGTTACAGTTGTCAATGAGAATGTGAGTTTAGTAATTTCAAGACAAGTGCTATCCGAAGTCAGTACCCGCTTATTGCTTTTACCTGATGAAATATCAAAAGCTGTCTCACATTACACATTAGACAAGGTAATAGTACTATTTTCTCTTAATTATTGGTTTAAAATTGGGTCTGGTACCAATTGTTTTCAAGCTATATATTTGTAAATTCGCATGAAAATATATATTTCAGGTCCAACCTCGGGTTATTTCATTCGAAGAACAAGTAGCTAGCATAAGACAACATTTAGCAGATATCTATGAGAGGACTCAGAACTGGCGAGAAGCAGCAAATGTTCTTGTTGGTATACCATTAGAAACTGGGCAAAAGTAAGTATATAAATATTATTATCAAATTAAAACATGAACAAAAGTAAACAGATACTTTATTTGCAGACAGTATACGGTTGATTATAAGCTTGAAACTTACCTGAAAATTGCCAGACTCTACCTGGAAGATGATGACCCTGTACAAGCTGAAGCTTTTATAAACAGAGCATCACTCTTACAAGTATGTAATCAAATGCATTTAAATGCACTTAAAAAATATTGTATGAAATTATTTTTCATTCAATTTTAGGCTGAATCCAAGAATGAACAACTGCAAATTTATTACAAAGTATGTTATGCAAGAGTACTTGATTACAGAAGGAAGTTCATTGAAGCTGCACAGAGATACAATGAACTTTCTTATAGATCTATCATACATGAAGATGAGCGTATGACTGCACTTAGAAATGCACTGATTTGTACTGTTCTGGCATCAGCTGGTAAGTTGCATTACTTCTTATATAATTCCTCTATCAACAACATGTATAAGACAATAATTCTTTTGAAGGTCAACGGAGAAGTCGGATGTTAGCGACTTTGTTCAAAGATGAAAGATGTCAACAATTACCTGCTTATTCGATTCTCGAAAAGATGTATTTGGATCGTATAATAAGACGTTCTGAGCTTCAAGAATTTGAAGCATTATTAGAACCTCATCAAAAAGCCTGTACAATAGATGGTTTGGGTTCAACTATCCTCGATCGAGCAGTAATCGAGCATAATTTACTTTCCGCGAGCAAACTATACAACAACATTACATTTGAAGAACTGGGTGCTTTGCTAGAAATTCCACCAAGCAAGGCAGAAAAGATTGCCAGCCAAATGATTACAGAAGGCAGAATGCATGGATATATTGACCAAATAGATTCTATTGTACATTTTGAAAGTAAGTTGTATATAATTTTGGTTTTGACTGTCATTCGATAATTAATATCATTTCAATTTATCTAGCACGCGAAACTCTACCGACATGGGATATGCAGATACAATCACTCTGTTATCAAGTGGATCAAATAATTGAAAAAATTGCTCAAACAGAACCAGAATGGATCGCGAAAGCAATGGAAGATCAAATGGTGCACTAACAAATGTATCACTGGAGGTTGAATTATTCACAAATGAACTTGTTAGTGGGCAAATTAATAAATTGAAGAAGCTCTATTCAATAGAAGACTCACTGAAACAGCATACATTAAATTATATCTGATGTGAAAATCGAAGCTTCGGACTGGCTGAAACTCGGATACAGGTTATTTATACCGTATAACGATAAACAATTAAATTTTACAGGTAATAAGAACTTAATACGAAAACAAAGTTTCTAAGGATGTTACCCCCGCGCGATTAATGTATTGATACAGTTCTTAAAATACATTTATGAATACAATAAAAAAACTGATACGATTAACTCAATACAATTTTATTAAAAGGGAAGTATGAATCCAAAGAAATGATCTTCCTTATATCCTAATGATGTTTTTCTGACATTAACATAACACAGCGACTAATTATGTATCATTTTCTTGTAAATAAAAAATATGCACACTTTATAGAATCAGTATTCTGCTTTAACTTTATTAAAACTAATCTGAAAACATGTCTTCAACAATTACTACAAAAATCGTCGATAAATTCTATTGAATTAGAGTAGACTCGACTTACAAACAAACTTAATAAATTACAAAACTATTGCTTCTATTTAAATGGGAAGCGAAACTCTAGAGTAATGGTGGATAACAATACTTGACAATTTCTTAAATATATCTTTGAGTAATATGTCTAATTGCTACCTTTGAATTGAACATTACGTATGTGGTTAAAAATAAATTTAATTCATATTTTCCGTATGTAATTTTTCATTGACATTACATTCACCGGTACGTAAATAGCAATGAACTTGTATAAAGTATTGGGCATTTAATGTTGAGAAATACATAATTGATACGAAGTCCTATTAGAATGTAAAAGATGACCTTATCAACAGCAAGCTAATTATATTTATTTTCTTCATTAGATGGTGAGTGAATGTGATATTACAAAAATCCTTGTTGTCTGGGTTTCTGTTTAGTCAACTTTATTGATCTTTACGTAATAATACCGCTTTGCCGTATTATACCTTCTTTATACAACAGCATTTCAAATGATCTTTGATTTTATAAACGATAAAACTTGTTTAAAGTGAACAACATACAGTGTAATGGACAGTTTTTAATTAAAGAATGAATATTGCATTTCTTGCAGTATGCTTGGAACTTCGTGAATCACACTTCTTCGTAGTAGAACATTCTATCATTCCACGGCCACAATTTCTTATAGGCTGTCTTTAATCCCTTTACTCTATTTTAAAAGTAACGAAAGATACCGCAAGGCATCTAGGGATAAACTTAACTATGCATTACAGGCAATACCTTATTTGAAGCGCGTTGTGATGCGGTCTTTTTCTTGTAAGTCAAACAAATTTTTTTCACTGCGATAGTTGAAGCTTAAGCTTCCAGGTTCAGCGCAAAGCCAATCTTATGGCCACCGGAACCGAAATTCTTACCGTCAATGTTTGTGGAAAGCGTCAATGTAACTCCTGGAATACATTTTATTAATTATAATTAAAGGAAGTTGAATTTTCAATTTTATCGAAAGAAAGTACTAAGGATATAAAAGTTATAAACTCGAAAAGCTCACCATCACGAAGCTTTTGCTGGTAACCCAATCCAATTTGGAGTTGAGAATTAACTTTAGCCCTCACACTAGTATCTCTATCAAGATCATATTTGGAACCAAGACCGAACTGAGTTACATTATTGCTAGAGTTCCAAGCCAAGTTGATAGCACCTTCCAAATCAGGCTTAATCTTATGATAGATAGAACCTCCAAAGTCACAACCATTTTCTCTATATTATATGGAAATAACACAACATGTTAATCATTATTACAATAATGGTAATGATAAATTTCGTTTTATTTCATCATTCAGTATTATAGAGCATTACTTACACGTAAGAGTGAAGGACAAAGTCAGAAGCAGTGAAACCAAGAGCAAAATTGTTCTTTGTAATCTTGCTTCGTTGAGAATCAAATGATGCCTGATAACCAGCCAACCAGCCTGAAAGTCAAATAAAGCCAGACAATGATTTTATTAATTCGAGTGTCAGAACCAGTACATCATAGCCTTACATGTCTTCCTGTAACATCTTCAACATCAAGGAGATTCAGGATAAACCACAAATAGGGAAGGAAATGATGACTGTGGTAAGATACATATTGAATGTAAATGGTAAGTCAGGTAGGAGGATAATCTCACTGTGAGTGTGTGATAATTGAATGAAAGGAATTGTATATATTAAGGTATTCTCTCACATCTTTTTAGTATAATTAAGTAACATTATCATAATTCAAATATATAACAATGAAATACATTTCCTTGTATAAGTATTTTACCTTGGTATCCTACCACAGCACTGACATGAGCAAGAGGCCCCTGGGAAATGCTGAGGTCAAAGTCAGCAGTAGCAGACACATTTTCATGTTTGTAAGTTGTTTTGAGCTTGCCAGTCTTAGTTCTATTCAAACAGAAAATCAAATAAATATATATGTACATTTCCAGTACTATAAATAGACAGTATTACAATATTAAATTCTTTTTGGTATGCATACCCAGTTTGAGGAGAGAAAGTGCAGCTGCACCCAATACTCAATCCCTGGAGAAGCTTATCGGCAATAGTAATATCCGTACCAAGAGTGTTGTCAGTGTTCCACTTTTCAGTAAATGTTAATCCATATTCTTTTATTTTATATTTGGTTTCCAAAGTACCAAATACTTTTCCAGTATCTTGGTTAGTTACACCACCACTGGAAAATTCAACTCCAGATTCAGTTGTAGTTTTCACATCAAGTTTCAAAAGGCCAAAATGATAGCCTTTGCCAAATACATCACGAGCATTCTTTCCCAAGTCAGCATATGTTGGAGGGGCCATTTTCTATTTAATCATACAAAAAAATATCTTCAATCCAAAAGGACATATATTATTAGAAACTATTTTTTGTTACACTATACACACTAAGATAAAACTGGTAGGTACAAAAAGAGATGAAGATATTTAATAAATAATATTTTATATATCAAACTCAATGGCATGAGACACAAAATTTATATTTTTTCTATAAATTCAGTTTAATTAAGGAGAGGCAACAATATATTGCTGCATTAATGGAACATAAGTTACAGAATATTCATCATAAAATTATGATTTAACTGATAAATTTAGCTTCAGTTGTTTCAAAAATTCAAGCGCAAAATTTCGAGAATCAGAAACAGAAGGTGTTACGCGAGAGATAAGCATATTAAGCTAAGGATTTCTTCGCTATCTACCTTGAAAGGCAAATGGTATTGACCTGCCCTAGCTATTACATAAGGCGTAATTCATTAGGACAGGTCGTACAAGTAGGCTAGTTTTTATAGAACAATAAGTGTACTATTTGCGAAAATGAAAAACAAGCCATGCTGCTCGTTACTTCCAAAAGTACGATAAATCATTGCTGTCCATTATTCCAAGTATTCCGGCGAAAATGTTGAACGGCAGACGACATTACTATCGTTAACCAATGCCGGTTTGTTAAAGCATTATCTATGACTGATTACGCCTCTGCGGACAATATTCATCGAATTTCCGACGAATATCGATTACAGGAATAACGTAGCGAATGCGTACTTACGGTTTCTCTGTTATAAGAGGACGAAAAAACGGGCGACTTTCCTAAAGAATTGCTTGCACAGGAGATGGGCCACCAACCAAGAGAGACGTGAACTCACGCGCAATGGCGAGAACGCATGCGCACTAAGCCTATGAAAATTTATGCCTATTTTTGCAGGAATATTCAAACGTTTTGCAATGTGAAGTTTTACAATATTTTTATGAAAAATATGTTTTTACATGTCGTGTAAAGGAGCATTCGCATAATTTGATAACAAAATAATACTCCCGGGAATTATGTAATCTCGAAGAAGACTTCCCGTGTAGGTGTGGATTTTGCACATATCCGGTTTTCTGGCTCCGTTTATTGAACTTTGTATGTGAGCGCATAACGGTATAGCGCAACCTCGCGATTCTCGATTTACTCGCTCAAATTAAAACAAGGCACTGTTGTAATTAACGAATAAAATAAATCTAAATGATGTATTTTATGAAATGATATTTGTTATATTTAATTGGTATACATTTAGGTCTAAGATATGTCCGACCAAAAACTACTATAAACTTAGGTGCCTGACAGAAGACTTTAACGCAAATACTATGAAGATTGATAACTTTATGTGGCATATTATTGTCGGTTGTAAGCTGTATTTAATAAACAAACAATTAGAAACAACGCCGAGTAGTTTATTTTAATAATTAAATATTCGGAGAAAGGGAGAACTCTCGCCATGCAGCTGTCTCGAAAAACGCTTGAAGCTTTGAGACTCTTCTATACGTTTCGAAAGCCAAAAATACACTGGCAGCTTCTTGGGACGTAAATGTTCCGTACCGATGTGCTGCGCTTTTGCGCACGTTAGTACAGATCTCAGTCGTATAATTCAGATTATATCATTTATTGATTACAAACAAACATTATTTAATATAATCGTTGGTCGGGAGAACAATCCGTAAAAACGCCGAGATCAGGGAAAGTGAAAATTTGTTTCTTATCTGTTCATTTTGATTGTTTGTGAGTTTACGAGGGATAGTCGTACAATCTAGATCATCTTCTCGGTGGGGTTTTGATATTTTTAATAAGCGTCAGATATAAAATACCCTTGTGCGTCAATTGCCTTAGTCTGTGACCAACACTTCGGAAAAGCACTTAAGGTTTAGGGAGGAATAGTTGATTAATCTCCGATCATGTCACAACCATCATCTGTAAGTATAATTCTGCATTTCAGTCCTATAAAGCATACCGATTTCATGAAATATCACCGGTAGACAGAATCAATTTTTAAACAAATCCTTATCCATATTAAGAAGTGAAATTTGTAATTTTAGGAAATTGGAAGATAGTTGTGTTAATATAGATTAGTGAATAACTAAAAATACATAATAATTAAACGGAAAAACATAAAAATTAAAAATGTGAATTTGTACAAGAAATTTAAAACCTTGCGCGTACTATATACAAAATATGTCAAGTAAATAAAATTACTGTGTTATTATATTATATCTTATTGTGTAAATAAAATTATTTATAGAGTTCCAACCCAAGTGACGGTGGACCTTTCAAAATCCTTCAAAATGACCGAGTTGGAAGGTAAGGATTATTAATCTGACCCTGTAAAACTATGAGACAATTCTATTCTCGTTAACAGGGTATCTCTACTATGCCACGATTGTATTTTTCTATTACAGGTACATGGTTGCCGGTAAGGTTTTAGAAGCGGGTGAAGAAATCGTGACGGAAATGCCCTTTGTTGTCGGGCCAAAAGCTTTCACATATCCTCTGTGTCTGTCTTGTTACACGCCTTGGCCTCCTGCTGCGGACAAATACCTTTGCAGCAAGTGTGGTTGGCCCGTTTGTAATGCTGAATGCGAGAATCTCACTCAGCACAAGGATTACGAATGTCAGGTACATGTTTTCAAGGTGACACACCAATTTTAGCTTATCGATATCGATCAATTTGATTATCTCAAATAGGATTGCTTTAATCGCACGAGGTAACGGAGGAATAAAAAATGAAATAATCTTTACAGGCATTTATAAAAATCAGGGCACATAACTGAACAAATTTAATTTGAAAAATATTCATATTTATGAACATTATTTCATTCCAACTTGCTCTCATACATTTCCTTTGCCCATGTTTTGTCTTATGAGCCTTTAACGTGAAATATTGTTAAAGGTATTTGTACAAGCAAACGAACAGTTCAATGTGGAAGCCGCTTTGAACGGATCAAATGAGAATGGTGTACCGCAATTGGAGTGTATTACTCCTTTACGGCTTCTTCTAGAATCGGAGAAAAATCCAGAAAGGTGGAATAAAGAGGTAAAATCGATGGAGGCTCACAATAAAATCAGATGTACAAAAAATCAGTGGAAATCTGATCACGTCAATATTGTCGAATATTTAAGAACACGTCTCAAGTTGGACAGGTATTTTATTGTCACGCGCATGGATTCACTTGAAAATGTGCCACCTTTCTTTCTTTTTTTTTAATTCTTTCTGTTACGTTTAGATTTTCCGAAGAGGACATCCAAACTGCGTGTGGAATCCTAGAGATCAACACTTTCGAAGTTCGCACGCAAAAAGGATTTAGTGCAAGAGCACTTTATCCTACTGTAGCTCTCATGAATCATTCGTGCGTGTCGAACACTTGCCACAGTATTTCTCCCACCGACTTTAGGTAATGATCGAACAATGATTAAAGAAGCAGTTCATGGTCTCCTAAGTTTCTCGATAAAATGTAGCCAAGGCAGCTTTTAAGTATCTACGTGAAATAGTGTCAATTATTAGAAATGATAGGAAATAAGATCTTTGAAGGTGTTTGAACTTTGTCTGAAGAAGAAAAACATTAACGAATTTATACAACATCTATATCACTTTCGCGTTTGCAGAGTACGATTACGCACTACACTCCGAGTTCCAGAGGGTGGTGAACTTTTTGGTAGTTACACCCATTCGTTGCTGCCAACCATGTTAAGGAGAGAACATCTTCTTGAGGGAAAACATTTTGCTTGTGCTTGTTCAAGGTGTTCTGATCCGACGGAATTAGGAACACACATGTCTTCATTAAAGTGCAACAAGTGTGATAACGGCATCGTTTTATCTTTAGATTCATTAGGTAATTAAATATTATCTGCATGAATAGGCAAACAACTTCGTACCTTCCATAAATCATTTCGCCTTATGTAGAGCAATGAATTATATGCGCATACATTATTTGCGTTAAACGAAAGTTTGATAAACGTTAAAAGAATATGCGATGCCGATAACTTATGATTTCAAGTTTCTGTTAAGAAGTTTTATCGTTACATTATCTCCGTAAGCAAGTGATGTAAAATAATGATAATATTATACAGACCCCGATAGCATGTGGAAATGCACGCATTGCGATTTCTCCACGAGTGGACCAGCAGTGCGGAAAGTTCTTCATATCGTTCAACAAGAAGTCGATGCGGTGGAAGCTATTAGCGGTGCCGATGGAGCAGATGCTATTCAAGAAAGAGAGACTGTTGTAAAAAAGTATCGTTCTGTCTTCCATCCTCGTCATGCTTTCATGACGATGTTAAGGTATCTTAGTATAACCCACTCTATACATTCCGCATTTTTTAGTGAAATGAAATCCACTTCCAGATGACGTGATACTAATATTTCAAAACTCGTATGACAATGTTCATGCTGAGGATTTTTCAATTCGTTTTAGAATTTGATAACCTTCAGTCGCGAGTCACTTTAACGTACATGCTGCAAACATCATCATGGACACCGATTATTTTATCGCAAGTTACATAAATTTTTAATAAACAATCAATTTCCTATTTCAGGCATTCTCTGTCGCAGCTGTACGGCCGGGTCGATGAATATTTACTGGACGATTTACCAGACGTCGTTTTAGAGCATAAAGTCGATATCTGCCGGCTACTTCTTCAGGTATTGGACGTCGTAGAGCCAGGATATTCACGTATAAGAGGTACGTCGAATGTACGCTCACGAACTTCACCATTCATGACCTAAGGAATGTATTTAACGGTAATGATTCGCAAAATTACAGGGATGACTTTGTATGAATTGCACGCGCCTTTATTATTCTTGGCCAAAGGTCAATGGAACTCGGGAACTATTGATGAAGCTGGACTGAAATCGAAGATGACAGAGGCTGCCAGGATCTTGAAAGAAGCCGCGACGATATTATCCTTTGAACCACCGGACACACCAGAGGGTCAAATTGGAATAGTCGCCAAAGAATCATTAGCACAACTCGAACAGTCGATAAACGACTTGTAAATGCATTAACATTATAATTGCATACTGTACAATAATTTATGTAAGCACTGCATAATAATTTAATAAAGAATTTACAAAACAAAACATTAGTAAATGATGCCACGATTACCTTTACTCACATTAAGAAATAATATTAATAAAGTAAATAATGCCGTAATTTTACATAAAAATAATTCAACGTTTTTGAAAAAGTAATGGAACTAAGTAATGTGTATTCATAGCAGCAGTTTGCGTTAGTAGAATTTACTTACTGAATGCAAAATAAAAGAGAATAAAGAGATTTAAAAAAAAACTCATTCAAAAAAAGAATAATTTCAATTACCCCTCTATTGCAAATGGGGATCATTAACATGAAAATACTTTGAAGCACTTCTACATCGTGAAATTATGCTTTAAGAATAGTCGAAACATTTGAATGGTACATGGCTTCAGTTTCAGTAGCTGAACGTACAAATAAATGGTTTGCAATGTATCGTCGTGCTGTCTAATTATATACAACTGTACTGTTTTGTCACGTGCGTTAAACGGCCTACAGCAATACGACGTCTAATAATACAGCAGACTGTGTGTAAATAGGAAATAGCGCTATCAGGTTTTCGCTGCAGTAGCGAGCTGCAGTCTGTCGCTCTTCATGATTCGTTACGCAGCTCTATAACAAGCTACGTTACTGATTAAAATCTAGTAACAATATTGACACCGACACATATAGAACATAGAAATACAGTACTCAGTGAATCCAAGGATGCCAGTAGAAGGAAGTCCCCAACAATCCTTATCCCCGAACACAAAGTATAAAGTTACTTGCTCGGAAAAGCTTGGCAGGTACACATAATTGAAATACAAAGTTCTCAGAACCGGTATTACCTTACTTTGTGGTAATGATGTGCAGTGTTGTTATCTCACAACAGGTACTTAGTTGCAACGAAAAACCTAACTCCAGGAGAAATGATATTGCGCGAAAATCCGACAGCAGTCGGCCCGACAACCTTTAACAAAGAATACATATGCTTCTCTTGTATGCGTTCACTTTCGAAAATTGAAAAAGAAGCTCTGTATATTTGTTCGAAGTGTCAAATCGCACCTCTATGCAGTGTAGCCTGTGAGGTGATTGTAGTAAAGGATATAGTAATTTTTAAGCACCAAGGAAATGTGCTATGAACAAAGTTTGGTGTAGTAAAGCAATGCTTATGCTGATAAAAATATATTTTCTTTATAGAAAGAATCCAGGCATCATACAGCGGACGAATGTGAAGCCTTTCGAAACAACAGAAATTTATCAAAAAATCATATCGCGGATATCATTGGTATTTTATTACCTCTAAGGCTGTACTTTTTAAAAAGGAAGAATTCAGATATATGGGAAAAAATAGAATCAATGCAATCTCATCTGGAGAAGAGAAGGAACACCGCCGTTTGGATAGACAGACAAATTAATGTTGTCAAAGTAGGTACATATATGTACGTATGGTTTGTTTAGTTTGATTTGCTATTCACTAGTATCGTTAATTCCATAGGTCATTCGGTCATTTCGACTGATCGCTGAGCAGGAAATTTCAAGTCCGGACGAATTTCTGCAACAATTGTGTGGAATTTTGGATGTGAACACTTTTGAATTACGATCGCCGGGGCATTTGGACGGTGTGCTTTTACGAGGATTGTACACGGAAGCGGCTCTCATGGCACACGATTGCCGAGGAAATACTCATTTGACGGTGGATAACAATTTTGTACTCACCGTTTACGCAAGCGTGCCGATAGAAAAAGATGAAGCTATTCTTTTCAACTACACGTCGTCCCTTTTGGTAGCATAAAATTGTTCACGCGGGATATTACGAAAAATCGATAGAGAAAAACCTAATTGAAGAAAGCTTATTTATCAATCAGGGTACGACGGACAGACGGGAACATCTCCGCGAAGGAAAATATTTCGAATGCGATTGCTCAGTTTGCAGAGATCCTTGCGAAAAGGGTTCACATCTCAGTACATTTTTGTGTCCACATTGCAAGAACGGTTTTGTAGTAATGCAGAATCCCCTGGACATCCATCCGAATGATCGAAAAACCGCTTGGAAATGTCTGTCTTGCACAAAATGTTACAGCAGTCGGCTTATGAGAGCGACATTAAATATAACTCGAAATATGATAGACCAAGTTGATGATTCTAATATACACGTAGGTATATTAATGCATAACAACGGTATATAAACGTGTTTAACATAATTTTTGGATAGGCTCTGGAGACTCTCGTTACCAAGTTATCAACGTCCTTTCATCCGAATCATTTTTTAATGATAGCATTGAAACAAAAATTGTTGGCAGCGTACCGGAAAGAGGTAGCATCGCTTAATCCACAAAAGAAAGTTATACAAAAAATGCTCGATTTATGCAAACAGGTTTACGATGTACTTGATACAGTAGAACCAGGCATATCACGATTAAAAGGTACGAAAGCTTATAAGTAAATTAGTCATATGGTATATAAATTTTTACTGACAAAAATAGCAATATATAAAGTATTTGTACAATGTTTGCGTATAGTATATCCACACCAATTATGAATAATCATAATTTTTTCAGGTATATTGCTTTATGAAATGCATTTGCCGATGGCAATATTGGCCAACCGAGCTTATAGCTCTCGTGAAATTTCCTCGGAAGAATTAGCATCTCGCTTGGAGGAGGCCGAACAATTTCTCAGGAAAGCTTTAAAGATGCTTCTTTTGGAACCAAAAACCACCCCCGAGGGGCAATTAGCTAAGCGGGCTTTGCAAGAATTAAGAATATTAAACCAAAATATAAATGATGTAAAATTACTGCCTCCAGAAGAATCACCGAAAAGAAACGGGCGCAAAATGAAAGATAATAAAAAGAAATAAAATGACGTTGAGAATTATCGTGAGATTTAATGTGTTCAATTGCTTTTGTAATAAGTAATCGTTTATATTGTAAATAAAAGGATCTGTGAATTTGTATGAATTTCATATATGATGTCAATGAAAAAGTTAAATAAAAAACACGTTTTCAGTAAGGGGTACTTTATAGTGTCTAAACTAATAGTGTCTTGGTTTTATTAAAGGAAAATAGAAAAATTGCGTACGACATATGGGATAAAGTTACTTCATGTAGTGCAAAAAAATGCAATCGTGCTACTACCTTTTATAAAAGTTGAAACCACACATGACAAACATGTCATACGTAATAGCCGGTTACCGTTCCAATAAGTAAATTGACGAATACATGTACTATAAATAAAATGAAACTAGGAATATGACATTAAGTGTCACGTTTCATAGTCAAAAGACAAACAAACTGTATAAAAAACGTGCCAATTTTGCCGAATGATAACAGGTGACATTGACGACAGAATTAAATATCATCAACATAACCTCTTCATCTTGAATTTCTCTAACCCAATAGCATGAGCACAAGTGTTCAAACCGTTTTTTCTCTATTTCATTCACATATACCACAGGAAGCTCATCTCATCATTTCAGATATTACACAAAGTGATAATACACATCAAAGGAAGATCATTATTAATAATTCTTTTAACTGTAATTTAAATTAATTGTGCTAACAGACGGGTGTGCATTTGATTAATGTTTCGGCATAAGATATCTTTTCCATTTCAGTAGGAATTATTGATCAACAATGTTTGATCAAAATATTATTGGGATATGTTTCCTAGTATGTTTAGCATTAGTATTTAATTTTTCTTTGCACCGGATTGAAGAAGGTCATGTTGGTGTTTACTTCAGGGTAAGACAAATAATATTAATATAATTGTTACTTAAGTTACAATTGTTACTGACATAATATATTTATAAATGAGTGAATATACGTATGTAATAATGTCTATCATTTATAGGGTGGTGCATTATTGCCTCATGTAAGTAATCCCGGGTATCACATGATGATACCTTTATTAACAACATATCAATCAGTTCAAGTGACTCTACAAACAGATGAAGTAAAAAATGTACCATGTGGTACTAGTGGTGGTGTCATGATCTATTTTGATCGAATAGAGGTTGTTAACATATTAGATTCAAATAGTGGTAAGAATAAGCAAATATACTGCTATTGTATTAGATGATTTTTAGTGCACATAAATTTGAAGTTCTTATTAACTTAAATTTTCAGTTTACAGCATGATAAAGAACTTCACAGCAGATTATGACCGGACACTAATATTCAATAAAGTACATCATGAGCTAAATCAGTTCTGTTCGGTTCATACATTGCATGAAGTTTATATAGATTTGTTTGATCAAATAGATGAAAACTTGAAGACTGCATTGCAAAAAGATTTAAATGAATTAGCACCTGGTTTAAGTATTCAAGCTGTAAGAGTTACAAAACCCAAAATACCAGAAATGATTAGGAAGAATTATGAATTAATGTAAGTATATCAAGGGCCATGGAGGATTTTTTTAAAGAAACCTACAAGAATATATTTTTTCCAAAAATTAAAAATTTGGTGCTAAACTTTATGTTTGAAATCTAATTATGTACATCAATAAATCACAGGGAAGCCGAAAAGACAAAGCTACTAATTTCCACACAACACCAAAAAGTAGTAGAAAAAGATGCCGAAACTGACCGCAAGAAAGCTGTAATTGAGGCTGAGAAGGAAGCACAAGTCGCAAAGATTCAGTATGATCAAAAGATTATGGAAAAACAATCTCTTCAGAGAATAGCTTCGATTGAAGATGAAATGCACTTAATGAGAGAGAAGAGTCGTTCCGACGCGGAACACTATCACATAAAAATGCAGGCGGAAGCTAACAAGTTACTTTTGTCGAAAGAGTTCTTAGAACTAAAGAAATATGAATCGTTAGCACAGAATGCGAAGGTATATTATGGAACGGATATACCGAAAATGTTTATGTATGGAGGTTGTTCGGGTGATGCGAATTTAGGTACGAACACTAATCTGGAAGAAAAACATATATAATTCCTTTACTCTTTCTCCGAACAGATAAAGAGATCTGTATTATACCAGTACTAACAAACTACTAACAATTTTCTCATATCTATAGGAATATTTATTTCTGTATCTCCTTCATGAATTTAATTGTTCTTTTAATAAAAGAAATTATGATAAGTTTTGATAATAAATCAATTTCTTTTATTAATGTCAGTATCATTGTAGCTTATTCTACGTCCGAAAAGCGCTACTACAAACACAACTATTGTAAGAAATGGGTTTTAACCATTAAAAATGTTGACCAGCGTGATCACGCGCCTTGTTTTAAATTGAAAAGATATGTTAACAAACAAATGTTTAAGTAAAATTTAGAGAGTTTTACTTACAATATAGATTTCTTACTTAAAGTTCCTGTAAGTTGTTTTCAAACTGAAATAATTATACCACTGCGTTCAATTTGAACTGGTTCTTTTGTAAGCAGACGCCTTAAAGAAGTCGAATGCGCGCGCATATCTGCGACTGGCTGCAACAGTCCTGTCAATTTGTGTGTCAACTATACTGTTTGTTTTTGTACGTATTTCTTCATAAGCGAAACTTTACTGAGGATATCTTAACCTAAGCCGCAACAATGACAGTCGTAAGTTAGACTATTGTAATATAGTACACATTATTACAGAATTTAAGTCATTTTACTGTTACCTCATGTGATAAGGTTATGTTCTTTCCTTATGTTATGGTACTATACGCCCTTTCATAAATCACTTCGCTTATACTCTATTGGTGATTATACTACACATATGTTTCTACATGCTTGCAGGAGTTGAAGAAATTTCTTTATGGTCTTTTAAACAGTGTAGAAGGATTACACAGTATATTAATTACTGATCGAGATGGGGTACCAGTTATATCAGTAGCAAATGATCAGACACCTGAACTTGCCATGAGGGCAAGTTTCCTTTCTACATTTGGAATGGCAACTGATCAGGGTAGTAAATTGGGCCTAGGAAAGAATAAAACAATTATATGTACATACAGTAGTTACCAGGTAAAAGAATGTAGTTATTTTTAAGAATGACATTATAATGGAATACAATTGTTAGAATATCTCATATTTATGCGATTTCTAAATCTGCATTTACTTTTCAGGTGGTTCAAATGAATAAATTGCCATTAGTTATCAGTTTTATTGCCAGTCATGACTGTAATACAGGTCATATTTTACTATTGGAACACAAAATTGATCCAATTTTGAGCAACTTAAAAAATGCTGTGGTGGATGCTTGATGGTTACCTGTTGTTCATTATGGATGATAAATGATGAAATTGAATGTAATTATGTAATGCACAATCAAAGCAAATGCACTGTAAGCTTTGTAAAGCAATTCTATGTACAGTAACTAATTGCAAAAAAGTAATTAACTCCTTTCTATATTTACAGCTTACAGTATCATTGTTATGTGTAATATATTATATGTAAAATTATTGTAAGTAAACTAAGAAAGGAGATCGAAAATTCTTTTAAACACTATGAGATAGATTTACAAAAACCTTTGAACATAATATAAACACTAATGGGACAAGTATATCTAAGTGTTGGTTCCTATTGTTATTCTTTAAATCAAAATTTAATACTCAATCTAATTTGTATCATATATTACATTTTGTAATCGAAAGCATAGCAAATAGGTACATTAAGTCAACTTTCATATTTTACAAATTTACCTGTATATAGTATAAGGTATATAAATGTAAGATTAACATTAAATAATATTATTCACTTTAATCATGCATTAAAATTATTATTTTAATAAGAGTATACATTTGTTGAACGTAAAATGTTAAGTACATCCGTAAGTATTCCTAAGTTTTTCAGTTATTCCGTTCACAGTTGTTGACTGTCATTGTTTACAATTCATAGACCAATGGTTTTCCTTCTAATCCATTAATGATATTTTGCGCCGCGACAATCGACATGTCCGTTCGGGTCTTGATAGTTGCACTACCCAGGTGTGGTACGATTTCTACAATTCCAATTATTTGATTGTATAATACTATGATTTTATTACCACATTAATATAAGGGTTGATTAAATTATCAATGAACACTCCAAACATTCGTTAGTTACGGTATTCAGTCTACGTCTGAGCGAAACCAGAAATAAAATGCTCTAATAAAATACTTTATTGTCACTATTATCAAGGTGAAATACTGACCTGCGTTGGGAAGCTTTAGAAGTTCGTGGTCAGTAGGCAATGGTTCGGGATCAGTAACGTCAAGTCCTGCGGCAAAGATAGTTTTCTCACGAAGTGCTTTGACAAGTGCATCCGTATTAACGACCTGTCCTCGTCCCACGTTTACGAAGACGGCCGTTCTCTTCATCTTAGAAAATGTGGCTTCATTAAAGAGCCCGCGGGTCTCAATTGTTAACGGAGTCGCGACTATCACAAAGTCGCTTTGTTCAAGAAGTTCGTCTAGCGAAACAAACTGCGCACCCAGATCGTCCCCTGCGAGGAATATTACGAACAATAAGAAACAACTATGTTCACATGCTCATAAGTCGCGGAATATGAAGAAACAATCCAAGCGACAAGCTATTCCTTAAATTTACCGTAAATTTATTTACCTTAAACATTTACAAGTCCGCTAAGGGAAACGTAGAAATGAATTTATTTAATATTACTTCGATATTTTCCAAGAGTTGAAAAATTCATATTTTTACATGTAAATGGAAGTGGTTATCAATCGTATGATAATTTTTACATAGCTGAGCAACCTCTGCATATTCACCTGCTTTTTTGCGCGAATGTCCGGTGTACACGAAACGTCCCACTTCGAAGCATTGCAAACGCTTAACAATAGCTTGCCCGATATTTCCCAGACCCACGATACCAACCGTAGATCCGCGTATATCTTGACCCAGCAACCACAAAAAGTTTTTGTCTGTTTTCCCCCTGTAAGTCGGTAGCAACTTAATTTACCTACTTCAATGCTTATATTTTTAAGTAAACTGGAATGAATGAATTACTCCTCAAGTTTTAAGCGTCCTTCGTGAGCTCTTCTTGTTGCGGCTAACGTCAACAAAACTGCGATTTCTGCGACAGCGGCGGCAGGTACCTGCGACGTATTCCCAACTTTAATTCCTCTCCTTTTAATTTCTGGTACATCCAAGTGATCGTATCCAGCCGAAACCGTGGAAATAACTTTCAAATTAGGTCCTGAAACAATTGTAATTCCATGCACATATTATGGGTAATGGCACGAAACTTTTACAGTCTATTTTGTCTGTCAAATTATTGGATATCCATGCCATATACCTTATTGTATTGTACATTGGACTGTCTAATCTGTTTACTTACCTGCGGCATTGAGGAATTCGCTATTTATGTTATGATGAGAAACGACGAGCACAGCACTGTGTCCAGGAAGTGCTTGTAAAAATTTTTCACGGCTGCTATGTGCATCTTGAAGTATAGTCACATCGCACCTGTCACGGATCGTTAATTAATACGTATAATTGCGAAACAAAATACTTTTACAATTATTTGCCATAGAAAGCACAGCATAAACTAACTTTGTCTTGAGAAGATCAATGCCAGGAGAAGGCACGTCGTTGTCAGTTACCAACACACGTGGTCTACTCATCGTTCTTGTTTTGACAACTCGACAACCAGATTTAACGACCGTGAAAAACCTCATGCAACTGTTTAATGCGTGATATTTAATTCGTTATATAAGAAGAAGTTAGGTCTAACGCGCAAGCGCAATTCTCAGAGAAGATAATGAGAAAACCACCGTGTACTTGTAGCAGTTATCAAAACTTGGCTGACAGCATTGTTTTACAAGTGGTGTTACACAGTTGCGATGTTTTATGCATGCTATGAGTATTCCTTTAAAATTAGGTATACTACGGGGTCAGTCTTATCTTAAGACCATGTTTTAGTCATTTCTCGATTTCTCTAACGCGACAGTGTTCATGTTTTACGTTCAAGAAACACAGTGTTAAAGAAAACTAGATCATTTGAATATAGATCTCGTTTTTGTGCTACTAGGAGAACATGTTCATTGAATGACATTACGGTACAGCTATGATAAACATCCGCGAAGATTAACTTACAGTATTAGTCACTTGTACCGTTCGTAACAGGAGAGCATACAGTTTCCCACCAGAATTGTTTTCCTACAATCATGTTATAATGCAATGTTAAACGCGAATAATTAGTGTTCGTCCTCATGCAACTGAACACTTTTTTCTTAATTGTTAAATAACGAAAATTTCTATTAATTTGCATGAGAGAAATCTAATGTATCAATGGGAACGTTTAAATATTAATATTACGTATTACTTTTTGACAGTTAGCTTTTATTTCTTTCTATAAAAATGTAGTTGTGCGTAGCTGAGGGTTTCAGTATAATCTTTAAATGCCGGAGGTATCCATTTTAATTTATTTCAAATTATACAATTAATCTTTTTTAAAAAGGAACTTATAATCTGCTTGTTCCAAAATGTTCTAATACTTCTTTCAATTTATGCAATAAGTAGGAAGCGGAGAAAATTCGTAATACGATATATGCATCATAAAATATCAGGCGAAAGCGGTTTTAAATCACCGACGTCGTTTCCTCTTTTTTGGTAGAAAGTCGCCGCGAACTTCTCTTATGATCGGAAATCAAATGTTTTACCACTTCCTGTTATTGTGACGTGTATCGCCCATTTATTTAAGGAGTAAAGGATGTTGTTTCTTTGGCGATAAACCAGAAACCGTCGGCAAACCGGCATTGCGGAGAATAATAAGTTCCCTTCAAATATTAAATGTGAATATTGCTGGCAAGTTAGAGCCGTGTCGAAGGCTTTTGGAAGTGAGTACAAAACTAAAACAATTTGTAATAATTTTATTTGATTCTCGATAAAACTCAGTTGAGTTTAACGATTCATTTCCAGTAAGTTTAATCATTTTCATTGACGTTCCGCAGGTTATTAACAAAATCTGAAATATTTCTTCAAGTGAAACCGAACGTCATCAGAGAATTATTACCGAAATCTTAATTTCCTCAAACGGTACATCATTTACACTACCGAGAATTATGTAGATTTAAATCATATTAGTGGTCTCTTTGTGTTAAACTGATGTCTCGAACAGAAAACTGTGCCTCTGTTTCCGAAAAAATGTAACTTGTTACAAAGTTGCTGGACTTTTACTGCAACAAGGTCAGAAATTCCTGTCAGAAATTCCTGAATACTTCTTCCCGGCGTGATAGTCGGAAACAAAGAAGATCAACTTTCGAGAGATCATTAATCGGTGTGAAAGTGTAAGAGCATGGACGTCTTGAAGAGGACCCACGGTGTCCGGCGAAGTCGGTCCCCGACGGGGGCCTAACACGAGAAACAACACGGGTAGTTGGGCAGAAAGGGCACCGTGGAAGATCGCGGGGATCCGGAGGACGAGTGTGCGATACACGCGAGCAAGATGGCGACGGTTTGAGAGTGTGTGTAGAGGAGAAGCGACCCTCTGGGGCCGGCTCGGCACGGCGGGTTTGCGATGCGAGAATGGAAGCCGCAGGAACGGGGATAATTGCAGCGGGGCAATGCGAGCCGAGCGAGGCTCCTCCCCTCATTCAGGCCTTTCAAGCCCCCTTTCCTGCCGACGACCTGGGTACTCGGGTTTTGCGGTGCGCGCTGCACATGACACATTCAAGGCGCTTGCCTGGCTTTTCCTGCAAACCACTCTAACGCCGCGGCCGACATAACGCTCCGCCCGGTGCACTAAATCCCAGGAGAACCTTGTGTTTGCGCAAACACCTCGATCCCTGGAAATCCGACTGTCCTCTCCTTCCATGTACCCCCCTTATCGATCCGTCTTCCTCGAGCTACCGGCCCTCCGAGGAAGGGAAACCTACGGACCCGCCCTACGCCGTGCCTCTGATCGTTGTTTGTTAACGCCAACCTACGGCCTGCGCTGATCGCCACCGTAGATTACACGCGAAATTCGTATGGTAATTCGCCAATTTTCCACTAACACCAGCCCCGCGTATGTGCCTGGCCATCGGAACCATGGAAATCCCGGCTCGAATCACCCTTATTTGATTGTTTATTCGATATTTACATAACCGTCTTATTTTTGTTTAAACCTTAATGTATTTAATTACAACGTGAGACCGATGGTAATCGCTTCTCATTTCGTGGCAAATGCATGTCCACCCAGTCACGAAATCCTTTCAATTGTGCCTCAAGTTCTAAGTTATCACTCTGTTTACGGCTGTTAATGTAACCGTGTTAGGATGACGTGCATTGTCATTGAACCTTTGTGGATTTGTCACAACGATAATTTGCCAACATTTTATGATACTATTAAGAAAAGTTCTCTCAAATGAGAGCAATGAATAAAAGAATTTCGTTGGATTTACTTCTCACCTTTTTTATCGAACGTTTCGATTCCTTCGTTTTCCAGGCAGACGATGCTTATCAAATGTTCTCAATTTCAAGAGCCTTAACGATGCGTAACTTTTATCAGGTATAATAATACACATTGCACGAACTAGCACGTCGTATTACGTCGGACATTGTCTCGTTAGGCATAAGAACGAGTGAACGAATACGATATTTCATGCGGATGGATGCAGGCATCGCTAGTGTGATAACATTTTTTCAATAGCAACATTCGTGAGAATATGCAGTTGTTGCCTTCGCCGTTATCAATATTTGAAAGTGGTATTAACTGGACTGACCGTTATCAGTCGTATGCATCAACCCGTCAGTGGTGCATACTATTAGCATTGTTAACTTTATACATTTATATACGTGTAGACCGGGGATGGTATCGTCGTCTGTGCACGCAGAACAGAACATTTCATACGGTTCGTGTATAAATGAAGTGTTTGAATGGACGATGATACCGGTACCACTGCGATGAATGAAATGTTTTCATCAAAAAATTAAAATACACAAAGAAAACTGAACCGGTAATTACGCGAAAGTTGCGTTATGTATTTCTAAATAGGTATTGGATTATTTTGATTGAACTATTTTGCGTCTGTTTTGATAATGAATGAAACATAAGTAAGTACGTAAGGCACAGATAAATTATTCGACGATTAGCTACAGCTGCGTATAAGAAATAAAGATTCAATTTATCTTCTTATTGATCCCAATATCAATATCAAGTCTCTACACAATTTTTGTTTATTCCGTAGAATCGTGGTTAGTTGAAGTTACTAACGTTCCTTGTACACTGTTCGGCATCGACTTATGTAATACTTAATATGCATTATGTCTATGCTTATTATGTTGTATAATGCCCATTATTATGGTTGTGTAATATTCCTATTCTTGCTTTTATTGCATGCCATTTTGTGTTTTCATTTCCGTACTTTTAGTAGACGCATATTTCGACAAACGTTTGCCCAGTGATATGAATTATTTCATAAAACAGTTAGGCGAATTATCTTTTGATCAACGTCATCGGATAAAACGCGAAAACGACAGGAAGTCCGTCTGTCTCTGAATAAACGCCCAACTTAATTAAGCGAGTTAATTTGGCATTGGCCGGCGATCGCGATTGCGTGTAAGGATAATTTCGCTTCGGGACAGAAAGCAAAAAAATAGGTAAATCGGCCGGTGTAATTTTCAAATAATTGCTCGACCGGGAGCGGAGAGGCCCTAGAAGCCACCGATCTTCGTCGACGATCCTTCGAGAAAGGGAACGTATATTCCCTTCTGGCTAGCGTGACGAGGGTTTACCGGCTACCGTCATTTCGAGAGCGGAATAATTTTCATCGGCAGCTGATGATCCGTCGGTTCGAACAATCCCGACTGCCGATGTTTTATTCATAACAAACTTGAAAGATCAGGCGGCCATACTTCGGGCGTTTCTCCTCAAACTCCATGCACTTCGAATTCGACGAATTCTGCCAGTCACATTGCATTGTCAAAGAAATTTCGCAGTGGATAATTATTTGAACATACATTTACTGACAGGAGATAATAAAATAATATATTTAGATCGGCGGATCGAGGTCACTTCGAAAGCATTAGATTATTAGTCTTTTGACTAACTGCATTGTGAAGTAATAATAGTCTAACTACGACATGCGTTATGGTTCAAAGGAATAATCGCGTGTGCCAACTGTTGTAAAAATTAAACATGGAGAACATGTATGCCAGACTCATCCGCAAACAACGTATGTATATCTTTTCGTGTCAACGCATTTGAATGTAATGTCTGAAGTAAATGTGACACATGCCTACTGCATATCTATGTTTATCTCACTCGTTTATTTGAACTCATTTATTTGTAATCTACACCCGATCTTAATTGTTACGCGAAAACTTTTTCAAGAAGGAAAGCTTATGTTAGTTAAGAACTTTTGTTTAAAACATCATGCTACACATAAGCAGTGAAAGAACTCAGAATATTAAATGGAAATGTCTACCACCGACAAGTTTTTAGATCTATCTTTGTTTCGAATTTAATTTTTCAAATTTCATATATAGAGAGTCCAATGCTTGGAGGATCGAACGATTGATAAACATAGTAAACAACGAAATCACACAAAGGGAATTGTCATTGTTTCATTGAAGAAAAAGCAGAAAGAAGATATGTAACGTTTTTAGTGCAGGCTTGGATCGAAGAAGCATACAGAGCGCTATGCAGTAGCAAAATGGACGACAGAAAACGTTTGAGAATTAGAGCACCGTGACATCCGTGACATTAGTCATTAAACGTCGCAGCGTTTTCTAAGCTATTAAAAGGACGCGTCGATAATTAGTGGATTAACAGTAATTATTAACGCGTCTGTGTATGTACGTCGCGTAAGAAATTCTCTTTGCGTTTTCCCATACGCTGGGCTAGAAGTTTCCTCGTTACATCATACTCGGAAGAGTTAAGCGACGGATAGTCTTAATAAAGCTATAAAGTGCGTCAAATGCAACGATTTGCTAACATCTTTCTCAGTTTTTCATTTTCCAAGCTTTGGTGTATACGAAATGAAATACAGCTTGAAATCAGTTTATATCCTTGACTCTATATTTCGAAATAACGATTTAAAAAGACTTTATTGATGATTACCTTATGAATACTTTATTGTTTGTTGTAAAAATGTTTTACTCTGGTACAAAGCAAATAACACTATTATTCAATTACACGGCGGAAACTAAAATTAGAATCCTTGAAAATTACGTCATGTTATAATATAAATATGATGTTGTGGAAACAGGAAGAAGGTGCTCGAGCAACTATACTTCATGATTGCAGCAACGTTTTTCACAAATAATTTAGTAAAAGTACATGCTATTCGTTGTACCTGCACGTGAAAAAGAAATGTAAACCAAAACCTGTCTACAGTATCTAAAAATAGTTCTAGCAAAATCATATTTTCTACGGATGGTATTTCAAGTAATGTATTATTTCAATAAAATTCGTGTAATTCCTTATCATTAACTTTACTTTCACATGGAATTTTCTTGCGGCAATCTTCGCCAATCGTTGCTTTTAAAAACTCCATACCCGCCGTCGGCGAATAAAAATTCGTTTAATCTTCTCCACGATCGCATGTAAATTGCTTTGTCGGAGATTTCCTTGGTCCCTGCGAAATCTGAAATGCTGACCGAGTTAATTCCGCGGAATGAGTGTCGGGATTATTCGTGATTAGTCCTTCGCCGAAGGAGATCTTTGTTCTGAATATTCGTTCGCTGAACCGGCCAACAATACGGCATAGCTGCGTCCCTATTATTGGTTTCACTTACCCGAATTAAGTAGTAGGGTCTGCACTTAGAACTCTTTTAAACACCGCTGTCAGCCGTAGGTTGCCGTCGTCTAATCATCGCGTCGGTTGCTTCTTTTAAGTGGTTCGGTGCTGGTTTGACCTGCGATCCTTGTACACACATTTCGGAACCAGCTTTTCAACTTAGCACTTCTAAAAAAAATCACTCATTCAAAAAAATGCTAATTAAGACGGCAAAAGCAGGGCAGGTATAAATTAATGAAACATGATGAGGATATTAGCACAAAATTCGTTAGACACTGTTTCAATTTACCTGTAAAGGATTCACACATTAAAAGTATATCTCTCAGAATTTCCAACAAAGAATCTTTCTAGTAACAAAGTAAATAGTAGTCATTTTTTTATTGATTCATAACACACATTAAAACTCCTTTAAAATTCTATCTATTCTATTCCTTTCATTTGAAAAATCAAATTGATTCCCCGTCAATCGAATGTCTTTTATTCGTTGTCCATTTGGACGACCTGAAACGCAGTAACTTTATAATTTCTCATCAATCTACCCGACATTTTCACGGCGAAATAAAAGCCCGAGTGCCCGGGGCGGAGCCACACACATGTAGCTTACTTTTCCGCGGTACTCGTTAGTTTCGTAATTGCCCGAAGTAATTTGTTCGGGCAAGCCTTGTAGCGGCATAACGAACTGAACGTGGCTTTAACAGATTTCTGTCGGGAGATAAGGCATTCGATATATCGGTACACGTAGGTACAACGATATGTGCAGGACGATGCACGGCGTAGGCAGTCATGCGAATGCACTTACATACCTACATACCTATCTATCGCGAGATTACGGATACTCTGTACATCCTGCTTCGCGTTACGACCTTGGGACTACTTTACTCGCGGGTCCTTTCATCCCGCGTACGAGCCTCCCTATACTTGCCCGGCAATTTACTCATTATCGCACCTCCGCTCTGCAATTCCTCGGCTTTTCTGCGAGCTCGGTCATCCGGCTCGGAATCCAACGCGCGCCGGCTACCACGGCGGCCATTGCAGTGCAATTGCATACCTTCTCCTTCCCTTACATCCATACAGACGGTATTTCTAGGCCGTATCGCGTATTACCAGTTGTCATTTTCACGGGAAATTATGCGGGGGAGGAGTTTGCCAAAGAATTTTACCTTAACGCGGCAGGAGAATGTTAAATACTATGCCTATCAAAGGATTAATTTATGCTTAATCTATGTTAAATTTATTCTCATTGGTGTTTGACTTAAATTCAATCGTTGCGGTGATACAATTTTTATGCACTAGAAAATTTAGTAAATTGTTTTGATGATTTCATGACCGCGGTGCAATATATTGGCGGTGTGGTTTCAAACAGTACTGAATATTAAGTTTAATAAAAGTTCTGTGTGTAGTATTTAATGACCAACCATGTTGACAATCTTTCTATTACTCGACATCCTTTTATATAATCTCTGTACTGAAAATTAATTGTCGTTCCTTATGTCTCGTCTTAAATCATAGTACCTGTCGCACGTATCATGCAAGACAATTTTCGTGAAAGCTGCGATCGACGCTGTCCCCATTACACGAACATTTGTTTCATTAAACTTTATCCTCTTGATTGCACATCAATGCCAGGTGTGACAATTTTGTTAATAACATACCAGTGGTTCGTGGGTCTTGAAAGAACGTGGGTCGAATGAGAAGGAATAATGGAAACGAAGGAAGGAGTGCATAAATAGCCTTGGTCATCGGAGAATGTCGGTTCTCCGTAACGTTTTGTGGCACCGTCCACTCTTTTCCTCCGCCGGAGTAATTCTTTAACAACCCAATTTCATGATATAAAAGGAGTCGGGACGTTATAATGCCGCCTTGGCTTCCTTCCAGAGAATCCGAGCGTGGAAGAACTGTTTTGTGTGTTTGAGGGGGCCCAATAAAACATGCCGCCGTCGTCGTCGGCCGCGACGTCGCAGCACTGCCGACGCCTACGGCGCTTATTAAGGCCTCCAGTTTTCGGAATTCCGGCCGATCGTTTCACCCTGACAAGGAAATCGCTATCAACTGGACGTCCAATTTTACCCTACGCCCGGTTCATTGTCGAACAACCTCAACAATCCTATTCAAATTCCTTTTATCCTCTTTATGTTCGTCTTAAGCAAAAAACGTCGTAATTTCCATTTGATGTTTATACTTGTGCGATTATTCCATTTTGCTTCACTTAAGTGTTATTTATGATTGTTGTCAGTGATTTTACATTGCTTTGTAAGGAAAAGAACGATGATAAGATAATACGGATTATAAGAAGTGTCAAGTGTAGTTACCGATTAATGTTATCTGATAAAAGGAAATTATACAGTGAGTAAAAATAAATATAAACTTCCGGGAAGAAAAGGTGGCTTTGTAACAGTACGAGGAGATTTGTTTCCCCGGTGGCTAAGAGTCACGAAACTTGACTTCTGGCTAGACCACTTTGGGACAAGCCTATCGAACGTCGGAGAAAAAGTTGGGCTCGAGAAGCGAGAGCCCGTGAATGCGCGGTTAGCTTTGTCTCGAAAACACTGTCCGCTTTGTCTCCGGAGCGGCAGGACAAAGTTACTAATGTTTCCCAATCATAGGATTATCCCTTTCGGTGGATCGGGACAATTGGTGAAAGAGATCCCGTGGCCGGGCCGCGGAAAAGGACGCACCGGCGGTGTGAGGGGAGAAAAAGGGAAGAAAGACGGGAAGAGAAGCGGTGCCGGGCAGACCAGCTGTCAATCATCCGCGGGCTAGACTACCAATTTCTTCGTTCATAATTCCTGATAATTTCTCTCCGGGGCCAACGGAGGCTGGCGCGGTCGGCCTCGCATCTTCTCTTTCTTCCTCCCCTCGTCCGCCACCCTCTTGCTGCCACGAAAATCATCATAAGAAGGTAATTGCGCTGATCACGTACCCGCGGCTTGTATTTATCGTTGTTTCATTATAATAACAATGTAACGCGCGGGCCGAGGCCCGATGGAAGCCAGGATAATCACCGGTTCGACCCACACACCGCCACCATCGGCCTCTCGATATATTTTTGCAGCGGAGAATATTTATTCCGGGCCAATCAGACGAACGTAACACCAATCGGCCAGAGCTTGTTCCGTCGTCCCGCTGTCTTCTATCCCCCGCACGGCTGCCTTACCTTTCCGAAATTAAAAGCCATGTCGTGCGCTACGGTGAACCATGACTTCAACTGCTTCTTAAACATGCCGCCGATATTGCATCGGACGGTGTGGAACTACGAAATCATAGCTCGACGGAAGTCGGAATAATCACAGGCCTGTTAAGCGGGGTTTCAGAAGGTAAGCACATTTTTCCACCTCAGTCTGGATTTATGACCAATTAGGTAAACGTAATTGTAAGGAAATACCACACGCGTTTGAGAAATTTCCGATATGATACAGTATCGCAAATCATACCTTTATCTTGCTGTGAAACGATGATTTTCTAGCCTTACATAATGTACCACGCTGTATGCGAACGGTTAATAAATTTACACCTTCAATTACTTCTACGGTTTACTTTCAATCCCGTTAAATAATATTTAAGAAAAGGCTTGAACCAAGAACGAATAACACGACAAAAATTTATGATGTTCTTCAACAAAAACCGTAACGCCAATTATTTCGCTCTCCGTCGAAATGAATAAATTCTGGTTAACAATATTACCAACATCCTCGGGTCTGCGAAAGGGACCTAAGAGTTTTTCGTTGAATTTCTTAGAAAGACGGAAGTGAAGCGGGATATTTATATTCCTGCATACTAATCATTCGTAAGTTCTCGAATAAGAAAGCACGTGAATGATATTCATGACGACATCAGATATAACTGAAAAATTGTACTTTAAGAGCTCGAATCGACGTGCGCCCGTGTTCAAAGCAATACTTCTTAAAGTTCGTGACGCGTGTCAGACTGCTGTGCTGTGTTCTATATAAAACTTAAGAAATCGGGACCCTTGCGACATGTCTCAAGAGAAATTGCTTACGCGATAGTATTTCTCCCTTGGCTTACCTTTGACTATCGCGCTTCACAATCTCTCATTTCTTTTTACTTTTTAACGCAGTAAGTATATGCCTCTCCACGTATGGAGTCGGTAGAAGGAATTACAGTGGACTGTACTAACTGGTCGTACATTTTAAAATAGTCCTTGAAATACTTGTCGTTTATTCGAATCTCGAAAGGATACCAAAGTCTTATATGGTTAAGCATTTTAGACATACGGCAGTGAGTCGACTTAATTATCCAGCGTCAATTATTTCGCGTTTCGATGTGAAGAGATGATTAATAGCAAAACGCTTCTTTGTCAGACAATACAGGCGCGTATCGACGGTGTTGAAGTACTGATAGGAGTGAAAAGGCCGTTTTCGCAGCTATCACATGTCGTAGGTACGTTGTTAATGTAATGCGCACGCGATGCATGTTCAGCTGTGAAATAAAATATCATCAATGGGATACGTGGTTTTCATAGTTCGATGAACACTTGTACAACTATCTCTACGTCAATTCGATTTGTGTCGACGTATTAAATGTCCTTGATCCTAAACATTTAGTTCCAAAAAAAGTGTTTAAGTTTTCGACAGTGCAACGAGCAGGATAAATCGATAGTTCCGTCATATATCTATGGATAACATCTACGAATAATTTTCTAGGACAATGCCTGTTTGTTCTCCAGGTAAAATATAATTAGCTGTGCAATAAGAAATAAAGGCAAAATAAAGGAAATGTACTTTAAAATCTAATCGCATAAATATTCGCGTATGATAACTAAAATTTCATTGGACGTCAACACTGAATAAATAGTTGTCTCCATATTGATGAATGCATGCACTTTTTAGTAACTAATGCTATTTTCACCAAATATTAGTCACAATCACGGGGTAAATACATTAACTATTTATTTTTTCTGTTCAAACACACTACTCAGCGACGGCAAAAGTACGGGGAAAGATAAGACTGATAGAACACTAAATCTTTCCTCTTAAATATTTTAAATTCACATCATAACAACAGATTCACATAACATGTCATGTTATATCGCCCGCCCTTTCCTCCAAAAAAAAACAAAAAGATTTCTTTATTTCATCTATGCAACGAGTATCAAAAACACCAGAACAATAACCCTCACCGTACCTTGGTGAATTTTTCTCCAGGCAAATACGAGCCCGCGCGTTTGTAATAAATAATTATTCATCGGCAGAGCTAAGCAGCATTTAGCGGGGAGTTTTAGAAATCTTAATCGAGATCCCCGTTGTAGAGTTTATAAAATAATGGAGATTTATAGGGTAAAAATGAGGCGAAAGACGATAGGGGGTGCGTGGTGAGGGCAAAACTCACGTGGATCGGCCGTGCAAAGCCGAGGCGTCGTGCACTCGCGTCTGTTATGTTATAATATGTTGCCGGGTAGTTGGCTACCCCTGGTCAGGGAGTATAGAAGTAATTATTCATAGCACGCAATTACCGGCACACAGAGTGCACGGGGCGAGCGCGTTTGTGTCGCTGGAGAGACGGTATCGTTGCATCAATTGCGGCACTAGTTGCAGCCCTGATTGCGGGTTTACGTTTCAAAACAATGATTTATCTAATTAAACCTCATTTTTGCATTGTTAGTCGTGCTTTTATTATACCTCGCCCATTATCCCACAGTCCATTATTTCTCAGACACGAAATAACGATATATAGGACGACACGGGTCTTCGTGCATTGCTGCCTTTTAAAATATCATTTACCGCCGGCGCGCCGACCAAACTAAATCCCCGTTTTACGGGCAAATCGCGCTATCGATTCCTCAGCTTCCGGTTTCTCATTTTCTGCTACTCGGGAGGCAAACCTAAAATGTTAATGTACCGATGTTGAGCATGATTCTTTTTTTGAATAATGCTGTAATAATCTTTTGTCAAGATAAAGCAATTATTTTGCGGGTAATAGTTGCAGCGAAATAGCTCAAATTATTTCATAGCTGTGTCGCAGGATGTTTTGCCAGTTGGTAATTGCATATTCCCTACCACTGAGGAAACTGCAGTTACTTCAAAACTCGCTAGATGGCGAAGGTATTCTTTTCACCCTACATTCTTTATCTACCTACTACTTAGGCCAGCCTATATAGCGTACAATTGCTTTGTCCATTTTTATTGCTGCATAAATCGTAACTTTTACATATTTATATATATAACTTTCATATATTACGTGCAAAAATTCGAAATGAGTAAAAAGATTTATTCGACAAACTTAATCCACCACAAATTGAATGATATTTTCGTTATGTCCGTGGCAATACCTTAATTAAATATTACAGCTACGAAAAGTCTTTTTAATTCTCTGTACAAGACATCGAAAAACGGAGGTGTTTTATTTAAAATACAATTACTCCTAATTACTGTGATTCCTGCTGTATCCCTACCACGACTGTCCTTTTCCTTGCGCGTTGCTCATTTACCAGCGGTATGTTTTTTTTATAAGCTGCTATGCACGGGCGACAAGGAGACAAATGTACATTACAAAGGTACGTCGCGTCATACGTTACTGACCCGCTCAACGTTACGTTCTTGCGTGTCCCGTGTAGACGATGCGTGCCAACTTAACCCGTTCCCATCTCTTCTAATAAGAACATCGTTAACATCGAGTTCGCTCTTCACATTTCGTCAAGGTATCCGTGCGCGTGGACGCACGCTACGATATCGGCTATAAGTCTTTCCCCCTTCTGATCAGCGTCATATAAAAATACGTCCGATCAAGAGTTTTAAAAGCATCGCTGAAATCGTCGCACGGCAATACTTGCTGAGCAGTTTTTCCACTATGCTCGGTTCATAGCGATGTGATTTAAACGAAGAGAGAGAGGGGTACAATTAATATTCATAAGCAGATATTAAGTCGGCAGTGAAGACCTCATGTTGTGGCGATGAAAGTTACCGTAGGGGAGAATTGTTGGAAAAATATGCAGCAGGACGATTATTTATGCAATATTATACACTGTCGTAATTAAAGCTTTTTTCTACGTGCGTGGCGAAATAATGCATTTTAGAGGTCTCTTTATGATCGCGTTCTCACGTAATTGAGAAATAAATATCCTTCACGAAGTGCGCATTCATAGAAATTCTAGTAATATAATGCTACAAAAAACTACACATTAGTATTTGACCACCACCATTCTTTAGTATCTTCTCTAGCTTCGATATTTCTCCACGAATAAACTAAAATTTTCGGGCATTCACGAAATCATTATCGGCAGGGGTATTTTCCGCGGAAAAATCTGCACGACATACGGCACTTCCGGCGGGTAGTGCGGGGCACCGGAGGAGAGAACGTTCAAGGATTTCCCGTTGCAATAAAGCAGAGTGGTCGGTGGGCGATCTTCGGCCTGAACAACAGAATTGGACGATTCGAGGAAATAAGTCGGAACGAGGTTACGGCAAACGACATCTAAAAACGTATCCCGGATTGGCCTGTGCGACCGTGCGTCCTTCTTGCGCGGAGAATGGCAAGCTGGCAAGGGGAGCGAGCGCAATTCTGCGGCACCGACGGCATTCCCATTCCTCTGGCTCGTTAGCTCGTCGAACGCGGAACTCGAATACGTCGTCATTCCGCGGAATACGAACAACCGTCGTCGGCTTACGATAACACCAGTCCCTGCTGGTCGTGCGTTATTTGAGTTTCAAATACAACGTTATCATCGTTTGTAATTCACTTCGAACACGACACAACGTAATAAATGAAGGAACGAGAAGTTATACGGCTGAGTAATTCAAAACATACGGATCATTTCCCTCCCTTAACGCGCAATCAGAAGACGAGATTTTCTTTATTCCTGCGTGCCGCTTCGATTGCGGTATTAAATATGTAAGAGGATTAATGTTAAGCTCTTAACATTTTACCTATGTTTTACGCGCATGGGATTTAGAGTTAGTGGTAAGTTAGCAAACACTTTCGGTGCTGTGAGGTAATATCGATATATCGAAATTAGGAAAGGGAACGAAGGCAATGTAAGATCTCGTGAAATCTTGCGTGTAACAGTAAAATCTTCTCCTTAGGTGTACGTGAAATGAGTTCTTAACATCAATGAGAATTCGATAATAATTATTACAATTAATAAACGTTATCAGTGTGCTCATTGATTATCCTTCACTATATTGAAACAGCAGTAGACAATGCAATGTTTTAACAAACGCAAGCATTTCCTTATGTGTGAAATGTAATGATTCTGACAAACTTAACTATAATAAATACATAAACTACTGTCTGTGGATAATTAATATGGTAAACGTAAGAGCATCTCAAATTATGACAAATAAGAAGAGAACAGGTACGCTTGACAATTTTAAATACCTCATGAATCAATTACTACTGACCAAGGAATTTCAATATATTCTACATTATTTTTCTATCTACACAATTTAGAATTTTGAATAATTGCAACACTTTCACCTGCGGTTGAAACGCCATATTGCATGTAGTAAAGGCGTTTAGATCGTCGCAAAAATTGCTGGGTGTGTGTTCGATACAACTGTCGAGAAATTGACTACTATACAAAACTGATATCCCTCACCCTTTGAGGTATTCTTCTTACTGCCAGTTGTCGATTTCTCCATTCCCTCAATATTCGGAGATTACGGGACGATATCAGACATTATTGTTGCTGCTGTTGCCGATTCGCGTTATTCGCCGGAATATATCGTATGAGTTTCGCGCGCTTCCCCATCCGATAATACTCACGAAAGGTTTTTTCGGATAAAGGAAACGTGACGACGGAAAACGATTGTCTGTACAATACACGTCAATTGTCGTGCTAGGCCGAATAGATGGTTGCAAGAAAATCATCGCGTAGGATCTTAGGGTTATTGCTTGGCTGTTTCGTCTTTCCGTCGGTGATATTCACGCTGGTTTCTAAATCTTTATCGTTCATAAAAAAAAGTTTGCCATCTGAGCCTAATAATAGGCGTGTTGTACAGCGCAGATATTTAATCAGTTCGACACCGTTTTCAACAAATTCTTCATTGCGAGTTATGTCTAGGAAGGTCAAATCTATTCCATGTGAATACAGATGACGGTTTATTAGTTTTTATAAGGTCCACTACTTCCGTCAGTTGACGTAGACCATTGACGTACCCGCGGAAGAGTTCTTGTCCATGAAAATAGCCGTATGTACGCGGGAAAGTGACAAAAAGATCCGGCAAAGAGACACATTGGACTTCAGCACCGTTGGAAGCGCGTAGAATAGTTTCACTCTGTCAGAGCCGTGCGGGGAAACGGTTGGCTATGAATGTTATATAAAAGTCTCCGGCAAGTGGTGGAACAAACGGTAATTACAGTCGGCGAAACTTTGTCGCCGGCGTGTTTAGCGGAGTTTCATCGAAGATTGGACGTCCGGTGCGGAGGGCGATAGAGCAAGAACGATCCGCTGAAAAAGATGAAACAAAAAGTCCGCTGGCAAAAGAGAGGGAGGGGTAAGTGGGGGGGTCGTACGAAGCCGAAGGGAGAAGGACGAGCGTGTTGGCCGAAGGAGGAAGAGTCCAAGAGAGCGGGAATATGTGGAATCTTGAGGCGCGGGCGATGGTATCGTCGTTTGGTGGTTCCGCGGTTACGCCGTTGCCGCGCCATATTGCCACGGCGATTGGTCTTCGCCGTGGTACCGGGGGCGTGGTTCTCGGCCGAGGAGGGGGTGAAAAAGGTGACGACGAGGCTGGGGTGGGGATGAAAGCCAGCAACAGCCGCTGGTCTCGACGACCTACGGAGGTTACTCCTGGTTACTCCTCTGGTCCTACCACCATCGCTTCCAGCACCACTACCACCGCGGGTAACTGGCCTCGACGGGACCACTACTACTGCCCTCCACTACCACCACTGCTGTCGTGCCTCCAATGCGCCTCGACAGCGCCTCCACTCCGATCTATGCCACGGTTCCCTGCCTTCCGCCTGCTTAGCCCGGCAGACCCGCCAGTACACAACACGCTCCTTAAAGGCGAGCACCGTATCCCCTTGGCGCGCTCGTCCGTCGCTCTCGCCTTATCACCGGCCGGGCCAAAGGTCCCTGTGGTAATTGGGAAGGAGGATATTGACCGCGCGACAACGAATCCCACGCGAGTATTGCTTGTCTCCTCGTCATTCCCGGGTCCCGGTCTCTTGACTCGCTTCGAAGGGGACGTTCTTCCGAAAGGACGAAATCGACGGGCGCGTGTCGATTGACCGAGAGAGAGAGAGAGAGAGAGAGGGAAAGATAGAGAGTGAGAGAGGGGGGAGGGGGGATCACGCGAGATAGTCTTCTCCGTGTGATACAGTGGGGGAAGAGGAAACTGTGGAGAGGGGGTGGTCCAACCGAGACCGACCGACAAACCGAACGACCCCGAGAGAGGGGGTGAGCGAAGGGTGAGAAAGGAACGCGTGGATCAGTCCTCCTGCGAGCGCGATACGACGTGATACGGGAAGTCCGAGCAGAGAGGAACTTCCCCCTACTTCCGAGGAGAGGAGAGGAGAGTCCATGGGGATGAAGCGGATGCGATAAACCTGGATGACAGTTTGGCCGGGAGGGGCGGCTCGTATCGATTCGAAGGATAGATCGCAAAGCATGGCGGGAAACCGCGCGTCACGTGATTAACGGATAACCGGATGTCAGTGGCAAGTGGTGCTCGCCGACGAGAGGGGTCGTACGGCCTGACGGACGGAAAGGGGGCCGGTCCGTGAATTTTTCGGCGAGCACAGGACAAACGCCGGACGGCTAGTAGACGGAAAATGGGGGGATGGGTAGTCCACGCTGGACTGAGCTCACCTGCCGACGTGTCTGCTGAACTCAGCCAACTTAGTGACAATATTCCGGCAATGTAACTCGCCAACAGTTCCAGGCGAGGCTCAAACGGTGCTCCATTAATCGTCGTTTTTACGCTCAAACAGTTGTGAGGAATTTTAAGTGACGGCTCGTGCGTGATCCGCTCGGAAGCTTCGACGGATTTCGTTGAGCGATTCTCTGAAGATTCCGGCAGATTAACTCGAGGAGTGAGTGACTAGTTTGACAAATGTGTGCTACGATTTTCAGTATTCCAGTGACAGTGAGCAGTTGGATCAATGGAAATCCACGGTGAAGAACCTGCGGGAGGATAATATCGAGTTGTGCAGTGTGCAGTGTCTTTGAGATTGGTGATTTTACTTGCGGACAATGCGTGCACGTCTTCCAAAGTCAAAGTTCCGTGAATTGTCGTGGCAATAACGATCTCCTTGGAGATACATTCACTCCCCAAACAGACGACAATTGGTGCGACAAATTTTTATAACGCTCTCTACAATCAATACTATACCGTGAATACTATTCAAAGTGAGCGGTTACCCGTCGTTCACCTCGAAATTTCTATCATTAGCATCGTGAACCTTGAATTTTTCATTGCCAGTCCGCTGGCGGCCAAGGTGTAACAATATCAACAGACCTTCATTCCGACGACACTTCGTCATTCCTGTAAATAAAGACCAGTGCGTGGTGACACATCGCGATCGTTTTTCCCTCGATTCGACCGAGCAGGTAGTCCTTAGGGTTTAGTCCTCACGGATTTAAAGTGGCAGTCGCGACTGCATCGTTACCGAGGGACGTACAGTTGCTGCAGCAGGACCAACAGCTGTCGCAACTGCGCCACCGTCATCATCACGTTGGAAAATTGCTCGAGGAGGATCACCGGGAGGAGGGCCTCGAGGTACATAGATCGGTGTACGGTGAAGCCGTCGGCGAAGAGCAGGAGCCGGAAGACGGCAAGGTGGTTGCCTCGATAGTCTTGGAGGATGTTGACGTAGCGTCGGCCGGAGCAAGGGGCGTCACGGTCTGCACGGTGTACGCGCTGGACAGAGCCGCCTCGGCGGGGCTGGGGGTGGTCGGGGGTGTCGTCGGTGTCGGTGGCAGTGGCGGTGTCGTCGCCGGTGGAGGAAGCCCCGGTACCCCCGGAATCCTCGGCATCTGTGCTGGACCAGCGGCATCGATCGCGCCGACGGACTACATCACCGCGGCATGCTATCCCACGGGATCGACGATCGCCCTCGCTGCCGCCGCCACTTCGCACAGCCAGCCCAGCCACGTTCCTGATAACCCTGCCGTCGCGATGACGCCCACCTCGGCGCCGGTCCAACCGCCGCCGGCACCGGCCTCAGCGACGGGCCCCAACAACCCCGTCGCCATGAGCCAGCTGGGAACTGTCTACGCCACCAAACGACGACGGCGCAACGGCAAAAGGTCAGTGCTTCTTTCCTACAAATCGTCCACATACGCCCACGAGTTATCGTTCACTCAAATTAGACGCGTGTCTTTGAGCTAGATGTAAGAGGACGTCTGTAAGTTTGACGTGACATTCAAAGGAATGTATGGTAAAACTGTAGTTTAGTTCGTTAAGGAAACCGTAAACATTGTTTTAACTCGATTCTTCATGTATCACAATGTGAATGGTTTTGAAAAATTCGTTGTTCCTAATTCTGTTTATTGCGAATATGAGATATCTTGGCTTGACGTTTTATTATGGCTATGAAATCAGCCGTCGCATTAATATTACACGCGCGTCGTTTAATGTTTATTGCGTTAGATTCGCTTAGTTCGAGCATCGTTCATTGCCGCTAAATATCCAATCGATATTGACTTCCTGTGTTCTTTGAGAGATTATCCGCTGAAAAAAAAGCGCAAACGCTGCGCTGCACGGCCACTTAATGCCGCGTTAATCGAGGGGATAGTAATCTGACATATCGCGATTGCATACATATATTATTCAGGTATCTAAAGTTGCTGCTAATGGAGGCGAAATCGACTACGCGCACGAAAGATCATATTTTCGACCAGTTATCTTCGGTATTACCGAATTTATTAAAGTAATGTCGATAGCGGTAACTGGTTGCGCTAACGTCTTGAACAGTTTGTTCAAGATAAAAAGCTTATATTAAATCATGACGAAAGAAGATCGTAATACAGTTCGTCCTTGCACAGGTTTGCGGTACTAGCTGGCACATAAATTGATTTAACTATCAATACATTAAACGCATTCAGGATATTCTTCAGGTTTTTTCTTCTCAAATCCGTACATAAATTGCAACGTGAGGGCAATCGAATTAATTAGGACGAAATGGCATTTTATTACTCTATTTCGAACGAACAGTTGTTACTAACTTGTGAGATTGTCGGATACCGATGGCCAGTATTAGTGGGAATTTCTTCGCGCAGCAGATTCTGAAGAACCCTTAGAGCCTTGCACATAAAAACCGAACGTCCGTGAAATAGCTGCGATATTATTTACGAGAAAATTTTGTACGTGCCGTACACGCAAAGTCGAGCGCAAGAAGTCGGCAAATGGTCCTTTCTGCCCGGTCGGACGGGATAAATTGGTGAAAATAGGATCCGTATTCGCGTGACGTTTACACTTAAGCGGAACTCTTTATATTTTGCCACGCTGCACTAGCTCGTGATACGTCCATTGTACTCTACGTCATGGCAATTAGTCGTATCACTAATTTCTTGTACAGCGACCGAATAAGATACTGACCGAATTTTTCACCTAATTGAGTTCATTTCATAAAATTGGTTGCACGTAAATATAGGACAGTCGCTGGTTTCACACACAATCGTCTCGAGATAAGCTCCACATTAGTGCGTAATAGAGAAATATGTACATTACGTCTTCTGGGTGTACATAAAATGATTACCAAGAAAAGGTTTTGCTAGGCCGAGTAATCGACTTCGATGTTGAGTATTTCTATCTTTGAAATTCTTGCATTCTATTTTCCAGCCGATGCCATCATGCGGGCAAATCATAAATCTTCACACAGACAAAACAATTATCAGCGAGCGTGTATTGAATACTGTCATTCAACCACCGATTAAATATGGTGGCAATGATTTTTCACCAGTGCGCAATGAGTTGCACAAAACAAAGGACCGTACGTTACGTGTATGTAAATTATAATAATAACTGAACAGTGCCGCGCAGATGATGTTGAAACGTATAAATATCTGGCAAATCATGGACAATTATCGTTGACGTCCGTTTCTATTATTGAATGACCCTGTCAATCGTTTTTACTGCTGTAATTTTATCGCAACGGACAGAGAAATAGGAAATTTGTGTTGCGATTAGTACTGACTTGTGTGCAATATCAAAGTTCATTTTTCCGTATGGCGGAATGTGATTGAAGAGAAATGAAAATTCTTACGAGATACTCGAGCGAGTGCTTCCTAAATACTGAGGGAAATTTACAGGTTGTAGAAAACTATTCTTCCTGCTAAAAGGTTGGATTAGATTCTTTTATCTCCTTTTAATTTAACATGCTGTATATTATTATTTAAGTATTTGTCTTCATAAATAGCAACTTCAAATAAACTTTTAATTGTCTGCTGTTGGTCAGTGACATTTACTTGCGTCGTCATTGAGTTTATTATTTTGTCTGTTTCTGAGGGGAGGTTCGACGAGGAAATGGAGAGAAACGTGCGGTTCGAGAAGGATTCATACGCGTGCATGTAGTATCTACACGCTGATAGTATCGATATGGCGGGGCACGCGTTTGCAAATATCGTTTGCTTGAGAAATCGAAGCAATCTGCAGCAATCGGCTAAGCCTTTAATCCCTTCGCGGCAAACTTGCGTGCGGCTGCTGGCTCTGTTTTCTTTCGTATTTGCGCGCCCGTGTTTATACGAGAGAAACTCGTGCGTGCGTACGTGCGTGCGTGCGTGTGTCTGCGTGGCCGAGAAGATGCGTGCGTGCGCGTAAATCGAAGGGGTTGACGTGTACACAGAAATGGACGGACGTATACATCGCGAGGTGCAATCCGGGGGTGTTGCTCCTAAGCCGACAGAGACGGAGTGCGAGACTGATTGTCGGAAAACCGAAGCCCCCCGATTTGCGCGTTACACCTCGCGCCTTGCCCTAAACTTACTTTGCCCGGCAAGTAATTAACCCTCGTCTGTACGAAATTAACATTAAAATTACCCGCACTGAGCGAAGTGCATTTCCCGAATAATAAAGCCGACAAAATCTCAGAATTAGCGAATGAACCGTAGTTGCATAAATATACAAGAAATCGTGAACAATAGTTTCTCAGTTTAGGCTGATAAATGGTGACTTTGAAAGAAACGATTGCTTGACACTAGCCTTGGTCTTTCGCTGTCGTTAAGGCACAGTATTATTTGTTGCGTTGCATTTTATTACTCGTGAAGAGTCGTGAAGTTTTACCTGACGGCGCGTCGCTGAAGATTGACTGAACGCAAGGTTGGCGCTGTTAATTCTTGCCCGAGATACACCCCCCTGTCCTCTCTGCCGTCGATGAGAACCGTCAGAGTGACGTCGAATGTCACGACGACTCCTCGTCGTGGCCACTTTCCGTTCGTCCAAGGGGGGAGAACGATCGACGTCGATCGGGGCAGGGAGAGGGAGAGGAGGGGGGCTTTTATCTCGTGATTGCATTGAGAACGATTACGAACGTGGGTAATGGGGTTTTAAACGGTCGATCGGGGCATACGGACAGCGATCGTCGATGTTCCGCCGATCCCTTACGTTTGAGATGCACGTCGGATGGACTTGGGCTGCGGGGGAAACGGTGCTGCGGTGGTGCGGGAGGCTCAGAAGGAACCACGGCGAGGGGGGTTAAAGACGGACAGGGGAAAAAGCGGAGGAAGACGTCGAACGCCGAGACAAGGAAGGGCGAAAGGAAAAAGAAATAGTCAGGGCAAAAATGGGCAACGTCGGCCAGGTTGGAGAAAACGTAGTAAAAGGTACAAGCTGGAGAAGGACGGGCAGAAGGGATGCCGATGGACTAGTCGAGTTCTAGTCGAAGAGCGAGACAAGTAGACCTTCTACGAGAGAATGCCCCGGGGGTTCCTTCTGTCTCGTTCTTCCGCCGCCCGGTTCCTCCGGATCTTACGAGCCGAGAAATCCTCCGCAGAGCTGCGGATGTGCCTCTCGCAGTACGCGCGTCTTAGGGACATGGGCGCCAAGGGTGTTATTCCCTGGCTTTCACTTTAACTAAACTGTTCGTTTTACGAGGGGCGCGAAAAAAGCCTTCGAACGTGGAGATGGACATTAGCCGGCTTATAGGTATAATTACTTATCGCTCATCCGATACCAATGCTCTCCGTTAAAATACATTATTCGTCTCGTTAAGCTCCCGCCAGGAGGTACGTCTATTTATCATGGCACGTTTAAGCGCTTTATGTCGGCGTTAAAGGCACACAAATTTTTTGTCAACAGCTATACCAGCTGTGAGAAAATTTCTCACGTGTACCGTGTAGCACAAGTAGTTCAATAGCGCGGTCTAAATAATTGCCTTTACATAACATCCTTTTGTTATACATGCTTTGTTTACCTAAAAAAACGCTTAATCAAGCCGAGTTAGTGTACTGCTTTCTCATGGTAAAGTAATGAGGGATTTAAGCATGTAAACTCGTGTCCGAATTAGAAGAGTATAATTCTTCAATTAAATCTAAAATGTACAGCAAGACTCATTTACTTGTAGTTAATATTCTTTGGTTAATATTCTTTGGGTTTTCAAAAAATTGTTTTACAGGTTAGAAAGTTGATTGAGTGAGGTGTACGAGCGCGACGATCGTTTGCAAATGTCATAAATTCGTTTTGTGGATGACAATAACCGAGTGGGTCCTTAACGATCATACGTGGAGGGGGAGGGATGGCGTTGGGTTCCTGCCGGAGTTTCCCAAAAATTCGAGTCGGTTCGGGGAAGGTTCGGGTGCAGCACAATGCACGCTGTTCTCGCGTTCTCCCTCGCTCTCATTCCGGCCGGTGCCTAATGACAGCAGCTTCTATAATTTGGAGTTTTTGAGCGAACGGCCAAATTACCGGTAAAGGAAGGGATTACTGTTATTACATGCGCGCGGCCGCGGAGTCAGTCGAAAGCTGATTATACTTCAGTCAAGTCTCTCTCTGGCAAGAGATCTCTCGAGTCTCGTTCGACTGTCAGTCTGCTCCCATTCGTCTCTCGGCGATCCTACGAAAAACGCGCCCTTAAACGTACTCTTCCGTCCACCTATCGAAGCAGCCCAGCGGATCGTTCGATCCCTTGCATGTACGGCGCCGAGCGGCCAGGTTGACAGGTTTCCGCGTACCCAAGTCTCGAGATTTCGTAACGAATTCCCACTACGATAACTCGGGGACTGGCAGTTCTAATACCTGGAACACACGTGCCGCCGGGGGGAAAGGACAGGCCCAGGCATAGGCGGTTTTTACTCGACGCGGAATAATTATTTCTGTATTTCATTTGACAGGGAAATCTCGTGCAAGCGCGATACTCGATGCACGTGGAGTGTAGCCGACATCGGTCTTTCCACATCTCGACGTAATGCACACGGGGAGAAATAAATTATAAGATCGTAGGAGAAGATTAAAAGGCCTCTTATCGAGCTGACGAAATTCAAGAGAAATATACAAAGTGCGGTATTTTCAAGCGTATAATCCCACGTTTGTCGCGATATAATGCGCTAAATACTTGAGATATCTCCGGCATCAATGGAATATATGAAATTCAAACAAGGACTTATCGTGTAATATACGACACGCTGAAATCATTTGAACCATTAGCCCGTTTCTTATTTCTCACAAACAATACGCTATTAAATAGATTAATTCGCTAGCAATTCTTTGCTATATAAAATAAAAGTAAATTAAAATAAAAGTAAATAGAAGTAAAAGTAAATAGAAGTAAAAATAAAAGTAAACTAGCTAAATAAAAGTAAACGTAGATGTTTAAAAATTAATCCAACGGAACGGCCGCCGGCGAATGAAAGATTGAAAAAAATTGCCTTTAGCGCCAGCTGTTCGATGCGAATGAATTCGCTACAAAGGCAGTTAGAGATCCTTTGGTAAAGGGGTCGATGATTTCTAGATGGACAGGGCCCGTCGTCCCGGGTCTGGGCTGATTAGTTCTTAAGTAATTGCCGCGCATCCTTATGGCCTTATAACGCGCGTTTATAGCCTTGTAATGAACCTGCTTCCGAGACCTTTGCTCCATTCGACCGCGGCCGGGAATCGTGCTGGAGGGTCACGAACCTCCGCGGCACATATACAAGGATTTTCGATACCCATTAAGGACCGGCGATGCCTTCGAGATACGCTGCAACCTTCTCGCAGGTACCGACTTTTTTGCACAGAACAAAATGTACAAATGGCGATACCGGTTTTACGTTGAAACGGTCCTCGAACCTAATGTACCCTATTTTTCATGATTCACCGGCTACTAGCTTTTGAGCTTGGAGAACATTCGCGGGAAATATGTGTAAATGGTGCGTCTTAAGAGTACAAAGATGAACCAAATGAAATTTCACGCTTGCTATTTTACGAGGCTCTCGCGAGTTACGTATCGGAGAGAATGACTGATTAAAATTTCAAACGGTGCCAATGGCGCGCTCCTCGGCCGGTTCTCTGTCCCTTTGGCCCGTTCTTTTTCTACCCGCGCGGTTACCGCACCCTGAATAGAGCCATAACGAAGTGAAACGCGCAGGTGAATTTATGCCGCAGGAACGGACAATCCGGAGAAGGGCTCGCGTCGGCCACCGATAAGCACCCAAGCGCCTTCGGAAGTGTAGAATTGTTCCTCCGAAGCCGTCCTAACGGACGACAAAAAGAAAGGATCTTAAAGGATAACAGAGGGAGAGAGAGAGGGAGAGAAAGAATGGCAGGAACGAAGCAAATACATTACACAATACGGAATTTTGCCAAGTTCGCCGTGAAAGAGGAATGTTATGAAATCTCACTATTTCACTAGGATTATTGCGAGTGAATGACGTTTGCTTTCCGTAAAACGTACCTCCTTAAAAAGCATTTCCGTGAAAACGAGAGTGTAATGAACGGGAGAGGATGGCGCTTTAAAGCTGACTTTTTCGCAGGAAAAAGTTGGCAAATGAAAGGATAATATGAGGAACGCGCGAGAGACAGAAGAGACGGCGCGGCAAGTATAAGCAAACAGTGACTCGTAACGTTCGTACGGCCGACGAGCGAGAAACGATTTTAGTACCCACTAAAAAATTGACCGTCTCTCCTCTGGGATTGCCGACTGCCTTATTTACGAGTATTACTATCCTGACTCACGGTTCTCTTACTTATGAATGAATCTTTCACCTTCGCCGGGCAACGACCTCAGTAGTGCCCACAATTTCCTTACACCTCCACTTATTTCACGTACCATATTATTAGAACTTTATCAAAATCATCCAGCAACAAAAGGAAAGATCAAAAAATGAAATATCCACAAACAATAACTTTACGTATACCGCTATAAAATGTATAACATTTAGATGAAAATTTCTTGGCCAATTTTCATTATTTTATGTAGTACCCATTTCAAATGATTATCAATTGGCTTATGATGAGGGTAAGACAATTATTGTTCGATAATTTGAGTATTTTGATATTTCCTTTCTTGAGATTTCTGAGTTTTTATTAGAGATATTTCTTTTACTTATCCTCGAGAGTAAATGTGAAAGAGGAATACCCAGTAGCCAATGGTTGGATTACACGCTCGTTGAATCGGGTACGCGCTGCTCGCGTCCATGCCCTACGATTTCCTGACGTATTAGATTTCGAGATTTGCCGGCGAAAGAAGCGGCCCTGGGCCCCGCGTCGGCCGCGATGATGCATCTCGCCCGGGTTTCGGGGCCCGACCCGGCTCGGCCGAGCTTCCCTGGGCCGCACGGCGCCTATGTGTTTAACTATTCAATAATTCATCCCGCCATTCATCACCAGCCGGGCGTAAAATTTATCTTATTTTTATGTATTGGCCCCCCTCCAGCCGGCACCATGCATCAACCTCTTATTAGCCTACGATTTGTTTGGCGCGCGCGGCATCCAGTCCCATTGTGCCGATTTGTCCAAGCGTACGCTCAAGTCCTTTTTCTCGCACGTTCCCCGCCCTTACACGACGTTCTACCGCCCCGCACAAAAGTCTCCGTTGACTATCGAAGGGATTCTAATAGATCTACCGACGCGTTCGAGAATGGCCCTTCGACAGCTCAGGTAAAAACGCTCTTAATTCGGCCAACGCGATCATTTTCCTATAATCGCATTACGCATCGCCGAAGACTGTTTCGTGTGACTTTAAATGCCGTGTAACAATCACCTATTTTTATTGTAAAAACTGATCGTTGTATTTGATTCGTGAACAGCGAAATTTGGATTTTGTGTGGAATATTTCGCAAGTGTTAATAAATTCGGAACCAAAAAAATCTAGGTAACCGAGTTTAAATATGTTGTAAATAGAATTGATCAAAAGTGGGCAGAAAAGGTTGTGGAAAATATCGTTGTCTATATTGTGCCATTTAATTTTACCGCGGGAGGAATTGCAGCGAGCGTTTTCACGTAACTGTAGGTTTGGTCGATAAAAAGCCTATCGATGTATTTGCATTGGCTTTTTGTTGTGACAAAAATGAAGCGTAATTTGCATGCAAGCTCGAGGAGTCGGTGCCGTGGAGTTGGAGAGAAGTCGGGCAAACAGGACGGGCAGCTGTGAGAAAGAGCGCCCCGTCCTTCTTTGAAACGAACCGTATGTAATTATGATCATCAAGCCTCTATACCCGCGGTGAGAAGAACGGATGCTTGAAAAACCAAATGACAGCCTCTGGTGATGTAATGACAATGAGGTGCCCGCCTCCCCGGCACCGGAAGTACCTGCTACGAAGCGAGGACCGCTCGACTGTCGCCCGATTTCTGATTCGCCATCGTCCTCAACGTACCGACGAATTGCCACGAAACGTCGCTAATTATCGGCCGTCCTGCACAGCCGTCGGGGCGACGAATTTCCGTTTTTCTGCCGTTTGCTCGCCGACAACGAGCTGGGGACTTTTCACTGATTCGACTTTTCACTCGGTACTCGAATTCCGCTCGGCCGAGTCGAGGGGAAAACGGTGTCTCGCGGGTACAGGGCGGGAGACAGGGAAGAGGAAGAAGAAAAGGCTTGGCAAGAGACGACGTGGTAGCGAAAAGCCGAGGAGGATAATGTAAAGGAAAAACGAAGCAAATGAAGGACGGGGGAAAAGACGATCGGGGGAGAGGCAGAAGGAGAGCGCAAAGGAGAGAGAGAGTTGTGTTGCATATCCCCCCCTTCATTTGAGCTATCCGCTCGTTTCGGCGAGAATTTGCATTTTGAGAACGCGAAATTGGGCGGCGCGCGGACATAGAACTTAAGCTCATGGGGCGGACCACTGGCCCGTGTAAACATAGGGTACATGAATTCTTTTCGGCTTCATCATCAGCGCCTCTGCGAGTTTTACGTCCACTTTTCATGTCTCGCTCTAAGCAGAAGGCCGCCCGTTAGGATTAGATTTGCTGTGGCCCCCAACTGTCACTGACCTTTCGGCAAAACTCGAGATTAAAGCAAAACGGCCTCGTCCGCCCTTCTTCAAGGAAGATTATATTTTCCTTCTAAGCCCCGCACTTCGCCGCGGGACAAACACCGGCCGAAATTATATCCGCCGCGGTGAAAGGATGTAAAACACTTGTAGCCGAAAAGGACTGCTGATGAATGGTTATCTTAATTTCGTACGATAACGATGACGAAACGAGGTATTCATTTACATTCGTCTCGTTTAAAAGGGAATAAAGTGTTCCTTAACCTCCCGAAGCTGTCTAAAAATCTTGTTTACTCGCATACAGGCTTGGTGAAAAGTGGGATTGGTCCGCTGGCAAAAGAATGTTGAAATTGCGAGAAATTTCGAGGATTAGTTGAGCGAGTTATGGAGCTAAGCGTCGGTTGCTTACGCTAAGCTCGCGCTTAGGCAAAACCACCCACCCCGCCAGCCTCCCACCATCCTCAACGAGTACCAGCATGGAACAACGTGTATGGATGTACTCTGGTATCTTCATACCCCACTACGGCTTTCGCGAGCGTATCATTACCCCGCCCAGTGGCTAGCTCTCAAGATTACACGTCTGCGCGTGAGTTTGACTCGGGCCCAGTCGAGCTAACTCGAATTTATAGGAACGGCTGCGCCTTGAATTCACGCATCGACAGGAGAGACAGTATCAAACAAGCTTCAGCGTCGATCAATGCGCCACAGGAAACATTTTTTGTAGGAAAACAAAAGATGACAAGATAATATTCGTTAATTTTTATCAGATGACCGTTAGGTATGTTTAATTTTTAATTCGTATGAAATGTGTATCATTTCGAGACTGTTTGAGCGGGCAAAACTCGTGGTAAAACGACAACAATGAATGCAGGTGGATGTGTGAGAAGGTATAATGCTTATGGAAAGTGTTGTTCCGTGTATATAAAATATTGAAGACGATTATGAAGTGAATGCGACAACTGGTACTTAGCAATGGAACGACGTGCAGTTTATGCAGAAATGTATTCTAAACCGACAGCACACCTACGTACGGTGGCCGTCGATAAGCAGGCTTACCTGTTGTCACTGCAATTAATTTGCCGGCATTATGCAGACAAGGCTTCAGGGACGATTAACAAATCGATTTATTCGCAGTATATCAACCCACGGCTAAGAAATATGTCCATTGAGTTGATTTAAGACGGCACTGTAAAATCGCCGAATGAAAAACGGTCGACTGCTAATAAATACCTCTCGAGCGTTTAACGTCCTGACACGGACATAAAAGTTATTCAAATGAAAATGTCAAAGTTATCGGGCCCTCGGTTGATCGTAAATTAAAGTAGAAAATTGTACACAAAGAATAATCTGCAAATTTAACCATATGTATTGCACCACATTTAAATCGATCTAAGTTTTCATACTCGAATTTAAATAAAAACTACTTTCATCGCTAAATTTCGCAGTTGAATAATCGTATCATCGCTTCCATTAAAACTTAATTGAGTATCCATACCATCCACATGTTCCGATTCGCGAAACATTTATTTCTTTGTATGGGGCACTTTTGTCATTGAGTTTCCTTGGATTTCATTGGCTACATCGTCATCGAGCCACGAAGATTGAGCCGTCCCGGGGCGGAAAGGAGATAACCCCATTTACATTTATCATTAGCGCTTCATTGGCCGTCGGAGTACGCGGAGAAGGATATACGGGCGTTCCGGTAGGCCATGCGAATCGGAACAAGAATACGACCGGGGGAGAGAAGTGAGAGAATTCAATATGTTGGTCCATCGATATAATGTCTATCTTAGTCCCGGTGCTTGGCGGTCGATTGAAAAATCGATCGCTTTTAAGAATAATCGGTGGGCGCGGTTGTAACGTGATAGTTGGAGCAGTGCGTGCGCGGTACAAGCGGTCGGTCCACTCGAAAAAAAGACGAAGAAGACGCGCGATCGGCGAGTACGCTGCGGCCGGTCTGCTCCTTCGGCTGCGTGTAACTACCATTGATCAAACTTCAACGCCCTTGGGAGATCCTCGAGAGGCCAAAATAAGTCGATAATAAAATAAACGAATGGAAATGCCAGTACCCAAGGAGACAACGAGCGCGATGGCCGATGAATCCGTCGTAGAGGGACAATTAATCAACGTCAAAACCAGACCTGCCGAGAAACATGGCCGATGTTTCGCTGATTTCAAGTAATTTCGTATTCTTGACGAGTCCAGGTGTTATGCTAACGTCCTGCGTTTCGATGCAATTGTAAAATACAACGATATGCGATGAGCGTAAAAAGGATATTCGTGTAGCTCGTCATGGTGCACTTTTTGTAAGTGGGAACAGTTAAAATTGGTAAAAGAACTTTATTTTGTATACCCCATTGCCTCGCGTAATGTAAGAAACATTAGGACGGTGGAGTGGAGGGAGTGAAAACTAAAACGGACGAAGAGGGGGAATTATAAGGAAGTCGTGCGAGTGTCGGTTGAAAAGAGAAGAAGAATGTTCGCCAAGCTGACCGCTCTGATACGTATTTAAGCTCCATTTATCCCATCCAGTCGTCCGTCTAAGATTGTTTCCGCCGTTCTCATTCCGCTAACAAAAGTTTTAACGGCAAAATGCATCGGCCCGAAAAGGAAATAGTGAATTACGCTTGCCGACTGATTGTCCGAGAAATTATTTTCACATCTGCATGACCGTCCCGACGATTCCTTGTGGAACACAGCGACGCGTACGGATTCACTGACGGCGTGAGAAAAATGAATTTTATTTAAAACGTAGGAGCGCGGACAAATAGAAAGTTGATGACAAAATAGAGAAGAGGAGAGGGAAAGGGATGAGGTTTGTTTGTAACGTAAGTCGAGGCTTCGACGACATCCGATCCACCCTATAAAAATACGCACACCTCTCACGCCTCTGTATAAATGGACGCACATCCAATGGATGAGTGACTCTTTTTCCGGTTTGCTACACGCTCTATCACTGTGTATCGTGTAACGACTAGCCGAACGGGGATAAAGCAGTCGACTTGCATTACACGTACCTATTTGAGGAAATATCGGAGTTAAGCCACTATTCCGTCATTCTCGTGTGCTTGTCGAATATTTTAACTAAAAATAACGTAACTTTGACGCTAAGTGCCGTTCTTTCGAGTATCATGAAATGACGCATACGCTGTTTCATGGTTTATAATAGCTACGTCATTCGCTTGACGGACATTGCCACTAATATTTGAAATATTTATGAAGACTTTAGTGCGAGCGAGAGGAGCGAGGCGATCACTCTTTTCAGCTGTCACGTGAATCGTTTGATACTTTGATATAACAAAGTCATGTGTATTGTCAATCACGATTTCAAGACAGATGAAAAAACGTATCTATGTCCATCCATACTCTAATGATATATGCACGCGTACCTTGAAAGTTTATAGTCTAGACGGCAGAATACCTTTGTTCCTCAGACCGAAGAGTTTGTGTTATTACCGTTAGGTAAGTTCCGCAAGAACTTCATGTCTATAACCGGTCTATGGAATTTCCGTAATTGCAGTGCAATGCATTTTCTGATGGTATTATAGTAGCCCGGGGACTAAACGTGTTGAGCTTTACTCTATCCATGTGTCCATGTATGCTATGGGACATGTAGATTTAATAATAAATTTCACGTGCTGTTGAAGTTCACGAGAGATTGTGTTCTCCATAAATAATCGTGCATGTATGTCTTGTGTATCTACGTCGCTACGGTAAACTGCACGTTATTTTCGCTGCCAGTGACGTACAAGTGTTTTGGATTTACGTACGATGAATGGCAATCTAGTAAACGCAAGAAAATATATCTATGAATATTGGGGGTAAACAGAGTATTATTGTACTGTCGTAAATAGTGTAAATAAAAATACAAACAAATCGAAGAGTAATATTTATTTTGAAGATAGTATTAAGAACCAAAGAAATTTAAATTCTCCACCTATACATTATTTACTGCGGTCTGCTATCGTACGCTTTGATGTACTTATCGCGATTTATTATTCTTCAAGCGGTTTATCATTGATCATACTGCCTGAAGAAGCGTTTCTATCCGCTTAGAATTCATAGGCTAATTAAATAACGACTGATATCATTAGCTGCATGAATGAATTTAGATTGCAATCTTAAACGTTGTTCTCGCGCAATGCTGCTTTACGTAAAGACCTATCAATACGTCGTACGAAAATAAATTTGTCGAACGAAGGCAAAGAAGATTAAACGATAGGAGATGTTTATCGTACAAATCCAGGAATGCCTCGAATCGAAGGACTTGTCCTCTCGCGGCTATAAAGGCTCATGGATAAAAGCAGACGTACCTATGTGTACGTGTCACGGGCCATGGATTCATGGCGCTTCGCGGCGGAACAGTGTCAGAATTAACCCATTAGCGCTAATGAGGGAATCTGAAGTCAATTAAGCATGCCGCGATAATATGGAACCGATAAGCAACGAACCGATGAATATGCAAACTATTGTAAGACCACCTGCTGCAGCACGCCCCTTCTTCAACTATTGCATATCAACTGAGTGCATTGAACATAGTTGGCATGTTTCACGTGCATTAATGTATGGCAGTCGTAGAATGACAGACGGCAGTGAAACAGTAGCAGATCGTTTGTGTCTTATTCTCCATTAAGAGTTTTTCACTTGGGGAATAAAAAGATTCGTGGAAAGGAAATACACGCTTGGAGAATATAAAACTTCATTTAGTTCATGTAGATATCCGAGAAATTAGATCACGACTAATCTGTGGGGGAAATGGGAATGTAATAAACAATAATACTTTTATGGCATTGCGAGCTCAAGCTTGGACTAGCTTGAGTAATGAAATACTTAATGGCACTGGATTTGGACAGGAACCGTAAATTCCAGGATAATATAGACGAGTAATACATTTATATACCATCGATAAGGATGTTTGGCGAATTTCCCATTAATACGCCGACTGGATTTGCGTAGCCGAGAAGAGATGAAACGCAGGGAGTACATAATTGGAGTTCGACGTCCAAGAGCTACGATCGGCTGGCAAGAAAATCCGGTAGACGGTATTATTATTAAGTATCGTCGCCAGGACGGAAACACGGCAGCGCCATGTAAATGTCGGCACCATAAATTAACGATGGATCAGAAATATACGTGGATACGTGTGTATTTGTAGCTAGGGATATATTCCGATCAGAGTACCGTGTTCCACGTACACAGAGGGTTACCTATACACGTTCTCGATGTACCCATAATGGTCGGACAATTTACAGAGGCGTGCTGGGCTAAACGCAGGGTCCCCCGCGAAGTTGTTCCGAGGCGAGACTTGAAAATAATGGTCTAATACTACTTAATATCCACCGTGGCCGTGCTTATCGGTCTTCTAAGCCCTAAGCCTAAAGGGAACCGCCTTTCTCCCGCCCCCTCCTCACCCCCTCGCCATTGTCTCCATTCTGCTTTCGCACTCTCTTCCAGGAGCGACGCGCCTTATCGACGTATTTCCATATTTTACATATTCCGCGTGTTACGTCCTAACACGTACGTTTACTTATTACACTAAATGACCACCGCCGCCTGTCAGAATCACATTTTTTCTCCTCCGGGCGACAGACTCCCGTGAAGATAAATGTGTGTAGTGTAAAAAAACGTTGATTACGTTCTTGAAAAGATTACGTTACCAAATTTTGGAGGAATCAAGTTCTCATGTTGCGGGGTAGGTGAATGCGTTTATTTGCTTTGATTGGTTAACGAGTTCGAAGTTTTTATTACATTTCTTCAGTAGAAGAAAAAAGTAACGTAGGTATAATATAGATGTAAGAAGGAGGCAATTATGAATTTAAAGCAATTCATTTCTCTGTCGCTCGAGTTTATGGCCTCGAACGAATAGCATAGTGGCAATGGGAATAATGGTTCGTTACCGCTGTTGTGTATTCGAAAGGGAGAGACGATGTGCACAATCGATAAGCTTCCTGCCGAGCGATAAAGTTGTTCTTAAAAACCGAGTAATTTGTCGCTACGCTTTGTTGAATCCTATGAAATGCACATTCGAGTAATTAGACGGATGAATATGCCGGGGATCAAATAATTATTACCGATCAATTGCAATCAACTTCTCGAAATCACTTTAAGCATATATTTAAACCTTTTCGAAAATTCTCTGAAATTTGGATGTGTGATGAAAAAGGTTAAAATAGATACATAAGTGCGGTATTGTCATTGTCCTATGAACGCTTTCCCATGTAAATCGATTGGAGGTTGCTGTAAAGCTTGTGACAGGGTTTTTCGTGCTCAATTTTTTCCTTGCTAATTTCCGTTGGAGATGTGGGTTAAGATGGTGAAGCTCAAACATATAAGTCTCTCCGTTATCAGCGCAACGTAAAGGGCGGTCGTTCAGGGTAAGGATAGTGCTCCGGAGGCGGAGACTTCAAGGACCGATGATCAATTTGATAAGACGAATATATTATGATGGTAGAACCTATGACAGCCTGTCTCATTCACTCAATAATACCGCATAAGAATGGTAGTCCCAACACACATTTAATTCTAGTCATAACGACACATTTCAAAGGAACTCTACACGTCTTTATAAGCTCAGAAATATTGTGTTATCGCGAAAGATTGTCAATGATTTTATCGATGATGATTCAATTATGGAGAACATGCGAATGTATATAGCGTGTAAATAAACGACTTTTCGTAGTTGTGAAATATGACGTTTATTCTGAACAATTTGCCGACAATTAAATGTTAATTACAGCCTACATCGATTTCGGTGGTTTAAAAGAGAGGTCTGAAAAATCATCGTTGCTAGAGCGTAATGCATTTAATAGCATAAGTTGGAAAATGTTCGTCGGGATAAAGGATTACAGAACATTTAAAGGTCATTTGCATATAGATTTTACATGGACGAGTGTTGAACATATATAACGTACCAATCCTCACTGATGGACAGCGAGGTATGTAAATGTACTTGCGACTCATACGTGTTTACTCGTGCGCGTTTGGCTTTCCGTGTATGTACACCGTGCGTCCGTGTGTGCGTCGATGTACATACGACTGCCCGATTACATTTACAAACAGTTACAGAGCCATTAGCGAGCACGCGAAACCTCGGGGCACTAATTTAATCCAGCTCGGTAATTGCGACAGATTCTAATGGCTTTTTCCCCTCCTACTCTTGCCACCCGGCCGCCCCCCGTTCTCCTCGTAATCCTCATCCTTGAATCCTCGTACATCGTGGCCGACAACACTGAAATTTTCATAATTTTCATTGTTCCCCCGGAGCTTACCGCCAGCGTCCGTTCCTCCCGGGCCACCCCTCTTTCCCGCTAATCCTCCCTCTTATTTCTTTCGTTTTGTCGGGCTCCGCGCTCGCTGAAATATTCCGCGAGGTGAGGCTACAAACGAAGATATGGAAATTGAACGCCGACTCGCGGGGCCGAGATTTATTTTCGAACCCCGCCGTGTTTCAGCGCTCGCCCACCCGTATTTATGCATGCCGCTGTTTACGCGAGAATGTCCGTATTCCAGCGCGAAAGGGCTGCGTGAAGGAATGGTAACGACCGTAGTTGGCCCGCGGACTTTCGGATGATAATTTTTTACCATGCCATAAGCGACCACACCGATACGTGCGGTCCGTAGAAATATTTCGCCGGTAGAAATTCGTCAGAAGCCAATGGAAAAAGGTACTAAAAAGTCGCTAGCCAGAACGAATGACGGTACTAAATAAATATTTATCATGAAAACTATAACACTGAAAACTGTTCTCGACTGTAACAATACTTAAGATTTAAGATAATTGCTTTTCGACATACAATTAAAAAAGAATTGTAATTTAGTGGCGTTGTTGAAGCAAAAGACGGGTATTTTACGTAAAAAAAGTGAAAGTATAATATAAAACAGTAAGTAAAAAAATCTATACGAATAAATAGACTGTAATTATCATCGTATGTTGATAAAATCATATGAAAAGAAAAAAAAATAATCTCTCCGGCGGGGAATCGAACCCCGGTCTCCCGCGTGACAGGCGGGGATACTGACCACTATACTACCGAAGATTTGGATGATAACTTTGTTTAAAAAATAGTACATAAGCCACAAATTTCAACATTTACAATGTTAATTTACATTACTTTGAGTTTATAAAGTACGAAAATACTAATTAATAAATTCTTACTTACTTAATTTTTATTACAGAGAGTAAAGAAAAAAGTAGACGAATGAAGTATAATTCACGCATTAAATTAGCGAAACATCTATTGGAATATGGGTAAAATTAAAAGAACACTTCAAATACTTTTGTTTTTCTTTTATTTGGAAACTAAGAAGGCACGTCTTTTCTCGACCTCTATGCGTCTTAGACTAAGGAAGTATTAAGGGTATAGTAATGCATAGGCTGCACAAAGCCGCGGTTCCTGGGCGTCACAAAAAGGTAAACAGAGATAAGCAGCTATTCGCTTTTTTGTATCGACACAGTCCCCTTGTTTAGTAGAGGGAATTTTGTCAAACAAAGAAATCTGTACTGCCAGTCTATATTGCAATATATTAATACAACAGCATCCATAAAGCATATTTTCATATGTTAATATCCCCTGCTACATGCATCGGCAGGGTAGAAAAATTGACTGCACGTACAATGAATTATTTTACATAGCGGTAGGGAATTCATACCTATGCAAATGCCGTCCCTTATCGATACGCGCCGTCAGAAACATTATCCGCTATCTGGATGGCATTCCTTCTTTTCGGAGGCCGTCGTTGGGATTTGCGAGGTGGCTCGAAATAATGCGGAATCAGGGTGTGCCTCGTGACAGCTGCCCCGTTCTCATTAGTCACGTTTATAGGAACCATCGTAACGCCTCTTGAGGGCGCGTGATGACTGCACGAAAAGACGGGGGCCATAGCTGTAAATATACGCGTAGCCGCGTAACACACACCATTCCCGGAGGAACGGAGAGCTCGGACACAGGAACAGAGCGAATTACTCACGTTGACCGCGCCCACGCGCAGAAAAGAAGTGAAAGTGCCTGGCAAATTAGATTATTACCGTTCGACAGGAAAATAATGCCCCGAACTGACCGCGTGGGTGGATGTACGAGTGACGCGTGACGCTTATTGCAGGATTGCAAGCAGGTTGTCCTTTCGATCCAATAACATATATTCCTTGAGCTCTTAAAATGTATTCCTTGTGTTACATTTTCTGAGGGTACGAAACTTTGATTCGTCAAATGGTTCTCCACGGGCATGATATATTCAACCGATTCTTATTGTTAGTTTTCTTTGCTTTTAAAGGAAAACCAGCTTGCACTTTGGAATTTTAGGTCATTATTTAAAGTTGCATCATTTTCTTGGTGATACGAAGCTATAATTTTTGTTATAGTTTGTTACGTTAATAATATAGTCTTTGTTAGGGGTCTTTTACAAAAAAAAACTTTTACAAAATTGCAGGCCTATTTAAATTACCGTCGCCTAAAAATATTAGGATGGTATAAACTCCATAGAAACACGATGTTAGGTACATATTGTAGGGGGTTGGCTCAACTTCCTGTACTTCCCTCTTTACTCTGGTCCAATGAGGTAAGGACGGAAACTGCAAGTCATTCGACTTTCCTTCGGGAACCAATAACAAGACTCCTGGTATTGAGCCATCGCCACCCAATCGCGTAACTTGTATCCTCCATGTTCAAATAAGTAAATCTGAACAACCCCCTTGTGTAATACAATTACATCCTTCCTGAAAAAATATTGAACAAAATAATACATACATACTTACGTCGTGTATCTACACAATATCACGGTTAACGTAATAATTTGTTAGACCATTACCATGTAATGGTATAATGAGTCATTAATAATGACCCTTCTTAACTGCAATAAGTTTCAAGAAAAGTGGAGTAAAACTCAGTAATACCATATATCGACTTGCCTTAATTGCACGGATATGCCCCACTGCTGCTTGTTTTCCGTGTATTGTCCGAGGGGGTATAAATGTAGCAACATTTACGTTTACCTGTGTGGCTGTAGGATACACCAATACGGATGAATGGCCTTACAAAGTGGGTGAACAGTACGGTCTGGTACCGTTGGAGGGTTGATATCATAGGGACGTCCCCCATATCACGGGCTTGATGTACAACCCGACGAGTTTCATCACAGTCCTGGGGTCCCCTTTTTATGGCATCTGACGTATGAAAAGCCTGCGTTCGGGGGCGAACTTCATAAATTATGGCGGTTTCCTCGACTTCCGAGGTATCGTAGACCCTCCTTTTCTATCGTCCTCGAGAGTACCGTCTTTCCCGTTTCTTCTCGCTATCGTACATATTTCTTTTCTTCCCTTCCCACGACTTCTCCATTTGCCCTATCCCGCGCACCTATTTCTATTCTGCCTTGCTAAAAAAAGCATTGCGCGTGTATTCGTATTATATAAAATTAAAATAATACCGCTGAATTATCATTTAAATATATACAAGATGCGATCGGCCTCGTATTTCGCAGTAATTATAATTACCAGAACTATATGCCTTTCACAACGGTCCGTTATTCCGTTTGCCTTCTTTCTTATCTGTATTCTGCTTTCTGAACGTTTCTACGGCGTCGCCCCCGGTTTTCTGCCGGGTGGCTCTTTCGACACGATCTTTTTACGATCGCACGACGAAATTCCACGGCGGACGACGGAAAGACGATCCTTATTAATCGCGCAGATATTTATCGCTCTTTAACGAAGGGCCCGGAATCGCGCTAATTAACAAACGGAGCGTCATGAGGGGTACGGAAATATTGAGAGCACCTGCAGCCAGATACGCCGTTCCTGTCGCTCCGGTTTCACGTAAAACGCATATCGTACCTCCGGAATTGGTAGATTAATAGCTGACGATATGTCATCCCCTTTTACCGGTTACTGCATCATTACGTAAGTTCGATGAACGATACGATGTCTCCGATGTTGCGATTCGATACGTCATAAGAGTAATGTGTATTCTGTAAAGATGTGTCTCGATAAATTATACAAGGAAGGTTAATGTATTGCCTTGCCATTAGTTATTTCCGAAAGCGGAAATGACGCAACGTCTCGTCATTGTAACATTTCACGAGCTTTGTGTAACTCCAATTTTTTAGTTTTCGTACATTGGCTTGTGCGTAGATGGTATTTGCCTTTACGATTAACTCCTGTCGCATACGAGCCGTGGAATGTAAACGAGGAACGGCCGAAATAGCGAAGTCGACCCTTTATGGAAACTTACGACAGCTGCCGATCTGAAGAGCGTCACACTTAAATGTCCGCGACGTTAACGTATGCGGGAAGAAAAGAAATGGTCACAGCAGAGCGGGAGGTGGAAGGTAAGGGTTCGAAGGAGGGGGGATCATTACGCCGTTAATCATCGTAATTAAGAGTGCATAATCAACGCCGAACTGTAACATTGGTGCATATTTAGGACAAATGAGACGTAGCGTGCAGCAGGAGTCTAACTTTGCCAGTTCTTGCCCATAATTATTTTCCGGCTCTGCATTATCGCGCAAAAACGACGAATGACGTGGAAATACGTACTTACGTATTTGCGGCCATATTATAACGAAATATATCCGTGAGCACGGTGTGTACTCGATGCTTATTACGTGGGTTCAAATGTGTCGCCGGCTGATAAAGCGTTTTAAATGCAACCGTTAATCCCGCCTTCCTATTACCGCAATTAGAATTTGCATTTTATAAATATGCAATTTTCGTGGCGGCCGTGTTGACCGACCCCCTCGCCCCTCCCCCTCCTTGGTATCCATTAAACGTATATCTGTGGCCCTAGAAGAGGCTCGTTCGCCGTGCAGACAGTTATTAATCGCCTCGGTCGATAGAACGAAGGAAACCGTTGGCGCTTCGCGATCGCGAAACCTTTTTCTTTATTCCGAGATTTAACGCCGAGCGTTTGTTTCTTAAGCGTAGTCGGCAGGCATTATTTGACGGTCGTTTGTCACGAGGGGAAACAGATGTTTATTGGGTAATACAGTTACGCGTGAGCTTCCTGTCACGAATTTATTGACAGCAATTACCCGCGAAGCGATCGCCAATAAATCCTTTGCCAGCTATTCCGGATGGATGATTTCTATCTAGAAGCAGAGTTCCCGAGTAAAACGATCCCCAGGAAGGATTCCATGGCTGATTGATTCTAGATGATCTCTAATCAAGCCAAGTAAATTGGGGTGATCGATGTACCGCGATTCCCGGGCGCGATGAAACCTCATTGCCGCCAGATTATCGAGGTTCCTTCGACCGTCTTTGGCTTTTGCAGCAAATTGAAAAGGTGTTACGACCTTTTCTAGAAAATCGTTTCGGTGCCATGGCGTTCTAAAAGTAGAATGCTTCAAGTACATTCACAACTATTTCACTTAGACTTCGATATGATCCACTTTAAAGATATATTCCATTATCAAACAAAATATCTTTAGCGCAATAGAATCTTGCTTAAGTTTTAAGAAGCTTGTCGGTTTTAGTAACAATGTTTCGACGTGGAAATATATATTCTCGATGAGTAGACACGTGGGGATTCGTTAAATGGACCTTTTTTACATCATAGACACTTCTGTTGGAATTTATAGCTCTAGGTCTGCTGCTTATTCCCCTTGAACTGCCGTGCGTTCAATCTCCCTTCAATAATTGTTTTTTACAGCCGTGTTTATGAGCGCTGGCCAATGTTACGCATTACGCGTGGCAGTGATTGCGTATCTGCCTCTTGGACTGTATCGGAATGAGACGGACGTTGTGCGTGTGAGTTCATGCTCTACTTTCAGCCTTCTCTAATATCGAAGAAGGAAGCTCCCCCGTTCCAACTTGCCGACAATAACGTTAGCGCAATGAGAAAAGAAGGGAATCGCGCTTTTATGAGAACTTCAAACGCTCTTCATGTAACGAGCCGTTGATAGTGCGGTGGATCTCTTTTCACGGTATTAATTGCCTTTCAGTAAATTCATTATTTATTAGCCGCCGTCTAACGTACTCATGATATAGTTTGCAGGAAAATTCCTTCTCGACTGGCTGACGATAGCAGTACGATTTGTGACGTTAAAACGTATAATGAAAGCCATTTGAAAGTCAAATATTCGGGAAACGGCAACGATTGCGCGTTACTTTTCACACTTTATTGCGCGAAAACGGTATTCCTGCACGGTGAAAAAGATTTATCTGCTCCATTTCAATGTTCTCTCCAACGAACTAACCGTTCCTGCGCGATAACCTGAGATTCGATTAATTTTAGAAGTGCACGTAGGTATTGTTAAGAAAATTCGTTGTTATTTCGAGTTGTTACAGCTTCTTCTACAACAGGTGCACTCTATAAAAATACGTAACTTAATACATTTCTTCTTGAGCGCGCGAAGCTAGCGGCAAAGCGGGAAAATGTTAAGGGTAAATGAGCGTAATGGGATCTTGGAGAAGCGAAACGAAATGAAGATGCGGTAGCGTCAGTGGTAGCGTTTTACTGGATCGAGAGCTTAATGGGGTTAACCCCGGCTAACCCACCTATAATTAAAAACAGAACATGATCCGGGACGAATCGGCATTATTGATCTGAAACTTACAGGCCGATGTAGCGTTGGTTAACATAGCAGTAGTAGCTTGTTCGCAAATCGTCATACGATTTTACGTCTGTTGAAAATCAGATTTTTCCAACAAAAAGACGACATGCAAGTAAGACTTCTTAAATAGAGTAGATAAAGTATCATATTATTAGGTAGAGGAAACGTACTATAATTATTGCAGATTATTAGACGTTACTGTCGTTAACTAATCTTTGCAAAGTCAGCATATTATTAAATGTTGTTAAGGCGATTTATTCAATTTCTGTATTTATTTGCTTAACGGAAAATGATTTACTCCGCTTTCGGATTATTGAATAGTGTGTATGCCTTTATGGGTTTCCAAATTAATACGTTGAAGAAATTTCTAGGTTCTTACGTTATTCCAGCTAATCGAAAGTGCCCGCAAGCAAACCTTATTCATGTCCACATATCGTAATTGAAAGAAATCAACGGTTCTACTCCCGCGACTGCTGCGCTCATAATGTGGTTATTAACGGCTTCATAAAACGCAAACTATCGCTGTATCGATCCAGTTCATTGTAACTGCTGGCCTAAGCGATTATCTGGAATCATTACAGACAGTAAATCAGTATCAACGATCGAGAAAATATCGTAAACTATCTTGCTGTTCTCCTATTATGACGGCGAATAGGAAAACGTTTAGTGTCGATACAGGACAAGCTTATGAGATGCTAATTAATAGGTACATTGCAAATAAACAACGAAACATAAGTGGATAATTATGGCGCAAACATTTAAGCGTTGATCAGAATTGTACTAACGTTGAAAAAATCGTGTAATTATTTTTTTCTTCGATTCGATAACATGAGTGATTCTTTTCTTTACAACACGTTCCTTTCCTACTATTAGTTTTCGTAGTTATTTCCATTTCATCCATTTAGTTTCGTGTTTCTTACTCGAAAACGTTGGCCACGCATTTCTTGTTGTGCATTTTATTACATTGGTTTCGAACTAAAAACGATTGTCAGTCTTCCTCTGGCCGGTTATAAATGAATGGTTTGCGCGAGCAGCGCGCTGTTAACGCCGATATTTGCAGATAGTTAACGGCTTCATAGAACGCAGTCGGCTCTGTTTGCCATGATAATCGGTCGAGGTGGAAATCGCCGACGCTGAGTACCGATGCGGGGCGAAACCAAGCGGGGAAAAAACGGCAGACGAATGGCCGACAGTCCGTTTTACGAGGTTTCGACGGTATGAAGGAAAAAGTTCGGCAGAAATGCGCGTCCTTGCGCTTCTTGCGCCAGTCTGTGCAGCACCTTGTTGATATTTTTGCGAGTCACTGTGAACCTCTGCGCGTTGATGATTACGTCGATCGCGAAAAAATTGGGGAAACTGCGAGGAGCGATAATATTGCTTGCCTCGCCGGAACGATTTTTTTTAAATAGCTAACGTTCCGTCCGGGGCATTCGTGCGTTTTCCGCCGCATAATGGTTACTCCTTATCGTATTTGCACACGGATCTGTCTTCGCATTACACTTGCTTGGTAAATTTAGCTGCTAATGATTTCCTTTTTTAGAAGAACTTCCCGCGCGTACCTGACGATAAGATAATTTATTACAATATATACGACTCTACGTGTTACGCTGCATGAAATTGGATATTCATCTGTTCTTTACATCTCGATCTTTAAGTTTTATATTAACAATATTCTTTCATTTTGTATATCTATGATAAAAATAGGAATTTAATTGCACGTGTCCCTGTTAGCACTTTGATATCTGATCGTAAATGTTGACTTTGTGTACCGCCGTTAATTTTTCGTTATACCTTATACGACTAATCTGAATCTGTCGGATCTATCATCGGCATATTTCAAGTGCCCGGAGAAGCGAAACGAAGAACCATTAGACACGTTGGCAATGTGTTCCGGGCGATTGGTCATCGGTCGAAGAGGCGATTGCTGGTTCATTGAAATTTTAATAGTTCCGCAATTATTGGCGTGTCGGGGCGTATCGCGGCCCAGGGAACTGGCTTCTGGGAGAACGAAGCTCGGCGGACCGTTCCCTCAATCTTTCGAGGGGAAGAAAGAAACGAAAAGTCGCGACGCTTCTCCCGGCGAATCGGAGGCTGCCGCCGGGACGATATGCTAATTTCTTGATAGGTAAGTAAGGCACGTAGGGGGATCGGCGCTCAGTAACCTCACAGTTCTGTCGAATCGGTAATGGTTATGGCCGTTAATGGCCACGTATTTCAACCGGATCGGCGAACGTTTCGCTGTAAAGGGCTGCCCCCGTCTTCCATCGTTTTCGCTCCGGAATATACTTGTTTCACGATCCTCGCCAGGAGCGTTTGATTGATTTTACGTTTATTATTACAAAATGTTGCCCTCTTAACTATCCTCCCTTCCCCTCACCGTCACCATTTTGTACGAAAATACGCCAGGAAAGTACATAAGAATTACAATGCGTCTCTGTGTGCTACGAAATTACAAACTAATATGTACGGTCGTGGTGAATGTTAACTTCCTTTCCACCGCTATATCAGCAGTAAATTATGGACAATTTCTTACGCCTTAATCAAGGCAATTCTATACACACTAAGATGTTAGTGATATAATTTTGCTACTTTATCAATACATTCTTTATTCTCGTTTCTACAATTGTATCGTATTTTGACAATTCGGCCGATAGGTTCCTGGGTGTTCCATGCTGTTCCAATAACCGGCGTTTCTGCAGTGCGGAATACAAAACGTGATCGCCGTTGCGAGTGCAACAATTATTATTATATCATCGTGTGATGTCAAGAGGTCAAGCGTGCCAGGACTACGTATGGACGTAATACCGGCGTATCCTTATAACGCCGCATCTTCTCCGCCCTGTACGCCGAACGCGAGATTCGTAATTATCCGGCGGACCGCCTCGATCCGATATTTATGGGATCGAGAGTGAGAGATCGAAATCGATTGGCGCGTTGGTAGTCCCGTTTCTACGGCCAACTGCCTGTCCTACGTGCAATTATCTCCAATCGCCAGTTTCCTAAAGTATGTCTCAGTAGATTCCTCATTTTATAATAAACTGTCTGATTATTTTGAAACAGAAGCTTAGTTTTCAAATATTTCTACCGTAGGAACGGACTTAGGCAAACTGGCGTACCGTTTGTATTTCTCGTGTTTAGTATTCAAATGGCAATGTCTCTCTTGTAATATCGCGCTTCGATGTCATTAATACGTCGCTTCGAAGAGTGCAACTGCAACTAGAAGATTAACAGGATCGCCGGGGTTTGGGGTTCTCACAGTGACCGTGGTGCCGTTGCTGGAGAATAAAATTGGTTTTTATTAATATCGCATTATCGGGACCGGCCGGTGGAACATTTACCGTTTACGGCGGTTCCAGGAAGAGTACGGCCTCGTAATGGCACCCTGCCAGTCTCGACCGAGTCGTTTCCCTTTTTCTCTTTCTGACCGTCGAGAAACTCCGATTTGCTCGGACGGGACATCGCCTTCTCTCTGTCTCTCTTTCCCTCTCTTTCGCTCTCTCCCGCTCGTTCCCTGGCCGTCTTCGACTTGTTCGTTTGTCCGGCCAATTAAAATGTCCATCGCCTCGAATATCACCACGCCGGCAAGCTTTAATTCCGCAAATACCTGCCATTTCGCGTCATCGCATTAAATTCCATATTCGCCGAAAGAACGTATCGGCCGTCGGTGCCTGGAAGCGAATCGCTGTGCATTTAAACATCTCTTTCTCACATTCCCCGCTAACGAAAACTTTTTAATTAAAGGGGAATGTGTACAAGATTACCCGCCGACCACAGACGTCCGACAGTCGTCTACTTTTCATACATTGTATTGTACATTTAGAAACGAATTTTGTACAAAAATGACTGATGATAATTTCTTCCCACATGATGCTACTACATCCACTTTGTCATTACTCGTGACGTCTTACATGCACTTTAGTACTTTCGGTTCTTCAACCTTTGCCTTAATCAACGGGAATAAACTTCGTTCGCGAGACTATGTGTTGGTTGGTGCCGGCAGAAGAAACGGACGATGACAGCACTTTCTGTCTTCCCCTGACATGATTCCAGTGATGCAATGAAGGAGCGAAATCTCCTGTGTGCGCGACACGCGAAGTGCTGGCCGAAGACCTTGAACCGATCCGAGTGAAACAAACGTGCGTAGTAGGACGTGAGGAACGACCGTTTCAACGGGTTGCATGTCCTTTCCTTGGAGAAACGTACGTAACGATTTACTTCGGGTCGTCGATACGAGGAGTGCCTACACTTGGCCTTTGATTCATTCACTCGGCCCGGTCTTCTCGCTTTCTCGCGTTCTCTCTCTATCTCTCCCTTTGTCTCTCTCTCTCCCTCTCTCTCCCTCTCTCTCTGTCTCTCTGTCCCATTTAGGTCGTGCGCCTGTGTCCGTGTCCGTAGTTGCATGGATGATGGCGTGCCAACGCCAGGGCTGTCGGTTAGGTCAGGTTTTTAACGGTCACGTGATCACGTCATCGTGCGTGCTTCTTCAGCGAGAATGGACCACGCGAAGCTACAACGCCGTGGCCCGCGCCAATCGTCACGAATAAGAAGAAGAAGAAGAAGAAGAAGAATCGAGCGCTTTGTCCTGTCCTTTATCGACGACGCTTTTTCTTCCGTACCTGCCGACTGCACCGGCTTCCCATTGACCTTCCCCGATAGCCGATAAAGGATCCGTCCGTTCTTAACGACGTTCCGCCGGAAGTTGCCTGACAGTCGTCCTCGACAATCCTTTCATCTTGTTACTACTTTTACGGACGAAATTCCTGCTAGTCAGTCAACATTGCAGAATCAACCTCGGCGAGCCGTCGTCTCGGAAGTGGAGATGTTTCGGGAAAAACACGCGGCCAAGTGGAATTAGAAAGCGGCGCGTCGTAATTGGAAACATTTAAAGGCTGGCCGTGGTTATGAGGACCGGCTGCTGCTAAGCCGATGGATATTTGTTGTGGATCGGCAATTACCCGGCGCATCGTCGTATTATAAATGTCGCCGGAGATACGAGACTGGCGGTATCGGTGTAAAACTAAAAGCCGGCGTGCGCCGGGCTAATCGAGGAATCGGCCCTTGCACCTGTCCCTTCACGACGAGAAGTAGCAGAAGCAACGAGCCCACGGAACGACGGAAAAGTATTAAGGCGCGCCTACTGCCATACTACTTTAGATACGGCCGGGGCACGGGCTTCCCGAGGAGGAAATGTTTCGCAGATGCGGATGTCCATACGAAACGACCCTTGTTCTCGATAACCAAACATGCAATTATCCGATCGTCCCGCGATTATAATGACTCCTCGTCTCAGGGCGAGCTAATGGCTCGATGTTTCTCAATTTCGCCTCAGTCCACGCTCGGTTATATTATCATACACTTCCGACAGGACCGTCCCCGCTTTGCGAAACTTCATTTCGTGCTGTACCTTTATGGGAAACGCATAACGTTCCGAGCCCGTAACTGTCCTAACGAGTACAAATGTGCAATGTTTGAGGATGAGTTTGGTGAAAATGTTTTCAATGTTTTTACAAATTGAGGTGCTGGGAATCGTTTCAGGTGAGTGGATTCCGATCCTTCCAACTTATACTGATCTCTCTCACTCCTCTTCCTATGTTCAGCTATCTCGATACGTAAATTGTAAATGTGAGAATAGAATAGTCGACACATCTGAAAGCACTGACAGTGATGGCAAAAATGACTTGAAAAATGTTACTTGTAATGATATCCACGCTAGTATAGTACGGTCCGCTAGAAAAATGCCAGGTAGAAAAGGAGAACACTATTTGACAATCTTAATTTAACAATCACAGATACTGCCCTGATGCACGGATTTCTACGATATTCTGGGTGAAGCAATACTTGTTGTAGTTGTAGAATTAATTACAGAAAAATAGAATTAAATACAAAGGAATCTCTTTGCCGACAATCTGTTAAGAATATAGTGACTACCTTTATAAATAGTAATGGATGGACATTGTTTTGAAAGAATCATTTTGACGTATTGTATTGACTCATTCCTTATTCCGTCTTTATGCATTACCACTTCTGCCGAGGCTGACGACCCGTGTGTCGCTCGGTTTTAAGCAAATATAAGCGACGTAATAAAGGAAGAAAATGAAATTACTGAGTTTTTATGATCTTAATGTTATTTAGAGTGTACAACTTTTATTTTAAAGAGAGCACTACTACTAGGATCTCATAAGTTAATCCTAGCTAGAAAAACGAGCGGATTGTGGCTCACCGAGGACAAAATCCACCCTAGAGTAAAGTAATTAGATCACACGCCTCAGGTAACAGCAGGGGTGTCCAACTTTCTGTAAATATCCAGCTAAAAATTCGTAAAAGTCAAGTAGGAGAATTTCACATTGGACACACGAAACGGTGCGTATTTCAATGAAATTTCCGTTAATTTATTAGATCCAACGAAGTAGGAGCCACGGGTAAGGTTATTTCCAAAACAATTTCCCGTATTTTTGCGATTTTCACCGAAAAAATGTGATCCCCGAGGCGCAAGGTAGAGCCGCTCGTCCATCCGTTGCAGTGAATAAAGTGGCATTGCAACATTTTTGTAGTGCGATCGTGTTTTTTGCGCGTTAAAAAAGGATGGCATAGTTGTTAATGTAAAGTGGTGACAGGGCGTGGTTTGCACACCCCTGATGGGCGAGGATAGGCTGATCAAGGGGTGGTAAACGAGATTATTTTGATCCCGAATCCAACAAACTCAGACTGATGCCTGCTAACCGCAGCTCTTCCACTCGTACGCCTCGAATAATCCAATAGTTCACCAGCACTACGACACAACGCTGGCTTATACACGATGTATATCTTCTATCTAATTTATGCCCGACGTAACGGCAATACGGATATACCGGCTGGAGTTGATCGGTTATCTAACGTCTGGTGACGAGCTCAGATCAACGGAAGACTGTGAAATGTCTCTTTGCGATCCTATGGTGGATCTGTCGGTTTTAAATCGTGCACGACTCTGCCATCCTGGCTCTTCGACAAAGTGAATAGTTTTATTCAATTTTTCATTGCCCCTGTGCAGGTAAAATTGTTTAACCGTGCAATCGCTGAATCGAACCGATAACGACAAAACGAACGATAAGAGTACATTCTCAGCGATGCTGAGCCAATATTGCTCGTACATTTCTTATTTGCCAGCTGAACGGTAGGTGGAAATTTCGATTTTTGATACCGACCTGACACGCAAAATATTACACCGGGCCAGTATTATTTACACCAATTCATTACATATTTTACCGCGTAGCACTGAAAACGAATCATGCGTAATTATCCAAGCATTCCTACATTGGGAAAATATTATATCTCAATTTCTACAAAAACTATCAACCTCAATTTTGTCATTGCATTTAAAAGATATTTATAGATTACTGTAGCGAGAGATTTCGACTAATGCCGTGGTTCTATCGCGTTACTTTATATCCTCCTACTTTAAGGATTCCCCGGTATGACGTGAACCCGATAGAGTCCCTGACAAATGGACTTTTTGTTGCTACTTGCCAACGGAAAACGACACCGTCGTTTTGATACGCAACGCAGGAGGCATGAGACTATCCATTGAAAAAGTTTAGCCAGGGGCGGCTGGCGTTTTCTTCGCCGAAGATTAGGTTGCACCCTTCACTGGTTCACGTTTCAATCAATGCACATGCTGCATACAAAAGCTCCACGTCCGTGCACTTTGCTCGCAGTTGAGCCGCGTCCACCCGCTCGTGTGTATCCAGCCCAGCTCTCCCGACGATGCTCGGCCTGCCGTTGTCGACTTTCAGGGAAATTCTCCGTGAAAAAGTGTCGCGATCCGTTGCTCATTACTTCTGCTTCGCCTGGCCGGCGCACTGGCGTTTATCTACCATCAATTTGTGTCTGATAAGCAGGTAAAACGTCGCGTGATTTTCGAGTGGCTTTCGATGTCATTATACCAGTGATAAAATTCATAACTTATGGCAGTGTGCCCCTTCATCATACACCGATAGCGCTTTCCATAGTTAGAACTTTTCTTCGGGCCAGCCATACTCAGGGAATTTGCATAATTTCATAGAAGCCCGATCAAGTGGAGGATTTTGTAGAGTTCGATGCTTATAGTGATATCGAGTTCTGCCGAACATTTGCATATTAACTATTTTATTAAAAGTAAGTCAATAATTTTTCGTTGAATAACATTCGCTGCTACGATGAAGCCACGTGTTTCATCTAATTCTTATACATTCCATACGATATGTGATATTTCAAAACGGCTGGACAACGTAAGAGAAAATCATTGTAGTAAAGAATTCTCCCTTTATCTGAGAATCGTACGTACATCGAAAATCCATTACCGTTCCCATTTACATAGATAGTGCGTTATATGCGTTTACCGCGAGCAGCTTTGAACATACCATACTCCTGTTTGCTCGTTTTATTTATTGTCGTAAAACGCATCAATAATAGAGTACGCACACCGTGGGAGAATAAACCGGAGCACTGACTTTTATAAGATCTGCGGGATTTACGCTAATGGCGTGTACCTTCTCGATGCTCGAGGTTGTGTCCTATCCCATCCTCGTAATTCGTCTCGCCGTCTGCCGAGTCGAAGACCATCCTCCTGGTTCTGGCAAGGTGATTAAGGATCCCAACAAAATCATCGAAACCCCAACGTAAGACCCGCTGGTTACACCTCGAGTAGTAGTCGCGATATAACACTGTAATCTCGAGCTGACTGGCTCTCTATTTCTCTCTCTCTCTCTCTCTCTCTCTCTCTCTCTCTCTCTCTCTCTCTCCCTGTCGTACGACTCAGGCGGGACTGTTGGCAAAATTTGCATAAGGCCCATAGAAGTGCGAAACCCACCGTCCGTACTACCCGCTCTTCACGTAAATCCTAATTGTACCGCCGTTAGGTCCGTCCGCCCAAGGACAATCTGCTTAACGACATCTTCGGGACCGTATGTTCATCGTTTGCTCGAGTTAATAGAATTGAAATGCAGGTGTATCTCTCGTAATACCGGCTTAAATGTACAATTTAATGCCGAGTTTTACGGTGTCTTTACTTCATTCACTTCGATTATCCTTATACATCATCGTAACGGTAAACGTAAATATCCCTCCACGGAAGCATTGAAATCAGAAAATTTGATAGTTCATAAATATTAGCGGATCCAGGATCGACATGTTTTCCTCACCGTTTGCGGAGTTTCAAGTGGGTACCATGCGGAGCACCCATTGAGAAATTCAAGTGTAGGCGTATGAATGCATGAGCGCATGTAAATTGACGTATACGCGTGTCTCTGGCGGGAATCATAAATATAGCGATGCACGTAGCTGGGGCGATTTCAACGAATCGTGAGCGAGTTATCGGTAATATTACGAAAGGAGCAGCGAAGCAGGTAGTTGCAGGTATAACAGCGTTGGCGAAAGGTCGTGCTTCGTGATACTCTTGTTACCGCGAAGACCTTCTAAGAACGGAGCAGATAACCGTGCCGGTGACAAGTGCGAAGCCTTTTCAAACCTTTCGACGCCCATGGAATCTCTATTCGCCTTCCTTGAGTCCTCTCGATCGGACCTCAATGGAGACATCAACGCGTTTTATACCCAGTCATTCGCTGCACGAATCGAAAAATGTTCGTAAAGCCGAATTTCCCACGTACCGACGACGATAATCGTCACGATAAAGGCTTCACTTAAAATTCGACGTTAATGACCCGTTCGATATGCGTGAATGAATCAAGCGAAGAGGAAGCTTATCCCCGGACGTAAGGACGTGAGCAGTTGTCGGGTTAGACTGGCTGTTTCTCGTTTTACGTGCGATGCCACTGAGGAGTGTGCATGAAACGCGGTGGAAACGTGAACGCCGATGCCCAGGAGTGTGAAAGTGAATCTCAGCCGGTGGATTCGAGAAAAGGGAGATACGGAGGAAGGTAAGAATCGCGTGCTCGGGGAGAGAGGGGGGGCGAACGAAGGAAAGGAGAATGTCGAGGAAGAGAGAAACTGGGAAGACGAAAAGACACGGGGAATGGGAAAGGGATGGAATGAGGAGTACTGAAGAGACCGTGGGGAGGGGGAGGAGGAGGGGGGACGTATGGATGGGACATTGGAAGTTCGTTCCGAGTTCTCGAGTGTTTCGAGCTCGCTTCGGACAGAACCGGGGGATACAAGGTCCTGGTATGCAGTGATATCGACTCATTACCATGCCGGGTGCAGGGAGCAGGGTGCGACTTTGCATCCATTAGGATAATTGCTCCTCTAAGTCTCCAGGAGAAACAGAGGTTCCTTACCTCCGACTTCTCCTCCGACTGCTTTGCGCGCAAGCAGACCACGCGGCGTTATGAATCACCGGCTGGCGCCAAGTCCCGGCTTTACTAATTTCAATAAAAATTCTTTTCATATTTCCCGCGGCAACGTGTACGCGCGTACAGGATAATAACACCGAGAGCGGAATTCTACGTCAAATGGGAGCGAATTCGCGGCCAATCCGTGTACGTAAGGTAGGAATAGTTTGAAGAAAACAGCGGGGAACTCTTACGATTCCATCTTTTCCTTTGGTTCTTCATTTAGCAGGATGTCTCGGCGATTTAATAAATGTATCGGAATCCTCATCTGAGGATTTACTGTTTAGTGCTTAAGTTTCTGTAGAATTATTCGCCAGTGATTCTTACGATATTTTTAATGCATTAACGCGCGGGAATTATTCATGACTACTTTCGTGCGAATTCTTTCGGTGAAAGAGCGGCCGATTGAGTTTGGAGGCAGAAAACGAGGGACGCGCGTGGGTGCGTTGCGTCTGTTAAAATTCCGGGCCGTCGGCGACGGCCGCATGCGTTGTTTCCGCCGTCGGGTAGGACAGTTGCCGGTAATCGACGCGATAAATCTGTATCGGCCGTCGAGGCTTTTCCGTACAGAGACCGTCGGTGGACAGGAGGGCGTGGCGGAGGGCCAGAGGGGTGGGGGGAGGGGAGGGCAAGACGGGGAAGAAACGATTCCATTAGATAATTAATTTCACCTTTAATGAGTCCGCAGGGACGTATGTTAATGCGGGAGCGTTGGATATTTACATTTACGGTAGCCACACGAACGAGGCCCCCGGACTCTCTTTGGACATTCACGATGTTAGCCTATACCTGTACGTACCTGTGAAACGAAACAGATACGTCCTGCCATGTTCCCTACCTGGTCTTCTCTTTCCCTCGTCCGCCTTCGTCGTCCTCCGTTTGCTCTCGAAAGACGTATTATCTTTCCTCGTCTTTCTTCGCCACTCTTTTTTCTCACTGCGTTTCCACCGCGCGCTCGCCGCTCGAAACTCCTCGCTGCATAGCCCGATCCGACGGAGTCCCGGGGAAGACGAGAAGGGACGAAACACGGGGATCACTAATCTCCGTCGAGGGAAAGAGAGGCTCGACGGCCAGGGGCCAACATCCGATAAATGGATTTCAGTCCGCACTCGATTGCTCCTTTTCTCTTCCTCATTTTGCACTGGAACAGCGCAATTTGCTTTTTCTTTTCCTCCCACGAAATCTGCATTATTCTGCCCATTAATACATGTCCAGATCCGAAGAAGATGTACATCGTACTGTTCCTTCGCAAGTCAGTTTCGCGGAGTAATTGAGCAATGGAGTGACTGATAAATTCTTGACATGAAACTTCTACTGTTTCGCGGAATAATAAATTCATTTGTCAATACCTCTTCGTTTGAACCCAAGAAAGGTGTACAGAGAAACGATATTCAACATACGCGAACGATCATAATATTATTTTTATTCTTAGCTACAATGCATTCCTAATGCATCAGAGATAAACCGACTTGACTCCGGCGACTGTGCACGATGTATTTCGATGAAACAGCTAGAGGAGCCATGCTTCATGCAAATACATATTTTTCCCTGTGCCGCGTGAATCCTGGTATGCCCTTGGCGCTGTGATTTATATAATAGAAAGGGACGTTTCGATATCGACGGTACACGGTAACGAGAGTATAGAAACGTCGGCAGAAGTTCTCCAAGTCTTAACTGATGATGCAAGGTCGTGTATGGGCCTAGCGGGCCTACACGTGCATACGTGCATATCCACATCTACACGTAAACGTGTAAATGCACAGGGGGTGGTGTAGCGTGCCGTAGGATCTTCCGCTTGGTCGTGCGCGAACAGGAGAAACGTGTACGTTGAAGTAGGAATGGCGTCGTGAGGCTGGGACACGTTGTCGCCGTGGTTGATCACCGCCGACACCTTCCCGGCAACGTACGGGGGTCAAAAACGTCCGGTATAATCGCGGTTCCGCGTCTATTCTCGTCCGTTTCTTCACTTTCTACGTGGCCGATCCTCGTGGCGACACGTTCGTCAAGGAGTTAGTTCCTTTGCCCCTCGGCATGCGTGTCCCGCGCGAGTTTACAGGTTTCCTCTTCGACACCTGTTGGCTTCTAGCCACTTGATTAACGACCGCGCTGCCTAAATCACGCGGTCCTAATACTCCAGCCAATCCCCCCCCCCCCCCCGTATGTGCATCCGCCTTTCTGTGACGTTCCTGCTTGCCCGTTTTTTCATCTTGCCGCACTTATCTAACCAGTTTCAAGCGAGTTTACGGATCATTTTTTTTCAACCTTGCGCTTGCCTTCCGAAATAGGACAGCACGTGCGGAGAAATGTTTATCTGGTCTTACAGAATCGATAACCTTTTATGAAGTGTGCATGATTGGCTCTGTCGCAAACGGAGTCAATTTGTAGAGACACCTTGACTGATATAGAAAAACAAGCTATACACTAGTACTATTTTAAAGAACATACTGTAACGGGCCATTGTCAGTAAAAAGTGTTATAGAGATGTCATTTTTTTGTAATAATGCAATAAAATGCTAGAAAAAACTCACGCACGGTTAAAAAGTAGAGTCTGAATCTTAAGGAACGTACCACTAAGTTATCTTTGTCACTCTTCTTACTGGTCTACTATAATGATTAAGCGATTTCATTTTACACAATTTTTGCATGGCATGGTTTGCCCTATAGATTAGTGTAATTAAATGATAAAATGATCTTACATGGTCGGAGTCGTGCAATAATTATATGACAAATCGAGGAGGGCAAGTTGGAGGCTGCGTTGCGTTCTAATAATTATAGGGAAGCATAAAATTATACACTTGTCTTTTTAATGCTGTTATCGCTGTATCATTCTCAATTCCAGTTCCACATTGCAGGATTTATGTGCGATTAATTTGCTTGCAAGGCATTGGAAAAAAAATCATTAAATGTACATTCTCATTTAATTGTAGAAACCATTTGCATAGGCAGTGAAGTGAACAATATTGAAATAATATGGCTGAGAACCGAAAAGTAGCAAGTTAAGTAATTGTATTCAGAGAACTGGCATTCCCACAGGAGATTTGACATCTTCTTCTTCTTCTTCTTGATGATCCAAGTGTGAAAAGATCGGTACATTTTAATGATCTAGTTTAAAAATTTTTACATTGATGTCGCGTTTCCGTACATACACTGTCCCTGAATACACTAATCGCAGTGTTAATTAATCGTCCGTGAACTGCCATTACGTTCAGAAGGTGTCCACTGTAACGTAAATTGCAATTAACCTGTCAGGAATCAAGTCCCTAGAAAAATAGGAAAGCAGAGCCCCTTCCCCCCCAATTTCGTTCATAAACACCCAGTCTAAATAACATCAACTCTCTATTCAGAGAGGATACACTTGAGTTTATACTCCCTGTTAAAAATGTGAAACGTATCATTAAATTGATACAACGGTACAACGACCTAATTTAACTAAAAACTCAACTATATCGTTCTATTAAAAAGTTGTTGTCGGCAAATTCGTTTCATCGTCGTTCGTGACGATGAAAACGTGAAACGCAAGTGGCTGATTGTTCAGTCGGTTGCGCGGGGTCTAAAAGCCACGAATATCGTCGCGTACACGCGTTCCCGGCGTTGGCGTAGGGCGTTTGGTCGCGTGATCGCGTATAGTTGCAGGGAATTTCGAATTCAGCTGCGTCGAAATTTATTAGGCTCGGCGCTTGTCGTGCCGCACTCTCCTCGGGCGCTGGGTTCTTGAGTTTTGCGCGCGCCAGAAGCCGTCGGGGCCCGGACTTTCGCGTACGTGCAGCTCTCGCCGGCGATATAGAGAGCGAAAGAGAGAGAGAGAGAGAGAGAGAGAGAGAGAGTGAGGGGAAGGAGAAGGTGAGGGGGGGGGTGGGTCCAGGGAGACAGAAAGCTTTCGGCAGGTAAGATTTGTGGGGTTCGCGCGGGCCGATTTAGATGTTCATTTAATTTAGTCGTTCGGCCGAGGTGGAAGGGTGACCACCGCGGGGTGGTTGCCATGCGCGCGGACCGGGCCGTTACCAGAGAATCCCGAGAAAAGGTAATTCATTAACGGCCCCGAACCAGCTGTACGCACCAACACAACACGGCTGACCGACACACAGTGCTTCCCCGGACACACGGCCAGCATCCGCAGAGCCTGTCTATTCCCCGGGGAATAACGAAGCCGATTCGTCCGGCCGATAATTGCCCGGTATATCTGATTGGAGATACCTCGATGACAGATTTATCGATTCCGAGGGCCCCGTCATTTTTTCTCCATCCTTTTTTCCTTAGCCCACGGTGTCGGCAGTCCCTGCACGCGCGCACTCGTGCTAACTGCCAGCTCGCTCAGTGCGCTCAGAAAAATTCAGCCCCACTGACAATGAGACCGAGATATTTCGACGCTCGGCTCTTCACTGCCCCAGGAAATTAATCTTTGACGAAAGCACAAGTTTCAAGTGTCCAATGGGTAGGTCCGAAGGAGTCTTCTCTTTCAAAGATACACAAATAAAAAAAGGTTGTTGACCATCAACAACATGGTCCAAGATATCTAAACACACCGCAGGCAATTGTTGAAAACTTTTGCTGTGAAGATAACAGTTTTAAATACTTATGCGAATTAGTATCGGATTGTTGAAACCTTTGCCCTTCTATTCGAGTTTACTCCAAATAAACAACGACATTTAGAACTGTATAACGCAACGACTACCTCTCTAGCTATGTATATCTTTAATGACGAAACTTACTTGACGATTCATATCGATATTGCGGACGGTGATTTCACGCTTACACAGAAAGTATGAAAAGGTTTAGATTCTCTGATACTTGTGAGTACGGCATCGCAGTCAGATGGTTGATAGGACGTCCATGTGGGAATCGTCGCCGAAGCGCAGTAAACAAAGCGAAGAAGCGTGGGACGTTCAGCGAAAAGCTCAGCGAATCTCTCGGTTAATTGTGTGGATCGGCCACCGATCTCCGTACCTCGATATCTTCGATTTCTGCAATAACCCGCTGTCCACTGCAGCTTCAACCATGCCAGTCTGTTTCTGCGGTAGTTCTTTCAATGATCGTTCATCTTAAATAACTCCCAGCACGTTGATGCACTTCGAATAAACCCGAGGGAGATTATTTCTACGACAATCAGAACACTTTGCAATAAGTTATAATTTATTTCGTTGTTAATGAAGAACGAGAGATGGCAGATTCAGTGGTAAACTGTTCTCTGATTTTTTGATCGTTTAGGACTTTTGAGAAAACTACATGTATTTATGAAAATTATGCTTCGTTTCCGTTATTGACGATTAATTTTGGCTTTTTGACGAAGTGTTGCTTTCAATCTGTGTAAGATTTACGTAATTATGTAATATTATATTAATTTAAGCAAGAAAGTCGACGACCCTAATGAACCCAATGACCGCCAAATGGATATACAAATGGTATTTTTCCACTACTCTTATTTGCCAGCGACATTTTCGCCACTGTTTTTATAATGACGAAATGAGGCGATTGGCAGATCTACCGTTAAATGTGCATTTCTCACTGATGAAATAATTCGTTTGATGCGTAATTCCTTGGAAGGACTGCGATTTAAAGCACGTATATTTCAAGTCGGAGAGATAACAGACGGATAACGGCCGAACGTCTCGTTTCATCTCGCTTCCTCTCGTTTTTCGACTTTACGAAGACGGTTACTTTGAAAGCCATCAGCCGATCAGTCGATGAATGTCGGCCGCCTGAGCTCGGCCGATGACGTTCGTTTTCGCATCGATTACCGGTGATTTACTTATTTGCCTGGATCGTCTGTAAGTGGTCCTAATCTCCGAACGGTAGTTTATGCTGGCGAGCACGCGCTCCAACGAGAATACCACAGCCCAGCGCGGATCATTAATTGGTTACTCAAAAACGCAGTACGTCTCCGACTACGTGTTCATTAACGGATGGGCCTCGGCTACTTACCTGCTCTTATCGTTTCCACGAGATAGCGCGACGTTACACTGTAAATAAAGATTCGACGACCAGTTCCAATGAAGTTTTCACTCCGCGCGCTGACAATGCTCTTAAATAAAGTTCCTTTTGATGGGCCGACCCGCCGATGGCCGGTTCCCATTTATACGCTTTTCCGATAAAAAGTAAAGAAGCCAACGGAAATGGATAGACTTATAACGAGATGATTGTCCTGTCACCGTCTTTGCGTAACTCAGAAAAGGAATTCACTGTAGAAGCCAGACGGACAAGTGTTCGGAGGAATAAAGATCTAAATACTTTTCTGAGCAATTACAGCTGTCATTCCACCATAATTCCGTATTGTCAGTGATGTTTTTAATGTTAATTCCACGTTATTAATGTCTTCGGTAACGACGAAACGCTGCTTTCGCTGTTAAATTAATTGAAAGAAATTTCGATGAATCATTAAATCGTAGCATTTCACTTTTTATTTATTACTATTGGTCAATGTATTTACGTAAACAACCAGATTCGCCGTTATTTCTCCCGTATTTTTAAAGGATCACGCAGTTTGATGCGCGTATGGTGTCTCGTGTGTGGCGCCCTGAGGTATTGGACGAATTAACTGGGGAGGGGGGGGATGCAAGAACCGTCTGATATCTGCTAATGACTTTTTAAGTGCACTTCTCCAGATACCAGGGCATTCCAAGTTTGGTGTTCTAATCTGACTTTAATTCGGCCTACTGTTATATCATCAACCACCGAAGCATCGAGTTTTACATAAAATCTCGTGCGTAATTTTGACGTCGTCATTACGTCCTTCTGCGTAAAAAGATCCTGCAAAATAAAAAACTCGCTGACGCCGTAACAGAAGTGACATTTTGTGTTGCCGGGCAAATACGTATATGTCGTTATTATTATGGAAATATATTTGCTACGATTAGTATTTTGAAACGATGACGTAGAGTGGTATGTTTTGAAGTTTTTTTTAGAAAATAAGTGGTCCGTAGGACACGTAAGATTCGGTGGATTTCGCTTTAAGCGATTCCGAAAACAGGCCGTCTACGTCGCTGTTACTCGCGTTATTTTTTTTTCTGCACGGAGTATAAGGAAGACGAACCTTCCCGCCTGAATTCCAGGCTTAATCGACCGACTTTGTTTGAAAATCAGACTCGATTTCGTTGCCGGGGAAAGACTGGCGCGGTCGGGCCTTCAATCCGGCCTGCCTAAGGCTGACGTCTGTCACGAGATTCGACGCGTACATGTAAATTACATCGTGAATGCAATACCCTAACCACTGTAATCTAGCGACGAGAGAAACAGTAAGACAGAGAGAGAGAGAGAGAGAGGATGGTCGATTTTTCGTGCCCTCACGTGGCTCTCTCGCACTCGTTTTTTTCTCCCTTCTTGCCAACGGAGGTACGGGCGAGCGAAGTACGCGCAGGGAAGACAATAAATCGACGGTCCGGGGTGCGCGTCGCTACGTAAAAAGAGACAGGAGGGTCGTTTTCCTTGTCGAAGAAACGGAAACGCACTTGGCTTCCGAAGCGATTCGGCAGTTTGCCACGAAAAGAAGGTCGCTTTCAAAGAGCACGAACTTTCCACATCCTGCGCAGCACAATCGGCCACATGTCGTGCCGAACACCACGCTGACGCCGGAATTAGTGGTTTTCAAACTCCGGCACCGGATGATCATCTTCTGGCCGGTACCTCCACTCCAAGCCACTGCTCTCGCGGCAACAGTTTTACAAATGTCCGCACGCGTCAGGGCGTATCATCCAGCGCGCATAAATTTTCTACATTGCCTTTGCCGCCGTTCAACAATGAGGAGCAGTACAACCGTCCTACAAAAGTTGATGAACCATCTGTCGACGGAACGTTGAGTCGCTGCTGTACATGGAAACACCGTTAAAAAATAGTATCAAACAAATTGCCATTCGTAAGACACGGTATTACGGTTACTCAAGAAATTTGCTTAAACGTTTTACTCGTTTCAACGATACTCTAACTTATAATCCAATTAATGGATGCTTGAGTAACTTTGATTTATGCAATAACTCCTGGAAAGATACTACACTCTTGCACGAGTTTTACGTGCTCCATATGCGCGAAAGTGAAGGAAGAAAGAGTGTATTACAGAAACAAACTTCTACTTGAAAACTCGTACATCAAGTTTAATGTACGTTAGCGTACGGTGAGCGCAAGGAAAATATGCTTTACGACTCTAATTAGACTAGCTTGAAGATAAATCTACCTTTCGAAAGCGGCTGAGGACGTGAGGTGAATTATTTAATGGACTCGGCCGGACGTTTAGAATATATTAGGATGGAATTCGGCCTCTTTATTCCGTTTCGTCGTAATTCGCCAGGCTAACGATTTCAGATACGTGGCTGCGATTATCCCGAGGACAAGAAAATACGAAATAAGTACAGCACTCGCATGCACTTTGGACTCTCTCGACTAGCATACGATTATAATAATGTGTTTGCACTAGTATAATACGATTCCATCTGTCACGCCAGTTATACGCTGCACATAGCGTCGAGCACATGAGGATATTGTATGCTCCTACAATGTACGTTTCTATGTGCATACGTGCATCGAAGCGATGCTATTGCATATAGCACGATGCTACTGCACAACCTGCCGCATTAGCGCGCATTCTGCGTTTGGCAGCAACATCGATCGTCCCGATCAAGCATTTCATTATGTTTATTTCCTACCGCTATTCGACCGTTTTATACACTTCATACTTCATTTCGTGTAGTACTTCTAATGATATAGTATCTACCTGCAGAGGTGTTTTATGTAAAGTAACTAAGACTGCATAGGACTGCATGTTACATTGCATATTTAATCATGTCATTGTATCGTACATCGGGAAAATATCGTTACTCGACAGTCAATTGTAATACGAAATGGTCATGCTCCGAATATACGTAATATAATAAAGAATATGTAATTCTCCGAAGGGATAACTATGAATTACGAAATGGCATTTGTAGGGTACTTGCGATAATTTTAAATTTAGCGTAGATTTTGAAATTTCGTATCGATAAGGCACGTAAAGATATTTCCGCTCAATAGGAAGCAGATGGAAAACATGAACTGTTGACAACCCTTGGAACGATTGACCGGTGTATAATACGTATTCGTAATGACGTGGATAATAGATTAAAAACTCGAGAGCGTTAACAGTCGGTACGTATGGTCAGTGGTTCGTCGCATCTTAAACGGATCCAACTAGTAGCGAAGCGCGAGTTTCCTTCAGCCTCGGTTCGCTACATTAATTATTCTGACCAACGTACCGACCCAGATTAATTACATCATGATACGCGACGGATGATTCTCTTTTTTACGCACGCAATTTATCGGCAAAGTGCAGCCGCGCGTCCTGCCCGGATTTACCCTTGCGAGACGGCCGAATCAAATTGTTTTCGACGATTTATTCCGCGTCGAAGACGGTATAACCCTGTAGACAGTCGTAAGCGATATTAAAAAATAATGTACCAACAGAATCATTGCCCGAAAGTATTTTAAAAGATATATATTACTCTAAAAATGCATCGAAAGCGTTTAATTTAACATGTAAATGCAATTTAATAATACTTTATGTAAGAGACCATAAAGACTGTCACCGTAAGAAAATATACGATATTAAAGTGTAAAGAACAAGTGGTGTTCCAATACAAAAAGTTATATTGCAAAATAATCGAGCTTACGCCTTAAGGCTATCGGTACGTTTAATCAGTTAATAAACGGACGTATAAATTTCTTTAGCTTATTTGGTCGAAATATCAAATTACCTGGACACTGGGTGTCGACTGAAAATTATAGGAGCAGTTCGGCGTCCACAAAAGACATCTGCACGCGGTAGTCACATCCGGCAGCCGTAGCATGGCATTTTCATTTTTCCATTAGAATATAATTATACGCGCGGGCAGTTCTAACGTGTACGAAGCATTATCTGGCAGTAAAGCAAGTCATAATTCCAGAACCACGTGACCGATACCGGCTTATCGCGACGTAAGATCTGACCCGATAAAATCAACCCCGCTGACTTCGTACCTTTTGGCTGGATACGTCAAGAAACCACCGAACTAGAGGATAATTAATACCCCGGAATATTAAGGTTATTAAGGAAAGACTATCTTAAACAGTTTTACGGCATGTGCAGGACAACCAGCTGACTGATATCTGAGTCACCCGAATTTTGCTCTTCGAATTGTCGCTTTTCAGGAGAAACCGAAGATCAAAAAATGGCACGGCACTTATATAATTGTAAATAATTAACACTTAAGACCATTACGTGATTACCATTTTTAAATGGAACACGGTTATGCATTTGTGAGAAAGGTAATGCCTGAATTTCATAGCTGATGTATTACAACAAACAAAACTAACTGAAATAATGATTGAAATCGCAGTGAACGCTACAAACTTGACCAAGGAAACCCTGATTTTTATTTGATCTGCCGTAATGATTCTGTAGGGATTATTTTCCCATTGATTATCAGTGTGGCAGCGATAAAACGCGGTGAACTTTTCGACTGGCAATTAGAGACACATGAATTTGTTCCTCTCGATGAAACGTTGAGTGCATCACGGAATGCAATGGCTGGATATTGAATTTATAGGGACACGAAAGGGGGGGGGGGTATGTACGTGTGTGTATCACCCTCTTGCGACGGGGCTATCGGCATGACCATCTCTCTTGCCGCGGGAGAGCTACCATCGCGCTACCCTACAGTGTCTGCCACCCCGGAATTCACGGCGGTCTATCTACCCTCGAAAATCCATAGTGGACCCACCCTTGACAGCGCCTGCGCGTCTCCTTGCTTCATTCCGACAACCACCCTTGGTACACACCCCTCCTCCCTCCGGCCTCTGCCCCCCCTTCCGCATGCAGAAGAACCGGTCGACGTACGTATGTATGTACGTAGTGAATAAAACAATGCAGTCACCGGTCCCGCCGTTCGGCGAAAAAGGGGACGGAGATGGTAGAAAGCGAACGCCGGATTAGGCAGACACAACTTCCATTGCAGATCACAAAATGGCGGATGATCGTCAAAGCTCGGTAAACGCAAATCTCATCGTTGAGTCGCGCGAGAAATTGCAATATCCGCGAAGACGAGTGCCGAGTTTACCAAAATTTTGGAATATCGAGGGCGAATTAGTTAGGAAAGAACATTTTTTTAGGGTCGATTTTAACGTTACGTATTGCTGAAAAAGGGATACAGAAAATAAGGTAAATGTAATAACAACTTTGCACGCGAAGCAAAGTTATTCAAATGTACAATGTATTATTTATGGTCATTGTTTATTTTTTAATATAAGTAAAAGAATCATTGAAGTGCTTATCGAGGTTAATGAGCTATCTTCTTTGCATTCCAAAGATGATATACCTTGTAACGGTTTCGTTGCGGAATGTGCTTTGTACATAGAATATCGATATAATTCTTTTGCCACGCGTTGGAGAAACGCGAGGCGGAAAATTAAAACCAACAAAACTAGCCTCGACTGGAATTTAGCCCCCTGATGGATTTGAGAATGGCGTGCAGAGCTTCTAACGTGGCTCCTTATAATTCTCGTTATTTAATTCTAATTTGGCAGTCGATTACGAACGTAATTTGTCAATGCGTCCGCGTTTCTATCTATCAGTCGTAGAATCTGACATTTCTGTAGGAAAATATAGATATATCAGCGATTCAGAGTTTTATGGATTACTGTAATCTCGGTTCAAGAGCATTCATAGTATTTTTTATAAATACATGGTATAAATTCGGGACAAAATTGAAATATACACAAATTTATCATCACTTTTACAATGCACATACAAATCGAATTTTTATATAAGGCCAATTATAATTGAAATGATGTAAAAACTAAACCTTTCCGATCTTCAATAAGTTTTATGTACATATTGAAAAACGGTACATACAAATATTTTCTTGCTACAATATTTTAATTAAGATATTTAGAATATTGCATTTAGTTTGCGAATAACGAGCAACGTTTTAATATAATCACGAAACTTGTCTGGCACGAAGCATTATGGCTATATTTTCGGGATGAAAATTGGACCTTTCCTTAACGACGCCTCGAGTATTTCTGGCCATTAGGCCACAGTCTGGAGCTCGAAACGTCGGGGTATACACGAATGTTTCGAGTGCGTTATACCGTGTCACGGTTCGCAGAGTCGATAGGTATCTATACGCAACTGGCCTAATGCTGACGGGGCCTTGCAATATACGTGTGGATTGCCACGAGGGGCTTGAGGAACTTGGCGCGTTATCACCTGGCCAACCTGGCCGATCGGAGCCGTGCGTCACTCGTAACGCAAGAACCTCGCCTCTGAAACCACTGGATTTCCTATTCTCCCAGCTGGGAACGAGAACCGATTATATAAATTCACAGGTCCCAGCTAGCCGCGTTTCTGCGGTGTCTTTCGTATTGTTCCGTGAAATCTATAATTTACCACGTGTCTGTCATCGCCGCAGTGTCATTCCGCAGTTACTGGTAATGGCACAGCAGCGATACTCGTAGTTTCATGCCTTCTTTCGTAGTTTTGGAGGGGACACGCCCCCCAGTCAGCTATCAAGGTTATAGTTACGAGAAAACGCGTATATTAACACTTGTGTCTCTGTTCGACAATTGGGACGCAGAATATGATTCCATTTATGTAAATGTTATCGAAAATTTAATATGTATTCCAACATGTAATGTTCGACATATTACACTTTGCGTTAATATTAGTTGTAAGTTTAATGTATTCATTTTTGCGAAATTTATAATACGAGTCTATGATAATCCTATATAACTAAATACATAGCTTATCATACTTTCTCAAATGGTATCATCTTTACCACGTTCTATCGGCGAAGTGAAAACGAGGAAACGCGATAGTATCCTGATTTCCATTTTCTTATGAATATCTCATAACGAATCCGCAGAGTAATGAGAAAGAAATCTGTTACGCTTGGCGAAGACCAGTGTGTAATGCGTCGTTTGTTGATGTTTGTTTTTTATATTCCAACAGCAATTACGAATGATCAATACATGTACCTACATGTGACATTCGGTCATTAATATTCATTGGTTGCCTTCCTGTCTTCATCATCTGTTCTGTGCTAGATATCTTCCCAGCTACAACAACTCTTTCAATGTCCTTTCACACTTTTCAAGCAACAATGTAATGACAATGGATCTAGCGGCAAAACGAAGTAGTTTAACGAAGATTGAATATTTAATAATTTAATCATACCCTATTACAAAATTATACGGTAAAACTGCGGTATACCGCTTTTATTTTTGTTTATTAATTTCCTGTTTTGGAAAATTCTCATTATAAACATTTATATTTACCTTACTTATTTATACACAATTCCTACGGTTATAATTAATTTCGTGTCGCACAGACCCGCCCAGTACAGCCCGAGTCGTTACACACTACAATTAACTGATGAACTATAAGTAGTAGCGTTGGTCTGGCCCCGTACGTATTTCACACGAAATTTTACCTGTCCGCCGTGAAGTTTTTAATCTTTGTAATGCCAAAGGTATCTCATATGATCTTGGACTTGGTTGTACGCGACGACATTATTAAAATGGCCTCACTGGATCGGGGAAACTTCAATCTCGCCAGAATCGTAACGACGGGCGGATGTAAACGCGGCGAAAAGCCCATAAAAATAGTGACTTTAATTAAAATGCTTAGGGGTTAGAAAGCGTGATGAATGAGTCTGCTCGTCGTATATGCCGTGCCCGTATAACGGCTCCTCACCAACGTCAGAGAGAACTCTATTAATTATTAGATGACACTAAATCCATTATCCACGACGAGAAACGATGGCTGTCTTAAAACACCGGCTTCTTTCGGCTATCATTAGGATTTTGCCTCATTTTTTGTCTTTCTTCTGTACAACATCACCATCTTCTTCTGCCCTCGGTAATAGTCCTTTTTTAATGTATTATATCTACATTAAAACTAATTAATTTAAAACAATCAAGAATCGGTTGTGTATCATTTGACATGATGTAGAATTTGAGTTTGATTAGATTTACCGTAAAATCTAGATATTATACTTTTTATTGTTTTAGTCTATTCAGAGTTAGATTCTTCTTTTAATCATACCTATAATATTTACAGTAGTTATTTTATTTGAAGAGGACAGTAAAGATGTTACTTTGAATTAAATATCCATATATAAATAAGTTGAAGAATAAGTTGAATAAGATTATGTTAATGTAAAATGTTGTAAGTGACTCGGTGGAAGAATTTGCCGCTGAAGTTGAACAACTGCAACGTGTCTTGTTCCCACCTCGACCTGTCCCTGCTTTGCAACGGGGCTTGTCTGCCTCGTTAAATACCTGTATAAGCGGAAGAATAATAATAATTTCCTTAAATACAGGCCTGAGACGGAGTGTCGAGCGGCTTTCTTTGACCTTCAGAGAGTTCCGCATCCGTTCGTCGTGCGATCCTCTCTCCCTGCCCCTTCAGATTCAATTTGATTCTGCATATTAATTTGGCGCCTGACCAATGGCGGAGGACGTCTGCGCAATTCGAAAAGAACGCGCAACATGAAACCGACAGGACAGAAAATACAGAACTAATTAATAGAGTTTCTAGGACTAATTAGAATTCAGTAATCCTTTTACTATTTTCAAATACAACAAAATTAACAATCTTCGTTAGGACGACGAGACTCGATTACAAAGTCGGAATTTATTTAAGCACAGTTTCAATAAAGCACAAATTAATGAAAGTCAACTACATTTTCTTAACGTCGTCGTATCTCCTAATATACGCATGATTTGTTATGATTGCTTAGTAAAGTGTCGTGCACTTGAGTGTACTTCGGCGCGCGTGGTATTCGCCACGGGCAACTGTGTATTGCGGAATTGTCGAAAAGCAATAAGCGTTAGTGGTTTGTTTTTTTTTCAAATATTCCTCATAAGCCCTTACGCCAATGATTGCTAGCGAGGCCACCGTGTAGTAGCCCCTCACTGACAGTTTGCAATGTCATATCTGAATAACTCGCTGCTTTACGCCGAATCGAGCGACCGAGATTGGCGTAAAGATTTCAAATTACGAGCCGTGCCAGGCATTCCCCCTACTTGAGTGACTTTTTTAAATGCAACGTAGCCATACGTTTGTCCCCAGGGTTTCTCTTTATGTCAATCAACCACCATGGCAGCGGCTACTTTTAATTATAGCGGTTCTTTATAACCGAACCGCCCGTTGTTGCTAACGATTCGGCGATGACTCCTCAACGCTGTCGGTTTGCGGACATAACGAATGCCGGACAACCTCAACCGCATATTTAAATTGTTGCAAGAATCGGTGTTTCGCGTGGACTAAGGAGAATTATGGGCATAGCTAGATGTGGAGTTACGAACGAGTCAAAGAAAACGATTAAAATCCTCTTAATCTAAGTAGCTTAAATTAATAAAGTATCTTTATCTTTTCATAATTCTATACTCGTTGCGATACAGTTGATTTTGTTTTTTTGGGAAATATTTTCATATAATTATCTTTATGTGCTGATGTCCAGTAATCATAATAAATTCCATGTAACATGTCATTTGATTTGAAACTGTATTTTTTGCAGTTTGAAACCACCTCAGAAAGATGGCGTGACGAAATCTAATCCCAGTAAACGTCATCGGGAACGATTAAACGCCGAATTAGACACACTAGCATCGTTACTTCCCTTCGAGCAGAACATCCTCAGCAAGTTGGACCGACTTAGTATTCTGAGGCTAAGCGTAAGCTATCTTCGAACGAAAAGCTACTTCCAAGGTAAGTCTAGTTGTATTCGTTTCCTCTAATGAGATTGCTCTTAACAGTCTCTTAACTTACACATATTTTATGTAAGTAAATAAGAAAATTAGTTGGGTAAAAATTAGCTGACTCTTAATAGTTTTACAAGAAGTGCCAAGTTTCTTGATAATTTAGTGTTAATGCAGACGTTCATAGAATATTCGCTAAACACATTCTATGACATAACTTTTTTACGTACATCTTATCAAGGTTTACTCATCGGTGATAAGGATGGTCACATCTTGGAAGTCAGAGTATACGTATGCACATTATCAAATCTAATTTGAACCCTCCTTTAGTATCTGAGTCCAGAGCTCTAGATCCGTGAATAGCCATGTCTTCAAGCCAGCGCGCACGCAAAACTCTCGTTACATTCTCAAAACAATGCAGTCCCAAAACAATGCCGACTTCCGTGTAAGCCCCGTTCTTTTGATAGGCTACTCGTTGATTGCTTACTATCAAAGCTCTGCTCTGGTCATTTTTCTTGTCGCGGAAGTTGCTAACAACTCATTCAATCTTCCTCTTACGAGATTCGAAATTTCTATCAATACGGCAAAACAAGTGAAAAAAGTTAAAAGTGAAAAGATACACAGCAGTAGCGTAATACTTCATTAAATACTATTCGACCTTCACTTCTGTCCGGCGAGTCTGATTTTTCTGGGAAATATGAAAACAGAATGAAAGCTGTCTGGGATTTTTAAACGTCTTGAGGAATTATATAACTACAGAAGCACGGTTTTCTGCGACACGGGCGAGCAATCTCATCTGGCAATCACAATCGGTCGGGGCCAATCGAAGATCGTAGTGAAATAATGTGCAGATGGTTTCAGTCCCTCCGTCCTTCTTCACCGTTTCCCGTTCTTCCCTCTTTGACCCTCATTTCACCTCTCTCTCCTTCCGCCGTTCTTTCTCTCCTTTCCAATCTCACGATGGAGGTGAGTATAGGGCAGGCTGTATCTACACGAAGGCCTCGTAAAGCGACTTTTATACTTTTATCGATCTAACGCCGCTAACTACCAGCATTAAGGGCCAGTTCGGAGGCAATTGCATCGGTGTTAGTATAGCACATGTACTGCGCGAACGGCCGATCACAGCTTTCGCGCGAACACAGTGAAAACCTTGTGACTCTGCCTTTATAGTCGCGGTATTCCCTGATTTCTATCGAATTCTTTTTTCCTCCTGCACCGCCGTACTCCACTCGTTAATTTTATTTTTCATGCGATACTACAGACGCTTTCCGTGCGGCCTGTCAATGCAATAAACGTTGAAACATTGTATTAACCATAAATTCGCGTTATGCCTCTGACGACAATGTCGGGCAAGTAAAACAGGAACTATGCAATCCACTGGAATAATCTCGAATAGGTAGCTGTATAATACGTTTCTAAGTTTGTCAAGTGAATTGAAACACTTAACGAATCAATAACCGTAGAAAAGTACGGTAAAATCAATTGAAAGGGGATAAAAATACGCATAATATGTATATTAAACGAGAAATCTCAAGCAGTGGCCCGTGCAATGCAAAATACCGACAAGAATCGTGGTCCGGCAGAGACCCGTGGAAGAGAAATCCATAGTTGCCTGCTATCGACAATCTCGCGGTATATCATTCAATTGAACCGGCGAATTAATAAGCTACAGGTCAGGTTTTCGCAGCTACAGGACCTTTGAAGTTCCCCACGACGAAGGATACCTCTCGAGAAAGTCATGCCCGTGGAGACGTAGGCGAGGGTGTGGCGTGGAAGGGGTTGAAAATATTTGGCATAGGTCTAAGCGTTCGGAACGGCGGGGGGGGGTGTAACGGCGATGCGAGATATCGGGAGCAATAGCGTATGCAAGGTAATGTACGGCCACGAATCCGGATTGAAGTTGCGCTGCCGGTGTTGTGTGTCGGGGTATGGCGGGAAGCTGCGGGAGAGAGAGCTGAGCGTCCCGGTATCGCGGATCTCGCAGTATATCACCGGAGGGCGCAGGAGGTTGCCCGGAGCTCGGTTAGCGCACTGCCGTTGCTTTCTGGCCCGTTCCCCGGCGTCCTCTTCCGTTCCCCTGGGCTTGCCGTGCGACTCGCACCAAAGGAACGAAGACCCCGGGCCGAACGGTAGCGGCCACGGGGCATTGTTCACACCGTTTTAATAGGTATTCATTGTCGGACCTCAGATCTTCACCGAAGACGCCCAAGTGAGAGTGTCGCCCGATGCCCCGATACCCGGGGGTCCCTGTGCTTTACCCTTCATCCACATTCCCACCTGCCCCCTTGCTCCGCGGACTCCACCCCCCCCCCCCTCCCCACCACTGCACGACCCTCCGCCGATCGTCGTCGTGGACCGTCGTACTCTTCCCATCCGGTCACTTCGTTCTCATCGTGAACGTAGCCCCTTCCTTGCGGTATTCCGAGCGATTCCGACGCCTCGCTGCACCGCTTACATTTGCAACTCTGACTCGTCACAGACAGCACGGAAATGTCGGATCTGAAAGGACATGGTTCATCAACGTCGCGCATGCGGGTCAGCGAAAGTAAGAAAAACCTTAAAGAGAAACCTTAACAGTGTAAAAAAGATACTGTTACGCGTACGGGTATTTCCTCACGGCATTTTAACTTCTTCAACTTCCTTCACAACGCGTATAATGTTCTTTGGGTGTCCTGCAATTAAAATTTCCTGTAAGTACACTGTCCTACCTGTCATTAAAATTTAATTCAATTGATATTAAGTAATTGGAAAGACCGGACGGATTGGATCCGACGAGAATAAATATCCATGGTCCGAGTTGTTGTAAAGTAATGCGGGTCGGCGAGGACTCTCGCGTTAGTATGTAAATTAATTAGTGCCTGGAGAGTGGCGCATGATTTTTGCGAGGAGGCGCGTGGTGCGCAGTCCGAGGCGAAAGACGGGGAATAAAAAGAGGAAGGTGGCGAAGTTAGGGCGGAAGGTAGGGGAGAAAGAGAGAAGGAAGGTAAGCGGGTGTCGAAGAGGCGGTGTGCAGAAGAAATCCCCCCCCCCCCTCCTTCCCCCCCGCCCCATTGCACGGGTCCTTCGACGAGGGAGAGGATCCAGATAACTGATCTCCCTGGCTGCGCCTTTCCTGCACCTTTTGCGCGCATCTCCACTCCGCGCACACCTCTCCCACACTCTGTCCATTATTCGCGGGGCCCACGGGACGTCCGTTGGACCGGGCGAAACTCAGCAATTAACCGACGCCACTTAGCTTCATTACACAGACGAGGTGTTTCCCAGAATCGAATAAATAGCGGAATAGCGACAAACACGCGTTTTGCTGCCTGAACTCGAATTCTAATGGCTAAACATCACCGAGTTGAGCAAGATCACACAAATGCAATTGGCTTCTTGGAAATCCGTACGGATACATATCTTAAAGTATTACGTTACACTACAAAGTATTATGCTAATGTATACGAGAATATGGACATATGGTTGTGCAGTAAATAAAGACTGGGAAGCTATCATCATTAGCCATTTTTAGTTGGTGAAAAGATATCCGTGGAAAAGTTTACGTTCGAGGCAACTGGAACGGATCTCTGCAAACACAGTGTAAAACGTATGCGCAATAGCGTTTAATTAGCGCGCACGATGCGCCATTCGAAATTAGGAACAATTACCTCAATGACTTAACGTCGTATTATCGCTCTAATTAAAAGAATAAGATTTATGTCTAAACCATCAAGTATCGCGTGCTATCGTTAACCGCCTTTACGGCGTGTGTACATTATATCCGGCGCGGCTTGAGCGAGATAACTGTGTAAAGCTGGTCGATTACGAGCCGTCGATTTACAAGCTTTACAGCCCGGAGTTCGCCTTTCTCCTCTCAACAATATCCACGCGCCGGTATTTACGATTAGAACAATTAGTTTATAACATGGCTGGCTGATAGGATGAAGAGGAATCGTGTTAATACGACGCCCGGCGAGGATAGGAAGGAACTGCAATCCGTACCGCACAACATACTCACCTTGGACCCTGGAACATTAATAACTCCTACGGCTTAATTACTACACTCCGCGGCTACGTCGGATTCGCGTTACGCAATTCGTCATGGCCTAATGCTCTAATCAAAATTTACGGCAAACAAACGCACGGCGAGCTAATGATCGACGAGTCAAGTATTCGCTCCGTTTTACCCCTCTAACGACGCCAGCTCAACAGATTACCGAGATATTTCCACCCACTTGCTTGCAATATTTCTGATAGAAGATGCCTGATGAGATTGAAGATACTTGCATACGTAGTACAATTGAGAACTGAGAGTGTCGTAACAATAAATACTGCTTGAAATCGATGAATGAACGATACAAATCTTTAAATCGCGACGTTCTTGGTAAAATTCTTGACGAATGTAGCAATTACTCTTCATTGAAACCATGCGAACATTTCATTGAGGGAATAAATAAACATTCCGTGATCTACATTAGACAGATTACAGTAATTTACCGCAATCACAGTTTTTATAGGGATATGCAAATAAACTTCCGAAGGTGGATCGTAAGTTTGGAATTCATGTATCGGTAAATTGATACACTCTGTTCTGTTTTCATTGGCAGGACGATTACGATAACTGGTCGTGTTGAACGTTACGTTGAAAGTGAATAATGAGGGGGCAGCTTGAAAGTCGCGCATTGTCGTCGCATTAAGTCCCCTTTTCCCGTTATCAGGTTCTTCTTTATCGTTACATTGTCATATAACTCGCCTTAACGCGTCGGCATGCCTTTGGGCCTTGCTAAACGACCGGCCGACGATCATTCGATTTTACGCGTGTACACGTGTACGCGGATACGGTTTACGCGCATTCGCACGTCCCTGTGTATATCATAAATGTCGAGAGATGCGTAAGTCCACGATAGAGATACAGCCGGGCGATACGGTTACCTTCTCGTTATTACGCCTCTTATTTGCATTTCCCATTCCGTCCTAGCACCTGGCAGAACCGGAGAAACGGAGAAAGGACGCCGGGTACAATGGTGAGGAGAGCCCAGCGGAATGAAGTGGAGAATTATTTGACGAAGAACCCGACAAGAAATAAAAGTTGAGCCGGCAATGAGTAGAGGAAAGATTGAAATAATAATTCTGTTGAACGTCGCATAAATAATACACAAGATGCCAGAGTTTAAATTTACTCGTTTACAGGGACGAAAGTTCGAATTTGTTGTTAGTAAATAATACGTGGACGAAGAAGGCAAAAAACAGCGGTCTGTGTAAGTGCGACGACGAGCAAGGGGACTAAGAAGAAAAGAAAGTAGGAAATAAAAAGACACGGCGAGGGATGGAAATGGAAGGGGTAAGGGGACACGGAAAGGGGCAGAACGGACGACTCGATCGCGAAATCAACGAAACGGATCTCCGAGAGGCCACTCGTCTCCCGTAAAAACCGGAAGGACCGCGCTGGATTAAGGAAGATCGTAAATCGATTAAACGCACACGGAGCGGGACGCGAACGGCCCAATGCAATTATTTAATTTCGCCGATTATCTCCACCCGAGTCCATTTTTCATGTTACTATCGCGATGCGGCGCGCTTTTATGATTTCGTCTACGACAACTCGGTATACCCGGCTCGTGTATTATAGAGCCATCAGCATTCCTATAACAAGAATAAAGAGCTTTCGACCGGTAACTATTCGCTGATCATAAATCTTGTTTCTTCGAAAATCAGACGGTACCTTTCTCCGGCGACGCTGGGCAAAAAGGCTCGGCATGTGTTACGACATTTTTATGATTCATTAATCCAACTCGAATTAGCCTTTTTCCCGCCGCTGTAAAACTAATGATAACCTTAGTTTTTCGATCGTAATATGCACACAGGTTTCTATTTATAAAATACATGCTCGGGTTTACGTACACTGAAATGTGCAGTTAGAAAGAAAAGTCTGTTACAGAGTCTCTTGAACTTCGGCATTTATGGAATACGAAATTCGTGGTTAAGGTCCCACGGTGGGTCAGCATATTTCATTATACATAAACACTGATCTTTCGAGTAAAGCGCAAAACTTGTGCACGGCATTCCGGAGCCACTCGGAATTATTCTCCTGTCGTAATTATTACATTACGTTGCACGAACGGTTTCCCCTGCTGACTTTTTTTCAGGCGCACAGTGTTATTCGCCACTGGGATTCTCGGTCTTTAACGTCGAACCGACATGCCGACGACCATCGGTAATTATTTTTTTCTCCGGCGCAATGAGCCCGGGGAAAGACAGTGAAAAAAGTACGTTGAGGGCAGCTGCCCGGCCGGGATAACCGGCGAGGAACGTCGCGAGGCATCACGGATGTCCGATAAAATGATGAGTTTGCCGGGGCTCGTTTGCATTTTCCCGTTATAGGCGATGCCACGCGTACGTAGCTGCATTTACGCGCGTCGACCGATAGTTTACACTCGTGCGTACCTTGCGCACACGGACGCGCCTGTACTCGTCGACAAACATCTCCCAGTTGCATTTTACTTTCAATAAAATGCTATTGGTACATATAAATTATTGGCAATGGCGCACGTGTGTGTACATGGACGATTCGCGAGTGTACATAGAGCCACGTGAATGCGTGTACGACGTTGATCGCTATCGCAATTGGCGGAAGGGGGAAGGGTAGAGGAGGGGGGGGACGGCAAACACTTTTAACGGTGACGGCGCAGATATTTCCGATTCGCGGTTAATCGGTTCGACAGCGGATCGCCGCGCAGGGCACCGGGCACCGGACACGCGATAAACATCGCTCATTAACGTCATTATTAAAAATGCGGCAATTAGAGCGCGCAAGTACGCCGAATATCGACTTATATGGCAGTAGGCACAAGGTGACTCGAAAACAGGCTTTCCATGAGCGACGTCCGGTGCGTCGCTTGCACATCGGGACACGTATCGAAAAACTCGGCGAAAACTGGTCCTTCTCCCCGTCTGCGGCGCACACGTCCGACACCTTTCTGTCCGACGATCTCTTGCTGAGCTCATTAACGATAATACCGCGCTGACAGATGTGGAAATTGCACGCGCCGGCGACATTGCCGAACGACGGTTGTCTTAAGAGGAAAAACAAGGATTGAAAAGTCGCTATCGGCTTGTTCGATGGACGGTTATATTTGTTAGCAGAGGGTTCGGTCAATTAAGGCCGCGATAACGAGTCGAAAATTGATCATAAGGATGGATTAATGCATTTCGACGTATGCACACAAGAGAAATGTACTAATCGATCGTAATTAGAACTTTTAATCACTTTCAAGTTACCACATTTCTGTTCCCTGTATATTATCTCATTTTCCCGCTGTTACTGGTTACAAGTAAGAGTTGGCGAGCTCCTTTACAGTACAAATATGTCGCCGAGAAACTTTGTGTGGAAACAGGAATTGTCCGACGAGGTAGGACAAGTTTATTGAATAAAGTATTAAACGAGGTGATCGGATAAATGGTGCAGGTACCTGCATTCAATACATTCTTAAAGGAACGATTAGTGCGAACGGAAGGCCGAGCAGAGTATGCGATAAGTTGAGCGATGCGGGATGAAACAGAGAAAAAGGATTTAAGGGACTTTCCACCTGCCCTCGGTGATCAGATATCTTTCATAGCCGTTCGTTTGTATAGCGGCGTTTATAAAGCCGCAGATGGCTGACCGCCTTGGCCGGACATCAGCGCGAAACGTTTCGGTGAAACGAAAGGGCCCCTGGACGACAGGTTATAGGCTTAAGATCGAGCGTACGTCACTGCAGGCGGCTGAACGTCATACGCAATCAGACGGAGTCATCAAGGGCGATAGGAAAATCGATTGCCGTAAGACACCAGGGCGGTTACTTTTCGCAATCTCGCACCTGTTCGGAAACCCCCTGATCCATTTACAAGTTCCGCTCATTTGCGTATAAAACGTTTAAACCTTTCTTCGCGAATCTTCCAGTAACGTATCGGCTTATTAATACTCGACCGATGTGTCACGTGTTTTATATATGAAGCATAATTCGATGTTTCGGACAATGAAACCTAGAAGAAATAATAGTCGTTAAACAGAAAGTTATTTCTTTGTAGTTAAATGTCATTGATTCTCGGGAAGAACTGTAGTTCTTGTACTACAAGTTGTTGGACAAAAACTTAAGAAAGCGCAGTTAGATGTGTGTTAGCGGGTGTATTTGAAGACAGAAAGGTGCAGCGGTGTAACTCGATGACTTCGATGTGTTATTAGGTCGCGCCAGGCGGACGGAATTAAAAGTTCATCAAAATTAGCCGACGATGCTCGTTACACTCGTGCACTCGTCTTGCCGTTGCACGATGATGAACGCCCGATAAGAATGGCGCTGGGCGTAAGGGTATTATTAGTTGAAAATACGACGAACACCAGCGGACATCAAGCCGCACTTTTATGGTGGAAGGGAATCATAATTGCGAGAGTTTAGCCATAATGTCGGCAATCATTTTAATTAAGAATAACCCTTTCCTTTGGCCCTTCACCTCCCAGTGCTCCATATCCTTCCGTCTTTCCTCTCCAGCGGTGCAAAGACTACACCTAAAGACAGCACTAATACCCATTTTTTCCTGCCCTAGCCGGCTTTCTTACATAATCAGGATGCTAATTTATCGCGACTTATTCATGCAGCCCAAAGTTAATGAGATTAGACAGATCTTGTTACATGCTCGCTACTTAGTAACACTGTATGAGAAATAACCGAGTTTCCTCGGAAATTGCTTGCCTTATTACCCGCTGACAAATTTTCTTGACGATAGTAATAACTTATGTAACTATAGTTACAGGAAGGAAATGCTAATCATGATAAATTTAAGGGACAATTGTTCCGACGAATGCCCGATTTACAAAAAGAAGTTATGACTATAAATTATGCAGGTTATACAGTTTGCGTTTTTCTCGGTTAAGTTTTTGCGACGTAACCTGTACAAATGTTTGGACTAATACAAACTCCTGTGTGATAACCCATCGGGGCTAAATTATACGTACTGACCGGTTTATCACGTTAGAATCTCTGTGTATCGACGAACAACGTTCGCGTAGCATAAAGATAAGGACAACATCGCATTTTCTAGGAATACGTTTCTAGCCGGTATATTTGCAATGAAAAGAGCAAAGTATGTCGATAGCAGGTACTCGATGCAGATACAATTATGCATGTCTCGCGTGAAAAACATTTCAGAGCCATCGGCGAACGAATGAAGGAATTTTTGAATAATCATTAGCGGCAGAAAATCATTGATTAGAAGGTTGAATGGCTTCCGGGCGAAGGAGCAATGTTCCGGATTTCCCTCGGCAACATCTTAATTACAGCTAATAGCCGCGTCTATCGTCCCGCATGCAATTAGTCTTGCTCGCTACATTTTTCCGTTACATTCATAAGAAGTTTTTGAAGGAAATTTGCATTTAATGGCGCCCAGTTAATTTACAGAGCGCTGCACGCTAGAGCCAGCGGCGGGGTGGCAATGGGATGGCTCGTTTGTGAGAATCTCCTACCAAAACGAGGGAGGAATAAGCGATTTTCTAACGCGCATACGCGTACTCCGTTACTCTTGTTAACATGAGCCGCGAAGCAGCAGCTCGGATAGCGATCTCGACGGGCACGCGCTCAGCCACCATGAGAGGACGGAATATTTTTATATGAAAATCCGGCCGAAGCCTAGTTAGAACATGGCCAGGCGAAGTTTTTCCTCGCACTGCCCTGCGTATCCCTATAAAAGTATGACCGCCGGCCGGCAGCACGCGTGCATCGTGCGTGCACGTTTTACAATTTAATCAAATCCTCGGTCGCGTTTTTTTCACCGACTTACGCGCTACCGATTCTTGCGGAACATGAAAATTCCGACGCGCGGCTAAGAAAGAGTCATTACGCGAAGTCTCCTGCCAATCTGATAGGAAACGAAAATTTTAATAGGGGAAAACTAATTAACGCAACTTTTCCCCTGCAATTACGTCATAGAAATCTTTACATATTTATCAAGATTTATTTTATGCATTCACTGTGGCCATCAGTAAATCAGAATGTAACTAAAAGAAATCGGCAAATCATACGTATATATTATTGTATAATTTAAGGGTTGTTACATTTTCTTACTGCCTGTGTCTAACAATAAAACCATAGAACAAATAAAACCATGTGTGGAAAGTGGGAAAATTTGAAGGCACGGGAAAGAATTGGATTGCGTACTAATGCTGTAATCTTAGAAAATCTGTTATTATTCCATCGCTTTACATATAATTATCCGCTACTCACGAATGTGTTAATCAACACTGCTTATCAGCGAGGCGTGTGTAATCTCAGAACAGATATCACAATGTCGGACAAAGGAATACCTGTTGAAAAGTGTGCGGACACTGTCTGTGGCAAAATACATAAGATTTTCTCGCAACACTGAGGATATCTTCAATGTATGTACATACATAGATGAATGCATGAATATGAATCACTTGCTGTTCCGCGGATAATCGAGGCGTGACCACGGCGAAGGAGTGAATTGGACTGTAATAATCACTTGTAATTACTATCGGCAGGATGATTACGGCACTCGAATGTTTATATTGCATCGCGATGCGAGCCACATCACATCTTCCGTCCTTTTAACTTCCTCCGCTTTACGCAACGTCCTCAGAAGCCGTACATTTGTTCCCCATTATTCCATTCAGTCATTGAGGCGCCTGAATACACTTTCATCATTTCATTTTCACCGAAGCGAAAAAGTCTCTCCATCTACGAATTTTAGCACGATCGAGTATGCGCGCGACGCAAGTTTATCTCCGCTATAAGTGAATACCAAAAGTGAGTACAAAGTGAAGCATTTGCCTGTCGTTTACGGCGGTGTTTGCGGTGCCCGTAATGGAATTAGATAAATATGGTACTTGTTGGCGAGCAAATATCGCTGGAATGCGGTAATGCCGTAATTACACGAAGAGGCCTGATTATACGGTGTTATACCCTGGACGCAGAGCAGCGCATAGTAAGCCGTCTTGCAGGAATACATAATGCATAGTCCTTGCCCGGCCGACGCGGGCTATAGATACGAATAAGTGTCCTGCAGTTGAATTACACGCGGCGGACATTCGTGAAAACCGGGCGCAGCTGCTGCATCTCTCCGGCTGTAATTCGAGGCAGTATCGCAATGTAAATACGTCGTAGATGGTATCGTCGTAACATACAGTACGCGATGATCTTCTAATTACTCACAGAGCGGACACGGTCCGCGTATGTACAAGGGCTGTATCGAGAGTGTAGCACGGCAGAATTATTTACGATTCGCTTTGTTGAACGTTCGGCGCGTTAAGAACGCTTTAAGAACGCCGCATTGAGGATTCAAGGAAAAACAATTGAGAAAGTCATGTCTTAATCAGGAGCAATTATCCCATGGCTTTTCTTTACGGTATTTCATGACGGCGCTGATGCTCCGTCATTTGCAATTGTGATTAAAACGGTAATCATCGCCGGCAATTATCGCTGTTTATTGAACGACGAATTAAGAAGTAATTGACAGGCCATCCTTGATGGAAAATTCACTGCAACTGACATGACGTACACGAATGTCGGTAATAAGGTATTACATTTTTATACGGTAAGGATTAATAAACAGTAATTGCAGGTTTGTAGTTATTACGTATAAAGTTGCTTAATTAATTCATAATTAATTCATTGACGTTGGCCGTCAGTGCGGTATAATAGAATTGAGATTCGCATTTTTCCATCCGCTGCGGACCTATCGACCCGACTAAATCGCTGGGACTGGGGTGGAAATTATTACCCAGCGACCATCGCGCGGGGCAATTACTTGCTTTATGCATCGCAAAATAAGGCTGTCTTAATTTCATCGCAATTTATTATTCAAATTGAGGACGCTGCCAGCGTTGTAACAGCCTGCACCCTGTACGCTCATTGCTACGAGGGTTACAAAACCTCAGCTAGCAGTCAGACCTTGGAGAATGCGTCATGAGAGCATGTGCACCTTGGTTGAAATAGATATCTAACATGATAAATGATACGACGATTAAGAATACTGAAAAAAATACCTACTTAACCGTGTAAATTTCTTATCGCTTTGGTCAAAAAATAAAAATTGTTTGTAATTGTTTGTCTATATCTCGCGATGTACACTATTAAATTATAATTGTACATCATGTATTTTATAAGCAGAAAGTATTTATTGATGCAGGTAGAGCGGTTATCTTATGACACTATGATACACTGGTTCTAAAAATATAATTAATTACGTGCGGGTAACCACCGACACCTCGACTGATGTGCGCTTTATCGCTCCTTGCGATGGCGGCAAGGAAGTGCGGTAAGCAGTCTATTTCAAGTCAATCTCGGTGCAAGACGGGAGATCGTTACCGATTTCAAGTTAGCCAAGTTTCGTGCCCACGCAGTGAACCGTCACCTGGCTCGGAAGATACGCATCCCCCCCTCCGAGCAATTATCACCGTGTGGCCCAATTATGCTCGGTAATTATGTCTGTGCAAAGCTCAACTTAACCGACAAGCCGATACAATCGATCTAATACCCAAACGCGAGATACGTATTCCTCATTGGATTTCTCCTTTACCCATAACGTCATACGGGAATTAAAAGGCAGACCGGGGACGAACGAAACAGTCATTGAATGATAAATACATTTTACTAAAAAACATGAAACAATGTTGCAATGTTCCGCAGGGTAGTGCAAGAGAAGTGTATTTACCTTCGTCGCAGTTTACGTTGCGCGAAAACGGGCTGAACTATTTGCTAAATTCAGCGTAAAGATAGTAATTTTCCTTCCGGTCGGTCCACACTCGTGCACCGTACTTGGCGTCAGGGTTTTTCGCCAACGGAAATTCACGGCGAGGCATTGTTCGCACGGAGTCTACGCAAGTTGACGTGTTTGCACGCAGGTCAGGCGGAGCCGTCGTGCAGGCATCGGCCGCGACCAGTATAAAGGCAGAACGGTGTAAAGCTACGATATCGAAGCCGGAGGCCGTGGCTCGTCCGCAGGGCACCTCGAGTTACCTCCCTGAGCACGAGTAACCTCCGCTCTCCGCACGCATCACGCCAACACGCCACGCTATGCCATGCCACGATCAGCTGGAAACCCGGAAGGTTTCTTGCCACTCCTGACCCACTGAACAAGACACCTTTGCATGTGCCCGCTCGTTTAACTTCACCCCACATTTCTCCGGCACCCATGCCAGGGACACGTCGGTACCGTATTATTGTGCGTTGCATTATCCCAGCGTCGGCAATGAGTCTCATCTGACGGCAAAGGCCCAACCCGATCGCGCTTTACTGCGGGATCGCAGGTCGCCAAAGTATATACGCGTATTCGGTGAGGGGACATGGCTAGTGGATTATTCTTATGGAAGGAACCAGAGAGTTAGTCCGCAGTTTCCTACTGCAAAATACGATTTTTTCAATGTATTATTAGATATGTTGTTTCGCTTTCGTTTGCTTGAAGGTTTTTGCAATTATTTTTATAGACTGTTCTACTTACTTTACATTCGTAATACAATTTCAATTTGATGAGATTGTTCACGAGAAGATCAGACTGTCTAAGAAACGTCATTTTTTAAGACGTAAGGGTTAACATTGTTGGCAATAAAGAGTTTACCTTTACGTCGTAGAAGAAATGAACTCGTTTGAAATTTCATAAACCCTTTACTATCTAGATCCCGTGTACGCGCTTCCGTGGATTACGTTTGATACAATCGAATTTCTGAACTCAAACGATTCCTGCCAGTGTATTTTGCAATCACTAGTGAAAGTGACCCGTATGCATTGTGCAATATCCAAGGTTATTACGATTAAGATTTCGCACGTCTGTACACATACACAGACTCGACACAAATCGGTATAATAACAGCAGCAGAAAAGCAGTCCTAGCATACAAGTATACGAAAAATTAATTCTCCATTTTTCTTCATTTTTATGCATCATTGTTTACCGCTTCTGAGCATCAGTTTTGCTGAAATTCAAAAAAAGTACTTCAACGCGGAATACTTTTCCTCAAACGACATTTCCACGAATTCACACACCGTCCTTTCCTCGCACGGTTCTTCCATTTTATTTGTAAGAACATCACCGAGCGTCGTTTCGTTAATAACGCGCGATACAGTTTGGTCCTGGCCGAGTGGAACATGACGATTGTCCGAGAGAGGTCTCGGCGAACAAAACCGTGGACGACCGTGACCCACGACCGCGGAACAAATCCAAAGTACGCGTATCATGACGGCATCACGGCACATTAAATGCGCCGCGTGAAGTCACCCGCTGATCGATGGCGTTATTAGTCACTTGCGTCCGTCGCTGAGCGCAAAGGGGTTCGGAGCTTCTTTAAATAATCGGACTATGCGGCCAGCGAGACACAAAGGGGGGGGGGGGGACAGGGCCCCTCGACGGGAACGATTAAAACTCTCGGCCCGTTAACGCCGCGAGAAAATTCATGCGCGACACGTACGTCTCGCCCGGTCGTAGACAAATATCCCTTTAATAGACCGTAATGGTTCGCTGCATCGAATCAAGGGACTTCCTTGTCCCAGAGTTTTTTTACAGAGGTCTTAGGTACGTAGCACAGATTTTAAGGGCTTTAAACGTAAACCTCAAAGATTTGTTAGATACGGATAAGAAGGATGTAATACTGGATAAATGGATAACTCATGATTAACACCTACTGTGATTATCATTAGGGTTAACAGCTTTACTTACAATTAAAGCAGGTTCTTGCGTTGTGTTGTGTACCAAAATTTCATAAAGACTACCGGCTTGCATTTGTGTAAAGTGGCAGATGTGCAGGTGTACTGAAAAAACATATGACCACGTGTAAAAGGCTACATAAATTGGCGGAATAGAATTAAAGCTATAGAAAACGTTCGTTATCCTGTATCTTGGATTTTGAGGTCAACGTCGGTAAATGTTTTTTCGCAAAACAAACGGTTCGCTTTATCTGGCTGCCATAATGACGTCGCACACAGCGGGTGATACCGTCGAGCGTCGCTCCAATTATTTCCCGCGCGAGCGGAATCACGATTTCATATACAATATTGCGGGCTGCATCACTCAGAAACACTAGAAATTATTCGCTGCCGTCGGATGGAGATCGTGCGATTCCGACAAACGATAGAGACCGGCCATAACGACTTATTACAGTCCAGCAGCTGACTGAAATTACAGTCCCTCCGGGAACTTTCGTCAAGTTTTAATTAAGGACAAATAATGCGAGAAAAAAACTGCAAAACAAGGTGCGCCAAATGTGGTATGTCCTCGTTAGCAGACAATTAACCAGCTTGTAAACCTCAACCGAAAGGACGAGGAGTAACGAAATTCAGATAAATCGCAAGGACACGTGCGATTACAAAGAAACGTCATATTGATCGCTTGCACTAATATCCCGATTTACAGAAACTACGTGTCAATCGTTTACAGTCGTCGTATACAATATATATTGAGCGTAGGAAGTATCGTTCTGCGGAGGAAATGCCGATGAACTTTCCCCCAACGTGTCATTCTCTCCCTACCCCTCTGTCCCTCGGGCTAGAAGGCGGAAACTAGCGGCAACGTTAAGAGATTAACTCTGCCCCCTCCGGTTAGAAGTAAATAACCGGATTCTTTTCTCGTGTAGAAGGGTCGATTAGCCAGCGATCGAAACGAGCCGTACAATGGCAAAGGCAAACATATCGCTTTCAGTCCCCGAAAGAGTACTGGGGACAGGGTGCCGGGACGAGGAAGGTAGGGGGAGGAGGGGATATATTCCGGCGGGGCAAGCAGACAGGGGCTGCCGGGGACCAAGTGGCAGGGGGTACAAGTGGCACAACATGGTGGCGAAATGGAGGAAGCGAATGGCCGGTGTCGGTTACACGGGCTGGCACTATGTACCTCTCACTCGCTTACCGCCGTTCTGTTCGGAACTACCCCTACGGTTTTACCTGCCAGACCGTCCTTCCCCTCCGACCGTCACGCTCGGATAATATATTTATATTCTTATACGTTTATTATTTGACCTTTTCCCTACACACCGCTGCATTGGGTGGACCGATTAGCTCTACCCCAGGTTATACACCCTTCCTCGTGTAGAGTGCAAGGAAATTAGAGAAAATGGTGTGCTCAGTGAAGCTTGCACCGCTCGAAATCCTAGCGTCAAAGATTTTAAGGAAATATTTTACGAAGTGGCCTAATGGTTATTTGTTTGAGAAATGCTTGGACTATTATGAAGCTTGGCTTCTGCAAAAGTGGAATAAGGTTCGTGTGGCTAAAAAAAATCCTTAGCAGAGCGTGGTTTCGATCCACGGACCTCTGGGTTATGGGCCCAGCACGCTTCCACTGCGCCACTCTGCTGTTGTGATAATCCTGTGAAAAAAGTCGAAGGGTTGGCATTTCTCTATTAATACATAGAAGTAGCTTATTTCCAACAAAGACAGCGTAGAAATATGTCGTACAGTTTAAAGAATGTGCCAAGTTATTACATGCACGAGATCAAAGCATACAACTTCAAAGGTCTTATGCAAAAGAATTTTATGTGAAAGGGATGAAATTCAACTCTCGTCCAATGAACCGAAGGACTCTTCATTTTTTATACCTTTCATGACGCAAGTGATTGTGTTTACGAAAATTAGAGACTTTGTATTCCATGAATAGCGATAAAAGTAATTGCCTACATCGAATGGTGTTGGCTAAATTATTCTTGTGTTTTAAGTGAATAGGCGTTAAGGCACGTAGATTCTATGATTCGTTATTAAATTCACCGAAGTCTCGGTGAACCGATGGATCGTTGACGTTGATTTACACGTGACTCTGGTGGGACTTGGGTGGCGGTTTTCTCGTTCCTACGGGCTGCCAGGAAACTCTCGGTTCCGGGAGTAATTTCAGCGGCAGTGTAGTATCTGTTAGAACAAAGGCCTGGGAATTAATTAGTAGACGCGTATATGTCGAGCCCCCTAGAGGGCGCAGCATATGGCGCGATCACATCATCGCATCACCGACGTACCACCTGGCCCTCCCTTTTGGCCTTCGACTCTCCTGTTTTCTGACCACCACCTCCACGGCCGGTCGCTCCAACTAACGGTCATTCCGGCCAAAAGACCATAAGCGAATCGACCCCCTGCGTCCTGTCCATCACCTACTCTTTCCGTCAACTACCATGTTCATGATCCGTGGAAGGCAATAAAAAGTTATTCCAATATTAAACTACCCCCGTCTGCCCCATTCGGGGTTTACCAATGATCCTGCCTAAGCAAAGAGGAAGTTAAACGCTTGGGTAAAGGTTGAAAGAATCACGTGTTTCAGTAGAATGGAACTTGGAGTATAGATGAAGGCGCTAATCGAAAAGGAAAAGGAATCGCGATTCGCGATGATAGAGATTTTATCATTTCAGTTGACTGGTCATTATTCTTCCTTAGTGTCACATAATTACAAGAAGTTTTGGTGAACTTGTTGCTATCGCCGCTAAGATTTTCCTTCTGGACAGATTTTACTATCAGAGATTAGATTACATGTTCAATTTATCGTTCCACTTTACCAATATGTATCCGATGTGAGATTTACTTGAACAAGTTTTGATGAATCTATTAGTATCGCTGATGACACTACTTTCAATCGCCGACAAAAATCGAATATTTTAATAACATTTTCTTATTCGACATCTTATCAGTTTTGTTCCCCTTGGAACAGCGAAAAGGTAGTGCTCGCGTGGACGGCGCCGTAACAGAACCTTCACTGGGAAAATAGTTTGCGTAGACGGCTGAAGACCAAGGCACAAGGTGCACACGACTCAACGTCTACGCCACGGGCGGAAGTTTTTGATGCGCCAACTTTTAATTGTGCCTCTGCGATGTTCTCTTTCAGTAATCAGGCCACAGTGACAGATAAGTACAGTCCAAACAGATCTTACAAAACTTTGAAGAATACGATGTATTGCGATATTTATTATTGCTCAGCTTCGCTAAAGCTCACGAATTTAGAGATCAAATTTTTACAGAGCTTAAAATAAAATAGGCGTATCTAGTGTAAATTAATTATGTCGCAACATTGTCAGAAATGTTGCTATTTTTCTATTTAACAAAAAATATTGGCCGCTGAGCACAAATTGAATGTTCCAGTAAGGATAAATGGATTATAAGGCTACTAAACTACTTAGAATACAGCGAAGCAAACACTTAAATCAATGAGCGAGCGCCTCATTTCGCGATGGATAATCACGGCGTTTGTTCAGCGAAATACCGTCAATTTCCTCCAAGCACTCTCCTCCGCCGACGTACGTACGTACGTACGTACGTGCGAGTTGGACGTTTTAATCGATTTTATAAATGCCCGCGCGTAAGGCGGAGGATCGAGCGATCGTGGCGAGAGGAACGAAGAGGGCCGATGGTGAGATACTCGTTGGTGCAGGTGAGATACCCGAGATTGAAGCGGACGCGGCGGGCATTAATCAGAGCGTCGAGAAAAGCATCGTATCGATTACCATCTCACCGTGCGTGGCGCGAAGGCAAATCACCGGATATCAAGTTAAAGTATGATGATAGTTGATACGCGCAAAACGCAACGAGCCACCGCTAATGTTCTCTGCCGGGTTTCACGTGTAACGCTCCCTCGTCCCCGGACTTTTCGTACGAGGTGTCGTCTCCGAGGCGCCTTTCCTCCCCTCCCCCCTCCCCAGCCCCCAGTCGCCACCTCCCCTACCCCGGGGGACGTGCGCTCCTCCGCGGAGATGCCGTTCGGCCGAAATGAGCGAGAGATGACGGGCCTGGCGGTGCGTCGTGAATTACAGCGACGCCGGTAAGAAGCCCGAGACGAATGCTGAAATAAATCTGTAAGCGTGGAGAGAAGCCGCAAAAAACGGGAATCATGACGGACCTGCTTTCTCTCCTTCTGCCGGCGGCAGCGAGCAGAAAAATGGCCAGGGACAGCATTTCTTTTGGAGTATTTGTAACCGCGCTCGATCCAACGCCATTGTTGTAACGCTAATGTAAAGTCCCTTTATTAGTACGAAGAAAAACGATGACGATGGTACATCTGCGCCAGTTGGTGGGGGGATTCGAGCCTATTTAGAGTCGATCTAAGGTCGACTACCTCTCATTATGAGACGAGTAACGTGTCATGGTGTGTTGAAAGCACATTGAGTGTATCAGAATGAAAATTAAATGAAATAATGTGCGAGATCCCCTCACCCAAATCTTTAGAGAACTGAGTTACCGAAGTTTTTGGAAGAAGGCTTTTTACGGGCAAGTGCGGCATAAAATGATAAATCCTAGCGAATTTTCCACAAATTCTGTCGGTTGTAAGAAAATTCAGGCAACCCGGTGGCCATTTGCGGGATAAACAAATGGTACTGCCAGCGATCCCTCACGGTGTACTTTCCCACGAATCCGGAGAGACGAGACGAGAGTAATGCGTTTGCTCACAGGGAAGATGGACAGAGCGAGAATGATGATCGGCGGACGTCGGCTGGGCAGAAGTATAACACGACGAGGCAAAGGAGATAAAGGGAGATGGAGAAAAGTCGGAGCAGCGTGGCCGGGCCTTTGCGGGTCGAACCGGACGGTCGGCAGCCGAATTCCAGAAAATCTGCCTCCCGAGTGAAAGGGAAGGAAATAAAAGAACGCGTGTCTCGAGTGTCGGCGGTGACCAGCGACGGAGCAAGTGCGACGTGGCATGTCATGGCGCGTATTTACACACACACACATACAAACACAGACACAGACACACACCAATGGGACGAGTCGTTCGTGTTGGAAGGGCGTATGTCGCCGGCCGGACGAATGGCACTCGCGGCCCTTGGACGCGTTTCCCCGGCGAGGGACGCACACACGCGTAAGCGTGGCTCCTCTTCTACGGGGCCGATGGTATTGAAGAGAGCGGGCAGGTACTCGGGAGATTTTGACCGACCGCGCCGAGAGAGCGTAACCCGGCAGCCGCGTTCGGCGGCTCACCTTTCATGCCTCGACCGCGAAAGAGCCTTAAAAAACGACCGAGACATTTCGCCCGGGGACCGACGGCACCGTCCCGCACCGACCGAGAAATCCCCAACCCACCCCGCCCCCTCACCCCCGTGTGCCCGCGGATCGCTATCGCAGAACCTTCTCAAGAGCGCGCACTTTTGGTAAGTGAATAAACACCGAGCTTCAACAGTGGCTTCCGACTTGCAACGACGATTTCCACGAACCAACGGATCTGCTTTGGGACGTTCCTCACGAAAATTCCGAGGATCTTAACACTCTTGGACGTGTCTCCGTATCCAAAGGGTATTGCAACGGCGGAAGTACAAACGTTTAATGTTCACCTAATTATAATTTACGCCATTATCGGTGTCTCCTAGAAAGGATATTTTCCGAAGACTGAGTGCAATGTTGTTTTTTTCAAATGTTAAGGTAATTTAATAGCGATAAGTGTTCTTAAATTGGGTATCACGAATTATTAATTTTGGATATTGCTGATACAATTGACATTCACGATAAACGTCAAGACTTTTTAACATAAATATTACATTATACATCACATAAATATTGCATTACACATGTTACAAAAAATTGTGTTCAATCCCCGTTCGTATTTTGTAAATTAAGATTGATTAACCGCTCTTATTGATCAATGAACCGCGCGATTGAGAAGGGAAATTGAGCGAAATCACAGTTACAGAGTGGATGTTATTGCACGTCGATCACGCTTGTTCTTTCGGCATTAGCACTCCCGGTGGGATATTCATGCGAGCTAATATATCACGCGCAGGACTCGGGCAATAGGCGTGTAAAATGATTTGCTGTAAATCTATCGTCTACCTGGCTAACGCCCTCGGCTCGCGCTCGCGCGCACCTGGCGTATCTCACAGTATCTTCCGCGCGGCTGGGGGAAAAGTTATGTCCTCTCCTTTATATTTGAAAGGGCACAGCTGTGAATTTCGAGCCGCTCCACGTGGCCTCTATGCTCTACTCGTAGCGTGTGCCCCGAACGTCTACGACTCTCGACTCCACCCACCCCGCGCGACTATGGCCGCAATACGGCAGACAGACGGAGATGAAAGTTCGGCGGAAAAACGAATTATCGCCGATGAGGATTTCCCGGACTTGTAAGCGTCTGCCAGCGCATATATATCGCATCGACGAATACGCCGGGAATTGATCGAACGACTACCGAAACGATGCTCAGCCCGTATGCTCATCGACCGATGGGCGTACAATTCCGCAGGACATATGGGAACGATTGAAATTGGATTCCTGGATAATCTGCTGTCCGTAAATTAATTAATAACTCTATTTCATACACGACAATTGCCTCAAAGCACTCGTCTTTATGCCATTTTACTTAATAGAGTGTATACCCAGTAAAATAGAATAGTAGTTCTATTTTGAAAGTTTCATAAAATTCTACAGATGTTTGTGTGTATATTTTTACCGAGGATAAATAGTACATAACTACTTCGAGAGTTCTAAGATTTTTGAATGATCTTTCTAACCGTAGATGTGGGTTCCCCTTCTTACATGATAATTGCAGGTAGATGGAAAGAACTGACAAGGGCGATTATTGCTCAGGTAGGCTGGACAGTCACTATAGGTCGTTTTATGGGTATCTCTGAATAGAGCAGGTCTACACACGTGGACCTAAAAGACGATCATGGTCATCGAGGCCCCGCTGTGAACCCTGCTTTACCTAAAGGCCTTCATTAAACTGACACGGATCGCAGGAATCGCGTAGTCTCGTTCTTCGTCGGTCTTTTTCATTTGGCAATTACTACACAAGTCGGCAAACTATTCACTTCCTTTTAAAAACGGCAAAAATTACCTTTAAATAGATAAGTGGATGGTCCGTACACTTTAGCAGTTCTCGAACTATCTGAATTTTTACCGTTATACCCCGACAATAAAAATATCAGAAACACTTAAAGTCCATAATGTCACTCGACTAGCTTTTTAACCGTAACATGTCACTTTATTCTGTCCTGTTCCAATTAATTCTTTCTCTACATTTGCCTTGATCAAAGAAGAGAAACACCAGGAAGAGTTTTACTATTTCAAGGAGGTCATACGGTAGACAGATATTTTTACTCGAGAAACTCACGGTTTCTCGCGGAGGAATATTGGACGTGAAGGAAGGATTACGCGAAGAACTTAATGCGTGGCTGTGAAGGACGATGAATACACAGCGCTCGTTTTCTTGGCGCCACGCTGAAGATGAGCAGCCGGTGCTTTCGTACCATGAAACTAATGACGATACGGCGATAGATAGAGGGGTTCGCAGTGGCTCGTGGCTGAATCGGCTCGTCTAAAGCGCATACGCGCGGGCGTTGCCGGCTTTTCTCGTACCTAGAAATTTCCTGCCACGTATTTGCATCGATTCCCTATCGGCGAGCATCGCTCGATGGTAATAAGCATCGATAAAGGGACGTACAACAGTGCGCGGCCAGCGTCGGAGGGAAAGTCCTTTTTTTGTCGGGCGTAATTAACGCAATTAAGAATTATACGAATGTTTTTGTCGGGGCACTCGAGTCGACGAGTACGCGTAAATGAAGTAGCGCAGCAAAAAGTGGATGCCTAAGGTTTCTCTTCCTTCCGGCCTCGAGGAAAGCGCTTAATCACATCGTTTGTTCTGTTAATACCGCAAAGAAAAGTGCCTTAACGGTAGCACTTGTTATACACGCTTCGTTATCAAAAGGCTATCGTTGAGCACGGCATAAGAGATTGTATAATGGCGCCTGCACCGTGACTAGCGCGACATAAACGGATCTCTTATTAGCTGCCTATCTTTGTGAACTCGTACTCGCAGGATCGTACGTACACTTTTTCTGTTTCTTCGAGTTTCACCCTTTCATGATGACGGGGATCACCTGGCCGATCCGTCCGCACGTTGTCAATGCCGGGCAATGATAAGGCCAATGCCATGCAGCTGCATCAATCGACCTCGAATTCAAAAGGTTCTCATTAATCACGCGTTCGACGAGAGTCACGTGACCATTAGCCCCTATGGACACTGTTGGTAGAATTCTTGCATTGTTCTATAATGAAGGCGATATTTCTTTGTAAAGAATAGACCAAAAGGTGTTTAACAGAATTGTTCAGTCATTGCTTCTTTGGACAAAACCCACGTGAATTATGATTTCTATTCGACACCACCTTTAAGATTGTATAAGAATTCTTTGATAGTACAACGCGCGGCCTGAAAGAGTTGTAATATCGTTAATGGCTTTCGTAAATCTGTGGGTAACATGTAAAATGAAGAAAAATTGATTATTTCTTCGTTTTAACCTTCAGCCTCTAAGACCCTCGGCGCAGCGATTTACTTCGCTCCTTTGATTAACCCTTGCACAGCCAAATAGGGTCCTGTATGACCCTAAGCAATAAATTTTCATTATGTGACAGATATAGCTGCACCGAGCGGGCTCGTATTTTAAATTATACCGACGAAAGTCTTAACTTGCACCGCATTTTCATTTCACATTCAAAATATTATATTATTATCGTTCATTACATATTCATATCATCGTCCCTGAATATTCATAAAGAGCCAACTTCGTTACAGAAGATGTTCGTCGAAAGCAATGGAAAATAAATTAAATGAAAAGATAATAGGACAAATAAAATACGTTGACGTTGCAACAACATGACAAATTTAGAATTGTCAAAATGATAAACAAGCCGTTAAAAAAGTTCCCATTATGGCTCGTAGATGTACCCTCCTCATTAAAAATTACCGAAAGAAATTGTTTAAGATTATCCATATTTTTAGAAAGACAAGTTCCTTCTTCTCTTTGCGTTGATTTTTGCTGAATTTGCATTCGTGAAATCAGTGAAATATACGGTGAAACGGAACAATCGTGTTTCCGGACTTGTCGTTACTGTTGTCCCCCGGTTTGTGTAAGCGAGCAACACACGTGCGGAAAGGATTGCGCATGGTAGCTCCGCAGAAGCGTGATAACGCGGCACAAAGGCGGCGATAAATATCCCCGATGCACGAAACGCGGCGCGACATAAAAATGTTAATTGTCCTCTTCGCTACGCAGACACCGTTGCCGCCGAGAGAAAGAGAAGGGAGAGGGGAGCAAAGCTGCTCGAATCGAAAGAAGTGAAAGAAAGGAGTATGCGGTTGCGACAGTGCGATCGCCTCTGCATATGCATGAGGAAACCAAGAGGGAACGAGAGAAAACGATGCTGAGGGAGAGGGAGAATCTAACACGAAAAGGGATAGGGATTTTGCGCGGGGGTGAAAATGCGTGATATCGGCGAGCCCTTTTCAAGTACGACCCTCGACAAGGACAAGTCCTCGGTTCCCGATAGATTTATGATAAAAATGCCGCGTCGTGCTTCCTGAAACTTATCGTTCTGCCTGAAAATGCGACGTTTTCCATGGAAATGTCGGCCGCCGATGTGGCTGGACACGAATGAGACAGGTGCTGGCAGAAATTAATGCACCACTGGACAAGGGTTTAAAGAATGAATAAAAACTACTTTGATAGAAAGACTTTCTAACCCTTAGAAATTTATCATTTCCGTCTTCTGTCAATCGACAGCTGTAAATAACATCTATCTTTCATATTTTGCTTTGGTAATATTTTATGCTACTGCGAACGTAAGTTAAAAGAAAAGTCTGTTTAGGATGGTTGGATCGTGGAGAGAGAAAGGAGAATTAAAAAAGCCTGATTGATCGCCGATTGCGCTGGTCGAGTTGGGAGAAAAGGGGAACTGTTCGAGAACCACATGGTTTGTGTATATGCTAATGCCGGTGCTCTGATTGGGGACGATAAACAAAGCAATTATACGAAAAAGACGGGATTTTGCGGGTGCGCTACCAAGCGTATTCTGTGAATGTAAATATGCGTATAGATCTGCGCCTGCACGGCGGAGACAAAGACGAAGTGCCTGGCAAATAAAAACGTTTAAAATTAATTGGACCAAATGACTTCTCGCTAATAATGCCGGCGATAATAATCCAGTCGGTTGAGGGCCCTGCTGAGAGACTGATGTGCTGTTTAATGCGATGTTTTAAGCGCGGCGTTTGCTGTAAAGGATGATCATCAATGGGATAACACCACGACGCCCTTTCAAAAAGGACTTGTGAAAAAGAAATTTGTATCTTCCTTGTTTACACGTCTCAAAGAGTCCACGTTCGATGAACAACGAAGATTTCAACTGAATATCCCATCTGTTGAATCGTACCTTGCATAGCGTTATAAATATCCTTCATTTTCATTATTTTTTTTGTTAAGCCTTAATAGCGAATCCAACGATATTAGAATACTATGTAAATTTGCATGAAGATGGTGATCGAATGATGAGTACCTTTGTTTAATCCTTTTGTGCATGATGTAATTAATAATAGTAATCACCATGCGGAAAGAAGGACTTTTTCGGTAATACTAAATATCGCTGATTATAATCTTCTTGCAGTTTCATTAATAACCCATGTTTACGATAAATCCCTGGATTGTGTACCGAATGATTAATAAGGGCGTATCAGTAGGTATACAGGAAGATATAAATCTCAGCTTTTACTTTTGCGTATTCAGCATAAGCCAGTAAAAAGATAAAGTAACTATTACCTTCGGATTGCACGTTTCTAAGCGTGGCAAAGAAATTAATTCAAATAAGTGATATTCAGTACTTTCACGAAACGAGATTAGAACAGAAATAATATCTGGATTTCTACCAGCAGAACCATACATGGAGAGGGAAATTCCTTGGACGTAGAGAAATCGAGCTCATTCAGATAAAGCTCTGAGCAAAAACACATTTCCTAATCATTCATCAGATTAAAATTGACCATAACTAACAGCCATGAACACCTGAGAATCCCCAAAAAATTACATAATTAAGCATTTTCTATGCAACTAAAGACGTTTTTGCAGAAGAATATAAATACTTTATGTAAATTTTCCTTGCGCCACGTACACATAAAGTGCAAATATTTGAACGAACACTGATAGTAGCGCTTGATGGATTTTCATTACGATATACCAGGGGAGAGGGGAAGGCGATCCTCAAAGCCGGCGGCGAACATTGGTGGCAGGAATGGCCGATGGCGTTGAACCAATGAGCATTAGCAAAAACGTATTCGTGCCACGAAATCATTTAATGACCCTAATGAAATGCACTGGTGATTATAGAGTGCACCGGGAGTCATTCATATTGCATGAGAGAGTGTGCGTTTCCCGAGTCGACTAGCGCGACGGAGATGATGCATGCCTCTCGCCCTTCACCCGCGCGCTACATTGAAACACGTGTTACGAATTTCTAACGACGCCGCGTGAGACATTGACGTTAGAGACGACGAACGAGTGGCAACAGAAACGGTCTTTCCAGCTTTCTATGCGTTTTGCCTGCAATCTCCGATCCAGCAAACGCCGCGCATGCAGTTAAACCGTTAACTGCATTCCCCGGGAATGTGTCTACGTCTGCGTTCCTAGCGAAAGATGCGCCGGCACAGAACGACCGAGGGAAAATGACATTTGGTTTTTGCCTCTTGCTATTTATCCTCGCGAATTGCGAATGCAGAAACGCCGATGGCATTTGTCGATGACGTTCCCGCGTTTCCCTTGGTGATTGTACCGATTCATCAATAAGACACAACGCTAAGAGTGTTCGTTTCATAGGATTTCAAACATTTCTAATACTCAAGTGTCTCTTCCCGTTATATTTAATTGTAAATACCAGCTCATAATGAGTGGATCTTTCTTCAGATGACAGACTTTCGTCGTTATCCAAAGAAAATGATTCTGAAAAATGTTAGAAAGATAAGTTAAACACTGCACGCGCATTGAATATTTCATACGAAGATTTCATAACAGTTCGTACGAAAATGTGCAGGAAAGTATATGTTCGGTTGAGCTTGGAAAATTGCTTGGCGATGAGAAGCCGATGAATTCGGTCAGAAGGGAGTGATTTCACGGTCGGCATGAATCATTCTCCGAGTAAACGACGCGTAATAAGGATGATTTCAGCTTGCTGAGGGATCGGAAATGGCACCTCGGACGGTTCACATGGCCGACGCGAGGAACATCGAGACATTGGCAGCATGGACGTCGTGTTCGATGTAATACAGAAACGGTAGCTCTGGGAAAGGGTCAAAGGGTATCATTAATATCAATCGAGACGGTCGATTGATCGGGCGCTAAGCCAAGGGCGATAGGTATCTCTCTTGGCTCGATCCTGCGGCACGATTTATAGATCTCTCAGCGGTGCGGTGAGTGCCGCGGGAACCGCCTGTTAAAAATGGATTCGACCCCTGTCATTGGGCCCATATTTCTTAGGAATTCCCCCTTTTCGTAGGCGCTGCGCGGCACGTGGCACCGCGTGCGCTCAGCTGATTTCAGTAATTTCCCAGTCGCTGGAAACACACAAGACCGGTATCGACGAAAGCTCGGCTAACAGGTATTTAAACGTAACGACACGAATATCTCGAGCCCATTTTAAGAACCATAAAAAAGGAGATTTCATTTGCATCTAACTGAGGGCCGCACGATTATAAAAATTCGGAGGGGAGTGGGGACTTTAAGGCCGGGTCATATAAGCGTCCGATCTGTACGTAAATGTACACCTGTAATAAAATCGCTAGTAAAAACGTAACTCCATTTTTCATTGTGTAATTGGTTTCCCTACACGCTTAGATTGAGCGTTTATTCCTAAAAGCAATGGCGGCCATAAAAATGATAATTTTATTCGGAGCTCGAGTCGGTACTTGTTTTTCTACACGTTCCATTTTCTCGTAGAAGTAGAGCGGAAAAATGTCGGACGTTGTTCAGGAGAAAAGGTAAGGTACTTAAGTCCTGGAAAAGAACTTCCGCACGGCGCGGGGCATAATAATTGCTTAGGAAAAAGTCCCCCGACATGTTTATTCCGTGACACGAATGGAATCGATTTTCAGGGGAAAGCTCATTCGAGAAGTTTACGTTTAGAGAGAACAATTGACTGGCGGAGTTAAGCCGCCACGGAGTTAGGAGGGGCGGAGGGATAAGAGGGTCGGTTTCTCAGTGGCAGACTTTATCGATCTCCTGTGGCCTCAAACGATTACCTTGGTGCCTTCTTCCTCCTTCTGCATCACGATAAACCCGTTGCGCTTGGGCCACCCTTCTTCCTTAGCTTCTTCCTACGAGAAGTTCAGAAATCACCCTTACGACCCAATTGCAATAGCCCTATTTCATTGCTCCGACGTATGTTAATCCTCCGTCATCGTCTCCGTGAATTCGGAATTTCTATGCGCACTATTTCTGCTTCGTTGTAAAAAAGTAAATACGTCCTAGCCGTTTATACTGCCACGTTAAAGCGAAATTTATAATCCCGATAGTGACATTTAATAGATGATATGCATATACGCATAGATTTACGACGGTGCATGTTACCGGAGTAATTAACACCGATCGCTGCATTTGCTTAAGGATTCGTATTGCTTCGTTAAGTAGAAACGTGATGGAGTAATTATAGCCGACGTTGTACTAGTAATAAGGATTTCTACGTTTACGTGTCTCATAACTGTCCTCATTATTATTACACGAAAATAAAATACTCTCTATAAAAGAAGGGTTTTCGTTCTAAAACATTTAAGAGGATTAAATTTGTACGAAAATTCGAAAACAGTTTTTTAGGTATTTATTTTTATATATTTTTTTGCGAATTATTTACTGGATGGTACAACTGCTGTTTGAAGGTCTAACTTCGCCTTCAAAGAATCCCGTCAGGACGAGAATTACTAGTTTGTAATACTTCTAGTTCTGTGCTAAGTTGTCTCGGTTAAAATAGGTAACGATGGTGCTTCCAGGTACCCGCAAAGAAATAGAATACGAAGCTTTAAAGGTCCCTCATAAGTGTACGATACTTACGTTTGTTCTAAACATAGAATACTTGACAGGCTGCTTGCACGAGTTTGTAGTAAAATTTCCATGATTTACTTACTCGTACTCAGTGGCAGTCAGAAACAGTTATGCGGAAGTTACCAACGTGAGCTTTGACATATCTTTTTTTAACAACGATCGTAGTAGGAAGACGCATTCAATTCTTCAAATAATTGAATAATTAAATCACACCGTGATATGACCATGAAAAATTCTTGACATAAAGGCTTCAGGCAATAATTCAAAATTTCATTTGTATAAACAAACGGTGCATCGCGCCTGTTTACAGCGATTTGTTTACAATGAAAACGATACGTTTACGTATTAATTAATTACGTTTAGATGGAGTAGCGTGGACAAATGGTCTTCTTTTTAGTGTTTTTCCCGTCTTGACGTGGACTGAAACACTTTTAAGATAAGCAGAAGTCGGCCTCGGACAGAGCACGGAGAGAAGCGCCTGGGAAAATCGATACATCGGGGAGGAGGTACGATTACACGAGTGACTCAGGCGGTTTCCGGTGGGCGCCATGATGGATTTAAGTACTTCCGCCCAGAGGCGCGTGCGCCGCACTGTCCTCTGCGCGGAATTATCGGGGTTCCTCTGCTGCCCGCAGAGATCACTCTGTAATCTCGCCATAAACGCTACGTTACGGCCAATAAAGAATAAAAGACCGGTAGAGATATAAAAGGGAAACACGACACGGATTCCTTTTTATTTTTCATATCCTCCGTGCATATGCGCCAGTGAAATCACAATGCAGCGTTCCGATAAGTTTGCCCGGCCGAGATAAGCAGTTGATATGACGTAAACTGCAAAATGTGGTTTTACAAAAAAAACGAGAGGTATGGCTAGGGGCGAGGAAAAATAGAGGGAAAAATATGTGTCGAATACGGTAGAACTGGCTGACGAGAGAAAATGAAAAACACGAGTGAATTCGATGGGAGTCGGAATAAGTAAAAGCGAGAAGAGAAGGAAAAAGATAAGCACAGGATGCGGTAAGAAGAACCTATCCGCATAATGACGGGACCCGGCAGAACCTCCATTTATTTCGAGCAATTACTCTAACTACCCTCAGAATTTACAGACTTTGCTTCTCTACCTAACAAAGGTTTGAACCATATATTCAGGCAAGTTGTGGTTCATTCATCGAAACCATCTACAGAATCTCTTATTAGTCATATGTCCTTCGAAAGTTTACCTTGGACTACATTTTCTTGGTTACTGATTTGAAAATATTTTCTTTGAAATCGTTTGTTCGGTAGTAGATGCACGGAAATTCTACAAAAAGTTACCATTGGAATGAAAAGTTTGCAATGAAACTCTCAGGATACTGGAACTGCAATATTTTATAAAATATTCAGATATCTTAAAAAATCCATTGCAGATCTTTTAGGTCTTAAATTTCTCTGTTGTTCCTGGATTAATTTTCATGGCTAGTGGTGTTTGGTATTAGCTAATAAGATAGACCTTGAGGAATAAAAAAGGAGATCAAAGAGTAGATCCTCGTCTTGTTTTCCCGCAAGGCGAATCTAATACCGATAATCCTGTTTGCCCAGGGAGATGCGACGAATAAGAATGAGTTCGACGACAGAGGATCTTGAGTAAAGAAATCTTCTAACAAAAATACGAGAACTGGAAAAAATAAACGTACGCACAATGAGCAATAATTTTCTTTATTAAATGAATTATGCACATACTTTTCGACATCGTATCGTGGCGTTAAAATACGTATCGTTGACAGGAATGACAGTAGAGATAACTTCGGGGTGGTCCTAGGTATTACAGAGCGTTCCTCCCGCGTTCAAGCGATTCGCCGCCATAGATCCTCCGGTCACAGACATAACTGACACGGATTAGTGGCCTCAAGCTAAACATCCACTCCATTCTACACAGGAGAATCATTTACTCAACGTATCAAAGACATCACTAAAGACATAGCGCGTATCTTCCTGACGCCTCCATTTTTACTACATTTCACAGAATCACATAGTCATTTATAGCGCGTAACGACACCCGAATATATTCCATTACGATGAACTCAGTAACGGCTTTTGCCAACACTGGATTGCGTGCCGTGTCCTCCGCTTAGAGACGATGAGGTCGAGAAAGGGAAAACGACTGAGAAAGAGAAGTCGCGAGGAAAGAGAGAGAGGGGAGAGCATGAGAGTTCATGGCGGAGGGAAGAAAATACGCGAGGAATCGTAGCCGACAAGGAATCTCGCGATCGCACGACGTAGATGGGCTCTACGACGGGGTGGTCCGAAACGGAGGAAGATCTCGTGATGTCACCTTACACCGAGCGAGCGTGCCGGCTGGCCAAGGAATATATATGCACCAGCAACGTGCATCAACTGCGCCGGTTGCCGCCGTAAATACGCGGCCAAAGACATAGGGGCTCGTTATTATGATGCTAATGAGCGGTCCAAGCGGATTCCATTGCTTCAAGATACACGTGAGCCAGGCGTATGCCGCGCAAAAGACACGAGTTTCCACGCACCCCGCGACGATCGCGCTATCAGGGCTAAAAAATGTCCTCCCTAATATTCCTAGACCGAAAGCCCGTAAGTTGACAGTTGACGGACGGTACAGGACTTTCTCAAGTCAGTAACTAAAATTGAAACTAAAGTAAGGCTCCTACGGTTGCATAGACGAAATTTACTCCGAAGAAGAAAAATGAATAATCATCTCACGCAAGAAAGTCGTAATTTCGAATGTAAAAAGTGACGAAGAGAATTTATGTGTAAAGTTCACGAAAAATCTGAGCAACAACAATCGGCCGATGTTCCATTAAAATCCCTCGGTCTTATTTTTCCTTGGTCAGTCGTGTACTGCGTGTGACACAGTCGACAGGTAGAAGTCCCGTTAGCCGGCGATACATTTAGCGAGATAACAGTGCGAGCACGGGGTTGCTTCAAAATTCGAGCATTGGGATAAGAGGAGTTTAACATACGGCGTTGTGTTAACAGTGCGGCAGAGTAGTCGACTGCATGTCGCGCTCGTTGTCACGAGGAAGATCGCTATCGATGCACAACGTATTGTAAGAGCAGCGCTGCATAATGCACGCATTCCTGTTATTATTCCGGAGTGCGACTGATAGCGTAGACAAAACGCACGAGTAGGATGTTGCGGCTCAGGGGAGGAGGAGAGGTTCTGCGGGGCCGAAAGGAAGGTGTTCCCTGTGTTAACGAAGGTATCTGCCACGGGCATCGGCCGTGTCCGTTCCCCCGTCATCGGGACCATCTCGCTCTCGGTCCCTTTCGTGGATGGCCAGTGCTATCATGGGGCATTCCGCTGTGTCGCAATCTCCGGATCATGCCTTTCACATCGGATTTCACGCTTTAAGGACATTTGCGAATTAACCGCCGTGCCTCGTTACTTATGGCGAAACCAAACACCGCGGCCCGGCGCATTCGACATCGGATACCATAAGTGGATTAGCTGTAGTTGTGCGTCCATGTTGCCATCCCCACAGCCGAATAGACGCCGATCTCTTTGTGTATTGCAACCAGACGTCGAAAGAACAGGGCCGAAGGGACCAAAAGAGAAATCCACGAGGCGAAAAAGTAGTCGACGGAGTCTGCTTAATGTGCTGCTAAACGCGTTCCAAACGAATAACTCAATTGCGTCTACGAAACTCCACGGAAATCGACGATTTTTTATCAAAAGAATCCCAAACAAATGTGATTTAAGAAGGTCCTGTAGTTCATAGGGACAATTGTTTTAATTAATATTAACAATACGTACGGAAAAGATTATTTTTTTACTCACTTCAGGCGAAATATTTTGCATCCGTAGTTAAATGCGAAATTAGATAAATTAATACAGTATACCTCTTAGAATGAAATAAACATTTAATTAATATTGGGAACCTTGTAAACCTGATTTAATTAATTTAGTAGTTGGAAATAAAGGGGCCATTTTTATTCTACATTGTCAATGAGGAAGAGAAGCTAGAAAGGAGACTACGTTGTGTTAATAAATAGAATTTGGAGCTTGAATGTCACAAGGCCGTTCTCGTACGTAGCTACCCTTGCTAATTACAGGCTGATTTATACCTGAGATAACTGGCAACCCCTGGAGGCGTTAGCAAGCCGCGAATAAGCACGAACAACCCTAAGGCCTAAGGGCAACGCGAGGGATAACGATTACCCTGCCCGCAGATCTCCCCGCTATACGTAGCCTCGCCTCGTTTGGCTATGCAAAGCCTCAAATAATCACCTGCGATCCTTTTTACCGTGGTCCCGATTATTCGACGAAAAAATCCAGCCACGAATTCAATGCCAATGTCCTGATTAAACAGGAATTCTCTTAGCTTCCGTAATACAAAGTCAAAGATTAAGGTAACGTTCTCATAGTCAGTAACTTTTTATAGTTTTTTCAATTATCTTCGACTCGTGTTACTTGAAAATATGATATACGGCAGAAAGGGAACTTTGTAATTTAGTAATTAATATATTTTCCGTAGCTTGATTCGCGGTTAAATAATACTAGCAGTATTAAGTTTTTTTTTTTTAATTTGTGCATGTTTTTAATTGTATTTTCTTTTATTAAATCAAAGAAGAAAAAACATTAACATTGGTCAGAAATGAGAAAAACGTCTGATAAGTGTTCTAGAGGTAAATGTTGATCCTGAAAACCTTGGATTCTGCTTGACTAACCGATATTATAACATACCGCGGAAGCTCTGCTTAATAAACTTGTCCCATAGTTTACAGCCTGTCGTAAATAACAATTAGCGCATGCACCGTAAACGTAATGCCCGTTCGTTATTCACATCGTTCACGTCGAAACGATAACTAACCGCGAGATTAATAGCCGAGAATGGGCGTCTTGGGTCAACTCGGCGAAATAATGATTACCTTTGAAAAGCGGCAGATGTGACTTCATTTGCTCTGCCCTGCGAATCTGGTGGGCTGAGTCTCCGTGTGTATCCTGATGAATCTCGGCACCTTTTAATCCGCGAGCCCCTCGTAATTCATCTTTTATCGGCTATAATGATAACGAAGTTTCTAAACTGGCACACCTGTCGGCAAAAAAAGATACGTCGGCGAAAAGAAGTATAATGGACTGAAATGACTCGGCGACGCGTGTATTCCTCTCGAGGGAAACCGTAAATTAAATAACGGAAGCAGAAATGATATTTATGATACGCAAACCACGGTTCTGATGTTATTGTGAACAGTACGAGGAGAAAATAAACATTCATGAATGAAAAATGTCGCGTGAATGTGTGAGTGCGTTAGAAAATACCTCATTTATTTGTCTTAATACACAACCCGCCTTCATGTGTTACAAGAAATATGCTTTGGCTGAAGCTGATATTACTTTGGTCGGCGAATCCACTTTATTCGTATGAGAGAAAGATTCTCCCCGATTAGATGGAACGTAATCGCGACTGTCGCGCGCGTAGAAACATGGAAAACACGGAGCACCGGTGAAATATGCAGCCGCTAATGCATTCTTTTTACACGCGCACCTTCCGTATTTTGTCAGGCTCGTTTGCCGGCTAATCGGGCCGCGACATTTGACTTTGCTGAAAAATCGCGGCGATCAATTCTAGTTAGATCCGCCGACGGTGGGGCGGGTGGGGGAGGGGAGGGCGAGTGTGCACGTCCCGGGTGAGCAGGATCGAGAAATTGCAACGTTCCGTTTTGCCTCTGGATCCCCGCGGGTTCCTGCGTGGCTCGTGGGACATCAATGATCCATGACTCCCCTCGCCCGGAGAGAACTAAATGATTTTAAGCGGGGGAGACGGATCGTTGCCTCGTTACCATCGTTTCCCTTGCTCGCTGACCCTTCTCCAAACCACCCGATAGCCCGGCACTGGTCCTTGCTCCTACACGCACTCATTTTTAACGCAGAAAGCTTACCTTAACATTGACCGGGGGGAATTAGGTACACCTTACGTGAAACATGAAAATTGTCAATGAAAAAAGTGGCTACTTGCAACGATGTATTCCATTCATACCTTTCTTGAATTTAGAAAAATTAGATATAATAAATAAAGTCTCATTACACAGAAAATCAAGCTCCGTTCAACTTCCTTTCCGTTCCGTGCGTATGATTTGCGGACAGACTCTTCGCCGTTAAACTTCCGGTAAAAGGGAAGAGCGTTCGAATGGCTTTGTAAGTGATATCGCAGGAATCATCCTTCCGCCTAATTGCGGAACATGAAATGTATCGGGAACTCGTTAAAGGTCACGTTGAAACCCGCGCGAATTATCCGAGGGAAGACGACCGTCATAAAGTTTCCGGCGACTGAGAGTCGGGGGGAATGGATCGGTAAGGACGATTGTTAATGTCGGCCGACGAGGGGGCGCGCGCGGGGGGGGGAGAACGAGCGCATCTATCCGCGGAAGAAAAGTCACGCGAAGTCCCCGGAGGGAGGTATTTTCATCGTCGAATAACATTGGATTTCTGTGGTTGGTCGGCGCAGCGACGTCGCGACGGAGGACGTCCCCTGGCTTCGTGTGCCGAACGTTTCTGACGTTTTCCATCCCCCCCCCCCCCGACCCACTGTTCCGCGCCGGTCGCTGATGGAAGCAATATGCTCGTGCGCGGCACCGAAAAGGCGTAGCCGCGACCCTCGCCCCGCCGATTTTATCGAATTTAATTAGCAGATGAAGCGCAGGCAACGACCGTAACCCACAAGCTCCGACCCAGCCCCGTTTAAACCGACCGTGTGCACCCGAGCCGAAACTTTGTTTGTCCCTTCGTAGCGTCGATCGATGCTGACTAACAGTTTTTAATTACCTTCAATTAATTCCAAAAAGGACGATAGTGCAGATAACGTTAATCCGGAGAGATAAAGTTTCTCCTAGAAAAAGGAAACAAAGAATTTCTAAGCTCAAGTAATGGCAAGAAATAGGATTTCCGTAACATTTACTAACAGTAGATACTTCTGGCTGCGTTATACAGAACGAAAAAGGTTGCGACAGAAAATAAGTAGTCTCCATAAATATCCCACTGGCGTTGCAGTTGAGAAGTAGAAGGAACATGGGACAAGGAAAGCGCATTATTCTCTAGAGGTTTTTGCAATTTCCGAGGAAGATACATCGAGACTGTTGACTCTTTAAAGTATTGACACATTACTCTCGAGACGTCTAGGTTTCCTGTAACTCCAAATTTAAGACACCATTGTCCAGAAGGATTCACATTCGTGCATCAACTTCCAAGGTGTCCTTGCGGATCAGAACTTCCTTTTAACTCTATAGAATTACGGAGATGGATAGAGAGGGGAAGAACGAAAAATCGAGCTACACCTGTCCGTTTTAGGGCTACACGAAGCGATAGCGCGGCTAATGGAAGCGCAGATTAATCTTGCAAATTTAATGCGACCGCCTCTAACGACGGTCCCTCCCCGCCGCTCTGGGCAACCGACCCGCCCCGCTTTACCTCGTCGGGGCCAAAAATTTAATTCGGTTATAAGACTCATTAGGTAATGCAGAAAAGCCACACGAGCCCTAGCGCCGTGATAAATGGCGCTGTCGTGTCACAAGGCAGTACGTTCCATGCTTAGCCGGCCGACAAAGCTCCTATAGACCGTCGACTATGAATTTATAGCATCGTATGAAGTCACCTAGGAGTGGACAAGCTCGCCATCAAGAGTTACATTAACGCCGTTTGACGGAAACTCATCCACTGGCGACGGTGCGAGATTCTCCCGGCGATTTCATGCGCTTTTCGTGCCAACAGATTTACGAATAACTGGTCGCGTTCTTAAACAGAGTTTAAATTGTTGCCCCTGTTTTTAACTAGTTCTTTAAACAGTTTACAATTCATTGTAATTCTGGTCGTCCGAAGAATAGATATAATTATGTTAATTTTCCTTTGCTGCAAGAAGGACGAAATATTAGGAAATGAAGTTGAATCCATAATTCTACTTAAATATGGACTTACATTTTTTATCCAATGCGGTAAAAGTTTCGTCGGTGTTGTATTGAGAGAATTATTCATGCCACGTGTTGTATCAGATTGTACCGCCGTTCCGCTAGATGAAATCGCAGTGGAATCGGTTTATCAAAGTTCTCTTGCTGAACGTTTAAGGTCGTTAAGTGCGTCGCTATCCTAAATCGGAATGTTCGCATGCAAATTATAGTGTCGCGGATGAGTCGTTAAGTCGCGTAGCCTGGTGCCAAGGCGAAGGTGACTGGAATCCTCGGGCTGAGATGCGACACGGACAAATGCGGACATCCATCACCATCATCATCGACCACCACACACGGCTGGCAATACAAATCGCCTTATCCGCAACGCGCCGCGGAACCGCCTTGATTCCGTCGTGGCGCATTAAAGTGATGCTTGAATTTCTCAGGAGTTCAAGGTCAAGGCTCCGTCACGCGGATTAGATAATACGCGTACTCCTCGATGACTAATACCTAAACTCGTGTCCGTAATTAAAGCGCTTGCAGCGTGCATCGTCGACGCGCTGAACCAATGTTTCCTACAAAATATCTTCGGGGCATTACGTTTTTCAAAGAACATACGAACAAAATGAAGATAGGCACAAGAATAGAATTGCGTACCCCGTTGGTATCCCTGAACTTTACTTAATAAATTTTACTTTTAGAACTAGCTTTCTGTAGGAAGTATTAAAGTTCCGTGAAATTTGCCGGAAGAGTCCATTCGGTTCCCGAGTATCATGCCCGCTAATTTTCGTTGCCTTGAACGTTGAGTTGGATGAATGACAAGTACAGGCAGCACCGAGGGCGATAATTCGCTGGAAGCCTGCGAGGGGTTAATGCGCGACGCGTATACGACGGCTGACGCACGAGGAGCGCAAAAATAAATTTCCACATACGCACGGTTTATTAGAGCTCCTGGCCGAGGATAACAGTCTCGCGGCAGAGGGTCCGTTTCGTTGCGTAATGAGAGATTTTATCGTGGTTACAGGGATAGGGCGGGGCCACCTCAGTCATGCATTATCACCCCACTTCTGCCTGACGGATTACTTTATACAGCCGTCGTGCGTATGTGTGCTCTGGAATCGAGCATGAAAGAGCACTTACAAAAAAAAAAAAAGAACAGAGGGTCGGCAAAAAAGAACGCGCTTCCTCGGCACACAGAGGCATATGCAGCGTCCAAACATATCGCGGAGTCGTAAAAGAGTTTCGGCTTCCGATTGGCACCGGCTGATTAGACGGCCAAGTGCGTAGGAAACATGCAAAACCGACGCAGCTGTAAAAATCCATACGAAAGATCGACTGGCACTTGCCATGCCCGACAAGGACGAAAGCTGCCTAATTAGCGACTTTACGCGGCGGACAGCTCGTAAATTAAAAGTCTTAATGACGTACGTACGAGAAATAAAATTTCCGAGTAGATCGAAGCCTACTACTACGCGCGGGAACTCAGGAACGAAGTGAAACCAACTAATTGAGCAAATTAACGTGTCCGACTGGACATCAGTGGTAACGAACGTCGACAGCTGGAATTTCAACTTATTAAAATCCTTTAACGTATTCGTAAACTATATTCATCTACGCGTAATTCAAGTAAAATGATGCATAGGTACAGGTATTTCTGCAACATTATCCTAGAGTATGGCATAGTCGAATTCTCTATTACGTTACACAAAATGTTAACGTTCACTGATGCGTTGAACAGTAGGCCTGCATGTGTCTGCATAGTTTCCATAATTTACGAAACTTCGTGTACGCAGGCATGCATGGTCTGGACGTAATTGCGATGCACTTTATAAGTTCACAATCGGCTATAAGCCCAGGTACGGTACGGTTAGGGACGTGTGTGTGGACGCACAGTACGATCTTTCATTACCGGGGGGGGGGCTAATAATCTCTTTCCACCGCTATTATCATCCGACATAACCAGACTGCGAATTAACTCCACGACGAACAATCGCGTTTCCTCCAATTTACCGTATACCGACCGGAGGTTGCAAGGGGGACGCGAACGTTCGTTTTATATCGGACAGTCGACGCGCCGGCCGTTTTCATTGAGCTTCAGGAAAATTTCGCGTGTCTACCCACGCGTAATATCGCACGAGGGAAAATAAATTGGGTAGAGTGGCTTAGAGCTGTTTCGCCACACAAACATTAGGTAAATTAAGTAATTCCTTACTTCGAACGCGTCGACTTTTTACTAGAAATTTCAACGGACAAGTTTCTTTTAGGGGGAGGAAAAAAGGTCACCGTGATTGCGAAGTGAGATATTAGTAAATTATCGTTACACGTTGATACGAATCACTTTTCGTTTGAGATAAACGAGTGTTCTGTGATTAGAATGTATCGGGCCGTAATCAAGTTCGGTACGACAAGAGCGTCGAAAAGCACGTAGCTCGGTTTATCGGTGGGGCAAATCGTTTCTTCGACAGAGAATCGGCCTTTGTGAGACCGTCCGTTGGAAGGAACAAGTGTATTAGGCCGCTAATCTCCATGCCTCGCGCTTAATCTTTAATATTCGCCTGGTATGACTAGGCACCCCGTACGAACCTCCCCTGTGCGTATATATAAACGCCTTCGTGCACTTCTGACTCAGCAGGAATCCGAAGGTAAACTCGCGGAAGACAGAAAGGGGGTGGGTGACGGCGCGAGAGAGAAATAGGGAGGAAGAGAGGGAAGAGAGAGAGTCCAGCGCATTTACATGTAACGATTAGGTATCTTTAACGCGACGTCACTCCGCTGTAATCTCACACACACGGCCGACGTTATTTCAGCAATAAATATACCTCGGAAGCTTTAGTAAGGTTTCACGATGCACTTCGGGCCGAGGGTAATCTCCTCTTATCTTGCACGGTGCCTGCCTGCTCGCCAATAAATAAAATTCTGAAGTTTTACTGACTTCTTATGGTGAAGTGCAAGTGCTGTACGGTATTCTCAAGTCGTTTCCCCGGTAATAAAGCACTCCGTAGCCGGCGAATTCATTTTAATGAACTTGATATACATCCGCGCCTGCATGAAAATACAAATGTCCTTAGCACGGCGTGCACGTGTAAACGTTGAAACAGTGAAAAAAGATGACGAAATATTGAACCACGCTGATGTATTGCATTATGTACTAACAGTAGGTGCGGCAAAATAAACAGGCCGAGCTTACTTTGGGTCAATGTAATCAGAAATGTATACAACAGTCGAGAATTCTTTGATTCAAGGCGAAGGCTGTCAGCGTGAGTGACACGGCGACGGAGCTATGCTAAAATAACTTAATCCGAACAGGTGTTAATCATTCTAGAATACTAATCCATACATGCAGATGTAAAAGATAAAGATATGCAAATCTGTTTAGCCAGTGTATGCTATTGCAATACGAATGTTGTTGAGGTACTCCGAAAACGTCAAGCATCAGCGACCCCATTAATCATCGATCGATCTTGTGCGGTCAGGAGATAATCAGCTAGTTAACCATTCACTTAGCTCGCTCTCAACGACCACCGGTGCTCCCGTCATTGTCAGCGATGGGTGCGTAAAGCACAAGTCATCTAAGTGAGAAGGGACCGATGGGACGTATGTATTGAAAGGGTCCAAGAACTGCAAAGTCACTATTTACACTTGTGCGACGTCTATATAAACGTGAACGATCGTTAAGTAATATAGTCGGGGGTATCGTAATGATAATACAACGATCCGACCGATAGAGATCTTTCACAGAATGTAATATGTCAGAGGAAAAGCGATTGGACTCAGTAAGGAATATTCTGTGACACATATTCAATTGTTCTTAAATCTCCATCGACGGATATAGTTATTCATTTTCCAAATTCTGCTCTAAAGATAGTCCATATTTCATACAATGTACAACTGAGATCATTTTCTTGTCGTTTGAATAAAAAGATCATATTTAAAAAATGTATTTATTAAAAAAGAAAATTATTAAACTGTAATCGTTACATTCAGTAACATCAAATGAATGATTTAATTGCCTTTAATTACTTTGAACGAAGTCTAGTTCATTAACATATCTTTATCACCGTCGATACTCTAAAAAATCAGCAGTTAATGAAAAGTAGATACGCCAAGACCGTCAAATGGCAACGTCAGAGATTCCATTTCCATATTCAGCGTTCCTTCGGTCTTCAAAGAGATTGAAACATTTGATATGAAACTTAGTTTACAGCGAAATAATGAAGCCGCGGGGCATATCTGTGGGATCGGTACGATTAGCGAATATAAATGCCGGTGTATGTAAAGACTTTTAGCATGAGGAGAAAAGTAAACGGCGCCGAGAGGGGGCCAGCTACGCATGTGAATGTATGAAATAAAGACAAAATCAGAGATAAGAAGGCGAACGGAGAGTCGGGCGAAACGGTGCGGAGTTTGTCCAGTGCATGCCGGAGGTAATACATCGCCGGATGGTCCGCCATTGCCCTCCCACTACTCCCACAGCCGTTCTGATTGGCTTTTGTCCGCTTTTGATCCCTCCACTTCCTGCGTTCCCCGCAGCCGCGTATACGTTACGTATATACATGCACGTAACCTTCGCAAACTGACCTTGCCAGAGGAAATGCAATTATTATATCGCTTATTGTACCGATGCACAGTAATGGCGCGCAGTTTTAGTTTTGTCCACGTCCGGTGACTTGAAAGTTTTCATTTAAAACTCTTTTACAGCGCATACAGAGGGAACATTTGCTCGCTCGTCGAATAGGGGAAATTGTTGTTCCGTTTTCCGCATTGGCGTTTGATCAATGTTACAAAATTTGTCTCACTTCGGTAAGAAGAAAGAAAGTTTTTCATTTTCTTGCATGACGTTTTGATGTCGATTTCATTAATATCACATCTCCAGTGCCTTATTCCATTTACGTTAATTCGGTTTTTATTGGACTGCGTAACGTTTGAGTATATCCATCTGTACGTATGTTGTGCTACAATTACGATACTGTGTGGTTTAACTGCCTAGCTAACAGTATGGCAATAATTTGCTGAATTTCCAGCCAGCCTGCGAGCAGGGAATTGTCGTCCCGGGAAACATTAGGTACGGTTGTTCGATCGGGTGATGGAATAGAATGGGGAGAGTGCAGTGGAAGAATTAAAATCGAATCGTCATAAAGACGACCACCAGCCAGACATGTCTGTTCCGAAAATACCCCCGAAACGTACTCGGACCTTCCGGTTTCGTTTCTGTGGCAGTCACAATGGCTTTTACAATGGCTACAAACCCGGGGGGTCGCATACGCGTGCCTTCTACCAATATTGCTTCCGTCTCTTCCCAAGCGAATATCCTCCAGTACCGCTGAGTATCGTTTACGGATCAACGCATTCTTTGAAACTAAACTGTCACTAAATAGCTTCTCCTCTTAAAAGCCTTACAATATTTATTGTCTCGTATTTGTCCGTATTTATCGATATAAGTATCCACATAAAATATCGTACTCACTTTGATTTCTCAAAATGAAGATTGGATCATCATTGAAAAGCGTAACATAACATTTCGTACCATACACTAGTGTCTTATTTTGTTACTTTGAACCTTTCTTGCGCAGGTGTTAAATAACGTATTCATCGAAATACTTTTAAAGCTATATAAAGTACGTAAAAAGGTGTTTAGTTAATACGACGACACAATAATAATTCGTTTCTCGTTGTATTTTATCCCGTCAACGTGCGGACAGGGTGTGGCGATACGGAAAATCTCGTTATCCCTGGTAATACGGAATTCGATTGACATTGTACGGCAATAATCCGGACAGTTACATGATATAACGGGCGATCATCTGTATCCAAGAGGGTCGCGTGGCGCACGCGTGCTACGCGACATTGCGTGTGGGTTTCTCCTCGCGAATGGCCATCAGAGTCTCGCGCATCTTCCACGCGAACTTTCATCAGCGATGGCCACCGGCAAATATATCACCACTGTGACAATTCCCCGGTAATATAGTCCGTCGTCAAATGCAATCGTTGTTGGCGAATTTTAGAATACTCTCACGTCGATCGAGCGGTGACGGTGGAACGATTTCGGAGAATTTTTAACTCGACAGTCTGTCATTTTTTATCTTGCCTTTTTAAACGACGCACAAGTACGGTGTTTAAAACACAATGTTTTGAGAAAACCTGTCACAAATATGGAGAACGATGAATGGATTTTCTGTTTAATTATCTTTAAATTCGCCGAATGTTATTGTTTGTACCTGGATGAAATCGCATGTTCATTTTGATTTGGCAGAAAGATTGTCCGGTGTTTTCATGCCGGAAGGACTTTGTTTGTCCCTGTGCGAAGCATACATTTCCTGTATTTTTTAAATAAATGTATTAATAAACAGTACTAAGAAATATAAATACTCGGCGAAATAAACATACAGTTCGGCTGACTTGTGTGTATCTTAATTCAGTATATACGCAAATGAAATGTCATGCACAAGATTCCCAAAAGATGTAAATAAGAGAAGGGGCTAATTAAATATGTATCGAGGTATGGGCGAGAAGCGGGATTAGTAAAACGGTCGACGGAGTCCGAGGACATGTAGTTATACGTGACAGGAAGTGAGCGACACTTCCTTTTAAACCCTATAATACTCGGTCGATCTGTTACAGTTCCATACACCTGCCTGTCTCTGCTGCTTAATATGCGCGCCATAATTAGAACATACGGGACCACCGCGCTACTAAATAATAAACCGGCCGCATTAAAGTCGCGGCAAGTAGCCAACAAACGGTCGCGGTTGGCCGTCGAGATAAATGAGAAAAATTAGGCTCTGGCCTTCTGCATTCCCGTTGCGAGTTACATTTCGACCTCTTCCATTAATTTAATAGCACAAACTTATCAAGATTATATGACTTCCTCTGGTGTTTACGTTCGACAAAAACAGGTATTTAAGTTGCAACTAAAAATAACGGCACATCAATTACAGCAGGACGATCAATTTCATTTTAACGGCAATCTCCGCCGTAAGCTGATTTCAGTTATCGTAACGAATGGGATTCAACGATTTCAATGACGTTTTATTGTAGATAAATTGACAGATAGGCCAGTACCGCTAACCGTCAATAATATTGACACATGCCTCATATTCGCCTATCGGGTGTAAGTAAATCATTATTTTTTTTCGATTTTCTCTTGAAGATCCAACGACATAATTGCTCTCAATATTATTCTACATCGACATTGAATTGCCCTAAACGCAAAGTACACACGTATTACGTTTTACCTGGAGTCGCAATGATGAAAGAATCAATTAGGAATAATCAGTGTATCGTCATAATGTAAAATAACACTCCGTTGACCGCGGCGCACACTTCTCGAAAGACAGGAGAATTACCCGCCTCGTCATCCTCGCTGATTCCCTCGCAAAAAAGTGTCCTCTCTGTTTTTGACGACGAGTGCTGACGCCGTTGAGCAGTTTTTTCCGGACGTAGGACCGGCGGGAGTGCAGAAACGCAACTATTTCGTAAGAGCGGGCCCGCGCGGTAAATTGCACGTTGGGCCCCGGCGACAAGAAACGACGGGGCCCGATGTTTATATCGCGAGGGGCAGCAATCGTAAAACTGATTGTGATTGCAGCGGCGACACGGCCCGATGGCAGGACGAACGTGCGTACGCGCGTTCCTCCGCGAACTCGCGTGTGTCCGCGCCGACAAGAAGGATGCTTAGCCCTCTAATCATCCGCGTGATTTGTGGCTCCCGTCGGCAAAAACCAGCAGCGCGGGCTCATCGAGCCTTGGCCAGCAGCGCGCCGGAGCCCCGCGGAACGGAATAACCTGATTGAAATTTAATTGCAACCTCGAAATTAGCCTTCCGCGCCATGTGTACGAGCTCTCAACCTGCTGCCCTCCCCCCCTACCTGCTTTCTCGTTTCCACCGGGCGCATCGCGTAACTTCCATTTGCCCGGAGCCCCGACGCGCCATTCTTTTTCTTTCGCCCAAAGGAATTGCCTTCCCGCCTTGAAATGCCGCCGCGGCTGATAAATACCGTTGGCGGATTTCGATTCGGCAGATTTGCGATCAATCGCCAAGCTCCAGACGCGGCGATGTTAATACAAAAGTAAACGTACGTTTTCCGTGCGCTGTGATAGAAGATTTATTATTTTCAATCTGGTGTGTCGAGGTAACAAGATGAATATCAGATTTAGTTCACACTCGATTTAACGTTACTTTTAACAAGAAATATTCTTACTTATGCTTCGTTTTAAAAACCTCTGTTCGACTGAGCCAAAAGATTTCTTTATTTTTACAAATAATCATTACTACAGCGCCATTACATTTCCGACGAATCTTTTTTTGATCCTCCACGTATCGGGCTATTTGAATGGGACGATTCTAACACTGAATACCTCGCCGTTTGTGTTACAGTGGTGATGCATAAGGACAAAGAAGAGAATTCCCACCACGATTCGCACTACCGGGCAAGAGAACTGGCCGCCCTGGCTGCCTACGACCACCATCACCTCGACGGGGAAATGTTCTTACAGGTGAGCTCTCATTAAGATGTTTATGACGCACGATGCCGCGAATTTACGGCCTCATTCGGGCATAACCACGGCACCGCGTATATTTATACGGTGTGTATGACACCAAGTCACGTGGTCTTTTTGCATTTATCGCCGGCGTTTGAGCGCAAGGAACCGCACCTGCCGTCTCATGTGCCTTCGATACGAACGGCCCGATCGATCGTTTAGCCACGGTGCCAATACCTTTACGCGACGTGCCGATCCTTATCGACGAGATTGTCATGGGGCTATCGTGCCCCGCAATCGCTCCGGCTGTCGATAGTTGAAAAACATGCGATATACATAAATATCGACATGTACCGCTGTTATGCGGATAATGCACGCACGGAGAATTTCAGCGACATCCTACTTCTATGTTAAGACGGAATAATTCGTAGCAATGCCGGTACGCGGGTTGACAGGAAATCTCGAAGTGTCTGGTTCTTGAGAATTTCTACTGCGATGTTGAATAAAAATATTATGAAGTACGAGGGGAGACTGAAGAGTGACTCATTACATTCTATTCCGTGTGAATGCAAAAAATTGTATTCTAATAGGACAATAATTAACTTTAAGATCAGAACCACAGTTATATCTCTGTTATTTATGAATGTAGTGAATACACAGCGTGTTACAAGATAATCCGTAGCAAATCAATGGCAAGATTGAGTTAAAAACTTTTAGAAGCTGAGCTAGATTCGTGTAATGTTCAACAAAGTTAGAAACAAAAGTTCTTTGGCTGAAAGAATGGTAATGAAGACGCATTCAGAGAACAGGCAGTTAGTTGCAGATGAGAGAACGATCTATGGGATCCATCCATCTGTTGGTAGGAAACTCATCCCCCCCCGTGCTTCCGGTTGATCGATGGAAGGTAAGGCAAGAGGGTGGATGGATGTATGGGAATATGAATGAAGAGGGAAGAAAATATACGTGTCTACTGTAGAACGTTTCGTGATTGGATCTGTCCGTCACGAAAGCCATGCCATTGAACGTCATTTTCCGTTCAGATTACGAGCTAATAATTTCCTACTTTTCAACGATTCCTTCAACTCTGACGGCCGAGCATAATCTTCTTAGGAAACGAATTAATCTTGTTGTAGAATAACCCCAGCAATAAAGTACATTGATATAATGGTTCAATGAAAATGCTAATTATAATGTAACGAGTTTAAACAATAATTTGGTTTCTGAATAATATTTCAAGGAAGATTAATTCAAGTGGATTCTTCTAATTTTACTTAAGTGGTCAAACCTTTGGCAAGAGGCAAGCTGGAATTAAATCATCGAGGCTGAGAACGCAGGACAGGAAATAACAAAAGAAGCGAGGGTTGGATGGGATACAGAGAGAAGGGTGTAAGGTTGGACGGTGAGAGATATCTGGCTGATGAACCGGCTATGAAACCGAGGTGTACGAGGTGTCTATTCCTCCAAAGTATGGAGGGTATATACACGGATTAATGGTCGTGTATCATGCGATGCGTTTGCATTTCCTTAGCTCTGTTTTAGCTACGTGATAGAAAGAATGAAAAAGCGAGAGACAATGAAGGACCAAGAGAGATAACGGAAAAAGGGAAAGTAAATAGAAAAGACACAGGCACACATAGTAGAAACAGAATGAGCAACGTAAAGGAATAGGATTTACACACATAACGTCATAAGAAATACTAATGTGTGTTTAATTAATTATTGGTTCATTAATAATGTTACATCTGAAATAAACGAATGACGTTATTCCCCGGCTCGGATTTTATAATAGAAATAAATTACTGTAAACAGAATAGACGACGATAAGTTACTATGTTCATGAATATTATAAAGCGTTACTGTCTGGGATATCGTTTCTTAATTACAGGATTTCCTTGCGGTGTCGGTATAAATTGTTCCGAAAGTGTTCTTCTCCGGGCGCACAGTCATTATGCCGCGGCAGAAGGGCTTTTTAAGTTACGTCGGTCGCTTAAAGGTACTCAGAAGGAGTCTTCGGTTCCCGTGGCTGTCCCCAACGGTGCTTTACCGACGTGTAATCGAATATCGCTTTGCGACGTGTACGAATTCGGGGGACTCGCGCGGACGTGTCGCACCTAAAACGTATACCGCAGGCATCCACGAAGGGATATAATTGTAGTGGGGGATTATAAAAATCCGATCGCTCCGCCGTAATTTCGTGGATGGCTCGTAGTGGTGGCGGTGAGCTTGTCATAAAACGGATTTACCGTCTGGCCCGCTGATGTTTATGGGGATCGGCGGAACGGCACGCGTGTAGGTGTAACGGAGGATCACCTACACACGTGGCTAAGAAACGAGAGAGAGACGAAGGGTTTCAAGGCGCCAGCATAGGTGTGACGAGACAGGAGATAAAACTTGGGTCAATCAACCCGCGGCCAATTTACAGAAATTCCCAATCCGTCTAATAAGCAAATGTCCCGGAAAGATGAATCGGCTGAACTTAGGACAAAGCCTGAACTCGTAGTTAAGAGAAATATAAAAATATTGCAACGTAACTAAAATTATTACTCTTACATCGCGATAGAAAAACGTTGAAAACATGGAAGAAAATTTACGAACGGCGGACTCGACGATTTACCCAGGAAAAGTAGATCGTTAAGGGTGAACCCTTGTCTCTGCGAGAGGTGAAAATATTTCCTTGATAAAGGGACAGCGAGTTTGAGGAACGCCCTGCTGATGAGTGGTGGTATCGGGAAGACGGGGGGTACGGGTGCAGTGGAGCGGGCCAAAAGGAAGATACCGAGGAGGGCAGATTCAGGGAACACGAATTATATAGATATTTATACCGGGAATCGAAGCGGGCAGCCGAACTCCGACTGCGCCTTGATTTCCATAAATCAATAGTCGGGGCACATCGAGGCTCTTTCTGTTGGGTCGTTACCGCGAGGTCCGCGACTCCTTGATGGATTGCCTCATATGCATTCGCCGTACAAATTGCCATCGTGCTCGGGGAGAAAGATGGAGAGAAAACCCGTCCCGTTCGCGCTGTCTTCCAATTTTACTCTCCAGTACGAATGTTTACGATCGCAGGGGAGTATGACTTTCGGCCTTCGCTTTGCCCTAACAACAAATCCTTCGGTTCGTATCGACTCCTTCACCGGCAATTCCAACTCCTCCGCCATTTCCTTGAGTTGAGCGCGAAAAAGTTATCGTTATCCTATCAAAAATGACGCTACATTTCGGTGTGTTTCGAAAACATTACTTTTACGTTGCCCGTTAATGAAATATACTAAAAGTAAATGCACAAGTACGTCACGTGCCTTAATATGTGTAAAAGAACTTACGTAGCCACCGTACGTTTACGTGGTTAACACTGTTGCTTAAAATTACTTAGCTCGTTGTCCGAAAAGATAAAATCCAGAAAATGCGGCATATTTTAAAGTACTGCGGTAGTACAAATAGTACAAACGGTTGGCTTACACACGCCGGTACATAAATTCCTTTTTCTGCGCATACTTCCTACTTGGTACATGGTGAACTATAAGTCTTATATTAGAGGCCTTCCGTGCATAAGAGTAGACAAATAATTTTCTTACGGCCGTACAAGACATGGCGCGTCCTAATTTAATTATTTAAGAATACTCGGAGGTCACGCTTGGAGTTTTAACTTGGAACTTTTATCTTCCTGTTTATTCGACGATCCTCAGCTGTTGAGGGGTAGCGTGCAAGCGAGGAGATACCTGCACGTGCGCGCTTAATTCTTGCGATTCTCGGAAGGGAGCAAGGCTATGCGGATGTATTACTCCTACGAAAGTTTCTTGCGCACAACATTTATTGCCCTCTTTCGTCACTTAACTCGAGTACATCTCCACGCAAAAGGAAATCGTTTCTTTCCCTTCTCCCGCCGGTACTTGAGCGAGAGAAAAGCCCGGCTAACTCGTGTCTACTTCGATTAAACCAGTGGGAGGCTTCCCATCAATCTTAACATTTACTCCTGAATACAAGAAATCATTTCAATCGTGCAATATTCAAGGTTTTGCAAAAAAAGCTGAGGGACGTATGGAAAACAGTAATAAAGACCGTAATAAATAGAATACAAGCGTAGCTTTCTCAAAACCACAATTTTTCAACACCTGTACCATTAAAATCCGTCATTTCCTTCTTAATTGAAAAAATCATCATTTTATACAATTCCTTGCTAGGATTTTAGTCTGTTTCAAAGAACGAGGATACGCTTGAAATAACCATAGAATACGTCTAAAGAATTGTATTACATGAATGTGTACATTCAAGGTCGATTGGATTAGTCGTTTTTCCCGCAGACTCTCGATGCTGAATGATCGGTATTAATCCTGTCTCAGGATCAAGCAGGAGCGTATACATATAACCGTGCATTAGGTCGTTGATGCGGCACTGGAGGGCGAAATTTCGAAGCGGGTAGTTGGTCCCTCGGTAACGCGGTAGCTGCGAGTCGAATCGGCCAATTTCTCCGCGCCTCACGGCCCTCTTTGGCAGAAATCACGCCTCGCGGTGACGTATCGCCCCGCGAAAGCAGCCATTTTGCTCTCATATTTTTTATTTAATAGCCACCGGGGGTTATCGTGTATCGCATTAATACGACGGCGCGCGGTAGCGGCTAAAGGAGGGCTCGTGCTTGCCTCGACCGAACGACCCCCGCCCCCGTCCACGCTAAACCCGTAATCATAACAGAGCCATTTTTCTCCACGACGTGTACCCCTTCGCAGGTAACTCCTCGTGAACTTTGAAGGAAAAGGCCTCCGCCATCTTCTGCGCGATCCATAAAGGATATACGACGGTATAGATATACGGCACTAGTCTGAGCATTTTCGAAAATAGGTACTCCTAGGAATTGTGTCGAACAGTGGAAATATAATGGCCGGTAGATACCGTTCAGACGAGTAAGGGTTCTTTAATGTAAATGTTTTTCCATGGAGACACTAATATCCTACGTTGCTGGGAGTTTAACTTCGCACTTGCCATTCTTCACGTGGCTTATCTTTCACCGTTTTTAACTTGTTTAATTATTCAACGACCTAGTAATTTGATGAAGCCAAGTGCTGAACTTGACTGAATATATAATTTCAGGTCTATGTGTGTTCCTAATGTACTAGATTGTTTAATTCCGTATTAACATAATTACAAAAAATGTAAAAGAACGAGATTTCCTTATGGGTACCAAAGATTTATATTATCGTCCTTAATGACTTTGTTTGAATTTTAAATTCGTTGAGGGAAAAATTCTTGCCTTCGCCTGGCTATACTTCCTGTCTGAGTACTGAAATATATCGAAAGAATCGTGCGTCGACTGCCATTGCCATTGACCGCTCGGAGAATGGGGAACCGTCCCGCGTTCCACTTCCGTTTAAAGTTGTCAATCGCGCTGTCCGGACGGCGGCCACTTCCCGGTGAACCCGGGGCCGGATAATTATGATTTTCACAGACGATCAAGCACCGGCACCGTTGCGAATGGCCTCCATTTCCCGCATCAATCACGATCCACCAGCGTCGGGCTTTCCTCCCCGTTCGCCGCGCGGCAATTTAGATCGCAACGTGTCCGTGCACGAGCGACGTGTATACCGACACGACTTAAGTGAATTCCAAGAGGGTGGGGGGAAGGAAGGGGGAAGGTTCGTAGCTGATAACTCAGCGAGAAAGTACGAGGCGAACTGCGAAGCGGGCCGTAAGAGCCAGGGAAGAACGGTCGAGTTGATCGCCTGCGCTATAAGGTCTTACTTGTTGCTGGATAGTTGCATGTCTGCTGCGCGGGGCCGTACCTTCTGCTTCTAGGCTGATTGCTCCGTATGCGAAGACCGATAGGTAATTCCATCGAACCGGACGGCTCTCGGCTGTTCCCGATATTCCTCCCTCGGCCAATCGAAAATCTCACAATCAGCCACGGTCCGTCCCGGGCCTCGAAGGAACACAAATTCGTCTACCACGCCAATGACGTACGAAGACGGTTACTAGTTAGAGCATTCCTCAAAGCTATCATTTAGCCTTTGATATTTGCCAATAACTAAGTACGCCTTTAATACAGTAACTTCCTATTTCAAAGAAATATGGTTTAAGACTAGTACGGTAAGCGTATCCAGAGCGAAGGTAGATACGCTATCGCTTCATGAAAAAGTGGGCAAAAACAAACGTAAAAAGAGACTACATTTTGGCAATATATCGTGGTTTCATTGGAAATGATACTTCTTTGTCAATGATGAGGGGTATGTTTGGACGAAAAAGAATTTGGTGGATGATACGAAAGGCTGGGCAAAAGAGTGATAAACGAGGACGTGTTGATCGCGGGAAATCTGGCGAAAAAGGGGCGAGCGCGGACCGCAGACAGGGAGGAATGAGTCAGTGGAGACGAGGGTTTAGTCAAAGGTAACTGTAGGTTGGGCCAGTGCATGGGATAGGATGATATCAGGTTAGGTTGGTGGGCAACGGGGCTCGCCTTGGTCTGGCACCGCTAGTCCTTCCCGTATTGATCGCGTGCTCCTTTCCTCCCTTAGATACCACGTCGACCCTCTCTTACGCCTTACATATTGCTGCCGCAACCACCCGACTCGACTACTCCCGACGTACAGCGAAGACGCTGATCTTCAATCTTCTCCTCACTAAAGACCACCTTTGCCAAACCCCGCTGTTTTCCATGAGCAAAAATACAAAGATTCTTTCGTAAAGAGCTGCGATCTTCAATGATACAGAGTGTTTTGCTAATGCACTTTGGCGGGGAAGGATAACCAAATGACTCAAGTGGCGCTATCAGCTACTACGATTTTGCGAACGTTTCGCGGAGATAATGAAATGGTACACTATTATTCCAAGCAGCTAGCGATTTTTGTAAACGATAACCAGGAAAAACTACGATTCACAAAGCGTTAAAAATCCTTCCAATGACACGGTTGAACGTGTAGTACAATCTTGATACTTTCCATTTTGCTTGACGAATTCAAGGTTGAAGCTCACCCACTTCACCTTCCCCGACTGCCGAAACATTCGAGTACTTTCCCTGCTGTGGCAAAGGATGCCGATTGCTGGTTGTCGGAGCTGAGCCGCGGATTGCGCCGGGTGTTTTCGCAAAGCCGCGATTGCCGTGCGGCCAGTGCTTATCGGCAAAGCACGCACGAACGACGAGGCTGCAGCAGGTGAAGCTGTCGGAGCGGATGGGCCACGCACTCTTTCACGGAGCACGCGACGTATGCCGGACGTGTGTGACGGCAGTCCGCGTTATTAGGAAGGACGCATACGCACGAATATATCGGCTTCCTAACGGTCGTAAAGCTCGCATTTCCGACTTCCTCGCACGGCATACGTCAACTGCATCTTTCACGCCACTTACAATAACGACAAACGGCGCGTATGAAGCGACGAAAAGCGGACAACTACATTGGTTACGCGAATAACAAGCATAAAGAAAATATCATCTTAATAATTGTAAAAAAGATATATTCTTGAGCAGAATTTCTTTGCATCGTTGCCATTATCGTGAACTATTTTATGCGAAATTACAGTAGGTTCTGCACGCGTAATTTCCTTATTGGAACGTTTGTTTTCCGTTTGAGCCGCGATGCGCCTTTGCCCGTGACTCGCGCGATATCGCATGGCCGAGGAGAACGGAAGGATTTCGTGCGTGAAGTATTATTGGCGACCCGCTAATGCAAGAGAGTCAAGGTGAGGATGAAGGGGTATTAAGAGTTCACGCTTGGACGGAACACGCGAGTATCCGCGAGTGTGGCACGCGACTGATTCGCCGGCCGGCTCACGCGAGAACTAGAAATCTTCGGTTGCTCTTTCTTTCGCATGCTTCTGCACTTTAGCGATGCCCCTCAGCCTTAGTACACCGACAGTCGATGAATGATATCCAGGACTTCTCCCTTGTTCCGGTAAAACTACAGGAATTCATTCGGAAAACGACTGTCAAACGATTAACGACATTGCACAAGTTTTTCCAATATTTAACAATGCAATGTATGTACCTTGTCACCGACGAAATTTTAATTAATTAAGTCCATGTGTACAAAGTTTACGGATTATTATTTCTGGCTATTATCTCTTAAGAATTTGACCGACAAATGAGGAAATGTGGCTGAAAATTGGATGCTGGGTTTTGATTAGACATGAAAATGCAGTTTCCCCTGTGCTGCGGGGAAGGCCTGATAATAAAGACGTCCCACGAGTCCACGGCGGCCATTTCACAGAATCGGAAAGGGACGGGAGGAGCATCGAGAAAATCCTATTAGAGTAGACATCCCTCGACCCCGGGTACCACGGGACGAACAGGGGTTGAAGCTCACCCTCATGTACATCCGTATTGACGCAGCGCAGAAACCCACCCTCTCGAATAACCAATCGAAACGCAGCATCCGCGCATGCGGTTGCTTTCCGGGATACCATTTTGATGTCAACTCATCCCTTGAGCTCAATCAGAACATCCCATCATCGCGATAAAATATAATTATAAGCCTCAGCAATATTTCTCGATTAATGCTTATCCTCCTTTGAAATTCATCACTTTTATCCTGCTATCCAAAAAATACGATTACGCTTTACAATACTATTGATACCTTGAAATTAGCATTTCTGCTAAGCGTATTAATCCTGTCGCTAAAGGATTAGAAGAGAAGTATATTCCTGCTGATCGATGGGACGGTTCCGCGAGTTAAAGGACGAATTTTGTGTGACAGCACGGCAGTTGTGTATATTTGGAAGGTAAAGGAGACGAGAGAGAAGCGTGTCTCTGCGAAATACCATCGCAACCCATGGCCGAGCCTAGCAATATTTCACGATGGTAAATGCTAAGTGGCGTGCCTGGTACGGCACCAGCGTGAAATAAAACAGAACAATAGACATTTAGCCCGAAGCAGCGGGGTTTAAACGGCGCCTGTGGCAGCGATGCCGGTGGACGTGTAACGAACATCGTTAAAACTGGAACGGATATTTTGGGCTTCGATGCGAGGAGATTCGAGTTGCAAGCTCGTTTGGTATTTCCCGGTATATCGGGAGTGCCGATAAATGGGAAAACTTTCGGCTACGTTTTCGCCCGACGCGTACAACAACACAACCTTTCGCATTTCAAAGGCCAATCTGCCATCGCGCTTTCGAGCTTCGCCCAACAACTTCTCTAACGCTGCTACCTACCGAAGCGTAATATTTCGCGGATCAACTTTCGTTGGGCTTTTATTTAATCCAATGCTTTTGAGTGATTGACGGTGCGCTTAATTTGTTGTAGGCACTCAACGGGTTCCTGCTTATATTGACCTGCGACGGCGAGGTGTTTTTCGCAACCCACAGCATAGAGAGTTACCTTGGCTTCCACCAGGTACGTGGTCAACATGTTTCATATAATTCTTAATAGCTCACGATCGGCAGATAATATTATCGCAATTAGAGGGTCGTAATGACGGTAAATATTGACGCATGGTCACTGTTGTGTTTGTGCGCGTTAAAAACTGGTCTATCGTCGCGTCTATTTCCTTGCCTTCGATCTATCTGCAAATCCCCTCTCTTTTAACGGAACGATATTGTAGACACAGGTCGCTCTTAGTTATACTCGGCCTTTTTGTGTTCACGTCTAACACTCGGCAGTCACGCCACGACTGTCTAGTTTACGCTCCAACGTTTGCCCAGGCATCATTCTCTCCTGTCACAAGGTGTTGTTTTAATTCCTCCGACAGTGAGCACACAATGTCAATCTACGCGTATATTTTCAGGAGGCAAAGATTTTGTTTCAACCCTTCCCCGCGGCTATACATGAATGACTCTCGTAATATTAGCAGACTCGTGTCCAAATAGCTTATAGGAGTATAATGAAATTTTACCTTATCCTATTTCAAAGGAAAAAAACAAGTATATGCATTCACGTATTTACAGTAACCTTGGTTCCACTAATTCGAATAATTTTCTGTAATTACGAGACATTTTTAGTCCTCTGCTGCGATTACCATCGTCCTTCCAAAACAAATTACTTCGACACAACCTGCGATTTCTAAAACTCCTAGAACATAATATTGTACATCATTATGAAGTATTTTACCTATTCTTCAAGGCAGAAACTTTACTTTAGTCTTAACGTCAATCGATTACTTGCAAATGCTTAGCACCGAGTACCCAAACAAGATTAAAAATAATGTTCCGCATCGACACGATCTAAATTTATTACATTCGTATCGTAAGGTCATATCGCACAATATAAGAGACCTCATTATGGGATCCCTTGACGTGTAAACTTCCGTTCCGAGTAAACAGCGTTGCGTTCATTGACGTACATAGGAAGACGATTCACTGGCTGTGAAGTTTGCATAAGCAATTAGCGTAAGAAAATAGTGAGTTTGGTCCCCGCTAGGCACGAGCAACCATCGAGACGCGCACGCAAGCGCACGAGGAGTTGGCACAATGTTGAAAACGGTGGCAATATCGAGAACGGGCCCATCGTTGCGCCTCGGAGCGGCTGCACGATGATTTCCCCACTCGATGACCGGGAATCCGAGACGACGTAATCGCGGGGTTGAGTTTCACCCGGTGCACGCCCCGATTATACGGCCCCGTAACCCTGCCTGCCACATCTAAGCCACCGCGGCAGTATCGTGCAGCCCCTTTCCACTCCCTCCCCCTCGTCTTTTCTCCACCTCCTCCTCCTCCTCCTCCCCCCTTCTCCACCTCCTCTCATTGGAGGCAAAGCCGCGTAATGACAGCATCGACCCGCGCAAGAGCGTTCGTCGTATAATTCACGACCGGTAGTCGCACGAGTCTTTAGTTCCCTATCTCACGCGAGAAATATAAAAAAAAAGAAGGAACGAAAAGAAACAAAGGAGCAGGGGCGAGGGGAGCCGACGGTCTCGCGATTGCTCGCGGCTCGGCCGGGCTCGGCACGCGGCTTAATTGGGCCGATAGGGCCGATTCGATGCTCCGGCTGCCCCGTGAACCGTGCCGGATAAAAGTAATAACTTAACCGAAAGGTCAAAGGGCACTTATCGCCCGACGCGGAGCCCAGAAAGCGTTAGCCTCGGATAGGGAAAAAAGGCGGGGGGAGAGGATCAGAAACAAATGGGAATTAATGAAACGCTCCCGAGAGAAATCCTCGTTTTGGAAATTCCGTGAAAGGGCTGGCTCAAGTCGCTGCTGAAATATGTAAGCTCAAATCATCCGCACTTATACTTTACGAGAAATAGTCGGTTAGTTTGAGTTTTGGAATTCTTTTTAGCCGGATGTCACGAATGATCTTCAAACGGAAAATCATTTTACATGACCCGAATGTCTTCTCGAGCGAGCACAGAGGAGAAATACCGGGCTGATAAATATTGCATATTCCTACATGACCATTGACCGTACTGAAGCGGGTGAAATTCTAGCGGGAAATAATAGCTTGCCCCCCCGGAAAAGTTTGTGGGCGACGCCCTTGAGCGATAAAGCGCCTTACTTCAAAGTCGACGATGAATTATACTTGGCGATTACCTCGTTTACTTATCTAAAAGCGAGATCGTACGTTAATACTCGGTACGGGCAAGAAATCTCGTCGCTACAGTTGGAGATGTTAAGAGTTCGTACGCACGGCACACGGTACACAGTAACGAATTACTTTTAAGAGGTTCTAATTAACGGGACTACGCAAAGGGATCGCGCGCGCGCGTGATGAATCGGCCAACTCGTAGTCTGCCGAGCGATAATTGAGAAGTAAAGAAACCTCTGACGTAACTGTGCACTTTTATAAGTACATTTTAACCGCGACAGATTCGCCGCGAGATTGCCATCGTATAAAGCTCATTTTTCAGACGATAGTTTGATCGCTTTAAACGCAAACAGGTATTATTCTTACATCATGTACTATGGGTTCACGTTTAAGTAATTCATCCTGATAATGCCCATTTATAATATAATTTATTAGAAGAATGGAAACACGGTAGATCGTGTGATAGCCACTACCATTAGCAACGGCTAGTGTTACTTTTTAAGTGTAAAAAATGCTACAAGATAAAAGTGCTTTTTATCTTTTTTTATCCTCGTTGCACACATTATTTTATTAATGCAGTAACTGGAAATCTGGAGTACCACTTTCTAGTAGGTTGCATGAGAATACAGTGCAAGATTGTAGGCTCAAAAAGGCCGGCGAGTAATTGACGAGGATTCGGGACCCTGAAGCCCTCCACCACGAGAAACAATTGACCCGATTATACGAACACAACGAACCGTACACATACATAAAAACCTTTTGGTGAACATTACACAGCCATAACGTGAAATACTCCGGTATCGCAGAGAGGGGGGGTAGGCTTGAACCTGGTTGAATTATGTGGCACATTTTGACAATTAATAGTCGCTAATGAAGACACAATCGGCCTGACCCAAGGCGATCTCGCCTTTCACCCCTTTCTTTGCGCCGTACACTTGGCAGCGCGCGCGACCACACGATCATCCCGATGGTCGACCAGGGGGGAGGGTTGAGGGGAGGAGGGGAAAGAGCCATCGCCGCGGCTTCATAATTCTCCTGGGTAATTGAGAGCTCAACTTCGAAGGCGCTATATTTCCGCCCGATGGCATTGTATATTACGAAAAGGTAAGTGTATGTCCCGTGTATACACCCGTGATAAAAGGCCAGAGTGTGTGTGTGCACGTTCGTGTGCGTTCAATGGTTAAAAGTATCACGAAATAAACCGGCAAAACCCCGGGTAAAGGGAAGAAAAAGAAATGCAGGAACGGAACCATAGAAAAGTTCGAAGAGGAAAAGGAATTTTAATGTATCAGCGAAACTAGATAGGTATAACCATCTGATTTTTGGACGAAACATTATTGACTACATTTCTGCTGATAGACCTTTTACTGCATTGATTGATCCTTAAAAAGATATGAAAAAGGAAAGTATGTCGATTTTATTATTGCACCTTTGATCATTGTGAACTTTGTGTAACTCCACGTGCGTTTATATGTATTGACGGCTTTAACTATGCGCAAATTTATATCCTCGCTTGTAAGTATCGAAAAGCAAAACAGACCGAAGAAATATGATAAAAAGAAGGGGGGGTTGGAGGAAGGACAGGCAATCAGGAAGAGATCGGAGAAAGAGAGAGAATCGGGAAAAGAGGGGGGGGGTGAGGGGAGGGAGGGAAAGGTTACGTGGAGAGAAAGCGTCAGGCAGGTCGGTTATTAATGCGCGGCACGGATTAATTATTATTACTCGGCTGATTTGTTTCAATTTGTAGCGGGGCCTTTGATCACACCGATTCGTGTTTCCATCGGTTTCACCCGGTGTCCGGGCAGATTTATTTCCAACCGTACGGCGACTCTCTTTGCCGATGGACCGGACGTACGCCCGGGCCTCTATCTCGGTACCATCGTTTGCCTTGGTACACCTCGGTGCACCCCGGGCCCTCGTTGACACTGAAATATATCGCGATAACGATTTTCAAGTTCGACAGGAACTCGCCCCCTTGCTCCCCTTGGTGCGCTACCCCGGACACCGTTTGTCAGGAGCTCAATATATAAGAAGAAATTCATACATCGACGCAAGCGTAGTAACTATCCATATCCGCTGCACGAGAAGAAGACTCGCGATCAATAAAATCATGGTGAATAAACAACATTAATATGCAGCGAAGAAGCGTCTACGTATAAACGCAAAGTGGAAAAAATGGGAGAAAGACAGCGGGGACAAAGGGATTTGAATGAAGTTTTAAAGAGATTCTAATGAGAATTCTGTTAAAAGTAGGAATTAGAAAGTAATGCTTAGAGGGAGCAGAGGTAGTTTCCCAATAGCACCTGGTACGACGGCAGGTGAGAGTGGTGAACAGTGGCGAGACGTGGCCGGAAACGCAGTATTGGTGGCGAAGGGGGCGGGAAAGAGGGTTGCGAAGTAAGGGAAAATAGATCGGAAGACGCGACGGTGTCGAAGGGAGCTTAGAGAAATGGGGAGAGAGTGCGTTGCGGCTCGTGGAAGGACAGACCGAAGGAGGGGGAAGGCAGAAGGGAGGAGAGAAGAGAGAAAAGACGAGGCGAGGCCGACGCATTCTTCGCGGGAGTGTAAATCAAGTCCGGCTCGAGGGAGCGAGGCTGCTCCGTTGCCGGCGGGGGTGCGCTAGCGTCTCCACTAAATAATTACAAGCTCTTAATTAACGACGAGAGCCGATCGTAAAGCCATCCATGACTCGGCCGCTCTCCGTCCCGCGGATGCATGTTTCAAGATTATTTAAACGAGCAATGGTAACAAACCTCGCGGACCTTACCGGCAAACCGCCTGTTGCTGTGCGAGCCGCCGATAACCAGCCCCTTGCCCCCTCCGCCGGCCGTCGTTCATAAAAACGAAAAGGAAGGGCTAAACGAGCAAACAGTCGGGACAGCATGTAAAATTGATATCGGACGCAGGCTTGCGTTTAATCACGACACGGCCGATTTAGTGAAAATGTGATATAAAACGGCGGGCCAATGTCGCAAGAGTTTACTTCGCTACAAGTGTGATCTCGTCCTTTTTCCTTCGTAGTACTCCGTATTAATTAGACGGAGTACGGTGCTTGGAGCGTGCGATATTCCCGTGTTTGCCTTGACTTTAAGGATCCAGAAAAAATGTGTCCAACAGTAATTAGTTGGGCGCTAGCGAAGAATCACATATTAAATCAAGCAACACGGCTTTTCGTCAATTTTTACGATGATGCTGAACGCAGGTTACTCCACTTGAGCAGCAATGTATTAAAGAACGTTTATAGAGATGAATGATACGAACAGTTTATCAGTTAAATTTTAAAGAGAACAGGAATAATAATGGTGTAATCATTTTTGAATGATATAATAAATTTTGACTATTCTCAATAATTTACGCTTTAAGCACCTGAATAGTTAGTCCGTGTTGGATTGTATATCTGTTTGATTTAACCGTATTTTTCTTTTAGGTAGGTAAAGTGTTCGTAATTCGTATGCACAGCATTGAGTCAGTTCTTTTCCTGCAGTCGGTAGTTCGTTTTACCGCAGTCTGTATTCCCGTGAATCACAAGTTATGCGGTATTCCAGTGGTAATAAGTTCTGAGAAGAGCGATAACGATAACCGGGTAAACCACCCGCGATCATCCGGCCGGTGATATCGATCAGACTTCTCCGTTTCAGCTTTCGTCAGAAATTCTCTGCTGGTCTTTGCTGTAATTTGCGTACAGAGCGTCGTGTACCGAGCACGTGACTGTGCAATTATATCCTCGTCAAGCAAAACCCAGGGCTCCTCAGGCCTTGGCATATCGTTCCCTAATTAAAATATAATTCCCGATTAGCTCGGTTAATGATGCCGATCGGTCAGATTCGAGCGTGATTATGCGTAGGTACGTGACGACAACCTATTATCCCATACGACAGTAATTGTATACCGCGAGGTAATCGATTTCGAACTTGGACGTGTTAAGAAGGACGTTTTACCGCCGTTAATACACCGCTTGCATTGTGTCGCGTAAGCCCAGAAATAGTTTATTGGGACTCAAAAAGCAAATCTTGCCAAATGTTTTGCCCTCTCACCACCTTCATCCCGATTTAGTTTGTCTATTCACGAAACATTAAACGGAGTGCATTAAAACTGTTTGTGTAGAAAATTATGTAATATCTAAGAAAGATTGTTTGCTGTAAAATGATGAACAAGCGTAAGAATCCCAGGAATTTACATACTACAGATGAACGGTACGTATATAGAAACAGAAATTCCACGCAACTGGAGTAAAACTACTAATTGGCCCAGTCACGTTTTAGCCTGGAGGTGCAACTAGGACTTCTAATGCACATGGCAGTAGTTCCGTTACATGTTCTGCGTATCCATCGAGAATAGAATGACGAAGACGGGCGGGGAGGGGAGTAGGTATAAAGGGTATCGATGGCAATTACACGTCGACTGTGTCCCGATGAAGTATAGGCCGAGTGGCGTAGCCGTCGATTACCACGGAAATCGTGTATAACCTTTAATTAAAATTAGAGCAAACGAACGGAGCTCGCCGTAGCTGGACTGCGCGATCCTGCGGTCTCTCCTCTCAGCAGGGTTGCGACGGGACGGGGCTAGCCGCGGGAAACAGGACGCTTGAATTCATTGGATCCCATGGCGAAGGCCTTCATGGGACTCCTTTCCCAATATAGCCGGCCTCTATACGGCCTTACTTTACTCCCGTCCATTCAGACGATTTTCTGCTATCGTCGCACATTTATTCGCAGCCGGGGCCCACGACTATTTACGATCCGCTAACATTCCACCCCGAGGAAACGGTCGCCATTAGTCTGTCGTTATTAACATAACAGTATGAAGGCCTCGACGAGGATCCGCAATTGATACTAAGAATATACGAACAGTGCTTAATGAACCCTATCGAGTTGCAAACTCATCGAATAATTACGTTTTTATGATACGAGGAAAATGGTGAAATGTCCTTTGCATTGTTCAACAGGCAGCTAAACTAAAAAGAAGTTAGAGACTTCGAGATTTATCTTATTAGGAAGCGCGGGGAGATGCGTGTACGTGAACTGATTATCTGCTGAAAGCCACACGGCAATGTGGCCGTTGGTCGCGATGCCATAGCGGCCCGATTTTTTAATCATATTTTTTTCTATCCTACACCGTGACTGCGCAATGAGGGACAGAACGAGGAAAACTTGGCTGCTCACGTGCACAGACTCATCGTTTGCAGGAGCTAGCTAGGATTAATTATGCGCGATAAAGTGCGTTGAACACATGTAGGTACCTACACACCGGGCTATGCGCGAGTGTCGCAGAAAGGACGTCACGACCGATCAGATAATTCCTGAAATAATGCCACTCTAGTATTTTCAAGCGATGTCCATTGCCTACTTCCGCTCTTTCGTGCTCCGTACGCGCTTGAACGATTTACACATTGCGATGTATCACAGAACTATCAAAATTTAAAAATTTATGCCTCAAGAAACACCGTTAGTTTTCTCAGAGTTCTCGCTCTACTATTTAAAAACAAATTAGTACATTAATATGGATCGAAACCTTGACGGCAAAACATTTACTTATATATCGATTTCCTGTTATTTAATACAATTAAAAAATGTTAAATTGCTGATTTAATTGTGAATTTAATCGTGCAGAATATTCTATATTTGTGAGATGAAAAAAAAACAAAAAAAAACAACTTAGCAGAGCGTGGTTTCGATCCACGGACCTCTGGGTTATGGGCCCAGCACGCTTCCACTGCGCCACTCTGCTTTCTTGTGAAGGGTTCTCACAAGACCGTATATAAGCGTGATAGTCCTTACTGTGCATATATTACTGAACATTTATGTATAAGTGAATTAAAAATATTGTAAAATATGTATAATGGCCTTAATACACAATACATATTACTAAATTTAACTTAATCAATATTATGTCATTTTAACAATTTAAATGTTTTTTAAGTATACATAAAATTAACGAAATGTGGTTCTGCATAAACTTCGGATATAAAATTAAAATGATATGGTATTTCTTAAGATAATTATAATGTAAACGTAATAATTATGCAAAGAATACTTTAAAAAATTTATATTTCATTTTATGATTAACATGTATTTGATACATTTAGTAACTGAAGTCTGATTGTTAACGTATAATAGTACCTTTAAGTAAAAATTCAGTTAATTTAGTGATGTCTTAATAATAAAAAAAAAATCTTAGCAGAGCGTGGTTTCGATCCACGGACCTCTGGGTTATGGGCCCAGCACGCTTCCACTGCGCCACTCTGCTGTTGTGATAATCCTGTGAAAAAAGTCGAAGGATTGCCATTTTTTTTCCTAATGAAACTTCACTTTCTTATTTGTTCTGTAGTTATAATTTAACTAAACTAATATTTATAATGATTTGAAAAATAATTCCTGTATTTGTTTTCGACTTCTTATATTTGTTTTCAATCAATTTTCTACAAGTATTTTAAGATAAACTTCATTTTGAATAAACTTCATTAGCAGTCGACATATAACTGCTCTAATAATAGTGAAATTTCTGACATTAAGAAATGCATTAATAAACTTAATAAATTTTGTTTCAGTCCGATATTGTCCATCAAAGCGTATACGAGCTGGTCCACAGCGAGGATCGGGAGGAACTGCAAAGACAACTCATGTGGAATTCCTTTTTACCTACGGAAAGTGCTAGCCTTCCACTTCACGATGCTCTTTCACCGCAACATAGTCATCTTCTCGAACGAAGTTTCACCGTCCGCTTCCGTTGTCTTTTGGATAATACATCTGGCTTTCTGGTACGTTGGATTACTGTCTGGTCAAACTAAACATACTAATAATAATTAGCTTTGGAGTAATTCAAATTCTGCTCCATAATTTTGCCAATACAGTGTACGTGTAATTAATTTTCTGAAAACAAGGATACCGGATCCTGTTACTTTACTTGAAAAACTGTCAACGTATTTCTGCTGTTGAACTTCACGAGTATACATATATTCAGTTGATCTTGTACTCTAGCTGTTAGATAATGGGAAAGTCACGATGGAATTCCAATATCACAAGTGAAATAATTGTAATAAAGGTATTTCTGGCTAACTCGTAAGAACTGCGTGCATCGCACATGTTAAAACGAGAGAAGGCAAGCTCAGCGAAGTAACGCACGTTACCGCGCTCACGGCGTTTCTCCACGCTTACAAAAGCAAAGTGCCGGCATACAAAACAGTAATTAATAATTTCACTGTCATAAAGGAGGGGAAGGGAGGGGAAGACCTCCGCACCGAAGCCCCCGTTTACTTCTGTTTCGCCTCTAGGCTTGGTAATTGCTTTTTTCCACTCTCATCTCGGTCTCCCATCTCTTCCTTTTTCTCTCCTCCCGACTCGCGTCTTTCTGTTGCTTTCTCGCTCGATATAATCTGTATCCCGTAGCCATAGACTAAGGTGTTTCAGGAACAAACGGTGCATACTTATTTACAAAACCGGATAATATTACAATTACGTAAACAATAACCAAACAGAAATTCATTTAATCAAACTTGACGAGACTGAACTGTTTGGACCGTCGAAAATTCGGTGATCGCTGGAAAATTTCTTACGTTACTGAGATCGTTTACGAATAACAAAACCCTGTGAATTATTTAAATAGTACAACGTTACATAAAAATGTACACATATAACTCACGAAATATGTGAATTTATTAGTACGTTTATTCAGTAATATGATTATTAGAGTCGTGGAAAAGTTGCAGCTTTGAATTCGGAACCGTCAATTACCTGCTATATTATTCACCTGTGACCGCAATATTCTCGAGCAGGGTCAAGGTGCAATAAGGCCGAGAGAAGTAACGAGCAAACGTAACATGTTGGTTCGAGCGTGTGATGCGGCAATGTTTAGATCCAGTGGCAGTCCCTAGAGGCGAGAGTAGAAACGTACGTGGCGGGTCTTCTCGTTCATTCATCGGATACGCCTTACACGTAGCGTAGAGTCACGCGAGAATACCGGCGATAGTTCGACCCGAAAAGAAACAGCAATCGCGAAACAGAGCAACCGCTATTTCTCTCTATATGTCTTTGTCTTGAAATAAACAGAATTTGGGTGCCCTGTCAACAAATTAGTTTGGTCAGCTATCTGAGACGTTTGGCCAATTTTTATTAGAGTTTTGAAGTTCACTATTATTTATATGAAAAAAAGATTACCAAAGCTACTAGTTTTTATTGGTAATAACAAATTAACAGTAATCATAATCCGTACAGAATATGGTGAATATTTCATAAACTGAAATGGTGGCGATGAATGTCAGACTCAGGAGAAGTTTATCGCCCTAATTTACATACATATGTTAGAGTAAATGTAGTTAGAGAATGAAATGATTTTGGGGGAATATGTGTAATGATACACAGAGGATACGATTGTTCTACTGAATTCAGGCAGTAGCCACTTCGTCGGGGCACTAAAGAAGGAAACGTGCATAAATCAAAGCCAGGACAAAACAAGGTTCCCCTGGCCAAGTTAGTGAGCTATGGAGGCGGCAAAACACTAATTATCTTACGGCAAACACACGACGGGGCGCCCGGCTTTATAGTATGTGCCTGTATGTAGGTGTGCCGTTGAGCCTGGCAAACAAAAGGTCGATGAGGTCAATGGGAGGGGAGGAAGGTAAGAAGATAGAAAGGGCTAGGCGTAAGTAAATAGAAAGAGGGGGCGGGTCGAAACCGAGGAAATAGAATGGGAAACCGAAAAAAGGGAAGGGGATAGACAAAGAAGAAGCGTAAGGGCCGCGAGATACGGAAAGAGAGAAACATATACGTATTACCAAAGGACAACGACTACAGAACACGAGCATCTGTCGGAAAGAGCGCGAAGCCCCGCGTTCAGCAAAAACCCCGCCGCTTTGACGTTTATGAAAATGAAACTGTAATCGTAAAAGGTTTACGGCGTAAAAGAGTCTCGCCCTTGGCGGTATTTCTATATCCTCAGACCTGGTATGGTCGCCCATCCTTCAGGGTTTGCATTCGGTTTTTACAGGAATTCACACAGGTTTACTCAGAGCTATATACGTAGTGCAAGTAAACCTTCGAAATATCGCGGAATAGATCATTACGTTAATTACGTCAAATGTAACAAAAGTTTTGGTTTTCCCTAAGCGTTGGGAGATTGTCAAAATTAGATTGTAAGATAGGTACATAAAGTTCTTCAGGAAATATGAGGGAATATAACAATCGATAATACTTAAGGGTAGTTAAAAAATGTGATTCTTTGGATATAATAATAAATGTGTATGGTTTTTTTCAGCGGTTGGATATTAGGGGTCGCGTGAAAGTATTGCATGGGCAAAACCGGAAAACGGAAGAACCGCCATTGGCGCTCTTCGCGCTCTGCACACCTTTCGGTCCGCCGTCGCTCTTGGAAGTACCGCAGAAGGAAGTGATGTTCAAGAGCAAACACAAGCTCGACCTGACCCTCGTGTCGATGGATCAACGGGGAAAAATGCTCCTGGGTTATTCCGACGCAGAACTCGCTAATTTGGGTGGCTACGATCTAGTCCATTACGATGATTTGGCTTACGTTGCTAGTGCTCACCAAGAACGTAAGATACCTTTAATTAATCAGAAATTTTTCATTTTTGCCTAAGACGTAGCAATTAGCAACAATGTATTTTGTATAACTCGATAAAAGTTGTCAAACATGATCGATCACAATGCACTTGAATTCATTGATTAATTGTTCTACACGATACGATTTTAGTGTTGAAGACAGGAGCTTCGGGAATGATAGCCTATCGATACCAAACGAAAGATGGAGGCTGGCAGTGGTTGCAGACGAGTTCGAGGCTAGTGTATAAAAATTCAAAGCCAGACTTCGTCATTAGCACTCACCGACCTCTCATGTAAGTTATAGTTTTATAATAAAAAAAGCTGCTTAGTTCCCTATGACAGAAAATTGTGTATACTCTGTTTCTACTGATGTAATTTTTAATGGCAGGGAGGAAGAGGGTAGAGATCTGTTGGGTAAACGAACGATGGACTTCAAAGTGAGCTACCTCGATGCTGGTTTGACGAACAGTTACTTCTCCGACAGCGAGAGTCTATCGGGGTCGGTAATGACGCCAACTCTTCCGACCCAGCCGACGCCTCAGAGAGTCAACAGACGATACAAAACCCAGCTACGGGATTTCCTTTCGACTTGTCGAAGCAAACGCACGAAACTCTCGGCCCAATCTTCCGTGTCACCTCCGGCGACACCAACAGTGGCGTCGGTTGATTACCTTACGGCGGATACAAGTGCCGCTGCAGCGGTTGCAGCGGCCTACAGCAATTTGAACACAATGTATCCCACGCCTTATGCACCGGCTGCTGTAGCTGCAACCACAGATCCGTCCCTGACAACGTACATTGGCCACACGGGGAATTACCACCAAACGCTGTATCCGGCGACTGCCCTGGACAATAGGTTGGTTAACACGATGTAACAATTCAAGTAAATACAACAAGCTCACAGCGTTAACGACGTCACAGAATGTTACACGTGAGAGAATAACTTGAAAATAGTGGCTGAATATTGTCGTGAATATTTAGTAGTGGAGCTAAATATTTATCGGTCACTGGGATAAGTGTGATTTGTTCTGAACAGGTACCTCACCGCAGCCACTGAAAATCTCTTCCAGTACAGGCCGTTGGGTTCGTATTACCCTGAGTATCACACCGGTACCGCGTACAACGGCTTCATCGATGTTTCCCTGCCAACTTACGAGACACACCAGTTAGCGAGCAAGGCCGAGGAGAAGCTTTATTGCCAGCAGCTCAGCAGTGGGGACTCACCTAAATACAGTTACGGCGTCGAGGCGAGACACACAGGAAGCGTGAGTGGTTCCCCATACGCAGCCAGTCCGGTTGCAAATGCTCCTACGATGCATCCTTCCGGGCCGACCGACATGAACGTCGTTAGGGCGGGGAGCAGACATTCCCTCGAAGGGGGTGCTTCCTCGAGCAATTCGGCAGGCAGTTCGCCAGTAACAGGCACGGCGAACGGTGTACTCACTCCAAAAATGGAAGAAGTCAAGCCTGAGGTATACACAAACCCTAAACGTTCTCTTACCACTTGATTATCCTTCGGCAACGACATTCCTTATCGTGTGTCATGTCTAGAACAACTGTTCCGCTGTTGTAGGTCTACTCGAACGAAGCTCCCCGGCAAACTGTGTTAATGTGGGGAGCCCCCCCGTCGCGAACTCCGCCGAGGAACAACGGAAGTTACAGTCCACCTACCCCACATTCCACTCACTCGTCGACGCACTCTACGAATGCGACGACGGGAGATCCGTTGAAATCGCTCGCCGAAATGAACACCATGAACGGGGACTGCAAGTGGAAGCAAACATCGCCAACCGGCCAGCAGACGAATCCGCCGAGTTCTCCTAGAAACGGTAAAGCTCAACAGCAACATCATCATCAACAGCAACAGCAGCAGCAGCAACAGCAACAGCAGCAACAACATCAGCACCAACAGTACCCGGTGACTACTGCGCAGTACCAGGCTGCTGCTGTCGCGGCCGCAGCCGCGAGTTATGCGCATTCTCACCCTGGACATGGCCATGGACACGGCCATGGTGAAGCGGGCTCCGAGGTATGGCAAGGAGTGCAACATCACCATCACTACCAGTACTATCCCTACCACCATCACCACCCTGCACCACCAAGGCACACGCCCCAGTGAGTGTCACTGCTCTGCCTCTCACCAGATTTTTATTATGATTTTGGCCGATCGATCGAGTGGTTCTTCTATCGAATTCTACCCTTTGCCGAAATTGTCTATGAAATAATCGCGTATTCTAGTAGTTGCGACTGAAATGCACTTGTCTTTGTTGTTACAACTATTTATATAGTCTGTGTTTGTCTGTGATAAATTATCGTAATGAATAATAAGAAATTTCCATTTTACGTTTATCACTGTACTTTATCACTCGGTCGATGGTTAGATATTAATCGTAACTGTTTTTAGCAATAAAGTAAAATTCTTATATTTTTCATACTGTATTCTCAATATATCACGCGTTTGCAGGATCTTGTGACTGTTCACCTAACATATTTATTTATGTATAATGTCAATTTATCGATACTTATTAAATTCATCGATGCTTAGTATCTACAACTTATTTTCGACTTCCTGTAACAATACAACCGCGAGCATTCGTGGAAATCATGTGTACTAAATACGAATAAAATATTACACAGAGATAGAAAGCAACGCGATTGTGCAAACGACAAAATGGGTAAGAAGGTGATATTCAAAATGTAATAAACGGATGTACTTTTGGTTGCAGCACATCGCCGTCAACTGCGGGAACGGGGACGGGAGTGGGGCTAGGCATGGGCATGGTCATGGGACCGGACAGCAGCACCAACAGCACCAGCAACGTCTTATACCATCCGCCGGCAACCCCGGCGGTCCCGCACCACCACCATCATCATCACACGGCGGGATCCTCGGGAGTAACGGGCCCAATGGGCCCAGCTGCCCCGCAGATTCCAAGCCGGACGCCGGGAGTCCTCTGTTGTCCATCTCTGAGGTGACTAACACCCTGCTCAACCAGTAGTAGTCCCTTCGTCGCCTCAACATCGTCCCACCTCGCTGACCAAGGTGAATCTTATTAATTGACCAATAAATATAGTAATCACTTATCCTGGATATTTCACATATTGTCGTTTCGATTGGTTCATTCGTTATTTCGGCGAATAAAAAATAATACAGCTCGTTCTCATGCTTACATAATATTTCAATGTACAGCTATTCAAGTCTGTATACGAAAATCTGTAATAAAATTACCGGAAAAACGAAGACAGTTACAACTATTCTGAACTTAGGAGTGGCAAATACTTTCTGTGTCTGGTTTATTGAAGGAAAAGTGTGTAATAAATTACTACTGTAGTAACTATAAGGTTTAATTTACTTTATTCCAGGTATTGATGAGAAGATACCTGCTCCAAGGTGGATCGAGAATCATGTGACTGTACCATACAGATAATACCGGTTAAAATTTTAAGGGTATTCACGTAGTACTGTAATATACTCATTAAACCGTTGATACCGATTTCTCTATAACAAACATTCCGTTATACTAATTTATCCGTACTGATAAGTTTAAATGAGAATTTATTAAGGTACTCAGTCAACGACAACTGCGAATTTGCGTGCGAATGATGAAAAGTCAGCGTTAATTATGTATAACGTCGGTTTCAGTCGATACCCCGACGCAAGACATACACGGTAGCACAAAATTTCATATGTATTTAAAATCGACAAATGCAACATTTACACTTGGATTATACCGTATCTAACGTATCCCGAATCGTAGCATCATTTCGTATACCGTGCTCTACTTGTGTTTATAATTTTCTAAAGAGAAACATGGATTCTGTGATATGTGTTAGGTAATTTTAAAACAATGTTCTCATCAATCGCGTACTTCGTCGTAATATTTATTACAGATAGAATGCGGCTTGCCGTGGAAATAAACGGAAAAATTCGTCATATCAGGTATCTCTAAGGTTGCATGAGAAGTATCATTTTTGAAATGATCAATAAGCGACGATGAAGTTATAACTTATAACAGAGAAAACATGTTTATGTACCAGATGTAAATAATTTATATTTGGTACAAACGATTTACACCTATTGTCACTTTATGATTTTAACGAATAAAATGATAAAACTTTTAATCAGTTCTTATTGGAAAAAAATCTTAGCTTCCTTGCATACTGTATTCAGAGATTAAACTGCAATCATTTTTACAGTAAATTATTTAAATCACTTGACTCTCTATGAGAAGCCCTTTGTCTCTTGTCCTAAAGTGTACAAATTAATTGACCATTCCATAGACAGCATTAGCCTGCGGCTGAACCTCAGTCTTGCCAATATTTTGTTAATAAGTTTGTAATTTTTGTACTTAATTAATTTATACACTATTTATGTATATGTGTAATACGTGTTTAGCGAAGATAGCCGAGCCTTCCATAATTTTAATCATGACCTCATTTGCAAAGTCAACAGAGTACCAAGAAATATTTAATTATTCGGGTAAATAATATTGTATGTAAAACATTTGTATGTTCATACTGTGACCGGTACTTTAGAAATGTCGATTTTCTAGTGTGATATTTATTTTTTTGCCACTCATACCCAAAGTTCTATTACAAATAATTGACACCAATGTTTTCTATCAGAATTATGGGAAATTGACTTTGCAACAGAGTGCAGTGTAAGATGTCAGTGTGAAATGTTCTGTTATTGCCGTTTTATCAAATAAAGTGCGAATCCGTAGACTCGCTTATATTAGAAAATCGTTTAATTCAATCAGCCTTCGATATTTTTTAATCACGAAATATTAAGTTGATTTTACATTCAAATCTAAAATTTTTCAATGACAGTTTACATGTTAGTATAGTCTTCCCTAATTCTCGTCTCCATTTGCGAAAAAAGGAACAATTTCATTGATTTTGTCACGCGAAAATTAATATTTACAGCAATAATAGTCCATTCAGCTAGGCAGCTTAACTAAATTTGCTTCAACGACCTCTTGTTACAGCTTATAAGTACTTTCATTTCCTTGCAGTATGTTAGAGTATGAAGTTATTATTACTGATAAGTAATCGAGTCTAGTCCCTATATAAGGAGCGAATTAGAAATATTATGCTTAAATTGTGACAAAATTCTCGCATTGGAGCCACTAAACAGACAATCTGTAAGTAATGGTGCAGACTATATGAATGAAGAACAAATTAGCAACAAAGAAATGTCTCAACATATCATTACAACAATATTTTTCAGTTATTAATCCAAGACGTATCAATGATCGGCATATCTTGATTGTGAGGATGTTTTGACAATCTAAGCATAGATGTATATTTACTGTATATTTATAATAAAGTACCCAATAATAAATAATAGTTAAGATTAGTCATTACATAGATCTTTGAGGTACTGCACATTGGTTTTAGAACAAAAGGAATGCATGTACCTTATTTTCGGAATGCTGCTGCCTATAAAAAGGAAACAGTAACACATAGTAGTCGCGTCCCCTGAAATGGAATCTTATCGAAACGATTAACGCGAATAACGCTGTTTGATAGCCAAATTGCCGAGGATACAACAAATTGGCTTTGGCGTGCAACAGCAATTATGTCTCTTTGGGAGTACAACATTTATGGACATATCATTGTTTAAACGTCGATAAACGTAACATCGATCGTACTGAACAAGAATGTTTCAGATATTTTTCAAACGTTTTCCATCTTATATAAATGCACTAGTTTTCTCATTCTCCGCAGTACAATAAAAGAAAGTCTATTATACTTTTTCATATCCAAATGCATTGATACATACTTAGAACAAAAGTAAGCCCTCTATTTAACATTCCAAGGCATAAATAATAATGCCTTAATACTCCGGTATGCGAATACAATTTCCACTTACGTTTTGCACAAATAATTTTGTTTCATATCCTCCGCAAGTATTACATTAAATTAATAATGTCGCTGTATATCATGCCAAAACCGAATTTTTAACTCGATCACTCCATCCATTTATCTTCTAATATACCGTACGCTGTAGATTTTAATTACTATTAATTACAATACATAATTTAAGCTATATAAAGCAGATTTTAAAACTGTATCAAATGTTTATATAAAATAAATTATAATGCAATAGATATGTTATGTTTCCCTTCTTACATTTCTTACACGAACCTTTGGGTTATGGAAAAGAACACTCACCGTATTTTTGCATATGAAAACAGCTGATATATTTACAAATATTATACAATAAATAGGAAATTGTCACAGAATTAACGTTTTCTGATATACGGGTGATACAGTATCGGGATATTATGTGACTAAATCTAGCACCATTTATAATAACGAGTAAATAAAGTCACATTCTCACCAACATCCGTTTCAGGATAAACACAGAGAAGACGCGTAGGTTTGTACGCTCTAACTACGAAATGTAACAAAACTGTCCCATGTCACACATACACCATTACAGTTACAGACATAAGAATATATGTCGAAATTTACACTACTTTTATACTGAATGTAAATATTTACTTTCTAATACAACTCTGTTACTTATTTGATAACATTGGAAGAACACATATGAAGAACTATTTGGCAGAGCAATGTCAAAAGTAATATTATATTCAATCAGATATATCAATCTTATGAAAAACATACTGGTATTTACACCAAGAGCTACATCGCAGATGTATAGGTAGAAAATCGAAATTTAATTACAAATGTATACACATAATTAACACTTATACAATTGAAGATTCTGCACACTCCACACAAGACTATTGATTGATAGCTGAAGTTGTTTCTTCTTGCTTATTCATAGTGTATAAAAAATAAACTGTAGTTAACTATTTAACCAGTTCTTTTTATCAGTGAGAACTAGTCACAATTCGTGAATTAAATTAAAACTGTGAAGTGTCGACCAGAAGTATATATCAGAGTTTTCTGAAGTTTCTAAAATTAACTTCATAACTCAGTCTTTTCTGGATTAATTAAACCTTATTGTGAGCATACCTTTATAGATGCATGATTTATATTACACTTTACTAGTTAAACACTTAAAGAATAAATTTCTCCTAATCTTTCACCAAAATCTACCTCAAATCAACACTGACTTCGATATCTAAATAACATTAACTAAGAACCATATCGGGCGACATAACAAACGTAGCAACAGAAACAAACGGGAATGAACACTTGCACTTGTAACGTTCAAGATGTAACTATGGAAATATAAATCTTTGTACTACCTCATGTAAAATTGTGAAAATTTATACAGACATAAGTTTAAAGCCCCACCTGTGGCTGCATATAATTTAACGGATATCCAATTAATATCGTATTCGGTACGTATGACTTCACCACCTTACACAACTCTTTTGCGTTTAGTTTGCGGCCTGTACCGCTGTACTTGTTTTTGTAATACCTCATCCAATGAAGCACATGACTCACACACATTATCATCAGTAACTTCTAGTGTGCACAGATTATGCCTCCATCTGTTTCTTGGATCTTTATAGGCACATTCTAAATTCACATTGCCATATGAGATTACTTCTGGTCCACCCATGCAAATTCTCAAGTTATGAGTATATGCTATTACATGCATTACATCTGCGATAGTATGCACTATGCATGGTCTGTTTTTAATCACTATCCTTGAGTTGATCAAAAACAGTTCATAATTCATATTCTCATCAAAAACAATCTGCAAGTTAAATGTACACATGAAACACTTTAAATAAATATCATTTAGTTAAAAAAATCGAGTAAATGAACTAAGACTATGCAAATAATTTTTTTCACCTGTTTAATGCATAAAGGTATGAGTCCTACACCACTTTCATTATGTATTATCATTTCACTAATAACAATACACCTGTCTGGGGCTTCTGTACAATGGAGGGACCAAGACCGATTAGGAAGAGTTGGAGTTATTTGACCAGAATGTACTGAATTGAATAGTTCTGTAGCTTCTCTCTTTGCTGGCTGTTCACTAGTTATAGTACAGTAATCATCAGATGTAGATAATCTTATAACTTCTGTTTCTTTACTACCAGGTGGGTCTACATTATTTGGAAGTGAAATTTCTTCACTATTTTCGTTCTCTGTTAATTTAGTTGAAGGATCACTACCAGTTGCTGCTTTCTTTTGTGTATCAGAATTCTGAAAGTTTTGTATTCATAAAGTATAAGTTTAGCTCCATTATGTAGAATAGAAAAGTTCCATTGACTAAAACTTACCACATCTAGTTTTGGTAAACCATTATCACTCATATCTTTCTTTTGACTAGAATTTGTATTATCTACTATATTTTCAGATATTGAATTACTCAACAATTTATCATCTTCACTCTGTTGTGCCTCTTGTGTTTTTCTGTGGAAGGTTAAGGTAAATTAGTCATAAATTCTCGTCGTTAACAACAAATTAACAACAAAATGATATTCCTACGTTCTTACATAAATATTCTTATATAAATGCGGTATTTACTTTTCCTGGTTATTAGACGTTAGTATACAAATTCTGTTTATAACCAAGAAGTACAAACCTGACGTTCGAAGTTTTTGTTTTCGATTTGGAACCTTTACTTTTTTTTTTGCTCGAGACATTCGTCTTACTGTGTTTTGACATTCTGATTCTCTTCCACAAAAGTTGAAATAGATTAAGTTTAGTTATAAAGGTCGATATGCCGACAAATATAACGTTCAAGCTCCAATGTTCACAAATTCACCGACAACGTACGTAGTGATAGATGGCAGTACATACCAAGTATCCGCAAAGCGCGAAAATATGAACCAAGTTTCTTTGGAAGAAAGTCTAAAACATTCACTCCAACGATAATTATAAATTATAATTTACTGATGAAGTTATTGTGTTTACAATTACTTGTATTTTATATATGCACGATTACTTTGCTTTTTCTGAAGTTCCACGAATATCATGCTGCATCAAGGACGTACTATGCTGCCATCTACAAATAAGGTTGAATGCTGAATATATTTTTTTTATCAAATTCGTTCTTTGGATTTTTAGGTGCTTTAGGTGTATCAAATCTAATTTAGCACTTTCTATCTAATTTTGTACAAGGAAAACGTGACTAATGCTTCTTAATTTTTGTTTGTGACATTTGAACCACCAATCGAAATTGATTCTGATCAAAATAAAACTTTGAATGACAATGTAATTGAAACAACAATTGAAGTGGGATGTAAATTATTTTTTAATGAATATCTATCAAATAAATATGTAAAACTTTACTTATTTGAGTTTTAATAAATCATTCCAGTTCTATCGCAAATTTTAACGCATAACATTCATTCATTATTGCAATATATCGTTGTTGTTGCAAGAAACATATTCTGTTTGAGATTTGTTACGATGTATTTTAATTCGATATATATTGTAACAGGCTTAACTTTATTCATTTTCTATTAGGATTTAGTTCGTCTTCTGAACTACGAACAGCCATTTGTCGAAATTGCTACACGCGTACAGCTGTACGGCGTAATTTGTTCACGATAAAGTATCAAGTGCAAGTATATTTACTACTCAGGTTCGATTATGAAAATGAAAGACTATACTGCCAGACAGATAGTAGATGATGTTGTACTTATTGCTCTGTACGTGTTCTGAGTTTGCTAGGGATACTATACAAGTATAGATTGTATTACTCGATAGCACGGCGTAGAGCGTAGATTTTATTTCCGTGCACCTGTTCGCAATTATTATCGTTCAATCTAGTATAATGTAAGAAATGGTACAATCATAACGGATAGTTTTCAACATGAGCTATCGTTATCGGCACTATCCCATTTGTTATGCCTTGTCATAAATAAATTTCTTCTATCTCTTTCTCTTTGATTCTTTCTTTTAAAAGTTGCATATATATGCTGTCTAATACCTATTATACGAGTTGGAAAAAATCATTGAAGTGGATATTTATACTGTATTAACTCTAACAGGAGAACAAATCATGCCTTATTCTAATATCTGTACCATGTATCTGCGATGGCTCATCGAAATTGCGGGGACCAAATTAAAGGATACCGTGGCTCCCGTTGTCGAGGAATATCGGAATGCGCGATCGCGCTAAGCAAATCGGACATTGTCCAGAACCGCGTTCTATGCACCAGCCGACCGTCTGTAAAAAAAGGTGAAATTTATAGCTACGGACAACGAGCCGACTATCGATGCAATGCAAGGCCTCCCGAGGCAGAAATGAAACTCGTAAAAAAAGGTGTTTAGTAACACAGCAGACGTCTGACGACGGTAACGCGCGAGTAAAGACAGTGTTGCACTCTTTTAAAAAGACTCTACGACCCATAGAATTTGATGTTTATTTGGCAACGCATAAATTTTATCAAACAAACGTGCAAAGGATGTACTTGAAAAACGGGTTTGCAGTTTGTATACCTTAGAAATCGGCGTGCTAAACATTATTGTTACCGAAATTGCAGCAAACATTTTCACAGTTTGGTACCGTCAGTTCTGTAGAATAGTTATTTATAATCTCTATACAATTTATGATCTTCGGTCCTTTCCCACAAAATAAAGGAAATGGAGTAGAATTAATTGCTAAAGGTAGCATTTTAGATCCCAAAATGTAAAGGACAATTAATAACCATGAGGTTTGACAGCCATTAACATTTTTTCTCGAAACTTTCACCATCGTTCCAGGGATGACGGTGTTTATGGATCAGTTACAAACGAGACGAGAATGGAAGCAATCAACAACACTTTCGGTGCGTTTTAATTAATAAACGGGCGAAAGAAACACTTTGAGCAGTATAATAACAGGCATAGCGGGCATAGTGCCAAGACACCTCCTTCTATTCTAACGACGGGTGGTAGATGCGTGGAATGCCCTCGGGTCAGTTCACGTCATGTTACAATGTTGAGGTGTTAAGGTGTGACAGCTGGGGCGAGAAGAAACTTTAGATTCTATAATAGGATTCGAGTGTACGAAAAACAAAGGTAACGTACGAATGAAAATAATGAATGGCTGACTCGCGCTAACAAGTTTCATAAATGCGATGCTCCTGTGATGCTTTATCTCAAGAAATTATCGATCATGACGGACATAATGACCTACAGTGAAAATGAAATGAAATCATAATTTTTGTATTGCAAGAAAACCTATTTTCATGTTAAAGTCACTGAAAATAATGTACGACATTATCTTCGAATTTCGATCGTACTGTCTTTCTAATCTGATTATGTTCTGCTTATAATAAGCTTTAAACCGCAGTAGTCTGAGATATTTGCATATTCTTTTTTCATGAACGGTAAGATGATTTGGCTCGTTATATTTCGAATAAAATATTCGACTTCCGCAAAGGATTAACACTGATGCAGTGCACATGCAACTGGTCTGTCGTTTACTATGCGCATGACAATCTGGTATCTCGTTTGATTCTGACAAAATGCAGACCAGAATTATGCTCCATCGATCATTGGTCGGCCGATCGATCTACAAACGTAGACGTGAAACAGGATGAACGCAAAGGACGTCTTATTAAGTGCAAGGCGAACTACATAAAACGACGCCTTTGCTATACTTACTACACGTTCATATGAATATATTATGTTTAGTACATATATTTATTATAATATATTCAATTAACTCCCAGAATCATGACAGTGACATTTCCTTCCAGCTTTTTCACATCATCAAAATAAATACGTGCATAATACGCGAATGCAAAAATATAAATTATGTCGAAATAAAATGTTTCCTAGACGTTGTACGTTTTGCGTAAAAACGAAACATGACGCAAAACATTTACAGAAGTATAGCACTACAGGAAAGTCGTACCTACTAATAGCGCTACGGGCATTTCACACGCATGAATGTTTAAGTGGATTTGAGTAGTGTTCCGGGGCTGAGTTAATCAAAATATGTAAATGTAAGTTCAGAGGTTGCTCCTCCAACATCCGTTCTCTCCGGACATGATGTAACAAGAATTTGCGCCAATACCTGGCGTCCATTGTGACACACGGCCTTGCTATGAGACCTCTTTGAAGATCTTCACGTATAAACAGTCCCTGTTATACGGGACATTTGCTTTAACAGGGCCATCGCTCGACAGCTTCTCCATAAAGTTGTATTTCGCGAGAAAGGCGACGGTTGGCAACGTTTTGATCGGCGGGGCAGAGACGACACGACGAGTGTGGAAAATACCGGGCCGTACAATGACGCCGAAACAAGAAATGCCGTTCGCGCTTAGGTCGTAAAGTCAGTCAGTCGGCTCGTAAGATTGGGAGAAAAGGTCCGGGAGACGGTAGCCACGGCAAAGAGAGTGGGAACAGAGCGGACATAAAGGCGGGCGTACTTACGCGCGTACACGAGCGACGGAAACGATCACGGGTGGGCAGACAGACAGACAGACAAACAGAGAGACAGACAGACAGAAGCTGGAGCACCTGTCTATCCCTCCACTCTGCGAGAGGGGGAGAGAGAGAAAGAAAGAGAGCGGGGTCGACTCTCGATACCCCGTGCCCGCGGTTCAGTACCCCGTACACGTTCACGCTGATAAGATCATATCTTAATCATTCCCATCGTTCGCCATTGATCTGTCAATTGTTTCACCGCTAATCGGGAAATTCACCGGCGCTCGGTCAACCATTTGCATCTGCGACACGTGCAACCGTGGTGTTCATCGTGAGGAAACTTATGTTCTCACCTCTGTAGTCCGATTTTGATCACGGCACCTGCGGACCATGAGTCCGTTAATTCTGTGCACTCCTCGTGGAAGATCGGTAACCCCGATAAAAACTGATGAAATTTGCCGGTAATTGCAGTGCGTGAACTCTTGGCCGAGCGGTTAGAAGAATAAGTCAATAATCGTGATCGTGTATACACGTGCTTCGTACTTTTTTTTACACAATGTAGAAGCAAATATCGGTATACGTTCCGCGTGTGAAATTTTTCTGGACTTCTATGGCTCAAATCGTCAAACTTCCCGCGTGAAGTGAAGTAAAGTGCACAAGACAAACACTTTTCTAAAAATACTTTCTAAAATTTCTAAAATGATTTACCCAAAAATGCTGGTTACGTTTGTACGTTTGTAATTTAATACGTCCTATTTCCACCGTCCCAATGAATAACCTTTGAAATTCATTCCGGGAGTATTGAAATTATCTAATTAATTCAGCCGAGGTGTTCGGGAAAAAATTCTTCATAAGATAGTTTCTAAATTCCCTGCAATCAGACCATTAGCTACCGTCGGAAGTATACATCACTGTCGGTGGAACGTACATTTCTTGCGGGAGTGTAGCGCGAGGAGCGGTCGGGATGGAATTTAAACACTATCAAAAGCCGCAACACCTGTCCATAGCTGTAGGGTACAGTCGACACGATCTATCGGAGGAGAACCGAGCGAGCAGTGGATAGTGTCACGCTTCAGTATACCGTGCACACTCGTGATGATAAGACCCATTTACCACTATTTGTACAAAACTCTGCACAGACTGTTGGGCTAAATCTCTTCTCAGGCATTCCGGTTCTATTTCACGTGTGCCTGTCGACTACAGTGAGATGCCTGCAGTGAAGGATATTCAATTTGCAGAGTGAAAAGCTCCAGTAATCAAGCATTATATAATGGTCCGCGTTAAGAACTGTAGTGACGATGAGAACGACTTTTCGCGTACGGTTTTACCTTATGTGCCGTCGAGGTGGACCATGAAAAGTACATGATGGAATTGTTATGTTATACCCTGCTCAAAGTGGATACCTTTTCTATATAGTGTTAAAACGTGTTAAATGTGTGAGCAAATAGTGAATTTCGATTAACGGGTTTAACGAAAACCTACGGATTTAAGGATATTTATCTTACCTGTGCCAGCTCATGAAGTGTTACATTTCTAATTGGATCCACGTTTAAAATACGGTAAGATGTGAAACAGTCATTCAAATTTATTTATAAAAAACATTTATTTTGGGAATAGTAGACAAACAATTTATGTTGAATGAAAAAAGTTATTAACACGGTTCAATGATCTCCGAACTTTTAACAATTCAAAAGCAAATGAAAGCAGCTATTAAAAATTATAGAAACACTTCTACGAGTGTAGAAGTCGTACAGAATTCTATTTTTAGCTTGTTTACCGTGGCTAAGGATTTAATGAGCACAGTAAAAGTGTTCCTAATTCTTCAGATTTTGTCATCGTTGTACCTCACGCGCGGTCCGTTAAACGAACTAACGTTACATGTCGTTACAACGTGAGCGTTGAGTCGGTTATCTATAAATTACGTGATGAGCCATCATTATCGATTAATATGTATATTCAGACCTCTCGCGGTGCATGTACCTAGATAAGATTTCAACAGGTCCCCTGTCGATGGTTATTTTACGTATAAATATCTGTATTGCCGGTTAATTTTAAGCATATTTCACCGCGGTGAATTCTGTGAACGAGCTCTTCGCCGAGTGAAAGCTCGAGCAAGATTAAATTTGACGCACAAAATATTGGCTCAATATAACCGGGCCGTGCAGAAAAATAACATACTTTACGAAGAAAAAGTAGAATAGCATTTAAGAGATCGGCAGTCGCCATAAGCTAAGAAAACATTTCATAATCCAAAAAGGAAATATTAATGAAAATAGTTGTTTTGGAATACAAGGTTAAATTCAATTTCCTGGTTCATTAAGTATTCTGAGGAAATAAACTTTCTTAACAGCTAGTCTAGAATTCAGTAATTTTAGGGAAACATTTCGAGGAAGCCTTTTTTTTCAACTTGGTCGATTATGCTTATCTCCCAAGAATCTAATTGGCCTACTGAAGGCAGTTCAAGAATGACATTGCGCCGCATACTTGAACGCAAAAAATAACGAACCCCACACGAAGTGGCACATTTGTAATGATTACGGTAATACCGTTGAATTCCTGTAGTGCGCTATTCCCAGCACAATTTTCTGTTAAACAAAACGCGCCACGGTCACGCTACGTTTTGCACCTACACCCTGCCGATCCACGACTTAATGATGCCGATCGTCTTTCACGGACTTCCCCGATTGCTATCTTCGTGAGAAAGGATAATTATTCCATGCCACGCACTATTAATTAGTAACTAATTATCCGGCGGAACGCGGCATTTGTTGCGAGCGAATAAATTGGCAATTGGGAGCTCGCGCGGATTCCCCGGCCGCTGGTGGCGTCCAAGGGTTTAACGAACTCTCGAAGAAGATGCCTCTAACGACAGCGGAAGCGTCCCCCCGCTGAATTAAAGTTCAGGCGTATGCGCCGCTCTGACGTAATCTCGTGCAGACGTTTTAAGGCCGACGCGTACGTACGATTACGCGTCCTTCCGTTGCTGGCATCGGAATGACCATTACGAAGATACGGATGGCACACGGGGAAGACTGGCCGGACGTGACGTGCCGTATTAGTAGCCGTCGCATTTATCGTGACTGCTACAAATCGGCGCAATTAATATAATCCGCTTAACAGCATCTCTTACTTAGCGGCGGTGGCGCGTTTTTGCGCCGAGTGAAAATGAAACGTTCCGCGGGACGATCGTCGAGGGACGGACCACGGTTGCTGGCCACTCGAAAAACACAATTACCTTTCTTCCAACGGCCTCATTTGTACACGTGACAGTCCTGCGCGGCTTCGTTAAAATGATGAATGACCACGCGACATGCCAACGTTCGCCAACGATCCCGTATTCGTAATTAGGAACAATGCGCAAGAAAGATCGTGGATTCAACGAGACGACAGATTTCAACAGGAACTTTCCTACGTGAAAATTTAATGTGTGAAGGAAATCAGCGGAGTTGCTGGAGTGTCCAGTGTAGATTTTCTTGCGCGAGTCATTAGTACGATAACCCGGTATGTTTTACGAGGAGAAAGTGAACGATCATCGCGGTATATTCAGCAGACGCAGGTATTACTCGGGCCAACAAGTATCACGATGAATCAATCAATCAATCGTGCATGACACGTATACCGTTACACACTAATGCGAATAACATGCACGTACGTAACGTTGATACACGGAGGAACGAACATGTTTCTATGTCAACCGCAGTAGTGCTATAAACAGACGAAAACAGGAGTGATTGCTCGCAGAACCACGCGCTTTCCACGAACGTAATTACGGCCGAAGTGAAATATTCATGGGAAAATAATCCAAGTAAATCTAACAAGATTAATTTCAGTTTCGTAAAATATGTTATGTATTTTTACAATACTGGGCAAGATGTTTCTTGCATGTTTCTCTTTTAGAACGTATGATTAACATGGAATTATCACGTGAGGTATCAAGGTTGGGCCACTTTTAACACTAGGCTCATCCAGCATGTGGAAAAGACTGAAACAAACGAGGCTTTTCCCACACTGGCTAATTATCAGTGCGGTAACCAAACCGGTCCTATATCAGGTGGAAAAGCGAATATACTACCAACTGATAGATACGTACGCTTAGGAATGCCAAGCACTGCTGCTTATGTTAATTTAGGATAATACCTCTGAACAGCACGTTTTATTAAAAATCTCAATTTACATTACTTACATTTTCTCTGCATAAGTCACCGGGGTTAATGAAACCCTCGTAGTTATCTAGAAAGTAATGCCCATAATTTTAAATGAAGTTATCACAAACACTTTTCAAATCTTGTCTTCATTGAGTATCTAAAGTAAGAGGTAACAGAAAGCATTCCTTGCACAGTTTGTCTTTAATGGTGATTCACAAATGTAGGGAACACTGACCATCTAGATTCTGATATTTTGATACATCGTTAGAAAAAAAGTGTCAAACAAAACAAGATTATTCAATTCTAACATTTAAATGTCCATCTACTTACAAAAAAATCGTATGTAAGAATACCGAAAAATTTCGTACATTCCTCTGTTTGAAAGCGACGAAAATTTTTTCCCGAATCAAATAAATTGGGGAAAATGTCAAAAAAAATGGAGTACAACATGGAGATTGGAATGAGGAGAGGGAAAGAGTCGAGGGTAGAATCGTAAAGATACGACCAGCATGCCGTGCTCCGTTCGTTCGTTAGTACACACGTGCTAACGCGGTGTAAATGTAGGAACATAGAAATCGCCGTACCTTACAAAGCGCTCACGGCGAGAGGAGACGTTAAATGCAGCGCGTAATAGTCGGCCCGTGGACATACGATCGTCGGGCAGTAATTCATTCGCACGCAGTTTGAAAACAATGCCGGCAAGTACAGGCTGCAAAAAATACTGAAAAAATAGTCTGCCAATCGGTTGTTCGTGTTTTCGATTATTTCGGACATGGCCGCACGGTGAAACGGCAATATCAATCCTCGACACTTGCGCAAATTTGTAAGGTTTCTTTCCATGATCCCTTAAATCGCCCATTGACGTCACAAGTACGATTATCGTGATTTAATCCTCGGATTTATTTGACAGAATGATTGAGTTAAACGGCTTAGATGAGACTTGAGTGATTATTCGAGTTCATCCTTTTCGAGAAACGTTATAAGTTCATGTAATGCCTTATTTTAATGGAAAGCGACATTTATAAATTTTCCACAATCTTGTCTTTACGTTCATCTTATCTTGTCTTTAAGTTGATTTTATTTATTACTGCGATTACATCAGCACTTATCTGCATTCAAATGCGTGTTCTAGTTAATACGCGTAACGTAATATCGCTAACCAGCCTACAAAAACAGATGAATAAATAATAACAATATATTATATTTCCATGGCTGCATAAGAGTGCTGGAAAGGCACATGCTTACACCTGTCGGTCTTTAAATGTAAATATGTAAAAAGTAAACAGGTGTTACTACTAAACGGAACATGCCCTTAAATCGTCTTATCTAACTAGTTTCCTGTTCATGCAAACCATACGAATGAATGACTACGTAGTTAGTAGTAAGGCTTTTTTCTAGGTATCTCGTATAAAACGACAGTCCCAGACAGATGGATACTGTCGAAGATCAGATTTGAAACCAGTTTCGGACACGCCCTATTCGAAATAGTTGCTCATTGCTTTTACGCTTAACACATATCATTTCCAATGTTGTGTCTATTAAGGGCAATATTTCAGGGCTCATTTCTACGTATTCACCCTCTCTCGATGCCCACGCCCTAACTGCGACTAGAAAATAGTTCTGTTATATTCATCCAATGCCAAAGGTATAGCTAGAAAAAGATTCCTTTCCATTGTAGAAGCAGCATAATTACGGGATTTGATAAATGTCTCAAATCTAAGACGTCTTGTTTTGTCATTTACGCTCGCTCACGCTAAAATTGGTGAATGGAAAATTCGTAGGCGAATAAAGAAAAGGTTCTCTGGAAAATGGTGTGCAAATGATTTATATTTGGATGGTCAACCACGCTTTGACTTCGACATCTAGAATTATACTGTGGTAGGTCTTTTCCACTCATACATTGTCTCATTACGTTTATCGTACCTGTTCCATAGTCTACGATATATAATTAGGAAACAGTCCTTATTAAGCGGAAAATGTGTGACAGCTTATTCGGAATCTTAGAAATTACTCTATAGTAATAAAAAAAGAGTTTTTTTTTTAAATAAGTTACTAAATGATACTCCGTCTGATGATATCAATAACTTCTTTTCTCGTAAAAGAAATGACGAAAACTGATATAAAATCAGTTGCACGTAATAGGAGATGACTTTTGCGTATCTGAAATGAAAATTTCTTGCGAGTTCTCTCGAAGGTAAACTACTTGTTACGCACGCTTACAAAGCCTTAACGAGAAAATGTAACTATCCTGAACGTTTTTCCGCGGTCTTTCATTACGAGCGCGAATATAATCGATAAGGAAGATTCAGCGGCTGGTCTGAATTGGTTGGAAAGGACGATTATCGTAATTTCCTCCGGCGGACACTAGCCAGTCCGCCGGTCCAGCGAGCCGACAGGCCTCTTGCTGTCTTTGACCTTAATACCACGAGATGCCGAGGCCAAAGACCTTGCCATTGAATTTGGCTGTAATCGAAGTTGACGTCACCGACCGGCCGACTGTGTAAGGAGCAACGACGTAAATGACGTGTACGAATACCGCATGTGACACATTAGCAAAACGACCGTCTCACGTATGAACCCCGCCGCTTGAGCGGTAGCGAAATTACTTTACGCCCCTCTGCCCCGTCCTAATTATACGTGTTAACATGATTAATGCAGTCCTCACCACGGGGATGTTACGTAGGGGCAAACCTTCGTCTTCATATCCACAAAATCCAGAAAGGATACAATTTAATCTAAAGAAACAGGACAAAGAATCATTTCGTCAAGGAGTAAGACATTTCGTGCAATGAAGATAATTATTCTACTGTTGTTAGTTTATTCGATAATTAAAAATCATGTGTTTCGGTACGGAGGATTTTACTGTGTAGCTGAATAGTTTAATGCAACAGCGAAATTAAATGAACCAGCTGAATCAGAAAATTTGTTTTATTCCAGAGGGATAAAGTAATGTTTTATAAATTCATGAGTGATAGTTATGACGGCTAAGAAACCTGAAATCCTTATTATAGCGTAAAAGACGTGTTAAATCGTCACTTTGCGGGATTATATGTACGACGTTATTGCTGTCTATTTTCATATGTTAGTCCGCTGTACAGCTCGTGTACGAATAAATGTTGCTTCCGTATGCAGCATACACGTACCCCTGACTTCCTGCTCGTGGACATTGCGTCTGAGGTTGTAAATTGATCGAAAAGATCAGGTATTTATACCGGCGGAGCATGTACGCGCACCTACGCAGCTATGTATATTTTTGTTGAATGTATCAATACGAATGGCGATAAGGATCGTGGTAATTTCATGGCAAGCAGGGCGATAATTATTCACAGGACACGTGTGTGCAATAAAGTAGAGCAATAAAGTAGACGTATTAATTACTTTCTTCCGATCGACATGAGCTGCTGAAACCTTAAATGAAATTGTTATATACCACACTTGAAGTAGTTATGTATTTGAAAATTTTCTTAAGACCGTTGGAAGCTTTTTCTGCCGAAAAACATGGTCGATTGCGGATCGTAATTATGCGACGGCCTAATCTACTCAGCTAAGTAAGAGTCACCGTGGGTTCGAAAATATGGAAATTTCTTTGAATCGTCATTAAAGGTTTTTGATGTTTAGCGTTCTTTAATTATACCTCCGTGAGTCCAAGGGATCGGTCTACACATATGCCGCGTCATTAACGAAAACGTTATAGATCTTCAGAAATCCACGAGATATTTAGCCGTGATTCTAACGGCCACTCGAATCCGTCTCCGGGAATTTGAAAGCGCTTAATCTTCAGAGGAATTTCTTCCGACTTTATGGACATTGCCCATGGCATGCTCCGATCATTACTTTCCGTACATAAACAACTAACTGTACACGGCGCACGAAATCTTGTACTTCTTGAAAGACATCAAATTAATTTCAATAGAAAAGGAAAATACAGGGAGTGGGGAATAGTCGATATGCAAAATAGTGCATTAGGGCGCGAGTTGTTTTGAGTGTATAAATCAGAAGATTGTGATCTTCATGTTTCGACATTGACGAAGAGGAATAATTATGGGTTTATACGTTGGCCAGCTATATTTTCAGATTAGGGTGGGGCTAATCTCGTTTACCATGTCCCCGTAGATTCTACCGTCGATCGGAAACGTATACCTGCTAATACGTTCCATTGTCCATAAGTTCCATTGAATTTTTCACCGTACGCCGGCCAAAGTAGTCGTGTACGCTGATTGTAATCTTCTTATTCGGTGATTTAGCCACTATGAGAAGCTGGATGAATGAGTTTCAGCGTCGTTACTCCCGTCTCCTCGAGTTTCTTTTGCCCCGGAGATGAAGGCGCGGTATATGCCTTCCGTGAGACGGCGAAATTTATGCGCTAGGCGAAAAGAACCGTAAGCCGAGGTCTTTTTCACTTGAGACAAGGCGGGATATTCCATCTGGATGACGGTTGCATGCTGCCCACGAGGCAATCAACTGCCAAACCGCGTAGAAACTGATTCGCGTCTGTCACTTCCTTATTGCCAACCCCCTTGAGTTAACACACAATAAATCGGACACGGAGAAAACTCCAAACACATTTCCATTTATTTCGACGATGCACCGTGCTTTAACCAAGCGTACGATAAGTATCCAACATTCTTCGCGAAACAATAGTGGAAACGAGAGATTGTAGAAACTGGACCTCTAATGGGACTATTTAGAATGAACGATTGTCCATTCGTAATAACGTCCGCGGAGTAACAACTTCCGCTTTCTCGATGCAGCAATATCAGTTTTCAGTTTGATTTTATCATTGTGCCAAGTGCGGAATATAAAATAAAGCTCGTCTTTGCAGCGTTGAATGAAGTAAGACGTTAGATAAAAGTGTTATATCGCGGGGGATAGTTTGTACGGTACGATAAGATAATCAAAACGTTTGCGCTGGTAGATTAGAACAATAATAGAGGAGTACGGTAACATAACGACGAGCAGTACGGGCGACCTACTGACAAGCGCCGTCGACTTATCACGTATGTATGCGTATGGAGAAAAAATCCATATGCCGACCTTGCGCGATCACACGCGTGCCTACGTTCTACACTTAATCGTGCACAGCGATAAAACGGCTAGAGTCCATACGAATTCCTCGTTCGCTCTGCTCTAGCATTAAGTTTTATATAACCGGCACTGTATCTACGAAGGTGACTGACCTATTTACTAGCGCTCGTGTGTCTACGTTATCTGCACTGCCACGCCAATCCGCGAACGCTTTGTCTTCCCTCCCTTTACCTAGGATTCCATGGTCTTTTCAATTTAGATCGTAAAGTCAACTCAACCCAATTCGGATCTTAAAGGCAAAGACACATTTTTTCGACTGAACAAAAACGCATTTATGTTTTGGATAAATACTTGAATCATCTTTAATGAATTTTTCTCTAAAAAGATCTACAAATTGTGTTGTAACAAAGTATCTTATATTGTCATACGGTAGGAGCATGCACTTAAGACCCCAAAAAATGGGCGCAGATTCGGCGATTGCGTAAGAGTTAATTTTGATGGCAGTTAGCATATGGCTATGTTCTTGATAAAACGAGGAATGTCGTGGCGAAATTTACATTCACACATATTCCTCGCGTCGATGAAATAGGCGCGGCTTGCACACTGGCAGGAAGGTTCATGCGGGTTAATTTTACCATTGAGCAATATTATCGGAAGTTTATGACGCGCGGGATGTCCTTTAAAACGAACGTGCGTAGCTACGGTGCCACATTTTTCACTGTCGCTTGTACCGAACGTGGGAAGTTTTTGCGCTCACGTGAAAGTGGATCTAATAAGTTTAGCCAAGTCCCGCGGTTAAACGATCGTGTCGATATTAAAACGGCAATAAAGCGTGCAGGACAACGCGCCGAGCTCGCACTTTTGACCCCCGCCATTTCCCTCCTCGTCGAGAATACCGACGACAAACGTCTCGTATTCGCGAGTCTTGACGAACGGCCGTATCGCTAATAGGGTCTCATATTGTCGAGGATATTCATGTATTAGTATCATAGAAGTGCGAGGTCAAGAGCCACTTAAGAAGACTCGAGTGCGCCCCTCAACGTCTGGATAGATCCCCGACGAGAATCTTGATCTCGAGTTTCTGGCAGCGCCGCGTGAAAGCTACGAATGCTATCGACATAAGAAGCCAACGCCGGGGATGATGGATGAGATGTGTTTTCAAGGAAATGAAACAAAAAAGACAGAGGTGCATGCCGCGGAGCCCGTCCGTGTCAGTCGGAAGGATATGTAAACATCTGCGATATTTCAGATCGGAACGACTACGTGTAGCTACGTCCTGTGAAATTAGCCAACTACGTGTATTCAATGGATTCACTAGATTTATATAGAGCTAACTAACTAGTACTTGCCACGTAGTTTTACACGTTCCTTTTCCTGCCACTAATCACGTAATTTTTCAAATATAACTTACCCCGAACGGTCTTAAATACATGTTACTTAATTAATTTCTACACCGTTAACGCGAGTTTCTCAGTTCTTAGCCATTATTACTTCGAAATTTTATGTAGCTTCTGGTAAGTTTTGTAGATACACGTAAGTTGCAACTGACCGTGTAAATTATTTATTCTCAACATGCCTGTTCCAATGGATTTTGGGCACGTAAAGATTTATAGTTCCCTGAACGTGAAAGCTTCGATTCATACCGGTAATCCGGGCATAGTAATTCGATACTTCTCCTGCATGTATCACGATTGATCTAATGCGTCAGATGCATTACCCGAAGATTTTATCGTAATTTAGAAGGAAGTTGATCTTGAACCGATGCTCCGACCTTTGGGCCGGTGTACCGCGGGGTACAAGACAGCTGCATCTGCTTCATCTTTGCGCCCGTATAAAGAACGATTAGCGTCCGAATGCGAGATATATCTAAAGCGACGGGCCTTTTTCAGAGGCACAAACGCGCCGGTCGATCGGCCCAAGTAGGAGGAGTAAGCGTAGAGATCATACGGCTTGACCGTCGAAAAACACAACGCTCGTAAAACCCTCAAGTAAACGGTCAAGCAACAAAAAATACAACAGCCGCAATGAGAGAAGCAGTGAACAAATACGCAGAAACCGGGGAAATGGGAAAAGTCAAACACGTGGAAAATTGTCGACAATTTGCGGACCTCGGTGACTGTAGACTGTTGTAACTGTATTTCTTCTTACAGAAGGTTAACTTTTTCTTTACCGTCGTCGGCATGATCGTAGCAATTTAATAGTACCGATCGTTCCAGTTTAAAAGGCGCAACGACGGACGTGATTCTTGCAATCGGGCTTTACCGGCGGAGATACAGTAACGCCACGCACCGTGCTACTTTTATTTCAGGAGTAAATGTCCCGCCAGGGGATCGTGACACGGTACAGCGATATGGATGACGTGTAATGCAAACCCAGCGGGCAGGCCAAGTGACACCGTCGTTTCTATCGGCCCGAGCAAACTGCAATGTACGTCGACGCCGACGCGTATTGTGGCTCCTCTGTTGCAACCGATTGCACCTCGCGTCGATCGACAAACCAAACCGCAGGATCATGTCGTAATGAGACCCTCTTCGACAGCTGCCTACGCCAGGCCCACCAGTCGCATATATTGCATAGCTGCATACGTTTTTCAATATCAATTTACTCAGACACATTTATAACTTATCAACTAATGCATATGATGTGCATGATACGATGTAAGGGGAATAGGGAAACAAATTGAGCGAAGAAAATGCATCCACCCCATTTTATAAAGAGATATACGTTGGGAGAATAATAATTTCGTCTACGGAGAAATCGATATATTTGCGTGGAATTTTAACATTAACAACAGTTTACGATTCATCAATGCAAATGAAGGGTAGAGATAAATTCGATAGATTTAAACTTTATCTGCAGATTAAGGAATTAACGAATAACTGTGAATGGAAAAACCATGCAAGAGATTCTTCGAGCAGACGGATGTAATCTAAATGAAATATGGGAGCAAGTTTTTAGCATTAGCAACAGATCTGTCGAGTGTACGTCGTTGATCGATCCCACAAATGGGAATTTTTCTGCGTCGGTTGTGGATTTGCGTATAAAGTGGAAATAAACGCCTGTTAAACAGGAGATGAGCATTAGGGATACCAAAGGGATACTTTCTAATTTTTTCGGGCCTTCCTGAGTTGGTGTTTCACAAGCTTGTACACCTGAAAGCCATGTTATAAAGAGGAATCTGTTACAAAACCCACGGATTAAGTCATTGACAAGGTATAATTTGCTTGCCGACTGGATAGGCCGGCCACCATGGCGACTAACACCATTATGGTGGCTAATGAGCTACTACCATGAATAGCCATTCATGGCAGTCGTACGTTTCGGACTGCGGAAAGCCGAGCAGGAAGGACTTGTCTTTCGTCGTTCCAACCGGCGATTAAAAGGGTATTCCGAACTAATGGGCAGAAAATCGTACAACTCAATCTACATTCTTTATTATCCGAGATTATACGGAGGAAATGACCAACACGGCGAAGAAAAAGCACTATCACTCGTAATTCTGTTTTTTCGTCTGTCCATCGTCGCCAAGAATCACCGTTCCATACATATGGGCAAATTACGTCGAGCAAACATTAGTTTATGTCCATTGGATCGGCAGCGATCGGTTGATACTCGCTTCGTATTGCGTACTGAAGCACAGGCGATTGATATGATGCATAAGTTTGTATTTCGTGTTGCAACGAGGGGTTCAAAGGTGACTTATCAGTGAAGATTCCTTTCAACTGCTAATCATCGCAGCGACTCAATGAACGGACTGACCCGCTTCGGTTTACCATGAAACGCTCCATGCCAATAATCCGGACGTTATCGAACGGAATTACGAGTCGAAGCGGATGAATGGCTGACGGGAAGAAGATCGAATTCATGCGAAACAGCGTGAAAAATACAGTCATCGTTATGCCGTTAGCATAATCAGCTTAACCGCGCGATACGATTGTAAAGTCGGAACCGAACGCGCCTGTCGTCCACGTGTAACTCTCGAAAACCGAGGAGAGAATAATCTCGTTACCACTTGACGACTTGGCGGCCAGTGTCGATCTCCTCCTTTTTTTTACTCCTCGACCGCACGTGCATTGACATGTACCATCTGGCCCGTCGTCGCCGGGCGTGAATTGATCGTAACGATAATCTGACGTCGTTTGAGTAGTCAGTCTCGTTTCTCTTCTCCTATACATCCCCCACCCCTTTTTCTTGTACTTTCTCCTTCTTCGATATTCCGTAATTTCTACTTTGCCGCTTATTTTACACCCTTTTTTCGACCTTTCGTCTACCTGTTAATTCTTACCAATTGTATTGCGTTTTACCCATTGCCTATAATTTTTTAAATTCTTTCTCATTCTTCTCTGACACCTTCTACATCTATCCTTTTATGGTTTACTTCTCTCTACTGTCTATTAGTCGGTGTTGGCCATTGACCGACCTTCGCGGGTGAACTGGACTTACAGTCCGAGAACTACACGCGTTTGCTCCTTACTAAGTTATGCTTCTCTCTTTACTTCTTCACTTCGTATCTTCATCAACTTCGTATTAGATAGGTGTAATCAGTTCATGAGTGTATTAAGTACGTGTAATCTCGTTCTAAGTATCATACTCATTTATAATCGTTAGATAAGTATCATTCCTTGCGTGTTGAAAACAAATAAGAAGAATGATTCTTCTTTTGGTTTCTATTCAGTTCTATGATAAATTATCGACCAATCGTTTTTTTTAACGCAGTTAATCCTTGTATCGGGTGACTCATTCTGCCTTTGCTCATTCGGACATGAAAAATACGGGACAAATTATGAAGAATCTTCTTGCCGAATTAATAAATGTCTCTCATTACTCGCTTCGATTCATATACTTTTTTTTAGTTTTGAAAACCTCCTATTTCGTCTAATGTAACATGTTTCTCTCTTTAAAGGAATTAACCGTAACTGAGTACCTGCTGAACTTAAAAAATCTTATTTACCATTACCTACTAGAATAAGGTGTGTATTTGGATCGAACACAAATTATGCAGTAAAAGAGGCATATTGTACAAGGATTTTGTAAGATTCTGTTGAGAAAATGATACATCGACCGCATAGGAAATACAGTTAATCGTGGCCGGATATACAGTTAATGCTTTGAGGCGACAAACGGTCGTATCTCCGGCATAAGTAAGCTCACTGTCTAATGGCGTTTCTTTCAGACGATCGTCCCAACGATGAGATGGACGTATGACTCGCTCGTATTCGCCGGCCGTCGATCAAGTTTTTACCGGTCTTCGGGAGACACTGGCTCGCTGCAATCTCATATAAGCGGTACTGCCAGTCCGTTAGTCTGTGTCGAACAAACAGCCTACCTATAATTACTGTCTCGGACGGATCGATCGCATTCAATAGCGACACATTAGCTAACGAAGAAGTGCACATCTTAAATTGAAATGCTTCAAGGCGACGTAGTAGAATGGGGCTGAGGATGTCCCAGCTGGAAGTTATGCTTGAAATCAAGATTGGGTGTTAAGCATTCCCATTACACTATGCAACTTTGAAGTTTTTCATTCACAGCCGTAAAAAGCAGTAGTTGCAGCGTCGGAAATCCAAGTTGCCCCGTGGTACAGAACAGTCAGACCGGAATAACTCGTAGGGCACTGATACGTAATGTGTATGATGAAGCGAGGTTGTACATCTAATAACTAACACAGCCAAACGGCCATTTTGCAGGGCCGACATCTGTCATTATAATTAATACTACATTTTCCCATGAGTTGGTGTGTTTTGTGAGTACATTGCAACAACAAAATATCTGTAAACTGTCGCAACCTTTTCATCTTACTCAGCGGAATTTAACGTTTAGATTTCTTCGTTTTAAATGTTCGGAATAGTTCGTTCAATAGCTCTAGCAACTGCCTCTCCTGAGTTGCTCGATCACGTATATCTAAGAAACTAACCGGAATCTGAACTACTGCAAACAATGTTGCACGTTTACTATTCCTTCTTTGTCATTCGAGTCCTTTTTGTTTATCGTCTCTCGAACGAGTCTTTTATGGGGATTTCTCGCTGTTTCTGGCTATATACGCCGGATGGGGATATAGCGAGAGTATTATTTAAACATTAAAATGATCAATCATACAATATCCTATGACGTTAAATTTCTTTTAATTAAGTATTTCTGAAATTAATACATACAAAATAATATGTAAAATTAACTTTTACCATAGATATCATGTACTTGTTATTCAAAATATATGTAAAAGATGATTCACTTTGAAGTTGCTGTAATGATATTTTAAGTTTCGCCGTGGATATTAATAAAAAAAGCGGGGGAGGGCGAGTTGCCCCCTGAGGTCGAAGAAAATAGCGTCAGTATGGCGATAAAGACCGTCCGATTGGCGCGGCTGATCTTATGGTGTCGCGAGTAAATCACCAGCGGAACGTTTGCGATCATCGACGGCGTTACACCCGAGGATTACGAGACTGATTGAGGAGGTTGAGCGCGTGTAAAAGCGAGCGCGAAACTTGGCGTACGTGCAATTCAGTCGAATTACGATGGCGCTCGCTTATTCACCGATGACGCCAACACGCCGTCAACGCTGGCCACCGGGGCAATGAGAGAAAGGAGGGGGGAAGGAAGAGGGAAGACGATGAGAGCAAACAGGAAGAAATTCGGGGCGTGAGGGGACACGCGACGAGGACGGGGAAAAAAAGCCGGGAAAATCCGAGAGAAAATGCGCAAATGAGAGATAGAGAAGATCGAAAGAGGGTAAAGTCGGAGGGAAAGTGTGCGGAGAGTGAAACAGAAAAAGGAGAGCGAGGGAGTGTACGAGCGAGAGGGAAAGAGAAACGTCGACCAACGGTGGGGGAAACTGTGCGGGAGAAGGAGAGGGGAGAAGATCTTAAACTCAGGAGGACCGTAGCACTGGCTCTCGTTTTTGGGTCTCTGCATTCGGCCTCAGACTCTGGGGAAGCGAAGATCAAGATTCTTCGCTGCGATGGTACTTCGTTTGTACCTGGCGAGAAATTCGCTTTCGATGGTTCAATATAGCTATTCTGAGAAACATGTGCATCCCTTCATACTGATAAAGACTAAGACGATATAAACGTTTTTCAAACAAAATTTCTCAAAGGTTTTCCATAAAACGACTGATACAGTTTAGTAAAATCTAAATTTCCACACTCCAATAAATCGCATTGTTAGTATTCTTTACCAGACCGTTTTATGACCCGTATTAAGTTATCAAAGATCACCATTCCACGAATGTCATTCTATTAGCACCTGGTAGGCAGCTATCAACAAGATCAATACGAGAGACACGTCTGAAGATATTACCGATAAAACGTCATTGACTGACAAACGCATACAAGGCCCATTTGCATTGTACGAATCGTGTAAACTAACATTTTCAGAACTGATTAATAGCTAGTGGAATGGGACAAGGAGGACACACTATTAGCGGACTAGCAAGATGATTTAGAAGTTTAACGGTACGCGTACCTTAAACGACCGTTACGTAACGATCGTGAAGAAGGGATATGAAACGGTGTCTTTTGATATTGTTTTACTCGTCGCATGTGTGAAGGTTTGTTTGACCTGATCAATGTTGCGTGTTGCCATGATTAAAACGAACGGAAGGCTCGAAAAACTCGCATGTTACGAAAGCGTTTAGACACCGGGTAACCTCTGCTACCTGAGGGTCACCTGCTTGAAATTCTAACGTAGGGTTTCGTACAAATTCTTCGCCCCACATGATGCCGATAAAGCCGCTTGAAATAATGAGTACAAAACGAGGAGGAAATTCAGGCAAAAGAGGGACACGATTTTTCTAAGCCCATGAGTTCTTCCTTCTTTTGAAAAAATACTGTCATTGGAATAGGAACAATGGTTCCGCGAGTTGCTATTTCACGATGCGTCGAGATTGTTTGCAGACACATTGAATCACGTGATTCCATTTGACCATCACACCGTGCCCTCCAGTTCACGCTCGGTATCACTCGTAGAGAACGTCTGGGCGTAATTGAGAAATCGTAAAGTGTTGTCAGGAATTTTACGTTTAAAGGGCCTTTTAGATGATCAGTTTAGGTCTCAGTTTAGTTTCCGTTTCCGTGAAGCTCAAAAATGAAACTGATGTGAAAGCCCGATATAATCCCATCAATTATCAGTCAAGGTAGTAACGTCTTTCGAGGTCTACACTTTGGTCACGAATGAGAACAGAACTGAATTGAATCGTGTAAATATCACCGCTCTGTTCGAATAGACCAGAATTGAAACTGAAACTGAACGGATAAATGAACCGACTGTGTAAGAGGCCTTTAATATGTATAGGTTTACCTAGCGAGCGTGCGTGCAAACAGACATTACGTAAGGAAAAGCCCCGTCTCAATTTATGCGGCTACCGTGAGCGATTGTGCATACAGGAACGGGCATTATTGTAAACACAGCGCGGCAGTTTATGTAGGTTCTCGACAGAAATAGGCCACGAGGACCAACTTTATGAGCGACTCATTATATGCCCGTACCTTGCGGCGATACACCTCGAGCGCGAGTGACTCCGATTTAATCCATCGGCTACAAGGCATTCGGGAAGTTTCGCGTAATTTTACCGGCTGATTGGCTCATTAAGTATTCCCCGCCACGTCCATTTCGTTGAAAGTGATCGGCTCCGTGATATAACCGACCTGCATGCTTCATCGTGAAAGAAGAAGCGCTAGGCTTTCTTCGGTTACCTGCCCCCGGAAGATTGTCTTTGAATTAACTGCTGATTATAATGCAGAGTTAGCCGATAGTTACGCGAAAAAAGCTTTGTTAGCAAAGTAAACACGCGAGGTATCATTATTCCTATATCCGTTTCATCAGTATTACGTTAAACGGTTAATGGTGTACTTTTTTGGATTCATCCATGGGATATGATTGGACTAGACTGTCGTTGAAAAAGGGAGTTATTCAAATTATTTCTAGCGAATTACCGTTTGTTTAAACGAGGATATATGTATGTTTCATGAATACGGCTTGTAGAGTCGCCCTCGTTTTTCTATGGCCCTACTTCGTCTTCGGACGATCGTTTAGGGAGAATGTCCTCTTGCAGACGGTACATCCTTCGCAGTCGGCTTCGTCCTTTTGGGATGATGGTCGCGAGCAGTGGGGCCATCCATCTTGGAGCCGACGATACATACCCGCGCCTTGCATACGATACTTACATGCAGTTCGTCGACCCATTTCGGTGTCCCCGACAACAGACCTTACCAAGACAACACGATAGAAGCGAAGTGAATAAACGTCCAACAGATGTGTTAATTCTTCCCTGCGAATACGTTCCTCGTGAAGAGGTGAAACAATTACGAACAAATGTTCGTCAGAAATATCATGTTTAAGAATTTAGAAATTATGTAATGTACGGCTAAATAATTTTTCGAGACTCTTGTGAATTGTTGAATACGTCTATTTATAAATAAGTATTGAGGAACTACGATAATATGCAAAATTCGCAGTGTCTTTCACCTACCAAGATTTTGCAAATAAACAACATTAATTTTAAGACCGGTTTGGGCATCTTTTCACCGAGAACACCATTCCACACGGGAAGAGTAACATTGGAGATACGCAGATAGGTATGCTAGACTCGCACCTAAATTGCCGTAGTAATCCGAGCAGTACTTCTCCGAGAGTACGGAAATCATTTCCAGTATTCATTTGTATTAATTGACACGCAAGATCGATATAATCGAGTCTTTAAGTTTGCTTAAGCCGCTGATCGAATGCCTGCGAGCTGCATCCACTTTTCCAACACTTTTCTCACCAACCGGAAATACATGATAAAATACATCCTCGTAACGATCTGAGCATCGTTAAAACGCAAAATTAAAGATTACTTTACCATCAGCCAACGCAGCTTAATCGTCACCGATAAAAGTAATGACGTAAAGTAATTCGAATAACCGAGCGCACAAATCTTTAATGGTACGAATGAAATTTATAACTGATAGTCAACCGTTTGGTCGACTTAGGAAGATCTGTGAAACGTCGACGATCTCCTGTCTCATCTGTCCCGTTCACAGAATAGTCGCGTTTAAAGGAGGTCGGCCGATCTTTCTTTCCTTGAAGAATTCCAATAAATTCTGCGTATCGACCGTCGGGATCTGTAGGCGGATACCCCCGCACGCACGTTTCCAGACAACTCAACGTCCACCGATATTCCAACATCCCGACCCTTGAATTTCCACGAAAATTCTCAATTACCGGGAAAACAGATTTGCAATATTCGTCGGACAATGAATCAAGCCGAAAAGGACGCTTCGGGCAATTCATACTCTGTCACTGATAAATAATTTCTCCAGAAGGGAAGAATTACGCAAAGTAGGCTATTGTCCACCTTTTTTTTACTTAAATGCAAATCCCAAGCAATGCTGAAAACGAAAAATTATACGGCAAATAAATGTGTTAGACAGCAATAGTCATTCTCATATTTTCATTTGTTCCAAGTATTTTTAACTTAATAGTCTTTCGTATATACATAGTGTTAAAATTTCCCTCGATTCTACTGTATCTGGAGCACGAGAAATCTATTTGGATAGTGCCAAAATCCGTACAATTTTGAGGGGTCCTTTCGTGGGAATGTTCGTTGTTCGTCGTGGGTTTCCCGAAAAATTCTCAGTAAATTCCACGTATCGAGAATTCGGATCTACAGAGGGGGGAGGGGGAGCACGTATGTAAGTTCCGCGGCTACGAGAAGCAAGGACTCTCCAGTTTCTGTCGGAGATGGCAGCGTGCACCCACCACTTCCGGCGGGAATCCGGGGTCCGCACAAATCCCGCCGAGTTTTACTTGTTTTTCGTCAACTCGAAGGTGCTGCGCGCCGTCGGCCATCGATCTTCGGCCGGGGGGTTCAGATTTCGGTGTCGGATTCACCGAGATCCAACAACACCCCGCACCCCCAATCTTACGTGGAACCAGGACTTAGCCTGCCGAGGGACATTTGAACGATCCGCATCTCGGATTTTTCGCACTTGGATCATTGTTCGCGCGAATATTTATACCGTCGCCGTTATCCCAAAGCGAGACGGTAACATAATATTGCCGAAATCTGCCGACCGCGTGATTCCACCGTCGCGGAGAATGAGAGATTCTATTATCTCCCGTTACTTGAGAAACTTACGTTATATTTCGATATGCATCGTTCAGTCTAGCACAATAGTTTTATCACCGTTCCTCGAACGTATTGGATTCACGACACCGATGTCCAAGTTAATATATTACATAATTAACTACATTAGTGTTTCGATTAATATCTTCGATCTGCTCTGTGCTTGGACCGCTGTAAGAGAAGTAAACATGGGCCTGTCGGTGTTTTTCAGAACTCGTCTGGTTAATTCCCGCTGCTGGTAACCGATTGTTCTTCGGGAATAAGCGGTCAGCAAGAATTTATAGGCCTAAGATGGAGATCTAAGGCAAGATACGAATTCTGCATATTAATTCCATTTTTTCCAGGGACATAAGTCCGTGTGATCCTATCGTATCACGTGGAGAGCACACCCTTCAGCCGCATAACTTCCAGTAACGCACGAAACCGTGTCCCCCCTACTGTTTTCCACCCTATGTCAAGCAACAACTGTCACCCCGTAGGCATTTCTAATATTTCTCAATGAAGCTCTTCCTACGTGAATAGCTTTCTCATCGTGATCCTGCCCATTAGTTTACCGCGATGTGACTTTTAAGTAAAACCGGAGTGATGTTCAGCAGGAACATGTCGATATGTCATAACATAAATATAAATGTCGAATTTTTACCGAAAAACGTTTCTGGAAATACTACAATAATTAAGCGAAATCAGTTTCCTTTGGTAGCATACATTACATGCACAGTAATTACAACGTAGCGAAAATAAAAAATTAACTAAATTCATATAAAAAAGGCATACGTCATATCTTTCTACGTTTACATGCTGCATTTAAAAACAAAAACAGATTTATGTGTATCTTTGGATCAGTTACTGTTTCACAGACTAACGTACTATGAACTGGACAGCTCTGGCAATTAACTTTAACCCACGCATATGAACTTTGATTGAATTCATTGAAAAAGTATGTAGTCAAACTGGAAAATCCGATGATTTATATCGTCGATTATAAAGAAAAGGAATGATCGGCAGATTACATGTACATGACATACGAACATCTTGAAAGGAACGAGTTAGAGGCATATTAATGTCAGTAGCCATTCGCAAAGGAGATCGATTCGCAGACTCTATGATCCCGGATGTTAGGTCTGACGATGGTTTCCAGAAGATTTTCATGTGCACGATGATTCATATCCACGTCTGCCGGTCCGGTACGACGGAAGCTTCGACGTGCGTGTGGGTTTATAGGTATGCAATTAATGCTTAGTTCAGTGATTACACGCATCTGATTAGGGACAGGCAGATCGAGATAGTTCTGCCAAGCGACACGTGTTAAGTAGTCGCTAATGATCCGGCCGACGGTCACGGTAATTAACCGGACACACTGAAATAGCGAGCACTCCTTCAGATATTCGTTAACCTCGTCTGGGCTCAACGAGTCTGCTTTAGTTTTCACCATGGACCCCGTCATCGCGATATACAATAACAACTCGTTCAGTAATGGCGAACGAAAAACCATTTCCTTCTGTACGATCGCGCGTCCGTCGAAACTGCTTGGAATCATACACACACGTACCTACGCGACGTACCAGATGGAATCGGTTCAAGTCATCAACCAGAGAGTAATTGAATTTAAAGCCCTATAATACATACGGCATTCCCCAGCGGCCTAGGCTACGTCTTATCTCGTAGACTCCATGTTTATCTCTACCTCCGAAGACACGTTGTCTTTTTATTCTTAAAAATACTCTTCGTATTCGTGAGACGCGAATGTTCTATGTAACTTAGCACAGAAAACGAGCAAGCCTGGCGCGCTAAGACGGTTAGGTATAATTTGCTTAGTAGCGAATGAAATCGTAGCGACAAGAGATCATCGCTGACGGTGAAAGAGCCTGCTTCGGTAACATAATTCGTTTGGTACCTTTGATATTACAGTACTTTAAATAGCCCAACGGATTGGCGATGTATCACGATCAAAGTGTCCGTATGGGAGGTCAAATAAGCCCGGACAATCGGTTTTGAGACTGGGGTTTCGATAATCCGGACTTCCAGTGCCTGGGCGCACGTCTCCCACGAGGTCCAGACTCGTCGGGCCTCATTGAGCCGAGGTGCATGTAAATTTATTCCATTGAGGCGTGGTGCGCTGCGCAGCATGTAGATCGTACACAGACACAGCCGTGAGTGGAGCTTCGTTCTTGCCGCCTCCACGTAAGTTATGTAGCCAGCCGGTCGGTCATCCGTGTCTGGCCCCTCACCAATGTTGAAGACCACTTTTGCTTTCGGCCCGGCCGAATAAGAACCTCGAGGTGCGACCAGACCGACTTGTCCGACCGATAAGTGGTCCTCCGGGTTTCCACTTTTTTCTTCAAGAATCATCGGCACTCCGGGTCAACGCTTTTCCAACGTTTTTAGGTCAGAACACTTACTCCGCGTTACCGATAAAAAGGACAGCAAAACATCATTTTTCTACTATGTTGAGACATTTCCAAAGCCTTGGCTACTATCTTTCCGGTTGTCACGTCCGAGTAGCACAAAGAATTTCGGCTCAGTTTCTGTCGTTGTCGAACGCTTTTCAGCTTTTCCCTCGGCCAAACAAGTAACGTTTTCTGTAACAGCGACAAACCTGCGGTATTTTCAAACCTCGACGGATCTATTAATTTCTTTCTGGTAATGCGAAGAATAAGGAAGATAACAAGTTTCAATTTTTAATTACACGAAATTGCTGGAATTGCTCGCACCGAGTTATGGACACTGCCGAGACGGGGTAATTTTCTTTGGAATTTCAAGATTATGGTGTCATAATCAAATAAAGAGGCTAGCCACGTAAAATGCCGCAAATTAGTTGAGAGCTCGTTGAGAATAAGTCAGGCCGGAAAGGACCTTCGTTTACCCGGGGCGAGCAGTAATGTCTACCGTTGACGACTTTCTCGAGACAGATGTCGTTTGCACCCGGTCTTATGTGGATTCCATTGCATTTAACGAACGGATAAATTGAACTGGATTAGCTCACTCCGTGTATCGCTATATTTAGAGGCCGGTTCACAAAAGTGAACGAGAGACGGGTAAACCGAGTGCAAGAGAGAGAGAGAACCACTGCCCAGAGAGGGGTAGATGTGGGGGAATGAGAAAACGGATGGGAAGAAAAAATTCAGAGACATGCATGTTATCGCGTTAGCCATTGTTGTCTCTCATGAGGTCTATAAACTTGCACAGTGTCTTCGGGGTAACGTGTCATTCGTTTCGTATGTCACGCGGTCTTATATGTAAAGGTTTCGCCGGCGACATAGGGCCCTTTAACACCCAGCCAAAAGGGAGATGGATATCGCTGTCATCGCGTATGAGTCGCCAAGTTGACTCTAATAAACGCCGATCGACCCGCGATAAAATCGTTTGCGTCGGGTATGACCCGCGAGGAGAACTCGGCAAAGGATCGCCCGCTTCCCCGGTGTCCAATCAGCCCGAGTTATGTCCCATTTAAAAGCCCCGCGACGTATATGCAATTATGGCCGGTGATTGGTCAACTCGCACCGGCACAAATTCGATTCGATTGCCAACGGTCATACGAAATTATCAAGGACCGCTCCTGGAGGGAGGTAATGGCCATGCGTGTTTAGTCATGATTTATCGTGCCGTACGTGCCGGGAGCATAATCAAAATCGTTTGTTTGCCCCGATACACTTGAGGAATACGAAATTCTCGCCACGAGAAATCTATACCTCACTATTATCAATGAAAATAAAAGACAAGTTGTAATCGACGTAGAGAAAGTTGGAACAAATGATACTGAGCAAAAGAAATAATTGTTTTCAATGTTGTACTGGGAAATTAATAAATTAGCATGTGAATTAGCTAGCTCTTGAATTCATTCTGTTTCTGATTTGGAAAGAATATTAGTTATTCCATTGACACAGGGGCTGAGTGTTGAGCTTTTAAAGAGTTTTTCGTTCACAGCTATAGTCTGCCCACCTACGCAATGGCGCTAGACTAATTTCCTGATTACTCGAACATACTCCTTGCAGCTTGGACCTTCCAGCAGCAACTGAATAATGCATCAATTCTAAGAATTGTTTAGCCTAATTTCCCTCGGCATCGATTTGTTTTACTTTTCAAAGCGGACCACGGCGTATAATTAGAATTATTATTCAAAAAGCCAACCCCTTTCCTAAGCAAAGCGTCAACGTTTACCGTTACCGTTAAGCGTGTTTAACCCAACGATACTGCCTCTCGAAATGCCACTTGAGAATATTTACAAATCAGAAAGTGTCTAATAATAAAAAGGCCGAGAAAAAAACGGTCATTTTTCAATACAATTAACGTACTATCAAGATGACGCATGAAACGCAGTCGTTCGTTGTAACGTAAAAATCATTTCTGCTCGTAAAATAACGTTGTTCCTTAATAAATTACTTTGGAGTCGCCTAAGCATGACGGGGATGGAAAGAAAAATAAATGTCCGAGTGAAAGGTGGACAAAAAGAGAAGAAGGAGGCCGATGTGAATCGATCTTAGGGAGCACCTATCGATTATAAACTGTCCGCGTAAACCGGCGCTAGGCGACCGGCAAGTCGTGTTACGTTCCTCTAATGATGCATTAGCGTTGTGTTTTGACACGAAAGAGCGGTAATTGGTTGAGGTCGCATTCCTCTCGTGCACTCTTTTCTTCTCTTTGTCCCATGTCGTGTGCGGCTTTGATTTCACCCGCGGGTCCACGACGATTCCCAACGTCAGGCGGTTCGAACATTTCGGTGGGCCACTTAACGCCCAGAGCCCTTTAACCTTCGATTAATCAATCTCGGCCGGACCGCGCCGAGCTAAGCAGACTTCGTTTGCCTTGCCTTTCGGACCCGCCATGAATTCCCAGGATATTCGGATTCGGACGTCAGCTCTCCAATGTGGAAAATGCCAACGCCATTATCTTTCAAAAATCAAGGCAAACGCCGGACTTTTTACCGACGCAAACCGTTAATTAGCCACTAAGCTCCGGGGTGTTTATATTTCGTACAATTAAAAAAAAGCTGCCTTTACACAGGTACGAAGACGATAATGATATGTGTTTCAGTTTCTTATTACCATGCAAATTTCTTACCACAAAAAATAATGCTAAACATGTCGAAAGTGTAACGTTGAAAATCGTTAAGAGATTAAGAACCATGTTTCGTCCGTTATTCTCGGTTTGCATGGCCGCGATGAATTTGGAAAAAAGAACGTACTCATGGAGATGTACAACAATAAAAGTTTCGATCGGGAATGCGAACGATTTTTCCCTCGTGTAGGTTGTGCGGGTAATAGTACCTGGACTCATCGGTGCTTGGAAATCGATCGACACTGAACCGTTGTTTTATTATCCGTTTGAACTGTTCCGAACCTGTCGGTCAGCCGATCTCATAAGAGCGCAGAACGTGTACGAGCCGTGGAGGATGGTCCTTTCGAGAAATCAGCGTACACGTTGCTTATCAATGACGGGAATCTGTCGTTCGGTCCCGAAAATCGGGCCCCGCATGGCCCCGTAAGGACGACGGCGCCCTATGGTTTACGCGGGGCCAGCCCCCTAAAAGACCAGAAGAGTTTACAGGTCTCAGAGAGCACACCTAGCGCGTCCCAACAATAGAGACACAGGGGCATTTATAATGAGAGGCACCTTTTATTTCCCTTCCACCTTCGTTCCCAAGTTCCGAGCTTAAAAGCGCTATCCGTCCAGAGGAAGACTCGCCATCTTTGCGCGCATTAATCACCGAGGAAGGTGTACGTCGAGAATTGTTTTCCCCCAGGTCCAGGACACCCGGTCTTTTCTCTTCCTACGAAATTCTACACTCCCGGGGAAGTGCATAAATTGTCGGGCTTGCGAGCACGTCGCGCGGTTTAAACGTTTTACCACGACTTGCAGTTCTTTCAATCTCCCCACCTCTCTTGATAAACTTCTCGACCGTACAAATTGCAGCGCACGATCGTTTGTCAAATTATTCCTTTCGTAAATTAAACCGCTTATACAGAGACATTTAATCCTTCGAATCGTAGTAAATTATCTTCATTGGCCGTAAACGCTGAACCGAATGACTGGCACGAATTTATTAACGTTGTGATCTCAACGAATCATCGGAAAACGATATGTGAACCACGGGAACCGTCGTTCAAAATTACGGAACTGTAGTACGTTTCGGCGCATAATGTTATGCAGATAAGCGCGGAGTAGCAGAGAAAAATGTCCGTCATACGTGACTTATTAGAGGAATTTTTAAACGACCGGAATATATCTCATGACGTAATGCTTTAATAACGTAATTTATCGCTTCTACACTGGTCTATTTAACGTTCAAACTCGACGACCAAGGCACGACAACGAAGACGACGATCGCTGCGCATAAACGCGGCCCCGACTGACAGGTTTGCCCTTGTAGATGCCGTAATTGATTTCATACGCCATTCCACCAGACTGCCGCGTGATCTTAACCACGTCGTTTCTCATCCCTCTCGAGCACCCCATTTCCGAGGGGCCGCATAATGCCCCTTTCCTGGAACAACGCCACTCGGATAAGGACCGCAATCCTCGGATAGTGCGTTTTCATTTCTACCTATCATCCCGACTAATTTTCCAGCTCCTTGATTAATTATTCCGGAGATGCAACGCGGTGAAAAGTCGTTGCTCGAGAGGACCGTCGTTTGTACAAGTCCACGAAAAGTCCTATCTGAAATTGTCCGAGGACCGGCCTTCCTTATCGGTGACAGGCGATTGTTCTCGTCGATTGGTCGGAAGTGGTAATCTACTATCGATCTGCGTGCTTTGAAATATTAAGTGATAAGTCCACGCAACAGAAACTATTAATTTCACCAACGATAAAATCCACTGAGAGCTTTCAATCTGCACGGTTTCACGAGATCGAAATAGAAAAATTACTGACTCAATAGGCATAGAATTCTATTTCAAGTGCTATCCCGTTTAAATGGACCACACGAAAAAAGCTTTATCCATAGCGGATGTGAAAAGTCATTACACGTCAACTTTCGAGCCGTAAAAGTCCTTAAACGGAACGTAATTGTGTAGAAGAAGCGAAGGGAAATGGAGGTAAGGCGTTAGATGGTGTCGAGTTAAGTCTCTGTCTAGAAGTCATCGGGCTCGGATTACACGGAGATTATCCGTGCGAAGACACTCGGCGTGTTTTGGGGCCGGGTACGTGAGGCAGCTTAGATGTTTAAGCTTACGGAAAATGGAACCACCCGCGGTCTCCCCGGGACGAACTCGACTTTATGCCGGTCGTATGGTCACCTGTTTGAACGATTGGTTTCATTCATCATCGAGGATTCGGAGGAAATCGAGGACGGCGCTATCTGATCCCGAAATTCCACTTGTGTGGCGTTTTCCGTGGGGCGAAGCTGGGCCCAACATCTCCGTGCTGACAAACTCACGGAACCTTCACATGGACCACCCTTCCGAGAGTTTTCCTCCAAAGGGTTCTGGCGTGCGACAACCTGCCCCTCTTTACGACTTCTGGATCCCATTCAATAACGTTACCCTCGAATGATCGTCCACGCGGCGTTGAAGCCCAATGTATTTTCGTATCACTAGGATCTCTATGTGTAGCACATCCTGCTTCGACATCGGTAAAGGGGATTCACTCGTACTCGTATTTCCAAAGTCTCGAACCGATAATCTTCTCATCGATTGAAGAAAAGGTTCCCTTTGAAAGAACACGCTCAGATTTACGGGGCTAATTTTTACTGCTCAAGTATAGCGATGTTGTATCGTCGTTAAAGACGAACTAAGTATAATGGAATTCAAAGTATCGAAAGATAAGAAGAGATGGTCTTTGGATATGTCAAATGTTTCGCTATAATTTCGAGTTTTTCTCAACTTTTTTTGGACCACACTCGCGCTGTATATACTTTTCAGCACTCATGACTTATGAAACGCAATGAAAGTCTCAGAATTCCTTCTGTTCTAAGATATTTATGGACTAAGCAGCCTTCCGTGAAAACGTTAGAAAGGAATGTGGTTTACAACGGCAACTCCGTTGAGGTTTTCGTATGTCGTAGAAAAAGGTTCGGTTAAATGCTAATTGCTACGCAAAGAAGGTTACACCGGTCGATAGGTGTTTAAGACCGTTCGATCGGGCCGTCGATCGACAAAGAAAAGACCATACATATTTAACGGCGGAAGCAGCCTCGGTAATTCGAGGAATTCGCACTGCGTGCCTCTGGTATTTCAAATCAACGTGTTTCCAGTTTCTCCTCCGCCGCGGAACATGCTCGTTCCAGGCAATAAGATGTACCGAGACCCCGGTTTATAATAACCGTAATTAAGGTACGATCTATCCACGATCCCGTCTGATCGATCGACATCCGACGTACAAACTCCATCGGGTTAATGACTTTATCTGTGACTCCATTTCGAGGGAAAGGAATATCTTTAACAGCGGATATTAGTACTACGCGTGGACATTGCACAAAGGAAAACATATACATCACTCTAGAAATAGTGCATCGTAAGCACACTGAAGGCTTAGCAAACAACGTTATTTTAGGACAGCAACTTTTCGGAGCATCGATATTCAATTTCTCCTTATAACAGGTACACTTACTCACGGGCGAAATCGAACGTCGCCCGGGTCCAGCCTAATCATCGTTATTACGATAATGGTTTGTTGCAAGAGCGGATAGAAGTGAAAGTCCCTCTCGGTCGACATTAAATTACGCCGCGTATTAAATTACGTTCCGTAGCGCCAGGGCCAACGTGCACGTAACTATGATGGTACGGAGTTAACGTCCGAAATACGCGAAGATAGCCGCCGGCTGAAATTATACTCTGGTTATTCCCGCGGAGGATGAGATGTCGGTACGAGAGCGTGGAATGAGGTTGCCGGGTTAAGCTGCTGGGGGGATACCCACCCTTTATACGCAGATTTTCGCCCGCCCCCTTCCTTCCTCTGCATCTTTCGCTTCTCAGTGCTTCCCATCCTTTCCCTTCTCCGGCGAATCCCTTCGTCGACTTCTCCCTGTCCGTCTTACCTTCGGCGCGCACATTCTCTATCCTGCAATTTTTTCCTTATTTTCTTAGGGGCCCTCTACGAGGCACACGACGACGGCGCCGCGTCTTCACGGCGAAATCGACGATGCGATAAGCAAACAATCCTCCCCAACGCCGCTCTATTATTAAACTATAAAACTTGAAAGTGCCAGTGGCGTAAGACTTCAGACGCCCGGCTATCGATCCTACGCCAATATAAAGTTTATTGACGTCCGATGGATCTGAAGTGCGCTGTAGGTCCTATTCATGAAAAACCTTCGTTTATTGAACCAACTAACCGTGGTTAATGTATTTTATGACGCCTCCTTAGAAATTCCTTGTAGATGCCACCTTAATTGTATGCCTACTGCACCATTGCTTTACCTTCGTGACTCATTCTTTTCGAATCCTACAAGGCGGTCACGCCCTTGGCCAAACAGGGGTACCCGACGATGATTATAACATTATCTTCTTATCCGAGATCTGCGGGGTATAAATTACAACAGGCCAACAATGGCACTTTTTCACGTATCAATTAGAAAACGTTAATCATTAGGGTGAAATCCTGTTTAGTCTATGGGGGATTTATTTTCAGCGATATCGTCGTCAGTATAGTCCTTAATGTTTTCACTTGTCAGCCCTGTACTTCGAAGAAGCAGTCTCGCCTGTGCGTTTCTGTTCCAGCGCCAAAGCAACATGAGGTGTGCGAAAAGAAGAAAGCTTTCACTTTCTCATGGCAGATTCGCTCGTTTTACCCGGACCACGAGTTGACGTGACTTTGAAAGAAATCGTTACGAGAATAAATGGCATTCTCGACGAAAATTCGTGGCTGACACGAACCCAAAGGGCAATGATAACCGTAATTGTAATAGAAAGACGGGAGGCGGGGTGAAGGTCTGAACCCGAGATATCCTCCGGTCTTGTGCTTACGTCAAACGATTTTCCCGATTTAGCCAACCTAAATAAGTTGTCCAACAGTTTGTAAGCCCTAAGTAAATACTAGAAGTATCGAGACTCAAGACTACCTCTCTCAATCGGACCCTTGTGGGTCCACTCTACCTGTCGTAAATACTTAACTTTATTTGGGTGTGGTCACAGGGTTGAGGACCTTTACAAAGTCCCAAGGCAATCAAAAAGCAATACCTATTCTACATCAGCACGAGTACAGTTCCGATACTGTTTGTGTGATTAAAAAATTCTTTGATTTCTTGTCAATAAGATCTATCATGACACGTATTATTATAATTATTCTTTATGGTATAATTTCTTATCAGCATAGTACTTGTACACTTGTATTATCAGCACGAAAATTTTATTACCAAGATGTATAACATTATCAACAAACGCTCGAAAAGAAAATTATTAATTTACAATTATTTAGTGTAATATTATCGCTTCTTTAAAGTATTGTAAATAAAACGCAATGTAAACTATGTTTCCCTCAAGTAGGTATTTGTCTTATATATTTCTTGGATTTAAATATTTGAAATTAATTGCCGATCTTGCGTAGATTATTTTACTTTCGATAGAACAAAAAATAACTCAAAATTGTATTATGATTTGACATTTTTCGTAGCCCGGCTAGCTCAGTCGGTAGAGCATGAGACTCTTAATCTCAGGGTCGTGGGTTCGAGCCCCACGTTGGGCGATTTCTTTTGCCTTTTACCTGCTGCACTCAATTAATATTTTTGTCTATTAATTTCATTACAACTAACAGATTACACTTTAGAGTTTTACTAAAATTTTCTAACTAAATTTGATCGAACAGTATAGTTTATTAATTACATATCCCGACATACCATAAGCAATTGTTAGAAACAATTTACAAAACTTTTTAAACAAAATGTTGTTTGCAGAAGAGTTTGTTCATATTTAGAAGCAAGTTGTTGAACCTACATTGTTTATAAATACAGTGCATTTTGTTCCTGAGGTCTATTTACCATCAACCCATTCCTAAAGATTTCTCCATTGGCTTTCGTACGTAAAAACCTTTCGAGACATCGCTGGCGCCCTAAAGTATTCCAAAGGGGTTTCAAAAACCTCGAAAAAACAACATAAATGCTTATCTGAGCGATTGTCTACGAGTTTTATCTCAGACAGTTATGCGAATTCTTTCTAGATACTGTTGATCATAGCTAAAAATAAGATTAGGCAGACAATTCCGTTCTTTACGCTAATCTTTGGTCTGGTGGCGATAGTAACGTCAGCTCCTACAGATATGGGACCTTCTCGGAAATGAAATAGCTCTTCTTCTTGCCCGACGAAGCTCGCCGACGGAGCGAACATATAAATTTATGGGCTTACTTCCAACCTCCAGTTAGCAGTTACGACCGTGTTCCGAGATTCGTTGTCATTCTAACAAACACGACATTACAAGGTCGTACTCTGCAAATTTTAAATTTATCGCTCTAACACACAGTTTACAGTCGTTCACGGAAATTGCAAAATAACTTCTTTGCTTCGTCTCCCCCTTCGTGTATTTTTCGTTACGCTTCATCTTTTTTCTTCTAAACTGAAGTTTTAGCACACTTCAGACCTACGTAAGTCGCTTTATTTATGCTTCTATTTTGCTCTAAAGCATTCCGAACAGTTGCGACACGTTTTCAATTATAGTCGAGATCTCTACGTACACCTTTACGATACCTAATAGCAGGGTCTGCGCGCTAAAAACTCCTTAATTACCTGACCTAAATGACTCATAATTTGGCTTATTGCTGGGATAAGCATAAAAAAACTTTAGCCTAAACCCTATTGAGCAGTCAAGCCTGGCGCCTCGTAATCTCCGAAGATATTCTCCGGACGAAGCCTTTGTCATCTGCCATTCACAGATTACTCGGCTATCTCGTCATTTTCTCAACTGTCAGGGACTATCCTTTCCCCTTTCGTATTTACGAGCTGATGCGGTAAGTGACTCGGACGATTTACCATCGACTTGCTCAGAGTACAGGAAGAACACGAAAAGTACGGACATGACCGTATCGAGGAAATTCGTAACTTAACCAATCGACATTCCTCATCTAAACTCCGAACTTTTTGTGCGCACATCTTTATCTCTATGGCTGTCGAATAGAATTTTCTTTTCGTACCTTCAAAATGCAATAGACACACGATTGTTCTGGGCTACTTTGAAGAAATAACTGTCTAAATTTGACCTGGACGAGAAATGTGCGTTACTGAATATCTGTCGACAATGAAAAGTTACGTTTCATTCGGAGAAAAGGTTTCAGTGTTCGCGATTTGTAGACATTTTTCACACTGTACACTTGCTGTTATTTATTGTTTCGTTGCGGCCCTGCGTATCAAGTAACGGCATGTAGGTAATCTTGAGGACTCGTTAGGTGGCGTGTATTTTTCTCTTTCTTTCTTTTCTTTCGTGGAATCTAGAAATACCGAAGTTGGAATTATCACCGGACTTCGACGTGCTGAGACGTCTGAAATGTAACATGTTTCGTAAGGATTCAGTCAGACACAGGGAGCGCGAGTGGAGGAACATTTGTGCTTTATCTTTCTGCATGCTGCGCAGACAAGCACTTTTCCGACATGGTGAAAGAGATAAACGTTTTCTTCGAAGCAGCCTCCTAATTATCCATAAGTCTGTATCTCCAAGAAAATATGCCATTGATGCTATCGACCGTGCCGACATGTTCACGTGTATCATTTTTCCATGTCTCTCTTTGGAACAATATCCTCTGTTTATTTAGGAATAAGCAAATTACAGTACAGTAAACCTTTTGTTCGATTGGTCACCTGAAATTTCGCTGACGTTAAATACTTTTTGTACATCTCTATCGGGGACATTATACTCCCGTCAATCATTCCGTCGAAAACGCCACACTTTTCCGCCGACTTCTTTGTCGAAATTAAATAACGAGTTAATTAAGGCGAAATTTTGACGGACGGATCGTTTTTGCCCGCAGGTGTATTCGACATACCACTTAACGCCGGCGTGTCTCGTCCGTGCGAAGAATGAGAGGACGAAGACGAAGCCGAAGAAAACGAGGATCGGCGAGCGTTTCATTCGATCGCAGGAAGGTGCATATATTGTACGGCGCGTGAGAGTAGCGCCAAGAACCGCCCTACTTAAAACGAGGACCGAGGGAAGGGCTGCCCGGTAAGAAGTCGTCGAAGAAGAGGCAGAAGAAGACGGGAACGAAGCAACGTAGAGGCCAACTCTCAGCCACGAGGGCAGGCAAGGGGGGAGGAAATCGTGAGGCGGGCGCGCGTGCAAGAGGCGATTTTCAAGCGATTCATCTTGGCCAGTTCCTCTCTCGCAGGTGTTTCGCGTGCGTTCGTAGCGACATTTGTCGCCTTCGTTTTCCCGGCTCGCCGTTTAAGTCCTAACCACGGCGATCGGGAGGCACCGAAGCGCGGAATCACCCGAGGCCGCGGGAAAAAGGAAGGAAACGACTAAGAGTCGTCGAGCCGAGTCGCGGAATATCGGGGGTGCAGAGTCAGGACGATTTCGAGGAGAAATTCACGGAGTTCTGGGGAAAGGGCGGAAGCATTGCTGGAAAAGGAAGGTCGTTGAGGTAGATTGTGTCTGATTTTCGTGGCTCCTCGAAGAATCGAGACTCCTGGTAGCGGTGACAGCGTCAATGGTGCTGGAAATACTAGTGCTGATGATGGTGGTTCTCTCGCGGTAGCCAAGAGAAAGAAGCACAGTGAGGACAACAGGTGAAAAAGAGAGACAGAGGGAGGGAGCATCTCGTTCATTCTCTCTGCTGGTCCGTCGGATCGTTCGCGTTGGCTCGCTCGCTTGCTGAGCTCGCGAGCGAGCATCGCATATCCAGATCTGTCGCGTGCTGCGTCGGTCTGGGATGGGACGGAATCGGAACGACACGGTACTAAGCCGCGGGCACGGGACGAAACGGGACGGGGAGAGAAGAAGAAGCAGAAGAAGGAGAAGGAGGTAGTGGAAGAGACGCGAGAGAACGCCGAGAGCCACTACCACGGACAAGACCGGGATGGGATGGATGCTGCGGCTCCGTGTGAGTAGCGAGTCGATCCCAGCGCACTGGTACTCGTTTCACTCTCGACTGCTGCTGGTGCTGGTGGTGCTGCTTACTGCTGGTGGTGCTGCTGCTTCTGCCGCTGGTGCTGCTCTGCTGCCGGGCCGTGTGCTGGTGCGTCGGGCGGCCTGCTGCTGCTGCTGCTGCTGCTGCTGCCGTTCGGGCTCTCTACGAAAGCGAACCGAGAGGAGCGTGTGCCCCGAACCGCCGCGAGCCGGAGAAGAGAACCGCGGCACTCGTTCAGTAGTTTCTCGGACGCCGCACCGGCACCATCCGACCCGACCCGACAGATAACCCCACCACGGTCCACCGGGCTACCCCCGATAGTCTCGCTACAACTTCTCTAGCGCATCAACGGCCAACCGACGCAAGCACCTTCTCTTAAAGTCGCTAGAAAAATAGGCAGCTGAAAACGAAAAAAAAAGCCCCCAAGGCAGGGAAAAGAGTGTAACCGTGGGGGAATATACGCGCGGTTCGAGGTGCCGCTTCAAAGAGGGGAGAAATTGCCGATTTTGAGCCGACCCACTGGAAGGAACGGGGAAGAGTCTCATCGGGATATATCGAGCAAGAGACGGGGCCAGTCGAACGAGAAATTCCCTGCCAACACGAGCCGTCTCGCGAGCAGAGCGTTGTAATCAGCCACGATACTGATACTCGCGCGACCAACTCCCTGTGGCCAATTTAAGTAACCGGCCAAGGTAGAGTGGCCCCACCGCGAGACCGCCTATCGCTGATCGCCGAGAGCCACGCTTACCGGAAGCAGTGCACCGCCGTGACGTACGGTCGTCGAAAATTCGCGGCTCGTTGCGGAAGTGAGTGTCCTCCATTGGCGTTCCCAGGTTGCGGAGAGGGTCGTAATAGAAGGCAGTTACGCGGTTACGGAGTGTGTCCAAGTGTCGAGCAGCGGGATTTCCCCGAGTGTAGGTGCGTGTGCGGTGTGAAGCCAGTGGTGATCTTTGAGTGTTGATTTCCAAGTACTGAGAGAGAGGGGGGGAGAGACGTTTCGTCGAGGCCCGGCGATTCCGGAAGGAAACGAACCAGTGCTAGGAGGAAAAGGGAAAAGTCCCGGAAAAAGGGGCGGGAGCCGTGACAGCCGGCGCGAGGGGAAGATACGAGCGGAAGAAGCAGAGAGAGAAGAGGAACCCGTTAAGGCAGTACACGAACGACGTGTCGGAGGACTGTTCTTGCGATTGATAGGGAACCGAGCGAGAACGAGAGTCCGCGGAGAGCACTGAAGGGGAGCGAGGTCGACGAAGGTAACCGGTAGCGTCCACCTGCTTGCCGAGACAAAACCGATCCGAGACGAACGCCAAGCATCGATCATTCCACCTTCGATCGTTCTTACCCGCAAGAACACAACGTGATAATCGCCAGCGTCGTCGACTCTTCAGGGATCATTCGCAGCGCATCGAATATTCTTGACGATCGGCAGTCTCCCGACACTCGGCGGATTTCACAGCGATTTCCTGCATCCGGGAGAAAGCCTCGTCCAACGATCCTTCCGGCGCAGGGGTACGAGGAGGTCCTGGCCGAGAGTCTCAACCGGTCGTTCGACGATTCAATGTCACCTCGTAAACCGATCCCGTGGTTCCCGATTTTCGCGAACAAGCCCTTTTGACTGCGCCGCCGGACGATCGTGGAGCGTGGCGGACAGACGATCCGCAATAATGCGCGAATATCGAGAACCCAGTGCGTGGACGGTAAGAGCGAACCGGCTGGTGCGTCCGACGTTCGCCGTCGGCAAGTTTCTTCTCCTTCAGGAGGAAACCGATCGCCATTGATATGGTGCTTTTGACTCGGCTCGATTGGATCGGCTTTGGAAATTGCTGAATAACCGGCGAGGATCGGCGGATCGGTGACACGCATGATTCGCACGGAGGGAACCAGAGACGAGAGAAACGAGGGTAAGAACGAGAAAAGCAGCGCTTTATTGGAGCCTGATTAGGACGGAGGGATCGGAAGGGAGCGTGGATGAGACCGTCATGCCCGCTGAGATCGACACGGGCGGGCCAACGGTGCTGCACTGTGATTACCGTGCCGACTGCCCGATACCGATCGTCCTGTCAGCTTTCGCCAGGGAGTACGCCGCCAAGAACCAGGAGGAACGTCCACCGGTACAGAGTTCGCTCGCACCGAGCCACCAGCGGAAGATCGATGGGTTTAACCGGCCCGTCGACGAGAGAAGGAATCGCCGAGATTCCTATCGCAGAAGAAGGGAGGAAACTCACTATCGGAAGAAGGAGAAGATCCTCTCGAGTTCCAAAGGATCCCACTCCTCTGCCGAGGCACGCGAGCCCCTCGAACGACGAGTTCCGCGTTCGCCGTTTCTCCGACAGTGCGAATCACCGTTCGGGGAGACCTGCGACAGCCGTGATTACCTTAAGACTGCAACGACCGTAGACACGGGAGCTTTCGCTCCTATAGAACGCCGTCTACCATTAACCGATGCAACAAAACCTACGAATCTCGACGGTTGCACTTGCTTCCGGCCGCGGTCCGGACTTGTTTGGATCCACGCGAAGGACGACACCTCAAGGACAAGGTGCCGTTCGACGGAAAATCCTCGACAGGTCGGCGCGTACGGAGAATCGCCGCTGTTTTCTAGTCATCATTCGCATGCCGTTTCACGCTGCCGATCGTCCACGGGGAGAAGAAGTCCTCCGCGAGATTTCGCCATCGCCGAAACACGCACGGAGGACGAGGGACGATCGGAATCCTCGAGACTGTCGATCAACAGTCCTGCCGACCTCCCGACGAACGATCGACGGAGGAACTGCTGGAAATCGACGAATCCTCCGTCCGGGAGGAAACGTCCTTCCTACGTGTCCCTGGCTCTCCTCTTGTTCCTCGCGCTGTTCGGGCAGAACGGATTGTTGAAAACGTGTGTGCTTAACTCCGGCGCGAGATTGACTCTCTTCGCCATCGGAACTGTTATTAACGTGGCGAACGCCGCGCCGGTAGATCTTATCGGCGACGCAGGGATCAGGGCCGAAAGATCGGCAAATTTGTCCCACATTACCGGTGCATCGAGGAAGATACAGATGTACATAAAAAATCGACACTTGCAAATCCTGCCGGACGGCACGGTAAACGGATCCAACGATGATACCTCCGAATACAGTGAGTACAATTTCATTCGTTGACTCGTGTCTAATTACTACTAAGTATATAATCGTCTCTAAGTACCAACAATTTTCGTGCGGAAAATATTTTTCAGTACTTCGTACCCGTATAACCGTGGCATTCGTGTTCCATCGAAAACTGTTGATTACTTTAAACTTTGATCCAATGGCATATATTTTCCGTATCAGCTGATGGCTGTCAGAAGAAAAACTCATCTATCATACGTTTTTTTTTATTCGTTTTACTTTACGCGTAATTAATAACCGCGTAATGGACAAGTGACCTTCATCCACTTAGATGATTTCTCAATTGGAAATCATTGCCAACGTTCCAGAACGTTCCGAATGATTCATTCGTTCGCGAATTCCCAGTTTAAGAGTATGCCGTAATACAGGTCCAACGACGGGGAAAATCGGCCCTGAATCTTTCGAAACTGTCCAACAGCTGTCACGTTGGCTGGGCTGTTGGAACGTTAAAGACTTCTTGGTCCATCGACGATGATCTCACTTGCCCGACCGTTCCGGCCCAATGCAACAGATTCATTCGAGAAAGTCTTGAACTCTTAAAGTTTTCACGACATATTTCGGTCAGTTCTATAAAAATCACAGAACAATACCTACTTTCACCGTATTAATTAATTTCCGTAGTGCGCTGACGGCATATAACATTGTCCTTCCTCTGTGAAATTCCGGAAACTCTTTCGAAGAAGTTAAAGCGAAGCATTTCGAAGGAAAAATCTTTTATCTGTCCATACTCTCTGTTATCTCTTTTGAATTCCTGCTGTCCGTTCCTCTCCGGTACGGTCAATGGTTTTGACAACGGTCATTCCATTGTTCCGCGAGGTTTCCCCGATTTTACCGATTTCACCGGGTTCCATTCTGTAGCGGTTGTTAGCCGATGACGACCTTATTTCTAGGGCGTTTCGCGTCGTTGCAACGACGGGGGGAGGCAATTTAGGCTGGCAGACAGGCCGGTACGAGCCAAATCCGAAAATTCCACTGGTATGACGATACCACTCGAATGGCGAATTCAACGACAGAATGCGATCAGGACCCGCGGTACGCGATTTAACACTAGAGGAACAGCCGGTCCAAGAATATGCTTCGCCACACGTACGTGAATCCGTGCGCCCTCCTTAACTTACCCATACAGACTCTTGCGTTGTTGATCGGCCCGTCTTTGTAGTAGCTTTTTTAAACTCACACGGCTAAATCGATTCTATCGGCCTAAAGCAGTGCCTCTCTGTTCCATTGTTGTTTTCACTAAACCGTATAGACTTGTGCCAAGAAAATGTCAAATTATCTTACTAAACAGAACTTCGTAGTAACGAGGAAGGACAAACTTACGAACAGGATAATTCGCAGATATTTCACGAATACGTAAAAATCTCAGTACCGTTTGGATTCTTTGAATCACGACCAGCTGGAGGACTGAGTTCGACAAATTTCTGATTAGTTAGCACTGTACATCCGTATGGAATGCGGCTTACGAGACACTTACCGCTGTAGATGCCAAAAGTAAAGGGTATTAAGGACGTGCATGAGCATTTCTCCTCTGCTCGGCTAATTTTAAACGACTCCGTAAATCAGTCAGCCCCGTCCGTCAGCGATATGCAACATGGTCACCGAATACGTACAACTTTCCGCGCGAGGAGTACGGTCGCGCGTTACGTAATATCGCAATGCCCCGAGAAATCAATGAGTGGGCTATTTTCGTGTCATACCGACAATGTTGCCCCGCGGAGAGACGGGGGAGCGTGAAGCAACGGAGAGGAGGAAAACGAACATTGTATTTTCCGGGGCAAAAGTGAACGCTTGGAAGCCACCCAAATTACGTGACTCGGGATCGTCGAGAAACGCACTCGCTCGTCTCTTATCCGGCACTTTCCGTCTTCCTTCTCGCCGAAAATCTCGCGGAAATGGCGCAACTGCTTTAATCCTCCGTTCGGGGACAATTAATGGCAAAGGTGCCGTGTGACGTTACGTATCGGTGACTCGTGGCGGATCAATGATCGAGGAATTCAAGCCAATGGAATCCCGTTTCCTGGATCGCAGTTCGATCCTCTTCTCCTGGATTCCATATATGCGACACCGTCCAGGAGATCAAACGACAGCCGACTCGTCGCGCACGGCAAAGGTCATTATTGTTCAGGCCTGTCTAGGAAGTCGTTAGATCGACAACTCCTTTTTACGAGTCTAGAAGGGGGTTGAACCTCGTGTCCGCGACAATTTCTTT